>OX465599.1:290197500-291447500 GCA_950022295.1 Bromus sterilis | reverse complement strand
TAAGCTTTCTACCTTCAAAGAGAGATTATCTATTTTAGCTAATTTCTCCTCTACATTTTTGTTCAAGGTTTTTTGGGTAGTGATAAAGTCTCTAAGCATGCTTTCTAATTCAAAGGAGGGGTTCTTGTTGCTAGGGTAGGTATTGTTGTTCCCATAGCTGGATGGAAACAGTCTAGGATTACTAGCAAAATTTCCCCTATAAGCATTGTTGTTGAAGTTGTTTCTAGCAATAAAGTTCACATCTACTTGTTCTTGGGCAACCAAAGAATTTAAAGGAACATCATGAGGATCAATAGAGGGTTGCTTGGTAAGTAGAGACATAATTAAGTCAATTTTTTCATTGAGGGAGGTAATTTGCTCGACATAATTTACCTTCCTACCTGTTGGAGCGCGTTCGGTGTGCCATTGGGAATAATTGGTCATCATTTCATCGAGAAGCTTCGTGGCAGCACCAAGTGTAGTTGACATAAAGGTTCCTCCCGCGACCGAATCTAACAGGTTCCGCGAGGTAAAGTTCAAGCCTGCATAAAAAGTCTGGATAACCATCCAGTTAGTCAAACCCTGTGTAGGGCATTTCTTAACAAGAGATTTCATTCGTTCCCAAGCTTGGGCAACGTGTTCATTATCCAATTGCTTAAAATTCATAATATTACTCCTCAATTGGATAATCTTAGCAGGAGGGTAGTACTTCCCTATAAAAGCATCTTTGCACTTATCCCAAGAATCTATGCTATTTCTAGGCAAAGATTGAAACCAGATTTTATCATCTCCCCTTAAAGAGAAAGGAAAGAGCTTGAGCTTAACAACATCACCTTCTACTTCTTTATACTTTTGCATATCACATAATTCAACAAAATTATTCAAGTGTAAAGCAGCATCATCTCCAGCACCAGAGAATTGATCTCTCATAACAAGGTTTAGCAAAGCAGGTTTAATTTCATAAGAGGTAGCTGAAGTGGCAGGTGTGGCAATGGGAGTGCAGATAAAGTCTTGGTTGTTGTGACTAGTGAAGTCACACAACTTGGTGTTTTCAGTGGAACCCATAGTAGCAGCAAGTGTGGCCGATTTTTTTGTAAATTTTGATAAAAGACACAAAGATAAAAACTGAAAGGTAAACTAACAAGACTAAAAAACAAAGGTAAAGGGTAGTGTGCAACTCCCCTATCTTAGCACTCGGAGTCCCCGGCAACGGCGCCAGAAAACTTGCTTGATGGCTTCTCGCCCTTCGGTTGTTACCCCAAGCGGAAGGTTTGAGATGTAGTGCAGCACAGTTTTCCCTCGGTGAAGATACCAAGGTTTGTCTCCAGTAGGACTCCAGAGATGATAAGTAGGTGTCAGCGGCGCAACTGACGCGGACCTGCACACAAACACATATAACTTTGTTCCCAACGAAGTTCAGAGAGGTTGTCAACCTCTCCGGTCTTGTTGTTCACAAATGATAAAACGCAAGGGGATAATGATAGCAACTTGAAAGTAAATGCAGAAAAGTAAATATAGCTTGGAAACAATAATGATGATATGGACCGGGATACGTGATGTTCGCTAGTGATGTCTCTCTCCCAAAAGACGATAAAAATGCTATGCGAGGTAAACAAATTACAGAAAGGCAATTGACAGGATTAAGAACGCACCGCAATGCTAACTATGCTACAAAAGAAAGGAAGAGGTTCAAGAGCACAGGCAGTACGCCAAGGTAAGTAGACCGAAAATCCATCTGCATCAACTACTAATCATCCACCTTGAGATATCTATCCAGAACATCTCGCTGGTATTAAGTTGCGAGCCCCACCCAAAGTGTAAACCCAAAGCAACAGATAACTGCATTAAAAAGAACTTTGCGTAAAGTAAACAATCCGTGTAACCGCGGTTACAAGCACCATTGTTTTTCCCCTTGTGGCAACAACACATCCCCTAGACTCATGTTTCTGTCACTCAAGCATGTCATCGGGGAGGCATGAACCCACAATCTAGCACAACGCTCCCTCTTGGAGTCACTACCTACTACTTGGCCAAAGCAATAAACAGCAACGGAGAGCATGCAAGAATTACTTAGGAACAAAAATATAAGAGATAAAAACCAAATATATTACTCTATCTCAATCTGAACATAATCTCATAATCCATCAGATCCGATCAAACTCAACATAGCAATAGCAGAAATATTACAAAGGTGCCTCGATCATGTAGGGAAGCTCATGATGTCTAAACAATGAAGATCAATAAGGGGAGGAGAACATCACATAGCTACTGATCACGGACCCATGGTCCAAGGAAAACTACTCATGAGACATCCGGGGAGCATCCATGGTGGAGAGGAGACTCCCGGAGGTCAATCCTCCCTCCGGCAGGGTGACGGGAAGAGGTCTTCTGGTGCTCCCGATCTTGGAAGCGCGGCGGCGGCAGAACAGAGGCGAGTTCGCGAAATAGGGTTCCTCCTCTAGAGTTTTCCCGTGACGGGGGATAAATAGGCGAAGGGGGCAGCCAGAGGTGGACCAGGGGCCCCAGGCGCCCCCTCGCGCGGCCAGGGATGGGGCCGCGCCGGGTGGCCGCCTGGGCCCCCCTGGCCCCCTCTGGCCCCTCCCGGGATTTTCTCGAAGCTTCCGTCACGCTGATTTTTTATCTGAATTTTCCCGAATTTTTCTGGCACTTTTTATATGGGGGAAAACTGAAATAGAAAAACAGCAGAAAACAGGAACTGGCACTGGGGTGCACTGAGTTAATAGGTTAGTCCAAATATGATCAAAAATGTATGAAAGTGTATCTAGATCATAGCAATATCACACAAAACATGCATGGAGCAAGCAGAAATTATCGATACGTTTTGGACGTATCAACATCCCCAAGCTTAATTCCTGCTCGTCCTCGAGTAGGTAAATGATAACAAGCATAATTTCTGTGGTGACATGCTAGCAACCATAAAAGAACTTTGAAAAGTAAAGCAATCAAGGTCAGAGATTCAATTCAAGTCATAACAGGCAAGAGTCTATATTAGCATTGAAATAAGTAACAAAAGAACAAAAGGTGCAAGAGCTCTTGCTGTCCGTGACTCGAATGTCTCCAAATGGTGTTTGCGTGCAAGAAAGGAGGATAGGGAATACGAGAAAAAAGTATTTTTGTTGAGAACTCAATCTACTAAAGTTTCACACTTGGTCCTCTTTGGAATCTTATCTTGACTCGTCCCCAGACCACTAGCCAGGTACAAGTCAATTTGATCCACTCCTTTTCGATATTTTGAGCACTCATGCAATGGATGAGCGTAAGCACGAGAGTTGACACTTAGGATGGCAAAGAGAGAAATATGGTGGAGGAGGAAGACAAAAAGGATGAGAAAGGCTCACATCAATGAGGACAATCATAGGCAAGAGATGCCAAATGATAGATATGATGTGAGGAGTAGGGATTGCCATGCAATGGATGCACATACGAGCTAAGAAGCTCTCCAAACTATATGCATAAAGATCATCTCTATGGAGTACAAAGATATAGAGGGAGTACTAGTGTGGATCTCTCAAAAGGATATTAGTGTTGCCCCTTTATCTCTTTTTATTTCTTTTTCTCTTTTTTTGGATTTTTTTGTATTTTTTTGGTGGCCTCAATGGCTCTTTCTATTTAACTCTCATTTGTCCTCTTTGGGATCTTTTAATGTGTCCACTTTGGGATCTTTTCCTCACTTAAGGGCAACACTCTATTTTACAAGAAGGTAAAGGAGATCTTTCACACTTTACAAGGTATTCAAAACATAAAGAAGATGTAACTATCATGATGTATGCAATGTATGTCGCTGCCAGTGTAGCAGGAACATGTATGCCATGAAGATCAAGCCATGAAGAGGTGGATGTTGCATGGAAATGTAACTCGGAAAGGCTATGGAAATGCCTTGGTAGGTAGGTATGGTGGCTGTTTTGAGGAAGGATAAAGGGAGGCTTATGATGACAGAGCATATCATGCCAAGGGTTTGGATGTACCGGCGAAGGTGGACACCAACTCTCGGAGTGAGCAGAAGGCAATGCACGGCACGGGAAAGGCTTGCAAAATATGGGAAGGTGGAAGTGTCAACTCTCAATACTTACATTAGTCCGAAGAAATCATGCACTTATTATCGATAACTCTCAATCTAATGAGGAGGTTCACAAAGATACAAGTACCCCGAGGAGGAGTGTATGGGGGTTTGGTTATCATTGCGCATCCTCGACTCATGGTACGTGAGTGTACTCTAATATTCGACTCCTCAGGAGAGTAGTGATCTATCTAGTCGCTAGAGTTCTCAACTAGTTTTGTAGGTTTTGAAAATAAACACGGATTGCCCAAAATACAACACCTATCACTAATAGGCAAGAGCTCTTGACACCAAAAGTCCAAACATTACTCACATCAATACCTCAAAACCATTGCAAGTTACTACTAGAAGAAAATAGCAACCTCAATTACCTACTCTCAAGACAAGACACAACTCAGTGCAACAACCAACTCTCTTAACAAGATAAACATGAAAACTAAAAAGAGTTGCAGCAACAAACTAAACAAAATCCAAAGCTCTTACTAAAGACAAACTAAGACTAAAACTAAACATGGCAGTAGCTATGAAAAGATAAAGAACACACAACAGCAAAAAGATAGGCTGGAAAAAATCCTATGATGTGTTCTAGATTTTGAAAGTGGACCGTGTTTCTCTCCCACACGAAGTAAGACGGGATCTAACTTGTTATGAACAGCAAGCCAAGCTAAAGAAAACTAAAAATAAAACCTAAGAGCGAGACGCTCCAAGCATAGCACATAATACATGAAGTGATAAAAAATATAGTGAGACGAAGGACGAACCGATGATGGTTGATGGAGAAGGGGATGCACGGGGGGCATCCCCAAGCTTAGACGCTTGAGTCTCCTTGAATATTTATTGGGGATGCATGGGGGCATCCCCAAGCTTGAGCGCTTGACACTCCTGGATCTTCTTTCATCATCTTCCAACGCACACTTGAAAACTCCCTTCATACATAACTCATCATAAGCTGATTAGAGAGGTTAGTACCCTTAATAAATAATTTTTTCTCCACTGCATATAAAGATAATCTTGAAGAGCTACTGTTTCTCAAGAGTGCCAAAAAGTTTTTGCAAAGAAAAAGCAAGCTTAAAGTTTGCAAAAGTAAGGAGAGACAAAACGTGGAAGAATCTGTGAAAAACAGAACAGCAGATAGTAAAGAATTGTTTAGGGGCACTTCTGAAACTCAAATAAAAAAACTCAGAACATACGGAAGTTTCGTAATTGTATAGATCATACTGTGTAAAAATTTCAGCTCAAAAAGATGAACTGGGATTTTTCTGGAATTGTTCTGGTCACGAGGACAGAATCTGTTTTCTGGACAGCATGTCACAACTTTTACTTCACTTGCCGTAAGAGGCTATAACTTGGCACAAAGCTGAAAAGTAAAGATACAATGATGTTGCTACAGCAGTAACAATCATCAAGACACAAAAAAAGAAAAAGAAAAACCAAAATTCATTGCGGGCTGCCTCCCGAAAGCGCTTCTTTAAAGCCATTAGCTAGGCATGATGCAAAAAGAAGGATCAAGTTTTATCAAGGGAAAGAGAATAACTAGCCCGAGTAACGGACTCAAAAGGTAACTTGATTTTCTTTCTAGGGAAGTGTTCCATCCCATTTTTGAATGGGAATTGGAATTTTATATTCCCCTCTTTCATGTCAATAACCGCACCAACGGTGCGAAGAAAAGGACGTCCCAAAATGATTGGACACAAAGGTTCACACTCTATATCCATAACAATAAAATCAACGGGAACATAGTTGTTATTGACAATGATAAGAACATCGTTGATCTTCCCCAAAGGTTTCTTTATGGAAAAATCAACAAGACGAACACCAAAAGAACAAGGCTGAAAAGGCTTCAATTCAAACATATCAAATATTCTTTTGGGCATAACAGAGGTACTAGCTCCAACATCACATAAAGCATAGCAAGAGAAGTTATTCAATTTAATTTTGATCATAGGGTCCCAACCATCCTATAGCTTCCTAGGTATGGAGGCTTCTACTCTAAGCTTCTCCTCCCTAGCTTTGATAAGAGAATTTGTGATATGCTCCATGAAGGCAAGATTAAGTGTGCTAGTGTGGGGGTCTCTAGACATTTTGTGTAACAAGCTAATAACTTCTGAGAGGGTGCAACTATCAAAATCAATATCACTTCTATCAAAGGTGGTAGTAGTGTCATCTAGGCTCACTTGTTTGAAACCCTCTATGTTCATAGGAGTTTCTTTTTCTACGGTTGAGGCATTAGCATCACCATTAATAGGTCCAACGGGACTAGGAGTGCATTGGGTGCTAATAGTTTGAGTGTCCTCAACAATTTGGATAGTGGAAACTGTGTGGTGTGTAGGAAGGATCTTAATTCTATCCTCTTCCATAGGGATAACTTCCGGTTTGGCTGCCATTTGATTTATCAAAGTAGATTGGGTGTGGAACATAGTCGAAACATGGGTTTCGGTGGCGGTAAGTCTAGCCTGGAGATTAGAAATCTCACTGTTCAGGCTATCAAGTTGTTCACTAATATTTTGCAGAATGGCAGTATGCTCACCTATTTGCTTAGAAAAGGCTTTGTTTTGTTCAAACTGGGTGTCCATATAGTTCTTAGTAGCTTTCTCTATTTCTACCAACTTCTCATAGCTGGGTAGGTCTCTTTTCGTATAAGCAGGATAATAGGCATTGTTGCTAGGGTAAGTGTTGTTATTCCCATAGTTAGATAGGAACGGTCTAGGATTGCTAGCAAAATTTCCCCTATAAGCACTGTTGTTGAAGTTGTTTATAGCAATAAAGTTCACATCTACTTGTTCTTGAGAAACCAAAGAATTTAAAAGAACATCATGAGGATCAATAGAAGGTTGCTTGGTAAGTAGAGACATAATTAAATCAACTTTTTCATTGAGGGAGGTAATTTCCTCGACGGAGTTTACCTTCCTATCTGTTGGAGCGCGTTCGGTGTGCCATTGGGAATAATTGGTCATCATCTCATCGAGCATAATTGGCCAAAGCAATAAACAGCAACGGAGAGCATGCAAGAATTACTTAGGAACAAAAATATAAGAGATAAAAACCAAATATATTACTCTATCACAATCTGAACATAATCTCATAATCCATCAGATCCATTCAAACTCAACATAGCAATTGCAGAAATATTACAAAGGTGCCTCGATCATGTAGGGCAGCTCACGAGGTCTAAACAATGAAGATCAAAGAGGGGAGGAGAACATCACATAGCTACTGATCGCGGACCCATGGTCCAAGGAAAACTACTCACGAGACATCCGGGGAGCATCCATGGTGGAGAGGAGACTCCCGGAGGTCAATCCTCCCTCCGGCAGGGTGCCGGGAACAGGTCTTCTGGTGCTCCCGATCTTGGAAGCGCGGCGGCGGCGGAAAAGAGGCGAGTTCGCGGAATAGGATTTCTCCTCTAGAGTTTTCCCGTGACAGGGGATAAATAGGCGAAGGGGGGCAGCCAGAGGTGGACCAGAGGCCCCAGACGCCGCCAGGGGTGGGGCCGCGTCGGGTGGCCGCCTGGGCCCCCCTGGCCCCCCTCTAGCCCCTCCCGGGCTTTTCTCGAAGCTTCCGTCACGCTGATTTTTTATCTGAATTTTCCCAAATTTTTCTGGCACTTTTTATATGGGGGAAAACTGAAATAGAAAAACAGCAGAAAACAGGAACTAGCACTGGGGTGCACTGAGTTAATAGGTTAGTCCAAATATGATCAAAAGTGTATGAAAGTGTATCTAGATCATAGCAATATCACACAAAACATGCATGGAGCAAGCAGAAATTATAGATACGTTTTGGACGTATCACCTATTAACTCAGTGCACCACAGTGCCAGTTCCTGTTTTCTGCTGTTTTTCTATTTCAGTTTTCCCCCATATAAAAAGTGCTCCAAAAATTCGGGAAAAATCAGATAAAAAATCAGCGCGGAAGAACCCTTTTTCGCGATCTCGCCTCTGTTCTTCCGCCGCCGCGCTTCCGAGATCGGGAGCACCAGCAGACCTCTTCCCGGCACCCTGCCGGAGGGAGGGTCGACCTCCGGGAGTCTCCTCTCCACCATGGATGCTTCCCGGATGTGCCGTGAGTAGTTTCTTTTGGACCATGGGTCCGTGATCAGTAGCTATGTGATGTTGTCCTCCCCTCTTTGTTCTTCATGGTTTAGACCTCGTGAGCTGCCCTACATGATCGAGGCACTTTTGTAATCTTTCTTCTGTTGCTATGCTAAGTTTGATGGGATCTAATGGATGATGAGATTATGTTCAGATTGTGATAGAGTAATATATTTGGTTCTTATCTTTTATATTTTTGTTCTTAAGTAATTCTTGCATGTTCTCCGTTGCTGTGTATTGCTTTGGCCAAGTAGTAGGTAGTAACCCCAAGAGGGAACGTTATGCCCGATTGTGGGTTCATGCCCCCTGATGACACGCTTGAGTGACAGAAACATGAGTCTAGGGGATGTGATGTTGCCACAAGGGGGAAAACAACGGTGCTTGTAACCGCGGTTGCAAGGATTGTTTACTTTATGCAAAGTGCTTTTTAATGCAGTTGTCTGTTGCTTTGGGTTTACACTTTGGGTGGGGCTCGCAACTTAATACCAGCGAGATGTTCTGGATAGATATCTCAAGGTGGATGATTAGTAGTAGATGCAGGGTGATTTCGGTCTACTTATTTTGGCGTTCTGCCCATGCTTTTGAGCCTTTTCCTTTCTTTTGTAGCATAGTTAGCATTGCGGTGCGTTCATAATCCTGTCAATTGCTCTTCTGTAATTTGTTCACCTCGCATAGCAGTTTTATCGCCTTTTGGGAGAGAGACATCACTAGTGAACATCACGTATCCCGGTCCATATCCTCATCACTGTTTCCACACTCATTTACTTTTCTGATTTTACTTTCAGTTTCTATCATTATCCCTTGTGTTTGATCCTTTGTGAACAACAAGACCGGAGAGATTGAAAACCTCTCTGAACTTCGTTGGGAACAAAGTTATTTGCGTCTGTGTGCAGGTCTGCGTCAGTTGCGCCGATGACACCTACTTATCATCTCCGGAGTCCTACTGGAGACAAACCTTGGTATCTTCACTGAGGGAAATTTTCTGCTGTGCTACATCATACCTTCCTCTTGGGGTTAACAACGAAGGGCGAGAAATCACTATCATCACCTCGCGCACCAAGCAAAGAATTTCTGGCGCCATTGCCGGGGTTCCGAGTGCTAAGATAGGGGAGTTGCACACTACCCTTTACCTTTGTTTTTAGTCTTGTTAGTTTACCTTTCAGTTTTTATCTTTGTGTCCTTTATCAAAAATCACAAAAAAAATGTTTATCTTGTTGTTAGTAGTCCTCCTTATTTAGATGAACATGTTAGGGCTAGGTGCTTTGCGGGAATCGGAAGTTCTCGATTTCCGTCAAAGAGATGGAGAAAATATGAAGAAGGCATGGGACAGAATTTCTGAAGAACATAAAAGAATTATGCCTTGGATACCTATAAAAATTGTGCTTAGAAATTTGTACCATGGTCTTTGTAAGTGGTGTAAACACTGGCTTGATATTATAGCTGAAGGAGATTTTCTAGAGTGTGATGAAGTTAGAGCTCTTGAGATTTTGCATAGTCTATCTAGTTATTTTGTTTATGATCGTAGTATTGATACTGTCATAGATAGACTTGCCACTATTGAAAAAAGATTGGATGCTCTATACTTGAGGAAAGTAGAGGAACTTAAGTCCAACAAGAAATAAATGTTGGAGATAGATGATGATTGGGAGCCCTTTGTTAGGATTATCATCTCTAACCAAGGCTTCCTTGCTCTTTGTGATATTGGATCCACAGTTTCTACTATGCCAAAAATAGTTTACGATTCTTTGAAGCTAGATATGGATAAATTATCATCTTATCATGAACATTCTAACGGGGATATTTCAGAGATTAAAGGAAAGGTAAAAGAAGTCCAAGTTGCATTCCTTCAAAGGACTGGACCAATGGATTTCTTTATCATGGAGCCAAACCAAAGTAACATTGTGCTCGGAAGAGACTTCCTCCGTGCTATGAAAGGCTTCATTGATATTGGTAACGGGCACATACGCTTACGCGGTATGGCGAAAGGTAAGTACCTCTTCCCTAAGAAGAAGAAGAATGAGCTTATTGAAAATCAATTTGAAGGTTTTTATGATTCTGATCTTGGAGACCCTTGATTCTTCTTTTGTATCATGCCTAGCTTAAAGGCATAAAAGAAAGCGCTTTTGGGAGGCAGCCCACAACGAATTAGGTTTCTTTTTACTTTTGTTGTGTCTTGATGTTTTATACTATTGTAGCAACATAATTGTATCTTTATTTTCCAGCTTTGTGCCAAGTTATAGCCTCTTATGATAAGGGAAGCAAAAGTTGTGACATGCTGTCCAGAAAACAGATCCTGTCCCTTGACAGAAAAATTCGAATAAAATCACCAGATCATCTTTTTGCTCTGAATTTTTTTGACAGCATGCTCTATACAATTGTGAAACTTTCGTATGTTCTGAGTTTTTTGATTTGAGTTGCAGAAGTGCCCCGAAAAAATTCTCTACTACTTTCTGTTCTGTTTTTCATAGATTCTGCCACGTTTTGCCTCTCTTCACTTTTGCAAACCTTAAGCTTGCTTTTTCTTTGCAACTTTTTTTTGGCACTCTTGAGAAATAGTATCTCTTCAAGAGTATCTCTATGTCCAGTGGGGAAAAATATATTTTATTAAGGGTACTAACCTCTCTAATCAGCTTATGATGAGTTATGTATGAAGGGAGTTTTCAAGTGTGCGATGGAATATGATGAAAGAAGATCCAGGAGTGTCAAGCGCTCAATCTTGGGGATGCCCCCATGCATCCCCAATAAATATTCAAGGAGACTCAAGTGTCTAAGCTTGGGGATGCCCCCGTGCATCCCCTTCTCCATCAACAATCATCAGTTCGTCCTTCGTCTCACTATATTTTTATCACTTCATGCGTTATGTGCTATGCTTGGAGCGTCTCGCTCTTAGGTTTTATTTTTTAGTTTTCCTTAGTTTTGCTTGATGGTCATAACAAGTTAGACCCCATCTTACTTTGTGTGGGAGATAAACACGCTCCACTCCAATCTAGAACACATCATAGGATTTTTCCTGCTTATCTTTTTGCTGTTGTGTGTTCTTTATCTTTTCGTAGCTACTGCCATGTTTAGTTTTAGTCTTAGTTTGTCTTTAGCAAGAGCCTTGGCTTTTGTTTAGTTTGTAGCTGGAACTCTCTTTAGTTTTCATGTTTATCTTGTTAAGAGAGTTGGTTGTTGCACTGAATTGTGTTTTGTCTTGGAAGTAGGTAATTGAGGTTGCTATTTAATTCTAGTAGTAACTTGCAATAGTTTTGAGGTATTGATGTGAGTAATGTCTGAACTTTTGGTGTCAAGAGCTTTAGCCTATTAGTGATAGGTGTCGTATTTTGGGCAATCCGTGTGTATTTTCAAAACCTACAAAAATTAGTTGAGAACTTTAGCTACTAGATGGATCACTACTCTTTGGAGGGATCGAATATTAGAGTACACTCACGTACCATGAGTCGAGGATGCGCAAGGATAACCAAACCCCCATACACTCCTCCTCGGGGTACTTGTCTCTTTGTGAACCTCCTTATTAGATTGAGAGTTACCGATAATAAGTGCATGAGTTCTTCGGACTAATGTAAGTATTGAAAGTTGACACTTCCACCTTCCCATATTTTGCTAGCCTCTCCCGTGCCGTGCATTGCCTTCTTCTCACTCCGAGAGTTGGTGTCCACCTTCGCCGGTACATCCAAACCCTTGGCATGATACGCTCTGTCATCATAAGCCTCCTTATATCTTTCCTCAAAAAAACCACCATACCTACCTATCAAGGCATTTCCATAGCCTTTCCGAGATATATTGCCATGCAACATCCACCTCTTCATGACTAGATCTTCATGTCATACATGTTCCTGCTACACTGGCAGCGACATACATTGCATACATCATGATAGCTACATCTTCTTTATGATTTCGAGTACCTTGTAAAGTGTGAAAGATTTCCTATACCTTCTTGTAAAATAGAGTGTTGCCCTTAAGTGAGTAAAAGATCCCAAAGTGGACACATTAAAAGATCCCAAAGAGGACAAATGAGAGTTAAATAGAAAGAGCCATTGAGGCCACAAAAAATACAAAAAAAGAAAAAAAGAGAGAGAAAGGGGCAACACTACTATCCTTTTGAGAGATCCACACTAGTAGTCCCTCTACATCCTTGTACTCCATAGAGATGATCATTATGCATATAGCTATGTTGGGACCTTCACACTATAGAACTTGCCTTGCATATTCCGAGGATGAGCCTCCTCAAACGAGCTCTAGGTCTTCATGAGCGAGCAAGTTAGATGCGCCCCCACTAGTTTCATTGGAGAGCTTCCTAGCCCATATGTGCATCCGTTGCATGGCAATCCCTACTCCTCACATCATATATATAATTTGGCATCTCTTGCCTATGATTGTGCTCATTGATGTGAGCCTTTATCATCCTTTTTGTCTTCCTCCTCCTCCGCACTTCTCTCTTTGCCATCCTAAGTGTCAACTCTCATGCTTACGCTCATCCATTGCATGAGTGCTCAAAATATTGAAAAAGGAGTGGATCAAATTGAGTTATACCTGGCTAGTGGTCTGGGGAAGAGTCAAGATAAGATTCCAGAAAAAGACCAAGTGTGAAACTTTAGTAGATTGAGTTCTCAACAAATAAATATTTTTCTCGTATTCCCTATCCCCCTTCTTGCACGCAAACACCATTTGGAGACATTCGAGTCACGGACAGTGAGAGCTCTTGCACCTAATGTTCTTTTGTTACTTGTTTCATTGCTAATATAGACTCTTGCATGTTATGACTTGAATTGAATCTCTAACCTTGATTCCTTTACTTTTCAAAGTTCTTATATGGTTGCTAGCATGTCACCACAGAAATTATGCTGTTATCATTTACCTACTCGAGGACGAGAAGGAATTAAGCATGGGGATGTTGATACGTCCAAAACGTATCTATAATTTCTGCTTGCTCCATGCATGTTTTGTGTGATATTGCTATGATCTAGATACACTTTCATACACTTTTGATCATATTTGGACTGACCTATTAACTCAGTGCACCACAGTGCCAGTTCCTTTTTTCTGCTATTTTTCTATTTCAGTTTTCCCCCATATAAAAAGTGCTCCAAAAATTCGGAAAAAATTAGATAAAAAATCAGCGCGGAAGAACCATTTTTCGCGATCTCGCCTCTGTTCCGCCGCCGCCGTGCTTCCGAGATCGGGAGCACCAGCAGACCTCTTCCCGGCACCCTGCCGGAGGGAGGGCCGGCCTTCGGGAGTCTCCTCTCCACCATGGATGCTCCCCGGATGTCTCGTGAGTAGTTTTCCTTGGACCATGGGTCCGTGATCAGTAGCTATGTGATGTTCTCCTCCCCTCTTTGTTCTTCATGGTTTAGACCTCGTGAGCTGCCCTACATGATCGAGGCACTTTTGTAATCTTTCTGCTGTTGCTATGCTGAGTTTGATGGGATCTGATGGATTATGAGATTATGTTCAGATTGTGATAGAGTAATATATTTGGTTCTTATCTTTTATATTTTTGTTCTTAAGTAATTCTTGCATGTTCTCCATTGCTGTTTATTGCTTTGGACAAGTAGTAGGTAGTAACCCCAAGAGGGAACGTTATGCTCGATTGTGGGTTCATGCCACCTGATGACACGCTTGAGTGACAGAAACATGAGTCTAGGGGATGTGCTATTGCCACAAGGGGGAAAATAACGGTGCTTGTAACCGCGGTTGCAAGGATTGTTTACTTTATGCAAAGTGCTTTTTAATGCAGTTGTCTGTTGCTTTGGGTTTACACTTTGGGTGGGGCTCGCAACTTAATACCAGCGAGATGTTCTGGATAGATATCTCAAGGTGGATGATTAGTAGTAGATGCAGTTGGATTTCGGTCTACTTATTTTGGCGTTCTTCCCATGCTTTTGAGCCTCTTCCTTTTTTTGTAGCATATTTAGCATTGCAGTGCGTTCATAATCCTGTCAATTGCCCTTCTGTAATTTGTTCACCTCGCATAGCAGTTTTATCGTCTTTTGGGAGAGAGACATCACTAGCGAACATCACGTATCTCAGTCCATATCCTCATCACTTTTTCCACACTCATTTACTTTTCTGCTTTTACTTTCAGTTGCTATCATTATCCCTTGTGTTTGATCCTTTGTGAACAACAAGACCGGAGATATTGACAACCTCTCTGAACTTCGTTGGGAACAAAGTTATTTGAGTCTGTGTGCAGGTCCGCGTCAGTTGCGCCGCTGACACCTACTTATCATCTCCGGAGTCCTACTGGAGACAAACCTTGGTATCTTCACTGAGGGAAATTTTCTGCTGTGCTACATCATACCTTCCTCTTGGGGTTTACCAACGAAGGGCGAGAAATCACTATCATCACCTCGCGCACCAAGCAGCCCTACATGCTCAAGGCACATATGTAATTCTTTCTGCTGTTGCTATGCTGAGTTTGATAGGATCTGATGGATTATGAGACTATGTTCAGTTTGTGAATGAGTAATATATTTGGTTCTTATCTTTTATATTTTTGTTCTTGAGTAATTCTTGCATGTTCTCCGTTGTTGTTTATTGCTTTGGCCAAGTAGTAGGTAGTGACCCCAAGAGGGAACGTTATGCTCGATTGTGGGTTCATGCCCCGTGATGACTGATGGCTTCTCGCCTTCGTTGGTTACCCAAAGAGGAAGGTTGAGATGTAGACAGCAGCAAATTTCCCTCGGTGAAGATACCAAGGTTTGTCTCCAGTAGGACTCCGACAACGACAGGAAGGTGACAACTGCGCCAACAATTACGCGGTTGACGTGGACCTGCACACACAACAGATAACTTTGCTCCCAACGAGTACAGAGAGGTTGTCAATCCCTCCGGCCTTGTTGTTTACAAAGGATCAAATGCACGGGATAGTAATGATAGCGATAGCAACAGAAAAGGAAATAAAGCAAAAAATAAATAGCGGGTGTAAACAGTGGTGGAAATATGGACCGGGGTCCCATGATGTTCACTAGTGATGTCTCTGTCCCAAAAGACGATAAAATAGCCATGCAAGGTAAACAAATTACAGCTGGGCAATTGACAGGATTATGTGCGCAAACCAATGCTAACTATGCTACTAAGAAAGGAAGAGGCTCAAAAGCTTGGGCGGTACGCCAAGACAAGTAGACCGAAATCCATCTGCATCTACCTACTAATCATCCACCTTGAGATATCTATCCAGAACATCTTGCTGGTATTAAGTTGCGAATCCCACCCAAAGTGTAAACTCAAAGCAACAGACAACTGCATTAAAGAACTTTGCGTAAAGTAAACAATCCTTGCACCCGCAAGTACAAGAACCGTTGTTTTCTCCCTTGTGGCAACAACACATCCCCTAGACTCATGTTTCTGTCACTCAAGCTAGTCATCAGGGGGCATGAACCCACAATCATGCATAACGCTCCTTCTTGGAGTTACTACCTACTACTTGGCCAAAGCAATAAACAGCAACGAGAACATGCAAGAATTACTCAAGAACATAAATATAAAATAGGATAATCAAATATATTACTCAAACACAATCTGAACATAGTCTCATAATCCATTAGATCCCAGCAAACTTAGCATAGCAACAACAGAAAGATTACATATGTGCCTCGATCATGTAGGGCAGCTCACGAGGTCTAAACCATGAAGAACAAATAGGGGAGAAGAACATCACATAGCTACTGATCATGGACCCATGGTCCAAGGTGGACTACTCACGGTTCATCCGGGAAGCATCCATGGTGGTGAAGAAGCTCCCGGAGGTGGTTCCTCCCTCCGGCAGGGTGCCGGGAAGAGGAGAGATCGCGAAAAAGGGTTCTGTCCTCAAGGGTTTCGGGACGAGAGAGATATATAGGCGAAGGGGGGCAGCCAGAGGTGGACCAGGGGCCCCAGGCGCCCCCCTGGCGTGGCCTAGGGGGTGGACGCGCCAGGTGGCCGCCTGGGCCACCCCTGGCTCCCCTTTTGCCCCACTTTGGCTCTTCCCAGAGCTTCTTGTACTCTGATTTTTCCTAATTTTTTCCCGGAATTTTTCTGACACTTTAAGTAATGGGAAAACCAGCAGAAAACAGGAACTGGCACTGGGGTGCACTGAGTTAATAGGTTAGTCCAAATATGATAAAAAGTGTATGGAAGTGCATCAATATCATAGCAATATCACACAAAAGAAGCATGGAGCAAGCCTAAATTATAGATACGTTTTGGACGTATCAATGACTAGCTTGAGTGACAGAAACATGAGTCTAGGGGATGTGTTGTTGCCACAAGGAGAAAACAATGGTGCTTGTAACCGCGGTTGCAAGGATTGTTTACTTTACGCAAAGTTCTTTTAATGCAGTTGTCTGTTGCTTTGGGTGTACACTTTGGGTGGGGCTCGCAACTTAATACCAGCGAGATGTTCTGGATAGATATCTCAAGGTGGATGATTAGTAGTAGATGCAGTTGGATTTCGGTCTACTTATTTTAGCGTACTGCCCATGCTTTTGAGCCTCTTTTTTTTCGTTGTATCATAGTTAGCATTGCGGTGCGTTTTTAATCCTGTCAATTGCCCAGCTCTGATTTTTTTACCTCGCATAGAATTTTTATCGTCTTTTGGGAGAGAGACATCACTAGTGAACATCATGGGACCTCGGTCCATATTCTCATCACTGTTTACACGCTCAATTTATTTCCTGCTTTTACTTTCTAGTTGTAGCTACTATTATCATTTATCCCTTGCGTTTGATCCTTTGTAAACAACAATGCCGGAGAGATTGACAACCTCTCTGAACTTCATTGGGAGCAAAGTTATTTGTGTCGTGTGCAGGTCCAGGTTAAGGAAGCAAATTTTGTCTAAAATGGTGCCATTGTTTCCTTGTCACCTACTTGTCGACCTTGGAGTCCTACTGGTTCGATCTCAACCTTGGTATCTTTGCCAAGGGAAATTTACTGATATCTTACATCTCACCTTCCACTTGGGGTAAGCAACGAAGGGCGAGAAGCCATTATCATCTCTCGCACATCAGTGATATCTCAATGGGATAATAGGCTGAGCCTTTTGATGTTGGTGTGCCTTCGTGGTAATACTCATCCCTTCGACGGTGAGCATCTTCCATCCAAGGAAGTGAACATCAGGATAAATCGTTGTCTCCTTGTCATTCGGTAATCCCTTTCTCTTTTATCTTACTAGTATTTACCTCGTCATTTACTCCCTCACTTACCTACATATATTGTTGTTGTTGCTCTCCATTGCTAGCTATTATCACCTTTGCAATTGTTAGGCTCACCTTTACATTCCACAAGATTGTCTAAAATTTCTAAGTAGTCATTACAATTTGTAATTGTACTTATTTACCTCCCATAGATCCATCTCAATCCTTTCAGAAAGAAATTGACTTAGTCGTAGGTGTTTGTTTCATAGGGTGTGGATTTTGTACTGATACGTCCCAAACGTATCTACAATTTCTGCTTGTTCCATGCTTATATTGGTGATATTGCTATGTGTTTTGCTAAACTTTCATACCTTTTACAACATATTTGGACTAACCTACTAACTCGGTGCCCCAGTGCCAGTTTTTGTCTACTATTGTCTGTGCATTGCAGGAAAATGTCAATTATAAAAGTGCTCGTAAAAATCCAGAAAAAAGAGATAAAAAATCAGCGCAACGGAAGACTCTGGAAGCCCAAAGAAGGGCCGGAGGGGCCCACCCCTGGCCAGGCGCCTACGTGGCACGACCAGGGGGGGCACCACCTGGCCGCCTGGTCAGGTGGGGCCTCCCCTCGGGCCCCCTTTCTCCTACCCTCGATACAGAAACCCTTGAGAGGATCCCCGTTACGCGATTTCTTCCACTGTTCCACCGCCGCCGCTATTCCGATCTCAGGATCACCGGGAGAAGCTGTCTCGGCACCCTGCCGGAAGGAGGATTGACCTCCGGAGGCCGCTCCACCACCATGATCGCCTCCGAAATGTGTCGTGAGTAGTTGATGTGCGAGAGATGATAATGGCTTCTCGCCCTTTGTTGGTTACCCCAAGCGGAAGGTGAGATGTAGGACAGTAGCAAATTTTCCCTATGTAGAGGATAGGGTTTGTCTCCTGTAGGACTCCAAAAGCGGCAGGTACGTGACAACGACGCTAGAAATTTAGTGGTTGACGTGGACCTGCACACAGACACAAATAACTTTTCTCCCAACGAAGTTCAGAGAGGTTGTCAATCTCTCCGGTCCCGTTGTTTACAAAGGATCAAACACAAGGGATAATGATAATGATAATTTCGACTGGAAAGTAAAATCAGGAAATAAATTGAGCGTGTAAACAGTGATGAGAATATGGACCGGGGTCCCGTGATGTTCACTAGTGATGTCTCTCTCCCAAAAGACGATAAGACTGCTATGTGAGGTAAACAAATCATAGCTGGGCAATTGACAGGATTAAAAACGCACCAGAATGCTAACTATGCTACACAGAAAGGAAGAGGCTCAAAAGCATGGGCGGTATGCCAAAATAAGTAGACCGAAATCCAACTTCATCTACTACTAATCATCCACCTTGAGATATCTATCCAGAACATCTCGCTGGTATTAAGTTTCGAGCCCCACCCAAAGTGTAAACCCAAATCAACAGACAACTACATTAAAATAACTTTGCGTAAAGTAAACAATCCTTGCAACTGCGGCTACAAGCACCGTTGTTTCCCCCTTGTGGCAACAACACATCCCCTAGACTCATGTTTCTGTCACTCAAGCTAGTCATCAGGGGGCATGAACCCACAATCGAGCATAACGTTCCCTCTTGAAGTCACTACCTACTACTTGGCCAAAGCAATAACCAGCAACGGAGAACATGCAAGAATTACTTAAAAAAATATAAAATATAAGAACCAAATATATTACTCTATCAAAAACTGAACATAGTCTCATAATCCATCAGATCCCGACAAACTCAGCATATCAACATCAGAAAGAATTACATATGTGCCTTGATCATGTAGGGCAGCTCACAAGGTCTAATCGATGAAGAACAAAGAGGGGAGGAGAACATCACATAGCTACTGATCACGGACCCATGGTGCAAGGTAGATTACTCACGGATCATCCGAGAAGCGTCCATGGTGGAGGGGAAGCTCCCGGAGGTCAATCCTCCTCCGGCAGGGTGCCAGGAAGAGGTCTGCTGGCGCTCCTGATCTTGGAAGTGCGGCGGCGGCGGAACATAGGAGAGATCACGAAAAAGGGTTTTGTCTTCGGAAGAATCCCGTAACGGAGAATATATAAGCGAAGGGGGGCAGCCAGGGGGGCCACCAGGTGCCTAGGCGCCCCCCTGGCGCGGCCCCACCCTAGGGCGCGCCGGGAGGGCGCCTGGGCCCCTGGTGGTGGCTCTCTGGCCCCACCTAGGTGCTTCTGGAAGCTTCCGTTACGTTGAGTTTTTTATTTGATTTCCCCGAATTTTTGGAGCATTTTTAATATGGGCGAAACCTGAAATAGAAAAACAGCATAAAACAGGAACTGGCACTTGGGTGCACTGAGTTAATAGGTTAGTACAAATATGATCAAAAGTGTATGAAAGTGTATCTAGATCACAACAATATCACACAAAACATGCATGGAGCAAGCAGAAATTATAGATATGTTTGGGATGTATCAACATCCCCAAGCTTAATTCCTGCTCGTCCTCGAGTAGGTAAATGATAACAAGCATAATTTCTGTGGTGACATGCTATCAACCATATAAGAACTTTGAAAGTAAAGCAATCAAGGTATGTAATTCAATTCAAGTCATAACAAGCAAGAGTCTATATTAGCATTGAAACAAGTAACATAAGAACATAAAGGTGCAAGAGCTCTCGCTGTCCGTGACTCGAATGTCTCCAGATGGTGTTTGCGTGCAAGAAGGGGGAGATGGGAATATGAGAGAAAAACAAATATTTGTTGAGAACTCAATCTACTAAAGTTTCAAACTTAGTCTTTTTTGGAATGTTATCTTGACTCGTCCCCAGACCACTAGCCAGGTACAAGTCAATTTTATCCACTCCTTTTCGATATTTTTAGCACTCATGCAATGGATGAGCGTAAGCACGAGAGTTGACACTTAGGATGGCAAAGAGAGAGATGGTGGAGGAGGAAGACAAAAAGGATGTGAAAGGCTCACATCAACGAGGACAATCATAGGCGACAGAAGGCCAAATGATAGATATGATGTGAGGAGTAGGGATTGCCATGCAACGGATGCACATATGAGCTAAGAAAAGCTCTCCAATGGGACTAATGGGGGTGCATCCAATATGCTCGCTCAAGAAGACCTAGAGCTCGTTTGAGGAGGCTCATCCTTGGAATATGCAAGCCAAGTTCTATAGTGTGAAGGTCCCCACATAGCTATATGCATATATGATCATCTCTACGGAGTACAAGGTATAGAGGGGGTACGAGTGTGGATCTTTCAAAAGGAAAAGTAGTGTTGCCCCTTTCTCTCTTTTTATTTCTTTTTCTCTTTTTTCTCTTTCTGTATTTTTTTGGTGGCCTCAATGGCTCTTTCTATTTAACTCTCATTTATCCTCTTTGGGATCTTTTATTTTGTCCACTTTGGGATCTTTTCCTCACTTAAGGGCAACACTGTATTTTACAAGAAGGTATAGAAGATCTTCACACTTTACAAGGTAATCAACATATAGAAGATGTAGCTATCATGATGTATGCAAATGTATGCCTCTTCCTGTGTAGAAGGAACATGTATGACATGAAGATCAAGTCATGAGAAGGTGGATGTTGCATGACAATATATCTCGGAAAGGCTATGGAAATGCCTTGATAGGTAGGTATGGTGGCTGCTTTGAGAAAACATACAAGGAGGTTTATGATGACAGAGCGTATCATGCCAAGGGTTTGGATTCACCGGCGAGGTGGATGCCAACTCTCGGAGTGAGAAGAGGGCAATGTGCGGAACCGAAGATGCTAGCAAATATGAGGAGGTGGTAGTGTCAACTTTCAATACTTACATTAGTCCGAAGAAATCATGCACTTATTATCGGTAACTCTCAATCTAATAAGGAGGTTCACAAAGAGACAAGTACCCCGAGGAGGAGTGTATGGAGGTTTGGTTATCGTTGCGCATCCTCGACTCATGGTACGTGAGTGTACTCTAATATCCGATCCCTCCAAAGATTAGTGATCCATCTAGTAGCTAGAGTTCTCAACTAGTTTTTTTAGTTTTTGAAAATAAACACGGATTGCCGAAAATACGACATCTATCACTAATAGGCTAAAGCTCTTGACACCAAAAGTTCAAACATTACTCACAGCAATACCTCAAAACCATTGCAAGTTACTACTGTAATTATATAGTAACCTCAATTACCTACATCAAGACAAGACACAACTCAGTGCAACAACCAACTCTCTTAACAAGATAAACATAAAAACTAAAGAGAGTTCCAGCAACAAACTAAACAAAAGCTAAAGCTCTTGAGAAAGATAAACATGAAAACTAAAAGCTAAACATGACAACAACTACGAAAAGATAAAGAACACACAACAGAAGAAAGATAGGCATGAAAATATTATGATGTGTTCTAGTTTGAAGTGAAGCGTGTTACTCTCCCACACAAAGTAAGCTGGGTTCTAACTTGTTATGAACATCAAGCAAAGCTTAATGAAAACTAAAAAGGAAACCTAAGAGCGAGACGCTCCAAGCATAGCACATAACGCATGAAGTGATAAGAATATAGTGAGACGAAGGACAAACTGATGATTGTTGATGGAGAAGGGGATGCACGGGGGGCCATCCCCAAACTTAGACGCTTGAGTCTCCTTGAATATTTATTGGGGATGCATGGGTGCATCCCCAATCTTGAGCGTTTGACTCAGATCAAATAAAAAAACTCAGAAAATACGCTCAAAAGACAATTGTATGGAGCACGCTTTCAAAAAAACTCAGATCAAGAAGATGATCTGGTGATTTTAGGCTATTTTTTCGTCCAAGGACAGAATCTGTTTTCTGGACAGCATGTCACAACTTTTGAACTTTTAGCAATCGAAGGCTAAACTTGGCAAAAAGCTTGAAAATAAAGATACAATGATGTTGCTACAGTAGTAACAATCATTAAGACCACTAAAAACAGAAGTAAAAACATCTTGGGTTGCCTCCCAACAAGCGCTTCCTTTGACGCCTTTAAGCTAGGCAGAAAGCAAAAGGAAGAATCAAGTTGTATCAATCGAACCATCATCAAGATCGTCAAAAAGCTCTTCAATTGTACAACTAGTTTTAAAAGGTCTCTCAAATAAAGGCCTAATAAAGATACTTCTAGGGATAAAACCAAAAGCCGTAAAATCAATTGGAGTTTTATCCAAGAGGGGTATTTCTTCCAAAGTTTTCACGATTTCTACTCCCTTGGCAATGGGTGGATTATTTTTAGGTCAAGGAACCTTAGGGACATAATTGAACTTAGGTTCCTTCCTTGCAGGAGTTTCTACCCTTTTTGGTTTGATTGAGGAGAAAGTATTTCCCAAAGTGTCAATGATTTCCTCAATCTTATCTATCCTAGAAGGATCCAAATCATGGAATTTGATGGTCTCCAAAGTTTTGTTAATTTTTTGCATGGAGCTATCGAGTCTATTCAAATTCCCTTGAATCTTGCGATCCAACTCATTTGTCCTACTTATACTTGGTATTTCTAACTCTATCTTTTCAAGTTTTTTCATAATGTGAGATAGAGTGATATCCTCTTGTATGCTAGCAACGGGGAGATTTCTAACTAGATTTTCAATAACATTGAGATACTCCCAAATTGGGGCTTCTAGGAAATTCCCATTAATAGAAGTACTAAAATGAACCTATTTCAAGGAGTAATTCCAGCATAAAAATTTCTAACACGATAGTAGTGGATTGCTTCTTGGTGTCTCTTTTCTGAGAATCATTAATTCTATAGCAAGCATCTTTTAAACTTTCACCACCTTTTTGTTTAAAGGTGAGCATTTCTGTCTCAACATGATGACAACTACTAGCAAGGTAAAAAAATTGTGGTTTTCGATAAAGGACACTAAGATAAAAACTGAAAGGTAAACTAACAAAACTAAAAGGCAAAGGTAAAAGATAGTGTGCAACTCCCCTATCTTGACGATTGGAGTCCCCGGCAACTGCGCCAGAAATTTGCTTGATGTGCGAGAGATGATAATGGCTTCTCGCCCTTCGTTGGTTACCCCAAGTGGAAGGTGAGATGTAGGACAACAGCAAATTTCCCCTATGTATAGGATAGGGTTTGTCTCCCGTAGGACTCCGAAGGCCGCAAGTAGGTGACAACAACGCTAAAAATCCAGATAAAATAGATAAAAAAATAAGCGCGACAGAAGACTCTGGAAGCCCAAAGAAGGGCTGGAGGCCCCCACCCCCTGGCCAGGCGCCTACCTGGCGCGGCCAGGGGGAGGCCACACCACCTGGCCGCCTGGTTAGGTGGGGCCTCCCCTCGGGCCCCCCTTTCTCCTGTATATTACCCTCGATACAGAAACCCTTGAGAGGAGCCCCATTACTCAATTTCTTCGACTGTTCCGCCGCCGCCACGATTCTGATCTCAGGATCGCCGGGAGAAGCTGTCCCGGCACCCTACCGGAGGGAGGATTGACCTCCGAAGGCCGCTCCACCACCATGATCGCCTCCGAGATGTGTTGTTTGTAGTTGATGTGCGAGAGATGAGAATGACTTCTCGCCCTTCGTTGGTTACCCCAAGTGGAAGGTGAGATGTAGGACAACAACAAAAATTCCCCTATGTAGAGGATAGGGTTTGTCTCCCGTAGGACTCCGAAAGCGGCAAGTAGGTGACAACGGCGCTAGAAAATTAGCGATTGACGTGGACCTAGACACACACACAAATAACTTTGCTCCCAACGAAGTTCAGAGAGGTTGTCAATCTCTCCGGTCTTGTTGTTTACAAAGGATCAAACACAAGGGATAATGACAATGATAATTGCGACTGGAACGTAAAAGCAGGAAATAAATTGAGCGTGTAAACAGTGATGAGAATATGGACCGGGGTCCCGTGATGTTCACTAGTGATGTCTCTCTCCAAAAAGACGATAAGACTGTTATGCGAGGTAAACAAATCACAGCTGGGCAATTGACAGGATTAAAAACGCACCGCAATGCTAATTATTCTACAAAGAAAGGAAGAGGCTCAAAAGCATGGGCGGTACGCCAAAATAAGTAGAACAAAATCCAACTGCATCTATGATGTCTACGAACGCTTCTATTCTTGTAGACTATGTTGGGCCTCCAAGCGTAGAGGTTTGTAGGGCAGCAGCAATTTCACTCAAGTGGATGACCTAAGGTTTTAGAACTCAGGGAAGTAGAGGATGAAGATGGTCTCTCAAGCAACCCTGCAATTAAGATACAAGAAGTCTCTTGTGTCCCCAACACACCTAATACAACTAGGAGTTGTATAGGTGCACTAGTTCGGCGAAGAGATGGTAAAATACGAGTGATAGGTGTGGCAAAACAAAGTAATATAAACCTGTAATAAAAAGTGCAGAAAGAAAACATGTGACAAAAGTGAGCACAAACGGTGTAACAATGGTGGAAACAAGGCCTAGGATTCATACTTTCACTAGTGGCAACTCTCAACAACATTAACATAGTCTAATCACATGATATTTCCCATAAAACATGCAATGGAGACGCACTCGGAGGTCATTCCTTTGTGGTCAAGAGAGGACGAGAATTATGTAGGGCTACAAAAGCACACCTCAGAGTTCATAGTTCTCAATCTATGGATTTCCCAATATCACCGCGGCCATCCAAAGAGAGTACCACAATCACCACAACATATCTCAAGGATAGTCAAAGACAAGCACCAAGAGACTCTCAATCTTCAATCAACACACAAAAGAGGAAATCACTCATGAAAATATTCTTCTAACCCATGTCCAATAGACCGCTGTCACCATGGTCTCAGGGATTATACTAGATAAGATCAAGCGAGTACATCAATCCAATACATAGAGGAAGGGGAAATATCATGGGATCACCCTAGATTAACATTGCCTATGATCACAACGAAGTTCACATCATGGGAGAGAGAATTGACCACATAGCTACTGGTAGAAACCTCAGCCCCGAGGAGGGACTACTCCCGCATGATGGAGGGAGGAAGCAACGTCGATGGAGATGAATCTGGGGGCACTTCCCCGTCCCGGCAGGGTGTCGGCACAGGAATTCTGGTCCCCCGAAGCTTTTCGGCGATGGCGGCGGAGATCGGAATTGCTTCTGAAAAAAGGGTCCTGGAATCAGGGTTTTTGCGATGGGTGTATAAATAAGAGCCAAGGGGGGACACCAGGGGAGGTCCCAGTCGCCCAGGCGGCCTCCCCGCGCGGCCCCACCCTAGGCCGCGCCTGGTGGTCACCTCGGTGACTGGTGGCCCCCCTCCGGCTCTCCTTTTGTGATTCCGGAAGGTTCCTTCGCGCTGATTTTTTAATATATTTTTCCCGGAATTTATTGGGAACTTTTAATATGGGGGAAAATTGAAATAGAAAATCAGCAGAAAACAGGAACTGGCACTGTGGTGCACTGAGTTAATAGGTTAGTCCAAATATGATCAAAAGTGTATGAAAGTGTATCTAGATCATAGCAATATCACACAAAACATGCATGGAGCAAGCATAAATTATAGATACGTTTGGGAAGTATCAATCTACTACTAATCATCCACCTTGAGATATCAATCCAGAACATCTCGCTGGTATTAAGTTGCGAGCCCCACCCAAAGTGTAAACCCAAAGAAACAGACAACTGCATTAAAAGAACTTTGCGTAAAGTAAACAATCCTTGCAACCGGGTTACAAGCACCGTTGTTCTCCCCCTTGTGGCAACATCACATCCCCTAGACTCATGTTTCTGTCACTCAAGCTAGTCATTAGGGGGCATGAACCCACAATCGAGCATAACGTTCCCTCTTGAAGTCACTACCTACTACTTGGGCAAAGCAATAAACAACAACGAAGAACATGCAAGAATTACTTAAGAGCAAAAATATAAAAGATAAGAACCAAATATATTACTCTATCACAAGCTGAACATAGTCTCATAATCCATCAGATCCCAGCAAACTCAGCATAGCAACAACAGAAAGAATTACATATGTGCCTTGATCATGTAGGGCAGATCACAAGGTCTAATCAATGAATAAGAAAGAGGGGAGGAGAACATCACATATCTACTGATCACAGACCCATGGTCCAAGGTAGACTACTCATGGATCATCCGGGAAGCGTCCATGGTGGAGGGGAAGCTCCCGGAGGTTTATCCTCCCTCTGACACGGTGCCGGGAAGAGGTCTGCTGGCGCTCCCGATCTTGGAAGTGCGGCGACGGCGGCGTAACAGATGCGAGATCACGAAAAAGGGTTTTGTGTTTGGAAGAATCCCGTAACGGAGAATATATAGGCGAAGGGGGCAATCATGGGGGCACCAGGTGCCTAGGCGCCCCCCTGGCGTGGCCCCACCCTAAGGCGCGCCGGGAGGGCGCCTGGCCCCCTGGTGGTGGCCCTCTGGCCCCACCTAGGTAATTCCGGAAGCTTTCGGTACACTGATTTTTTATCTGATTTCCCGAATTTTTGGAGCAGTTTTAATATGGGGGAAACCTAAAATAGAAAAACAGCAGAAAACAGGAACTGGCACTGGGGTGCACTGAGTTAATAGGTTAGTCCAAATATGATCGAAAGTGTATGAAAGTGTATCTAGATCATAGCAATATCACACAAAACATGGATGGATCAAGCAGAAATTATAGATACGTTTGGGACGTATCAGTAGTCCCCTTGGACCATGGGGCCATGACTAATATCTATGTGATGTCTTCTCTCCAATCTTGTGCTTCAATGTTTAGCCCTTGTGGTTGCCTATCATGATCAAGGCACCTATGTATTAGTTCCTGTTTTGTTATGTTGTGTTTGTTGGGATCCGATGGATTATGAGATTATGTTCAGTTTGTGTTGAGTAATATATTTGGTTTACCTTTTTATTTTAGTTCTTGAGTGTTCTTGCATGTTCCCCATTACGTTTGTTGCTTTGGCCAAGTAGTAGATTATAACCCCAAGAGGGAGTGTTATGCATGATTGTGGGTTCATGTCTCCCGATGTCTAGCTTGAGTGACAGAAACATGAGACTAGGAGATGTGATGTTGCCACCAGGGAGAAAACAACGGTGCTTGTAACTGCGGTTGCAAGGATTGCTTACATTATACATAGAGTGTTAAGACAGTCGTCCTTTGCTTTGAGCCTACAGTTTGGTTGGGGTTCACAACTTAATACCAGCGAGATGTTCTCGATAGATATCTCAAGGTGGACGATTAGTGATTAGATGTTGATGGATAAACGGTCTACTTGTTTTTGTGTAATGCCCGCGTGATTGAGCCTCTTTACTTTCTAGTAGCATAATTATCATTGTGGTACGTTTATATTTCTGTAAATTGCCTAGATGTAATTTGTTCACCCAACATAGTTGTTTTCGTCTTTTGGGAGAGAGACATCACTATTAAAAATCATGGGACCCCGGTCCATATTTCCATCATAGTTTAAACCGCTCCAATTCACTGCTTTTATTTCCTTTTCGTTGCAATCACCATTACTATTTCCACCCTTGTGTTTTGATCCTTTGTAAACAACAAGACCAGAGAGATTGACAACCTCTCTGACTCATTGGGAGCAAAGTTATTTGTGTCTGTGTGCAGGTCCACGTCAACTTAATCTCCATCCGACAACAAATCTTTGGCGTTGTTGACACCTACTTGTATCTCTTGGAGTCCTACTGGTCACTAACCTTGATGCCACTATGGATAATGCTTACGAAGATGAACTTGCTATAGTTCCTCATGTTAAGCATGAATTTGATGCTATTGCACCCACACTTGATTGTCCTATTATCTTTTTGAATTCTCCAAATCATACTTCAGAGAATTTTGTTCTTACTAAGGCTCATAGTAATGGGTTGCATTTATCTTATGCTCGTAAGGACTGTATTGAAAATAATATATATGTCCTTGTAGGTCATGAACAACATGCTTTATGTGATAGTTATATTCTTGATGTTGTTCATGATGCTACTGAAAATTACTTTGATAGAGGAAAGTTTAGTTGTAGAAACTTTCATGTTACAAAAACACCTCCCGTTATGATGAAAGTTTTGAAGTTGTTCTTGTTTTACCTTCATATGCTTGTTACTTTGTTCTTTCATGATATATTTGTTTACAAGTTTCCCACTCATAGGAAGTGGGTTAGACTTAAATGAGTTTTATATTTTCTTCTTGATGCTCTCTTTTGCTTCAACTCTTATTCTCTTTGTGAGCATCTTTTATAATCCTTCATGCCTAGCTCAAAGGCATAAAAGAAAGCTCTTATTGGGAGGCAACCCAAAAAATCTTTACTTTCAGTTTTAGTGGTCTTGATGCTTGTTAATACTGTAGCAACATCATTGTCTCTTTATTTTCAAGCTTTCTACCAAGTTTTAGCCTCCGATGGCAAGAAAAATAAAAGTTGTGACATATTTTCAAGAAAACAGATTCTTTTTGCTTCATTGCAAAAATCTTTATAAATCATCAGATCATCTTTTTGATCTGATTTTTTACAGTATGCTCTATACAATTTACTATCTACCAACTGTTCTGAGTTTTTTTATTTGAGTAGTAGAAGTGTCCCGAATTTTTTTTACTACCGGATTGTCTGTTTTTTCTAGATTCTGCCCTGTTTTACGCTTTCCCCGTTTTGCAAATCTTGCGCATGTTTTTTATTTGCAATTTTTTTTGGCAATCTTGAGAAACAGTAGCTCGCACCCAATTCCGATAAGTGCATATTCGTGGGATATCCAAGGGAAACCTTAGGGTATTACTTCTACAACCGACACGAGGGCAAAGTGTTTGTCGCTCGACACGGTTGATGGTATGAATTAACGCCCCCTCGTTGGTTACCCGAAGTGGAAGGTTGAGATGTAGATAACAACAATTTCCCTTAGCGAAGATGCTAAGGTTGAGAATCGAACCAGTAGGACTCCAAGATCGACAAGGAGGTGGCAAGGAAACAATGGCACCGGTTTAAACAAAAGTTGTTTCCTTGACCTGGACCTGCACACACAACAAATAACTTTCCTTCTGTAACATCCCGAAATTTTCTAAATTTTAGGAAGTTAATAAATTTATTATAATAATGATTGTTTGCTTGATATGTTTGATTTCCACTAGGACTTAAAACTTTTGGTGTTTAAATGAATATTAAAATGAGAGGGAATAAAAGGACTTTCCATAATATTCATAATTGGTGTTTTTGGAAGTTATTATTTAAAAAAAATGAGAGAAGGTAATATGACTCCGTCAACATAATAAAAGGATGGAAAATGTTTTAAATCATTATTGGAATTCTTCTGAATATTCAAAACATTTTTCAACTCAAGGAAATTCATTGGAGAGGATATAAAATGACTTATCCCCTTTTTAATAAAGTTGGAAAATATTTAGAGTATTACATTAAAGTTTTTAAAATTTATTATGAGTATTATAAATAACTCTAAAATTATTTTAGAGATTTTATAATGCTAAGAGAGTTTTTATTCATTGAAATGATTTATTAAATATTTTAAAAGAGTTGAAAAAGTTTTCCAATGGGATATTTTGAATTTACCAAATTATTTATTGGTGTAACAATTTTAAAATTTATATTTTATTATTTAGGAATGGTTTGTCAATGCTTTTGATCAAATAAAAATACTTTTAATAATTTATTGGATTTTATTTGATTTATGAAGAGTATTTTATATTTAAATAAAGTATTTAGAAAATGTTTTTATTTTTATTTTCCTTTTTGGAAAATGTATTCATTAAATAAATTTCTTTGTGTTATTTGATGAATTTAGAATTTTATTTCATATTTTTCTGATTTGCGGTTGATTTTATTTTATTGTTTGAAGTTTCGGTTTTAAATAAAAAGAAAAAACTCATAGCCCCGGCCCATTAGTTATTTTTCCGCTCGTTGGCGCAGTAGAGCCCAAATCGGACCCGTTTCATTTTTTTCTTTTTCCAGACCTATATATTTTCATTTTATTTTCTATTTTACTTTTTTGTTGAAACCCTAATCCGCGGGACCCGCGGGCCTCGCCGGTGCGCCACCACCACCGGCCACGACGCCGGGTCGCGCCCGCGCCGGACGCTGGAGCCGCGCGCCTCGTGCCGCCGAGCCTCTTCGGCTACGCCGCCCGTAGTCCCGTCGCCGCCTGTCGGGCCTCCTCTGAGCCGGCCAGCCACGGCCACCCCGCCGGAGCGCGCCACGCGTCGCCGTGCCTCCTCGGCCATGCCGCCCGTCGCCCCACGCCCGGCCGCCCGGAACCGCCCGTGCCTCCCGCGCCCCGCTCCGCCACCAGGAGACGCCGGCCACCACCTCCCTTCGCCGGAGCAAACCTCCTCGCCGGAAAAACGGAGTTCGCCGGAGTTGCTCCGGCCAGATCTAGTCCCAGGGACCCGATCGCGTTTTTTGTAAAAAACTTTATTCGCGGATTTCTCCTTTTGGCAGAAAAGATCTCGTTCTCGCGCTCGCAATATCTTCTACACCGTACGTAAGTTTGAGGTGAAACTTTTTCCTACGCGCTCGTGTTGTTTTGTACTTTAGCATGTAATAAATTTTTGCACACTTTGCACACTTTTGAATTCAAATCCTGGAGGCCATATCTTGTAAAGCGTTGATCCAAATCGAGTAATTATTTTTGCGTTGGATCACTCGTTCCATGTACTTTCTGCCTATATCATGTGTACACAAAAATTCAAATGTTTCTTGATCTGTTTAAATTCAAATTCAATTCAATTTTGCACTTGCTATGACCTGTGTTGTAGTATTCCGTTTCACGTGATTCTTTTTGCATATCGAATCACTTGAGACATGTTATCGGTAAGATTCATACACTTTTAATGTGGGAATGGTATTCACCTTGAATTCATAATGTCCATGATCACAATTCCTTACCGACAAATCTTTATCTGTTGACTCTCTCGAGTTCACTTCCACCGATCACCTTCGAGCACATCGACACCTTTGCACTTCAAAACCTTTTTATTTTGTTGCTAAAACCCTTTGTGCTTGTTTGTTGATCTTTTGTTTGCCTTGTGATGTGATTGCTTATTCGAGTTCCTTCGTTTGCGATAGATTTCTCGGAGTGTGACGAGTAGAGTTGACTGGACCGTGAGAGCGAAGAACTTCACCGAATGGAAAAGGCAAGTTACACTTTGACCATACCTCAACCTATATTTTCTATTATGCATGTAGCAAATTATCACTCTATGGATGTGTAGGATTATATATTAGTTATGATTTAAACCTAGTAGGATAGCCATATGTTCTGACCTTGTATTTCATTGTCGCCCTAGGATCGTGGTTGTTATATATTGCTATTGCTTTGTAGACGGGGATTGGTTGAGTTATCATTGAGCTATGTGAGGATTAATGACTTGACTAGGAAACATAAATAGAAATCACCTCTGGGCAGGTAGGGAATGCATCCTGGGGCTCGTGCCTTGATTAAGGAGGGACCAGGGTTAAATGCTTCCCGAATGGTTGTTTTGGTGGTGAACCGGGTGCGTCATGGTGACTACCCTCTGAACGCAGTGGGCGCCGTCCAGGCTCAAAAAGATCGGACAGACAGTGTGACTAATAGCTTCCATGTACAACCGCTGGCTATATGGGCTCTGGCTTAGATGAGTAAGTTGTGGGGAACCTGGCCTTGGTAGCGATGTAGATATGATAGGTGTACCGTCTACCAAAGGGTGGAGGCAACCTCTTTTGAAAGACTATGTCTTAATCTTCGGGTTGAGTCCAGTGGGGAAAGTGTACAAACCTCTGCAGAGTGTAAAAACTGATCATGATTAGCCGTGTCCACGGTTACGGACAACTTTGAGCAACTGGGCATTATTGTTGTTGGATGGTCTTGACAGATAATTAACCTTAATAAGAATTTGAGTGGGAACTTTTAATAAAGGGATGGTTGGAATTGGTGTAGCCCGATTCAACCATACTTAGGACTAGCAAGATAAATTAAAATTTGATTAGTTGTAGTATGTGAGGGAAAAACTGGTTTTCTGCAAAACTAAACCACAAGCCTTTCCTTTGACTTACGTTGCATGTAGATGTAGGTCTGCTATATACTTTTTCGTGTGACTTGCCGTACAAATCAGATGTACTGACCCGTTGTCGGGCTGTAACCTTCGGTGTTGCAGGATTGTATACGACGAGTAAGTGATGCGATGTAGGGTTACGATGTCTATACTCAACTTTCGGTGGAGTTGATGGACGCCACAAAGCTCTTTATTGTTTTCCGCTGTATTTTATTTGTAAGCTAGCCTTGGGCTATGCGGGTATGCTTTATTGTAATACTGGATCTTCGATGGAATATATATGACATGTGGTTTATTCTTGATATTACATCATGTACTGTGTGTGCTAGCTATTGATCCAGGGACTAGCACAGAATGTACAGATACTTGGATTCCTTAGTGAATCGAGTCGTTACAGATGGTATGGAACAAAAGTATTCTATCACTCTTTGATTACTTACTCTCTTCACTAGTATTTCTCATCTATTATTCATCTTCTAAAACTCCTCATCTTGTTTCAATATAAATACCCCTTTGAGTTGCCTACCCCTGAAGACGAGACACTTGAGAAGTACATCATCAACCTCGTGGATCAATTGAAGTTATGACCACAAGAACGAGAAGAATATCCTATGGGGTTTAATAAGTTTTGACACTATGAGAGGAATCTTTAAGATCAGCTTAGCTGAGAAGGATGAAGCTTAGAATCAGACCACCACCTTTTAGGTGAAGTTAGATGAACGAATTTCGCGTAGTATGATGAGATCGTATGTCTTGCACATATGACCTTACTCTAGGTGTTGTTTGTGTGTTTTGACTTTTGTGACTATATTGTTTGTTGTTATGTGTTGCTGTTGAACGTAGGTGTTTTTGCTCTTTCTTGTTTGAGTGCATATGTTTGGTGTATTCTTTAGTTGTTGTCTTGTCGGTGTTATAGTTTTGCCTTAACCCTTGTCGTATGGGTTTAATAGATGGAGTATGGAGTAGGATTCGCCTTTTCTGGGGCGATGTTGAGATTGAAGGTGGAGTAATGGATTCGTAGTATGGAGGAGCACATGAAGATAAACAAGGTTGGAAGCGAGGACATGGTCCCCTATGCAGTTAAGTACTTGGTAGAAGAGGTTGCTACTTGGTAGAGAATGCACCAAGCAATTGACGAATCACGAAAGAAGATTACTTGGAAGGAATTTACAAAGATTTTGTTGGGATCCCGCCTCATCACCCCGATGCAAAGGACGGTAAACCTTAAGAGACCTCGTGCCTGCAAAATTTGCGGGGAAGTAGGACACACCTATGAAGGACACCAGGATGGATGTCCCTATTGTGAGGAAATGCACATGGGTGAAGAATGCCCCACTGCACAAGTCACATGTTTCGTGTGTGAAGGAAATAATCATTACCCGGCTCAGTGTCAATTTTTCATCATGACACAACAAGTATCTCAGCATCAAAAGGAAGGAATGGAGAAAATTATCCAAGAATTCAGGGAAGCACCCTTGAAGAAGAAAAACAAGGACCTTAGCCAAATTCAGTCCGGTGCAGGATTATGGGACATTACGCCAACATGTGTCCAGAATTGAAGGGAAAGAAGAGGTTGTGAACGCGGAAGCAAGGATGCTGACTCGAAGAAGCTTATGTTTGGCAATTGGAGGACAGACGTTCGTAGGTGTGCACTAAGTGTATATTAGCATTGACACAAGCAACAAAAGAACAAAAGGTGCAAGAGCTCTCGCTGTCCGTGACTCGAATGTCTCCAGATGGTGTTTGCGTGCAAGCAGGGGACTGGGAAAAAGAGAGAAAAAAGGTTGTTGAGAACAACTATCTACTAAAGTTTCACACTTGGTCTCCTTTGGATTCTTATCTTGACTCGTCCCCGGACCACTAGCCAGGTACAAGTCAAACTGATCCACTCCCTTTCGATATTTTGAGCACTCATGCAATGGATGAGCGTGAGCAAGAAAGTTGACACCTAAAAGGCGAAACAGAAAGAAGATGGAGGAGGAAGACAAAAAAGGTGTGAAAGCCACACATCAATGAGGACAATCATAGGCGAGAGAAAGCCGTATGATAGATATGATGTGAGGAGTAGGGATTGCCATGCAACGGATGCACATGTGAGCTAAAAGCGCTCCAAGGGAACTAGTGGGGGTGCATCTAACTTGCTTGCTCAAGAAGACCTAGAGCTCGTTTGAGGAGGCTCATCACTGGAATATACAAGCCAAGTTCTATAGTGTGAAGGTCCCCACATAGCTATATGCATGATGATGATCTCTATGGAGTACAAGGGATAGAGGATGAAGTACTAGTGTGGATCTCTCAAAAGGAATAGTAGTGTGCCCCTTCTCTCTTTTTATTTTTATTTTTCTCTTTTTTCTATTTTTTTCTATTTTTTTGGTGGCCTCAATGGCTCTTTCCATTTAACTCTCATTTGTCCTCTTTGGGATCTTTTGATTTTGTCCTCTTTGGGATCTTTTCCTCACTTTAGGGGCAACACTCTATATTTTACAAGAATATAGGAGATCTTTCACACTTTAAAAAGGTACTCACATAAAGAAGATATAACTATCACGATGCAAATGTATGCCTCTGCCAGGATAGCAGGATATGCAATGATACTAGCGCGTCATGTAGCAATGATTAGGGCAAGGCCCAACTAGCATGTGGCTCATCGATCAAGCAAGTAGCATGTATGACATGAAGATCAAGTCATGAGGAGGTGGGTGTTGCATGGCAATGTATCTCGGAAAGGCTATGGAAATGCCTTGTAGGTAGGTATGGTGGCTGTTTTGAGGAAAGATATAAGGAGGCTTATGATGACAGAGTGTATCGTGCCAAGGGTTTGGATGCACCGGCGAAGTATGCGCCAACTCTCAAGGTGAGAAAGGGCAGTGCACGGGACCGAAGAGGCTAGAAAAAGTATAGGTGGGTGGAAGTGTCAACTTTCGAATACTCACATTAGTCCGAAGAACTCATGCACTTATTATCGGTAACTCTCAATCAAATCAGGAGGTTCAAAAAGAGACAAGTACCCCGAGGAGGAGTGTATGGGGGTTTGGTTATCCTTGCGCATCCTCGACTCATGGTACGTGAGTGTACTCTAATATTCGAACCCTCCAGAGGTTAGTGATCCATCTAGTAGCTAGAGTTATCAACAGGGTTTTTTTGGTTTTCGAAAAACACACGGATTGTCCAAAATACGACATCTATCACTAATAGGCTCGAGCTCTTGACACCAGAAGTTCAAACATTACTCTAGTGAATACCTCAAAACTATTGCAAGTTACTACTACAAAGAGAATAGCAACTTCAACTACCTACTTCTAGTCAAGACACAAAACCCAGTGCAACAGGCAAACTCTCTAACAAGATAAAACATGCAACCTATAGAAAGTTCAACCTAAAAAAAAAGAAAAGCTCTACAAAAACTAAAGCACTACAACTAAACAGAGCAGCAGCTAAGAAAAGAAAAAGAACAACTCACAGCTAAAAGAATAAGCATGCAAATCCTATGAGGAGTTATAGTTCAAGCGGAGCGTGTAATTCTCCCACACAAAAGAGTAAGCTGGGGTCTAACTTGTTACTACAGCAGACAAAGAAAAAACAAACCTAGAAAAGTAAAGAGCGAGACGCTCCAAGTATAGCACATAACACATGAAGTGATAAAAATATAGTGAGATGAAGGACGAACTGATAATTGTTGATGGAGAAGGGGATGCACGGGGGCATCCCCAAGCTTAGACGCTTGAGTCTGCTTGAATATTTCTTGAGGGTGCACATGGGCATCCCCAAGCTTGAGCGTTTGACACTCCAAGATCTTCTTTTATCATCTTCCATCGCGCGCTTGAAAACTCCCTTCATACATAACTCATTGTAGACTGATTAGAGAGGTTAGTACCCAACTAAAATAATTTTTCCTCTACTGGAAATAAAGATAAACTTGAAGAGCTACTGTTTCTCAAGATTGCCAACAAGTTTTTGCAAAGAAAAAGCAAGCTTAAGGTTTGCAAAACGAAGAAAAGGCAAAACAGGACAGAATATGTGAAATACAGACCAGCAGGTAGAAACGAATTTTTTAGGGGTACTTCTGCAACTCAAATCAAAAACTCAGAACATACACAAGTTTCGTAATTGTAAACAGCACGCTGTGTAAAAAGTTCAGCTGAAAAAGATGAATTGGGATTTTTCCATGATTTTTCTAGTCACAAGGACAGAATCTGTTTTCTGGACAGCATGTCAACCCTTTCACTTCCCTTGTCGTATGAGGCTATAAAAGGCACAAAGCTTGAAAATTAAAGATACAATGATGTTGCTACAGTAGTAAAAATCATCAAGACCACTAAAAATACAAGAAAATATAAAAATAAAAACCTAAATTTAGAGCCATTAGCTAGGCTTAAAGCAGAAGATCAAGTTTTTTCAAGAGAATAACTAGCCCGTGTGAAGGACTCAAAAGGTAACTTAATCTTTTTACTAGGGAAATGTTCCATCCCTTTATTGAGAGGGAATTGGAATTTGATATTCCCCTCTTTCATGTCAATAACAGCACCAACTGTGCGAAGAAAAGGACGTCCCCAAATAATTGGACAAGAAGGTTCACATTCAATGTCCATAATAGTGAAATCAACGGGAACATAATTGTCATTGACAATGATAAGAACATCGTCGATCTTACCCAAAGGCTTCTTTACGGAAGAATCAATAAGACGAACACCAAAAGAACATGGATCAAAAGGTTTCAATTCAAGCATATCATACATTCTTTTGGGCATAACTGAGGTACTTGCTCCAACATCACAAAGATCATAGCAAGAGAAGTTATTCAATTTGATTTTTATCATAGGATCCCAACCATCTTCTAGATTTCTAGGTATGGAGGCTTCTAGTCTAAGCTTATCCTCCCTAACTTTGATTAGAGCATTAGTGATATGCTCTGTGAAGGCAAGATTAAGTGTGCTAGTGGGTGGGGGGGTCTCTAGACATCTTGTGTAGGAAACCAATAACTTCAGGTAAAGTGCAGTTGTCAAAGTCTAGGTCACTACTATCTATCAAGGAGGTAGTGATATCATTTAGCCTCACTTGTTTGAAAGCCTTTATGTTCATAGAGGTTTCTTCATCTATGGTTGAGGTGGTAGCATCACCATTGATAGGTCCAGTGGGACTAGGGGTGTGATGGGTGCTAACTGTTTGGACATCCTCAACTACTTGGATAGTGGCTACTGTGTGGTAGGTAGTAAGGCTCTTAATTCTATCCTCTTCCTCTTTTTCTCTAGCCCATCTTTCTTTGAGTTTAGCCATCATCCTAATATTTTCATTGATTTGTAACTGGATAGCATTAATAGGAGTGACCTTACTCTCCTCAAGGGGAGAGGTTCTAATTTTTAACATCTCAACATCAAGGGCTAAATTGTCTACCTTCAAACAAAGATTATCTAATTTAGCTAGTTTTTCTTCCACATTCTTGTTGAAGGCTTTTTGGGTAGTGATAAAGTCTCTAAGCATACTCTCTAGTTCAGAGGTGGGGTTCTTGTTGCTAGGGTAGGTGTTGTTGTTCCCATAAGTGGATGGAAACGGTCTAGGATTACTAGCAAAGTTGCCACCAAATTACTCCTATAAGAATTATTATTAAAGTTGTTTCTAGCAATGAAGTTCATATCTACCTGTTCTTGAGAAACCAAGGAATTTAAAGGAATATCCTGAGGATCAATAGGAGCTTGCTTGGTAAGTAGAGACATGATAAGGTCAACCTTTTCATTTAGAGAGGATATCTCCCCGACAGAATTTACCTTCTTACCAGTTGGAGATCTTTCGGTGTGCCACTGAGAGTAGTTCAGCATCATCTCATCAAGTAGCTTTGTGGCAGCACCAAGTGTGGTTGACATAAAAGTTCCTCTCGCGGCCGAATCTAACAGGTTCCGCGAGGTAAATATCAAGCCTGCATAAAAAGTCTCGATAACCATCCAGGTAGTCAGTCCATGTGTGGGGCAGTTCTTGACAAGAGATTTCATGCATTCCCAAGCTTGGGCAACGTGTTCATTATCCAATTGCCTGAAATTCATAATGTTACTCCTCAATTGGATAATCTTAGCAGGTGGGTAGTACTTCCCAATAAAAGCATCTTTGCACTTATCCCAAGAATCTATGCTATTCCTAGGCAAAGATTGAAACCAGATTTTAGCTCCGTCCCTCAAGGAGAAAGGAAAAATCTTGAGCTTAACAACATCACCTTCTACTTCTTTATACTTTTGCATATCACATAATTCAACAAAAGTATTCAAGTGTAAAGCAGCATCATCTCCAGCACCAGAGAATTGATCTCTCATAACAAGGTTTAGCAAAGAAGGTTTAATTTCATAAGAGGTAGCTGAAGTGGCAGGTGTGGCAATAGGAGTGCAGATAAAGTCACTATTGTTGTGACTGGTGAAGTCACACAACTTGGTGTTTTCATTGGAACCCATAGTAGCAGCAGGTATTTTTGGTATTTTTGATAAGGGACACAAAAGTAAAAACTGAAAGGTAAACTAACAAGACTAAAAAGCAAAGATAAAAGATAGTGTGCAACTCCCCTATCTTGTAGACTGGAGTCCCCGGCAACGGCGCCAGAAATTGGCTTGATACGGTGAGGATAGTTCTCTCACTCCTTGTTGGTTACCCCAAGTGGAAGGTGAGATGTAGCGTAGCAGCAAATTACCCTCGGTAAAGATACCAAGGTTATCGAACCAGTAGGACTCCAAGAGATACAAGAAGGTGTCAACGGCACAGAAATTGTTGCCGGATGGTTACGAGGTTGACGTGGACCTGCACACACAACAAGTAACTTTGCTCCCAACGAGTACAGAGGAGTTGTCAATTCCTCCGGCCTTGCTGTTTACAAAGGATCAACGCAAGAGATAATAATAGTAGCAATTTAAAGTAAACTAAGGATGTAAACAATGATGTGAAGATGGACCGGGGTCCCGTGATTTTCTCTAGTGATGTCTCTCTCCCAAAAGACGATAAAAGTGGTAGCGAGGTAAACAAATCACAGCTGGGCAATTGACATAATTATGAAGGCACCGCAATGCTAACTATGCTGCGAAGAAAGGAAGGGCTCAAAAGCAATGGGCAGTACGCCAAGGTAAGTAGACCGAAATCCAACTGCATCTACTATGAATCATCCACCTTGAGATATCTATCCAGAACATCTCGCTGGTATTAAGTTGCGAATCCCACCCAAAGTGTAAACTCAAAGCAACAGACAACTGCATTAAAAGAACTTTGCGTAAATTAAACAATCCTTGCACCCGCGGATACAAGCACCATTGTTTTATCCCTGGTGGCAACAACACATCCCCTAGTCTCATGTTTCTGTCACTCAAGCTAGACATCAAGGGGCTGAACCCACAATCAAGCATAACGCTCCCTCTTGGAGTTGCAACAAATCAATTGGCCAAAGTAAAATACGGCAACGGAGAACATGCAAGAATTTACTCAAGAAAAAAATATAAAGGAGAAGAACCAAATATATTACTCATCACAATCTGAACATAGTCTCATAGTCCATCAGATCCCAGAAAACTCAGCATAGCAACATCAGACATTACAAAAGTGCCTCGATCATGTGAGGCAGCTCACAAGGTCTCGAAAGTGGAAGCACAAAGAGGGGAGAGAAGTACATCACATAGCTACTGGTCACAAACCCATGGTCCAAGGGAAACTACTCACGGTACATACGGGAGGCGTCCATGGCTATGGATGGTCTCTAGGAGGGGGTTCCTCCTCCCGGCAGGGTGCCGGGGCAGCTTCTCCAGGCAGCCCCGATCTAGAAACGGCGGCGGCGGCGGTACAGAGGCGAGTTCGCGGAAAAGAGATCGATATTAGGGGTTTCCACCCTGAGGGCTAAATATAGGCGGAGGGGGTGTCGAGGGGACCCACAGGGCAGCCAGGAGTCCCCCTGGCGCGGCATAGGGTGGGGCCGCGCCAGGGACCCTTCTGGAGTCCCTGTAGTGGCCCCCTCCGCTGCCTTGGTGATTCCGGAAGCTTCCGGGTCGCTGATTTTTTATCTGATTTTTCTGGATTTTTTGGAGCACTTTTAATGGCCGGAAAACCTGAAATACAAAAACAGCAGAAAACGACAACTGGCTGCTGGGTGCACTGGGTTAATAGATTTGTCCAAATATGCTCAAAAGTGTATGAAAGTTCAAGCAAATCATGGCAAAGTCACATGAAACATGCATGGAAGTATCAGACGCCAACTCTCGGAGTGAGAAGAAAGCAATGCACGGCACAGGAGAGGCTAGCAAAATATGGGAAGGTGGAAGTGTCAACTTTCGAATACTCACATTAGTTCGAAAAACTCATTCACTTATTATCAGTAACTCTCAATCTAATAAGGAGGTTCACACAGAGACAAGTACCCCGAGGAGGAGTGTATGGGGGTTTGGTTATCCTTGCGCATCCACGACTCATGATACGTGAGTGTACTCTAATATTCGACCCCTCAGAAGAGTAGTGATCCATCTAGTAGCTAAAGTTCTCAACTAATTTTGTAAGTTTTGAAAATAAACACGGATTGCCCAAAATACAAAATCTATCACTAATAGGCAAAATCTCTTGACACCAAAAGTCCAAACATTACTCAAAACTATTGCAAGTTACTACTACAAAAGAATAGCAACCTCAATTACCTACTTCAAGTCAAGACACACAACTCAGTGCAACATGCAAACTCTCTAAACAAGATAAACATGAAAACTCAAGAGAGTTACAGCAACAAACTTAAACAAAATCTCTTTAAAATATAAGCATGAAAACTAAGAGCAAAACATGGCAGTAGCTATGAAAAAGATAAAGAACAAACACAACAAAGATAAGCATGAAAAATCCTATGTTGAGTTCTAGATTTTGGAAGTGGAGCGTGTTTCTCTCCCACACAAAGAAAGATGGGTTCTAACTTGTTATGAACAGCAAGCAAAGCTAAAGAAAACTAAAAATAAAACCTAAGAGCGAGACGCTCCAAGCATAGCACATAACGCATGAAGTGATAAAAATATAGTGAAACGAGAGACGAACTGATAATTGTTGATGGAGAATGGGATGCACGGGGGCATCCCCAAGCTTAGACGCTTGAGTCTCCTTGAATATTTCTTGGTGATGCATGGGGAATCCCCAAGCTTGAGCGCTTGACACTTCTTAGTCTTCTTTCATCATCTTCCCTCGCACACTTGAAAACTCCCTTCATACATAACTCATCATAATCTGATTAGCGAGGTTAGTACCCATAATAAAATATTTTTTCTCTACTGGAAATAAAGATAATATTCAAGAGCTACTGTTTCTCAAGATTGCCAAAAGGTTCTTGCAAAGAAAAAGCAAGCTTATGGTTTGCAAAACGAAGAAAAGGCAAAACAGGACAGAATCTGTGAAAAACAGACCAGCATGTAGTAAAGAATTTTTTATGGATACTTATGCAACTCAAATCAAAAAACTCAGACTATAAGAAAGTTCCGTAATTGTATAGATCATACTGTGTAAACATTTCAGCTCAAAAAGATGAACTGTGATTTTGTTGTGATTTTTCTAGTCACGAGGACAGAATCTGTTTTCTGGACAGCATGTCACAACTTTCACTTCCCTTGTCATATGAGGCTATAAATGGCACAAAGCTTGAAAAGTAAAGATACAATGATGTTGCTACAGTAGTAACAATCATCAAGACCACTAAGAACAGAAGAAAAACAAAAGGGAAATCCTAAATTCGTTGCGGGCTGCCTCCCGAAAGCGCTTCTTTAAAGCCATTAGCTAGGCTTCATGAAAATAGATCAAGTCTTTTCAAGAAAATAGCTAGCCCGTGTGACGGACTCAAAAGGCAACTTAATATTTTTCCTAGGGAAGTGTTCCATCCCTTTCTTGAGAGGGAATTGGAATTTTATAATCCCTTCTTTCATATCAATAATAGCACCCACAGTGCGAAGAAAAGGACGTCCCAAAATAATTGGACAAGAAGGTTCACATTCAATGTCCATGATAGTAAAATCAACGGGAACATAATTTTCATTGACAATGATAAGAACATCCTCGATCTTCCCCAAAGGTTTATTTACGGAAGAATTGACAAGACGAACACCAAAATAACAAGGATCAAAAGATTTTAATTTAAATATATCATACATTCTTTTGGGCATAACAGAGGTACTAGCTCCAACATCACATAAAGCATAGCAAGAAAAGTTATTCAACTTAATTTTAATCATAGGATCCCAACCATCTTCTAGCTTTCTAGGTATGGAGGCTTCTACCCTAAGCTTCTCCTCCCTAGCTTTAATGAGAGCATTAGTGATATGCTCCGTGAAGGCAAGATTAAGTGTGCTAGTGTGGGGGTCTCTAGACATCCTGTGAAGGAAACGAATAACTTCAGAAAGGGTGCAAGTATCAAAATCAAGGTCACTACTATCAAGTAAAGTAGTAGTGGTGTCCTTTAGGCTCACTTGTTTGGTAGCGTCTATAGTCATAGGAATTTCTTCTTCTACGGTTGAGGTCATAGCATCACCATTAATAGGTCCTATGGGACTAGGGGTGCATTGGGTGCTAAGAGTTTGGATATCCTCAACAACTTGGATAGTAGCAATGGTATGGTGTGTAGGAAGGCTCTTAATTCTATCTTCTTCCTCCTTTTCTCTAGCCCATCTCTCTTTAAGTTTAGCCATCATCCTAATGTTTTCATTAATTTGCACTTGAATAGCATTCATAGGAGTGACCTTCCTCTCCTCAAGGGGAGAAGTTCTAATTTTGAGAAATTCTACTTCATGGGCTAAATTGTCTACCTTCGACGAGAGGTTATCTAATTTGTCCAATTTTTCCTCTACAGTCTTGTTGAAGGCTTTTTGGGTAGTGATAAAGTCTTTAAGCATACTCTCTAATTCAGAAGTGGAGTTTTTGGTGCTAGGATAAGTGTTGTTGTTCCCGTAGTTGGAGGGGAACGGTCTAGGATTGCTACCAAAGTTACTCCTATAAGCATTGTTATTGAAGTTGTTTGTAGAGATAAAGTTCACATCTACTTGATCTTGAGCAATCAAAGAATTTAAAGGTACATCATGGGGATCAATAGGAGATTGCTTGGTAAGTAGAGACATAATTAAGTCAAATTTTTCATTTAGGGAGGAGATCTCCTCGACAGAGTTTACCTTCCTACCTGTTGGAGCTCTTTCGGTGTGCCATTGGGAATAGTTGGTCATCATCTCATCGAGAAGTTTTGTGGCAGCACCAAGTGTAGTTGACATAAACGTTCCTCCCGCGGCCGAATCTAGCAAGTTCCGCGAGGTAAAGTTCAAGCCTATCTTGAAGAGTGGACTCCAAGGCAACGGCGCCAGAAATTGCTTTTTGATGGTACGAATTAACGGCCCCTCGTTGGTTACCCAAAGTGGAAGGTTGAGATGTAGATAACAACAATTTCCCTTAGCGAAGATGCTAAGGTTGAGAATCGAACCAGTAGGACTCCAAGATCGACAAGGAGGTGGAAAGGAAACAATGACACCGTTTTATAAAAAAGTTGCTTCCCTGACCTGGACCTGCACACACAGCAAATAAATTTGCTTCCCAACGAGTACAGAGGAGTTGTCATTCCTCTGGCCTTGTTGTTTACAAAGGATAAAATGCACGGGATAATAATGATAGTGATAGCAACTGAAAAGTAAATAAAGCAGTAAATTGATAGCGGGTGTAAACAGTGATGGAAATATGGACCGGGGTCCTATGATGTTCACTAGTGATGTCTCTCTCCCAAAAGACGATAAAATAGCCATGCGAGGTAAACAAATTACAGTTGGGCAATTGACAGGATTATGTGCGCAAACCAATGCTAATTATGATATGAAGAAAGGAAGAGGCTCAAAAGCATGGGCGGTACGCCAAGACAAGTAGACCGAAATCCATCTGCGTCTACCTACTAATCATCCACCTTGAGATATCTATCCAGAACATCTCGCTGGTATTAAGTTGCGAATCCCACCCAAAGTGTAAACTCAAAGCAACGGACAACTGCATTAAAGAACTTTGCGTAAAGTAAACAATCCTTGCACCCGCAAGTACAAGAACCGTTGTTTTTCCCCTTGTGGCAACAGCACATCCCCTAGACTCATGTTTCTGTCACTAAATCTAGTCATCGGGGGGCATGAACCCACAATCATGCATAACGCTCCCTCTTGGAGTCACTACCTACTACTTGGCCAAAGCAATAAACAGCAACAGAGAACATGCAAGAATTACTCTAGAACATAAATATAAAAGAGGAGAATCAAATATATTACTCAAACACAATCTGAACATAATCTCATAATCCATCGGATCCCAGCAAACTCAGCATAGCAACAGCAGAAATATTACATATGTGCCTCGATCATGTAGGGCAGATCACGAGGTCTAATCCATGAAGAACAAAGAGGGGAGGAGAACATCACATAGCTACTGATCATAGACCCATGGTCCAAGGTGGACTACTCACGGTTCATCCGGGAAGCATCCATGGTGATGGAGAATCTCCCAGAGGTGGTTCCTCCCTCCGGCAGGGTGCCGGGAAGAGGTATTCTGGTGCTCCCGATCTTGGAAGCGCGGCGGCGGCGGAACAGAGGAGAGATCGCGAAAAATGGTTCCCGTCACGGGGGTTTCACGTCACGAGGATTAAATAGGCGAATGGGGGCAGCCAGGGGGTCCACCAGGGGTCCAACGGCCCCTTGGCGCGGCCCCACCCTGGGGCGCGCCGGGAGGGCGCTTGGGGCCCTGGTGGGTCCCCTCTGCCCCCCCCCCCCCTCGGTGATTCCCGAAGCTTCTTCTGCGCTGATTTTTTATTGGATTTTCCTGAATTTTTGGAGCACTTTTAATATGGGGGAAACCTGAAATACAAAAACAGCAGAAAACAGGAACTGGCACTGGGGTGCACTGAGTTAATAGGTTAGTCCAAATATGATCAAAAGTGTATGGAAGTTCATCAATATCATAGCAATATCACACAAAAGAGGCATGGAGCAAGCAGAAATTATAGATACGTTTTGGACGTATCAACTGTACCTTCCTTGAGAAAGATTTTCTCACTGGGAAGGCTAGCGGGAGGACGGTGCAACTCGAAGAGGTTTGAGATAAACCACTCGAGGAAGACACGACAAGTGATGCCATTATGGCAGAGCCAGTCAGTGAACCCGTGGTTGAAGTAGCGCCCGCACCACGAAGGTTAGAAAGGTTGTGTAATGCAAGCAGTGTATTGTTGTTGGACAACGATGAGCCTTTGACATATGGAGAAGCGATGGTGGATCCAGATTCCGAGTTATTGCTTGAGGCCATGAGATCCGAGTTAAAGTCCATGGATGACAATCAAGTTTAGAACTTGGTTGATCTACCAAATGGTGCAAGAACCATTGAGTGCAAATGGATCTGTAATAAGAAAACTGATATGGATGGAAATGTTCAAATCCATAAAGCTCGACTTGTCGCGAAGGGGTTTCGACAAGTTCAAGGAATTGACTACAGCGAGACCTTCTCGCCTGTAGCGATGCTTAAACCAGTTCGGATTATTCTAGCTATAACTGCCTATTTCAATTATGAGATTTGGCAGATGGATGTCAAAACAACTTTCCTTAGTGGAAATCTAGATGAGGGCGTGTATATGATACAGCCCGAAGGTTTTGTCAATCCAGAGAATGCTAGTAAGGTATGCAAACTTCATAAATCCATTTATGGATTGAAGCAAGCATCTCGGAGTTGGAATATTCATTTTAAAGAGGTTGTCAAATCGTTTGGCTTCATCGAGAACAAAAAGGAACCTTGTGTGTTCAAGAAGTTTAGTGGGAGCTCAATCGTATTTCTAATCTTATATGTGGATGAAATATTACTGATTGGGAATGACATTCCAATGCTTGAAGCTGTCAAGAACTCGTTGAAAAATAGTTTTGCAATGAAGGACTTGGGAGAAGCAGCTTACATTTTGGGAATAGATCAAGGAGGTTTATTGGATTAAGCTAGAGTACGTATATTGAAAAGGTGTTTAAGAGGTTCAACATGCATGAGGCTAAGAAAGGGTTCTTGCCTGCGTCACATGGCATTCATCTAAGCAAGACTCACAGTCCATCGACTCCTGATAAGCAACACATGGATAAGAATCTGCATGCTTCGGCCATCGGGTCTATCATGTATGTTATGGTATGTACTCGTCCAGATGTTTCCTATAGTCTAAGTGCTACGAGCATATACTAGGCTAATCCAGGCGAGAGCCACTGGACAACAGTTAAGAGCATCCTAAAGTACCTGAGAAGGACTAAGGATATGTTCCTAGTTTATGGAGGTGAGGATGAGCTCGTTGTAAAGGGTTACACCTATGCTAGTTTCCAAACCGACATGGATGACTTTTGTTCGCAATCTGGTTATGTATTCATTCTGAACGGAGGTGCAGTGAGCTGGAAAAGTTCCAAGCAAGAGACGCTAGCTGATTCTACAATAGAGGCCGAGTACCTTGCAGCTTATAAAGCTTCAAAGTAAGGTGTTTGGATAAGGGATTTCATTACCCTACTTGGTGTGGTTCCAGACTGGCAAACCTGTTGGACCTCTATTGTGATAATAGTGGTGGCATCGCACAGGCCAGGGAGCCAAGGCATCACCAGAAATCCAAGCACATAGAAAGGCGTTATCATCTCATACGACAATTCGTAGATGATGGTAATATAAATGTACAAGCCATGCAAACGTTGCTGATCCTTTGACGAAGCTTCTCCCGATGTCGAAGCATGAGGCGCACTTAAGAGCCATGGGCCTTAGATTCCTAACTGATTGACTCTAGTGCAAGTGTGAGACTGTTGGAGATATGCCCTACAGGCAATCATGTTATGATGTTGTCTCCTTATGTATTCATGAGTTATTTGTATTGTCCTTGAACATCATCACTGATATGTATCAATAAGTATGTGACTTGTTTGTGAGACTATATATTCTATGATGATTGTTCTAATTGTTGGATATATGCTCTAGAGCCAAATAATATATGATTATTCCAATATATCTAAGCAAGTTCATAACCAGTTTCATACCGTGCTAGAACTGTGTCAGTGAAACAATGATGCAGGTGTGGTATAGAAACCCCCAGGTTCCTAGTTAGCCTCTACATTGATAACTAGTTCATGGTCAACATGATGGTCGTGGTTTCGCGATCATGGACAATTAAGTCTCTTGACTATGGGGTCACCTCACTGGTTAAGTGACGTGATGAACATTACCCAAAGTAAGCATTACAACATGATCAAATCTTGTGAAGGTTCAGTGTTGTAATTACAGAACGTGGTAGACCGTTCCTTTGACCGTGAGTACGTGCATAATTGCTATCTTCCCGGATGCTTTGACCTACATCCCACCACCTGACTGAAATATGCGGGTCATAACGGTTGTATCTTAGGTATTCCGTGGAGATATGTTGAGGAGTATTGTTACAAGAGCGGGATTTGTCAATCCATATAATGGATAGATACTCGGGGCCCACTCGGTGAGATTCCATCCATAAAGTTGTAGCATGTGACTAGGTCACGGGGACGAATATCACGGGAACGAGTGAATGAGGATTAGTTCAGAACGCGGTTGAACCAGACATAGGATGTCATTGATCGAATCTCGGAACAATCCAGTATCGCTGACAAAGGGAATGCTATACGGCGTAAGGTCCAATCGGTGTTTGATATCCGGAATGCACAGGGGTCATTATGGGCATCCAGGTCCTGATGATGATCATTGACCGTAGCCTCATCTCGGTCATGACTGGAGTGTTCTCGGACCGTAGGGTAACACACTTAAGGGCTCGATAAAATCGGAGACCTTTTCGGAACCATCGGAGTAACCAGAGAATAAAGGAAACAACATCGGAGAAGTACCGTGTTGAACCGAACAAGTTCGGAGTGAACCGGAAGGTGTTCCGGAGCACCGGGAGATGGAATATTATGTTTTAGTTATTAATTAATTGAATTAATAATTAAAATCATTTTATTTCTAATTAATATGTGCAATGGGCCTTAGTGGAGAAAAAGGCCCATTAGGGGAAGAAATAAAAAGAAAAAAAAGGGAGTGGGGGGAGGTGCCATGGGCCCTAGGGCCCATGAGGGTGGCGCCCCCTCTCCCCCCTTGGCCGGTGCCCCCCCTAGCATGTGGGATAGTCCCCCATTGCTAAGGGAGGGGGGTTGACTCCCTCCCCTACCCCTATAAAAAGAGGGCCATGGTGCACATATTTAATTAAGCCAAATACACAATAAATCGGATTAAATTAGTATTTACTCCGAATTGAGATCGGTTTTCTCCGGTCTTCTCCCCTCCCTTGTCTCTTTCACGGTGGGCTCCCTAGTGTGATCCTATAGTGGAATTGAGGCTTCTCTGCTAGAATCGGAGGTCGTCGTGCTACCGAAGCTCCGTCCGGAGGTCTGCTTCCGCCACCTTCGCTGGATCGGAGAACGGAGGTCGTCATCGAGTCTCGTACGTGTGCGAGTACTATGAGGTGCTACACGTGTGGCACTACACCCATCCGGGTGCTCAACATAGCCAGGGGGTTGTGAAACTTGATCGGCTACATCAACCACGTTTGCGGGAACATTTCCCGCGCAACGGACTACACCCCAAGGTATGTTATTTCCGCACTCCTTTCCGTTACGGTAATATGGCTAGCCTGATCTTGGGTTATGGGAACGCTAGTTAGAAAAATTTGTGTTTTCTGCTACGAACCCCAACAGTGGTATCAGAGCTAGGTCTATGCTTATTATTGCTGTACGGATAGAACACATCAGGGATGTGGGCATTGATTGTATGATTGTTACCCTCCCACGTGTACTTGTTCACATCTGCGGCATTGTTTGATGAAGCGGCCCCCGACCGACCTTACGCGTACGCTTACGCGAGACTGGTTCCACGCTTGACATACGGCTTGTACCGTATAAAGTGGCTGGGGGGTGTCTTTCTCTCTACTTTAGCGGATGTGGAATTTGCAACGGAGGGCCCCGTGCGGGGTGTAATAGTGACAATCGTATGGTTGACGTTGTGGTTGACTCGTAGGTTAAAACCTGTTTAACTATGAAAGCCCTAGCAGCCACGTAAAACTTGCAATATACAACTAGACCGTCTAAACCTTGTATTGCTAAGTGGGGGCTTTCATTCGTTTGTTTGTGATGTAGCGATAGCTTTGCTATGTGTTACTAGTAAGTAGTAATCGTCATCATAAAACAAACTAAAATGGAGACACTGTAGACTTAGTGTTGCCATAGCTCAGACATCTTAAAACTTGCTAGTATAGGATACACGACGGTAGCATGTGATAAGATGATCCCTTAACAAAGCCAAACACAAGTATTATACCGAAGTGTGCACCGCCTGGAAGGTTCTCCCATATGGCTTGATGCTCTGTACATACCGGAGTTCTCCTACATATTCAATGGAGTTCGCATGAGGTTGGGTTCGGCAAGCCTGGCATATGCAGATATGGCCTTGCTGAGCAGCATATAACATGGACGTTAATTTGGCGAGACTAGCTGTAACATCCCAGTTTTTGCAAAAATTAAATTTTTTGTTTTCGGAGTGAATTGTTTGATTGTCTGATTTGTTTGCGGTGTTTGCATCCCCTATTTATAGATCGGAGATTACTTTTCCCCCTCTTATCTCGTACCGGACGGAGACCGACCCTTGCCACCCTGACACTCGACCTTTGCGACACCGGGTTTCACCCGATCACCGTCGCGAAAACCGCACGAGACCAGCCGCAGCCAATGGAACGAAAACCCCGTTTAATAATTAAACGGGTTATTTTTATAGCGCACCGGAAAGTGTTCTCGGAACGGTTCCAGCACGAGGTGAACGCCGCCGGCTCGACACCCTGATCGCGTAGTTCGAAGTTTTACCCGAATCGGAGGTACTGCGGACCCCCGGCGGTCAAAAATGTGAGCACCGAGCGCGAGAGACAAAAGCCGGGGATGTTCTTGCAAACTGCCAGCCACCTGGGCTATATAAAGACCACCACACTCCCACCCATTTCTAGGGTTTCCCTAGCCACAAAATTGCAGCCACCCCCCTCCACTTTGCCAGATCTGCCCATTTTGACCCCAAATCCCGAAACCCTAGCCCCTGGCCCCTCCGGAGCCGTCGGATCTGAGATCCCACGCTCCAGATCGCGCCACGTCAGCGCCTGGCTCATCTCTCTCTTCCGATGCCATGTTGTTTGCTTAATATCTTTTGATCTATGATGCCTATTTGCATGATTATTTTTGCCATGCCTTCTTTGTAATGTCTAATTTAGTTCAATATCCTTTGTGAGCATGTTTGCATTGATTATCATGTTTATGCATTGCTCTAAATTGTGCTTCCTGATGTTGGCAGATTGTGCCCGTAAGTTGTTTTGCTTATATCTTTTTAACCGTAACTCCGTTTGGAGTGTGCCTTATATGTAACTTGATTAGTTTTTCGTGTACTTTATTTTTATGCTATTGTTTGCTGTTGTTAACCAACCTAAAATATGGTTGAGGACAGAACAGTACCAAATGTTTTAATCATCGTGCGGCACATAGTGTTATGCCATGTTTAGCATGTGCCTCACTTAAATTGACTAGCATAGATAGTTTACTTTGTCCTTCACATCTTGCCATGTTTGTGTGCTATGTCATGCTTGGGTGCCTTGCCATGTTAACAACCGTTGGTTGATAACCTGTAGCTAAGCAACTTGAACCCTTGTAAATGTGCGGTATCGTCGTGTGTGACGAGTACTCCACTTAACCTGTTAATACCCGCTCTCGACGGTAGGTGCGATATCTCGTGTTACCTTCTTGTTGATGCTTGCTCGTGTTTGCCTCATATTAATAGATGCTTGCTCGTTGATTGCTTTCCAGTGTTTATCGTCCTGTGTGCTTCCGCGGGTACCTCTCGGAGACGTTGCGAGCGTGCGATCGACTACACCTTCGGAACCCGACTTATCAACAGGCAAGGACTATACATTACTTATGATCCATTATATTTCAACCAGCGGTTTGCATGCTAGTCTAGGTTAGGTTCGATGTTTGATCCTACCACATGTTTACAGCCTCTTTCAAACCGATACAACCATGTCCTCTCCCAGCAAACCTTGTACTGCTATGTTACTATTGCTCGTTGTTCAGCCCCTGCTTAGTATGCATGCTTAGTATGCTACGATGTTACCCTGTTACTCCTTGGTTTGGGATATCACATTATTATATTTTTGTTGATGATATGATTATATAAATGCTGACTATATTCGAAGAAGGATGGAAGGTCTAGGCTATCCCGCCCCAACGCTTTGTTCCATTCGAGTCACCTAGGATCCGAGTTCCGGGTATTGGTTTTAATACTGAGCGTGCCTAATTGCGTGTGGGATTTTTTTGGGTCCCCTTTTCTTACCTACCTATCTTCAAACATTTCTAGTGGTGGCCCAAGCTGATTTACCATTTGAAACTGTGTGTGTGCTGGTCAACTGCCAGTAGGTTTTAAACCAACCCGGACCAGTGAGGACATAGTTCCCTTGCTGGCCCACCTTGTTCGGATGAGGACCCGGTTTCCCATGTGTGATTAACCAGCTATCCAAACCCGAGACAGACGATAGAGACCAGATCGAGAGAGCGGCCGGCTCCTGAGCTGGATGTCGACTCACCGGGGGCCACCCGAATTTGTTCGTTGTTAGCTAGAGGGACCTGTCATTTCGGATCTCTTGGAACTAAATCATAAAATGGTTGCCTGTGATGGGTAGCAACTGAGAGAGATGGGCCTGCTTGCGGAGCGTTGTAATGGGCAGTTGGTACACCCCTGCAGGGTTAAATCTTTTCGATAAGCCGTGTCCGCGGTTATGGACGACTTGAGACCTACTCCTTGTTCATAGACAACAACAGCTGAGATAATTTTAATATAACTTGATCAACGTGTGTGTGTGCCTTGACTGCTTCTTCTTCGTCGGGATGCGAAGAGGAGGACAAGGATAGGATAGGTGTTATGATTGCGTAAGTAGCTGATAGCAAGACTTGTGGGAGGCGATTCCTCATCGAATGCTTGGCTTCTTACCTTACTCTCTAGATCGTTAGCCACTTCATAAATGCTAGTGCGGCAGCAACCTCACCACTTACCCCTTCCTTACCGTAAACTACTAGTTGTCCTAGAATGACGAGTGGTGAAGTCCTTGCTGGGTCAGTTGACCACTACAGTTGGATGATGATTACCTCTGTACTCATGATACTACCCCCAAACTCTTTTCAGGGTTCGTGATCGACAACGGGTATGGTAATCGACGTTTCACGTGGAGACTCGACGACGACTAGTTAGGCGGATCCCGACGGAGGGCCTGGGCCCGTGTGGTTATGGGATCGATGTTTTCTCTTTGCCAGTAGGCATTTGATTGTAGTCTGTACTCAGACATGTATCTTCCGCTGTTGTATTCTCTTCAAGGCAGTTGTATGCCGATTGTATGAGATGTTGTATCCTTGTATCTGTAATGTTGTGATATCATGTTGGAAATCTGGGGCATATGGCTTTGTCATATGTCGCGGTGGGACCGATATGTGCTTCGTCCCCGGATCTGGGTGGAAACACCTAGATTTGGAACAGTACCGCATATCGGGCCTTACAACTTGGTATCAGAGCCTTACCGACCGTAGGATCCCCTCTCTGGATGAAGTCGAGTCTAGACAAAAACTATTTTGTAGTTATTAAGTTAGTTATCGGAGAGTAGGAATATTTTTACTCCTTACCCTTACTCTGGTCAGGACAAGTGTCTTAAGTGTTTATTTCTCGACTTATCCCCCTTCAAACTTTAGGATCTCGCTGAGTGTGGAGTTTCGGAACCGTTACAATGCCTTGCTTGCAGCGTATTGTATCGATTCTGAGCTCAGGTGGGAATTCCTGTAGTACCTTTAGCTTCTCCGATTTTGGGTATCGTCTGGGTCATTCATTGCCCTCCCTCCTTTTGCCGGTGTTTCTACGACTTGCATCGAAAATCACTATTCCTTGATCTGGTTTTCGCGATCGTTCTTCCTCTTGGCACTAACAGTTTCGTTCTTCTGATGATGTCGTCTCTCTGCGGAAAATTTATCTCGACAGAAGTTCGACGTCGACATGGAGCAGAGTCCCTTGTTGGTGGTGTTGAAGATCGTCGACTCTCTTTTCTCTTCCCCCCTCTCCCCGGATCGTCCTGGATCTCGGGACGAGATCCCTTGTTGGCGTTGTTGTATTGTAACAACCCAGTTTTTGCGAAAATTAAAAAAATTGTTTTCGGTGTGAATTGTTTGATTGTCTGATTTGTTTGCGGTGTTTGCATCCCCGATTTATCGATCGGCGATTATTTTTCCCCCTCTTATCTCGTACCGGACGGAGACCGACCCTTTCCACCCTGACACTCGACCTTTGCGACACCGGGTTTCACCCGATCACCGTCGCGAAAACCGCACGAGACCAGCCGCAGCCAACGGAACGAAAACCCCGTTTAATAATTAAACGGGTTATTTTTATAGCGCACCAGAAAGTGTTCTCGGAATGGATCCAGCGCGAGGTGAACGCCGCCGGCTCGACACGCTGATCGCGCAGTTCGAAGTTTTACCCGAATCGGAGGTACTGCGGACCCCCGGCGGTCAGAAACGTGAGCACCGCGCGCGCGAGAGAAAAACCGGGGATGTTTTTGCAAACTGCCAGCCACCTGGGCTATATAAAGACCACCACACTCCCACCCATTTCTAGGGTTTCCCTAGCCACAAAATTGAAGCCACCCCCTCCACTTTGCCAGATCTGCCCATTTTGACCCCAAATCCCGAAACCCTAGCCCCTGGCCCCTCCGGAGCCGTCGGATCTGAGATCCCACGCTCCAGATCGCGCCACGTTAGCGCCTGGCTCCTCTCTCTCTTCTCCAGCCCGAGCTCCTCCCTGGACACCCGTGCCGCACCGCCACCTCGCTCCGGCAGGCCGCCGCCGCACGCCGCAACTCCGGTGAGCTGCTCCCTGTCGTGTCCTCTCCTCCCTCCTCTTCTCACCGATCTCCCTCCACTTCCTCCGCAGGTGGACGGAGCCGCGCCCGCCGCCGCACGCCATGGCCGGCCCCGAGCAACATCGTCGCGCCGCCGCCATGGAGATGCCCGCACCGCCACCCGGACCTCGCCACCGCGCCTCCCACCAGCGGCCCGCGCCTGACCGGCCACCTCGGCCTCTCTGCCGCGTGCTGCCGGAGAGCCGCCGCGCGACAGCCGCCGGCCTCGATCCGATCTGGATCGGAGGCGAGCAGCGCCGCCGCCAGTGGGCCGGCCTCCCCTCCTGCAGCCCACGGCCTCTCGCGGCCCAGCCGGCCACAGAGCCCGCCAGCCTCCAGCCGCCTCTGCCACGAGATGGGCTCGGCCCATGGTGAGAGCCAGGCCGCCCCCTTTTTTATTTTTTGTCTCTGTTTTTTTTTCTCTTAGCACCCTGTAATTTTTGCTAAATCTTTTATAAATTGCTGCTGATCTGTTTTTGCGGTTAGAATTGCGAGTAAACCGTAGCTCCAATGAATGTGCCCCCAAAACGAATTTTTCTTAGAATTGCGTGTACTTCAATTCATCTTTTGTGAGCTTTTGCATTTGAGGTCATCTTGATTGTGTAATTGTGTGCTAAACAGGGCATCACGTGGTTAATTGCAACTGCTGCTATTAAACTTGCTGAAACTGTTGCTTGATTGAAACTTCGGGCGACGGTTGCTTCGCAACCGTACGTCGGAATGGAGTGATTACTTTTGCGTTGCGTTAAGCATTGTTTCTACTTCAGTTCCATGCATTCACATGCCATAATTGCTTGCTGCATCATGATTGTACCTTGCTCAAAAGTAGCTACCCTGTTGTTAGTGTGCTGCTGTTTATATTTTGTTGCAACTTCGGTCTCCGAGTGTGTCGCGACCGTTTATCGAAATTGAGTGATTCCAATTGCATATTGTTAAGCATCATATATACTTTCATTACATGTATTGAATTGTCATGATATGCTTGCTGGTCATATAGTTATTGAGCTCCAAAGTTGCTATGCTGCTATTTTTAACAGCCACCTCTGTTTTTCTCTAAGTCTGTAACGTTCCGATGCCATGTTGTTTGCTTAATATCTTTTGATCTATGATGCCTATTTGCATGATTATTTTGGCCATGCATTCTTTGTCATGTCTACTTTAGTTCAATATCCTTTGTGAGCATGTTTGCATTGATTATCCTGTTTATGCATTGCTCTAAATTGTGCTTGCTGATGTTGGCAGATTGTGCCCGTAACTTGTTTTGCTTATATCTTTTTAACCGTTACTCCGTTTGGAGTGTGCCTTATATGTAACTTGATTAGTTTTTCGTGTACTTTGTGTTTATGCTATTTTTTTTCTGTTGTTAACCAACCTAAAATATGGTTTAGGACAGAACAGTACCAAATGTTTTAATCATTGTGCGGCACTTAGTGTTATGCCATGTTTAGCTTGTGCCTCACTTAAATTGACTAGCATAGATAGTTTACTTTGTGTGCTATGCCATGCTTGGGTGCCTTGCCATGTTAACAACCATTGGTTGATAACCTGTAGCTAAGCAACTTGAACCCTTGTAAATGTGCGGTATCGTCGTGTGTGACGAGTACTCCACTTAACCTGTTAGTAACCGCTCTCGACGGTAGGTGCGATGTCTCGTGTTACCTTCTTGTTGATGCTTGCTCGTGTTTGCCTCGTAGTAATAGGTTCTTGCTCGTTGATTTCTTTCCAGTGTTTATCGTCCTGTGTGCTTCCGCGGGTACCTCTCGGAGACGTTGCGAGCGTGCGATCGACTACACCTTCGAAACCCGACTTATCAACAGGCAAGGACTATACATTACTTATGATCCATTATATTTCAACCAGCGGTTTGCATGCTAGTCTAGGTTAGGTTTGATGTTTGATCCTACCACATGTTTACAGCCTCTTTCAAACCGATACAGCCATGTCCTCTCCCAGCAAACCTTGTACTGCTATGTTACTATTGCTCGTTGCTCAGCCCCTACTTAGTATGCATGCTCAGGATGCTACGATGTTACCCTGTTACTCCTTGGTTTGGGCTATCACATTATTATATTGTTGTTGATGATATGATTATATAAATGTTGACTATATTCGACGAAGGATGGAAGGTCTAGGCTATCCTGCCCCGACGCTTTGTTCCATTCGAGTCACCTAGGATCCGAGTTCCGGGTATTGGTTTTAAGACTGAGCGTGCCTAACCGCATGTGGGATTTTATGGGGTCCCCTTTTCTTACCTACCTAGCTTCAAACATTTCTAGTGGTGGCCCAAGCTGATTTACCATTTGAAATCGTGTGTGTGCTGGTCAGCTGCCAGTAGTTTTTAAACCAACCCGGACCAGTGAGGACATAGTTCCCTTGCTGGCCCACCTTGTTCGGCTGAGGACCCGGTTTCCCATGTGTGATTAACCGGCTATCCAAACCCGAGACAGACGGTAGAGACCAGATCGAGAGAGCTGCCGGCTCCTGAGCTGGATGTCGACTCACCGGGGGCCACCCGGATTTGTTCGTTGTTAGCTAGAGGGACCTGTCGTTTCGGATCTCTTGGAACTAAATCATAAAATTGTTGTCTGTGATGGGTAGCAACTGAGAGAGATGGGCGTGCGTGCGGAGCCTTGTAATGGGCAGTTGGTACACCCCAGCAGGGTTAAATCTTTTCGAGAAGCCGTGTCCGCGGTTATGGACGACTTGAGACCTACTCCTTGTTCATAGACAACAACGGCTGAGATAATTTTGATATAACTTGATCAACGTGTGTGTGTGCCTTGACTGCTTCTTCTTCGTCGGGATGCGAAGAGGAGGACAAGGATAGGATAGGTGTTATGATTGCGTAAGTAGCTGATAGCAAGACTTGTTGGAGGCGATTCCTCATAGAATGCTTGGCTTTTTACCTTACTCTCTAGATCGTTAGCCACTTCATAAATGCTAGTGCGTCAGCAACCTCACCACTTACCCCTTCCTTACCGTAAACTACTAGTTGTCCTAGAATGACGAGTGATGAAGTCCTTGCTGGGTTAGTTGACCACTACAGTTGGATGCTGAGTAGCTCTGTACTCATGATACCACCCCCAAACTCTTTTCAGGGTTCGTGATCGACAACGGGTATGGTGATCCACGTTTCACGTGGAGACTCGACGACAACTAGTTAGGCGGATCCCGACGGAGGGCCTGGACCCGTGTGGTTATGGGATCGATGTTTTCTCTTTGCCAGTAGGCATTTGATTGTAGTCTGTACTCAGACATGTATCTTCCGCTGTTGTATTCTATTCAAGGCAGTTGTATGCCGATTGTATGAGATGTTGTATCCTTGTATCTGTAATGTTGTGATATCATGTTGGAAAACCGGGGCATATGGCTTTGTCATATGTCGCGGTGGGACCGATATGTGCTTCGTCCCCGGATCTGGGTGGAAACACCTAGATCTGGAACAGTACCGCATATCGGGCCTTACCGTAGCATATGAAAATATGGCCTCGGAATACTAGAGATCGAAAGATCGAGCATGAGTCACAGTACATATAAGATAATGTGATCTCACAAGTTGTTGTCTACCTTTGAAACTGACCCGTCGGCCGTGTGATATTCGAGGTCGGGCAGTGAATCTGGATCATGTAATCACTAAAACTTCCTAGGGATGAATTGTTTTAGTGCGAGCTCATTTATAATATGATTATATGAACTCATTGTTGTGAACTAGTCTTAATTGTGTTCCTTGCAATTATGTTTGTAGAAAATGAATGCACTAGAGCAACGTGAACTATCTTTCTTCATGGAAGGTGACTGGTACTTACGCCTTAGGACGTCGCTCAAGAGAGCAAACATCTTGTTTACAATAGAAGTGCATGTGGAAGAATTTCCGGACGGTCATGTTGGCGATCAAGGGATACTTGATCATTATGCTCGCCGACAGAAATGCTCCGTAGTCAGGAATGTCATGATCTTCAGCATGTCAGAGGTTTTGGGCATACAGTTTCAGGACACTGGCTCATATGACATGATGGACACGCTAAAGACAATGTTCGTACGTGAGTTCAGAGTTGCCAGTTTTGAGTTAGAAAGCAAGTTTCTATCTACAAAGATGGAAGAACGCACAAGCCTTGGTGATCACTTGGACAGGATGCATGAGATGTACCTGACCCTGGTGGAGGACTATGAATATTGGACAATGAACGAAAGCACCACAGAAGAGTTTGCAATAAACACGTTATTGCACTCACTCCCTCTGAGTTATGGTGATTATGTTCATAGCTATATCGGAAGAGGAGCTAAGATGAGTCTCCAGAACTTCATGACTGATCTCTTGGCCACGGACATTGCTCCTATCGAGGATGCATAAGTCGTGGATGGAGAAGGTATATACTTGATATACTTTATAAATGTTTACTCCCTTATACAACATTTGCAGTAAATGAGTATCTGATACTTATTCTGTTTTATGAAAACAGGACCTGCCGTTGCATGGACGGGAAGAGGTGAAATCGAGTATTGATGGATATCAAGTCAGTTGTTGGCCAGCATGGATTCCGCCGAGACATCTAGCATAGGAGATACTTAGAGTATTAGATAAATCTTATGTAATCATTATAGTATGAACACTTAGTTGTGTGTCTTGCATCTCGCGAGACAAAGTTATTCATGTAATGACACAAGTCAGTTGTTCCATCTTTATGAATAAAAGTGTGCTTATACTTTGATTACGTCTTGATTTATGATATGATAGAAATCATTTATAATACTGCTATTATTGTCAAGAAATATTCAATGTTTAATGATAAAGTTGTCTTGATTATAAAAAGTCAAATATTTGATTGCATGAGGTGACTTCATAACTGATGAATTCATTAAATGTATGATCTATTAACTTGTGAGTTCATTATCGAATGAAAGTCATAACTTGATTGCATGAGATGGATTAGATACACGATCTATGAACCTCTGCAATAAATATAACCATGACAAGGTTCTAGCAAGTAGAACTTGTGCCAATCATTATACATAAATGATGTACTAAATGGGCACGTGAGTTATCATTAAAGACTTCATATGATTAATTGAAAGTTGTATTCAATTGAGATCATAAAACTGAGATTCAGGAATCACAGTGAGAAGTGAGAATACAAGGATACATATCACTACGCTACGATCCGAAGTGATAAGTATTGATATTGACATAATGGGAGACTTGTGGAAGTTGTACCACAAACTACGATGGAAGTTGAAAGTACTAGACTACTTAAACCATTTGTAGTCATACTAAACCGTAGTATGGTCTAAACGTTCTTTCCCCTAGCACTATAGTTATTGTCGAATAAGGTTGTTTAATTCATTAAGTTAAAACACCCACTTCATGAATAGGAAACCATCCTGAATCTAACGAGACATGATAGCTCCATAACTGATGGTGTTATAAGGTTTCTTAAAAGAAAGAATTTCTTTGTAATAAAACTACAAGCAACTGAAATTACATATTCTCCCCGAATAGCAAAATGTGTGTTGCTTGATTGGTAATGTGAGAAGAAGTCTCTCGACACGGATCCAATGGGAGATAATGGAAACTTTGACCGGGGTATTGGACCTTGCCTTCAGAATATCAGAGTATTGCAACAGAAGCATGTTCCGCTGTAATGACATTGTATAAGGAAGGATATGCCATAGATGATTGATCTTGGTATATGAATTGAAGCCATTGTTGAATTTAGAAGGTTGTCATGAATAGGTTATGTACAGAACAATAATCATGAGTCTTCTTAATAAAACAATAAAGAATAACATTGCTTGAGACACAAAGGAATGATGGTAGCCTAGAACATGAGGAGAAATGAAATAATATTGAGTTACATATAGGATGGCTCACGTCCCGTGAAATAAATCGGTTATTTCATATTCTCGACAAACTGGAGAGTTATTGAGAATAATGTAATGGGCATAAGGCATTATTTGGTTATGACCAAAGTTCAATGGTGATTGACTACGGAAACGTAGGAATGCTTTAATCAATAAAATATTTCATTTACACTACGATGGACCATAGGCTGAAATTGCATCTCAGTCAAATTTGGGATTTGAAAGAGAATTGCAATGGGCATGACGAAGGTTATTTCATTAAAAGGATTGACTATAGTACCTCAAGACAGGAACCCTCAACCTTGATTTGATCAAGTGATTTTGTGATGACCAAAATATTGAGTGGGCCTGCAGTTTCATGAAACTGAGTGGGATCTTTGAAGACTTCCCGGAAACTTGGAATGCAGAGGGCATTTTCTGAGTGGGAGCTTTGGAAGCATTGTCATTATGTGAGACATAGTGAACAATAAAATGACTTGATGAAAGCTGAGCCACAAATATATGAGTATATGATGGATATATTTGAGTGGGAGCATGATCATTGTCTCAAACATATATGCATTGATATGTGTGAAGAATGATCTCATATGTATATATATGGATATACATTGATTGTGTATATAGAGAATCGTCTTATATACATATGTGCCTTATGATATATATAGAGCATAAGGCAAATAAAATACAAGATTGCAAGAATCTTCTTTTATGTGAAATACCAACACATTACACGTTGAAATCTATATGAGTAGATTAAGATACGGATAATGAAACGAAGTGAAGGTTGGAATAATCTTCTAAGACAAGAAACAGGTTCTTGTGGCTAGAAATTATATAATGGATGAAATCCAAATATCACAAGCAATGTCTTGATGGAAGAATAGAGATGCACCATGTACTGGACATGTGATCTTATATATTCTTGACATATGATTCTACCATATAACATGCATTGTGAATCCAACAACAGAATGACTCAAAAGTTCTTGGAAGAAGAACAGATTCCGATGTGCTTTAGGAGTAAAACACAAAATCTGAATAAAGTCCATGATTTCAGTATATGAGGAATACTGAGGAATATTCTCTAAAATATAGAAAGGATAATAGACTTGAATGTAATGCAAGATTAGAATTGCAAGCCATATTATGGGTCTATATGGAATTAGAGACATCACCAAAGACATGAAAGAAATGTGAGCAAAATTCACGGCACTACAAACATAATACTACTTAAGAAAGTAGACGTATGGATAAAAGTTTAGCGTTAGAAATATTGGACTTCTGGTTGAGTGTATTTCCCAGTATATATGACTAAGGATGAGTCTTCTAAAGACTGAACCAAGAGATCATTGGAGGATACTGTGAAATAATAGTCTCACTCTCCCGCGAAACTTATATCCAACCATTATATGATAATGAGTGGTATGTCAAAAGAGCTTTTGACCTGTACCAGTTGCAAAGGAAACATACGAATCTGAATTGGTGCAGTTCGTTAACGAAACCTCTTCCATGAGCATGCATGATCAATGAACACTTATGTGATAAGATGATTATGATCGGAAAAATGCGGCTAGATTATTAGCACTCTAGTGCAAGTGGGAGACTGTTGGATATATGCTCTAGAGGCAAATAATATATGATTATTCCAATATATCTAAGCAAGTTCATAACCAGTTTCATACCGTGCTAGAACTGTGTCAGTGAAACAATGATGCAGGTGTGGTATAGAAACCCCCAGAGTTCCTAGTTAGCCTCTACATCGATAACTAGTTCATGGTCAACATGATGGTCGTGGTTTCGCGATCATGGAAAATTAAGTCTCTTGACTATGAGGTCACCTCACTGGTTAAGTGACGTGATGAACATTACCCAAAGTAAGCATTACAGCATGATCAAATCTTGTGAAGGTTCAGTGTTGTAATTACAGAACGTGGTAGACCGTTCCTTTGACCGTGAGTACGTGCATAATTGCTATCTTCCCGGATGCTTTGACCTACATCCCACCACCTGACTGAAATATGCGGGTCATAACGGTTGTATCTTGGGTATTCCGTGGAGATATGTTGAGGAGTATTGTTACAAGAGCGGGATTTGTCAATCCATATAATGGATAGATACTCGGGGCCCACTCGGTGAGATTTCATCCATAAAGCTGCAGCGTGTGACTAGGTCACGGGGATGAATATCACGGGAACGAGTGAATGAGGATTAGTTCAGAACGAGGTTGAACCAGACATAGGATGTCATTGATCGAATCTCGGAACAATCCAGTATCGCTGACAAAGGGAATGCTATACGGCGTAAGGTCCAATCGGTGTTTGATATCCGGAATGGACAGGGGTTATTATGGGCATCCAGGTCCCGCTGATGATCATTGACCGTAGTCTCATCTCGGTCATGACTGGAGTGTTCTCGGACTGTAGGGTAACACACTTAAGGGCTCGATGAAATCGGAGACCTTTTCGGAACCATCGGAGTAACCAGTGAATAAAGGAAACAACATCGGAGAAGTACCGTGTTGAACCGAACAAGTTCGGAGTGAACCGAAAGGTGTTCCGGAGCACCGGGAGATGGAATATTATGTTTTAGTTATTAATTAATTGAATTAATAATTAAAATCATTTTATTTCTAATTAATATGTGCAATGGGCCTTAGTGGAGAAAAAGGCCCATTAGGGGAAGAAATAAAAGGGAAAAAAGAAAAAGAAAAAAAGGGAGTGGGGGGAGGCGCCATGGGCCCTAGGGCCCATGAGGGTGGCGCCCCCTCTCCCCCCTTGGCCGGCGCCCCCCCTAGCATGTGGTATAGTTCCACATTGCTAAGGGAGGGGGGTTGACTCCCTCCCCTACCCCTATATAAAAAGGGCCATGGTGCACATATTTAATTAAGCCAAATACATAATAAATCGGATTAAATTAGTATTTACTCCGAATTGAGATCGGTTTTCTCCGGCCTTCTCCCCTCCCTTGTATCTTTCACGGTGGGCTCCCTAGTGTGAGCCTATAGTGGAATTGAGGCTTATCTGGTAGAATCGGAGGCCGTCGTGTTGCCGAAGCTCCGTCCGGAGGTCTGCTTCCGCCACCTTCGCTGGATCGGAGAACGGAGGTCGTCATCGAGTCTCGTACGTGTGCGAGTACTACGAGGTGCTACACGTGTGGCGCTACACCCATCCGGGTGCTCAACACAGCCAGGGGGCTGTGAAACTTGATCGGCTACATCAACCACGTTTGCGGGAACGTTTCCCGCGCAACGGACTACACCCCGAGGTATGTTATTTCCGCACTCCTTTCCGTTACGGCAATACTGCTAGCTAGATCTTGGGTTATGGGAACGCTAGTTAGAAAAATTTGTGTTTTCTGCTGCGAACCCCAACACTAATGGTCCCTAGTTGAAAAGGTTATGCGAACACATATCCTTGACTAGTATATGATTCGGTTGATGACTATGTTTCACAAGTCATGAGCATGGAGATGTTACCGATAATATGAACTTAGTGATGGGATCACTAAGTTGGACAGAGACCCACTTTGAGACGCAGCAAGATAAAGTCATATGTTAGTCTCAATACAATGTTTATTCCATGTCCTAGTCCTGAAGTCCTCGCATGTTCACTTAGGGACTGTCAAACACTACACCGTAACTGGGTAGTTATAAAGGTAGCTTATGGGTGAGTCATGATACATGCCGCGATACATGGTTGATCAAGATGGGATATGCCCCTCCACCTTGGAGAGATATTCTCTGGGCCCTCTCGAGTGATAAGATTCAGAAAGCATGGCCATGCGACATGGGTTAAGTGTTTACCCGGTTCAGGAATCTGTATCACGGTTTCAAGAAGAGAGGTCAAGCTATCACAAGGGTGACAAGTACTCGCCTTGAGCCTGACAACATATATCGTGAGGCAAAAGGAATGTTGCATATGACCCTTTGTAATGGTTCGCCTTATGACTTTACGCATATATGGGAGTTGGCACGTTCTGCTAGGAACCGCTACCGACTATCGAACCAGATGTGATCCGGGTCGTGTCCATGTATACGTGAACCATCTGGAGACATTCGAGTCACGGACAGCGAGAGCTCTTGCACCTTTATGTTCTTATGTTGCTTGTTTCAATGCTAATATAGACTCTTGCCTGTTATGACTTGAATTGAATTACATGCCTTGATTACTTTACTTAAAAGTTCTTATATGGTTGGTAGCATGTCACCACAAAAATTATGCTTGTTATCATTTACGTACTCGAGGACGAGCAGGAATTAAGATTGGGGATGTTGATACGTCCCAAACGTATCTATAATTTCTGCTTGCTCCATGCATGTTTTGTGTAATATTGCTATGATCTAGATACATTTTCATACACTTTTGATCATATTTGGACTAACTTATTAACTCAGTGCACCACAGTGCCAGTTCCTGTTTTCTGTTGTTTTCTATTTCAGTTTTCCCCATATTAAAAGTGCTCCAAAAATTCGGGAAAGATCAGATAAAAAATCAGCGCAACGGAAGCTTCCGGAAGAACCTGGGTGGGGCCAGAGGGCCACCACCAAGGACCCAGGCGGCCACCTGGCGCGGCGCCTGGACCCGTGGTGGCACCCCTAGCTGCCCCCCTTCTCCTATATATTCCCCGTGATGTGAAACTTCTGAGAAGAGAACCTTCGTCGCGATCTCGCCTCTGTTCCGCCGCCGCTGCGCTTCCAAGATCGGGAGCGCCAGCAGACCTCTTCCCGGCACCCTGCCGGAGGGAGGATTGACCTTCGGGAGCTTCCCCTTTACCATGGACGCTTCTCGGGTGATCCGTGAGCAGTCTCCCTTGGACCATGGGTCCGTGATCAGTAGCTATGTGATGTTCTCCTCCCCTCTTTGTTCTTCATGGTTTAGACCTCGTGAGCTACCTGATACGTCCAAAACGTATCTATAATTTCTGCTTGCTCCATGCCTCTTTTGTGTGATATTGCTATGATATTCATGAACTTCCATACACTTTTGATCATATTTGGACTAACCTATTAACTCAGTGCACCCCAGTGCCAGTTCCTGTTTTCTGTTGTTTTTCTATTTCAGGTTTCCCCCTTATTAAAAGTACGAGAAAAATTCCGGGAAAAATATAGGAAAAATCAGCGTACCGGAAGCTTCGCGAAGAGCCCGAGAGGAGCCAGAGGGGAGCCAGGGGGCCCCAGGCGGCCAGAGGGCGCGGCCGGGCCCCTGGACGCGCCAGGGGGGCGCCTGGAGCCCCTGGCCCACCTCTGGCTGCCCCCTTTCTCCTATTTATTCCCCGTGACGAGAAACCCTCGGGGACGGAACCCTTTTTCGCGATCTCTCCTCTGTTCCGCCGCCGCTGCGCTTCCAAGATCGGGAGCACCAGAAGACCTCTTCCCGGCACCCTGCCGGAGGGAGGAACCACCTCCGGGAGCTTCTCCACCACCATGGATGCTTCCCGGATGAACCGTGAGTAGTCCACCTTGGATCATGGTGATACGTCCCAAACGTATCTATAATTTCTGCTTGCTCCATGCATATTTTGTGTGACTTTGACATGTTTTGCTTGAACTTTCATACACTTTTGAGCATATTTGGACTAATCTATTAACCCAGTGCTCCCAGCTGCCAGTTGTTTTCATCTGTTTTTGTATTTCAGGTTTTCCGGCCATTAAAAGTGCTCCAAAAAATCCGGAAAAATCAGATAAAAATCAGCGACCTGGAAGCTTCCAGAATCACCAAGGTAGCAGAGGGGGGCCACCACCAGGGGACCAGGAGGGTCCCTGGAGCGGCCCAACCCTAGGCCGCGCCAGGAGGCCTGCTGGCTGCCTGGTGGGTCCCCTCGACACCCCCCTCCGCCTATATTTAGCCCTCGGGGTGGAAACCCCTAATATCAATCTATTTTCTGCGAACTCGCCTCTGTACTGCTGCCGTCGCCATTTCAAGATCGAGGCTGCCTGGAGAAGCTGCCCCGGCACCCTGCCGGGAGGAGGAACCCCCTCCGGGAGACCATACATAGCCATGGACGCCTCCCGGATGTGCCGTGAGTAGTCCCACTTGGACCATGGGTCCGTGACCAGTAGCTATGTGATGTACTTCTCTCCTCTTTGTGCATCCACTTTCGAGACCTCGTGAGCTGCCTCACATGATCGAGGCACTTTTGTAATTTCTGTTGTTGATATGCTGAGTTTGCTGGGATGTGAGGGATTATGAGACTATGTTCAAATTGTGATGAGTAATATATTTGGTTCTTCTCTTTTATATTTTGTTCCTGAGTAAATTCTTGCATGTTCTCCGTTGCAGTATTTTGATTTGTCCAAGTAGTTTGCTTGCAACTCCAAGAGGGAGCGTTATGCTTGATTGTGGGTTCCTCCCCCTGATGTCTAGCTTGAGTGACAGAAACATGAGACTAGATGATGTGTTGTTGCCACCAGGGATAAAACAACGGTGCTTATACCCGCGGGTGCAAGGATTGTTTACTTTACGCAAAGTTCTTTTAATGCAGTTGTCTGTTGCATTGAGTTTACACTTTGGGTGGGATTCGCAACTTAATACCAGCGAGATGTTCTGGATAGATATCTCAAGGTGGATGATTCGTAGTAGATGCAGTTGGATTTCGGTCTACTTACCTTGGCGTACTGCCCATTGCTTTTGAGCCCTTCCTTTCTTTGAACATAGTTAGCATTGCGGTGCCTTCATAATTCTGTCAATTGCCCAGCTGTGATTTGTTTACCTCGCTAGCACTTTTATCGTCTTTTGGGAGAGAGACATCACTAGTGAAAATCATGGGACCCCGGTCCATCTTCACATTATTGTTTACACCCTTAGTTTACTTTCAGACTTTACTTTCAGTTCCATTTTTATCTCTTGCGTTGATCCTTTGTAAACAGAAAGGCTGGAGGAATTGACAACTCCTCTATACTCGTTGGGAGCAAAGTTATTTGTATCTGTGTGCAACCAACGAGGAGAGTTGCCACTCTGTATCAAGCGAATTTCTGGCGCCGTTGCCGGGGACTCCAGTCTACAAGATAGGGGAGTTGCACACTATCTTTTATCTTTGCTTTTTAGTCTTGTTAGTTTACCTTTTAGTTTTTACTTTTGTGTCCCTTATAAAAAATACCAAAAATACCTGTTACCTTTCTTGTGTGGTCAAGTATGTTAGGAGTTGGTACTATGAGGGAATCCGAGGTCTTGGATTTCCACCAAAGGAACGGGGAGAATATGTAGAAGGCATGGGACAGAATTTCTGAAGCACATAAGGCAAATATGCCTTGGTTACCTATAAGAATTGTGCTTAGAAATTTTTACTTTGGCCTTTTTAATTGGTTTAAGCACTCTCTTGATCTTATAGCTGAAGGAGACTTTCTAGAGTGTGATGAAGCTAGAGGTCTTGAAATTATACATGGTTTATCTAGTTATTTTGTTTATGATGGTCTTGATACTGTTGTAGACAAAATTGCTACTATTGAGAAGAGACTTGATGCTCTAGACTTTAAAGGAGTAGAAAAACTAAATCCTCCTAGAGAGGAGATTTTAGAAATAGAAAATGACTGGGAGCCTTTTGTTAGGGTTGTTATCTCTAATCAAAACTTCCTTGCTTTTTGTGACATTGGATCTACAGTTTCTATAATGCCAAGCTTTATTTATGATTCTTTGTACCTTGCAAGCATGGACAAATTTCCATCTTTCCATGAACATTCTAATGGTGATATTTCTGAGATCCAGGGAAGATTGAAAGATGTCCAGGTCATGTTTCTTAAAAGAAGTGTGGAGATTAACTTCTTGATCATGAAGGCCAATCGAGGAAATATAGTGCTTGGAAGGGACTTCCTCCGAGCCATGAAAGGCTTCATTGATATAGGTAAAGGACAAATACGTTTGCGCGGTAAAGCAAAAGGTACGTACCTTTTCCCTCGGAAGAACGAGGATGAGCTTATTGAAAACCCTTTTGAGATCCTTGGTGAACCTTCCGATGATTTTGGAGAACTTTGATCTTCTGCTTTAAGCCTAGCTAATGGCTCTAAAGAAGCGCTTTCGGGAGGCAGCCCGCAACGAATTTAGGTTTTTCTTTATTTGCAGTAGAGGAAAATTATTTTAGTAGGGCACTAACCTCTCTTGTCAGTCTACAATGAGTTATGTATGAAGGGAGTTTTCAAGTGCGCGATGCAAGATGATGAAAGAAGATCTTGGAGTGTCAAACGCTCAAGCTTGGGGATGCCCATGTGTACCCCCAATAAATATTCAAGGAGAATCAACCGTCTAAGCTTGGGGATGCCCCCGTGCATCCCCTTCTTCATCAATAATTATCAGTTCGTCCCTCGTTGCACTATACTTTTATCACTTCATGCGTTGTGTGCTATGCTTGGAGCGTCTCGCTCTTTACTTTTCTAGGTTTGTTTTTGCTTTGTTTGCTGTAGTAACAAGTTAGACCCCAGCTTACTCTTTTGTGTGGGAGAGATACACGCTCCGCTTGAACTAGAACTCCTCATAGGATTTGCATGCTTATTCTTTTAGCTGTGAGTTCTTTTTCTTTTCTTAGCTGCTGCTCTGTTTAGTTGTAGTGCTTGAGTCTTTCTAGAGCTTTTCTTTTGTTTTAGGTTGAACTTTCTATAGGTTGCATGTTTTATCTTGTTAGAGAGTTTGCCTGTTGCACTGAGTTTTGTGTCTTGACTAGAAGTAGGTAGTTGAAGTTGCTATTCTCTTTGTAGTAGTAACTTGCAATAGTTTTGAGGTATTGACTAGAGTAATGTTTGAACTTTTGGTGTCAAGAGCTCGAGCCTATTAGTGATAGATGTCGTATTTTGGGCAATCCGTTTGTTTTTCGAAAACCAAAAACCCCTGTTGAGAACTCTAGCTACTAGATGGATCACTAACCTCTAGAGGGTTCGAATATTAGAGTACACTCACGTACCATGAGTCGAGGATGTGCAAGGATAACCAAACCCCCATACACTCCTCCTCGGGGTACTTGTCTCTTTGTGAACCTCCTGATTAGATTGAGAGTTACCGATAATAAGTGCATGAGTTCTTTAGACTAATGTGAGTATTCGAAAGTTGACACTTCCACCCACCTATACTTTTTCTAGCCTCTTCGGTATCGTGTATTGCCCTTTCTCACCTTGAGAGTTGGAGCATACTTCGTCGGTGCATCCAAACCCTTGGCACGATACGCTCTGTCATCATAAGCCTCCTTATATCTTTCCTCAAAACAGCCACCATACCTACCTACAAGGCATTTCCATAGCCTTTCCGAGATACATTGCCATGCAACATCCACCTTCTCATGACTTGATCCTCATGTCATGAATGCTACTTTCTTGATCAACGAGCCGCATGCTAGTTGGGACTTGCCCTAATCATTGGTACATGACGCGCTAGTATCATTGCATATCCTGCTATCCTGGCAGAGGCATACATTTGCATCATGATAGTTATATCTTCTTATGTGAGTACCTTTTTAAAGTGTGAAAGATCTCCAATATTCTTGTCAAATATAGAGTGTTGCCCCTAAAGTGAGGAAAAGATCCCAAAGAGGACAAAATCAAAAGATCCCAAAGAGGACAAATGAGAGTTAAATAGAAAGAGCCATTGAGGCCACCAAAAAAATACAAAAAAATACAAAAAAGATAAAAAGAAAAATAAAAAGAGAGAAGGGGGCACACTACTATTCCTTTTGAGAGATCCACACTAGTACTTCATCCTCTATCCCTTGTACTCCATAGAGATCATCATCATGCATATAGCTATGTGGGGACATTCACACTATAGAACTTGGCTTGTATATTCCAATGATGAGCCTCCTCAAACGAGCTCTAGGTCTTCTTGAGCAAGCAAGTTAGATGCACCCCCACTAGTTCCCTTGGAGAGCTTTTAGATCACATGTGCATCCGTTGCATGGCAATCCCTACTCCTCACATCATATCTATCATATGGCCTTCTCTCGCCTATGATTGTCCTCATTGATGTGGGCCTTTCACACCTTTTTGTCTTCCTCCTCCACCTTCTTTCTGTTTTGCATTTTAGGTGTCAACTTTCTTGCTCACGCTCATCCATTGCATGAGTGCTCAAAATACCGAAAGGGAGTGGATCAGTTTGACTTGTACCTGGCTAGTGGTCTGGGGACGAGTCAAGATAAGAATCCAAAGGAGACCAAGTGTGAAACTTTAGTAGATAGTTGTTCTCAACAACCTTTTTTCTCTCTTTTTCCCAGTCCCCTGCTTGCACGCAAACACCATCTGGAGACATTCGAGTCACGGACAGCGAGAGCTCTTGCACCTTTTGTTCTTTTGTTGCTTGTGTCAATGCTAATATAGACTCTTGCTTGTTAAGACTTGAATTGAATTGCATGCTTTAATTGTTTTACTTAAAAGTCCTTATATGTAAACAGCAAGGCAGGAGGAATTGACAACTCCTCTGTACTCGTTGGGAGCAAAGTTATTTGTATCTGTGTGCAGGTCCAGGTCAAGCGCCGTGACACCTACTTGTATCTCTTGGAGTCCTACTGGTTCGATACTCAACCTTAGCATCTTTGCTAAGAGAAACTTGCTTCTACACTGCATCTCACCTTCCACTTGGGGTAACCAACGAGGAGAGTTGCCACTCTGTATCACATGGGTCCATGATCAGTAGCTATGTGATGTTCTCCACCCCTCTTTGTTCTTCATGGATTAGACCTCGTGACCTGCCCTACATTATCGAGGCACATATGTAATCTTTCTGCTGTTGCTATGCTGAGTTTGCTGGGATCCGATGGATTATGAGATTATGTTCAGATTTTGATTGAGTTATATATTTGATTCTATTCTTTTATATTTATGTTCTTGAGTAACTCTTGCATGTTCTCCCTTGCTGTTTATTGCTTTGGCCAAGTAGTAGATAGTGACTCCAAGAGGGAGCGTTATGCATGATTGTGGGTTCATGCCCCCCGATGACTAGCTTGAGTGACATAAACATGAGTCTAGGGGATGTGTTGTTGCCACAAGGAGGAAAACAACGGTGCTTGTACTTGCGGGTGCAAGGATTGTTTACTTTACGCAAAGTTCTTTAATGCAGTTGTCTGTTGCTTTGAGTTTACACTTTGGGTGGGATTCGCAACTTAATACCAGTGAGATGTTCTGGATAGATATCTCAAGGTGGATGATTAGTGGGTAGATGCAAATGGATTTCGGTCTACTTGTCTTGGCGTACCGCCCGTGCTTTTGAGCCTCTTCCTTTCTATTTTGCATAATTAGCATTGGTTTGCGCACATAATTTTGTCAATTGCCCAGCTGTAATTTGTTTACCTCGCATGGCTATTTTAACGTCTTTTGGGAGAGAGACATCACTAGTGAACATCATGGGACCCCGGTCCATATTTCCACCACTGTTTACACTATCAATTTACTTTCAGTATTTACTTTTCTGTAGCTATCACTATCATTATTATCCCGTGCGTTTTATCCTTTGTAAACAACAAGGCCGGAGGAATTGACAACTCCTCTATACTCGTTGGGAAGCAAAGCTATCTGTTGTGTGTGCAGGTCCAGCTGAAGTAAGCAACCTTGAGTTGTGAACGGCGCCATTGTTCACTTCACCACCTACTTGTATCTATTGGAGTCCTACGTGTTCGATGCTTCAAACCTTAGCATCTTCGCTAAGGGAAACTTGCTGCTACGCTACATCTCACCTTCCACTTGGGGTAACCAACGAGGGATGAGAAGTTATCTCGTGTATCACTACCCTACATGATCGAGGCACATATGTAATTTTCTACTGTTTCTATGCTGAGTTTGCTGGGATCTGATGGATTATGAGACTATGTTCAGATTGTGATTGAGTAATATATTTGGTTCTTATCTTTTATATTTTTGTTCCTAAGTAATTCTTGCATGTTCTCCATTGTTGTTTATTGCTTTGGCCAAGTAGTAGATAGTGACTCCAAGAGGGAACGTTATGCTAGATTATGGGTTCATGCCTCCCGATGACACGCTTGAGTGACAGAAACATGAGTTTGGGTATCTGTTGTTGCCACAAGGGGGGAAACAATGGTGCTTGTAACCACGGTTGCAAGGATTGTTTACTTTATGCAAAGTTCTTTTTAATGCAGTTGTCTGTTGCTTTGGGTTTACACTTTGGGTGGGGCTCGCAACTTAATACCAGCGAGATGTTCTGGATAGATATCTCAAGGTGGATGATTAGTACTAGATGCAGTTGGATTTCGGACTACTTATTTTGGCGTACCGCCCATGCTTTTGAGCCTCGTCCTTTCTTTGTAGCATAGTTAGCATTGTGGTGTGTTTTTAATTCTGTCAATTGCTCAGCTGTGATTTGTTTACCTTGCATAGCAGTCTTATCGTCTTTTGGGAGAGAGACATCACTAGTGAACATCACGGGACCCCGGTCCATATTCTCATCACTGTTTACACGCTCTTTTATTTTCCTGCTTTTACTTTCAGTTGCTATCACCATTATCATTATCCCTTGCGTTTGATCCTTTGTGAACAACAAGGCCGGAGAGATTGACAACTGATACGTCTCAAACATATCGATAATTTCTGCTCGATCCATGCATGTTTTGTGTGATATTGCTATGATCTAGATACATTGTTGATCATATTTGGACTAACCTACTAACTCAGTGCACCCCAGTGCCAGTTCCTGTTTTCTGCTATTTTTTTATTTCAGTTTTCCCCCATATAAAAAGTGCTCCAAAAATCCGGGAAAAAACAGATAAAAAATCAGCGTGTCGGAAGACTCCAGAAGCCCGAAGGAGGGCCAGGGGGCCACCACCAGGCACCCAGGCGGCCACCTGGCGCGGCCAGGGGCCTGGTCGCGCCAGGGGGGCACCTGGGCCCCTGGTGGACCCCATGTCTGCCCCCTTCGCCTATTTATTCTCCATCACGGGAAACTTCCGAAGACAGAACCCTATTTCACAAATTCTCCTCTGTTCCGCCGCCGCCGGGCTTCCAAGATCGGGAGCACCGTCAGGACCCTTCCCGGCACCCTGCCGGAGGGAGGATCAACCTCCGGGAGCTTCTACTCCACCATGGACGCTTCTTGTAACACCCCGGGAGTCACGCTACAGTGATCACCTTAACAAATTCCAAGTCATCATGATTATGATAATAATCATCATCCTTGATCAAGTCAAGTTTAAATTCAAACGCGTTTGGAAATTCAAAACAATGTGGTAAAATAACGTTGTTCCAAAAATTGTGCAACCATTTTTCTAAAATGCCAAATATTCAGTGGATCATGTCCATGTGGATTTGGGAATTTATTAAGCTATTAATTAAATCAAACAATTCAAACAGTAGCTTAGACAACCCATTTTAATCGTTTGGTATTTAATTAAAATCCTAAATGATTTTATTAATGCCTCTAACTTTTTGTGGCAGCACAAAATATTGCAACATGAATATTGGGACCAGTGCCCCATTTTTTTTTGTAAAATCAATTGTTAGCCAAAATAAATAAATATATAAACAGAAATAAAAACCGAAAACAAGAAAAAAAACCTATCTACTGCCCAGGGCAACCCCCCAAACCGGTCCAGCCCAACACCTTTCCCTTTTTCTTCTTCCTCCCATCTCCTGTTCATCACGTGCATCTGCGTCCACAGGCACGCAGCACGCAGCACGCCGAGTCCCCTCCATGGCTCCTCTCGCTGCTCGACAGCAAGGCAACGAGGAGGATAAGAACGCCCAGCCACCCCCTTTACTCTCCCTGGAACCCTAAATCGATCTCCCCCTCCCCCCATGCCTTCGTCTCCCGGCTGGATCCTGAGCCGCCGTGGGCGCGCACGCCGTCGTCCACATGGTCACCATCGTCCCCAGCGCTTGAGACCGTGTCCTGGAGCTGCCCCTCCATCGTCCTCGTCTCCCCAAGCTGTCAAACATCGTCGGGGACCCTCACCTCGACCGAATCAAGCTCGCCCCCGACCACGGGCATGGCCGGCCGCCGTGGTCATCCCGCGATTCGCCGCCTCCGGCCAACCACGACACCGCCCGAGCTCACCACCCGCCCTCTCGCGGTGAGCAAACCCAGTTCCCCCTATTTACCATGTCGTTTCGCCGCCGTAGTGCCCGTGCCCTGTCGAGCCGCCATGGACGGGAGCTCAAGCTCCCGTGGCCCCTGACCGCGCCCTCTCCTCCCGTGTGCGCCCCGTGACCTCCGTGGCCACGCCCCGTATGCGCTCGCGCCCTCGCCACGCTGCGGCCGCGTCCGCTCTGTCCCGTGGCCGCCGAGCCCCTGCCCCGGCCTCGCCACGTCGCCGTGCAGGCTCATCCTGCTGCCCAGGCCGCGTCCGCTTTGGCTGTGAGGGGTCGTCCTGCTGATGGCCGCGCCCGACCTCTTGGTGGCGCCGCCGGTCAAGCCTGTCGCCGGCTGCCCCCGTCCCCGTCGGCGATGGCCATCCCGCCGTGGCCTCTGGCCCTGGCCGCCGGTTTTCCCATGAGTACTAAGCTAATGGCTAAGCCACTAACCACTGGGGCCCATCCCCTTTGGATTAGTCACTAATAATAAAAATTAACAGAGATTAAACCCCCCTGTGAGGCTTACTAGTGGGCCCCAGGCCATTATATTACACTAAACTGAGATATTTAACCATGTGTCAATGACACCTGGGTCCCACTTCAGTGTTAAATAAACACAATGATTTTATTAAAACTAGTGGGTATGACATGTGGGTCCCGTTGAATTTTGATTAAACTAAATGATTTATTAAATAACCAGGGGCTGACTAGTGCGACCCACTGGTCAGGTTTGACCAGTCAAACTATTGTGGATAATGTTACTGTTTTATTAATAAAAATAATTCCAGAAAATCTTTTAAATGATTTAAAACTTTGAATTTGAATATCTTTTAAACCGTAAGTCAGATTCAAAAACTTTATACATCAAAATTGATCAGAAAAATATAACGAATACGGATACGCTATTTGTATGTCTACCCCACCCCCCTAACACACCGATCATCGACATTCCCCCCCTCCGGGCTGTCTGTCGATAATTCCCGGTACCGATAAAAAGTACCCGGATGAATTTATTCCTAACACGAAAGTTGTCTGGAATGGTTCAACTAACACGGATACACTCCCCTTATCTTTGTCGGATGTCCACGACACCTCCGGCATGAACCCTTCCCCCTCCGGACACCCTGTCCGGTAATCACCCGGAGCTGGCAGTTCATCCCCGGATGAATTCCCGCTCCGAGCAACGTGCTTTGCACTGCGTTAGAACACCGTTAACATTTCATCCGTCTTGTCATGCATCTGTTCGTATATGCTTGCTGTGTATTTACTGTTTCTTCCCCCCTTAATCTTCGGTAGACCCTGCTTCTACCGCCAACTACACTGCTGCCGGGTACGACTACTTCGTCGACGACCCTACCCCTACCGTCGAGCTTCCAGGCAAGCAGAGCCATTCTCTTCCCCAGATATCGCCTACCTTTTCCGTACTTTCTTGCACTAGGCATGGTTACTGCTGCTGCTACGATTACAATCCTATTCAATTGCATAGCCTGATTTTGTCGCCCCTTGATGTACCTTTCTTATCCTATGCTGCCTATTATAATTATGCATATATTCAGCAGTGAACCCTGCGCATTGTTAGCTAGGACTAGATAGCGGGACGTGATCACTCAGGGGAGTGAACACGGATACAATATATACAACTGCACAGGTACGGTACAAAGCAGACACCGCCAAAGGCCCCTATCGGGGTTATGCCTAGTCACCTCAAGCGTGAGCTATCAAGGAGTAACCCTTGTACTCCACTCGAGGCTGACTTTGTCTTGCCGCCATAGGGTCCTGGGCAACGGTTGTCCTTAAAGGTAAGAAGTCGGGCGACCCAACGGTGCCCGCGAGCGGTATATCGTCGGGAACGACAGGGAGGGTACGACCGACGTTACTGGCGTGCTTGGCCCCTACTCGTATCTCGCGAGAGTTACCAAACCACGAAAGTCGAGCTCTACCAAGAGCAAACGCGAGACAAGGTAAGGAGACAGTTCACCTTGTTGGTAACCGCAGTGACTTGGTGGGACGACAGGGCAGGCACCGATGTACTGGTGGTCCTGACTGCTGTCGTTGACCGCGGGTCGGTTAAGTCGAGGCAACGATAATGGTTGTCGCGCAGGTTAATTAAAATGTTAAATTGTTCGGCGGATGTCTTGAGTAGCCTTTTGGCTTGTATGCACTACCTACACGTGGGATAAGGAGTGTGGGCTCCCCTGCATCGTAGTCTCGTTCGAGGGTCTTCAGACGTCAGCAGTACCGCAGGCTGATTGCCGGGAAGTGGTGTTGTCTTCTCTTGCTCGAGCGGTGTATTTGTTTTTGCTTTGATTTTTCTTCACCGGCCAGTCACGCACCGTGCAGGAGTACGTTCGGGTTAGGGTCCAAAGCCCGGCGTACATAGGATATAGTCCGACAAATGACCTCTCTGTTGATTGCCGAAGGATGGGCTACTTTGTGTCGGATAGCTTTGGTGGAGCGTTCCCTAACAAGGTTCCCGCCACCCTGGAGATCCGAGCGTCGTAGAGTCACGCCGGTGCACCCCTGCAGGGAAGATTAATCTATTCGAATAGCCGTGTCCACGGTAACAGGACGCTTTATGCTGAAGCTAGATCTTACCACTAGAAACTATTACTATTAAACTGTATGGTTCCGGGTCTTCTTCCTCGCAGGGAGTCGAGGAAGGGAACTCGGAGGCATTATTATTATTGTTAATCATTACAACTTATATTATACAATGTTGCAGCAACTTCTGCTTCGTTGTTACTTTATGCTTTATATGAACTGTTGGCTGATTCTTACCTCATGCTGCAAGACATCGTCGGAAGATGCTAGTCTTCGATAGGCCTAGCTTCTTACCCTTGCTCTGGATTTCTGTCTTTCAGTCCACTATATACAGCCTCTTCTTTCCGTTGATACAATGCATAATGCTTAGTAGAGGACGTAAGACTCGCGGGTATACTAGATACTCACCTGCTTTATTTCCTTTACTGTTTTGCCTGATCGACCGCTGCAGTCGACGTTGGAGCCCAGGAGCAGGAGTACCCCGGAGGCGGATACTACTACGTCGAGACCCCCGCTGACCAGGACCAGGAGTAGTTTCGGAGGCTCCCAGGCAGGAGGCCTTGCCTTTTCGATCTGTATCTCTGATGTTATTTGTGCTAGCCTTCTTAAGGCAAAACTTGACTAACTATGTCTGTACTCAGATATTATGGCTTGTATAACTTGTGTATTCGGGTCCGCGTGACCCCCTTTATTGTAACATATTGGTTTATCCTTTTGTGTTTAGTGTTGTGTTGTGATATTCTCACCGTGGCACCCTAATCTCAGCCGTGTACCCTGCGTGTATGATTACAGTACACGGATTGATTTTGGGGGCGTCACACTTCCCGGATGTGCCATGCGTAGTCTACCCTTGACCATGGGTCCGTGATCAGTAGCTATGTGATGTTCTCCTCCCCTCTTTGTTCTTCATGGTTTAGACCTCGTGAGCTGGCCTACATGATCGAGGTACTTATGTAATTCTTCTGCTGTTGCTATGCTGAGTTTGATGGGATCTGATGGATTATGAGATTATGTTCAGATTGTGATAGAGTAATATATTTGGTTTGATCTCTTATATTTTTGTTCCTAAGTAATTCTTGCATGTTCTCTGTTGCTGTTTATTGCTTTGGCCAAGTGGTAGGTAGTAACTCCAAGAGGGAACGTTATGCTCGATTGTGGGTGCATGCCCCCTGATGACACGCTTGAGTGACAGAAACATGAGTCTAGGGGATGTGTTGTGCCCCAAGGGGGAAAACAACGGTGCTTGTAACCGCGGTTGCAAAGATTGTTTACTTTACGCAAAGTTCTTTTTAATGCAGTTGTCTGTTGCTTTGGGTTTACACTTTGGGTGGGGCTCGCAACTTAATACCAGCGAGATGTTCTGGATAGATATCTCAAGGTGGATGATTAGTAGTAGATGCAGATGGATTTCGGTCTACTTATTTTGGCATACTGCCCATGCTTATGAGCCTCTTCCTTTCTTTTGTAGCATAGTTAGCATTGCGGTGCGTTTATAATCTTGTCAATTGCCTATCTGTAATTTGTTTACCTCGCATAGCAGTTTTATCGTCTTTTGGAGAGAGACATCACTAGCGAACATTACGGGACCCCGGTCTATATTCTCATCATTGTTTGCAAGCTCATTTATTCCTTGCTTTTACTTTCAGTTGATATCATCATTATCATTATCCCTTGTGTGTTTGACCCTTTGTAAACAACAAGATCGGAGAGATTGACAACCTCTCTGAACTTCGTTGGGAGCAAAGTTAATTGTATTGTGTGCAGGTCCAGGTCAAGGAAGCAACGTTTGTCATAAACGGTGCCATTGTTTTCTTGCCACCTACTTATCATCGCCGGAGTCCTACGGGAGACAAACCCTATCCTATACATAGGGGAAATGAGCTGCTATCCTACATCTCACCTTCCACTTGGGGTAACCAAGGAAGGGTGAGAAGCCATTACCACTTCCACGCCATCAAGCAAATTTCTGGCGCCGTTGCCGGGGACTCCAAGTGATAAGATAGGGGAGTTTCCCACTATCCTTGACCTTTACTTTTTAGTCTTGTTAGTTTACCTTTCTGTTTTTATCTTTGTGTCTTATATAAAAAATCACAAAAAAATTATTTATCTTGTCGTTGGTAGTCCTACTTGTTTAGATGAACATGTTAGGATTTGGTGCTTTGCGGGAATCGGAAGTTCTCGATTTCCGTCAAAGGGATGGAGAAAATATGAAGAAGGCATGGGACAGAATTTCTGAAGCACATAAAAGAATTATGCCTTGGATACCTATAAAAATTGTGCTCAGGAATTTTTACCATGGTATTTTTAAGTGGTGTAAACACTCTCTTGATATTATAGCTGAAGGAGACTTCTTAGAGTGTGATGAAGATAGAGCTCTTGATATTTTGCATAGTCTATCTAGTTATTTTGTTTATGATCGTAGTATTGATACTGTTATAGATAGACTTGCCACTATTGAAAAGAGGATGGATGATCTAGATTTGAGGGAAATAGAAAAACTTAAGTCCAACAAGAAATAAATGTTGGATATAGATGATGATTGGGAACCCTTTGTTAGGATTAGCATCTCTAACCAAGACTTCCTTGCTTTTTGTGACATTGGATCCATGGTTTCTACTATGCCCGAATTAGTTTATGATTCTTTGAAACTAGATATGAATAAATTGTCATCTTATCATGAACATGCTAATGGAGATATTTCAGAGGTTAAATAAAAGGTGAAATAAGTCCAAGTTACATTCCTTCATAGGATTGCACTGATGGATTTCTTCATCATGGAGGCGAACCAAAGCAACATTGTGCTTGGGAGGGATTTCCTCCGAGCCATGAAAGGCTTCATTGATATTGGTAACAGGTTCATACGCTTACGTGGTAAGGCGAAAGGTAAGTACCTCTTTCCTAGGAATAAGAAGAATGAGCTTATTGAAAATCAATTTGAAGGTTTTTACGATTTCGACGATCTTGGAGACCTTTGATTCTTCTTTTGGCTTATGCCTAGCTTAAAGGCGTAAAAGAATGCGCTTGTTGGGAGGCAACCCAAGATGTTTTTACTTATGTTTTTAGTGGTCTTGATGATTGTTACTACTGTACCAACATCATTGTATCTTTAACTTCAAGCTTTGTGCCAAGTATAGCCTCATATGACAAGGGAAGTGAAAGTTATGACATGCTGTCCAGAAAACAGATTCTGTCCTCGTGACGGGAAAAATCAGAATAAATCACCAGTTCATCTTTTTGAGCTGAATTTTTTACACAACATGCTCTATACAATCACGGAACTTTCGTATGTTATGAGTGTTTTTATTTGAGTTGCATAAGTACGCCTAAAAAATTCTTTACTATCTGATGTTCTGTTTTTCACAGATTCTGCCATGTTTTGTCTCTCCTAAGTTTTGCAAACCTTAAGCTTACTTTTTATTTGAATAAACCTTTTGGAAATCTTGAGAAACAGTAGCTCTTCAAGAATATCTTTATATCCAGTGGGGAAAAATATCTCTATTATACAAACCGGCTAAGATTTCATCCACGGCATGCGTTTGCAGTGTTAGGCATGAGTCTTCCACTAGCTGACACGTGTACAGGTTCTGGTTGTTTTTTTATAAATAAGCTAGAGCTTCTCCTATATACTGAACCGGCTCTTTCCTAACACGTATTTGCTTTAATTAGCTCATGTACCGTTAATATGGTTCCTCTAGCCTATCAATCTAGGTACAAGATAATATGGTTCCTTTTGGACGCGGTGTTTTGGCTCTGGGGAGCACACGCTCTCTAATGAATATTAAAATCAAAATAAATGGTAAAAAGAAGAAAAAAATATAAATTTTTTAGGGATGTTTCTATTAGTGTGGTATGTGTGCTTGATAATTTTGATGTCATATGGCACAGTAGTTCTTCGTCGGTGAAAAAAACAAAATTGAGTATGATGTTTGGAGGCAACATTTGTCGTTCGATTTATCTTTTTTTGCACAGGTCAAACCGCTTAAGTTTTTCACTTGCAAATTGCATACACCATTCGAATTTAACAACGAACATATACATTTTTTATATAAATTTTTTGACATTTATAAAATACATTTTTTGCATGCAGGAGCATGTGCACCCTAGAGCCAAATTGAATATCCCAGTTCCTCTAGCCTATTATTAATCCAGGTACATGGTACAACCCATCGTTGCTGGCCAAAAGCCCACATAAGTGAAAAAAAAGAAAACAAAAGACAACACTAAGTTTTTCGATTGGTCCCATGAATCAACATTCGATTACTGTTGTAACAAATCAAACCATTCATTGCATTAAAAATTTGTAATATAGATCGAAGTTAGTAGCAATTTTTTTACCTACTCTTAACTGATGTATTTAACCCTTTAGTACTAAAATACATCTAGATACATCCGTTTGAGCAATAGATAATATGAATCGAATGTAATAGCATTTCAGTATCACAATTATAGCAAGTGGTGGCATTTTAGTGTTATGATTGATGATTTCGTCTGGCAAAAATGGTCGCTAGCGCACGATGGGATAGGCCAAAATTTCGACTGATCGATCGATGCCAAACGTTTCCCAAGAAGAAAGCACAAAAGAATGAGCCAAGCTAAGCACCATCATCTAATATATGGCAGAACTATTCCTTGAATTTTTTTTCTATTTGTCAAATACTGAATTTACATAGACATTTTTTATCACTCATTTCATAAAGTAAAAGATCAAAATAATTTTAACTTTTCCCTTCCATAAATGTACTGTTCCATTGCATGTCAACTTAACTAAACTAGAAGTTTGCTTCTCTTAGAAATTATATAATCGTCATCATGGTTCAAAAAGTTGCTATGCTTTTTAAAACACATTCAACACCATTTTTAACAATCTCTAGGGTCTTGAACATGCACTATTTTGTGTACCATACATCATATTTCAATTATTTGATAAATAATATTTCTTTCCGGTTTTTGACTGATAGAAAACTGTCCAAATCTGATTTCTCGAACCTTGGATGCTATTACTGTAAACACCAAAACAAAAAAAACGCTTAGCAATAATCTGGTAATAAATGTAGGTGACTAAATATCTCAACACATTGGTATTTTAGGGGAATATTATTATGTTTGCTTATACTAATCAAAGATGTGTTTCTCAATAGCCATGCCACCTCCACGTACGCAAGTTAATCAGTGGTTGAGATATGCTCTAAGTGTTATTTTATACGAAGAAAAAAACATCGTAGAATTTTAGCTGTTCTTTTTCTTAGTACTCAAACAAATCACATTTGATTTTTAGACTATCTAGGTTCTCATACATTCTATTATTTTCCTTAAACTTGTGGTACATAATTCGATCTGCATATTTTCTATTCTTACACAACCAGATGTTACATGTTCAAACAAATACAAATTGATTTTTAGACTATCTAGAATATCTTAGATTCTCTTTTTTTTTCCTTTCTACTTGCGGTACATACTGGAGCTGTATAACTTTTACTCTCACACAACCAAATGGTGATTTCATGTTAACAACAAATTAAAGTGCGATATTTTTCTGTATTAGGAACATGGAGAAGCACACATGTAAACTGTTTTCGTTCAAGATCTTGAGTTATTGCTTGATTGACGTAACATATATTGAGATTTTGTTCCAAAACATAGTGGATTTCATGCTTTGTTAGAAGTTATCTTTACTTTGTTCCATAAATGGTTAAGTATTTTTGCTTTCCTCTATTTCGCAATGAAATATGTAGCTATTTTTCTGTGTGTAGGAAAGCAAACTATTGGCATGAAGTTTGATGGTTTTAGCTTATTTAATCTCATCCATTTCTGCTGAACTCACGAACTTACTGCATGCCGCATATGTAGCATGTTCTAGATTATACCATATTTTCTACCATGTATATGATCATCCTATAAAAATTCTGATGTAGCATTGATGCACAAGTCACTTATTTTCCTCTTTTGTTAATGAAGGACTATTTTGTTAAATTATATTTTTGGAAAGAAAGAATAATTACCTACTGCAAAAATTTATTGTTGGTGATATGAATGTCCAGTGACCTATTTTGTTTTACGTATTAGACTGTAAGGCAAGTAGGTCTATTGATATCATTACAAGTATGGATACCAGAAAAAGTTCAAAAAAATAAATGTCATGCATGCTAACAATAAAATCTAAAAATGATCACTACTACATTAAGAAGCATCCTTGCTATGACACCCCAATTGTTCAGATGTGTTTCCATAGCAACTGTTGCATTCTACCACTGCCATCAAAATACTTAATGTATATATTAAACTTAGACTGAATAGTGATACATTGGAAAGCTAGATATGAACACATATTCATTGATATGAAAACATGTCGAATTACAAGGAAGCATATTTATCATACAATGTATGAATTAATATCTCTGGTGCTGGCTGATGCATGCAATCTATGTGTGCCGGCCTCTTTCATACATAATGAGTGATAGATCACTACGAAGAACATTCTTAACACTAAATCTATAGATTTCTTTATTTTCTATACGATTTTTACTTACTAATAATGGTAATAAAAATAATTCATATGAACCAAAAGTAACCACAGGCACTCGCATGAGCTTTCTCCTACTAGTTACTTATTAAGGGTACTAACCTCTCTAATCAGCTTATGATGAGTTATGCATGAAGGGAGTTTTCAAATATGCGATGTAAGGTGATGAAAGAAGATTCGGGGGTGTCAAGTGATACGTCCAAAAAGCATCACTATTTTATATTGTAATTTCATCCTATTCATTGATATATTCCACTTTAAAGTATTGTTCTTATGTTGTTTTGGCTTGTTTTACACAGTTTACAACTTTCCGATGCCAAAGCAGCAGAACCAGGATTCAGCGGTGAAAAGTGGACACCAAGTTGTTGAATCAGATCAAGTCCAAATACGATGAAAATTTACGAGGATCGTTTTTATGGGAATTTACTGGGAATCACCGAGGAAGGAGGTGAGGGGACCCACTAGGCAGCCAGAAGGGTGCCTGGCGCGGGCCCCCTCCTGGTCGCGCCAGGCACCCTCCTGAATGCCTGGTGGCCCCCCTCGGTGCCCCCTCTCGCCTATAAGACCCCCCCTGGGGTGAAAGCCCTAAAAAGAGAAGAGTTTCCGCGTTTCGCCGCCGTCACGGGGCGGAAACCGACAGAGGAGAAAAGCCATCTCCGGCGGGCAGATTCCGCCAGGGAGATCACCTCCCGGAAGGGGAGATCGTCGCCATCATCATCATCGTCGTCACGGGCATCATCGATATCATCATCAACATCATCCCCAACATCAGCACCATCTCCATCTCCATCCCATCTCATCTCACAATTGCAACTTGTGTTGTAATCCGTACTATCTATCCTCGCTACTCTGTTGGTGTTGATTACTACTTTGTGGTGAATGCTATTGAGTTTTGTTGGAGAATTATCATTGTGTCCAGATTGTTTGCCATCCATCTATCACCTCTGATCATGATCTCTTTTATGTCTTGTGAGTAGTTACTTTAGTTCTTGAGAACATGGGAGAAGTCTAGTTATTAGTAGTCATATGATGTTGAAGTATTATGTGTTGTTTGATATTTAAGTTGTGTTGTTATTTCTCTAGTGGTGTTATGTGAGTCGAACACTTAACACTTCACCTTTAATGGGCCTAGAGGAATACATTGTGAACAAAGGATGCTTATGGTGGGTTGCCAGAGTGACAGAAACCTGAACCCCAGTTCGCACACTTTTGCACAAGGGAGTTATGGATCCTTGATCGTAATGCTGTGGTTAGGCTTATGCCTTAATTACTACCTTGTATTTGCGGATGCTTGCAAGGTGTGTAATCATAAGAGTACACTTATCTTAGTCTAGAAGGTGTACTAGCATTGATCCACCCACCAATACTTATCAACACAATACATATTACTTGGCGGAGTATGGTGAAAGTAACTTGATTATCTCTCTCGTGTGTTCTCGAGAACACTTTAGCTTTTATAAGTTTAGTTCCTAGGCTTATCCTTGTGAAAGGATTGGGCCACTTGCTACTCCTCGGTTACCCTGTTTACTTTGCTTGTCTTTTACTTTTCTGTTGCTGAAACCGAAAACCCCTAAATATTTACCTTTGAGTGTGTGCAGCCTTTCCTTATCCAGTGTCACTTATCAGTACCTTCTTCTCCTCGTGGGATCGACATCCTTATTTATCGAAAAGATACAACTGATCCCCTAGACTTGTGGGTTATCAAGAATCGTTTATTGGCGCGGTTATCAGGGGAGGCATCCCAACTAAACCTATTAACTTCTCCGCCATCAACGAGCTTTTCTTGCGCCGTTGCCGGGGAGTGTAGCACTGTTGGTAAGTGAAGCCGGTAAGGAAACCTTTATTTTCTGTTGTTACTTTCAGTCCTTATGGACTCTGCTACTGTTGGTTTGTTGTTGGTAAGGAGCCGCCCCACGACTGTGGTGGTCACTCCTACCCCTACTGAAATTGTGCCCTATAAAATACCACCTGGTATTATTGATCATGTCTTGTCTAATCGCTATACAGGAGAAGGACATCCGGGAGAACACCTGCTATATTTATCACAATTATGTTCTTTATTTAAGCTTGCAGGTGTAACAATGGAGTTCGTCATGAAGAAATTATTCTCCGTATCACTCAAAGATAAAGCTTCAGATTGGTATAAGCTACTTGATAACTCTGATCTGCTTGAATGGCCAGAGCTTATGTCTCTCTTTTATGCAAAGTTTTATCCTCTTTGTGAAATTCACCAAGACAAGAATTACATCTACAACTTTTGGTCTCACGACGGAGAGAGCATCGCTCAAGCTTGTGGGAGACTGAAGTCTGTGATGCTCAAATGCCCAAACCATGAGCTCCCCAAGGAAATTATACTCACAAATTTTTATGCCAGGCTTTCTCGTCAGAACAAGGAGATGTTGGATGCCTCCTCTAGCGGGTCATTCCAGACCAGAAGTATGGAAGAAAAATGGGATCTTCTAGAAAGGATCCAGAAGAATACTGAAGACTGGGAAATTGATAAAGGTATTGAACCCGCTATAAACTATGAGCATGACTACATTGAGAGTTATGTGAAGACTGATTAATTTAATACCTTTTGCTCTAAAATTGGTCTTGATTCTCAGCTAATGGTTGACTTTTGCAAGGACTTTGCTTCTCATGTTGATTCTTCTAAAAAGAAGGAGAGTCAACATCACAAACCTTTCAAGGAGTCACCTATTGAGATTAATGTTACTGGTCCTGTTTTACCTGCAGTTGTGTATGAACAGCCTCCTTATCCCTCAAGGATAAAGGAGCACTCTTTTATTACAGGTATTCTGAACAAAAACAGAAGGACGACTGACGAACCTGAGGACATGATCAAGGTCAAGCCTCAAGTTGCAATGGTCAAGGATCAGGGTAACTAGTGATATTGAAGAATCCACTATTAGTTTTTGTGTTGTTTCCACTAACATTGTCACAGCGAAGAACAAAGGCCCAATTTCAGGTACACCAGTTGTATCTGTCAAAATAGGAAATCACATAGCCCATAATAATTATGATTTCCTATTGCTGCTGCTATGGGTTCCACTGAAAACACCAAGTTGTGTGACTTCACTAGTCACAACAACAAAGACTTCACTAGTCACAACAACACTTGTTGTTGCTATGGGTTCCACTGAAAACACCAAGTTGTGTGACTTCACTAGTCACAACAACAAAGACTTTATCTGCACTCCTATTGCCACACCTGCCACTTCAGCTACCTCTTATGAAATTAAACCTGATTTGCTAAACCTTGTTATGAAAGATCAGTTCTCTGGTGCTAGATATGATGCTGCTTTACACTTGAACAATTTTGTTGAGTTATGTGATATGCAAAAGTATAAAGAAGTAGAAGGTGTTGTTGTTAAGCTCAAGCTTTTTTCCTTTCTCTTTGAGGGACGGGGCTAAAATCTAGTTTCAATCTTTGCCTACGAATAGCATAGATTCTTGGGATAAGTGCAAAGATGCTTTTATTGGGAAGTACTACCCACCTGCTAAAATTATCAAATTGAGAAGTAACATTATGAATTTTAAGCAATTGGATAATGAACACGTTACCCAAGCTTGGGAATGAATGAAATCTCTTGTTAAGAAATGCCCTACAAATGGTTTGACTACTTGGATGGTTATCCAGACTTTTTATGCAGGCTTGAACTTTACCTTGCGGAACCTGTTAGATTCGGCCGCGGGAGGAACATTTATGTCAACTACCCTTGGTGCTGCCACAAAACTCCTAGATGAGATGATGACCAACTATTCCCAATGGCACACCGAACGCGCTCCAACAGGTAGGAAGGTAAACTCTGTCGAGGAGATTACCTCCCTAAATGAAAAGGTTGACTTAATTATGTCTCTACTTACCAAGCAACCCTCTATCGATCCTCATGATGTTCCTTTAAATTCTTTGGTTGCTCAGGAACAAGTACATGTGAATTATTGCTAGAAACAACTTCAACAACAATGCCTATAGGGGTAATTTTTCTAGCAATCCTAGACCGTTTCCATCCAACTATGGGAACACCAACACTTATCCTAGCAATAAGAACCCCACTTCTGAATTAGAAAGCATGCTTAGAGACTTTACCACTACCCAAAAAGCCTTCAACAAGAGTAGAAGAGAAACTAAACAAATTATATAATCTCTCTCTGAAGGTAGATAGCTTAGCCCTTGATGTTGAGATGCTTAAAATTAGAACCTCTCCCCTTGAGGAGAATAAGTCCACTCCTATCAATGCTGTCCAATTGCAAATTAATGAAAATATTAGGATGATGGCTAAACTTAAAGAAAGATGGGCTAGAGAAAAAGAGGAAGATGATAAAATTAAGAGCCTTCCTACGCACCACACAGTTGCTACTATCCAAATTGTTGAGGACACCCAAACTATTAGCACCCAACACACTCCTAGTCCCATTGGACCTATTAATGGTGATGCTAATACCTCAACCGTAGAAGAAGAAACTCCTATGAACATAGAGGGTTTCAAACAAGTGAGCCTAGATGACACTACTACCGCCTTTGATAGTAGTGATATTTATTTTGATAGTTGTACCCTTTCACAAGTTATTAGCTTGTTACACAAAATGTCTAGAGACCCCCACACTAGCACACTAAATCTTGCCTTCATGGAGCATATCACTAATGCTCTCATCAAAGCTAGGGAGGAGAAGCTTAGAATAGAAGCCTCCATACCTACGAAGCTAGATGATGGTTGGGACCCTATGATTAAAATTAAATTGAATAATTTCTCTTGCTATGCTTTATGTGATGTTGGAGCTAGCACCTCTGTTATGCCCAAAAGAATGTATGATATGTTTGAATTGAAGCCCTTTGAGCCTTGTTCTTTTGGTGTTCGTCTCGTTGATTCTTCCGTAAAGAAAACTTTGGGGAAGATCGACGATGTTATTATCATTGTCAATGAAAATTATGTTCCCGTTGATTTCACTATTATGGATATAGAGTGTGAACCTTTATGTCCAATCATTTTGGGACGTCCTTTTCTTCGCACCGTTGGTGCTGTTATTGACATGAAAGAGGGGAATATAAAATTTCAATTCCCTCTCAAAAAGGGGATGGAACACTTCCCTAGAAAGAAAATAAAGTTAACTTTTGAGTATGTTACACGGGCTAGCTATTCTCTCTCCCTAGATAAAACTTGATTCTTCTTTTGCTTTATGCCTAGCTTAAAGGCTTACAAGAAAGCGCTTGTTGGGAGGCAACCCAATATGTTTTTACTTCTGTTTTTAGTGGTCTTGATGATTGTTACTACTGTAGAAACATCATTGTATCTTTATTTTCAAGCTTTGTGCCAAGTTATAGCCTCTTATGATAAGGGAAGCAAAAGTTGTGACATGTTGTCCAAAAAACAGATTATGTTTGCTTGACGGAAAAAATCGAAACAAATCACCAGTTCATCTTTTTTAGCTGATTTTTTTATGCAACATGCTCTATACAATTGTGAAACTTTCGTATGTTCTGAGTTTTTTTTATTTGAGTTGCAGAAGTGCCCCGAAAAAATTCTTTTTTTTAAGCTTTCAAACTGGAGGGTAAAGCACCCCCCAGTATTTTATTACCAGGAACCCCGAAAAAATTCTTTACTACCTGTTGTTCTGTTTTTCACAAATTCTGTCACGTTTTGCCTCTCTTTAATTTTTGCAGACCTTAAGCTTGCTTTTTCTTTGCAAAAACTTTTTGGCAATCTTGAGAAACAGTAGCTCTTGAAGAATATCTTTATATCCAGTGGGAAAAATTATTTTATTAAGGGTACTAACCTCTCTAATCAGCTTATGATGAGTTATGTATGAAGGGAGTTTTCAAGTGTGCGAGGTAAGATGATGAACGAAGATCCGGGAGTGTCAAACGCTCAAGGTTGGGGATGCCCCCATGCATCCCCAATAAATATTCAAGGAGACTCAAGCGTCTAAGCTTGGGTTTGCCCTCGTGCATCCCCTTCTCCATCAACAATCATCAGTTCGTCCTTCGTCTCACTATATTTTTATCACTTTATATGTTATGTGCTATGCTTGGAGCGTCTCGCTCTTAGGTTTCCTTTTTAGTTTTCTTTAGCTTTGCTTGCTGTTCATATCAAGTTAGACCCCATCTTACTTTGTGTGGGAGAGAAACACGCTCCACTTCAAATCTAGAACACATCATAGGATTTTCATGCCTATCTTTTCTTTGTTGTGTGTTCTTTATCTTTTCGTAGCTGCTGCCATGTTTAGTTTTAGTGTTTGTCTTTAACAAGATCCTTGGCTTTTGATTAGTTTGTTGCTGGAACTCTCTTTAGTTTTCATGTTTATCTTGTTAAGAGAGTTGGTTGTTGCACTGAGTCGTGTCTTGTCTTGGAAGTAGGTAATTGAGGTTGCTATTCAATGATAGTAGTAACTTGTAATAGTTTTGAGGTATTGTTGTGAGTAATGTTTGAACTTTTGGTGTCAAGAGCTCTAGCCTGTTAGTGATAGGTGACGTATTTTGGGCAATCCGTGCTTATTTTCAAAACCTACAAAACTAGTTGAGAACTCTAGCTACTAGATGATCACTAATCTTTGGAGGGATCGGATATTAGAGTACACTCACGTACCATGAGTCGAGGATGCGCAAGGATAACCAAACCCCCCTACACTCCTCCTTGTGGTACTTGTCTCTTTGTGAACCTCCTTATTAGATTGAAATTTACCGATAATAAGTGCATGAGTTCTTCGGACTAATGTAAGTATTGAAAGTTGACACTTCCACCTCCTCATATTTGCTAGCCTCTTCAGTACCGTGCATTGCCCTCTTCTCACTCCGAGAGTTGGCGTCCACCTTCGCCGGTGCATCCAAACCCTTGGCATGATACGCTCTGTCATCATAAACCTTCCTATATCTTTCCTCAAAACAGCCACCATACCTACCTATCAAGGCATTTCCATAGCCTTTTCGAGATATATTGCAATGCAACATCCACCTTTTCATGACTTGATCTTCATGTCATACATGTTCCTGCTATACTGGAAGAGGCATACATTTGCATACATCATGATAGCTACATCTTCTTTATGTTGACTACCTTGTAAAGTGTGAAGATCTTCTATACCTTCTTGTAAAATAGAGTGTTGCCCTTAAGTGAGGAAAAGATCCCAAAGTGGACAAAATAAAAGATCCCAAAGAGGACAAATGAGAGTTAAATAGAAAGAGCCATTGAGGTCACCAAAAAATAGAAAAAAATAGAAAAAATAGAAAAAAGAGAAAAATAAATAAAAAGAGAGAAAGGGGCAACACTACTATTCCTTTTTAAATATCCACACTCGTACTCCCTCTTATCCTCGTACTCCATAGAGATGATCATTATGCATATAGATATGTGGGGACCCTTTACATTATAGAACTTGACTTGCATATTCCAAGGATGAGCCTCCTCAAACGAGCTCTAGGTCTTCATGAGCAAGCAAGTTAGATGCACCCCCACTAGTTCCATTGGAGAGCTTTCCTTAGCTCATATGTGCATCCCTTGCATGGCAATCCCTACTCCTCACATCATATCTATCATTTGGCTCTCTCGCCTATGATTGTCCTCATTGATGTGAGCCTTTCTCATCATTTTTGTCTTCCTCCTCCACCATATTTCTCTCTTTCCCATCCTAAGTGTCAACTCTCGTGCTTACGCTCATCCATTGCATGAGTGCTCAAAATATCGAAAAGGAGTGGATCAAATTGACTTGTACCTGGCTAGTTGTCTGGGGACGAGTCAAGATAAGATCCCAAAGAAGACCAAGTGTGAAACTTTAGTAGATTGATTTCTCAACAAATATATTTTTTCTCTCGTATTCCCATATCCCCCTTCTTGGACGCAAACACCATTTGGAGACATTCTAGTCACGGATAGCTAAGAGTTCTTGCACCTAATGTTCTTTCGTTGCTTGTTTCAATGCTAATATAGACTCTTGCCTGTTATGACTTGAATTGAATCACATACCTTGATTGCTTTACTTTCATAGTTCTTATATGGTTGCTAGCATGTCACCACAGAAATTATGCCTGTTATCATTTACCTACTCGAGGACGAGCAGGAATTAAGCTTGGGGATGTTGATATGTCCCGAACGTATCTATAATTTCTGCTTGCTCCATGCATGTTTTGTGTGATATTGCTATGATCTAGATACACTTTCACACACTTTTGGTCATATTTGGACTAACTTATTAACTCAGTGCACCACAGTGCCAGTTCCAGTTTTCTGCCGTTTTCTATTTCAGTTTTCCCCCAAATTAAAAGTGCTCCAAAAATTCGGCAAAAATCAGATAAAAAATCAGCGCAACGGAAACTTCCGGAAGAACCTGGGTGGGGCCAGAGGGCCACCACTGATACGTCCAAAACGTATCTATAATTTCTGCTTGCTCCATGCATGTTTTCTATGATATTGCTATGATCTAGATACACTTTTGATCATATTTGGACTAACCTATTAACTCAGTGCACCCCAGTGCCAGTTCCTATTTTCTGTTGTTCCCCCATATAAAAAGTGCCAGAAAAATTTGGGAAAATTCAGAAAAAAATCAGCGTGACGGAAGCTTCGAGAAGAGCCCGGGAGGGGCCAGAGGGGAGCCAGGGGGCCCAGGCGGCCACCCGGCGCGGCCCCACCCCTAGCCGCGCCAGGGGGCGCCTGGGGCCCCTGTCCCACCTCTGGCTGCCCCCTTTCGTCTATTTATCCCCCGTCATGGGAAAACTCCAGAAGCAGAACCCTATTCCGCGAACTCGCCTCTGTTCCGCCGCCGCCGCGCTTCCGAAGATCGGGAGCACCAGAAGACCTCTTCCCGACACCCTGCCGGAGGGAGGATTGACCTCCGGGAGTCTCCTCTCCACCATGGATGCTCCCCGGATGTCTCGTGAGTAGTTTTCCTTGGACCATGGGTCCGTAATCAGTAGCTATGTGATGTTCTCCTCCCCTCTTTGATCTTCATTGTTTAGACCTCGTGAGCTGCCCAACATGATCGAGGCACCTTTTTAATATTTCTGCTATTGCTATGTTGAGTTTGATAGGATCTGATGGATTATGAGATTATGTTCAGATTGTGATAGAGTAATATATTTGGTTTTTATCTCTTATATTTTTGTTCCTAAGTAATTCTTGCATGTTCTCCGTTGCTGTTTATTGCTTTGGCCAAGTAGTAGGTAGTGACTCCAAGAGGGAGCGTTGTGCTAGATTGTGGGTTCATGCCCCCCGATGACACGCTTGAGTGACAGAAACATGAGTCTAGGGGATGTGCTGTTGCCACAAGGGGGAAAACAACGGTGCTTGTAACCGCGGTTACAAGGATTTTTTACTTGACGCAGAGTTCTTTTTAATACGGTTGTCTGTTGCTTTGGATTTACACTTTGGATGGGGCTCGCAACTTAATACCAGCGAGATGTTCTGGATAGATATCTCAAGGTGGATGATTAGTAGTAGATGCAGATGGATTTCGGTCTACTTACCTTGGCGTACTGCCTGTGCTTTCGAACCTCTTCCTTTCTTTTGTAGCATAGTTAGCATTGCGGTGCGTTCATAATCCTGTCAATTGCCTTTCTGTAATTTGTTTACCTCACATAGAAATTTTTGGAGAGAGACGTCACTAGCGAACATCACGTATCCCGGTCCATATCCTTATCACTGTTTCCACGCTATATTTACTTTTCTGCATTTACTTGCAAGTTGCTATCATTATCCCTTGCATTTTATCCTTTGTAAACAACAAGACCGGAGAGATTGAAAACCTCTCTGAACTTCGTTGGGAACAAAGTTATCTGTGTCTGTGTGCAGGTCCGCGTCAGTTGCGCCGCTGACACCTACTTATCATCTCTGGAGTCCTGCTGGAGACAAACCTTGGTATCTTCACCGAGGGAAAACTGCTGCTGCACTACATCTCAACCTTCCACTTGGGGTAACCAACGAAGGGGGCGAGAAGCCATCAAGCAAAGTTTTCTGGCGCTGTTGCCGGGGACTCCGAGTGCTAAGATAGGGGAGTTGCACACTACCCTTTACCTTTGTTTTTTAGTCTTTTTAGTTTATCTTTCAGTTTTTATCTTTGTGTCTTTTATCAAAAACTACAAAAAAATCTTCCACACTTGCTACCACTATGGGTTCCACTGAAAACACCAAGTTGTGTGACTTCACTAGTCACAACAACCAAGACTTTATCTGCACTCCCATTGCCACACCTGCCACTTCAGCTCCCTCTTATGAAATTAAACCTGCTTTGCTAAACCTTGTTATGAGAGATCAATTCTCTGGTGTTGGAGATGATGCTGCTTTACAATTGAATAATTTTGTTGAATTATGTGATATGCAAAAGTATAAAGAAGTAGAAGGTGTTGTTGTTAAGCTCAAGCTCTTTCCTTTCTCTTTAAGGGGAGATGCTAAAATATGGTTTCAATCTTTGCCTAGAAATAGCATAGATTCTTGGGATAAGTGCAAATATGCTTTTATAGGGAAGTACTACCCTCCTGCTAAGATTATCCAATTGAGGAGTAATATTATGAATTTTAAGCAATTGGATAATGAACACGTTGCCCAAGCTTGGGAACGAATGAAATCTCTTGTTAAGAAATGCCCTACACATGGTTTGACTACCTGGATGGTTATCTAGACTTTTTATGCAAGCTTGAACTTTACCTCGTGGAACCTGTTAGATTCGGCCGCGGGAGGAACCTTTATGTCAACTACACTTGGTGCTGCCGCGAAGCTTCTCGATGAAATGATGACCAATTATTCCCAATGGCACACCGAACGCGCTCCAACAGGTAGGAAGGTAAATTCTGTCGAGGAAATTACCTCCCTCAATGAAAAAGTTGACTTAATTATGTCTCTACTTACCAAGCAACCCTCTATTGATCCTCATGATGTTCCTTTAAATTCTTTGGTTTCTCAAGAACAAGTAGATGTGAACTTTATTGCTAGAAACAACTTCAACAACAATGCTTATAGGGGAAATTTTGCTAGCAATCCTAGACCGTTTCCATCCAACTATGGGAACAACAACACCTACCCTAGCAACAAGAACCCCTCTTCTGAATTAGAAAGCATGCTTAGAGACTTTATCACTACCCAAAAAGCCTTCAACAAAAATGTAGAAGAGAAATTATCTAAGATAGATAATCTCTCTTTGAAGGTAGAAAGCTTAGCCCTTGATATTGAGATGCTCAAAATTAGAACCTCCCCCCTTGAGGAGAATAAATCCACTCCTATTAATGCTATCCAGTTACAAATCAATGAAAACATTAGGATGATGGCTAAACTTAAAGAAAGATGGGCTAGAGAAAAAGAGGAAGATGATAGAATTAAGAGCCTTCCTACACACCACAAAGTTGCCACTATCCAAATTGTTGAGGACACTCAAACTATTAGCACCCAATGCACTCCTAGTCCCATTGGACCTATTAATGGTGATGCTAATACCTCAACCATAGATAGAGAAACTCCTATGAACATAGAGGGTTTCAAACAAGGGAGCCTAGATGACACTACTACCACCTTTGATAGTAGTGATATTGATTTTGATAGTTGTACCCTCTCAGAAGTTATCAGTTTACTACACAAAATGTCTAGAGACCCCCACACTAGCACACTTAATCTTGCCTTCACGGAGCATATCACAAATGCTCTCATCAAAGCTAGGGAGGAGAAGCTTAGAGTAGAAGACTCCATACCTAGGAAGCTAGATGATGGTTGGGACCCTATGATCAAAATTAAATTAAATAACTTCTCTTGCTATGCTTTATGTGATGTTGGAGCTAGTACCTCCGTTATGCCCAAAAGAATATTTGATATGTTTGAATTGAAACCTTTTGAGCCTTGTTCTTTTGGTGTTCGTCTTGTTGATTCTTCCTTAAATAAACCTTTAGGGAAGATCGACGATGTTCTTATCATTGTCATGACAACTATGTTCCCGTTGATTTTATTGTTATGGATATAGAGTGTGAACCTTTATGTCCAATTATTTTGGGACGTCCTTTTCTTCGCACTGTTGGTGCGGTTATTGACATGAAAGAGGGGAATATAAAATTCCAATTCCCATTTAAAAAGGGGATGGAACACTTCCCTAGAAAGAAAATCAAGTTACCTTTTGAGTCCGTTACTCGGGCTAGTTATTCTCTTTCTCTTGATAAAACTTGATTCTTCTTTTGCATTAAGCCAAGCTAATGGCTTTAAAGAAGTGCTTTCGGGAGGCAGCCCGCAACGAATTTAGGAGTTTTCTTTTTGCTTTTTTTGTGTCTTGATGATTGTTACTTCTGTAGCAACATCATTGTATCTTTATTTTTCAGCTTTGTGCCATGTTATAGCCTCTTACGGCAAGGGAAGTAAAAGTTGTGACATGCTGTCCAGAAAACAGATTCTGTCCTCGTGACCAGAAAAATTTCAGAAACATCCCAGATCATCTTTTTGAGCTGAAATTTTTACACAGTATGCTCTATAAAATTATGAAACTTCCGTATGTTCTGAGTTTTTTGATTTGAGTTGCATAAGTACCCCTAAAAAATTCTTTACTATCTGCTGTTCTGTTTTTCACAGATTCTGTCACGTTTTGTCTCTCCTAACTTTTGCAAACCTTAAGCTTGCTTTTTCTTTGCAAAAACTTTTTGGCACTCTTGAGAAACAGTAGCTCTTCAAGAATATCTTTATATCCAGTGGAGAAAAATTACTTATTAAGGGTACTAACCTCTCTAATCAGCTTATGATGAGTTATGTATGAAGGGAGTTTTCAAGTGTGCGATGGAAGATGATGAAAGAAGATCCAGGAGTGTCAAGCGCTCAAGCTTGGGGATTCCCCCATGCATCCCCAACAAATATTCAAGGAGACTCAAGCGTCTAAGCTTGGGGATGCCCCTGTGCATCCCCTTCTCCATCAACAATCATCAGTTCGTCCTTCGTCTCACTATATTTTCATCACTTCATGCGTTATGTGCTATGCTTGGAGCGTCTCGCTCTTAGGTTTTATTTTTAGTTATTTAGCTTTGCTTGCTGTTCATAACAAGTTAGATCCTGTCTTACTTTGTGTGGGAGAGAAACACGCTCCACTTTCAAAATCTAGAACACATCATAGGATTCTTCATGCCTATCTTTTTGCTGTTGTGTGTTCTTTATCCTTTCATAGCTACTGCCATGTTTAGTCTTAGTTTTAGTTTGTCTTTAGCAAGAGCCTTGGCTTTTTTTTAGTTTGTTTCTGGAACTCTTTTTAGTTTTCGTGTTTATCTTGTTAAAGAGAGTTGGTTGTTGCACTGAGTTGTGTCTTGTCTTGAAAGTAGGTGATTGAGGTTGCTATTTAATTTTAGTAGTAGCTTGCAATAGTTTTGAGGTATTGATGTGAGTAATGTTTGAACTTTTGGTGTCAAGAGCTCTACCCTATTAGTGATAGATGTCGTATTTTGGGCAATCCGTGTTTATTTTCAAAAACCTACAAAACTAGTTGAGAACTCTAGCTACTAGATGGATCACTACTCTTCTGAGGGGTCGAATATCTGAGAACACTCACGTACCATGAGTCAAGGATGCGCAAGGATAACCAAACCCCCATACACTCCTCCTCGGGGTACTTGTCTCTTTGTGAACCTCCTCATTAGATTGAGAGTTACCGATAATAAGTGCATGAGTTCTTCGGACTAATGTAAGTATTGAAAGTTGACACTTCCACCTTCCCATATTTTGCTAGCCTCTCCTGTGCCGTGCATTGCCTTCTTCTCACTCCGAGAGTTGGTGTCCACCTTCGCCGGTACATCCAAACCCTTGGCATGATACGCTCTGTCATCATAAGCCTCCTTATATCTTTCCTCAAGACAGCCACCATACCTACCTATCAAGGCATTTCCATAGCCTTTCCGAGTTATATTGCCATGCAACTTCCACCTCTTCATGACTTGATCTTCATGTCATCCATGTTCCTGCTACACTGCCAGCGACATACATTGCATACATCATGATAGTTACATCTTCTTTATGATTTTGAGTACATTGTAAAGTGTGAAAGATCTCCTTCACCTTCTTGTAAAATAGAGTGTTGCCCTTAAGTGAGGAAAAGATCCCAAAGTGGACACATTAAAAGATCCCAAAGAGGACAAATGAGAGTTAATTAGAAAGAGCCATTGAGGCCACAAAAAAATACAAAAAAAATAGAAAAAAGAGAAAAAGAAATAAAAAGAGAGAAAGGGGCAACACTACTATCCTTTTGAGAGATCCACACTAGTACTCCCTTTATATCCTTGTACTCCATAGAGATGATCTTCATGCATACAACTATGTGGGGACCTTCACACTATAGAACTTGGCTTGCATATTCCAAGGATGAGCCTCCTCAAAAGAGCTCTAGGTCTTCATGAGCGAGCAAGTTAGATGCACCCCCACTAGTTCCATTGGAGAGCTTCTTAGCTCGTATGTGCATCCGTTGCATGGCAATCTCTACTCCTCACATCATATCTATCATTTGTCATCTCTTGCCTATGATTGTCCTCATTGATGTGAGCCTTTCTCATCCTTTTTGTCTTCCTCCTCCACCTTATTTCTCTCTTTGCCATCCTAAGTGTCAACTCTCGTGCTTACGCTCATCCATTGCATGAGTGCTCAAAATGTCGAAAAGGAGTGGATCAAATTGACTTGTACCTGGCTAGTGGTCTGGGGACGAGTCAAGATAAGATTCCAAAGAAGACCAAGTGTGAAATTTTAGTAGATTGAGTTCTCAACACAAAAATACTTTTTTCTCGTATTCCCTATCCCCCTTCTTGCACACAAACACCATTTGGAGACATTCGAGTCACGGACAGCGAGAGCTCTTGCACCTAATGTTCTTTTGTTACTTGTTTCAATGCTAATATAGACTCTTGCCTGTTATGACTTGAATTGAATCTCTAACCTTGATTGTTTTACTTTTCAAAGTTCTTATATGGTTGCTAGCATGTCACCACAGAAATTATGTTGTTATCATTTACCTACTCGAGGATGAGCAGGAATTAAGCTTGGGGATGTTGATACGTCCAAAACGTATCTATAATTTCTGCTTGCTCCATGCATGTTTTGTGTGATATTGCTATGATCTAGATACACTTTCATACACTTTTGATCATATTTGGACTAACCTATTAACTCAGTGCACCCCAGTGCCAGTTCCTGTTTTCTGCTATTTTTCTATTTCAGTTTTCCCCCATATAAAAAAGTGCTAGAAAAATTCGGGAAAATTCAGATAAAAAATCAGCGTGACGGAAGCTTCGAGAAGAGCCCAGGAGGGGCCAGAGGGGAGCCAGGGGGCCCAGGCGGCCACCCGACGCGGCCCCACCCCTGGCCCACCTCTGGCTGCCCCCTTTCGCCTATTTATCCCCCGTCACGGGAAAACTCCAGAAGCAGAACCCTATTCCGCGAACTCGCCTCTATTCCGCCGCCGCCGCGCTTCCGAAGATCGGGAGCACCAGAAGACCTCTTCCCGGCACCCTGCCGGAGGGAGGATTGACCTCCGGGAGTCTCCTCTCCACCATGGATGCTCCCCGGATGTCTCGTGAGTAGTTTTCCTTGGACCATGGGTCCGTGATCAGTAGCTATTTGATGTTCTCCTCCCCTCTTTGATCTTCATTGTTTAGACCTCGTGAGCTGCCCAACATGATCGAGGCACCTTTGTAATATTTCTGCTATTGCTATGTTGAGTTTGATAGGATATGATGGATTATGAGATTATGTTCAGATTGTGATAGAGTAATATATTTGGTTTTTATCTCTTATATTTTTGTTCCTAAGTAATTCTTGCATGTTCTCCGTTGCTGTTTATTGCTTTGGCCAAGTAGTAGGTAGTGACTCCAAGAGGGAGCGTTGTGCTAGATTGTGGGTTCATGCCCCCCGATGACACGCTTGAGTGACAGAAACATGAGTCTAGGGGATGTGTTGTTGCCACAAGAGGGAAAACAACGGTGCTTGTAACCGCGGTTACAAGGATTGTTTACTTTACGCAAAGTTCTTTTTAATGCAGTTGTCTGTTGCTTTGGGTTTACACTTTGGGTGGGGCTCGCAACTTAATACCAGTGAGATGTTCTGGATAGATATCTCAAGGTGGATGATTAGTAGTAGATGCAGATGGATTTCAGTCTACTTACCTTGGCGTACTGCCTATGCTTTTGAACCTCTTCCTTTCTTTTGTAGCATAGTTAGCATTGCGGTGCGTTCATAATCCTGTCAATTGCCTTTCTGTAATTTGTTTACCTCGCATAGCAATTTTATCGTCTTTTGGGAGAGAGACATCACTAGTGAACATCACGTATCCCGGTCCATATCCTTATTACTGTTTCCACGCTATATTTACTTTTCTGCATTTACTTTCAAGTTGCTATCATTATCCCTTGCGTTTTATCCTTTGTAAACAACAAGACCGGAGAGATTGAAAACCTCTCTGAACTTCGTTGGGAACAAAGTTATCTGTGTCTGTGTGCAGGTCCGCGTCAGTTGCGCCGCTGACACCTACTTATCATCTCTGGAGTCCTGCTGGAGACAAACCTTGGTATCTTCACCGAGGGAAAACTGCTGCTGCACTACATATCAACCTTCCACTTGGGGTAACCAACGCAGGGGGCGAGAAGCCATCAACCACCAGGGACCCAGGCGGCCACCTGGCGCAGACTAGGCTCTGGCCGCGCCGGGGGCGCCTGGACCCCTGGTGGCCCCCTTGGCTGCCCCCCTTCGCCTATATATTCCCCGTGACGTGAAACTTCCGAGAAGAGAACCCCTTTTCACGATCTCGCCTCTGTTCCGCCGCCGCCGCGCTTCCAAGATCGGGAGCGCCAACATACCTCTTCCCGGCACCCTGCCGGAGGGAGGATTGACCTCTAGGAGCTTCCCCTCCACCATGGACGCTTCCCGGATGATCCGTGAGTAGTCTCCCTTAGACCATGGGTCCGTGATCAGTAGCTATGTGATGTTCTCCTCCCCTCTTTGTTCTTTATGGTTTAGACCTCGTGAGTTGCCCTACATGATCGAGGCACATATGTAATTTTCTGATGTTGCTATGCTGAGTTTGCTGGGATCTGATAGATTATGAGACTATGTTCAGATTGTGATTGAGTAATATATTTGGTTCTTATCTTTTATATTTTTGTTCCTAAGTAATTCTTGAATGTTCTCCGTTGCTGTTTATTGCTTTGGCCAAGTAGTAGGTAGTGACTCCAAGAGGGAGTGTTATGCTCGATTGTGGGTTCATGCCCCCCGATGACACGCTTGAGTGACAGAAATATGAGTCTAGGGGATGTGTTGTTGCCACAAGGGGGGAAAACTGTGCTTGTAACCGCGGTTGCAAGGATTGTTTACTTTACGCAAAGTGCTTTTTAATGCAGTTATCTATTGCTTTTGGTTTACACTTTGGGTGGGGCTCACAACTTAATACCAGCGAGATGTTCTGGATAGATATCTCAAGGTGGATGATTAGTAGTAGATGCAGTTGGATTTCGGTCTACTTATTTTGGCGTACCGCCCATGCTTTTGAGCCTCGTCCTTTCTTTGTAGCATAGTTAGCATTGCGGTGCATTTTTAATCCTGTCAATTGCCTAACTGTGATTTGTTTACCTCACATAGCAGTCTTATCGTCTTTTGGGAGAGAGACATCACTAGTGAACATCACGGGACCCCAGTCCATATTCTCATCACTGTTTACATGCTCTTTTATTTTCCTGCTTTTATTTTCAGTTGCTATCAGCATTATCATTATCCCTTGTGTTTGATCCTTTGTGAACAACAAGGCCGGAGAGATTCACAACCTCTCTGTACTTGTTGGGAAGCAAAGTTATTTGTATTGTGTGCAGGTCCAGAAGAAGCAAGTGATTCTTTTCAGACGGTGCATCACTTGACGAACCACCTACTTATTATTGCCGGAGTCCTACGGGAGACAAACCCTATCCTCTACATAGGGAAAATTTGCCACTACACCGCATCTAACCTTCCACTTGGGGTAACCAACGAGGATATATCATCATGGATCGCGGGACTTTGTTCGTGGGATCGGTACAAGGGATCAACTCGAGGGATTCAATTTTCTCTATTATTTTTATTGGACTAACATATTAATTCAATTTGCTCTATTATTTTTTGTTTTATGATGTTTTTATATTTTCAAGAAAATACCCAAAAAACGAGGAAGAAAAACAAAAAAATAGAAATTTCGGCAAACTAGAAGACCCAATTGCAAAGGCCCTGCACTAGGGGCCACCCCAAGTGCCCAAGTGTTTGGTAAAGGCGTCTCCCTAGGGTTGGGGCGCCTACAAGGGGCTCATGCAGCCTTTAAGCTCTCATCTTCGACCTCTGTTGCCCCTGGCTTATATATACCAGTGTTCCAAATATCGGACGATATTCCGATATATCGGCCGATATATCGCTTATCGGGGTCCTACCGATAGGATAAACACTTATCTTCATGATTACCGATTTTTTTCCGATTTTTACCGATATTTACCGATTTTTACAGAAGAGCAGCACCACGGTAGGATTTCTCTTCTCCCCTGATCTTATTTCTCTAGTCAGCAAATTTTGAGATGATATTTGGCCATGCAACAGGTGATGCATGATAATATCTTCTCAAATTTATTAGTTGGTCCATTAGATGGCAGATTGTATTAGGTAGATTATAATTATATTAGTTAATCATTGGTAAACTATGTAGATGGCTGATATGGTTGCTTCCTTTTATTTATGTAGATGTCTGCTTTAGATTGCTCGCGCTTGTACATTGATATAGCATATTTGAATGCTGAGAGCACTTATTTGTTATGTGCGTAATAGTTAATATAGCATATTTTATATTATTTCTCTTAGGAAAACATGAGTTTAAAAAAAAATTGTCGATAAATGATCGACCGATATAACCGATAAATCGGCCGATAAGCCGATTTATCCCTTATCGGGGCTCGACCGATAAGTTAACGATAAGCGATATCTTGAACATTGATATATACCATCATTCATCTATCCTAATTATAGATATTTTTTTTCTTCTAAGACGATCTTCGTTTTTAACCCTGAGCTAAAATTCGGTTAGAAGGGGTATTCATCTTCATCTCCATCAATATCGATCCTTATATGCTTTAAAATGAATTATGAGTAGTCCATCATCTAAACTATGGATTCATGGCAATAGTCAATATTGTAATCTCTTCATCTACAAGTTCAACATTGGTGATTTTTTTTACATGAGGTGTCTTCCATGTATAGTTTGTTTTCCCTTGTGTAATACAAAACCAAATCTCTGCCGTCCGTCCTCCATTAGCCATGGGACCCAACCATCTCAGCCATCCAAATCCATCTCCTCTACAGCCTAGACTTTTCCTCCACCCCATCCCGTATCTCTCCCCTCCCCGCTGACCTACCCAAAGCTCCAGTCCACCGCCGCTGTGCCCTAGAGCTGCCGCCGCGCCCGTCCTCTGCCCCTCACGCGCCTCGCCGCCGGCGCACTCCCCGAGTCCCCGTTCTACCTCGTAGCGTTGCTGGTGTCGGTCTCCGCACCACCCGCAGTCTTGGACTTCGGTTTTTTTAGGTACGAGCTTTACCCACCCAACTGATTACTTCAACCCCGAGCTATTCTCCAGAAATTTTCGGTGTTTAGATCCGCGCCTGATATCGATTGCAGGTTTGCAGAGGGCTCGTCGACATGTCTTGGGCGGCAATCGAGAATGATCCTGGTAATTTTACTTCTATAACTGAATGGATTGGATTGTATCTCGTACGAGTTGAAACTAGGTTTGCTCTGTGCATCCCGTTCCTCGGTGAACTGATAAGGCTCCTCCATGACCATTAGTCCTCACTGGTCTTCTTGTCCCTAGTTTAACTGGAAAATTGCTAGGATGGATATGCCAGAAACTATCATGTGTGGTGTTGGTGGCATCTTGGACCTTCGCGTTGCAAGCTGTTAGTTAATACTAGAACTGTTTGATTTAGTGTTTAATAGTCATAGAAAATTGAGACATGTGGAGCATCGCCTATTTCACTCCAGGAGACTGCCCAGCTATTTGCTCAGGTTGTTTATAGTAGTATGGGAGGCTTGCCCAGTGGGATATCACTTGAAATTTACTATGGTATGACTAATAAAATGGTTGCTTGCAATTCAAAATTCACAGTACTTACGTGTCTTCATTTTGAGTCAAGAGGAAATTCCTCTTCCCAAGTCACTCAAGTGTGTACTCATTCTCCCTCTCAACAGTATCATTGGAATGGTGAAATGAAACTAGAATGATCTTCCCAAGCATGCTATTATATGTTAGCTACATTTAGAACATTGTTACTTTCTTGCTTCCCCTCTAAACCTTAGCCTTCACTCTTTTCCAAGAAAAGAACTCTCAACCTCTGCATACTGTGTAGGTGTTTTCACTGAGCTGTTGCAACAGATGCAACTGAGGGGTCTCCAAGTAAGTTATCACCTACCATGAGTTCACTTTTCTTTGTAAGTCAGCTGAGACCTAATGACTTGATGCATTAATACAGATGTTAACATTTTGGTATTCAAGGTCCCATACGATTTTTATTTATTTTTGCTATTTTACCCATCTAGGAAAATCAAGTTTTTTTTATTTCATATGTTAACATTGTTGTGCTTTTTTATTTCATTATCTGGTTGACATAGGCTTCCCGATTTACCCAGGTTGAAAAAGACTTAAGATTCCCAGTCAAGAAAACAAACAAACAAAAACTATTTTTTGCAACACAAGCACCTTCTCTTTAAAAAAATGTTGCAGAACAGTTTGATATAAGTTTCTGGAGTTTATAATCAGTTTCTCGTTTCTATATATGCTTCTTTCTATTAAACTTGGAAATCGTTTACCTCCTTAAAGGCTGATATCTTATGATATTCCATGTTATTCTTCCTTAACAGGTGGATGAACTCTACTCACTTGATCTTGATGGCCTCAATGATCTTCAGTATGTTATCCCTGCTACTTGTTACAATGAATGCTGTTTTTCCTGAATCAACTTTGCCAAACAAATTAGTATTTTGGCAGGCCAGTTTATGGGCTTATAATTCTGTACAAATGGCGACCTCCAGAGAAAGATGAGCGCCCTGTTATCAAGGATGCAGTCCCAAATCTTTTCTTTGCCAATCAGGTCTGAGCATAGTTGACTTGAATGTGTTTGTGCCACATTTACTCTGCTCCAGTTTCATAACCAAACCGTTTTTTTCTTACTTGCAGATAATTAACAGTGCATGTGCAACCCAAGCTATCATTTCTGTTCTGTTGAACTCTTCCGGCATCACCCTTAGTGATGACCTCAAAAAGCTAAAGGAGTTTGCAAAGGACTTGCCGCCAGAGCTCAAAGGATTGGCTATAGTGAATTGTGAAAGCATTCGTATGGCCAGCAACTCCTTTGCAAGGTCAGAAGACCCTGAGGAACAGAAATCCAAGGATGATGATGTCTACCATTTCATTAGCTATGTACCTGTTGACGGAGTCCTGTATGAGCTTGATGGACTAAAGGAAGGGCCGATTAGCCTGGGAAAATACCCAGGTGGTATTGGTGAGATAGGGTGGCTGAAGATGGTGCAGCCTGTCATTCAGGAACGTGTTGATAAGTTCTCCCAGAATGAGATAAGGTTCAGTGTCATGGCTATCACAAAGAACCGCAAGGAAATTTACATCACAGAGCTCAAGGAACTTCAGAGGAAGAGGGAGAACCTCTTGTCACAAATGGGTGATCCTTCTGCCAGTCGGCAAAGGCCGTCTATTGAGCGGTCACTCGCAGAGGTTGCTGCTCAGATTGAGGCTGTGACCGAGAAGATCATAATGGAGGAAGAGAAGGCAAAGAAGTGGAAGACAGAGAACATCAGGAGGAAGCACAACTACACGCCTTTCTTGTTCAATTTCCTCAAGATCCTCGAGGAGAAGCAGCAGCTGAAGCCCCTGATAGAGAAGGCGAAACAGAACTCTCACAGCCGTAACCCCAAGTGAAACCTGCACTGTAAAATTTTATCTTTTCGGTTGTTTTGGTTTGTGTAGAAATGGCTGCTGGCATTGTTTTCTTGCCGAATGTGCCTTGTAGTTCTAGTCCTAGATAGGGCATACATTGCTGCCGTCCTGGTTCATTCAGGCAAATCTTAAGAAAAAGCATGTAGAGGAGACACCCTGACTCTTATCAGAATCATATGTGCATCTGAGGGTTGTTTCCCTGTTTAATTCCAACCTAACATTTGTAAGTTGACATTCATGGGCAGCCTTTTACGGTTAAGTCATATGAACTATTGCGGTTACAGGTAGACCATTTGCGTGCCTGATATTCAGTTTTCTCCTCCACCAAGAGCGACTCCCAACAACGAGGGTTTCTTTGTACCCTGTCGGCGCCCGCCACTGATCCACCTCCTCTCCTGTGTCCTTTGGGCCATAGAGGCGCGGTGGATCCCAGTCCTTGCGACGGGAAGGCTCCTGCTTCGCTTTTAGGTGCTTTCTTTATTTTGTAGAGTTTGTGTCCTGGTTAAGAAGTCGATGTGATGTTAGCTCCCTGAAAACGGGGAGGACGTGTCGAGGTGTCGGAGCCTTAGGGCCATGTGTGGTGGATCCCGACCCTTGCCGACATAAGGGTTCCTGTTTTGTTTTTAGGTGTTTTCTTTATTTTGTTTAGAGTTTGTGTCTTCCTCTAGAAGGTGAGGCGATGAAAATTCCTTGAAGACGGAATAAGATTCTCCACACCTAGCCCCTGCTTCGGCGTGCGTCTAACATCGAAGGAGGGACGTGTGGAGGTGTCTCTTGCGGGTCTCGTGGGATATGATCGGTGTTGTCTCCGGTGGATGTGCTTGGACTCGATTTTTGGATTTTTGTTCATGTTTCCACGGGTTGGATCCTTCCTTGTTTTAATGCGCTGATCCTTGGTCTTACACGATGTTTGCTAAATAGATCAAAATATTTTTCTATTTGTTTTCTCCATATGAACTACATGCATGAGTCATAAAACAAGTTCTAAATAATGGCATCTCTGAACTGGTTCTGACTTGTCTTGGAACATAACGAAATTCTGGAGGCTAGATATTTTCTTGGCAAACAACTAATCACATATTATTGCATACAACAGAAAAACACTGGATTCAGATTTGATACATCACATGACCAAAACAACACTCAAGACACTGAAGCATGGAATATACCACCAAAAAACTAGGAACACCCCAGCTACCTTTACAGCGTACACACAAAATACAACATAACATAACACCCCAGATCATCTGAGTTTGGGAGGCGTGGGTGACCCAAACCATGACTGGCACAAGGACGAACTGAGCGGCGCACAGAAGCTGCATACATAGATTCTGCTGCTGCGCCATACAATATCATTTATCCTGGGTCCGTAGGCAGAATCTGTGCAATTGACTGACATACAGTCAATACCTCGGCCATGAAGCATGCACACAATTTCACAATGACAACTTTGCACCCTTGCCAGTGTCAAGAACCATAGACCTCGGCACCACTGGTCGCAGAGATTTTCCATCACACGTATGCTCACTGAACCTCAAGACTCTTCCTCGCCTTTCGCAGATTGCTCCCCTACGTCAGCCTTTTTCTTGTCGCTTACTGGATTTTTGAACTGCACCAAGATCATGGTCATGTTGTCGCATCCGTCTCCGCCCATTGTTGATGGAGCCAGGCATCTGTCGAGCACTCTTTCACACACTGCAGAAAGGCTGCTCTCCTGCATTTTTCGTTGTTGCACATAACAAATTAACAAGTATGTGACTGCCAGATACAGTAATCTCCTCCGAAGTACATTGTTGAGATTGGAAAATAACTTGGCACTCACCGTGCGTATATGCTCATGGATGAAATCCACCAACTGCTGGCTTGACATACAGTCCCTGTTCGTTAAATAAATTTGTTGCTTCTGTTAGGACTTAGCTGCTACTAAGTTACGCACTTAAGCTGCACGTAAAACAAGAGAGCAATGTTGGAAAGTGTGGCTATGAACACTGCAGGTGGAGAGCCTTACCAAATGCCATCACATGCTACAACAAGAAACTCATCCTCTTTGCAAAGCTCCACCTAGAAATGAGATTGTATTATCTTCGAGTGCAGCACAAGGATAATTGCAGATCACGATTAAGTGCGGAAATTTAAGGTGGTTCCAAAATTTAGAGGGCTTACAACATTGATGTCAGGATTTGAAGTCACTATTTGCTTCTCAGGAGGCAAGAATTTATTCTGCTTAAATTCCATATCTCCTACAAAAAGGTACACTTATAGGTAAGACACCAAGGAAGGTGGAACATACTAATAAGACGGGAGGAAGGGAGGAAACAATGCGCACCAATCGCTCTTGCTAAGTTCAAACTTCCATTTATCCGCCCCATACGTATGAAACCACCTGCTTTTAGTATTCTTTCTTTCTCAGCTACAAGTTCTGGCTTGTGGTCTCTGGACAAATTGTATGCCTGCCACGGATGTGACACAGAACAGAAGTCTGACTGTCAGACATCTTCATGACTAATTATGTGAGTAATAGGAGGCAGAAGAATACATACCTGTCCAGCCCTAGAAATAACACACCGGGAATCACCAGCATTTGCAACAACAAGTTGGTTATTTCTTACTAGTGCTACACATGCAGTACTTCCACATGTTGGCCCATCAAAGTCAGAGTGAGGTCCCTGGTAAACGATTATCAGTGTGAGATGGCTTAGTAGCCCAAATACAAAATTAGGCATACATAAAAATGACAGTGATATAATAACTGCATCTTCAAGATAATGATAATTGAAAAAACAGCCATTACTTTTTGTTCTTAGCTAGCAGGTTGCTAGTACTGCAATGCATCGCTAGCCTAAACGAACATCATACAAACAAATAAACCATAAAATTATGTATGAACCACCCCATCTATATGTAGTCACCGCCAATATGTTGAATTTACATGCAATTTGACTCTGGCAATTATTTCATAGCAAATATGGTGCTGACATAAGAGCATCACCAGAACATAGATAGTACTACGCGATACAACATATTAACATAACATGAGAGCAACCCATGCATAGAAGAACCCCCAGATACAAGTAATCAAAATAGGAATAATACTCTTCCCTTTGAGTTGGAATAGCTATAACTAACAAAGTATCTTCTCTAAAGCAGTAAAGCCACTTCTTGAGGCAATGCATGATAAAAAAAATACGCACCAAGAATTCTAGCAGAAAGGGTACGTGTGATGGAAACCGGTATCTGTTTTAAACAATAGAGGCAACGATCGATAGTACTCCGAGATGCACATAATATCCATAAAATGCTAAGTATATTGCAATGACTAAGCACAGAACTGTACTGTCACATTTATATCACTGCGAAGAATGAACACCATTTTGACAACACAGCTTTAAAGGGGGTTATCCTCCTTAAAAAAAAAGCTTTAAATCTTACATATTTTTTTAAATAACTTTGCACAATAGTCTAAATTGCACAGGTTTCCCTTTCATAAGGTTAAGGTTTGGAAATTGTTGCACCTGCCAAAGCTTATGAAACTCTTTAAGAATCAAATACAAATAAGATGCACACATAAAAAAAATATCATATTGTGCACTTCCTTATTTTTAAATAGAAAGTAGAGATGTACTCCCATTGCATATATACCTCCTCAAGAGCCCAATCATCTTCTGCCTTCTTCGAATCACTGCCTCTAGGAGACCAAATCAACCCTTCTATCATGCCACTGAACTTGTCCATCTTATCTCCTAGTGCAGATAGTTCTCTCCAACCTCTCTGTCCTCGCATCATTTCATCCATTCTGAAGTAATACAACAACAAAATTAGTCTTTATCATGCTGATGCTGTCAGTAACGTCAAAATAAATGTCAAAAGATTTATATTATTTGATTTATTTCATGTGGTGTTCCAGTGACCCATATACCTAAAGAAAGCTTTATGAACTGCAGTTCCTAGGTCACCAGAAGAATATGCTTCACTTCTGAGAACTTGAGAGTGAAGATATTTTGCGCAGAATTTGGCAACCACCCTTCCTGCAAAATGCAAGAAATCTGAGGATGTGCAACATTTGAAGACTTAGATTTAAGGTACAAACAGGAAAAGCATCAATCTTTGCAAGTAATGATTACCGCCGTGGCCATCAAAAACACCGAAGAAAGCTGTCTCATTGTCAAGATCTAGCAATGCTGAATGCTGCATAATTATACAGGACATTAAACAGTGCATGAGATGAGAGAAAGACTTCAGATGATTTTCTTTTGAGATGTTTCAGAAACATGCTTAGTTGATATCAACCAAATTGCAGCCTTTGGAAGTGATCAATAATACTTTATAGTGCAACAGAAAAATAGGCCAGATCACTGTGCTAAAGCAACAGCGCATATCAAAAACATCACTGTTATTACTGCAACATTGATTAATTAGAATCTGGAAAGCTTGATAAACAAGAGCTTACGCATCAACAATGATTGTTATTAAATCAAACGCCTGAAACTATGACCAACAAATCAAACAATGGCAAACCTATTCTTTGTCTGTTCACAATGAACCATTTTGCATACTGGAAATGGGTATCTCTTTTCTGGTGAAAATAAATCGTGTATCAAATGTTTCATGTGCCCATACAGTCCACACCAAGTTACTGTGGAAGATAAATAATAGTGCTTCTATGCTCTCTCAGGAACTAGATTGGACAAATCCAGAAGCAACATTATGTCATTGGTGGAGCAGTGAGTGGTTGGGAATCAGGCATTTAGTTTAATGCGTTCTACAGCTCTCAGGAACTAGATTAGACAAATCCTGAAGCAGCATTATGTCACTAGTGAGGTAGGGGTGGTTACGAATGGCATTTAGTTTAATGTGTTCTACAGTGTCGGATTTACACTACTTGGGAGGGCATAGAACCACCACTCAAAGTCAAAACTAGAATGTGGGTCCTCACCATCCTCAAGGCATCAGCATTATTTTTAGGTAGTAAGTACGATCATGATAAGAAAGTGGGATCATGACAACAAGGTTTCTATTAAGAAATGAGCTCAATGCTGTTTTACTTCTTTTTTTGTCCATTTAGTCGTTCACACCATTGGTGGTTTGCACTTTGCACCTTATTGATGTTTTTCTTCTCACACACAACGACGCACATCAAGATGTGTGTTCAAGAAGAAAAAAACTCAATGTTCAATGTTGTTAAGTGGCATCAAACAATTAGAATAGCCTTGAAGTGGAAAACTCACGGCATCTTCCATGCTTGCACGCCATCCTTGCATAGACGAAAGACCAAATTTGAGTTTGTCATTCTCCCCGTCTTCAGATAGCTTATCAGTCTTTGGAGTACTGAGGTAAACTCCCATCTTGGCAAGGAAAGAAATCTGCATATTAAATGGAAATGTAATAGAACAGTTAAACACTGGAACTTAATCAGGTCATACTGATTGACACTTACACCGAGTGAAAGATATACCTCTGATTTATGACGGACACCACAGTTCAAGTAGCTCTGAACCTTTTGAACAGCATTACAGTGCATCTAAATCTCAAGCTTGGACGACAGCTCCATAGGAAGCTAAAAAGTTCCTGAAGACAATCAAGATGTCAAGAATCATCACCAAACAGAAGAGCAAAAGCAGACACATACAACAAACCCAAATAGCAACAGAACGACTGTTCGTCGACATGATAGCGCGAAAGATCAAGAGCGCAACTACCCAAATTACCACATAACAGATGAGGAAAATAACGATGGAGATGAACCAGACTGAAAATAACAGACAAGAACCTAAGCCAGTCAGATATATAAGTGCCATGTACCATCACCAAGGACATATATAGTCTCCCAAACCCCAACTTATCATTAGCACAATTTGAGCCCTCCATATAAGAAACCCAATCATTGTACGATAGATCACAGAAGTCACAAGCGACAACCGCAAAACCCCAATCATACCTGCATGGCAGCAGAAGTAGCCTAACCCCCATGGCTACCATCTAAACCAGGGCACTTTAGTCAACCACCACCAATAATTATCTCTATGATAATTATTTCAACATTGTACCACCCAGATCACAAATGAGAACGCTACCTTGGTACGACTCAAAACACATCCTGGGAAAGAAATATTTTTCTGATAACAAATAAAATATGAAGGCAGGTAACTCAATTCTTTAAGATAATAATTGAATAGAATAAGCAACCAGCTGTGCTGCCTCGTATGATCCGCCCATGAAGCACATTCCAAGGCAGATTTGAGCAAATCCATCGTCAATAAACGAGAAATGGCAGGCCCATGATGACTGACAGGGCAAACAATGGCGACGACCATCACACAGAAACCATTCCCAGGTACCAAATCTACCATCTCCCCGCCACTTCCTAAGAGCTTCCCAATTCCGCAAAACGAACCCCATCCCAAGATCGGCTGCGATAACAGCGGCAAACAGCGCACCTCCAGAAATCCATCCTAGGCGGGAGAATGGAATGGGAAGAATGGCACCCCGGAGACAACAAGCATGGAAACCAGCTGCATCGAGAAAGAAAGGCAAGAAAGCAGGCTCTTTGCCGGGATTTATTGGTACCTTGCATGGCGGCTGGCGCGCGCGGCTGAAGGAAGAAGGTGGCGGATCACGGCCGGGTGCGCGTGTGCGGGGGCGCTGTCGCGGGGAGGAGATTCCGATTTGGAGTTTTTGGAAGCGGAGGGGCGGCCCTTGCGGTCGCGGAGGGCCAAGGAAGGAAGACGAGATAAGAAGATGCAGCGTGAAATGACGGAATTTGTTTGCTTTTTTCGGTGGGTTGGGTTGGTGTCGCCGCCGCTGACAGGAACGGAATATAAATGTTCAGGCGTCACGTTCCTGTCACCAGACACTCTGCTGCGTTTTCTGTTACCGTTTTTTTGTTTTTGAAAGTCTTCTGTTAACGTTGCCTTGTGTGTATCCCTGACAGCACAGCCTGACAAGAACATACTTAATGCCCGAATGTCAGGTTTTAACATGTTCTTAACGCATAGGTGATGTGGGTTCTGAACTGAGCCGTCTGAGGGACGGACCAACCGATGTAAAAAAAAATCTGAAGTTTGCACAGTCCTGCATTTTTCATCTCCAATCCTTTCTATTCATGCATTTTTCATGTTTTTCCAATTTTGAGTGAGGCAAATATTTGCTATTTTTATTGATTATATAAGAAGGTGGTTGCTCGGTATATGTTTACGAATGGTACCAACACTATTGCCCACTTTGACATATTCTCGGTTGTTTCTATGTTGTTGATAATATTTTCTGCTGGTGCGAAGCTTATGACCATGTCGAGGTTGCCTTAGAGCAATGCCTTAACTTTTATAAGGTGAAGCAGTAAATAGTAAGTTATTTCCATGGTTAAAAAGCAAGATTTATCAAACCAATAGAAGATTCTAAATCATCAAGTTAAGCAGCACCTGCACACAAGACACACACAAACTTATCATTAACACGACAAGAGGGTTGTCAAGCCCGTTGTCTTGCTAGTCACAAGGTAAAATACAAGTGATAAAGATAGTTAGTGGCAAAAGGCAAACAATAGCAATTGTATCATAAACAAGTGATAGAGAGTGGATCTGTGGGGTATATGTTCACTCAGTGGCAAAGGTAATTTGGTGCAAATAACTTTTTATACCTATGCATTTTACGATTAATTCGATGTTCATCGTTAATTGACTCACATATTGGTTAGTAAAAGTCAACAAAGTGCAGTTGGGCCACCGGCAGACACGCACGCACGCACGCCACGAAACCTGACCGAGACGCACGCGCGCACGCATATTCTTTAGTAAAAATCAACAAAGTCGATTTTTAGTTGCAAGTGCATCCTTGACATGCAACTAAACCCCATTTTTTTTGTTTCAACTGCAATCATCCTCAACATGCCACTGGTCCCGACCTTTTTTATATTTTAGTTGCAACTCCAACATCGACATGCAACTAGCTTTCAACCCTTTTTTCTATTTGCAATTGCACCCTGAACACACAGGTAGTTTAGATTTTTTTTCTAGCTGCAAAAGCTGGTCAACACGTAATTGGGCCATTTTTTGTTACACTTGCAAATGCACCCTTGACACACAATTGATCTCGTTATTTTTTTTGAGTTACAAGTGCACTCTCAATTCACAATTGGATTTGGCTCTTTTTGCTCCAATTGCTCTTGACATATCATTGATCTCTATTTTTTGGGTTCGATTGCAACTGTAACCTCAACATGAAACTAATCCCTAGCCCTTTTTGTGTTTTAGTCAATTGCATCCATTTAAAAAACTTATAGGTTGCGACCCATTAAACAAAAAATAATGAAATAAAGTTTATCTAGTTGTACATTCCAAAATTAATCAAAGCCAGAAATTAGTTACGGAGTGTCTACATATAAAAATTAAAATAAATAAGGAAAAGTTCATAAAAAGTATAAAAATATAAAAAATTAAAATAAAATGAAACCAAATGATAAAAGAACGCATCCAAGGGAAGTTCACGCAGACAAAAGATGCCTAAATGTAGTAAATTGTGGTAGTTGTAGTGTATTCACACATATTATTCCACAATGTGTTGTACACAAACAAAACAAAAACAGTTTGTACTCGATGTCGCTACTCAACTTGCACCATGTTAAAAACAACATGCATAATTATCAAACAAACAACGATGCACAATTTAAATATAGTGATGTGATATAATTATATCACATCTAGATAATCCCTAAACAAAATTATTTATTTAATAGTTCGGTTTTTTCAACTCCTTGACTCTTCTGAATAATGCACTTGGTTTTTTTAGCGGTTAAAAATGCAGCCTCGAGGCCAAGAAGGCGGCCGCGCCGAGCCCTCAAATCCACCCCATCGAGAGGTATGTACGAGCATTAGAGTCGTAAGGTGTTTCTTGTCACCAGGAAGAACAAAGCTGAAATGCTATCTCTTTTAGCAAACCGGGCCTTGGGCCTCCTCATTTAGTTAGGTGCTGGTTGGGCCACACCTTCCTTATTGTAGTGAACGCACCTGTTCAGCAGTAATCATCTACCCCCAAAAAAGCAGGTAACCATCTTGCTTAAAATAAGCAAGTAAAACATCTAAAAAACATAGGTAAAAACGGAAGGAATTTTTTATTTACTTTTCTCTTCTAAAAATTACTGAATTACTTATCTTGAAGATTGTCTAAAAAACTTATCTTGAAAATGGAATTAATACTAATTTATTAGATCTAAAAATAGCAGGTTGATGATGTGGGTGCCCAGCTGGAGATAGCAATGCATAGATAACATGGTCGATACTCTTCAATTCCCTTCATTTGTATCAACACTACTTTATATATTTTCAAAAGTTTGATTCCATGTAATAAATTGACATTGTTTCATCAGATCTATTAAATGATGTGCATTTTTAATATCTCACATCCGTCTTCGTAGTGTAGGTTGATTGTACTACTCTTCGCGGTAATTGGTCTATACTAATAAAAAAACAGCGTGTCTTACTTATATCACATCACGCTTTTGACTCAATTGATGTGGTTACCTATACTTTTTTTTCGCGGGGTTTTTTATCACCTATACAATCGTACCTCTTCATGATTGCGTGTATCAAACGCATGTTATCATGTGCGCCTTAGCCATAGATGCCCCATCATCGGCCTGATAGAAAATCACACAACATCTATCGTCCACGATGACGATGTAATTTCAAAGAGGTATATCTCTAACTTTTTTCTATTAAGATCATCATTCATGACTCTGTATCTACATACATTCGAATTTTTTTAAGACCTCATGTTTTAATTTGATCGCGAGCCCCTAAAATCTTAAAGTCGGGCCTGCAAAAATGCACTAGCTGAGCAGCCAACTCTTTGTTTTCAACTCCACGGAGTTAGGTTTCCGGTCCATCTCCAATGATGAAGTTGAAGAAGCTCAAAGTTTTCCTTTGGAAGCTATCTCCAAATTCTCTTTGTACGGGTGATGTTCTTTTCCACAAGAAGATGTCTCCGACACATATATGTCCATTTTGTGGGCAAGAGGGTTCGTGGAGGCATGCTTTGATTGACTGCTATATGGCTAGGAGTGCATGGGCATTATCTTTAGAAGATCTGATGTAACACATGTGTGAGAATTGCTCCCGTGAAGCGGAATTGTGGCTATTTGAGATGCATGACTCTATGTCGCATGATGATTTTACGGTTATGGTGGTCATTCTGTAGTCAATATGGAGTTCCAGGAGAAAAGCGATTCACGAAGACATCTTTCACAACCCACCGACTACACACGAATTCATCCAACGAATTGTGACTGACATAAAGATCATATAAAAACCTGTTGTTGTGCCAGGAGAGCCGGTTATCAGGGTACGTACCACGATCCACATCTTGGGTTGCTCCACCTCCTGGCTATGTAAAACTGAATGTCGACGTTGTTGTTTCTAGACAGGGGGTTTGGTACCGTGTGAGTGATCTGAAGGGACAATACAAGGCTTTTTCCGGGGAGCATCAATCGTCTATGATCTTCGGCAACATTGAAGACCCCACCACTATCGAGACAATGGTGATCAGAGAGACCATGGCGTTGGTGAAAGACCTCTACATACCAAGGGTGCACATTGCTTCCGATAGTAAGGGTGTGCTGGAGGAGATCCAGAACGTTTAAATTTTCATAATTGCAACATAGTTTATGAGACTAGGAGTTTTAACATGGAAGCTCACAATCTTGCTATTCATACCTTATCTCTCGAGGTGGAACATCATGTTTGGTTAAATCACCCCGATGATCTTTTATTCTCTTTTATTCGTTTATGTAAACGTTGTAACGGCTTGAAAGCTTAGCTAGATTGCCTTAAAAAAAGGTTGTCTATGGGAGGAGGATTGCCGAGTACACCCTAAATATCATAGCCTTTCACAGTAAAACATAGCCACATCTATTCGCATTTATAATACACGCAATAATACATTTGCTCTGTCTTGCGCCTGCTAAATTTAAATGGCACCCCATCACGAACGTGCATTGCGATCTCACCTTGCAAATCTATGTATCTAGTCTCTCTACCGAAAATACATATACTGGAGTAAGGAAGCGAGTACCATTTTAAATTTGACGTGTGTGCCCATCAAACGTGGTCCGAAAAGTTGCCCACAAAATGCTTATAGTAAATCAAGGAGAAACTTAAGCCGATCCATCAGGAATCCTTTTAAGGCAACCCTCGCAGACCTTTCCAGCCAAACACGCATTGGTCGACAGACACACCATCTTCCCCGCCACCACCGCCGCACTCGACCAAAGCAAAAGCAGAGCCGGCCTCCCACGCACGGGCCGGAGAAGAAGAACAAGCACAACGCAATGATCGCCGCTTTCCTCCTCCTACTCACGCTCGGCTCGCTGCCCCTGGCCGCCCACTCCGTGCCGCCGCGCCCGCCGGTGCGCTGCGACGGCGGCGGCGACGCGGGCTGCGTGCTCTCCAACGCCTACGGCGCATGGTCGAGCGACCGCGCGGACTGCCCCGTCTCCGCCGTCGCGTACCCGGCGTCGGAGCGGGACGTGGTGGCGGCCGTCGCGCGCGCCAGCGCGGCGGGCATGCGGGTCAAGGCCGTCAGCGGCTTCGCGCACACCATCCCGAAGCTGGCGTGCCCCGGCGGCGGGACCGGGAACAGCACCTCCTCCCTTCTGATCAGCACGGCGCGGTACGCCGGCGTGGAGGTGGACGTTGGGGCGCTGACGGTGACCGCGGACGCCGGCGCGCCGCTGCGGGCCGTGATCGACGCGGCAGAGGCGCGCGGGCTGAGCCTGGCGGCGTCGCCGTACTGGGAGGGGGTGAGCGTGGGCGGGGCCGTGAGCACGGGGTCCCACGGCAGCTCGTGGTGGGGCCGCGGCGGCGCCCTGCACGACCACGTCGTGGCGCTCCGCCTCGTCGTGCCCGCCGGCGCCTCCGACGGGTGGGCCAGGGTGCTGCCGCTGGCCAGAGGCGACGCGCTCTTCCCCGCCGCGCTCGTCTCGCTTGGCCTGCTCGGGGTTATCTCCAAGGTTAGTGTTTGGCCATCATTCAGGAAAGGACTAAGAATCATTGTCGAGCGTGCACCGTACTTCCCACATCATGCATGGATGGCTTACATTTTATTGTACTTACTGTACTTTTTTCCTACTAGCTTGTCAATGAAATCTTACCCATTATTCCGTTCCACAGTTTTTAGCACTTAGAAAGATATGATATACACCAGAAATTGCTAATAGAGCTTGAGATCCATGGAGCTTGTTTAGAAAAAATCATATTTGGAAGTTTCAAAAAAAATATGAAAAAAATCACACGTGAACATACAAATGTATACTACATTCCTGCATTTATTTTCATAAAAACCTTCTGGTGTGAGTTGTGCATTTTTTTATGATTTTCTAGAAATATACCATTCATCATAAAAAGGAGTTTTTTTATAGCTTACACCAAAGCGTATTTAATCATGAAATTTAACACGAATCTACTCCCTCCGTTTTAAATTAGATGACTTCCTTTTGTATACATGTGTAGATATACATGTACACAAAAGGAAGTCATCTAATTTGAAACGGAGGGAGTAGTATACATTTATATGTCTCCAGATTTGCTTGTTTTGAAAAAGAGTATATATATTAATATTGCGAAGATACAAATTACACCTAGCCTCTGCAGCAACGCAATGCCCTAATGGCATAACGGATGCACACAACCAAAACTAAAGAAAAAAAAAGCTAAATAGGAATAAATCCCGCTACAGAGTTACATTCCTTGCAACAAGAGAGAATATCTAGTGCTACCACTAGTTTAGGTGCTACAAGTGCTACCATTTAAAAAATCACTTTAAAAAGTTTCAAAAAATTCACAACCACCACCAGGATAACACTTGATATCCAAGTTTTCCAGCGACGCCTCCAAAAAAGATACAGTGCATCGGCACCGTCATCACCCAATCGTAGATTTTGGGTTTTCACCCTGAGAAAATCTCTCCTCTCAAAAACAATGCCTTCAACAAGGCTATTGTCAGACACAACCAATTAAAGTCAGACCTTGATTTTTTACCGTAAAAGGTAGGACCTTGAATTTCACATGTGATGTTGCCCCCACTTACATACCGCTGCTACGAATCCCGAAACTCCAAGCAAGTTCCTCAACGCCGTAAGCTCCAATCACCATTGTTAATCCTCCAATCTCGACATGCATGTCATTCTCCATCTGACTTCACCATGGAGTAAAATATCTCTTATGGCAACAGATAACAGAGCTTCGTGTCACTGGCTCCTTAATAGAGGAACACTGGTCACGATTAAATCCGACCCGATCCAACAATATCCAAGCATAACACAACTATGGGAGTTCGCCAGCGTAGCCTTCCGGAACCCAACACTTCGGCCATATCAAGAGGTTAGGCGTCAGGCAAATCTTTACCTTGATGCAAGAAAAACCCTAGGACCTCCGCCATTATTTTGAAGCCTCACAGACCCTGACGCCGCGAGACCACTCCTAGCAGAAACAACAACAACGACAGGGTAGACCAGTGGCCAACTGTAGGTCATCTGGTTGTGGCCTTCGGCCACAACCAGACCACCATAGTCGTCCATGGCTGGACCCGACACACCTAGATCTAAGACCAAAGGCGAGATCGAGCAGCCAAGTCCAGATCGCCCCAAGCGGCTCCATGTCCTGGGCGCATAGCGCCAGATCGGCCCGTCGCCGACGGCTCCCCACCACCACCACAATGTCGCTCCGTCGGGCTCCAACCTCCTCCAAGCCGTCCGCCGCAACTCCACCACACCAAACACAAAGCGTCGATGGATGAAGCTGCCCTGACACCCGGCAACGTCAAGCCCCGACTCGAAGAAACTGGCCCGCGCCAACCCTTTGCGCCAGGGGACAATAGATCCTCGCCGCCGCCGATGCCGACTGAGGCTTTGCCCGGCCGTGTCTTGTGGCGGCATCGGCGAGGGAGGAGAGTAGGGGGGGAGGGCCTTGGCGGCGGCGTGATTAGGTCACCTCCCTATCGCCACGTGGGGGCGAGGGAAGAAGGAAAGAAGCGAGATGAGGTTTTTTCTGGACTTCCTCTGTATTTGCCTTCATATTTTCTTGTAACTTTCAAATTATGATTTTTGATATTTTCAAAAACCGAGCTCCATGGAACCCGTGCACTGAAAATCCACTCTCGATGAATTTCGGCGACATATTTTAGATGGCCTTCCCCACCACCCCCCGGTTCGTCTCTCGCCCCCCCGCGGGCGGCGGCGAACACTAGCCGCCTCACCGCCTCCTAGCCCCTCCTCCCTCTCTCCCCTTCCGCCGCCGCCGGCGTAGACCGCCGGGCTTATCCCGGGTGGTGCTGGCGGCGGCGGGCTCTCCCTTTTCCCCGCGCAGTGGGGGGCACGGGGGGCCCTCGACGGCGGCGGCGCACCTAGGCCGGCGCGGTTCGGTCCAGCGGCGCAGGCTGGGCGGACATGGCGCGGTGGCGTGGGCTTTGTCCGCGGGGTGACGCGGCCGTGCAGCGGCCGGCGGCGCCCGCCTCGCCAGATCTGGACCCTTCGGGCCCGATTTGGGTTAGGGCGGGCAGGCACGGCTGCGCGGCGGCGCTGCTCCTGGTGGTGGAGGACGGCTCGGCGCGGCCATGGGAGCTGCCGGTGGTGGTGGACAGCGCACTGCAGCGTGGCAGCGGGACTTTGCGTGCCCGATTGGGCTCGGCCGGGCCGGGGTGGCCCGGTGTGTCCCGACTGCCGCGTCCGGCCGGCGACCGCATCAGGGGCGGTGGAGGTCAGTCCCTCCCGCGTGGCTCCCTAGCGGCTTCTCTCGTGTTCGTGGTGTTTTGTCTTCCCCCCGGCCTCGTGTTGGTGTCCGCAGTGTGGCGGCGAGGATGACAACAAGATCGTGGTGGCGCATGCTGGTGGGCGGAGTGTTGGGTGGTGCACTTCGAGCTTCCGAGGTGGTGGAGGGGGTGGTCGGGAGAAATCCCTGTCGGCTTGTCCGACCTCGAAGTGGCGACGTCTGCGGGCGCCGCTACTCCTTCCTGATGGGTTCGGGGGTCCTCCTTCTCCACTGCCTCCCGCGTACCGAGGGGAACCCTAGGATTCGTCCGAGCAGCAACGGCGACATTGCCGTTCCCCTTCTTGAAGGTGTTGCTTGGTATTCGGTGTCCCGGAGTGCATGTTGCGTGGTGGAACTCCTTCGGTGGGCGCAGCGGTGGCGGGTCATCCGCGTTTCGTCAATCTGCCGGGGTCGGCATTTTTTTCTCTTTTATTCTTCTTTTCTTTGGTTTGGATTGCATCCGGCCTTGAGTGTGGGGATGTTATGTTAGCGTGTGTTTGTATCGGGTGCTTTGATAGACATGGCTTTATCTATAAAGCGGGGCGAAAGCCTTTTTCGGTCAAAATCCACTCTCGATATATACTAGTAGTATCATAGTACACATTGACAGAAGACAAAACTCAAAGAGAGACGATGAGTATAAATTAACTCAAGTATATTAAAAATATGAAAGAATGCAATATAAATTAACTCAAGTAAACAGTATATTGTACTTTTCTCCCCAAATAAGAATTGAAATTTTGGTCCTGTGAGAGTTGGAATGACCTGTAACGCATACTAGTCCAAGCGGCCCTGGAAGGCCTACCACTACTAACTCACCGATTAGCAATTGAGTGCGGCCAACTACTAATGCTTGATTTCCTGACCAGATCTACGTACATCATAATCCTCCGAGGGAGACAGCAAGTACATGTCGTTAGTACACTGTCGCCGCCGAATAGTTGGCGGTGGCAAATACAGTAGATTGCTGTCACTAGATAATGTAGTAGCAGAGAACTATGAAAAAGACTTGTCTAGTTGAGGATCGTGGTCAATTCAGAGCAATGCGTGCAAGCTTTGATTTGTTTTACTAGCTAGAATACGTTTCATGTCCAATTCCCAACTGATGCATGGAGGACTTGGGGCACTGCAGGTGACGCTGGCGTTGGAGCCGAGGTTCAAGAGAAGCATCACCTACGATTACAGGGACGACTCCACCTTCCAGGACGACTTCGCCGACCACGCCGCGCGCCACGAGTTCGCCGACATCGCCTGGTACCCGTCCCAGCGCCAGGCCGTCTACCGCCTCGACGACCGCGCGCCGCTCAACGCCACCGGCGACGGCGTCAACGACTTCATCGGCTTCCAGTCCACTCTCATCGCCGTCTCCCAGGGAATCCGAGCACTCGGTACGGAAACCTCAAACCATACTCCGACAATCACTCATACAGTACAGAAAATGATCATTGCGATTCAATGATCGTAGAAACCTCGCTGGAGAAGTCGAGGAGCGTCAGGGGCAAGTGCGCGATGGCCACGGCGGAGTTCGCGGCGAAGCGGCTGGTCGGCAACGGGCTGCGCAGGGGAGACGGGCAGCTCTTCACCGGGTACCCCGTCGTGGGGTTCCAGGGGAAGATGCAGACGTCGGGCTCCTGCGCGCACTCGCCGGCGTCGAACCCGCTCACCGCGTGCGCGTGGGACCCCAGGTACAAGGGCCTCTTCTTCTACGAGAGCACGGCGGTCTTCCCGCCGGCGCGGTTCCGGGCCTTCATCCTCGACGTGAAGAAGCTGCGCGACCTCGGCGGCCCGGACAGCATGTGCGGTGTGGACGTCTACAACGGCCTGCTGGTGCGATTCGTGAGGGCATCGGAGGCGTGGCTCGGCCAGCCGGAGGACTCCGTGGTGGTGGACTTCAACTACTACCGCGCCGGCGACCCGGCGGCGGCGAGGCTCGGCCAGGACGTGTGGGAGGAGGTGGAGCAGCTGGCGTTCGTCAAGCACGGGGCGAGGCCGCACTGGGGCAAGAACCGGATGGTGGCCTTCGTCGGGGTGCAGGGGAAGTACCCTGGCTGGGGCAGGTTCGCCGCCGCCAAGCGGCAGCTGGACCCGCGGGGGCTGTTCGACAGCCCGTGGTCCGACGAGGTCGTCGGCGGCAAGGAGCTCGGGAAGGAGGAGGACGGGTGCGCGCTGGACGGGCGGTGCGTCTGCTCGGAAGACCGGCACTGCAGCCCGGGGCAAGGGTACTACTGCAGGACGGGGCTTGTGTTTGCGGAGGCCCGGGTGTGTAGATACTCTGCTTCGCAGCTTGTATAGGACTACTAAATTATTATACCACTGCTGTTTTAAAATTCTTTGCTGGTTATTTGGTTCTCAGAGCTGTGTCTTACATTACATGCTCTTTTATTGAGAAACCTGTGACTTGGGTATCGATAATATTCTTGGAATGATCGGAGTGCTTGCACACAGGTGGATGTAAACTTTGTAATATGCTCCTTCAAGGTTGAGTTTGTTTGTGCCAACAGTGCTAGTAATTGAATTGAGTAAATGGCAAAAAAACTACCTCCAATCGGGTCGTTATTTTGGAAAACCACCATCTAAAAAAATCCTGATACTCACCATGTCAGAGATCGACTATATCAAAAAAACTGGTACTGTCTTAAGAATTTGTTTATCGCGATTATGATATATAGGACCCACTCGTCGAATTTGAATTTTATAAAAAAGTCCTTGAAGATAAATAAATAAGCAATTGGGTCATGTGCTTAGGCCGATCATAACCAGCGAGCACCCCGGCCGACGACTGTTGCAGACGAGCCTCCCCTCCCTGCCCGCACCACCTCGCCAGGGACGACCTCCAAGCCGCGAGCCCTCCCCTCCCAACGTCTTCCTCCCCAGGCGCGAGCTATCGAGCGTGAATGCCTCGCCGCGGGCGTCAATTGCGTGAACACCGTGGGCGCGGCCGTCAACCACGAAGTGTGAGGCGTGCGCAGGGGGGGGGGGGGGAGGAGGACATAACAGGCATGTGCGCGGCGGCCGGCGTAGTCGGGGCGGGACGACATGTGCAGTGCAAGAGGGGCGCGGCGGTCGGCGCGGGAGGGGCGCAGCGACCGGTGCAGTGCAGTCGGAGCGCGTCGACCAACGCACGAGGGGCCCTTCTGCTCTCTGCTGTAGCACGGCGGTGCGGCGGCAACACCGTGGAGGTGGCGAGGAACAGAGGAGGGGCAGCGCGGGAGGAGCAGAAAAGTGGTGGCACGGGAGGAGCAGAGGAGGGTTGTCGCAATGGGGCAGGGGAGGAGTAGGGCGGCGCACGGGGGAGAGCTGGCGGCCGACAGTGGGGCAGGGAAGGAGGAGGGCCGGCGGTGGGGGAGGAGAAGGGAGCAACGACCCGATTGCTTTTTCATTTTTTGCAGGATGGCTTTTGTAAAAACTAGATGATGCCCCGCACGTTGTTGCAGAATATTTTTGCAATATATTTTAATAAAATGTTTGGTTAAATAAATAATGAATATTTTAAACCATAATTTTTGAACTAATATATAAGTTAATATAAATACCATAATAGAATGGAAATTCACATGTTGTGGAATATTTTTAAAATATATTTCAATAAAATGTTTGGTTAAATGAAACATGAACATTTTGAACAATAATTTCTGAACTAACATATAAAGTTATATAAATATCATAATAGAATGAAAATTCACATGCATACATGTTGCATCTTAGGGTGGGTTTTTATTAAGCATAGCGGCATGTTAAGGTGGTTTTTTTTTCATGCATGCATGTTGAGTGATGAGGTGACATGCTTGCATGTTGAGAGAAATATGTTAGTGGGAGCTAGCTATTTAGATATAAAAGATTAAATCTAACAAGTGGGTACCAACTATCATAATCGCGGTTAAAAATTGCTAAAGAAGTCGTTATTAGCATTGTGTAGTTTTTTGAAACAGTCGAACCTTTGACACGGTGGGTATCAGAGAACTTTTTAAAAGTGATGGTTTTCCGGAATGATAAGCCCAATTAAGGTAGTTTCCTGCTATTTACTCTAATTGAATTATCCTAGAGAGTACTCAGTCAGAGAAAATAATAATGGTGGCATGACATTCTTAAAAGTATCAATAATAGTGTAAGTTATATTGAGAAAATATTATGTTTACTAATTGGAAATATCATACAAGCTCCTATGATTAATTCTAAAAATATATCTTAAAATTTGCATGATCCACCATGGGTTTCCAACCTGGCCATCCATTTGTACCCGCTTTACTGTTATGCCACTTATGCCCACTGAAATTCTACGCACCTAGGTCCTGTCTGGGAGTACTCTGCTTCATAAAATTGAATTATACTTTTAAAATTGTAAACCGAATGGGTCAACGCCATAATTTCTAAGCTAAGCCCTCACCCCCAGCGTTCCCTCTCGCGTTGCCCCGCGCGTGACCGAGGGCGCGACACCCCCTACTCCTCCCTCCCCTCCCTCGTCGCCGCCCGAGGGCGCTTCCGGGTAAAATCCGGTCGGCGCCGACGCCGGCGGGGACTCTTCTCCCCGAGCAGTGGTGAAGGCACAGGCCGCGCAGGCTGGCTGGGGACGCCACGCTCGCCGGCGGGCGTGGCGGTGTGGAGGCGTGCCGACGCAGGGATGCGGTGGTGGTGTCAGTCACGCGACGGGCGTCAGGATGGCCCATGGTGGGGTCGCGGTGGAGCGTGCTTGGGCATGGAGCTTCACACTACTAGAAAAAATACTAGTAGTGGCGTCCTCTTTTTTCTAGTAGTGACGCATTTTGAATGCGCCACTAACTACACGCCACTACTAAGGAATTAGTAGTGGCACATCTAAAATGTGCCACTACTAAGCCCTTAGGCATGGCGCATTACAGAATACGCCACTACTAAGCCCTTAGGCGTGGCGCACTACAGATACGCCACTACTATTGTATTTGGAAACAAAATAAATAAATTCAGATTTACAAAAAACATTATAGTTTTGCACAATATTATAGTAAGAGTCCAATACAGATGCGCTCCTCCGCCACCAAGAATCCAATACGAAGAATTTGTTGTCTTTAAAACATTCCAATGTCGCGCTACCACCCGAGAGGAATGAGAGCACGACCACAACACCACACGGGCGTCGGGGTTGCGCCCCCGCGCCATCCCACCTACGCCACGTCCACTAGTAGTGGCACGGTGAAGGGAGGCGGCACCACGAGGCCGACGAGAGAGCACCCGAGAGGAAGGATATCACGACCACGACACCGCATGACGACACGGTCGTCAGGGTTGCGCCACCGCGCCGTTCCACGGACGCCACGACCACCAGTAGCGGCATGTCGAAGAGAGGTGGCACCACGAGGCCGGAGATGGATGGCGAGAGAGAACCCGAGAGGAAGGAGAGCACGACCATGGCACCGCACGGCGACACGGACGTCGGGGATGCGCCATCGCGCCGTCTCACCGACGCCACGACCACCAATAGCGGCACGACGAAGGGAGGCGGCACCACGAGGCTGAAGATGGCTGGCGAGAGAGCACCCGAGAGGTATGAGAGCACGACCACGGCACCGCCGACAAACTTAGTCCCAGGAGCGGCGAACAGTAGAGGTGAGGTGCTCGACGTCATCGCCGAACTTGGGTCCTAGAGCGGCGTCACCGTCGTCGCGGCTCTTGGACCAAGTTTGGCGATGGCGTCCTCGTCTAGGGAGGAGGTGCGGGGGTGGTGGGGGGGGGAATAGGTCTGGCGAGAGAGAGAGAAGTGTGTGTGTGTGTGAGAGAGAGAGGGATTATTTAAGGGCTAGCGAGTGGAGTTAGTAGTGGCGCATCTCCAAAATGCGCCACGTATATAGGCTTATGCTTGACGCATTTTGAAAAATGTGCCACTACTATGTCAGTTAGTCGTGGGCTCATGGCGCATCTCAGTAATGCGCCACGTATATGGGCTTATGTGTGGCGCATCTTGCACAATGCGCCACTACTACGATAGTTAGTAGTGGCGCATTCTTCAAAACATGCCACTACTAAGAGGGTCCAGGCCGGCCCAGCCTCAGGCGTGGCACATTGGAAAAAAATGCGCCACTACTGTGGAGTTAGTAGTGGCGCATTTTTATCAGTGCGCCACCCCTAGTTAGTAGTGGGGCATTTCAACCCTAATGTGCCACTACTGCATACATCTCCTATATCCTTTTTTTCTAGTAGTGTGGCGCCCCAGATCTGACGGCTCGGCCATGGCCGGCGGCGCGGGTGGCGGTGACCTGGTGGGTTCAAGTGGAGTTGGCGACCGTCCTACTGCAGGATTTCTCCGATGGATGTTTGGCTCGGCGGTGGTGTCCGCGAGTCAGACGTTCTTTCAAGCGATGTTGTGTGGTGGAGAGCGCTCGACGGGGCAGCGACGGAGCTTGGCATCGTTCGTCACATCTGGCGGAGGTGGCCCTGCCAGTCTCTCCTGTGGGGCGGTGATATGTCCCAAACGTATATATAATTTCTGCTTGATCCATGCATGTTTTGTGTGATATTGCTATGATCTAGATACACTTTCATACACTTTTGATCATATTTGGACTAACTTATTAACTCAGTGCACCACAGTGCCAGTTCCTGTTTTCTGCTGTTTTTCTAATCCAGGTTTCCCCATATTAAAAATGCTCCAAAAATTTGGGAAAATTCGGATAAAAAATCAGCGCAACGCAAGCTTCCGGAATCAATAAAGTGGGGTCAGAGGGCCACCACCAGGGACCCAGGCAGCCACCTGGCGCGGCCTAGGGTCTGGCCGCGCCGGGGGGACGCATGGACCCCTGGTGGCCCCTGGATGCCCCCCTTCGCCTATTTAATCTCCGTGACGAGAAACCTCCGAAGACATAACTCTTTTTCGCGATCTCGCCTCTGTTCCGCCGCCGCCGCGCTTCCAAGATCGGGAGCGCCAACAACCCTCTTCCCGGTACCCTGTCGGAGGGAGGATTGACCTCCGGGAGCTTCCCCTCCACCATGGACGCTTCCCGGATGTGCCGTGAGTAGTCTCCCTTGGACCAGGGGTCCGTGACCAGTAGCTATGTGATGTTCTCCTGTCCTCTTTGTTTTTCATGGTTTAGACCTCGTGGGCTTCCCTACATGATCGAGGCAAATATGTAATTTTCTGTTGTTGCTATGCTGAGTTTGCTGGGATCTGATGGATTATGAGACTATGTTCAGATTGTGATTGAGTAATATATTTGGTTCTTATCTTTTATATTTTTGTTCCTAAGTAATTCTTGCATGTTCTCCGTTAGTGTTTATTGCTTTGGCCAAGTAGTAGGTAGTGACTCCAAGAGGGAACGTTATGCTCGATTGTGGGTTCATGCCCCCGATGACATGCTTGAGTGACAGAAACATGAGTCTAGGGGATGTACTGTTGCCATAAGGGGGAAAACAACGGTGCTTGTAACCGCGGTTGCAAGGATTGTTTACTTTACGCAAAGTGCTTTTTAATGCAGTTGTCTATTGCTTTGGGTTTACAATTTGGGTGGGGCTCGCAACTTAATACCAACGAGATGTTCTGGATAGATATCTCAAGGTGGATGATTAGTAGTATATGTAATTGGATTTCGGTCTACTTATTTTGGCGTAACGCCCATGCTTTTGAGCCTCTTGCTTTCTTTGTAGCATAGTTATCATTGCTGTGCGTTTTTAATCCTGTCAATTGCCCAGCTGTGATTTGTTTACCTCGCATAGCAGTTTTATCGTCTTTTGGGAGAGAGACATCACTAGTGAACATCACGGGACCCCGGTCCATATTCTCATCACTGTTCACACGCTCTTTTATTTTCCTGATTTTACTTTCTAGTTGCTATCACCATTATCATTATACTTGTGTTTGATCCTTTGTAAACAGCAAGACTGGAGAGATTGACAACCTCTCTGAACTTCTTTGGGAGCAAAGTTATTTGTGTTGTGTGCAGGTCCACATCAACTGCTCCGTTGACACCTACTTATCATTACCGGAGTCCTACGGGGGACAAACCCTATCCTCTACATAGGGGAAATTTGCTGCTATCCTACATCTCACCTTCCACTTGGGGTAACCAACGAAGGGAGAGAAACCATTATCATCATCTCGCACATCAAGCAAATTTCTGGCGCCGTTGTCGGGGACTCCAAGTGCTAAGATAGGGGAGTTGCACACTATCTTTTACCTTTGCTTTTTAGTCTTGTTAGTTTACCTTTCAGTTTTCATCCTTGTGTCCTATATCAAAAATCACAAAAAAATCTGCCACACTTGCTGTTGCTATGAGTTCCACTGAAAACACCAAGTCGTGTGACTTCAATAGTCACAACAATTAAGACTTTATCTGCACTCCTATTGCCACACTGATACAGTGAGGATAGTTCTCTCACTCCTCGTTGGTTACCCCAAGTGGAAGGTGAGATGTAGCGTAGCAGCAAATTTCCCTTAGCGAAGATGCTAAGGTTGAGTATCGAACTAGAAGGACTCACAGAAATACAAGTAGGTGTCACGGCGCTTGACGTGGACCTGCACACAGCAACAAATAACTTTTCTCCCAACGAGTACAGAGGAGTTGTCAATTCCTCCGGCCTTGCTGTTTACAAAGGATCAACGCAAGAGATAAAAGTGGAAATGAAAGTAAAGACTGGAAGTAAATTGAGGGTGTGAACAATAATGTGAAGATGGACCGGGGTCCTGTGATTTTCACTAGTGATGTCTCTCTCCCAAAAGACGATAAAAATGCTAGCGAGGTAAACAAATCACAGCTGGGAAATTGACAGAATTATGAAGGCACCGCAATGCTAACTATGCTGCAAAGAAAGGAAGGGCTCAAAAGCAATGGGCAGTACACCAAGGTAAGTAGACCGAAATCCAACTGCATCTACTACGAATCATCCACCTTGAGATATCTATCCAGAACATCTCGCTGGTATAAAGTTGCGAATCCCACCCAAAGTGTAAACTCATAGCAACAGACAACTGCATTGAAAGAACTTTGCATAAAGTAAAAAATCCTTGCACCCGCGGGTACAAGCACCGTTGTTTTATCCCTGGTGGCAACATCACATCCCCTAGTCTCATGTTTCTGTCACTCAAGCTAGACATCAGGGGGATGAACCCACAATCAAGCATAACGCTCCCTCTTGGAGTTGCAAGCAAACTACTTGGTCAAAGCAAAATACTGCAACGGAGAACATGCAAGAATTTACTCAAGAACAAAATATAAAAGAGAAGAACCAAATATATTACTCATCACAATCTGAACATAGTCTCATAATCCATCAGATCCCATCAAACTCAGCATAGCAACAATAGATTTTACATAAGGGCCTCGATCATGTGAGGCGGCTCACGAGGTCTCGAAAGTGGAAGCACAAAGAGGGGAGAGGAACATCACATAGCTACTGGTCACGGACCCATGGTCCAAGGGGGACTACTCACGGTACATCCGGGAGGAGTCCATGGCTATGGATGGTCTCCCGGAGGGGGTTCCTCCTCCCGGCAGGGTGTTGGGGCAGCTTCTCCAGGCAGCCCCGATCTTGAAACGGCGGCGGCGGCGGTACAGAGGCGAGTTCGCGGAAAAGAGATCGATATTAGGGGTTTCCACCCCGAGGGCTAAATATAGGCGGAGGGGGGCATCGAGGGGACCCACAGGGCATCCAGGAGCCCCCCTGGCGCGGCCTAGGGTGGGGCCGCGCCAGGGACCCTTCTGGAGTCCCTGTGGTGGCCCCCCTCCGCTGCCTTAGTGATTCCGGAAGCTTCCGGGTCGCTGATGTTTTATCTGATTTTTCCAGTTTTTTTGGAGCACTTTTAATGGCCGGAAAAGCTGAAATACAAAAACAGCAGAAAACAACAACTGGCATCTCGGTGCACTGGGTTAATAGATTAGTCCAAATATGCTCAAAAGTGTATGGAAGTTCAAGCAAATCATGGCAAAGTCACACAAAACATGCATGGAGCAAGCAGTAATTATAGATACATTTGGGACGTATCAACATCCCCAAGCTTAATTCCTGCTCGTCCTCGAGTAGGTAAATGATAACAAGCATAATTTCTGTGGTGACATGCCACACAACCATATAAGGACTTTTAAGTAAAGCAATCAAAGCATGCAATTCAATTCAAGTCTTAACAAGCAAGAGTCTATATTAGCATTGACACAAGCAACTAAAGAACAAAAGGTGCAAGAGCTCTCGCTGTCTGTGACTCGAATGGCTCCAGATGGTGTTTGCGTGCAAGCAGGGGACTGAGAAAAAGAGAGAAAAAAGGTTGTTGAGAACAACTATCTACTAAAGTTCACACTAGGTCTCCTTTGGATTCTTATCTTGACTCGTCCCCAGACCACTAGCCAGGTACAAGTCAAACTGATCCACTCCCTTTCGATATTTTGAGCACTCATGCAATGGATGAGCGTGAGCAAGAAAGTTGACACCTAAAAGGCGAAACAGAAAGAAGGTGGAGGAGGACGACAAAAAGGTGTGAAAGTCTCACATCAATGAGGACAATCATAGGCGAGAGAAGGCCATATGATAGATATGATGTGAGGAGTAGGGATTGCCATGCAACGGATGCACATGTGAGCTAAAATCTCTCCAAGGGAACTAGTGGGTGGTGCATCTAACTTGCTTGCTCAAGAAGACCTAGAGCTCGTTTGAGGAGGCTCATCGTTGGAATATACAAGCCAAGTTTTGTAGTGTGAAGGTCCCCACATAGCTATATATATGATGATGATCTCTACGGAGTACAAGGGATAGAGGATGAAGTACTAGTGTGGATCTCTCAAAAGGAATAGTAGTGTGCCCCCTTCTCTCTCTTTTTTTTCCTTTTCTCTTTTTTCTATTTTTTTGTATTTTTTGGTGGCCTCAATGGCTCTTTCTATTCAACTCTCATTTGTCCTCTTTGGGATCTTTTGATTTTGTCCTCTTTCGGATATTTTCCTCACTTTAGGGGCAACACTCTATATTTTACAAGAATATAGGAGATCTTTCACACTTTACAAAAGTACTCACATAAAGAAGATATAACTATCATGATGCAAATGTATGCCTCGGCCAGGATAGCAGAATATGCAATGATACTAGCGTGTCATGTAGCAATGATTAGGGCAAGGCCCAACTAGCATGTGGCTCATCGATCAAGCAAGTAGCATGTATGACATGAGGATCAAGTCATGAGAAGGTGGATGTTGCATGTCAATGTATCTCGGAAAGGCTATGGAAATGCCTTGTAGGTAGGTATGGTGGCTGTTTTGAGGAAAGATATAAGGAGGCTTATGATGACAGAGCGTATCGTGCCAAGGGTTTGGAAGCACCAGCGAAGTATGCGCCAACTATCAAGGTGATAAAGGGCAATGCACGGTACCGAAAAGGCTAGAAAAAGTATAGGTGGGTGGAAGTGTCAACTTTCGAATACTCACATTAGTCCGAAGAACTCATGCACTTATTATCGGTAACTTTCAATCTAATCAGGAGGTTCACAAAGAGAAAAGTACCCTGAGGAGGAGTGTATGTGGGTTTGGTTATCCTTGCGCATCCTTGACTCATGGTACGTGAGTGTACTCTAATATTCGAACCCTCAGAGGTTAGTGATCCATCTAGTAGCTAGAGTTCTCAACAGGGGTTTTTGGTTTTCGAAAAACACACGGATTGCCCAAAATACGACATCTATCACTAATAGGCTCGAGCTATTGAGACCAAAAGTTCAAACATTACTCTAATCAATACCTCAAAACTATTGCAAGTTACTACTACAAAGAGAACAACTTTAACTTCCTACTTCTAGTCAAGACACAAAACTCAGTGCAACAGGCAAACTCTCTAACAAGATAAAACATGCAACCTATAGAAAGTTCAACCTAAAACAAAAGAAAATCTCTAGAAAAACTAAAGCACTACAACTAAACAGAGCAACAACTAAGAAAAGAAAAAGAACAACTCACAGCTAAAATTATAAGCATGCAAACCCTATGAGGAGTTCTAGTTCAAGCGGAGCGTGTATCTCTCCCACACAATAGAGTAAGCTGGGGTCTAACTTGTTACTACAGCAAACAAAGAAAAAACAAACCTATAAAAGTAAAGAGCGAGACGCTCCAAGCATAGCACACAACGCATGAAGTGATAAAAATATAGTGCAACGAGGGACGAACTGATAATTGTTGATGAAGAAGGGGATGCACGGGGGAATCCCCAAGCTTATACGCTTGAGTCTCCTTGAATATTTATTGGGGGTGCACATGGGCATCCCCAAGCTTGAGCGTTTGACACTCCAAGATCTTCTTTCATCATCTTCCATCGCGCACTTGAAAACTCCCTTCATACATAACTCATTGTAGACTGATTAGAGAGGTTAGTGCCCTACTAAAATAAATTTTTTCTACTGGAAAAATGGATAAACTTTAAGAGCTACTATTTCTCAAGATTGCCAAAAAGTTTTTGCAAATAAAAAGCAAGCTTAAAGTTTGCAAAACGAAGAAAAGGCAAAACAGGACAGAATCTGTGAAAAACAGACCAGCAGGTAGTAAAGAATTTTTTAAGGGTACTTCTGCAACTCAAATCAAAAAACTCTGAACAGAAGCCTGAAATATAATTGTATGGAGCATGCTGTCGAAAAAATTCAGATCAAAAAGATGATCTGGTGATTTATCCCGAATTTTTCCGTCAAGAAGACATAATCTATTTCTGGACAGCATGTACCAACTTTTGACCTTTCTTGCAATCTGAAGCTAAACTTGGCACAAAGCTTGAAAAGTAAAGATACAATGATGTTGCTACAACAGTAAAAATCATCAAGACTACTAAAAACAGAAGAAAATAAAAAAGAAAAAACCTAAATTCGTTGCGGGCTGCCTCCCGAAAGCGCTTCTTTAAAGCCATTAGCTAGGCTTAAAGATTATAAAAGGTGCTCTCATAAGAATAAGAATTTGAAGTAAAAAAGAGCATCAAGAAGCAAATATGAAACACATTTAAGCCTAACCCACTTCCTATGCATAGGCATCTTGTAAGAAAATAAGTCAAAGAAGCACAAAGTGACATGCATAGAAAGGTGGAACAGGAACAATTTCAAAACTTTCAACATGAAGAGAGGTGTTTTTGCAACATGGAAGTTTCTACAACCAAACTTTCCCCTCTCAAAGTAATTTTCAGTAGTATCATGAACAACATCAAGAATATAACTATGACATAAATCATGTTGTGCATGACCTACGAGCACACGTGTATAGTTTTCTACATGGTCTTTAGGATCATAAGATAATTGTAACCCATCACATTGAGCCTTGACAAGAGCAAAATTCTCCGGAATATTAGTTGGAGATTTCAAAAGGATAATAGGGCAATCAAGTGTGGGTGCAATAACAAAAATTTCATTCTTAACATGAGAAACTATAGCAAGTTCATTTCCATAAGCATCATTCATAATGGCATCATGGCCGCAAGTATAAAAGGCATCAACTTCATCAAAAAGGGATATTTCAAAAGAATCCATAGGATCATAATACTTATATAAGGTAAGATTCAAAGAGTTACTCTCATTAGAAGGTAGACATGGATAGATCCATTCTTTCTCCTTTTGTTCGTCACTCTCCTCCTCTTTTTATCCAAGGAGCTTTCAGGTTCAGAAATTTCTTCTTCCAGATAGTCCTGCAAATCATTAGTCTCTTCCTTTGGGGGAGAGATTCTCTCAAGATGATCGGTAATATAATAATTTGCATTGTAATTTTCCAAACAATAGTTAAGTATAGCAAGACTCTCAGATTTGTAAGGGGCATCATCAATATTTTTAAGAAGAGAAGTAATTTCATAGGCACCCTTATAAGCAACAAATTCTTCTATTTGCTCTGCATCATCAAAATCATAATTTCTCTTAGCATAAGAAGCTAAGGTTTCATCATCATTGTACTCACATTGGAAAGCAAGGTGTTTGTGCCTCATAAAGCAACAAGATTCATCCCTGCAGAAAGATATATTATATATTGAGCACAAGTCTCTAGCATACTCATACAACTGATGTATTTGTTTCCATAAGTGTATCCCCTTTTGAGACAAGCGGTGTTCCTTGTACCACTTTTGTTGATCCTCGGTGAATCCTCCATGCCAATAAGATCTAGTTTCAAAGAAGTCAGACATTGATTGGCAAGTAAGGAACTAGACATACTATATTTTTGGGGTTTTTTGATAAAGGACACAAAGATAAAAACTGAAAGGTAAACTAACAAGACTAAAAAGCAAAGATAAAAGATAGTGTGCAACTCCCCTATCTTGTAGACTGGAGTCCCCGGCAACGGCGCCAGAAATTAGCTTGATACAGTGAGGATAGTTCTCTCACTCCTCGTTGGTTACCCCAAGTGGAAGGTGAGATGTAGCGTAGCAGCAAATTTCCCTTAGCGAAGATGCTAAGGTTGAGTATCGAACCAGTAGGACTCACAGAAATACAAGTAGGTGTCACGGCGCTTGACGTAGACCTGCACACATCAACAAATAACTTTGCTCCCAACGAGTACAAAGGAGTTGTCAATTCCTCCGGCCTTGCTGTTTACAAAGGATCAACACAAGAGATAAAAGTGGAACTGAAAGTAAATTGAGGGTGTGAACAATAATGTGAAGATGGACCGGGGTCCCGTGATTTTCACTAGTGATGTCTCTCTCCCAAAAGAGGATAAAAGTTCTAGCGAGGTAAAACAATCACAGCTGGGCAATTGACAGAATTATGAAGGCACCGCAATGCTAACTATGCTGCAAAGAAAGGAAGGGCTCAAAATCAATGGGCAGTACGCCAAGGTAAGTAGACCGAAATCCAACTGCATCTACTACAAACCATCCACCTTGAGATATCTATCCAGAACATCTCGCTGGTATAAAGTTGCGAATCCCACCGAAAGTGTAAACTCAAAGCAACAGACAACTGCATTAAAAGAACTTTGCGAAAAGTAAACAATCCTTGCACCCGCGGGTACAAGCACCATTGTTTTATCCTTGGTGGCAACAACACATCCCCTAGTCTCATGTTTCTGTCACTCAAGCTAGACATCAGGGGGCTCAACCCACAATCAAGCATAACGCTCCCTCTTGGAGTTGCAAGCAAACTACTTGGCCAAAGCAAAATACTGCAACGGAGAACATGCAATAATTTATTCAAGAACAAAATATAAAAGAGAAGAACCAAATATATAACTCATCACAATCTGAACATAGTCTCATAATCCATCAGATCCCAGCAAACTCAGCATAGCAACAACAGAAATTACAAAAGTGCCTCGATCATGTGAGGCAGCTCACGAGGTCTCGAAAGTGGAAGCACAAAGAGGGGAGAGGAACATCACATAGCTACTGGTCACGGACCCATGGTCCAAGGGGGACTACTCACGGTACATCCGGGAGGCGTCCATGGCTATGGATGGTCTCCCGGAGGGGGTTCCTCCTCCCGGCAGGGTGCCGGGGCAGCTTCTCCAGGCAGCCCCGATCTTGAAACGGCGGCGGTGGCGGTACAGAGGCGATTTCGCGGAAAAGAGATCGATATTTGGGGTTTCCACCGCGAGGGATAAATATAGGCGGAGGGGGGCATCGAGGGGACCCACAGGGCAGCCAGGAGGCCCCCTGGCGCGGCCTAGGGTGGGGCCGCGCCTGGGACCCTTTTGGAGTCTGTAAGTGCATCAAGTGCCCTCCCCTTGAGGTTTCGGAGTTTGATGATAAAACGGTTAAGGGACTGATGTGTTTGTGAGTATACACAGGAGAACAGTCACTGATGAGGTGTTTTAACCACCAATGTCGACCCCCCAAAATGTTGAGGAACATTGGAGAAATCGGCGCGTTTCCTGAAGAATGAAGTTGCGCGAAATCGTGAGGAATCAGGATCCTGAAGCGTTCGGTTGAAGCTGAAGCTGAGGACGATCCTGAGGACGTTCGCACTGAAGGCGAAGTTGAAGCGTAGTCTTCGCTAAGACTTTTTATACTTCTTGAGTCGTAGGAAAACACCGCACTGTTGGAGGGGTTGAAGAAAACAAGTTCCGAAGTTCTGAGGAAGTGCTCAATTAGGAATCCTGAAGAAAAACCCTGAGGAAATCTCCTGCAGTAGAAGTTCAGTTCCTCGGTTGTCTGAGACCTTGTTCTTCAGGACACTGAGGAATCTGTCTTCGGTTGAGGAGTTTGGAGATTGCGAGTGCAGTTCTCATGAAGAGAGTGTTATCTCCTGCAGTAGAAGTTCAGTCCTCGTGTGTCTGAGACGTTGTTCTTCAGGACACTGAGGTAACTAACTTCGGTTGAGGAGTCTGGAGAGAGAATACTTTGACCGTGCCACGTGTTGCGTGGTGAGAGGCTAGAACTTGTCTAGCAACGGTCATTTCCGAGGGCATGAGAGTAATTGCATGCATGGGCATTTATGTCCTTTCACCTCGGGTTGCTCCGCGGCTATAAATAGCCACCCCCAGCCCCATTTGTGGGTTGGCTGCTCCGAGAGAAAAATTGACACTTGTCATTTGAGAGCAACCCACCTCTGTGGAAACTGAAGAACCTATGTGAGGAAAACCACCAGCCTGAGTAGTTGAGCATTTCTGAGGAAGTCGGTTCGAGTGATCCGAAGCTTTTTACTCTTGAAGACTGTGATCTTCTAGCCGGTGTAGAAGTCTTCAGTCTGAGGAAGTCAAGATGCAATTGTGACTTTCCGGAGTGACTGAGTCTGTAAAGGTTTCGGGAGTCTACCTTGAAGACTCACCTGAGTTATTGGACGGAGTCTGAGGACTTTAGTTCAAGGAGAACAAGGTGAAGACTATGTCTTCTGAGTTGAATCTCAGCCTCTCCAACCAGACGTAGAGTTGTCACAGCAACTTGAACTGGTCTACCAAATTAATGTCTTCAATCTCTGGTGCTATCTCTTCAACCTCTTAAGCTTCAGTATTTGCTATGTTGACTTCGTATGCTTCAGCTCTCCCTCTTCTCTTTGTCTTCATACTATGCATCTGAAGCACTTCTGCTTATCTGAATTGATTTATTTCTGTTGCATTATGATGAGCTGCCCTAATGATTACATTCTGTGAAGTTCTATTTATTCATCATTTTGGTAACTTCTTCAGCTTCATGATTGCTTCAGTCCTGAAGAAAACCAAAATCTGGTAGTAAAATTGAAAATCTCCCATTCACCCCCCCTCTGGTCGATATATTGCACTTTCAATTGGTATCAGAGCAAGGTACTCCCTTGTTCTGTGTGATTCGATTTAACCACCTGGAGTTTTAGTTATGTCGACCTCAGGTGCAATGAGTGTTGCCTCAAACTGCCCTATCTTCGACGGGACAGACTATCCATACTGGAAGAACAAGATGAGGATGCATCTTGAAGCCATTGACAAGGATCTGTGGGATATTGTTGATCAAGGCATTCCTGAAGCAAATTTGATGACTGCTCCTGAAGTTGTCAAGAAGAACTGGCAGCTTGATGCAAAAGCTCGAAGCATCATTGGTGGTCATCTCAACAAGGCCCAGTTCAACCGTATCAGTGGTCTGGATACTGCAAAGAAGATATGGACAAGACTGTCTAAAGTCAATGAAGGAGTCTCTGCTCAACGAGACTCACGGGTTGATACACTCCGCAGTCTCTTCTACAGGTTCAAGAGGCTGGACAATGAGCACGTGCAACAAACCTTTGACAGACTCACTGACATATCCAATGAACTTCAAGCATTAGGTGCCGCTGATATCACAGACCATGAAGTTGTGAAGAAACTACTGAGGTCACTGGATGACTCATTTGAGTTCCTATCGCTGATGATTCAAGAAAGGCCTGACTTCAAGACTCTGGATCCAGCGGACATTCTCGACCGCCTCAATGCTCATGAACTGAAGCTCTCTGAAAAACGAGATTTATATAGCACCACGCCTAAAGGCCGCGCGCTAAAAGCTAGAGCACGAAGAGTGTCCTCTGATGAAGAGTCTGAGGCTGATACTGATAATCCTGAAACTCTCAGCCGTGAACTTGCTCTCCTCACCAGAAAGTTCCAGAGATTCACGAAGAAGAATCGCTTCGGAAATTCCTCAAGATCGTCCTCAAGAAAAAGCAAAGATGATGACTCTGTCGAAGAAAGAAAGAGAGTCTGCCACAAGTGCAAGAAACCTGGGCATTACATCGCTGAGTGTCCTTTATGGGAAAAGGAAGCTAGACTGAAGAAGAAGAAGAAGAAAGGGAAAGATGACAGTTCTTATGAAAAGACAAAGAAGAAATCCTCAAGATCCTCAAAGTCTGCTGGATACAGGAAGAGCAGTTCCCGTAAGGCTCGCGCATATCTCGGCAAAGAATTGGACTCGGAAGAATCTGGTTCCAACCCTGATGCTGAGGAAGAAGAATCTGAAGAATCTGAGGGTGTGTCCGGTCTAGCTCTTGCCACGACGCTTGTCTCAAAGTCAATCTTCAGCACTGAGGAATCTGGTCTATCACATGTTGATGATGAAGCTGAAGACACAACTCCTGCCTTTTGCTTCATGGCCAAGTCCTCCAAGGTATCTTCTTACTCATCATCAGATGAACCCTTTGATGAAGAACCTGATGAAAACTATGCTAAACTTGCATCTAAGCAACAACGTGCACTTGAAAAGAGTCATATCTCACTAAAAAAAGTGATGATATGTTGGTTGAGGAAACGATGAAGACTCAAAAGTTGACTGATGAATCAAAAACTCTTCAGTCAAAGTTTGATGACTTGTTCAATCGTCATGAGGCACTCCTTACCGATCATGAAAAGTTGTCTCATGAGTTACTCATGAGGGAACTAGAACTTGAACGTGTAAGGATGTCTCATGACGATCTGAGGAAAGAAAATGATTCACTCCTCTCCCAACAGATTATCATGCCACAAGAAGGACTTAATCCTCCCTGTTTAAAATGCATTGAACATGATCGTATCATCTCTGTGTCTAGTTCCTCAATGTCTTCAGACTCTGTTATTTCTATTGCCTCTGTGGTATCTAACCCCTCATCTAAGGATACCATAGACATTGCTGAAGAAAATGCTAGGTTGAAGAGTCTACTGGAAACAGGCATGTTCAAGTGCCTGAAAGGACATCAGACCCTTTGTGACATCCTCAAGAAACAGATCCTCAACAAAAACCCGAGGAAAGAAGGTGTCGCATTCACTCGGAAAATCAATCCCGATAGGTCTTACTGGAAACCTGAACAATATCCAGGGACCACTTGGGTTCGGGCAAAGATGCCCCCTCCTGATCCCTATACCTTATCTGGTTATGATGCTGTTTCTTCAGATGTGATGATTGAGTCATTTGACTCAAACTATAAACTGTTTAAGAATGGTAATGGTGAGGTATTTGCCAGATACATCGGAGCTAACTGCAGGAACGGTCCTCCAGTCAAGCAGATCTGGGTTCCGAAGGACCTCATCACTAACCTTCCTATGAATGCAGATGCAAATGAGCTGAGGAGATCATCTGAGGGCGATACCTCAAAAGGAAATGATTATAATCATGTATCTGCTAACCATTTTGTTCACAGGGAAGCTCCACATAAGAATGCTTATTCATTTGTTTATCCTGATGCTACCATCTCACACCCCATTAGGTCTCATCACCCTCATCAATCCTCATGTGCCTCAAGACCACCCATAAAGATGTGGGTGGTTAAGAACTAATCATCCTTGCAGGGACATGTCCTGAGGCAATTACAATTTCTGCAGATCATATGCCCAGGACAACAACATTTGAGTCAGTTGAAGGATAATTATATTGTTTTGTTTCATAGAATCAATCCCGAGGAACATCCTGAGGAACCTTAAATTCCTCAAACTGAGACTGGCTCATAACTTGCTGTATGAGATACTAATTCATTTGCAGGGAAAGACTGAATGGGTGATGGATAGTGGATGCACAAATCACATGACTGGTGACAGAAGTCTTCTTATGGAATCATCACTGAGTCCTTCTTCAAAGAAAACCACCACCTTCGCTGATAAAGGTAAAAGTAAGGTATTGGGTCTCGGCAGAGTGGCTATCTCTCGAGACCAACACATTGATAAAGTCATGCTTATTGAATCCCTTGGATACAACTTGATGTCTGTATCTATGTTGTGTGATCTTAATCTCGTTGTTCTCTTCGGAAAACATGGTTGTATTGTCTTCATGGTTAGCGATAACTCCGTTGTCTTCAGTGGGGTTTGGAAAGGTGACCTGTATATTGTAGATTTCTCTGAAGGTCCTCAGGTCGCTACATGCCTCATGGCACGAGCCTCAGAGTGCTGTCTATGGCATCGAAGACTCGGCCACGCTGGAATGAGAAATCTTTAGAAGCTGGTTCTGAAGAAACATGTCCTCGGGATTGAGGAAATCAGATTCTCAAAGGATCGGCTCTGTGGTGCTTGCGAAGCTGGAAAGATGACCAAGGCCAAGCACCCAGCGAAGACCATCATGACTACTACGAGACCACTGGAATTACTTCACATGGATCTATTCGGTCCTCCAAAGTATTCAAGCTTTGGAGGTAATGTGTATGGTCTTGTTATTGTTGATGACTTCTCACGATACACTTGGGGGTGCATTTTCTTCTCTATAAGTCAGAAACCCCAGCAATCCTCAAGCGCTTCACCCTGCGAGTCATGAACAACTACAACCTGAAGATCAAGAACATTCGAAGCGACAACGGCACTGAGTTCAAGAACTTCGGTGTGGAAGAATTCCTCGATGACTTGGGAATCACTCATGAATTCTCTGCTCCCTACACTCCTCAGCAAAATGGAGTTGTTGAGAGGAAGAATCGAACCCTCATCGAGATGGCTCGCACGATGCTGGCTGAGTACAATACTCCACTCAAGTGGTGGGATGAAGCAATCAACACTGCATGCCACATCGTCAATCGAGTGTATCTTCATAAGTTCTTCAATAAAACATCATACGAGTTAATGGTCGGTAAGAAACCCAATGTAAGTTACTTCAAAGTATTCAGTGCACCCTGATGGATTCGTGATCCTCATCATGAGTCCAAATTTGCACCCAAAGCATGTGAGGGCTTCATGCTTGGTTATGGTATCAACTCGCACACCTACAGAGTCTTCAATATTAGTCATCATAAAATTGTCGAAACTGTAGACGTGCGATTTGATGAATCTGATGGCTCCCAAAGAGAGCACCTGCCACATGATTTAGGTGAAGCACCACCTGAAGAACAGATCAAGAAGATGGGTGCTGGTGACATCATTCCTGTGGATCATCCTGAAGAAACCCACATACCTCCTGCTCCTGAAGAACATCCAAATCCTGATGCAGATAATCCTGATGACGATCCTGATCCTGAGACTCCTAATACCCCTGAAGCTCCCGAAGCACCTGAAGCTGATGCAAATGAATCTGACACCAGTGACGAAGATGCGCCTCAAGATCATCCTCCTCGACTTCCTCGTGTGGCAAATGAAGTTCAAGTGGACAAAATCCTCGTTGATGTCAACCTACCAGGTCCTCTTACTCGTGCAAGAGCTAATCGTATAGCTAACTTTTGTGGGAATTTGTCGTTTGTATCAATTTCAGAGCCCACCAAAGTCACCGAGGCATTCCAAGAAGCGGAATGGATTCAGGCAATGCAAGACGAACTTCTTCAGTTTAAACTGAATGATGTTTGTGAACTTGTCAAACGTCCTAATCCTCGAGTTCACAATGTCATCGACACGAAGTGGATCTACCGCAACAAACTCGATGATGATGGACAAGTCATCAGAAACAAAGCTTGTCTCGTAGCTCAAGGATATACTCAAGTCGAGGGGATCGACTTCGGTGAAACCTTCGCTCCTGTTGCTAGACTTGAGTCCATTCGTATTATGCTTGCATTCGCTAACCATCATAATATCAAGTTATATCAAATGGATGTGAAAAGCGCTTTCCTCAATAGTAATATCGAGGAAGAAGTATATGTTGCTCAACCTCCAGGTTTTGAAGACGCAAAGAAACCTGATATGGTGTACAGATTGAAGAAAGCCCTCTATGGACTGAAGCAAGCCCCTCGGGCTCGGTATGACACACTAAGGGACTTCCTCATCAGCAAGGGCTTCAAATCTGGTTCCCTCGATCCAACTCTTTTCACAAAACGATATGATGATGCATTATTCATATGTCAAATTTATGTTGATGACATAATATTTGGATGCACTAACAAGAAATACAGTGAAGAATTTGCATTCTTGATGAGTGAACAGTATCAGATGTCCATGATGGGCGAACTGAAGTTCTTCTTAGGGCTCCAAATTCGTCAACAACGCAACGGCATCTTCATCTCTCAGGAGAAGTACCCCAAGGAGTGCCTGAGGAAATTCGGGATGCAAGACTGCAAGGGCATCAAGACACCGATGCCCACAAATGGACAACTTGGCCCTGATGAAAATGGCAAGGACTACGATCAAAAGGTATACCGCTCCATGATAGGTTCTCTGCTATATCTATGTGCATCTAGGCCTGATATAATGTTGAGCGTTTGCATGTGTGCCCGATTCCAAGCGGCACCAAAGGAATCGCATCACCAAGCGGTGAAACGAATTCTTCGATATTTGGCTCACACCCCGTCGCTAGGCTTATGGTATCCAAAAGGCACACAGCTGGATCTCGTCGGGTACTCAGACTCAGATTATGCTGGAGATCGAGTGGATCGGAAGTCTACCTCAGGAACATGTCACTTCCTCGGACGTTCTCTTGTGTGCTGGTCATCGAAGAAGCAGAACTGCGTCTCCCTCTCCACCGCTGAAGCTGAATACATTGCTGCTGGTGCCAGCTGCTCACAGCTTCTTTGGATGAAGCAAACTCTGAAGGACTACGACATCAATCTGAAGAAAGTACCACTACTATGTGACAATGAGAGCGCCATCAAGATCTCTCAGAACCCAGTACAACACTCGAGGACGAAGCACATTGAGATTCGGTATCACTTTCTTCGAGATCATGTATTGAAGGAAGATATTGTCATCAGCCACGTGAAGACTGAAGATCAACTTGCTGATATATTCATTAAGCCTTTGGATGAGAAGCGATTTAGCACTCTGAGGTGTGAGCTAAATATCTTAGATTCCTCAAACATCCAGTGAATGGACACACATCCTAACGCTTAAACAATATTGAAGAATCCTGATGTACAACACACGATGCGTCGTACTCCTCAAATCATGAGGAACTACCTTGCTAAGTGTGAAGAAATTAACGTGGAATTGACTCAAGATCCATACGACAATTGTATGGTATCAAGTGTCTCATTCCCTATAAGGTGGGTAGCGCCACCGCCCAAACACCTCAGGATCTGTTGTTCCTCAACTTCCTCAGGATTTGAAGTCTTCATTACTGATGATCACCATGATTGTCCTCAACAGCGTTCACCTATAGTTATTGTTCTTCAACTTTTGCTTCTTCATCTAGGTGAACGTGATCGGACCCGTCCCTCTGTGCTCACTTATCTAATCTGTCTATCTCATATGCGTTCATCTGGAAATCATGTATTCCTCAGACTGAGACCATTTGTCTTCATCCTCAGCCCATGTCCTCAAGTTCCTCAAATCACGGATTTTCTGTTACAACTGTATTCAATTTGTTGCGATTTTACCGCACGTCGTGATTATCCACCATTAAGATATCCACTGAGGATCCCAACAATCCGGGGCTATCTCGTCCACAAATTTCGAAACCCCCTCAACCTTTTACCCCTCTATAAATAGCCCTCTACCCCCCCCCCCCGCCGGTCATTCCCCCCCCCACCGCTTCTCTCACTCTCGCGCCGCCGCCCTTGAGCTCCTCAAGCTCGTGCGCTCACGCCGCCTGAGTTCGCCGTTGCCGGGGACGAAGACTCGTTGTTCCTCAGCATTCACCTCAAGTCTGGTATGCTCATTCCTCAGTGGATTATTCCTCAGCGTATAATTCCTCAGTACTGTTGTGTCCTCAAGCCAGTTAAATCCTCAACTGTACTGCTAGCTTTCTGAGACCTATACCTATGCCTCATTCCTTTGTTTTCCACAGCCTATTCCTCATGAACGCATATAACTGTACCCCACTTCCCTTGCAACTTAATTCTGTCACAGGTACATGTGAGCTGAGGAATCGAATGGTTCTCATAGTCTCACTTCATTTGCAGCTCAACTCGAACGTACAATTCCTCAGTCTCCTCAGCTGAAGAAAATGGCTCCTCGACGGAAGCACACTGATACTGCTAGAGATCCACCTCCTGAGCTATATGAAAAGCTGAAGACTCCCGAACGTGAAACTGCTGATGATCGTAAGAAAAGAGTCCAGAAGATCACGAGGGAATGGGCCAAGCGTTGGGTGGCCTATCAATGGCTTAATCTTCAACATGAGGAGATGTTTGTCGTTAATCCGCCACTGAAGACCTTGGGTGTCAAGGCTCGACCTCCACCAGCTCCTGGACTCATTCCTGATCCCACAACAATGCACACTCCTGAAGACTTTCCTGCGGCATATGAGCAGTACCTCAGGCGCACTCGCAGCCGTGTCAAGAATCTTGTCTGTGACTTGACTGCTTCAATACAGATTCCACATCAGGACCAGTCTCAACCCAGACAACAACCTCCGCCTCAGCACCGCAAAAAGGCTCCCGGCATGAAACCCTCCCAGAAGACCTCAGCTAAGCCTCAAGTTGTTGGCTCCTCATGTCAACGCACGGATGGTGCTGCCCCCTCCTCAAGGATACGCACTAATGAATCTGGTGCTCCTGAGGCCTCAACCACAATGCCTCAGTCTCAGCGGAAGACCAAAACTGTTCTTTAACGCAGCCCTCGCCCCTCACCAAAGAAAACTGCTATGCGGGGCGCCATTCATCATACTCCTCAATCCTCTGATGATGAAGATGAATTTGAGGATTTGGCCGGCTTCTTCGCCACTGAAGCTGATAAGATTGAATATGTGCGTGCTGCGGCCAGACGCAAAGCTGAAGCAACGGGCTCAGAAATCCCGCTTCTCCTTGATCCCAAGAAGATCTTGGAGTACATTGAAATTTGGTCTGTCAAGCCTGACACTCCGCTTGATGATTTGTACATCCCTAAAGACATCAAGTTCTATGTTCAACAGTTCCTCATAAATGAGATTCATCAACGTGATCTTCAGAAACAGTTGAAGGCCAAACTGAAGAAAGTCCACAGTGACTTCAAGAAGAAATCTATCAGTGAAGTTACTCCTCAGGAGTTTATAGAGCATCAATGCAAAGTTCAACGTCTCAACATTGAGTTCGCTGCCAACCGTGCTTATATTGGTAAATCCAAGGAACGGATCTCACAACATATGGCAAAGTTGATGAAGCTTCGACAACCTGCTTCCTCAGTACCCACTGATACCTCTGCCAAAAGCCTCAAGCGCATGCCTGAAGCCCAACCCTCAACTCCACCTGCTACAAAGAAGCCTACTGTTGAGGACCCCATTGATGCTACGCCGCTTTCCTCAGCTCCTCCGACAAAACAGGCCGCTGATACCACCGCTCTTATTACTGCTGCCTCAACTCCACCTCAAAATCCTCTGCTCAGTTTAATCGTCTTCACTCCACCCCCTGCTGCAACACCAATTGTTCCAACTCCACCGTCCCCACCACCACCAACGATCACTGAAGTTGAAGACATGGACGTCGACATTATGGATGATGGAACTCCTCGTGTCCATGATGAGGATTATGGGCTGACAAACTCGCCCACTCATACTGTCTTCTCACCTAAGCCTCACTCCAACACCGTGACCGAGGTGCTTCCTGATACTTCTCTTCAGTCTGAAGAATCAGTTGGTGCCTCGTCCTCAGCGTTTGATGCTGATGACCCTGAAGCCAGAAGTGCTCCCATAAATTCTGCTGCTGATACTGATGCTGCAGCAACCACTACAACTAATACTGATGCTGCAACAACCACTACAACTGATACTGATGCTGCTGAACCTACCACTGCTGATCCTCAGCCCGACCCACCAGCCGCTGAAACTGAAGCTGAAGCCGAGCAAAGCACAAATGCTCCTCCTGAAGAAGAAAACAGTACAAATGCTAATGCTGAAGCCTCAAAGGATGGCTCTGAAGACAAACAAGCCACATCACCTCGTCTTCCCAAGGACCTCAACACATCTGTGCCTGAAGCATCTGTCGCTGCTCCGCCTCAGCCTCAAGCCTCCCTTCAGATTGAAGTGCCTCAAGCGCCTTCACCACCTGAAGGCCCAGTTCCATCTCGGTCCTTGTGTCCGAAGCAGAAGCAACCGTTCTTCCGTGATCTTGAAGCTGATGATACCCCAAGCTTTGATGCTACTGATTTCTTCAATGCCATGAGTTTCTTCCAAGAGGGGATTCAAAATCCTTATCATTCTGCTCCACCTCAAAAGCTGCCGAGGTTCGAGACTGCCACTCAGAAGAACTATTATGCTTCAGTGCTCTACAAACAAAACAAACTGTTTCCTCACAAGCATATTCCTCTGCTGGATATGGAAGCCCTTCCCTGCTTCAACAATGTGCTTCAGGATCTGCATCATGCCAAGCTGCTTCAGTTCTGCTCTGAATGCATCCACTGGAATGAAGAGCTTGTGCTTCAGTTTTATGCCACTTTGTATGTTTCAGGAGATCCTCTGGATATCAACACCTGGGTCCTCGACTGGATGACTGAGCATCATCATTACACCATCACTGTTCCTGAAGCAATTGACATTCTTGAGTTGCCTCAGTGCACTTCCCCAGCTGCTTGCTCCTATGGGTCTCAACTTCTTCGAGATGACCTGATGAACATGCTCATGAAGCCTCAGGCCCCTGAAGCCCCAGCTCGCACAAAGTTTCCAGTTTCTGAGCTTCTGTATCTACCAAGTACATTGTATCGGATTCTGGCGAAGACCTTTTGTCCCATTAAAGGCTATGAATCCACTGCTGAAGCAGTCATTGGCATCATGAAGAACATACTCCACAACCTCTGCATGTCTGGGCCAATCAACGTTCCTGACTTCTTCTTCAGAACTCTGGTTGATGCAGCACAGAATCCTCATATCCTGAAGCCATACGCGCCATGGATCATGAAGCTCATCCGAGCCTCGACTGGTATTGATTTTCAACCGGATCACCCGAATCATAGGACATATATACCGCATGTCGAAGTGCTTCAGCATACGATTGCTTCAAATAACAAGGGCAAATGCATATTCTATGAAGAAGTTCTCCCGACCAATTCCCTTGGTGGAAATATCCGTCATCCTCAGTCTCGAACTACTGATGAAACAAGAACTCATGCCTCAACTGAGGATACAACTCAGGCTCGAGTGATGACTGACCGAGAGCTTCTGATTAGTCTTTATCATAAGGTTGACCGAAATCATGATTGGGTGAAGCGTCAGTTTACTGAAATCCTCAGCTACATGGCTCAGACGCATTCTTCAGTGAAGAAAGTGCATCCGTATGCTCATCATACATATCAACATCTTGATGCCTTGATGAGAGAAGTAATCACCCCTGAAGACCTTGCAAAATTGGAGCTTCAAAAGCCTCCGATTCCTGCAATCAGACCCCCAAGGCAATTCAGACGCTGCACAACTCCTCCTCCGGCCATGGATTCTTATTCTTCAAACCAGGAGATGACTGCTGAAGAAGCTGAAGACACAGCTGCCTGCCCTCACACTACAACGGATTGCCTCAGGCGTGACTCACCTCAGCCTTGAAGCAACTTCAAAGGGGCGTTAGCTTCAGTTTTTCCCTTCTTTTTCATTTTATGACAAAGGGGGAGAAATCTGTTAGTCTTCAAGCGGGTTTTAGTTATGGGGTTCTTCAGTTACAACTCTCGTTCTTCAGATTTTTTTAACGAGTTGTAAACTGTAATTTTGGTGTTTTCCTGATACTATTCCTCAATTACCTCATGCTATTTCCTCAAGTTTATCATATATGCATGTGATTGTCTCTGCAAACACCTCTCTCAGTGCGTTGTTTAAATTCCTCAAACACTTCATAACATGCACTGCTTCAGAAATGCCTGGATATAGGGGGAGCTCCTCATATACCTCAAAATGCTTTAGATATTAAACATTCTTCAACTTATATGCACATCCTCAGGGCGAGCTTCATTATATCCAGCTTGATGATACAAATGTTCTTCAAAGTTTTTATTCTTCAAACTCATAATTTTATCCCCGTTGAAGCTTAACCTGATTGTCATCAAATCACCGAAAAGGGGGAGATTGTAAGTGCATCAAGTGCCCTCCCCTTGAGGTTTCGGAGTTTGATGACAAAACGGTTAAGGGACTGATGTGTTTGTGAGTATACACAGGAGAACAGTCCCTGATGAGGTGTTTTAACCACCAATGTCGACCCCCCAAAATGTTGAGGAACATTGGAGAAATCGGTGCGTTTCCTGAAGAATGAAGTTGCGCGAAATCCTGAGGAATCAGGATCCTAAAGCGTTCGGTCGAAGCTGAAGCTGAGGACGATCCTGAGGACGTTCACGCTGAAGACGAAGTTGAAGCGTAGTCTTCGCTAAGACTTTTTATACTTCTTGAGTCGTAGGAAAACACCGCACTGTTGGAGGGGTTGAAGAAAACAAGTTCCGAAGTTCTGAGGAAGTGCTCAATTAGGAATCCTGAAGAAAAACCCTGAGGAAATCTCCTGCAGTAGAAGTTCAGTTCCTCGGTTGTCTGAGACCTTGTTCTTCAGGACACTGAGGAATCTGTCTTCGGTTGAGGAGTCTGGAGACTGCGAGTGCAGTTCTCATGAAGAGAGTGTTATCTCCTGCAGTAGAAGTTCAGTCCTCGTGTGTCTGAGACGTTGTTCTTCAGGACACTGAGGTAACTAACTTCGGTTGAGGAGTCTGGAGAGAGAATACTTTGACCGTGCCACGTGTTGCGTGGTGAGAGGCTAGAACTTGTCTAGCAACGGTCATTTCCGAGGGCATGAGAGTAATTGCATGCATGGGCATTTATGTCCTTTCACCTCGGGTTGCTCCGCGGCTATAAATAGCCACCCCCAGCCCCATTTGTGGGTTGGCTGCTCCGAGAGAAAAACTGACACTTGTCATTTGAGAGCAACCCACCTCTGAGGAAACTGAAGAACCTATGTGAGGAAAACCACTAGCCTGATTAGTTGAGCATTTCTGAGGAAGTCGGTTCGAGTGATCCGAAGCTTTTTACTCTTGAAGACTGTGATCTTTCAGCCGGTGTAGAAGTCTTCAGTCTGAGGAAGTCAAGATGCAATTGTGACTTTCCGGAGTGACTGTGTCTGTAAAGGTTTCGGGAGTCTACCTTGAAGACTCACCTGAGTTATTGGACGGAGTCTGAGGACTTTAGTTCAAGGAGAACAAGGTGAAGACTATGTCTTCTGAGTTGAATCTCAGCCTCTCCAACCAGACGTAGAGTTGTCACAGCAACTTGAACTGGTCTACCAAATCAATGTCTTCAATCTCTGGTGCTATCTCTTCAACCTCTTAAGCTTCAGTATTTGCTATGTTGACTTCGTATGCTTCAGCTCTCCCTCTGCTCTTTGTCTTCACACTATGCATCTGAAGCACTTCTGCTTATCTGAATTGATTTATTTCTGTTGCATTATGATGAGCTTCCCTAATGATTACATTCTGTGAAGTTTTATTTCTTCATCATTTTGGTAACTTCTTCAGCTTCATGATTGCTTTAGTCCTGAAGAAAACCAAAATCTGGTAGTAAAATTGAAAATCTCCCATTCACCCCCCCTCTGGTCGTTATATTGCACTTTCAGAGTCCCTGTGGTGGCCCCCTCCGTTGCCTTGGTGATTCCGGAAGCTTCCGGGTCGCTGATTTTTTATCTGATTTTTCCTGATTTTTTGGAGCACTTTTAATGGCCGGAAAACCTGAAATACAAAAACAGCAGAAAACAACAACTAACAGCTGGGTGCACTGGGTTAATAGATTAGTCCAAATATGTCAAAAGTGTATGAAAGTTCAAGCAAATCATGGCAAAGTCACACAAAACATTCATGGAGTAAGCATAAATTATAGATACGTTTGGGACGTATCACACACCTTCCACTTCAGCTACCTCTTATGAAATTAAACCGGCTTTGCTAGACCTTGTTATGAGATATCAATTCTCTGGTGTTGGAGATGATGCTGCTTTACACTTGAACAATTTTGTTGAGTTATGTGATATGCAAAAGTATAAAGAAGTAGAAGGTGATGTTGTTCAGCTTAAGATTTTTCCTTTCTCCTCGAGGGAAGGAGCCAAAATGTAGTTTCAATCTTTGCCTAGGAATAACATAGATTCTTGGGATAAGTGCAAAGATGCTTTTATTGGGAAGTACTACCCACCTGCTAAAATTATCCAGTTGAGAAGTAACATTATGAATTTTAAGCAATTGGATAATGAACACGTTACCCAAGCTTGGTAACGAATGAAATCTCTTGTTAAGAAATTCCCTACACATGGTTTGACTACTTGGATGGTTATCCAGACTTTTTATGCAGGCTTAAACTTTATCTCGCGGAACCTGTTAGATTCGGCCGCGGGAGGAACCTTTATGTCAACTACACTCGGTGCTGCCACGAAACTCCTAGATGAGATGATGACCAACTATTCCCAATGGCACACTGATACGTCCCAAACGTATCTATAACTTCTGCTTGCTCCATGCATGTTTTGTGTGACTTTGCCATGTTTTGCTTGAACTTTCATACACTTTTGAACCTATTTGGACTAACCTATTAAATCAGTGCACCCAGTTGCCAGTTTCCGTTTTCTGCTGTTTTTGTATTTCAGGTTTTCCGACCATTAAATGTGCTCCAAAAATTCCGGAAAAAATATATAAAAAATCAGCGCAACAGAAGCTTCCAGAATCACCAAGAGAGGGAAGGGGGCCACCACCAGGCAGCCAGGAGGGCAGGTGACGCGGCCCCACCCTGGGCCGCGCCAGGGACCCTCCTGACTGCCTCATGGGTCCCCTCGACGCCCCCTTCGCCTATATTTACCCCTCGGGGTGGAATCCCCTAATATCGATATCTTTCTCGCGAACTCCCCTCTGTACCGCCACCGCCGCCGTTTCAAGATCGGGGCTGCCTAGAGAAGCTGCCCCGGCACCCTGCCGGGAGGAGGAACCCCCTCCGAGAGACCATCCATAGCCATGGACGCCTCCCGGATGTGCCGTGAGTAGTCCCCCTTGGACCATGGGTCCGTGACCAGTAGCTATGTGATGAATCTCTCCCCCCTTTGTGCTTCCACTTTCGAGTCCTCGTGAGCTGCCTCACATGATCGAGGCATCTATGTAATTTCTGCTGTTGCTATGCTGAGTTTGTTGGGATCTGATGGATTATGAGACTAAGTTCAGATTGTGATGAGTAATATATTTGGTTCTTCTCTTTTATATTTTGTTCTTGAGTAAATTCTTGCATGTTCTCCGTTGCGGTATTTGCTTTGGCCAAGTATTTTATTTGCAACTCCAAGAGAGAGCGTTATGCTCGATTGTGGGTTCAACCCCTTGATGTCTAGCTTGAGTGACAGAAACATGAGACTAGGGGATGTGCTGTTGCCACCAGGGATAAAACAACGGTGCTTGTACCTACGGGTGCAAGGATTGTTTACTTTACGCAAAGTTCTTTTAATGCAGTTGTCTGTTGCTTTGAGTTTACACTTTGGGTGGGATTTGCAACTTAATACCAGCGAGATGTTCTGGATAGATATCTCAAGGTGGATGATTCGTGGTAGATGCAGATGGATTTTGGTCTACTTACCTTGGCGTACTTCCCATTGCTTTTGAGCCCTTCCTTTCTTTGCAACATAGTTAGCATTGCGGTGCCTTCATAATCCTGTAAATTTCCCAACTGTGATTTGTTTACCTCGCTAGCACTTTTATCGTCTTTTGGGAGAGAGACATCACTAGTGAAAATGACGGGACCCCGGTCCATCTTCACATTATTGTTCACACCCTCAATTTACTTTCAGCTTTTACTTTCCTTTGCACCTTTTATCTCTTGCGTTGATCCTTTGTAAACGACAAGGCCGGAGGAATTGACAACTCCTTTGTACTCGTTGGGAGCAAAGTTATTTGTTGCTGTGTGCAGGTCCACGACAACACCCTAGTTAGGAAGCAATTTCTGGCGATGTTTCCACCTACTTGTATCTCCTGAGTCCTACTGGTTCGATAACCTTGGTATCTTCACCGATGGAAACTTGCTGCTGCACTGCATCTCAAACCTTCCACTTGGGGTAACCATTGAGGGGAGAGAAGCCATCAAGCAAATTTCTGGCGCCGTTGCCGGGGACTCAAGTCTACAAGATAGGGGAGTTGCACACTATCTTTTACCTTTGCTTTTTAGTCTTGTTAGTTTACCTTTCAGTTTTAACTTTTGTGTCCTTAATCAAAAATACCAAAAATACCTGCTGCTACTATGGGTTCCAATGAAAACACTAAGTTGTGTGACTTCACTAGTCACAACAACAATGACTTTATCTGCACTCCTATTGCTCCACCTGCCACTTCAGCACCTTCTTATGAGATTAAACATGCTCTGCTTAACCTTGTTATGAAAGATCAATTCTCAGGAGCAGGAGAAGATGCTGCCTTGCACCTAAACAACTTTATCGAGCTCTGCGACATGCAGAAGTACAAGGAAGTGGATGGAGACATCGTCAAGCTGAAGCTTTTTTCCTTTCTCTTTTAGAGGAAGAGCCAAGGAGTGGCTACAATATCGATTCTTGGAGCAAATGCAAAGATGCTTTTATACGGAAGTATTATACCCCTGCTAAAATTATTCAATTGAGGAGTAACATTATGAATTCTAGGCAATTGGATAATGAACACGTTGCCCAGGCTTGGGAACGTATGAAGACGCTTGTCAAGAACTGCCCCACACTTGGACTGACTACCTAGATGGTTATCCAGACTTTTTATGCAGGCTTGAACTTCACCTCGCGGAACCTGTTAGATTCGGACGTGGGAGGAACTTTTATGTCAACCACGCTTGGTGCTGCCACAAAGCTACTAGATGAGATGATTCTGAACTACTCGCAATGGCACACCGAGAGATCTCCAACCGGTAAGAAGGTAAACTCTGTCGAGGAGATCTCCTCTTTAAATGAAAAGGTTGACCTTATCATGTCTCTACTTACCAAGCAACCTTCTATTGATCCTCAAGATGTTCCTTTAAATTCTTTGGTTGCTCAGAGCAAGTAGATGTTAATTTTGTCTCTAGAAACAACTTCAACAATAATGCTTATAGGAGTAACTTTGGTAGCAACAATCCTAGGCCTTTCCCATTCAACAACTATGGGAACAACACTTATCCTACCACCCAGCAACTCCTACAGCCAGAACTATAGGGAAAAAGACCTTCCCAGCTATGAGAAACTTGTAGAAATAGAAAAGGCCACCAAAAGCTATATGCACACTCAGTTTGAACAAAACAAGGCCTTTTCTAGACAATTAGATGAGCACTCGTCTATCTTGCAAAACATTAGCAAACAGCTTGAGAGCCTGAACGGTGACATTTCCAGTCTCCAAACTAGACTCACTGCCATCGAGACTTATGTTTCAAACATGTCTCATACCCAATCTACCTTGATAAACCAAATGGCAGCTAAACCCGAAGTTGTACCCAAGGAAGAAGAGAGAATTAAGAGCCTTCCTACCTACCACACAGTAGCCACTATCCAAGTAGTTGCGGATGTCCAAACTGCTAGCACCCATCACACCCCTAGTCCCACTGGACCTATCAATGGTGATGCTACCACCTCAACCTTAGAAGAGGAAACCTCTATGAACATAGAGGCTTTCAAACAAGTGAGCTTAAATGATATCACTACTTCCTTGGTAGATAGTAGTGACTTAGACTTTGACAACTGCACTTTACCATAAGTTATTGGTTTCCTACACAAGATGTCTAGAGACCCCCACACTAGCACACTCAATCTTGCCTTCACAGAGCATATCACCAATGCTCTAATTAAAGTTAGGGAGGATAAGCTTAGAATAGAAGCCTCCATACCCAGGAAGCTAGAAGATGGTTGGGATCCTATGATAAAAATTAAATTGAATAACTTCCCTTGTTATGCTCTTTGTGATGTTGGAGCAAGTACCTCCGTTATGCCCAAAAGAATGTATGATATGCTTGAATTGAAACCTTTTGAGCCTTGTTCTTTTGGTGTTCGTCTTGTTGATTCTTCCGTAAAGAAACCTTTGGGGAAGATCGACGATGTTCTTCTCATTGTCAATGATAATTATGTTCCCGTTGATTTCACTATTATGGACATTGAGTGTGAGCCCTCTTGTCCAATTATTTTGGGACGTCCTTTTCTTCACACAGTTGGTGCTATCATTGACATGAAAGAGGGAACTATCAAATTCCAATTCCCTCTCAAGAAAGGGATGGAACATTTCCCTAGGAAAAAGATTAAGTTACCTTTTGAGTCCGTCACACGGGCTAGTTATTCTCTTGAAAAGAGTTGATCTTCTGCTTTAAGCCTAGCTAATGGCTCTAAAGAAGCGCTTTCGGGAGGCAGCCCGCAACGAATTTAGGTTTTTATTTTTGCTTTTGTTCTGTTCTTAGTGGTCTTCATGATTGTTACAACTGTAGCAACATCATTGTATCTTTACTTTTCAAGCTTTGTGCCAATTTTAGCCTCAGATTGCAAGAAAGGTCAAAAGTTGGTGCTTGCTGTCCAGAAACAGATTCTGTCTGCTTGACGGAAAAATTCTCAATAAATCACCAGATCATCTTTTTTATCTGAATTTTTTTGACAGCATGCTCCATACAATAACCTTTCAGGCGTCTGTTCAATTTTTTTGATTTGAGTTGCAGAAGTACCTCGACCAAATTCTCCTTTCTCTACTGTTCTGTTTTTCTCAGCTTCTGCCCGGTTTTTCTTTTCGCAGTTTTGCAATCCTTAAGCTTCTTTTTCTTTGCAAACTTTTTTGGGCAGGCAAGAGAAACAATAGCTATTCCTGGAAATCTTTATTTGCAGTAGAGTAAAATTATTTTATTAGGGTACTAACCTCTCTAATCAGCCTACAATGAGTTATGTATGCAGGGAGTTTTCAAGTGCGCGATGGAAGGTGATGAAAGAAGATTCAGGAGTGTCAAACGCTCAAGCTTGGGGATGCCCATGTGAACCCCCAATAAATATTCAAGAAGACTCATGCGTCTAAGCTTGGGGATGCCCCCGATGCATCCCCTTCTTCATCAACAATCATCAGTTTGTCCCTCGTTGCACTATATTTTTATCACTTCATGCGTTATGTGCTTTGCTTGGAGCGTCTCGCTCTTTAATTTTCTAGGTTTGTTTTGCTTTCTTTGCTATAGTAACAAGTTAGACCCCAACTTACTCTTTTGTGTGGGAGAGATTCACGCTCCGCTTGAACTGGAACTCCTCATAGGATTTGCATGCTTATTCTTTTAGCTGTGAGCTGTTCTTTTTTCTTTTCTTAGCTGCTGTTCTGTTTAGTTGTAGTGCTTTAGTTTTTCTAGAGCTTTTCTTTTGTCTTAGGTTGAACTTTCTATAGGTTGCATGTTTTATCTTGTTAGAGAGTTTGCCAGTTGCACTGAGTTCTTTGTCTTGACCGAAAGTATGTAGTTAAAGTTGTTGTTCTCTTTGTAGTAGTAACTTGCAATAGTTTTGAGGTATTGACTAGAGTAATGTTTGAACTTATGGTGTCAAGTGCTCTTGCCTATTAGTGATAGGTGTCATATTTTGGGCAATCCGTGTGTTTTTCGAAAACCAAAAAACCCCTGTTGAGAACTCTAGCTACTAGACGGATCACTAACCTCTGGAGGGTTCGAATATTAGAGTACACTCACGTACCATGAGTCGAGGATGCGCAAGGATAACCAAACCCCCATACACTCCTCCTCGGGGTACCTGTCTCTTTGTGAACCTCCTGATTAGATTGAGAGTTACCGATAATAAGTGCATGAGTTCTTCGGACTAATGTGAGTATTCGAAAGTTGACACTTCTACCCACCTATACTTTTTCTAGCCTCTTCGGTACCGTGCATTGCCCTTTCTAACCTCGAGAGTTGGCGCATACTTCGCCGGTGCATCCAAACCCTTGGCATGATACGCTCTGTCATCATAAGCCTCCTTATATCTTTCCTCAAAACAGCCACCATACCTACCTACAAGGCATTTCCATAGCCTTTCCGAGATACATTGCCATGCAACATCCACCTTCTCATGAATTGATCTTCATGTCATACATGCTATTTGCTTGATCGATGAGCCGAATGCTAGTTGGGCCTTGCCCTAATCATTGCTACATGATGCGCTAGTATCATTGCATATCCTGCTACCCTGGTAGAGGCATACATTTGCATCATGATAGTTACATTTTCTTTATGTGAGTACCTTTGTAAAGTGTGAAAGATCTTCTATATTCTTGTAAAATATAGAGTATTGCCCCTAAAGTGAGGAAAAGATCCCAAAGAGGACAAAATCAAAAGATCCCAAAGAGGAAAAATGAGAGTTAAATAGAAAGAGCCATTGAGGCCACCAAAAAATAAAAAAAGAGAAAAGAGAAAAGAAAAATAAAATAAAAAGAGAGAAGGGGGCATACTACTATTCCTTTTGAGAGATCCACACTAGTACTTCATCTTCTATCCCTTGTACTCCATAGAGATCATCATCATGCATATAGCTATGTGGGGACCCTTCACATTATAGAACTTGGCTTGTATATTCCAATGATGAGCCTCCTCAAACGAGCTCTAGGTCTTCTTGAGCAAGCAAGTTAGATGCACCCCCACTAGTTCCCTTGGAGAGCCTTTAGCTCACATGTGCATCCGTTGTATGGCAATCCCTACTCCTCACATCATATCTATCATATGGCCTTCTCTCGCCTATGATTGTCCTCATTGATGTGAGCCTTTCACACCTTTTTGTCTTCCTCCTCCACCTTCTTTCTGTTTCGCATTTTAGGTGTCAACTTTCTTGCTCACGCTCATCCATTGCATGAGTGCTCAAAATATCGAAAGGGAGTGGATCAGTTTGACTTGTACCTGTCTAGTGGTCTGGGGACGAGTCCAGATAAGAATCCAAAGGAGACCAAGTGTGAAACTTTAGTAGATAGTTGTTATCAATAACCTTTTTTCTCTTTCTTCCCAGTCCCTTGCTTGCACGCAAACACAATTTGGAGACATTCGAGTCACAGATAGCGAGAGCTCTTGCACCTTTATTTCTTTTGTTGCTTGGGTCAATGCTAATATAGACTCTTGCTTGTTAAGACTTGAATTGAATTGCATCCTTTGATTGCTTTACTTAAAAGTACTTATTTGGTTGTGTGGCATGTCACCATAGAAATTATGCTTGTTATCATTTACCTACTCTAAGACGAGCAGGAATTAAGCTTGGGGATGTTGATACGTCCCAAACGTATCTATGATTTCTGCTTGCTCCATGCATGTTTTGTGTGACTTTGCCATGTTTTGCTTGAACTTTTATACACTTTTGAAACTATTTGGACTAACCTATTAACTCAGTGCACTCAGTTGCCAGTTTCTGTTTTCTGCTGTTTTTGTATTTCAGGTTTTCCGACCATTAAAAGTGCTCCAAAAATTCCGGGAAAATATATATAAAAAATCAGCGCAACAGAAGCTTCCGGAATCACCAAGAGAGGGAAGGGGGGGCCACCACCAGGCAGCCAGGAGGGCAGGTGGCGCGGCCCCACCCTGGGCCGCGCCAGGGACCCTCCTGGCTGTCTCGTGGGTCCCCTTGACGCCCCTTCGACTATATTTACCCCTCGGGGTGGAAACCCCTAATATTGATCTCTTTCTCGTGAACTCCCCTCTGTATCGCCGCCGCCGCCATTTCAAGATCGGGGCTGCCTGGAGAAGCTACCCCGGCACCCTGCCGGGAGGAGGAACCCCCTCCGAGAGACCATCCATAGCCATGGACGCCTCCCGGATGTGCCGTGAGTAGTCCCCCTTGGACCATGGGTCCGTGACCAGTAGCTATGTGATGAATCTCTCCCCCCTTTGTGCTTCCACTTTCGAGTCCTCGTGAGCTGCCTCACATGATCGAGGCATCTATGTAATTTCTGCTGTTGCTATGCTGAGTTTGTTGGGATCTGATGGATTATGAGACTAAGTTCAGATTGTGATGAGTAATATATTTGGTTCTTCTCTTTTATATTTTGTTCTTGAGTAAATTCTTGCATGTTCTCCGTTGCGGTATTTGCTTTGGCCAAGTATTTTATTTGCAACTCCAAGAGAGAGCGTTATGCTCGATTGTGGGTTCAGCCCCTTGATGTCTAGCTTGAGTGACAGAAACATGAGACTAGGGGATGTGTTGTTGCCACCAGGGATAAAACAACGGTGCTTGTACCTGCGGGTGCAAGGATTGTTTACTTTACGCAAAGTTCTTTTAATGCAGTTGTCTGTTGCTTTGAGTTTACACTTTGGGTGGGATTTGCAACTTAATACCACCGAGATGTTCTGGATAGATATCTCAAGGTGGATGATTCGTAGCAGATGCAGATGGATTTCGGTCTACTTACCTTGGCGTACTTCCCATTGCTTTTGGGCCCTTCCTTTCTTTGCAGCATAGTTAGCATTGCGGTGCCATCGTAATCCTGTCAATTGCCCAACTGTGATTTGTTTACCTCGCTAGCACTTTTATCGTCTTTTGGGAGAGAGACATCACTAGTGAAAATCACGGGACCCCGGTCCATCTTCACATTATTGTTCACACCCTCAATTTACTTTTAGCTTTTACTTTCCTTTGCACCTTTTATCTCTTGCGTTGATCCTTTGTAAACGACAAGGCCGGAGGAATTGACAACTCCTCTGTACTCGTTGGGAGCAAAGTTACTTTTAGCTTTTACTTACCCTCAATTTACTTTTAGCTTTTACTTTCCTTTGCACCTTTTATCTCTTGCGTTGATCCTTTGTAAACGACAAGGCCGGAGGAATTGACAACTCCTCTGTACTCGTTGGGAGCAAAGTTATTTGTTGCTGTGTGCAGGTCCACGACAACACCCTAGTCAGGAAGCAATTTCTGGCGACGTTGCCACCTACTTGTATCTCGTGAGTCCTACTGGTTCGATAACCTTGGTATCTTCACCGAGGGAAACTTGCTGCTGCATTGCATCTCAAACCTTCCACCTGGGGTAACCAACGAGGGGCGAGAAGCCATCACACACCGAACGCGCTCCAACAGGTAGGAAGGTAAACTCTGTCAAGGAGATCACCTCTCTAAATAGAAAAGTTGACTTGATTATGTCTCTACTTACCAAGCAACCCTCTATTGATCCTCATGATGTTCCTTTAAATTCTTTGGTTTCTCAGGAACAAGTAGATGTGAACTTTATTGCTAGAAACAACTTCAACAATAATGCTTATAGGGGTAATTTTGCTAGCAATCTTAGACCATTTCCATCCAACTATGAGAACAACAACACTTATCCTAGTAACAAGAACCCCACTTCTGAACTAGAAATCATGTTTAGAGACTTTATCACTACCTGATACGTCTCAAACGTATTGATAATTTCTGCTCGCTCCATGCATGTTTTGTGTGATATTGCAATGATCTAGATACACTTTCATACACTTTTGATCATATTTGGACTAACCTACTAACTCAGTGCACCCCAGTGCCAGTTCTTGTTTTTTGCTGTTTTTTATTTCAGTTTCCCCCCATATAAAAAGTGCTCCAAAAATCTGGGAAAAATTTAAATAAAAACTCAGCATGTCGGAAGCCTCCAGAAGCCCGATGGAGGGCCAGGGGCCCACCACCAGGTGCTCAGGCGGCCACCTGGTGCGGCCAGGGGGCGTCTGGACCCCTGGTGGCCCCCCTGGCTGCCCCCTGCGCCTATTTATTCTCCATCACGGGAAACTTCCGAAGACAGAACCCTATTTCGCAATTTAGCCTCTTTTCCGCCGCCGCCGCGCTTCCAAGATCGGGAGCACCGTCAGGACCCTTCCCGGCACCCTGTCGGAGGGAGGATCGACAGTCGGGAGTGTCCCCTCTCCCATGGACGCTTCTCAGATGTGCCGTGAGTAATCTACCTTTGACCATGGGTCCATGATCAGTAGCTATGTGATGTTCTCCTCCCCTCTTTGTTCTTCATGGTTTAGACCTCGTGAGCTGCCCTACATGATCGAGACACTTATGTAATTCTTCTGTTGTTGCTATGCTGAGTTTGACGGGATCTGTTGGATTATGAGATTATGTTCAGATCGTGATAGAGTAGTATATTTGGTTTTTATCTCTTATGTTTTTGTTCCAAAGTAATTCTTGCATGTTCTCCGTTGCTGTTTATTGCTTTGGCCAAGTGGTAGGTAGTAACTCCAAGAGGGAACGTTATGCTCGGTTGTGGGTACATACCCCCTGATGACACGCTTGAGTGACAGAAACATGAGTCTAGGGGATGTGTTGTGTCCACAAGGGGTAAAACAACGGTGCTTGTAACCGCGGTTGAAAGGATTGTTTACTTTACGCAAAGTTCTTTTTAATGCAGTTGTCTGTTGCTTTGGGTCGGGCTCGCAATTTAATACCAGCGAGATGTTCTAGATAGATATATCAAGGTGGATGATTAGTAGTAGATGCAGATGAATTTTGGTCTAATTATTTTGGCGTACTGCCCATGCTTATGAGCCTCTCCCTTTATTTTGTAGCATAGTTAGCATTACGGTGCGTTTATAATCCTGTCGATTGCTGATGGCTTCTCGCCCCTCGTTGGTTACCCAAAGTGGAAGGTTGAGATCTAGACAACAACAAATTTCCCTCGGTGAAGATACCAAGGTTTGTCTCCAGTAGGACTCCGACAACGACAGGTAGGTGACAACGGCGCCAGAAATTAGCGGTTGACGTGAACCTGCACACACAACAGATAACTTTGCTCCTAACGAGTTCAGAGAGGTTGTCAATCCCTCCGGCCTTATTGTTTACAAAGGATCAAACGTACGGGATAATAATGATAGTAATAGCAATAGAAAAGTAAATAAAGCAGAAAATAAATAGTGGGTGTAAACAGTGTTGGAAATATGGAGCGGGGTCCCATGATGTTCACTAGTGATGTCTCTCTCCCAAAAGACGATAAAATAGCCATGCGAGGTAAAAAAATTACAGCTCGGCAATTGACAGGATTATGTGCGCAAACCAATGCTAACTATGCTCTAAAGAAAGGTAGAGGCTCAAAAGCATGGGCGGTACGCCAAGACAAGTAGACCGAAATCCATCTGCATCTACCTACTAATCATCCACCTTGGGATATCTATCCAGAACATCTCGCTGGTATTAAGTTGCGAATCCCACCCAAAGTGTACACTCAAAGCAACAGACAACTGCATTAAAGAACTTTGCGTAAAGTAAACAATCCTTGCACCCGCAAGTATAAGCACCGTTGTTTTCTCCCTTGTGGCAACAACACATACCCTAGACTCATGTTTCTGTCACTCAAGCTAGTCATCAGGGGGCATGAGCCCACAATCATGCATAATGCTCCCTCTTGGAGTCACTACCTACTACTTGGCCAAAGCAATAAAAAGCAACGGAGAACATGAAAGAATTACTCAAGAACATAAATATAAACGAGGAGAATCAAATATATAACACAATCACAATCTGAACATAATCTCATAATCCATCGGATCCCAGCAAACTCAACATAGTAACAGCAGAAAGATTACATATGTGCCTCGATCATGTAGGGAAGCTCACGAGGTCTAAACCATGAAGAAAAAAGAGGGGAGGAGAACATCTCATAGGTACTGATCATAGACCCATGGTCCAAGGTGGACTACTCACGGTTCATCCGGGAAGCATCCATGGTGGTGGAGAAGCTCCCGGAGGTGGTTCCTCCCTCCGGCAGGGTGCCGGGAAGAGGGCTCCTGGTGCTCCCAATCTTGGAAGCGCGGCGGTGGCGGAACAGAGGAGAGATCGCGAAAAAGGGTTCTGTCCTCGAGGGTTTCGGGACGAGAGGGATATATAGGCGAAGGGGGGCAGCCAGAGGTGGACCAGGGGCCCCAGGCGCCCCCCTGGCGCGGCCTAGGGGGTGGCCGCGCCAGGTGGCCTCCTGGGCCACCCCTGGCTCCCCTCTGGCCCCACTTTGGCTCTTCCCGAAGCTTCCTGTACGCTGATTTTTCCTATATTTTTCCCGGAATTTTTCTGGCACTTTAAGTAATGGGAAAACCTGAAATACAAAAACATCAGAAAACAGGAACTAGCACTGGGGTGCACTAAGTTAATAGGTTAGTCCAAATATGATCAAAAGTGTATGGAAGTGCATCAATATCACACAAAAGAAGCATGGAGCAAGCAGAAATTATAGATACGTTTTGGACGTATCAACATCCCCAAGCTTAATTCCTGCTCGTCCTTGAGTAGGTAAATGATAACAAGCATAATTTCTGCGGTGACATGCTACCAACCATATAAGAACTTTTTAAGTAAAGCAATCAAGGCATGTAATTCAATTCAAGTCATAACAGGCAAGAGTCTATAATAGCATTGAAACAAGCAACATAAGAACATAAAGGTGCAAGAGCTCTCGCTGTCCGTGACTCGAATGTCTCCAAATGGTGTTTGCGTGCAAGAAAGGGGATCGGGATATACGAGAGAGTAAAACATAGTTTTTATTGTTGAGAACTTAGTCTACTAAAATTTCACACTTGGTCTTCTTTGGAATCTTATCTTGACTCATCCCCAGACCACTAGCCAGGTACAAGTCAAAATGATCCATTCCTTTTCGATATTTTGAGCACTCATGCAATGGATGAGCGTAAGCAAGAAAGTTGACACTTAGGATGGCAAAGAGATAAAAATGATGGGGGAGGAAGACAAAAAAGGTGTGAAAAGCTCACATCAATGAGGACAATCATAAGCGAGAGAAAGCCAAATGTTAGATATGATGTGAGGAGTAGGGATTGCCATGCAATGGATGCACATATGAGCTAAGGTAAGCTCTCCAATGGAACTAGTGGGGGTGCATCCAACTTGCTTGCTCAAGAAGACCTAGAGCTCATTTGAGGAGGCTCATCATTGGAATATACAAGCCAAGTTCTATAGTGTGAAGGTCCCCACATAGCTATATGCATGAATGATAATCTCTATGGAGTACAAGATATGAGATGGAGTACGAGTGTGGATCTCTCAAAAGGAATAGTAGTTTGCCCCCTTCTCTCTTTTTATTTCTTTTTCTCTTTTTTCTCTTTTTTTCTATTTTCTGGTGGACTCAATGGCTCTTTCTATATATCTCATTTGTCCTCTTTGGGATCTCTTGATTTTGTCCTCTTTGGAATCTTTTCCTCACTTTAGGGGCAACACTCTATATATTACAAGAAGTATAGAAGATCTTTCACACTTTCAAAAGTACTCAACATAAAGAAAATGAAACTATCATCAAGTATGCAAATGTATGCCTCTACTAGTGTAGCAGGATATGCAATGATACTAGCGCATCATGTAGCAATGATTAGGGCAAGGCCCAACTAGCATGCGGCTCATCGATCAAGCAAAAGCATGTATGACATGAAGATCAATTCATGAGAAGGTGGATTTTGCATGGCAATGTATCTCGGAAAGGCTATAGAAATGCCTTGATAGGTAGGTATGGTGGTTGTTTTGAGGAAGGATATAATGAGGCTTATGATGACAGAGCGTATCGTGCCAAGGATTTGGATGTACCGGCGAAGGTGGACGCCAACTCTCGGGGTGAGAAGAAAGCAATGCGCGGCACATGAGAGGCTAGCAAATATTGGAAGGTGGAAGTGTCAACTTTCGAATACTCACATTAGTCCGAAGAACTCATGCACTTATTATCGGTAACTCTCAATCTAATAAGGAGGTTCACAAAGAGACAAGTACCCCGAGGATGAGTGTATGGGGGTTTGGTTATCCTTGCGCATCTTCGACTCATGGTACGTGAGTGTACTCTAATATTCGATCCCCAAGCTTGAGCGTTTGACACTCCTGAATCTTCTTTTATCATCTTCCCTCGCACACTTGAAAACTCTCTTCATACATAACTCATCATAATCTGATTAGCGAGGTTAGTACCCATAATAAAATAATTTTCTTCTACTGGAAATAAGGATATTCTTGAATAGCTATTGTTTCTCAAGATTTCCAAAAAGTTTTTTCAAAGAAAAAGCAAGCTTAAGGTTTGCAAAACGAAGAAAAGGCAAAATAGGACAGAATCTGTGAAAAACAGACCAGCAGGTAGTAAAGAATTTTTTAGGGATACTTCTGCCACTCAAATCAAAAAACTCAGAACACACAAAGTTTCGTGATTGTATAGAGCACGCTGTGTAAAAAATTCAGCTCAAAAAGATGAACTGGGATTTTTCTATGATTTTTCCCGTCATGAGGACAGAATCTGTTTTCTGGACAGCATGTCACAACTTTCGCTTCCCTTGTCATATGAGGCTATAATTGGCACAAAGCTTGAAAAGTAAAGATACAATGATATTGCTACAGTAGTAACAATCATCAAGACCACTAAAAACAGAAGAAAAACAAAAAGGAAAACCTAAATTCGTCGCGGGCTGCCTCCCGAAAGCGCTTCTTTAAAGCCATTAGCTAGGCTTAAAGATTATAGAAGATGCTCTCACAAGAATAAGAATTTTGAAGCGAAAGAAAGCATCAAGAAGCAAATATGAAACACATTTAAGCCTAACCCACTTCCTATGCATAGGAATCTTGTAAGAAAATAAATCAAAGAAGCACAAAGTGACATGCATAGGAAGGTCGAAAAAGAACAACTTCAAAACTTTCAACATGAAGAGAAGTGTTTTAGTAATATGGAAGTTTCTACAACCAAACTTCCCTCTCTCGAAATAATTTTCAGTAGTATCATGAACAACATCAAGAATATAAATATCACATAAATCATGTTGTTCATGACCTACAAGCACACGTGTATAGTTTTCAACACGGTCTTTAGGATTATAAGATAAATGCAACCCATCACATTGAGCCTTGATAAGGGAAAATTCTCCGGTGTTGGAGGTTTCAAAAGGATAATATGGCAATCAAGTGTGGGTGCAATAGCAACAATTTCATGCTTAACATAAGGAACTATAGCAAGTTCATCTTCGTAAGCGTCATCCATAGTGGCATCATGGCCATCAACAAAGCAAGTATCAAGATCATCAGAAAGGGATGTATCAAGTGAGTCCTCAGAATCATAGGATTCCCCTTCATAGCAATCATTAGCCTCTTCTCGGGCAGCAAGCATTCTATTTTTAAAATCCTCAATATAAGCATTGGAAGTATAATTCTCGAAGCAATAAGCAAGAACTGCAAAGTTTTCACACTTGTGAATAGTATCATAGTACTTTTCAATCAAAGAAGCAATCTCATAAGCACCCTTAAAAGCAACTGATACGTCCAAAACGTATCTATAATTTCTTCTTGCTCCATGCCTCTTTTGTGTAATATTGCTATGATATTGATGAACTTCCATACACTTTTGATTATATTTGGACTAACCTATTAACTCAGTGCACCCTAGTGCCAGTTCCTGTTTTCTGCAGTTTTTCTATTTCAGGTTTCCCCCATATTAAAAGTGCTCCAAAAATTCAGGAAAAATCCAATAAAAAATCAGCGATACGGAAGCTTCGAGAATCACCGAGGGGGGGCCAAAGGGGACCCACCAGGGCCCCAAGCGCCCTCCCGGCGCTGCCTAGGGTGGGGCCGCGCCAGGGGGGGGGGGGCGCCTGGACCCCTGGTGTCCCCCCTGGCTGCCCCCCTTCGCCTATTTATTCCTTGTGACGTGAAACCCCCGTGTCGGGAACCATTTTTCGCGATATCTCCTCTGTTCCTCCGCCGCCGCGCTTCCAAGATCGGGAGCACCAGAAGACCTCTTCCCGGCACCCTTCCGGAGGGAGGAACCACCACCGGTAGCTTCTCCACCACCATGGATGCTTCCCGGATGAACCGTGAGTAGTCCACCTTGGACCATGGGTCTATGATCAGTAGCTATCTGATGTTCTCCTCCCCTCTTTGTTCTTGATGTATTAGACCTCGTGAGCTGCCCTACATGATCGAGGCACATATGTAATATTTCTGCTGTTGCTATGCTGAGTTTGCAGGGATCCGATGGATTATGAGATTATGTTCAGATTGTGTTTGAGTAATATATTTGATTCTCCTCTTTTATATTTATGTTTTAGAGTAATTCTTGCATGTTCTCCATTGCTATTTATTGCATTAGCCAAGTAGTAGGTAGTGACTCCAAGAGGGAGCGTTATGCATGATTGTGGGTTCATGCCCCCCGATGACTAGCTTGAGTGACAGAAACATGAGTCTAGGGGATGTGTTGTTGCCACAAGGAGGAAAACAACGGTGCTTGTACTTGCGGGTGCAAGGATTGTTTACTTTACGCAAAGTTCTTTAATGCAGTTGCCCGTTGCTTTGAGTTTACACTTTGGGTGGGATTCGAAACTTAATACCAGCGAGATGTTCTGGATAGATATCTCAAGGTGGATGATTAGTAGGTAGATGCAGATGGATTTCGGTCTACTTGTCTTGGCGTACCGCCCATGATTTTGAGCCTCTTCCTTTATTTATAGCATAATTAGCATTGGTTTGCGCACATAATCCTGTCAATTGCCCAGCTGTAATTTGTTTACCTCGCGTGGCTATTTTATCGTATTTTGGGAGAGAGACATCGCTAGTGAACATCATAGGACCCCGGTCCATATTTCCAATATTGTTTACACCTTCAATTTACTTTCAGTATTTACTTTTCCGTTGCTATCACTATCATTATTATCCCGTGCGTTTTATCCTTTGTAAACAACAAGGCCGGAGGGATTGACAACCTCTCTGTACTCGTTGGGAGCAAAGCTATCTGTTGTGTGTGCAGGTCCAGGAGAGGCAAGTGCTTATCGAATGGCGCATCACTTGCCTAACCACCTACTTGTCGATATTGGAGTCCTACTGGTTTGATACTAGAACCTTAGTACCTTCGCTAAGGGAAACGTGCTGCTGTCTACATCTCAACCTTCCACTTTGGGTAACCAACGAGGGACGAGAATTCGTACCATGAAAAAGCAATTTCTGGCGTCGTTGCAGGGGACTCCACTCTTCAAGATAGGAGAGTCGCACACTATAATTTATCTTTTCTTTTTAGTCTTGTTAGTTTACCTTTCATTTTTTGCTTTAGTGCCTGATGGCAAGAGAGTGTTATACTCTTCAAGCCCTCGTTGATTACCCCAAGTGCAGAGTGAGATATAGTGCAGCGGTAAGTTTTCCCTTGGCAAAGATACCAAGGTTTGTCTCCCGTAGGACTCTGAAGGATACAAGAAGGTGGGAAAGTGAACAATGGCGCCGAGGTTGCTAACCTCACCTGGACCTGCACACAGATACAAATAACTTTGCTCCCAACGAGTACAGAGGAGTTGTCAATTCCTCCGGCCTTTCTGTTTACAAAGGATCAACGCAAGAGATAATAATAGTGGCAACTGAAAGTAAAGACTGAAGGTAATAAGGGTGTAATCAATGATATGAAGATGGACCAAGGTCACGTGATTTTCACTAGTGATGTCTCTCTCCCAAAAGACGATAAAAGTGCTAGCGACGTAAACAAATCACAGTTGGGAAATTGACAGGATTATGAAGGCACCGCAATGCGAACTATGCTGCAAAGAAAGGAAGGGCTCAAAAGCAATGGGCAGTACGCCAAGGTAAGTAGACCGAAATCCATCTGCATCTACTACGAATCATCCACCTTGAGATATCTATCCAGAACATCTCGCTGGTATTAAGTTGCAAATCCCACCCAAAGTGTAAACTCAAAGCAACAGACAACTGCATTAAAAGAACTTTGCGTAAAGTAAACAATCCTTGCACCCGCAAGTACAAGCACCGTTGTTTTATCCCTGGTGGCAACAACACATCCCCTAGTCTCATGTTTCTGTCACTCAAGCTAGACATCAGGGGGCTGAACCCACAATCGAGCATAACGCTCTCTCTTGGAGTTGCAAATAAAATACTTGTCCAAAGCAAATACCGCAACGGAGAACATGCAAGAATTTACTCAAGAACAAAATATAAAAGAGAAGAACCAAATATATTACTCATCACAATCTGAACATAGTCTCATAATCCATCAGGTCCCAACAAATTCAGCATAGCAACAACAGAAATTACATAGATGCCTCGATCATGTGAGGCAGCTCACGAGGACTCGAAAGTGGAAGCACAAAAGGGGGAGAGATAGATCACATAGCTACTGGTCACGGACCCATGGTCCGAGGGAAACTACTCACGGTACATACGAGAGGCGTCCATGGCTATGGAGGTTCTCACGGAGGGGGTAGCTTCTCCCGGCAGGGTGCCGGAGCAGCTTCTCCAGGAAGCCCCGATCTAGAAACGGCGGCGGTGGCGGAACAGAGGCGAGATCGCGAAAAAGGAGTCTGTCCTAGGGGTTTCCACCCCGAGGGGTTAATATAGGCGAAGGGGGGCGTCGAGGGGACCCACCAGGGACCCTCCTGGCCTCCTGGTGGTGGCCCCCTTCGCTCCTTTGGTGTTTCCGGAAGCTTCCGTGACGCAGATTTTTTATCTGATTTTTCCGGAATTTTTGGAGCACTTTTAATGGCCGGAAAACCTGAAATACAAAAACAGCAGAAAACCGCAACTGGCAACTGGGTGCACTGAGTTAGTAGGTTAGTCCAAATATGCTCAAAAGTGTATGAAAGTTCAAGCAAAACATGGCAAAGTCACACAAAACATGCATGGAGCAAGCAGAAATTATAGATACGTTTGGGACGTATCAACATCCCCAAGCTTAATTCCTGCTCGTCCTCGAGTAGGTAAATGATAACAAGCATAATTTCTGTGGTGACATGCCACACAACCATAAAAGGACTTTTAAGTAAAGTAATCAAAGCATGCAATTCAATTCAAGTCTTAACAAGCAAGAGTCTATATTAGCATTGACACAAGCAACAAAAGAACAAAGGGTGCAAGAGCTCTCGCTGTCCGTGACTCAAATGTCTCCAGATGGTGTTTGCGTGCAAGCAAGGGATAGGGAAATACGAGAGAAAAAATAAGGTTGTTGAGAACAACTATCTACTAAAGTTTCACACTTGGTCTCCTTTGGATTCTTATCTGGACTCGTCCCCAGACCACTAGTCAGGTACAAGTCAAACTGATCCACTCCCTTTCGATATTTTGAGCACTCATGCAATGGATGAGCGTGAGCAAGAAAGTTGACACCTAAAAGGCGAAACATAAAGAAGGTGGAGGAGGAAGACAAAAAGGTGTGAAAGGCTCACATCAATGAGGACAATCATAGGCGAGAGAAGGCCATATGATAGATATGATGTGAGGAGTAGGGATTGCCATACAACGGCTGCACATGTGAGCTAAAAGCTCTACAAAGGAACTAGTGGGGGTGCATCTAACTTGCTTTCTCAAGAAGACCTAGAGCTCGTTTAAGGAGGCTCATCATTGGAATATACAAGCCAAGTCCTATAGTGTGAAGGGTCCCCACATAGCTATATGCATGATGATGATCTCTATGGAGTACAAGGGATAGGAGATGAAGTACTAGTGTGGATCTCTCAAAAGGAATAGTAGTATGCCCCCTTCTATTTTTTTATTTTTCTCTTTTATTTTTTATTTTTTTGGTGGCCTCAATGGCTCTTTCTATTTAACTCTCATTTGTCCTCTTTGGGATCTTTTGATTTTGTCCTCTTTGGGATCTTTTCCTCACTATAGGGGCAATACTCTATATTTTACAAGAATATAGGAGATATTTCACACTTTACAAAGGTACTCACATAAATAAAATGTAACTATCATGTTGCAAATGTATGCCTCTGCCAGGGTAGCAGGATATGCAATGATACTAGCGCGTCATGTAGCAATGATTAGGGCAAGGCCCAACTAGCATGCGGCTCATCGATCAAGCAAGTAGCATGTATGACATGAAGATCAAGTCATGAGAAGGTGGATGTTGCATGACAATGTATCTCGGAAAGGCTATGGAAATGCCTTGTAGGTAGGTATGGTGGCTGCTTTGAGGAAAGATATAAGGAGGCTTATGATGACAGAGCGTATCATGCCAAGGGTTTGGATGCACCGGCGAAGTATGCGCCAACTCTCGAGGTTAGAAAGGGCAATGCACGGTACCGAAGAGGCTAGAAAAAGTATAGGTGGGTAGAAGTGTCAACTTTCGAATACTCACATTAGTCCGAAGAACTCATGCACTTATTATCGGTAACTCTCAATCTAATCAGGAGGTTCACAAAGAGACAGGTACCCCGAGGAGGAGTGTATTGGGGGTTTGGTTATCCTTGCGCATCCTCGACTCATGGTACGTGAGTGTACTATAATATTCGAACCCTCTAGAGGTTAGTGATCCATCTATTATCTAGAGTTCTCAACAAAGGTTTTGGTTTTCGAAAAACACACGGATTGCCCAAAATACGACATCTATCACTAATAGGCAAGATCTCTTGACACCATAAGTTCAAACATTACTCTAGTCAATACCTCAAAACTTTTGCAAGTTACTACTACAAAGAGAATAGCAACTTTAACTACCCACTTTCAGTCAAGACACAGAACTCAGTGCAACAGGAAAACTCTCTAACAAGATAAAACATGCAACCTATAGAAAGTTCAACCTAAGACAAAAAGAAAAGCTCTATAAAAACTAAAGCACTACAACTAAACAGAACAGCAGCTAAGAAAAGAAAAAGAACAGCTCACAGCTAAAAGAATAAGCATGCAAATCCTATGAGGAGTTCTAGTTCAAGCGGAGCGTGAATCTCTCCCACACAAAAGAGTAAGTTGGGGTCTAACTTGTTACTACAGAAAACAAAGCAAAAGAAAACAAAAAAAAACCTAAGAGCGAGACACTCCAAGAAAAGCACATAACGCATGAAGTGATAAAAATATAGTGCAACGAGAGACGAACTGATAATTGTTGATGAAGAAGGGGATGAGCTTAGACGCTTGAGTCTTCTTGAATATTTATTGGGGGTGCACGTGGGCATCCCCAAGCTTGAGCGTTTGACCCTCCTGAATCTTCTTTCATCATCCTCCATCGCGCACTTGAAAACTCCCTTCATACATAACTCATTGTAGGCTGATTAGAGAGGTTAGTACCCTAATAAAATAATTTTTCCTCTACTGGAAATAAAGATAAACTTGAAGAGATACTGTTTCCCAAGATTGCCAAAAGGTTTTTGCAAATAAAAAGCAAGCTTAAGGTTTGAAAAAGTGAAGAGAGACAAAACCTGGCAGAATCTGTGAAAAACAGAACAGCAGATAGAAACGAATTTTTTAGAGGTACTTCTGCAAATCAAATCAAAAAACTCAGAACATACGGAAGTTTCGTAATTGTATAGAGCATGCTGTGTAAAAATTTCAGCTCAAAAGTATGAACTGGGAGTTTTCTCTGATTTTTCTAGTCACGAGGACAGAATCTGTTTTCTGGACAGCATGTCACAACTTTTACTTCCCTTGCCGTATGAGGCTAAACTTGGCACAAAGCTTGAAAAGTAAAGATACAATGATGTTGATACAGTACTAAAAATCATCAAGACCACTAAGAACAGAAAAAAAGCAAAATGAAAAACCTAAATTCATTGCGGGCTGCCTCTCGAAAGCGCTTCTTTAGAGCCATTAGCTAGGCTTAAAGCAGAAGATCAAGTCTTTTCAAGAGAATAACTAGCCCGTGTGACGGACTCAAAAGGTAGCTTAATATTTTTCCTAGGGAAATGTTCCATCCATTTCTTGAGAGGGAATTGGAATTTGATAGTTCCCTCTTTCATATCAATAACAGCACCAACTGTGCGAAGAAAAGGGCGTCCCAAAATAATTGGACAAGAAGGTTCACATTCAATGTCCATAATAGTAAAATCAACGGGAACATAATTGTCATTGACAATGATAAGAACATCGTCGATCTTCCCCAAAGGTTTCTTTACGGAAGAATCAACAAGACGAACACCAAAAGAACAAGGATCAAAAAGTTTCAATTCAAGCATATCATACATTCTTTTGGGAATAACAGAGGTACTTGCTCCAACGTCACAAAGAGCATACCAAGAGAAGTTATTCAATTTAATTTTTATCATAGGATCCCAACCATCTTCTAGATTCCTAGGTATGGAGGCCTCTAGTCTAAGATTCTCCTCCCTAACTTTGATTAGAGCATTGGTGATATGCTCTGTGAAGGCAAGATTGAGTGTGCTAGTGTGGGGGTCTCTAGACATCTTGTGTAGGAAACCAATAACTTCAGGTAAAGTGCAGTTGTCAAAGTCTAGGTCACTACTATCTATCAAGGAGGTAGTGATATCATTTAGGTTCACTTGCTTAAAAGCCTCTATGTTCATAGAGGTTTCCTCTTCTAAGGTTGAGGTGGTAGCATCACCATTGATAGGTCCAGTGGGACTAGGGGTGTGATGGGTGCTAATAGTTTGGACATCCTCAACTACTTGGATAGTGGCTACTGTGTGGTAGGTAGGAAGGTTCTTAATTCTCTCTTCTTCCTCCTTTTCTCTAGCCCATCTCTCTTTGAGTTTATCCATCATCCTAATATTTTCATTGATTTGTAACTGGATAGCATTAATAGGAGTGACCTTACTATCCTCAAGAAGAGAGGTTGTAATTTTTAACATCTCAACATCAAGGGATAAGTTGTCTACCTTCAAACAAAGATTATCTAATTTAGCTAGTTTTTCTTCCACATTCTTGTTGAAGGCTTTTTGGGTAGTGATAAAGTCTCTAAGCAAGGTCTCTAGTTCTGAAGTGGAGTTTCTGGTGGTAGGATAAGTGTTGTTCCCATAGTTGTTGGATGGGAAAGGCCTAGGATTGTTGCTGCGAAAGTTACTCCTATAAGCATTATTGTTGAAGTTGTTTCTAGCGACAAAATTGACATCTACTTGATCCTGAGCAACCAAAGAATTTAAAGGAACATCTTGAGGATCAATAGAAGGTTGCTTGGTAAGTAGAGACATGATAAGGTCAACCTTTTCATTTAAAGAGGAGATCTCCTCGACAGAGTTTACCTTCTTACCGGTTGGAGATCTCTCGGTGTGCCATTGCGATTAGTTCAACATCATCTCATCTAGTAGTTTTGTGGAAGCACAAAGCGTGGTTGACATAAAAGTTCCTCCCGCGGCCGAATCTAACAGGTTCCGCGAGGTGAAGTTCAAGCCTGCATAAAAAGTCTGGATAACCATCCAGGTAGTCAGTCCATGTGTGGGGCAGTTCTTGACAAGCGTCTTCATACGTTCCCAAGCCTGGGCAACGCGTTCGTTATCCAATTTCCTGAAATTTATAATGTTACTCCGTAATTGAATAATTTTAGCAGGGGGATAGTACTTCCCTATAAAAGCATCTTTGCATTTACTCCAAGAATCGATACTGTTCTTGGGCAAAGATTGTAGCCATTCCTTGGCTCTTCCTCTCAAAGAGAAAGGAAAAAGCTTCAGCTTGACGATGTCTCCATCTACTTCCTTGTACTTCTGCATGTCACAGAGCTCGGTAAAGTTGTTTAGGTGCAAGGCAGCATCTTCTCCTGCTCCTGAGAATTGATCTTTCATGACAAGGTTAAGCAGAGCAGGTTTAATCTCATATGAAGGTGCTGAAGTGGCAGGTGGAGCAATAGGAGTGCAGATAAAGTCACTGTTGTTGTGACTAGTGAAATCACACAACTTAGTGTTTTCATTGGAACCCATTGTAGCAGCAGATATTTTTGGTATTTTTGATTAAGGATACAAAAGTAAAAACTGAAAGGTAAACTAACAAGACTAAAAAGCAAAGATAAAAGATAGTGTGCAACTCCCCTATCTTGTAGACCGGAGTCCCCGGCAACAGCGCCAGAAAACTTGCTGATGGCAAGAGAGTGTTATACTCTTCAAGCCCTCGTTGATTACCCCAAGTGCAGAGTGAGATATAGTGCAGCGGCAAGTTTTCCCTTGACAAAGATACCAAGGTTTGTCTCCCATAGGACTCCGAAGGATACAAGAAGGTGGTAAAGTGAACAATGGCGCCGAGGTTGCTAACCTCACCTGGACCTGCACACAAATACAAATAACTTTGCTCCCAACGAGTACAGAGGAGTTGTCAATTCCTCCGGCCTTGCTGTTTACAAAGGATCAACGCAAGAGATAATAATAGTGGCAACTGAAAGTAAAGACTGAAGGTAATAAGGGTGTAATCAATGATATGAAGATGGACCAAGGTCACGTGATTTTCACTAGTGATGTCTCTCTCCCAAAAGACGATAAAAGTGCTAGCGAGGTAAACAAATCACAGTTGGGAAATTGACAGGATTATGAAGGCACCGCAATGCTAACTATGCTGCAAAGAAAGGAAGGGCTCAAAAGCAATGGGAAGTACGCCAAGGTAAGTAGACCGAAATCCATCTGCATCTACTACGAATCATCCACCTTGAGATATCTATCCAGAACATCTCACTGGTATTAAGTTGTGAATCCCACCCAGAGTGTAAACTCAAAGCAATAGACCACTGCATTAAAAGAACTTTGCGTAAAGTAAACAATCCTTGCACCCGCAAGTACAAGCACCGTTGTTTTATCCCTGGTGGCAACAACACATCCCCTAGTCTCATGTTTCTGTCACTCAAGCTAGACATCAGGGGGCTGAACCCACAATCGAGCATAACGCTCTCACTTGGAGGTGCAAATAAAATACTTGGCCAAAGCAAATACCGCAACGGAGAACATGCAAGAATTTACTCAAGAACAAAATATAAAAGATAAGAACCAAATATATTACTCATCACAATCTGAACATAGTCTCATAATCCATCAGATCCCAACAAACTCAGCATAGCAACAACAGAAATTACATAGATGCCTCGATCATGTGAGGCAGCTCACGAGGACTCGAAAGTGGAAGCACAAAAGGGGGAGAGATAGATCACATAGCTACTGGTCACGGACCCATGGTCCGAGGGAACTACTCACGGTACATACGGGAGGCGTCCATGGCTATGGAGGGTCTCCCGGAGGGGGTAGCTTCTCCCGGCAGGGTGCCGGAGCAGCTTCTCCAGGCAGCCCCGATCTAGAAACGGCAGCAGCGGCGGAACAGAGGCGAGATCGCGAAAAAGGAGTCCATCCTAGGGGTTTCCACCCCGAGGGGTAAATATAGGCGAAGTAGGACGTCGAGGGGACCCACCAGGCAGCCAGGAGGCCTCCTGGCGCGGCCTAGGGTGGGGCCGCGCCAGGGAACCTCCTGGCCTCCTGGTGGTGGCCCCCCTTCGCTCCTTTGGTGTTTCCGGAAGCTTCCGTGACGCTTATTTTTTATATGATTTTTACGGATTTTTTGGAGCACTTTTAATGGCCGGAAAACCTTAAATACAAAAACAGCAGAAAACAACAACTGGCAACTGGGTGCACTGAGTTAGTAGGTTAGTCCAAATATGCTCAAAAGTGTATGAAAGTTCAAGCAAAACATGGCAAAGTCACACAAAACATGCATGGAGCAAGCAAAAATTATAGATACGTTTGGGACGTATCAGTGCCCTTTATCAAAAATCAAAAAAATAGTTATCTTGCTTGCTGCTACTATGGGTTCCTCCGAGAACACCAAGTTGTGTGACTTCACTAGTCACAACAACAGTGACTTTATCTGCACTCCTATTGCTACACCTGCTACTTCAACACCTTCTTATGAGATTAAACCTGCTTTGCTGAACCTTGTTATGAAAGATCAATTCTCCGGTGTTGGAGATGATGCTTCTTTGCACTTAAATAATTTTATTGAGCTTTGTGATATGCAAAAGTACAAAGAAGTAGATGGTGATATTGTTAAGCTTAAGCTTTTTTCCTTTCTCCTTGAGAGAAGGAGCTAAAATCTTGTTTCAATCCTTGCCTAGGAATAGCATAGATTCTTGGGACAAGTGCAAGGATGCTTTTATTGGGAAGTACTACCCCCTGCTAAGATTATCCAATTGAGGAGCTATATTATGAATTTTAAGCAATTGGATAATGAACACGTTGCCCAAGCTTAGGAACGCATGAAATCTCTTGTTAAGAATTTCCCTACGCATGGTTTGACTACTTGGATGGTTATCCAAACTTTTTATGCAGGCTTGAACTTTACCTCGCAGAACTTGCTAGATTCGACCGTGGGAGGAACCTTTATGTCAACTACCCTTGGTGCTGCCCCAAAACTTCTCGATGAGATGATGACCAACTATTCCCAATGGCACACCGAAAGAGCTCCAACAGGTAGGAAGGTAAACTCTGTCGAGGAGATCTCCTCCCTAAATGAAAAAGTTGACTTGATTATGTCTCTACTTACCAAGCAATCTCCTATTGATCCTCATGATGTTCATTTAAATTCTTTGATTTCTCAAGATCAAGTAGATGTGAACTTTATCTCTAGAAACAACTTCAACAACAATGCTTATAGGAGTAATTTTGGTAGCAACCCTAGACCGTTCCCCTCCAACAACTATGGGAACAACAACACTTATCCTAGCACAAAAAACTCCACTTCTGAATTAGAGAGTATGCTTAAAGACTTTATCAGTACCCAAAAAGAGTGTAGAGGACAAACTAGACAAATTAGATAACCTCTCGACGAAGGTAGACAATTTAGCCCATGAAGTAGAATTGCTTAAAATTAGAACTTCTCCTCTTGAGGAGAGGAAGGTCACTCCTATGAATGCTATCCAAGTGCAAATTAATGAAAACATTAGTATGATGGCTAAACTCAAAGAGAGATGGGATAGAGAAAAGGAGGAAGAAGATAGAATTAAGATCCTTCCTACATACCATACCATTGATACTATCCAAGTGGTTGAGGATATCCAAACTCTTAGCACCCAATGCACCCCTAGTCCCATATGACCTATTAATGGTGATGCTATGACCTCAACCGTAGAAGAAGAAATTCCTATGACTATAGAAGCTACCAAACAAGTGAGCCTAAAGGACACAACTACCACTTTACTTGATAGTAGTGACCTTGATTTTAATAATTGCACCCTTTCTGAAGTGAGCCTAGATGACACTACTACCGCCTTTGATAGTAGTGATATTTATTTTGATAGTTGTACCCTCTCAGAAGTTATTAGCTTGTTACACAAAATGTCTAGAGACCCCCACACTAGCACACTAAATCTTGCCTTCACGGAGCATATCACTAATGCTCTCATCAAAGCTAGGGAGGAGAAGCTTAGGGTAGAAGCCTCCATACCTAGAAAGCTATAAGATGGTTGGGATCCTATGATTAAAAATAAGTTGAATAACTTTTCTTGCTACGCTTTATGTGATGTTGGAGCTAGTACCTCCGTTATGCCCAAAAGAATGTATGATATATTTGAATTAAAACATTTTGATCCTTGTTCTTTTGGTGTTCGTCTTGTCGATTCTTCCGTAAAGAAACCTTTGGGGAAGATCGATGATGTTCTTATCATTGTCAATGACAATTATGTTCCCGTTGATTTTACTATCATGGACATTGAATGTGAACCTTCTTGTCCAATTATTTTGGGACGTCCTTTTCTTTGCACCGTGGGTGCTATTATTGATATGAAAGAAGGGATTATAAAATTCCAATTCCCTCTCATTAAAGGGATGCAACAATTACCTAGGAAAAACATCAAGTTTCCTTTTGAGTCCGTCACATGGGCTAGTTATTTTCTAGAAAAAACTTGATCTATTTGCATTAAGCCTAGCTAATGGCTTTAAAGAAGCGCTTTCGGGAGGCAGCCCGCAACGAATTTAGGATTTCCTTTTAGTTTTTCTTATGTTTTTAGTGGTCTTGATGATTTTTACTACTATAGCAACATCATTGTATCTTTACTTTTCAAGCTTTGTGCCATTTATAGCCTCATATGACAAGGGAAGTGAAAGTTGTGACATGCTGTCCAGAAAACAGATTCTGTCCTCGTTACTAGAAAAATCACAGAAAAATCCAATTTCATCTTTTTGAGCTGAAATTTTTACACAGCATGCTCTATACAATTACGGAACTTTCGTATGTTCTGAGTTTTTTGATTTGAGTTTCAGAAGTATCCCTAAAAAATTCTTTACTACCTGCTGGTCTGTTTTTCACAGATTCTGTCCTGTTTTGCCTTTCCTTCATTTTGCGAACCTTAAGCTTGCTTTTTCTTTCCAAAAACTTTTTGGAAATCTTTAGAAACAGTAGCTCTTTGATACCTCCAAAACGTATCTATAATTTCTACTTGTTCCATGCCTCTTTTGTGTGATATTTCTATGTTATTAATGAACTTCCATACACTTTTGATCATATTTGGACTAACCTATTAACTCAGTGCACCCCAGTGCTAGTTCCTGTTTTCTGCTGTTTTTCTATTTCAGGTTTCCCCCTTATTAAAAGTACCAAAAAAATTCCGGGAAAAATATAGGAAAAATCAGCGTATCGGAAGCTTCGCGAAGAGCCCGAGAGGGGCCAGAGGGGAGTCAGGGGGCCCCAGGCGGCCAGAGGGCGCGGCCCCACCCCTGCCCGCGCAAGGGGGCGCCTGGAGCCCCTGGCTCACCTCTCGCTGCCCCCTTTCGCCTATTTATTCCCCGTGACGAGAAACCCTCCGGGACGGAACCCTTTTTCGCAATCTCTCCTCTGTTCCGCCGCTGCCGCGCTTCCAAGATCGGGAGCACCAAAAGACCTCTTCCCGGCACCCTGCCGGAGGGAGGAATCACCTCCGGGAGCTTCTCCGCCACCATGGATGCTCCCCGGATGAACCGTGAGTAGTACACCTTGGACCATGGGTCTATGATCAGTAGATATGTGATGTTGTCCTCCCCTGTTTGTTCTTCATGGATTAGACCTCGTGAGCTGCTCTACATGATCGAGGCACTTATGTAATCTTTCTGTTGTTGCTATGTTGTGTTTGCTGGGATCCGATGGATTATGAGATTATGTTCAGATTGTGATTGAGTTATATATTTGATTCTCCTCTTTTCTATTTATGTTCTTGAGTAATTCTTGCATGTTCTCCGTTGCAGTTTATTGCTTTGGCCAAGTAGTAGGTAGTGACTCCAAGAGGGAGCGTTATGCATGATTGTGGGTTCATGCCCCCCGATGACTAGCTTGAGTGACATAAACATGAGTCTAGGGGATGTGATGTTTCCACAAGGGGGAAAACAATGGTGCTTGTACTTGCGGGTGCAAGGATTGTTTACTTTACGCAAAGTTCTTTAATGCAGTTGTCTGTTGCTTTGAGTTTACACTTTGGGTGGTATTCGCAACTTAATACCAGCGAGATGTTCTGGATAGATATCTCAAGGTGGATGATTAGTAGGTAGATGCAGATGGATTTCGGTCTACTTGTCTTGGCGTACTGCCCGTGATTTGGAGTCTCTTCCTTTCTGTTTAGCATAATTAGCATTGGTTTGCACACATAATCCTGTCAATTGCCCAGCTGTAATTTGTTTACCTCGCATGGCTATTTTATCGTCTTTTGGGAGAGAGACATCACTAGTGAACATCATAGTACTCTGGCCCATATTTCTAACACTTTTTACCCTTTCAATTTACTTTCAGTAATTACTTTTCCGTAGCTATCACTATCATTATTATCCCGTGCGTTTTATCCTTTGTAAACAACAAGGCCGGAGGAATTGACAACTCCTCTATACTCGATGGGAGCAAAGCTATCTGTTGTGTGTGCAGGTCTAGGTGAAGTAAGCAACCTTAGGTTGTAAACGGCGCCATTGTTCACTTCACCACCTACTTGTATCTGTTGGAGTCCTACTGGTTCGATACTTCAAACCTTAGCATCTTCGCTAAGGGAAACTTGCTGCTACGCTACATCTCACCTTCCACTTGGGGTAACCAACGAGGTACGATAAGTTATCTCGTGTATCACTCTTCAAGAATATCTTTGTTTCCAGTAGAGAAAAATATATTTTATTATGAGTACTAACCTCGCTAATCAGATTATGATGAGTTATGTATGAAGGGAGTTTTCAAGTGTGCGAGGGTAGATGATGAAAGAAGATTAAGAAGTGTCAAGCGCTCAAGCTTGGGGATGCCCCCATGCATCCCCAAGAAATATTCAAGGAGACTCAAGCGTCTAAGCTTGGGGATGCCCCCGTGCTTCCCCTTCTCCATCAACAATTATCAGTTCGTCTCTCGTTTCACTATATTTTTATCACTTCTTGCATTATGTGCTATGCTTGGAGCGTCTCGCTCTTAGGTTTTATTTTTAGTTTTCTTTAGCTTTCCTTGCTGTTCATAACAAGTTAGAACCCAGCTTTCTTTGTGTGGGAGAGAAACACGCTCCACTTCCAAAATCTAGAACACAATATAGGATTTTTCATGCTTATCTTTGTTGTGTTTGTTCTTTATCTTTTTCATAGCTACTGCCATGTTTTGCTCTTAGTTTTCATGCTTATCTTTTCAAAGAGATTTTGTTTAGTTTGTTGCTGTAACTCTCTTGAGTTTTCATGTTTATCTTGTTTAGAGAGTTTGCCTGTTGCACTGAGTTTTGTGTCTTGACTTGAAGTAGGTAATTGAGGTTGCTATTCTTTTGTAGTAGTAACTTGCAATAGTTTTGAGGTATTGTTTTGAGTAATGTTTGGACTTTTGGTGTCAAGAGCTTTAGCCTATTAGTGATAGATGTTGTATTTTGGGCAATCCGTTTTTATTTTCAAAACTTACAAAATTAGTTGAGAACTTTAGCTACTAGATGGATCACTACTCTTCTGAGGAGTCGAATATTAGAGTACACTCACGTACCATGAGTCGAGGATGCGCAAGGATAACTAAACCCCCATACACTCCTCCTCGGGGTACTTGTCTCTTTGTGAACCTCCTTATTAGATTGAGAGTTACCGATAATAAGTCCATGGGTTCTTCAGACCAATGTGAGTATTCGAAAGTTGACACTTCCACCTTCCCATATTTTTCTAGCCTCTCCTGTGCCGAGCATTGCTTTCTTCTCACTCCAAGAGTTGGCGTCCACCTTTTCCGGTACATCCAAACCCTTGGCACGATACGCTCTGTCATCATAAACCTCCTTATATCGTTCCTCAAAACAGCCACCATACCTACCCATCAAGGCATTTCCATAGCCTTTCCGAGATATATTGCCATGCAACATCCATCTTCTCATGACTTGATCTTCATGTCATACATGCTACTTGCTTGATCGATGAGCCGCATGCTAGTTGGGCCTTGCCCTAATCACTGCTACACGACGCGCTAGTATCATTGCATATCCTGCTACACTGGAAGAGGCATACATTTGCATACATCATGATAGTTACATCTTCTTTATGATTTGAGTACTTTTGTAAAGTGTGAAAGATCTTATATACTTTTTGTAATATATAGACTGTTGCCCCTAAAGTGAGGAAAAGATCCCAAAGTGGACAAACTAAAATATCCCAAAGTGGACAAATTAAAAGATCCCAAAGAGGACAAATGAGAGAAATAGAAAGAGCCATTGAGGCCAACAAAAAAATAGAAAAAATAGAAAAAAAAGAGAGAAGGGGCACACTACTATTCCTTTTGAGAGATCCACACTCGTACTCCATCTTATATCTTGTACTCCATATAGATTATCATTTATGCATATAGCTATGTGGGGACCTTCACACTATAGAACTTGGCTTGTATATTCCAATGATGAGCCTCCTCAAATGAGCTCTAGGTCTTCTTGAGCAAGAAAGTTGGATGCACCCCCACTAGTTCCATTGGAGAGCTTACCTTAGCTCATATGTGCATCCATTGCATGGCAATCCCTACTCCTCACATCATATCTATCATTTGGCTTTCTTTCGCCTATGATTGTCCTCATTGATGTGAGCCTTTCACACCTTTTTGTCTTCCTCCTCCACCATATTCTCCCTTTGCCACCCTAAGTGTCAACTTTCTTGCTTACGCTCATCCATTGCATGAGTGCTCAAAATGTCGAAAAGGAGTGGATCATTTTGACTTGTACCTGGCTAGTGGTCTGGGGATGAGTCAAGATAAGATTCCAAAGAAGACCAAGTGTGAAACTTTAGTAGATTGAGTTCTCAACACAACAATACTTTTTTCTCGTATATCCCTATTCCCTTTCTTGCACGCAAACACCATTGGGAGACATTCGAGTCACGGACAGCGAGAGCTCTTGCACCTTTATGTTCTTATGTTGGTTGTTTTAATGCTAAATATAGACTCTTGCCTGTTATGACTTGAATTGAATTACATACCTTGATTGCTTTACTTAAAAGTTCTTATATGGCTGTTAGCATATCACCACATAAATTATGCTTTTATCATTTACCTACTCGAGGACGAGCAGGAATTAAGCTTGGGGATGTTGATACGTCCAAAACGTATCTATAATTTTTGCTTGCTCCATGCCTCTTTTGTGTGATATTGCTATGATATTGATGAACTTCCATACACTCTTGATCATATTTGGACTAACCTATTAACTCAGCGCACCCCAGTGCTAGTTCCTGTTTTCTGCTGTTTTTCTATTTCAGGTTTCCCCCATATTAAAAGTGCTCCAAAAATTCGGGAAAAATCCAATAAATTTTTTGCGATACGAAAGCTTCGAGAATCACCGAGGGGGGGGGGGGCAGAGGGGACCCACCAGGGCCCCATGCGCCCTCCCGACACGCCCTAGGGTGGGGTCGCGCCAGGAGGCCGCCTGGACCCCTGGTGGCCCCCCTGGCTGCCCCTTCGCCTATTTATTCCTCGTGACGTGAAACCCCCGTGACGGGAACCCTTTTTCGCGATCTCTTCTCTGTTCCGCCGCCGCGCTTCCAAGATCGGGAGCACCAGAAGACCTCTTCCCGACACCCTGCCGGAGGGAGGAACCACCTCCGGGAGCTTCTCCACCACCATGGATGCTTCCCAGATGAATCGTGATGTGACGCCCCCAAAATCGGACCGTGTACAGTAATCATACACGCAAGGTACACGATCGAGATCAGGGACTCACGGTGAGATATCACAACACAACTCTACAAATAAAGATAATACAAGCTGTTTAATACAAGACAGGGGCCAAGAGGGCTCGAATACAACAGCTCAAGAACACAAAGTTAGCGGAAGCAATAGTATCTGAGTACAGACACAAGGATACAAGGTTGCCTTAAGAAGGCTAGCACAAATATCAACAACGATCGAAAAGGTGAGGCCTCCTGCCTGGGAACCTCCAAACTACTCCTGGTCAAAGGGGGAACTCGACGTCATAGAAGTCATCGGGGATCTTCATGTTGCGGTGGTCGGCATCGGGGATCTCCTGCTCCTGGACTCCAACGTCGACTGCAGCGGCTGATTAGGCAAAACAAAAAAGGGGGAAAAATAAAGCAGGTGAGTATCTAGCATACCCACGAGTCTTACGTCTGGTACTAAGCATTTATGCATTTGTATCAAACGGAAAAGGGAGGCTGTACATAGTGGACTGCAAGATAGAAAGTCAGAGCAAGGATAAGAAGCTAGGCCTAACGAAGACTAGCATCTTCCAACGAGTCTTGCATCATGAGGAAAGAATAGACAACAGTTTATATAAAGCATAAAGTAACAATGCAGCAGAAGTTGCTGCAGCATTGTATAATAATAAGTTGTCAGAATTAGCAATGCCTCCGTGGTCTCCTCCTCGACATCCCCGCGAGGAAGAAAACCCGGAACCAACAATTTAATAGTAGTAGTTTGTAGTGGTAGGATCTGGCTTCAGCATAAAGCGTGCTGTTTCCGTGGACACGGCTATTCGAATAGATTAAACTCCCTGCAGGGGTGCACTAGTGTGACACTACACGCTCGGATCTCCAGGGTGGCGTACATCTGGTTAGGGTGCACCCCACCAAGGCTATCCGACACAACGCAGTCCATCCCACGGCTCATCAGAGAGGTCCCGGCCGGTCTAAAGTCCTAAGCGCAAGGGGGTCTTGGGCCGTCGCTCCTCGCACTCCGGGTCTGTGTGAGGCGGGAGATCCGTACACCACTGGTGACGATCAGTCCCGGCCACAACGCTGAACTGGACGTCTTTCAGAGCTTTTGAACGAGGCTACGCCGCGGAGGCGCCCATACGCGTAATCCCACGTATAGGTAGTGCGTACAAGACAAAAGGCTACTCAAGTCATCCGCCGAACCCATTAAGCATTTTATTAATTTTCTGTCGAGACAACCGTTATCGTTGTCCCTTATTGAAATGAGTCGCGGACAACGACAGCAGTCAGCATCACCAGTAACATCGGTGCCTGCCCTGACGTCCCACCAACTCGTGCGGTTACCAACAAGGTGAACCGTCTCCTTACCTTGTCTCGTGTTTGCTCCGAAGAGCTCGACTTTCGTACAACAGGATACCTGTCGGCCACGAACAGTACCAGGCCCGCCGCACACCGGTGGAATACACCTGACCTGTCGTTCCGCTAAGATACCATGCGCGGGCACCGTTGGGTCACCCGACTCCTTACCTGTAAGGACACCAGTTGATTCGAGTGCCTACCATCAAGTGAAACCAGGAGGAATCACCCTCGATGGTACACTTGAAGAGGTTCGACAGAGACATCCGCGGAATGAACTAAAGAGGAAAATTCTCGTATCATCCCAGTGATGCTACGCTACTGAGCCGACGAGAGTGAAATACGAGTCCGTCCACTCGTAAGTCAAACTCGAAGCGACTCAGCAGAGTCTCGCCGTTGTAGGTTCCCTAGGGCGTTTGCATTGATCCGTACCTGTTGCAGTTATAATATTTTTAATCCGCTTTCACTCCCAGAGTGATCACGGCCTGCTATTCTAAACCTAGCTAACAATGCGCAGGGTTCACTGCTGAATATTATATATATTTATAAGGAAGCATAGGATACGAAAAGGTACATCAAGGGGCGACAAAAACATGCTATGCAATTGAATAGGATTGTAACGTAGCAGTAGCAGTAACCATGCCTAGTGCAAGAAATGTACGGAAAGATAGGCGATATCTGGGGAAGATAATGGCTCTGCTTGCCTGGAAGCTCGACGGTAGGGGTACGGTCGTCGACGAAGTAGTCGTACTCGGCATCGGTGTTGTCGGCGGCAGCGTCGAGTTCTACCGGAGAATAAAGGGGGGAGAAACAATAAATACAAAGCAATCATAGAAAACAGATGCAAGTCATGACATATGAAAAGTTAACGATGCTCTAACGTAGCACGAAGCAATATGCTCGGAGCGGGAATTCCTCCGGGGATGAACAGCCAGCTCCGGGTCATTACCGGACAGGGTGTCCGAAGGGGGAAGGGATCATGCCGGAGGTGTCGTGGACATCCGACAAACGTATGGGTGGGGTATCCAAGTTAGTTGAACTATTCTGAACAACTTTCATGTTCAGAACAATTTCATCCGGAAAGTTTTACCGGTACCGGGTAATTACCGGATAGTGCAATCACAGGGGGAATGTCTCGTGTGCGGTAGGTTAGAGGGGGTGGTGGGGGTATGGGTAGCGTATCCGTATTTGTTATATTTTTCTGATCAATTTTGATGTATAAAGTTTTTCAATCTGAGTTACGGTTTAAAAGATATTAATTTCTGAAGTTGAAATCATTTTAAAAGATTTTCTAAATTTCCTTTTATTAATAAAAATCCTAACATTATCCAGAACAGTACCGACATGTGGGCTCCACATGTCAGCCACACATTTTAACAATTCAATTAACAAAATCTAATTAACCAGTGGGGTCCCACTTTCATAGGCACATATTATAATTAATCAATTTAATCAACTCCTAAATAGGCAGGGCCCACATGTCATTCTAACATTTTTTATATATCTGATTAAATAGTTAATTAACTGGGTGGGGCCACATGTAAGTCACAGGGACATTTTATTAACAGCTAATAATTTAATCACTGGCCCTAGGCCCACTTGTAAGTGACTTAGGGGGGTATCTTCTCTCTTTAATTAGCAGGGGGTTATTATGAATGGGGATTAACCCCGTAATCAACACCGGGGGCGTTCCCACCGGCGACCAGGGGCACGCCGGCGAGGTCTTCTCCGTCGAGGGGGTAACCACGGCGGGCGACGGCCAGCGCTGTGAGGGGGGGGGGGTCGCGCTGCGGCGAGGCCTACGCGAGGAGCGCGCAAGGGGACACGACCATGGGTAAGGGAGCGCAAGCTCCAGGGGGCTCCGGCCCCGGCGAAGGAGGGCGTCTATGGCGATGGTCCGACGGAGGGGAGCGGGGGAATCGAGGGCGGGGCTCACAGAGATTGTAGGGGAGAGGCCAGGGAAGCCGGAGCACTTCGGCGCGGCGCCCATCCGGCGAGGTCGTCGGCGGCTGTCTCCAGGGGTGCGGCGTGATTCGGGCACCGTGGTGGCCGAAGGTGACGTCGGACGAGTCGAGGAGATGAAGTCGGGGCCGGGAAGGCGGACAGACATGGCGGCGTGGTCTGCCGACGCCGCTCGGCGCTACGGCACGGCGGTTGCGACGACGCGGCGCCCACGGGCAAGTTCGGCCCGAGGCAAGTAGAGGATGGCGACACGAGGGAGATGGGGAAAACGGCTTCTAGGGTTTGTGGGAGGGGCATGGAGGCGCATGGGTCTTCTTATGCCGCGGGGGAAGATGGGGATGGCCGACACGAGGCAGCCACGGCCACAGACGACCATGGGGAAGACATCGAGCGAGGATGAACAGTGGGAGGAAGGAGGTGGTGGGGTGGGCCGACCGGTTGGGCCCAGGGTGGGCTTCGTCCTGGTCGAGGCTTAGTCTTTTTCGTTTTATTCCATTCTTTCTTTCTTTTTTTCTTTTTCTGCTGGTATTTTGTTTAGCTAGAAATTGAATTTTGTAAAATGTGCCAAGTGTTCCTAAATTAATGTCACACCATATAACAGTGCCACAAATATTTGGTGCTATATTGGCACTGTTTAGAATTGTTTGATTTATTTTAAAATTCAATAAATTTCCCAAACTATAGGGACATGATCAAATGATTATTATACATTTTACAAAATTGGTTTCACCATTTTTGAGCAAAGTTTAATTGTCATCTATTTTTAATATTCACCACAAGGCACTTTAAGTTTTGATTTGATTCCAATTCAAAGGGGTTAGACTTGTTGTTATTCAAGATGATCAAGGCCCATGGATATATTGCTTTCAATAACATCACAAGGGCAATTTGAATTTTTGATCCGACCCAGGTTGATCAAAGCCAAATTTTGAACAGTAATTATCAACAGTAATGGTGATTACTGTTCACTGACAGTGAGAGTGTTACAAATCTCCCTCACTACAAAGAATTCTCGTCCCGAGAATTATAAGGTAGTGTAAGGGTTAAATCTTCGGTTTCGTATTCTAACGAATCTTCTGGTTCTGTTGTCCTTCTCGATGAATTTAATCCATCTCGTTGATGTCTTCATTTCCTTGCAACAGTGCATCTCGACTAGTTGTTTTCCTTTCTTCGGGGTCTCCATCGTACTTACAATTAGGCTAGGAGGAAAATTTAGAGGGGGTCAGATGGGTAGCCTGTTAATCAACAGAGGTTGTCCGAAGGAAAACGGGGTACAAAACATCTTCCGAGTATAAACTCAGGGGAATGCATCGAGAGACACAAAAGAAGGTATGGGGAATTACAAGCGGATATACATGCATTCGATGCCGATGATGGATGATGAAAAGGGGTCCAGGGCATCAGGTATAAACAAAGAGTCTGATATCGGACTGAATATCGTAAGGTATGTGACAAGAGTCAGGTTTCGATCCTGTGGAACTGTGGGTTATGGGCCCACATTGTATAAGATGGGTGGTGACATTTTATGCGGTCACGGCGCAAGGTTTGTTAGCGAATAGCTTGTCAATGATGTCGACAACCACGTCAGTACCAAGGGAAAGGGACGAAGAGAACATTTTTCTGCTTGTTAAGACGAGGCGGGCCAATTGGCAAGGTTCTCGTCCATAGGTGGTTATTTAAAGGTTTCCATGATAGTAACAGGTTGTATCGACAGAGTAGTACACCGAAGTATTTACTTAAGCAAGGAATTATCACTGCTTAGGTAAGTCACATTCCAAGAAAGGTTAACCAGACCAATATAAAGAAAAAAATGTGATTGTCTGATCAAACAGACCAATGGAAAGGAAAACGTGATTATACACATGTATCAGGTGCATATCTTTCCCAAGGGAAAGCAGAGTACGATATACTCAACCAAGTTCTTTTGGCAGAGAGTCAAGGGAGGTTGTCGATGATAACACAAATCATCGAGGGGCAAGGATGGTATTTCACACGATGAATCCGATTGACACATGGAAAAACCCATGTAAGATTAGTCGGATAATAATCCACCAAAGGTCGGCTGGTTCGCAAAGAATCTGATGTGAGTATTGGCATTCAACCAGAAGGAGAAATAATTCAAAGACATCGAATGATAGGATGATACGTCCAAAACGTATCTATAATTTCCGCTTGCTCCATGCATGTTTTGTGTGATATTGCTATGATCAAGATACACTTTCATACACTTTTGATCATATTTGGACTAACCTATTAAGTCAGTGCACCCCAGTGCCAGTTCCTGTTTTCTGCTGTTTTTCTATTTCAGTTTTCCCCCATATAAAAAGTGCCAGAAAAATTCGGGAAAATTCAGATAAAAAATCAGCGTGACAGAAGCTTCGAGAAGTGCCCGGGAGGGGCCAAAGGGGAGCCAGGGGGCCCAGGCATCCACCCAGCGCGGCCCCACCCCTGGCCGCGCTAGGGGGGCGCCTGGGGCCCCTGGCCCACCTCTGCTGCCCCCTTTCGCCTATTTATCCCCCGTCACGGGAAAACCCCAGAAAGAGAACCCTATTCCGCGAACTCGGCTCTGTTCCGCCGCCGCCGCGCTTCCGAAGATCGGGAGCACCAGAAGACCTCTTTCCGGCACCCTGCCGAAGGGAGGATTGACCTCCGGGAGTCTCCTCTCCACCATGGATGCTCCTCGGATGTCTCGTGAGTAGTTTTCCTTGGACCATGGGTCCGTGATCAGTAGCTATGTGATCTTCTCCTCCCCTCTTTGATCTTCATTGCTTAGACCTCGTGAGCTGCCCAACATGATCGAGGCACCTTTGTAATATTTCTGCTATTGCAATGTTGAGTTTGATTGGATCTGGTGGATTATGAGATTATGTTCAGATTGTGATAGAGTAATATATTTGGTTTTTATCTCTTCTATTTTCGTTCCTAAGTAATTCTTGCATGTTCTCTGTTGCTGTTTATTGCTTTGGCCAAGTAGTAGATAGTGACTCCAAGAGGGAGCGTTGTGCTAGATTGTGGGTTCATGCCCCCCCCCCCCGATGACATGCTTGAGTGACAGAAACATGAGTCTAGGGGATGTGCTGTTGCCACAAGGGGGAAAACAACGGTGCTTGTAACCGCGGTTACAAGGATTGTTTACTTTACGCAGAGTTCTTTTTAATGCAGTTGTTTGTTGCTTTGGGTTTACACTTTGGGTGGGGCTCGCAACTTAATACCAGCGAGATGTTCTGGATAGATATCTCAAGGTGGATGATTAGTAGTAGATGCAGATGGATTTCAGTCTACTTACCTTGGCGTACTGCCTGTGCTTTTGAACCTCTTCCTTTCTTTTGTAGCATAGTTAGCATTGCGGTGCGTTCATAATCCTGTCAATTGCCTTTCTGTAATTTCTTTACCTCGCATAGCAATTTTATCGTCTTTTGGGAGAGAGACCTCACTAGCGAACATCACGTATCCCGGTCCATATCCTTATCATTGTTTCCACGCTATATTTACTTTTCTTCATTTACTTTCAAGTTGCTATTATTATCCCTTGCGTTTTATCCTTTGTAAACAACAAGACCGGAATGATTGACAACCTCTCTGAACTTCGTTGGGAACAAATTTATCTGTGTCTGTGTTGAGGTCCGCGTCAGTTGCGCCTCTGACACCTACTTATAATCTCTGGAGTCCTACTGGAGACAAACCTTGGTATCTTTACCGAGGGAAATTTGCTGCTGTGCTGCATCACGCCTTCCACTTGGGGCTCACCAACGAAGGGAGAGAATACTACACTCGTCAAACCTCGCGCCATCATAGGAGCATCGGAATAAATCGATGCTTAAGTACAAGGGAATTGTGATTTCCAGATCGGGAGGTGGATGCAATTATCCATATGGACTTATCGATGGCAGGGGATTGCAAAGGCGATGAACACGTAGGTTCCTGGGAAGTTATTGGAGAGAAACTTCGGAATCTTCAGGTGAAGCAAGCGATCATCTTGGGTGAAGGGCTCTCCGGGTAGATGCGACCACGAGATCCTAATGTCAGAGTTAGCAAAATTTCCCGAAAGGATAAGAGAGTAGAATCCCAGAGTAAACGTACGGAGAAAATGATCCTAATACCACCAAGTTTGCGACATGGGTCGATAAGCCACATGACACTGTTAGTAAACTAGTTTTGTAAAGACTAGACTCGACTTCGACCAAGGAGTTGGAAGGGGTGTCCTACAGGCAGTCGACTCTGATACCAACTTGTGACGCCCCCAAAATCGGACCGTGTACAGTAATCATACACGCAAGGTACACGATCGAGATCAGGGACTCACGGTGAGATATCACAACACAACTCTACAAATAAAGATAATACAAGCTGTTTAATACAAGCCAAGGGCCACGAGGGATCGAATACAACAGCTCGAGAGCACAAAGTTAGCGGAAGCAATAGTATCTAAGTACAGACACAAGGATACAAGGTTGCCTTAAGAAGGCTAGCACAAATATCAACAACGATCGAAAAGGCAAGGCCTCCTGCCTGGGAACCTCCAAACTACTCCTGGTCAAAGGGGGAACTCGACGTCGAAGAAGGCATCGGGGATCTTCATGTTGCGGTGGTCGGCATCGGGGATCTCCTGGTCCTGGACTCCAACGTCGACTGCAGCGGCCGATTAGGCAAAACAAAAAAGGGGGGGGGGAAATAAAGCAGGTGAGTATCTAGCATACCCGCGAGTCTTACGTCCGCTACTAAGCATTTATGCATTTGTATCAAACGTAAAAGGGAGGCTGTACATAGTGGACTGCAAGATAGAAAGTCAGAGCAAGAATAAGAAGCTAGGCCTAACGAAGACTAGCATCTTCCAACGAGTCTTGCAACATGAGGAAAGAATAGCCAACAGTTTATATAAAGCATAAAGTAACAATGGAGCAAAAGTTGCTGTAGCATTGTATAATAATAAGTTGTAAGAATTAGCAATGCCTCCGAGGTCTCCTCCTCGACATCCCCGCGAGGAATAAAACCCGGAACCAACAGTTTAATAGTAGTAGTTTGTAGTAGTAGGATCTGGCTTCAACATAAAGCGTCCTGTTTCCGTGGACACGGCTATTCGAATAGATTAAACTCCCTGCAGGGGTGCACTAGTGTGACACTACACGCTCGAATCTCCAGGGTGGCGTACACCTGGTTAGGGTGCACCCCACCAAGGCTATCCGACACAGCGCAGTCCATCCTACGGCTCATCAGAGAGGTCGCGGCCGGTCTAAAGTCCTAAGCGCAAGGGGTTCTTGGGCCGTCGCCCCTCGCACTCCGGGTCTGTGTGAGGCGGGAGATCCGTACACCACAGGTGACGATCAGTCCCGGCCACAATGCTGAACTGGAGGTATTTCAGAGCTTTCAAACGAGGCTACGTCGTGGAGGCGTCCATACGCGTAATCCCACGTATAGGTAGTGCGTACAAGCCAAAAGGCTACTCAAGTCATCCGCCGAACCCATTAAGCATTTTATTAATTTTCTGTCGAGACAACCGTTATCGTTGTCCCTTATTGAAATGAGTCGCGGACAACGACAGCATTCAGGACCACCAGTAACATCGGTGCCTGCCCTGACGTCCCACCAACTCGTGCGGTTACCAACAAGGTGAACCGTCTCCTTACCTTGTCTCGCGTTTGCTCCGAAGAGCTCGACTTTCGTACAACAGGATACCTGTCGGCCACGAACAGTACCAGGCCCGCCGCACACCGGTGGAATACACCTGACCTGTCGTTCCGCTAAGATACCATGCGCGGGCACCGTTGGGTCACCCGACTCCTTACCTGTAAGGACACCAGTTGATTCGAGTGCCTACCATCAAGTGAAACCAGGAGGAATCACCCTCGATGGTATACTTGAAGAGGTTCGACAGAGACATCAGCGGAATGAACTAAAGAGGAAAATTCTCGTATCATCGCAGTGATTCTACGCTACTGAGCCGACGAGAGTGAAATACGAGTCCGTCCACTCGTAAGTCAAACTCGAAGCGACTCGGCAGAAAGTCGCCGTTGTAGGTTCCCTAGGGCGTCTGCATTGATCCGTACCTGTTGCAGTTATAATATTTGTAATCCGCTTTCACTCCCAGAGTGATCAAGGCCCGCTATTCTAAACCTAGCTAACAATGCGCAGGGTTCACTGCTGAATATTATACATATTTATAAGGCAGCATAGGATACGAAAAGGTACATCAAGGGGCGACAAAAACAGGCTATGCAATTGAATAGGATTGTAACGTAGCAGCAGCAGTAACCATGCCTAGTGCAAGAAATGTACGGAAAGATAGGCGATAGCTGGGGAAGAGAATGGCTCTGCTTGCCTGGAAGCTCGATGTAACACCCTCAGAATCAGTAACAGTAATCACTACAGTGATCCCACTGTTAGTGATCATTACTGTTGATGATCAAGCCTTGATCACCTTTGATCATAGCTCTGTCAATTTCCAACCCGAATAAAATTTTCAAATTGGGTAAATTAAAAAACTTTGCTCCACGAATTGTGGAGGCATGTCAATCACCTTGATCTGGGTTAAACCAATTCATCCTTAGTCATTAGAGTAATCCCAAGGCAATGATGATTATGAAACCAATGTTGGGTTATCGAAATTTTTATGGAATTTAAAATGAAAATGAAAACTATAGTGGGACCTTTAGGATGGAATCTATTTATATAATGCCTAGAAATCATTAGGCCATGGTTATCATAGCACTAGTTATTTTAGTTAAAGTGTTTTGGGAATAATAAATGAAATAAAACAATAGCTTTAGGAAACTATTAAATTGCCATGGAATAAAATAAACAAGTGCAAATTTTAAATGAACAAAAAATTTTGTGAAACCAATTTTATCAAATGCCTAAATAACAGTAGGCTATATTAAAAGTGAAATGGGATTTTATTACCATGTTTAAAAATGTTAAACACATAAAAACAGCAGCAAAACAATGCCATTTAATATCTTTTTGAATAAAACAAAATGCAAATGAATTTATAAATGCCTCAAACTTTTTGTAGCACTGAAATGGAGCATAACACTAATTATGGAACCTATTACATATTTTACAAAAATACAAAAGTATTTAGAATAAATTAAAACAGAAAAGAAAGAAAAACAAAGAAAAAAAATAGAAAACCCCCTAATCCCGCCTGGGGCGAGGCCCACCCGGGCCCAGCCCCCTCCTCTCTCCTCTCTCCCCCACCCCAACACCTCACCTGCTCCCCCTCCCGTGGCAGCATGGCCATGGCCAGAGCGCCGAGCTACCCCCCCCTCACCTGCCCCCTCACCTGCTCCCTCGTGGAGGCGATAAGGGCGAGCCCAACTACCCCATGGTCCCTCTGCTAACTCCCCTCTTCCCCCTCGCCCTCTTCTTCTCCACCTTGCCCGAGCCCGCCATGGCCGCGTCTTCGTATCCGCCGTGGCCATCATGCTCCCCGGCGTGGGAGAGCTTGTCCAGGCGAGCCGCCATGCATGGCTACATCCCCCTGCGCAACCAATTTCTCCCGGGACGCCCTGCCTTGCGTGCATCGGGGCGTTCCCTGTTGCCGGCCGCGACGCGCCTCGTCGTCGATTACCACCGCTACAACACCTCCCCGTCTTCCCCGACCCCGCCATTGGACTCACGGTGAGCACGCGCTTGTTTCCCCCCATCTCGCGTTGTAAATGGTTGCCCATGTCTCCGTCCCCGCAAGCACAGGCTCCGGCCGCCGCCGGTGTCCTTCGTAGCCGTCGTTGTGGGCACTCCCGTTGACCATGACGGGCCCCAGTGGATGCGCTATGCTTAGCGCGTTCGATTCCAGCCTCCCGCTCGCCAAATGGTCGCCGGAGCAGTCCGCCGTGGCCTCGCCGCCGTGCCTTTCTCACCGGCGGGCACGGCTGCGTAAGCCGTAGGTTAATCAACCCCCCCTAACCTCACTGCCACATGGGGCCCCATGTCCCTGATTAAACCATAAGTAAAGATTAAACAGATTAACACCCCTATGTGTATGACCAGTGGGGCCCCTTGTTAGTTAAAACAATAAGTTAAAAATAAACCCCCCTGTGTGACTTACAACTGCGTCCCACTGCTTTTAGATTTAATTAAAATGATATGACTATGACATGTGGACCCCATCTGCTAATTAAACAGATAAAGTAATTGTTTTAATTATCCAGAGGCTGACATATGGGTCCCACCTGTCAGTACTGTTCTGGATAGACTTGTGGATAATGTTTCTATTTTAATAATAAAAGAAATTCCAAAAATCATTTAAATTGATTTAAAACTTTGAAATTCAATAACTTTTAAACCGTAACTCAGATTCAAAAACTTTATACATGAAAATTGATCAGAAAAATATATCAAATACGAATACGCTATCCGTATGTCTATCACACCCCTCTAACACGACGAACATCGAACCACCCCCCTCCGGACGGACTGTCCGATAAATTGTCCGGTACTGCTAAAGTACCCGGATGAATTTATTTCGAACACGAAAGTTGTTCGGAATGTTTCAACTAGCACGGTTACACCATCCATACGTTTGTCGGATGTCCACGACACCTCCGGCATGAACCCTTCCCCCTCCGGATCATCGGTCCGGTAATCAACCGGTACCGATGAGTCATCCCCGGATAAATTCCCGCTCTGACTAAAATACTTAACACTGCGTTGGAACACCGCCAACACCGCGTTTGCCTTGTCTTGAATTTGTATTGCTATTATTGCTGTGTATTTATTGTTTCTCCCCCCTTTATTCTCCAGTAGACATCGACGCTGCCGCCGACTACACCGCTGCTGAGTACGACTACTTCGTCGGCGACCCTACCCCTACCGTCGAGCTTCCAGGAAAGCAGAGCCATTCTCTTCCCCAGATATCGCCTATCTTTCCGTACATTTCTTGCACTAGGCATTGTTACTGCTACTGCTACGTTGCTTACCTAATCAATTGCATAGCCTGTTTTTGTCGCCCTTGATGTACCTTCCTTTAATCCTATACTGCCTATTATTACTTATGCATTATTCAGAAGTAAACCCTGCACATTGTTAGCCAGGTTTAGGATAGCGGGCCGTGATCACTTTGGGAGTGATCGCGGGAACGATATATTACAACTGCAACAAGTACGGATCAATGCAGACGCCCTAGGGAACCTACAACGGTGAGACTCTGCCGTGTCACTTCGAGTTTGGCTTACGAGTGGAATGGACTCGTATTTCACTCTCGTCGGCTCAGTAGCGTAGCATCACCGGGATGATACGAGGTTTACCTCTTTAGTTCATTCCGCTGATGTCTCTGTCAAACCTTTTTAAGTGTGCCATCGAGGGTGATACCTCCTGGTTTCACTTAATGGTAGGAACTCGAACCAACTGGTGTCCTTAAAGGTAAGAAGTCGGGCAACCCAACGGTGCCCGCGAGTGGTATTGCGACGGGACGACAGGGAGGGTACGACCAGTGTATCGGTGTGCTTGGCCCCTGATCGTTGGCCGCGAGAGTTACCAAACCACGAAAGTCGAGCTCCCCCAGGAGCACACGCGAGACAAGGTAAGGAGACGGTTCACCTTGTTGGTAACCGCAGTGACTTGGTGGGACAACGGGGCAGGCACCGATGTACTGGTGGTCCTGGCTGCTATCGTTGTCCGCGGGTCAGTTAATTTGAGGCAACGATAACAGTTGTCACGCAGGTTAATTAAAATGACTAATGGTTCAGTGGATGTCTTGAGTTGGCTATATGCCATGTACGCACTACCTACCCGTGGGAATTACGAGTTATGGGCTCCTCTGCTTCGTTGTGTCGTCCGAGAACTCTTCAGACGTCAGCAGTACCGCGGCCTGCGCCGGGAAGTGGTGCTGTCTTATTTTCTCGCGCGGTGGTGTCTTATTTGTATTTGCTTTAACTTCACCGGCCAGCCTCGCACCGTGCATGAGTACATCGGGGTTAGGTCCAAAGCCCCGCGTACATAGGATATAGTCCGGCAGATGACCTCTCTGTTGAGTTTGAAAGATGGGCTATGAAGTGTCGGATAGCCTCGGTGGAGCGTTCCCTAACCAGGTTCCCGCCACCCTGGAGATCCGTGCGTGTAGCGTAACACAAGTGCACCCCTGCAAGGAAGATTAATCTATTCGGATAGCCGTGTCCACGGTAACAGGACGCTTTATGCTGAAGCTGGATCTTACAACTACAAACTATTATTATTAAAATGTATGGTTCCGGGTTTTCTTCCTCGCTGGGATGTCGAGGAGGTGAACTCGGAGGAATTGTTAATTATTACAACTTATTATTATACAATGCTGCTGCAACATCTGCTGCATTGTTACTTTATTCTTTATATAAACTGTTGGCTGATTCTTACCTCATGCTGCAAGACATCGTCGGAAGATGCTAGTCTTCGATAGGCCTAGCTTCTTACCCTTATTCTGATTTCTACCTTGCAGTCCACTATATACAGCCTCCCCTTTCCATTTGATACAATGCATAAATGCTTCGTAGCGGATGTAAGACTCGCGGGTATGCTAGATACTCACCTGTTTTATTTTTCCCCTTTTATTGTTTTTCCTGATCGGCCGCTGCAGTCGACGTTGGAGCCTTGGAGTCCAGGAGCAGGAGATCCCCGATGCCGACCACCGCAACGTTAAGATCCCCGATGCCTTCTACAACGTCGAGTTCCCCTTTGACCAGGAGTAGTTTGGAGGTTCCCAGGCAGGAGGCCTTGCCTTTTCGATCGAGTGTTGTTTTTGTGCTAGCCTTCTTAAGGCAACCTTGTACCCTTGTGTCTGTACGCAGATACTATTGCTTCCGCTGATGTTGTGCTCTCGAGCTGTTGTATTCGAGCCCTCGTGGCCCCTGGCTTGTATTAAACAGCTTGTATTATTTTATTTGTAGAGTTGTGTTGTGATATCTCACTGTGAGTCCCTGATCTCGATCGTGTACCTTGCGTGTATGATTGTTGTACACGGTCTGATATTGGGGTCGTCACAAGTTGGTATCAGAGCCGACTGCCTGTAGGACACCCCCTTCCAACTCCTTGGTCGAAGTCGAGTCTAGTCTTTGCAAAACTACTTTACTAACAGTGTCGTGTGGCTTATCGGCCCATGTCGCAAACTTGGTGGTATTAGGATCCTTTTCTCCGTACCTTTACTCTGGGATTCTACCCTCTTATCCTTTCGGGAAATTTTGCTAACTCTGACATTAGGATCTCGTGGACGCATCTACCCGGAGATCCCTTCACCCAAGATGATCGCTTGCTTCACCTGAAGATTTCGAAGATTACTCTCCGATAAACTCCCGAGAACCTACGTGTTCATCGCCTTTGCAATTCCCTGCCACCGATAAGTCCGTATGGATGATTGCATCCACCCCCCGATCGGGAAAACACGTTTCCCTTGTACTTAAGCATCAAATTATTCCGATGCTTCCATCACCCGATGCCTTTGCATTCTTTCTCCTCCCGATTGAGTGCCGATAATCACATCGGATCCTTTGCGAACCATTCGACCTTTTCGTGGGTTATTATCTGGCTAATCTTACATGGACTGTTCCATGTGTCAATTGGATTCATCGTGTGAAATACAATCCCTGTCCCTCGATGATTTGCGTATCATCGACAACAACCCTTGGCTCCGTGCCAAAACAACTTGGTCATGTATATCGTGCTCTGCTTTCCTTGGGAAATCTATATACGTGTTACTTGTGTATCATCACTTTTCTCTTCCTTTGGTCTGATTAATCAGACAATTAAATTCTCCCTTCCATTGGTCTGTTTAACCTTTCTTGTGATATATATATCTGAGCAGCGATGATTCCCTGCTTACGTAAACACCTCGGTGTACTACCTCGTCAGTAACACCTTGTTGCCATTGTTGATGACATTTCGGTAAGCACCGGGACGAGAACCTTGCCAATTGGTCCGCCTCGTATTAACAAGCAGGAAATGGTTCTCAACGTCCACTGCCCCTAGTACCGACATTGTTGCTGACATAGCTGACAAATTTTTCTATGACAATCCTTGTATCGTGATCGCGTGATATGCCACCACTCTAAGCCACAGTTCCACATGACCGAAACCTGACTCTTGTCATCGACCTTGTGATATTCCGTCCGATATCAGACTCAGTGCTTACGCCTGATGATCTGGGCCCTTTTTCCCATCATCCGTCAACAACATCGAATACGTGCCTATCCGCTTAAAACTTCTCACGATGTACTTCCCTGAGCTTAAACTCGGAAAGACTTTGTACCCCATACCCTTGACCAACCCCATTCGATTGATCTTGTATCAATCCGACCCCTTAAGATTTACCTCTTAACCTGTTCGTAAGTGCGATGAAGCCTCGAAGAAAGGATGAAAAACCCAACGAGGTGCACCGATGCGTGCAGTGAAGGCCCCGACGTGCAGGATTAATTTCTTCGAGTACGACAACCAGGACCAGAAGATTTGTTAGAAGGCGAAACCGGAACCTTGCCCCTTACACTACTTTTAATTCTCGGGACGAGAATTCTTTGTAGTGGTGGAGAATTGTAACACGCTCAGAATCAGTAACAGTAATCACTACAGTGATCCCACTGTTAGTGACCATTACTGTTGATGATCAAGCCTTGATCACCTTTGATCATAGCTCTGTCAATTTCCAACCCGGATAAAATTTTCAAATTGGGTAAATTAAAAAACTTTGCTCCAGGAATTGTGGAGGCATGTCAATCACCTTGATCTGGGTTAAACCAATTCATCCTTAGTCATTAGAGTAATCCCATGGCAATGATGATTATGAAACCAATGTTGGGTTATCGAAATTTTTATGGAATTTAAAATGAAAATGAAAACTATAGTGGGACCTTTATGATGGAATGTATTTATATAATGCCTAGCAATCATTAGGCCATGGTTATCATAGCACTAGTTATTTTAGTTAAAGTGTTTTAGGAATAATAAATGAAATAAAACAATAGCTTTAGGAAATTATTAAATTGCCATGGAATAAAATAAACAAGTGCAAATTTTAAATGAACAAAAATTTTTGTGAAACCAATTTTATAAAATGCCTAAATAACAGTAGGCTATATTAAAAGTGAAATGGGATTTTATTACCATGTTTAAAAATGTTAAACAAATAAAACAGCAGCAAAACAATGCCATTTAATATCTTTTTGAATAAAAAAATGCAAATGAATTTATAAATGCCCCAAACTTTTTGTAGCATTGAAATGGAGCATAACACTAATTATGGAACCTATTACATATTTTACAAAAATACAAAAGTATTTAGAATAAATTAAAACAAAAAAGAAAGAAAAACAAAAAAAATAGAAAACCCCCTAATCCTGCCTGGGGCGAGGCCCACCCGAGCCCCGCCCCCTCCTCTCTCCTCTCTCCCCCACCCCAACCACCCTCACTTGCTCCCCCTCCCGTGGCAGCATGGCCATGGCCAGAGCGCCGAGCTGCCCCCCCCCCCCTCACCTGCCCCCTCACCTGCTCCCTCGTGGAGGCGATAAGGGCGAGCCCAACTACCCCATGGTCCCTCTTCTAACTCCCCTCTCCCCCCTCGCCCTCTTCTTCTCCACCTTGCCCGAGCCCACCATGGCCGCGTCTTCGTAGCCGATGTGGCCATCATGCTCCCCGGCGTGGGAGAGCTTGTCCAGGCGAGCCGCCGTGCACGGCTACGTCCCCCTGCGCAACCAATTTCTCCCGGGACGCCCTGCCTCACGTGCATCGGGTCGTTCCCTGTTGCCGGCCGTGATGTAACAGCCCAGTTTTCAGAAAAATCAAAAATTTTGTTTTCGGTGTGATTTGTTTGATTGTCTGATTTGTTTGCGGTGTTTGCATCCCCGATTTATCGATCGACGATTATTTTTCCCCCTATTATCTCGTACGGGACGGAGACCGACCCTTGCCACCCTGACACTCGACCTTTGCGACACCGGGTTTCACCCAATCATCGTCGCGAAAACCGCACGAGACCATCCGCAGCCAACGGAACGAAAAACCCCGTTTAATAATTAAACGGGATATTTTTATAGAGCGCCGGAAAGTGTTCTCGGAACGGTTCCAGCACGAGGTGAACGGCGCCGGCTGGACGCACTGATCGCGCAGTTCGAAGTTTTACCCGAATCGGAGGTACTACGGACCCCCGGCGGTCAGAAACGTGAGCACTGCACGCGCGAGAGAAAAATTGGGGATGTTTTCGCAAACTGCCAGCCACCGGGGCTATATAAAGACCACCACACTCCCACCCATTTCTAGGGTTTCCCTAGCACAAAATTTGCATCCACACCCCTGTTTTTGCCCCAAAATTGCCCCCAAATACCCCAGTTTTCGAAACCCTAGCCCTACCTCGAATCTGGACCATCAGATCTGAGATCTGATGGCCCAGATGAGTGCCACGTCACCCCCCAGCCCCTCCACCTCTTTCTCTCTCCTCTCCCAGCCGCCTCGGACCCGACGCCGCCGCCGGCTCTCCACTGCTCCGGCCAGCCGGCGAGCCGCCGCCGGCCTCCCTCTCCTCCGCGCCACCCCTTCTCCTCTCTCTCCCTTTCCTCCTGCTCTCCCTCGTCTCACCTCCTTCTCCTCTTCCCTGCAGGCCGCCATTGGAAGCCACGACCATGGAGCTAGGAGGCTGCTACGGCCAGGAGCTCGCCGCCGGAGGCCCAAGCCCCGCCGCCTTGGAACGTCGACAACCGCGCCCCCGGTCCCGCGCGCCTCCGGGGCCCCGTCCGCCCTCGCCCCGCCTTGCCTGCTCGCCGCCGGTGGCCGGCGCGGGAGCCGCCGCCGCCGCCGCCTGGTGCGGTTCCAGCCGAGCCGCTCGGCTCCAGCACGGGTGGGCCGACCTGCAGCCCCCACGGCCCACCTCCAGAGCGGCCCGAAGCCTCCCAGGCTCCTGGCCAGTTGGGCCAATGCCCATGGTGAGGCCTGCTTTTTTTTAGTTAGTTAGTTACCCCCTGCGAATTTTTTCTAAATCTTTCCGTATTTTGCTACTGATGCCTGTTTGCGATGCATTTTCCCGTTAATCCGTAGCTCCGATGAACGTGCCCCCAAAACGAAAGTTTCTCAGTTTTGCGTGCTCTAGCATTCGTATGTAGAAATTTTTTGCATTTCAAATCATCTTAATTGTGTAATTGTGTGCTAAAGTGGGCATTAAACTGCTACAAATTTCTATTGCTGCTGTGCTGAAACTTGTTATTTTATTGCAACTTCGGGCGACGGTTGCTTCGCAACCGTACGTCGGAATTGAGTGAGTCCTTTTGCGTTGCGTTAAGCATTGTTTCTACTTCAGTTTCATGCATTCAAATGCCATAATTGCTTGCTGCATCATGATTATATTTTGCTCCAAATTAGCTATCCTGCTGTTAGTGTGCTGCTGTTTATATTTTGTTGCAACTTCGGTCGACGAGTGTGTCGCGACCGTTTATCGGAATTGAGTGATTCCAATTGCATATTGTTAAGCATCATGTCTACTTTCATCCCATGTATTGCTTTTCCATGATATGCTTGCTGTTCATATAGATATTTAGCTCCAAAGTTGCTATGCTGCTGTTTTTGACAGCCACCTCAATTTTTCACTAAGTCTGTTACTTTGCGATACCATGTTGTTTGCTTAATATCTTTTGATCTATGATGCCTATTTGCATGATTCTTTTTGCTATGCCTTCCCTGTCATGTCTACTTTAGTTCAATATCATTTGTGAGCATGTTTGCATTGTTTAACCTGTTTATGATTTCCTCTAAAGTGTGCTTCGTGATGTTGGCAGTTTGTGCCCGTAACTTGTTTTGCTTATATCTTTTTAACCGTAACTCCGTTTGGGGTGTTCTTCATATGTAACTTGATTAGTTTTTCATGTACGTTGTGTTTATGCTATTGTTTGCTTTTGTTAACCAACCTAAAATATGGTTTAGGACAGAACAGTACCAAATCCTTTAATCATCGTGCGGGACTTAGTGTTATGCCATGTTTAGGATTGTGCGTCACTTAAATTGTCTAGCATAGATAGTTTACTTTGTGCTTCACCTCTTGACATGTTTGTGTGCTATGCCATGCTTGCTTGAGTTGCCATGTTAACAACCGTTGGTTGATCACCTGTAGCTAAACAACTTAAACCACCGTAAACGTGTGGTATACGTCGTGTGTGACCGATACCCCACTTAAACTGTTAGTAACCGTTCTCGACGATAGATACGTATCGCGTTGCCGTGTCGTGTGATGTCTTCTTGATCTTGTGCTTCCCCGTAGTAATAGAGTGCTTGCTCATTGATTGCTTTCCAGTGTTTATCGTCTTGTGTGCTCCCGCGGGTACCTTCGGAGACGATGCGAGCTTGCGATCAGCTACACCTTTGGAACCCGACTTATCAACAGGCAAGGACTATACATTACTTATGATCCATTATATTTCAACCAGCGGTTTGGATGCTATTCTAGGTTAGGTTCGATGTTTGATCCTACCACATGTTTACAGCCTCTTTCAAACCGATACAACCATGTCCCTTCCCAGCAAACCATGTACTGCTATGTTACTATTGCTCGTTGCTCAGCCCCTGCTTAGTATGCATGCTTAGGATGCTACGATGTTACCCTGTTACTCCTTGGGTTGGGATATCACATTTATCATTATTATATTGTTGTTGATGATATGATTATTATAATGTTGACTATATTCGACGAAGGATGGAAGGTCTAGGCTATCCCGCCCCGACGCTTTGTTCCATTCGAGTCACCTAGGACCCGAGATCCGGGTATTGGTTTTAAGACTAAGCGTGCCTAATTGCGTGTGGGATTTTATGGGGTCCCCTTTTCTTACCTACCTAGCTTCAAACATTTATAGTGGTGGCCCAAGCTGATTTACCATTTGAAACCGTGTGTGTGCTGGTCAGCTGCCAGTAGTTTTCAAACAACTCAGGCCAGCGGAGACTTAGTTCCTCTGTTGGTCCACACTTGGTGAGCTAGGGAAGTCCCCTGTTATATAGGCGAGACTAACCCCGACCTTAGCCTTACGGAAGAGTCCGATCCGAGAGCGTGGCCAGCTTTTGGATTGGGTGTCGACTCCCCGGGGGCCACCCGGATTTGTTCGTTGTTAGTTAGAGAGACCTCTCATTTCGGATCTCTTGGAACTAAATCATAAAATGGTTGCCTATAATGGGTAGCATCCGAGAGAGATGGGCGAGCATGCGACGCCTTGTAATGGGCAGTTGGTACACCCCTGCAGTGTTAAATCTTTGCGAGAAGCCGTGTCCACGGTTATGGACGACTTGAGACCTACTCCTTGTTGATAGACAACAACAGATGAGATAATTTTAATATAACTTGATCAACGTGTGTGTGTGCCTTGACTGCTTCTTCTTCGTCGGGATGCGAAGAGGAGGACAAGGATAGGATAGGTGTTATGTTTGCATAAGTAGCTGATAGCAAGACTTGTTGGAGGCGATTCCTCATCGAATGCTTGGCTTCTTACCTTACTCTCTAGATCGTTAGCCACTTCATAAATGCTAGTGCGGCAGCAACCTCACCACTTATCCCTTCCTTACCGTAAACTACTAGTTGTCCTAGAATGACGAGTGATGAAGTCCTTGCTGGGTCAGATGACCACTACAGTTGGATGCTGAGTACCTCTGTACTCATGATACTACCCCCAAACTCTTTTCAGGGTTCTTGATTGACAACAGGTATGGTGATCGACGTTTCACATGGAGACTCGACGACGACTAGTTAGGCGGATCCCGGCGGAGGGCCTGGGCCCGTGTGGTTATGGGGATCGATGTTTTTCTCTTTGCCACTAGGCATTTGCTTGTAGTCTGTACCCAGACATATATCTTCCGCTGTTGTATTGTATTAAGGCAGTTGTATGCCGATTGTATGAGATGCTGTATCCTTGTATCTATAATGTTGTGATATCATGTTGGAAATCCGGGGCATATGACTTCGTCATATGTCGCGGTGGCACCGATATGTGCTTCGTCCCCGGATCTGGATGGAAACATCTAGATCTGGAACAGTACCGCATATCGGGCCCTACACGCGACGCGCCTCGTCGTCGATTACCACTGCTACAACACCTCCCCGTCTTCCCCGACCCCGCCATTGGACTCACGGTGAGCACGCACTTGTTTCCCCCCATCTCGCGCTGGAAATGGTTGCCCATGTCGCCGTCCCCGCAAGCACAGGCTCCGGCCGTCGCCGGTGTCCTTCGTAGCCGTCGTTGTGGGCGCTCCCGTTGACCATGACGGGCCCCAGTGGATGCGCTATGCTTAGCGTGTTCGATTCCAGCCTCCCGCTCGCCAAATGGTCACCTGAGCAGTCCGCCGTGGCCTCGCCGTCGTGCCTTACTCACCGGCGGGCACGACTGCGTAAGCCGTGGGTTAGTCAACCCCCCCCCCTAACCTCACTGCCACATGGGGCCCCATGTCCCTAATTAAACCATAAGTAAAGATTAAACAGATTAACCCCCCTGTGTGACTTACAACTGGGTCCCACTGCTTTTAGGTTTAATTAAAATGATATGACTATGCCATGTGGACCCCATGTTCTAATTAAACAGATAAAGTAATTGTTTTAATTATCCAGAGGCTGACATATGGGTCCCACCTGTCAGTACTGTTCTGGATAGACTTGTGGATAATGTTTCTATTTTAATAATAAAAGAAATTCCAAAAATCATTTAAATTGATTTAAAACTTTGAAATTCAATAACTTTTAAACCGTAACTCAGATTCAAAAACTTTATACATGAAAATTGATCAGAAAAATATAAAGAATACAAATACGCTATCCGTATGTCTATCACACCCCTCTAACACGACGAACATCGAACCGTCCCCCTCCGGACGGACTGTCCGATAAATTGTCCGGTACTGCTAAAGTACCCGGATGAATTTATTTCGAACATGAAAGTTGTTCGGAATGTTTCAACTAGCACGGTTACACCATCCATACATTTGTCGGATGTCCACGACACCTCCGGCATGAACCTTTCCCCCTCCGGATCATCGGTCCGGTAATCAACCGGTACCGATGAGTCATCCCCGGATAAATTCCCGCTCTGACTAAAATACTTAACACTGCGTTGGAACACCGCCAACACCGCGTTTGCCTTGTCTTGAATTTGTATTGCTATTATTGCTGTGTATTTATTGTTTCTCCCCCCTTTATTCTCCGGTAGACCTCGACGCTGCCGCCGACTACACCGCTGCTGAGTACGACTACTTCGTCGACGACCCTACCCCTACGGTCGAGCTTCCAGGCAAGCTGAGCCATTCTCTTCCCCAGATATCGCCTATCTTTCCGTACATTTCTTGCACTAGGCATTGTTACTGCTGCTGCTACGTTGCTTACCTATTCAATTGCATAGCCTATTTTTGTCGCCCTTGATGTACCTTCCTTTAATCCTATACTGCCTATTATTACTTATGCATTATTCAGCAGTAAACCCTGCGCATTATTAGCTAGGTTTTGCATAGCGGGTCGTGATCACTTTGGGAGTGATCGCGGGAACGATATATTACAACTGCAACAGGTACGGATCAATGCAGACGCCCTAGGGAACCTACAACGGCGAGACTCTGCCGAGTCGCTTCGAGTTTGGCTTACGAGTGGAATGGACTTGTATTTCACTCTCGTCTGCTCAGTAGCGTAGCATCACCGAGATGATACGAGGTTTACCTCTTTAGTTCATTCCGCTGATGTCTCTGTCAAATCTTTTTAAGTGTGCCATCGAGGGTGATACCTCCTAGTTTCACTTAATGGTAGGAACTCGAACCAACTGGTGTCCTTAAAGGTAAGAAGTCGGGCGACCCAACGGTGCCCGCGAGTGGTATTGCGACCGGACGACAGGGAGGGTACGACCAGTGTATCGGTGTGCTTGGCCCCTGATCGTTGGCCGCGAGAGTTACCAAACCACGAAAGTCGAGCTCCCCCAGGAGCACACGCGAGACAAGGTAAGGAGACGGTTCACCTTGTTGGTAACCGCAGTGACTTGGTGGGACGACGGGGCAGGCACCGATGTACTGGTGATCCTGGCTGCTGTCGTTGTCCGCGGGTCAGTTAAGTCGAGGCAACGATAACGGTTGTCACGCAGGTTAATTAAAATGACTAATGGTTCAGTGGATGTCTTGAGTTGGCTATATGCCATGTACGCACTACCTACCCGTGGGAATTACGAGTTATGGGCTCCTCTGCTTCGTAGTGTTGTCCGAGGACTCTTCAGACGTCAGCAGTACCGCGGCCTGCGCCGGGAAGTGGTGTTGTCTTATTTTCTCGCGCGGTTTTGTCTTATTTGTATTTGCTTTAACTTCACCGTCCAGCCTCGCACCGTGCATGAGTACGTCGGGGTTAGGGTCCAAAGCCCCGCGTACATAGGATATAGTCTGGCGGATGACCTCTCTGTTGAGTTTGAAAGATGGGCTATGAAGTGTCGGATAGCCTCGATGGAGCGTTCCCTAACCAGGTTCCCGCCACCCTGGAGATCCGTGCGTGTAGCGTAACACAAGTGCACCCCTGCAGGGAAGATTAATCTATTCGGATAGCCGTGTCCACGGTAACAGGACACTTTATGCTGAAGCTGGATCTTACCACTACAAACAATTATTATTAAACTGTATGGTTCCGGGTTTTCTTCCTCGCTGGGATGTCGAGGAGGTGAACTCGGAGGCATTGTTAATTATTACAACTTATTATTATACAATGCTGCAGCAACTTCTGCTGCATTGTTACTTTATGCTTTATATAAACTGTTGGCTGATTCTTACCTCATGCTGCAAGACATCGTCGGAAGATGCTAGTCTTCGATAGGCCTAGCTTCTTACCCTTATTCTGATTTCTACCTTGCAGTCCACTATATACAACCTCCCCTTTCCATTTGATACAATGCATAAATGCTTAGTAGCGGACGTAAGACTCGCGGGTATGCTAGATACTCACCTGCTTTATTTTTCCCTTTTATTTTTTTGCCTGATCGGCCGCTGCAGTCGACGTTGGAGCCTTGGAGTCCAGGAGCAGGAGATCCCCGATGCCGACCACCGCAACGTGAAGATCCCCGATGCCTTCTACGACGTAGAGTTCCCCTTTGACCAGGAGTAGTTTGGAGGTTCCCAGGCAGGAGGCCTTGCCTTTTCGATCGAGTGTTGTTTTTGTGCTAGCCTTCTTAAGGCAACCTTGTACCCTTGTGTCTGTACTCAGATACTATTGCTTCCGCTGACTTTGTGCTCTCGAGCTGTTGTATTCGAGCCCTCGTGGCCCCTGGCTTGTATTAAACAGCTTGTATTATTTTATTTGTAGAGTTGTGTTGTGATATCTCACCGTGAGTCCCTGATCTCGATCGTGTACCTTGCGTGTATGATTACTGTACAAGGTCTGATTTTGGGGGCGTCACACTCGACGGTAGGGGTACGGTCGTCGACGAAGTAGTCGTACTCGTCATCGGTGTTGTCGGCGTCAGCGTCGAGATCTACCGGAGAATAAAGGGGGGAGAAACAATAAATACAAAGCAATCATAGCAAACAGATGCAAGGCATGACATATGAAAAGTTAACGATGCTCTAACGTAGTACGAAGCAATATGCTCGGAGCGGGAATTCCTCCGGGGATGAACAGCCAGCTCCGGGTGATTACCGGACAGGGTGTCCGAAGGGGGAAGGGATCATGCCAGAAGTGTCGTGGACATCGGACAAACGTATGGGTGGGGTATCCGATTTAGTTGAACTATTCTGAACAACTTTCATGTTCAGAACAATTTCATCCGAAAAGTTTTACCGGTACCGGCTAATTACCGGATAGTGCAATCGGAGGGGGAATGTCTCGTGTGCGGTAGGTTATATGGGGGTGGTGGGGGTATGGGTAGCGTATCCATATTCGTTATATTTTTCTGATCAATTTTGATGTATAAAGTTTTTCAATCTGAGTTACGGTTTAAAAGATATTAATTTCTGAAGTTGAAATCATTTTAAAAGATTTTCTGAATTTCCTTTTATTAATAAAAATCCTAACATTATCCAGAACAGTACTGACATGTGGGCTCCACATGTCAGCCACTCATTTTAACAATTCAATTAATAAATTCTAATTAACCAATGGGGTCCCACTGTCATAGGCACATATTATAATTAATCAATTTAATCAACTCCTAAATAGGCAGGGCCCACATGTCATTCTAACATATTTTTAAATATCTGATTAAATAGTTAATTAACTGGGTGGGGCCACATGTAAGGCACAGGGACATTTTATTAACAGCTAATAATTTAATCACTGGCCCTAGGCCCACTTGTAAGTGACTTAGGGGGGTATCTTCTCTCTTTAATTAGCAGGGGGGTTATTATGAATGGGGATTAGCCCCGTAATCAACACTGGGGGCGTGCCCACCGGCGACCAGGGGCACGCCGGCGAGGTCTACTCCGTCGAGGGGGTAACCACGACGGGCGGCGCTGTGAGGGGGGGGGCTCGCGCTGCGGCGAGGCCTACGCGAGGAGCGCGCAAGGGGACACGACCATGGGTAAGGGAGCGCAAGCTCCAGGGGGCTCCGGCCCCGGCGAAGGAGGGCGTCTACGGCGATGGTCCGGCGGAGGGGAGCGGGGGAATCGAGGGCGGGGCTCACAGAGATTGTAGGGGAGAGGCCAGGGAAGCCGGAGCACTTCGGCGCGACGCCCATCCGGCGAGGTCGTCGGCGGCTGTCTCCAGGGGCGCGGCGTGATTCGTGCGCCGTGGTGGCCGAAGGTGACGTCGGACGGGTCGGGGAGATGAAGTCGGGGCCAGGAAGGCGGACAGACATGGCGGCGTGGTCTGCCGACGCCGTTCGCCGCTACGGCACGGCGGTTGCGACGACGCGGCGCCCACGGGCAAGTTCGGCCCGAGGCAAGTAGAGGATGGCGGCGCGAGGGAGATGGGGAAAACGGCTGCTAGGGTTTGTGGGAGGGGCATGGAGGCGCATGGGTCTTCTTATGCCGCGGGGGAAGATGGGGATGGCCGACACGAGGCAGCCACGGCCACGGACGGCCATGGGGAAGACAACGAGCAAGGATGAGCAGTGGGAGGAAGGAGGTGGTGGGGTGGGCCGACCGGTTGGGCCCAGGGTGGGCTTCGCCCTGGGTGAGGCTTAGTCTTTTTCGTTTTATTCCATTATTTCTTTCTTTTTTTCTTTTTCTGCTGGTACTTTTTTAGCTATAAATTGAATTTTATAAAATGTGCCAAGTGTTCCTAAATTAATGTCACACCATATAATAGTACCACAAAAGGTTTGGGTGCAAAAGAAATTCATTTAGAATTTCTTTTGAATATATAATGGGTATTTGGTGCTATATTGGCACCGTTTAGAATTTTTTGATTTATTTTATAATTCAATAAATTTCCCAAACTATAGGGACATGATCAAATGATTATTATACATTTTACAAAATTGGTTTCACCATTTTTGAGCAAAGTTTAATTGTCATCTATTTTTAATATTCACCAAAAGGCACTTTGAGTTTTGAGTTGATTTCAATTCAAAGGGGTTAGACTTGTTGTGATTCAAGATGATCAAGGCCCATGGCTATATTGCTTTCAATAACATCACAAGGGCAATTTGAATTTTTGATCCGACCCAGGTTCATCAAAGCAAAATTTTGAACAGTAATGGTGATTACTGTTCACTGACAGTGAGAGTGTTACACGTGAGTAGTCCACCTTGGACCATGGGTCTATGATCAGTAGCTATGTGATGTTCTCCTCCCCTCTTTGTTCTTCATGGATTAGACCTCGTGAGCTGCCCTACATGATCGAGGCACATATGTAATATTTCTGCTGTTGATATGTTGAGTTTGCTGGGATCCGATGGATTATGAGATTATGTTCAGATTGTGTTTGAGTAATATATTTGATTCTCCTCTTTTATATTTATGTTCTAGAGTAATTCTTGCATGTTCTCCGTTGCTATTTATTGCTTTGGCCAAGTAGTAGGTAGTGACTCCAAGAGGGAGCGTTATGCATGATTGTGGGTTCATGCCCCCCGATGAGTAGCTTGAGTGACAGAAACATGATTCTAGGGGATGTGTTGTTTCCACAAGGGGGAAAACAACGGTGCTTGTACTTGCGGGTGCAAGGATTGTTTACTTTACGCAAAGTTCTTTAATGCAGTTGTCCGTTGCTTTGAGTTTACACTTTGGGTGGGATTCACAACTTAATACCAGCAAGGTGTTCTGGAAAGATATCTCAAGGTGGATGATTAGTAGGTAGATGCAGATGGATTTCGGTCTACTTGTCTTGGCGTACCGCCCATGCTTTTGAGCCACTTCCTTTCTTTATAGCATAATTAGCATTTGTTTGCGCACATAATCCTGTCAATTGCCCAGCTGTAATTTGTTTACCTCGCATGGCTATTTTATCGTCTTTTGGGAGAGAGACATCACTAGTGAACATCATAGGACACCGGTCCATATTTCCAATATTGTTTACACCTTCAATTTACATTCAGTATTTACTTTTCCGTTGCTATCACTATCATTATTATCCCGTGCGTATTATCCTTTGTAAACAACAAGGTCAGAGGGATTGACAATCTCTCTGTACTCGTTGGGAGCAAAGCTATCTGTTGTGTGTGCAGGTCCAGGAGAGGCAAGTGATTATCAAACGGCGCATCACTTGCTGAACCACCAACTTGTCGATCTTGGAGTCCTACTGGTTCGATACTCAAACCTTAGCATCTTCGCTGAGGGAAACTTGTTGTTGTCTACATCTCAACCTTACACTTTGGGTAACCAACGAGGGACGAGAATTCGTACTATCAGCAATAAACTCTTCAATCTTTTCAACATCAAAGTAGTCATAAACACCTTTTGAATAAGAAGGTAGGATCTCATTGTCATTAAACTGACATTGGAAAGGAAGGTGTTTACGATCTATATTAGAGCAGCAAGTGTAATCATAGATTTGGCATAAACACTCAGCATAGCGTATAAGTGTTTCCCTTTCTGAGATAGTCGGTGCCGCGTATAATGAGCATGCTCATCCAATGATTTTCCCTCAACCAAGTCGGTTGGGTTTTTAGCGCGAGCACAAATTGATCGAAGACGATCCAAGTGAAACATGTCCATCCTTCCATATTTGGGTGGTTCAGCACCCATGGTGAGGATAGCATCACTAGGCAAAGCAAGACAAAGGCAAAATGTAGCAACTATTTTTGTGGTTTTTCATATAAGACACAAAGGCGAAAGCAAAAACTGGAAAGGTAAACTAACAAGACTAAAAAGCAAAGATAAAAGATAGTGTGCAACTCCCCTATCTCGAAGAGTGGAGTCCCCGGCAACGGCGCCAGAAATTAGTTTTGATGGCTTCTCGCCCCTCGTTGGTTACCCAAAGTGGAAGTTTGAGATGTAGACAACAGCAAATTTCCCTCGGTTAAGATACCAAGGTTTGTCTCCAGTAGGACTCCGACCACGACAGGTAGGCGACAACGGCGCCAAAAATTAGCGGTTGACGTGGACCTGCACACACAATAGATAACTTTGCTCCGAACGAGTTCAGAGAGGTTGTCAATCCCTCCGGCCTTATTGTTTACAAAGGATCAAACGTATGGGATAATAATGATAGTAATAGCAACAAAAAATAAATAAAGCAGAAAATAAATAGTGGGTGTAAACAGTGTTGGAAATATGTACCGGGGTCCCATGATGTTCACTAGTGATGTCTCTCTCCCAAAAGACAATAAAATAGCCATGCGAAGTAAACAAATTACAGCTGGGCAATTGACAGGATTATGTGCGCAAACCAATGCTAACTATTCTATAAAGAAAGGAAGAGGCTCAAAAGCATGGGCTGTACGCCAAGACAAGTAGACCGAAATCCATCTGCATCTACAACTAATCATCCACCTTGAGATATCTATCCAGAACATCTCGCTGGTATTAAGTTGCGAATCCCACCAAAAGTGTAAACTCAAAGCAACAGACAACTGCATTAAAGAACTTTGCGTAAAGTAAACAATACTTGCACCCTCAAGTAAACGAACCGTTGTTTTCTCCCTTGTGGCAACAGCACATCCCCTAGACTCATGTTTCTGTCAATCAAGCTAGTCATCAGGGGGCATGAACCCACAATCATGCATAACGCTCCCTCTTGGAGTCACTACCTACTACTTGGCCAAAGAAATAAACAACAATGGAGAACATGCAAGAATTACTCAAGAACATAAATATAAAAGAGGAGAATCAAATATATTACTCAATCACAATCTGAACATAGTCTCATAATCCATCAGATCCCAGCAAACTCAACATAGCAACAACAGAAAAATTACATATGTGCCTCAATCATGTAGGGCAGCTCACGAGGTCTAAACCATGAAGAACAAAGAGGGGAGGGGAACATCACATAGCTACTGATCATAGACCCATGGTCCAAGGTAGACTACTCACGGTTCATCCGGGAAGCATCCATGGTGGTGTAGAAGCTCTCAGAGGTGGTTCCTCCCTCCGGCAGGGTGCCGGGAAGAGGGCTCCTGGTGCTCCCGATCTTGGAAGCGCGGCGGCGGCGGAACAGAGGAGAGATCGCTAAAAAGGGTTCTGTCCTCGAGGGTTTCGGGACGAGAGGGATATATAGGCGAAGGGGGGCCGCCAGAGGCGGACAAGGGGCCCAAGGCGCCCCCCCTGGCGTGGCCTAGGGGGTGGCCGCGCCAGGTGGCCGCCTGGGCCACCCCTGGATCCCCTCTGGCCCCACTTTGTCTCTTCCCGAAGCTTCATGTACGCTGATTTTTCCTATATTTTTCCCAGAATTTTTCTGGCACTGTAAGTAATGGGAAAACCTGAAATACAAAAACAGCAGAAAACAGGAACTGGCACTGGGGTGCACTGAGTTAATAGGTTAGTCCAAATATGATCAAAAGTGTATGGAAGTGCATCAATATCATAGCAATATCACACAAAAGAAGCATGGAGCAAGAAGAAATTATAGATACGTTTTGGACGTATCAATTGCCCATCTGTAATTTGTTTACCTCGCATAACAGTTTTATCGTCTTTTGGGAGATATACATCACTAGTGAACATCACGGGACCCCGGTCCATATTATCATCACTGTTTACATGCTCAGTTGTTTTCTCGCATTTACTTTCAGTTGCTATCATTATCATTATCCCTTGTGTTTTGATCCTTTGTAAACAACAAGACCGGAGAGATTGACAACCTCTCTGAACTTCGTTGGGAGCAAAGTTATTAGTGTCTGTGTGCAGGTCCAGGTTAAGAGAGCAATATCTCAAACGGCGTGTTGCTCGCTTCACCACCTACTTATCATTATCGGAGTCCTATTGGATTGATAACCTCGGTATTTTCACTGAGGGAAATTTTCTGCTATCCTACATCTCACCTTTCACTTGGGGTAACCAACGAAGGGCGAGAAGCCATTACCACTTCCACGCCATCAAGCAAATTTCTGGCGCCGGTTCCGGGGACTCCGAGTGATAAGATAGGAGAGTTTCCCACTACCTTTTACCTTTACTTTTTAGTCTTGTTAGTTTACCTTTCAGTTTTTGCTTTTGTGTCTTTATGGAAAACCAAAAAAAATAGTTGCTACCTTTTGTCTTTGTCTTTGTCTTCCTACCTATGCCATGTTTATCATGGGTGTGGAACCACCCAAATATGGTAGGATGGATATCTTTCACTTGGATCGTCTTCGATCAATTTGTGCTCGCGCTAAAAACCCAACCGACTTGGTTGAGGGAAAATCATTGGATGAGCATGCTCATTATACGCGGCACCGCCTATCTCAGAAAGGGAAACACTTATGGGATGAAATACATGTTTCTTATTGCCACGCTGAATTTTTGTGCCACATTTATGATTTTACTTGCTGCTCTAATATAGATCATAAACACCTTCCTTTCCAATGTGAGTTTAATGAAAATGATATCTTATCTTCTTATGCTAAAGGTGTTTATGATTACTTTGATGTTGAAAAGATCAAAGAGTTTGTTGCTTTTAAAGGTGCTTATGAGATTGCTTCTTTGATTGAAAAGTATTATGATACTAGTCACAAGTCCAAAAGCTTTGCAGTTCTTGCTTATTGCTTCAAGAATTATACTTACAATTCTTATATTGAGGATTAAAAAAATGTTTGCTTCCCTAGAAGAGGCCAATGATTGCTTTGAGGAGGAATCCCATGATTTCGAGGCCTCACTTGAAATATCCCTTTCTGAATATTTTGATACTTGCTTTGTTGATGGCCATGATGCCAATATGGATGATGCTAACAAAGATGAACTCTCTATAGTTCCTTATGTTAAGCATGAAATTGTTGCTATTGCACCCACACTTGATTGTCCTATTATCCTTTTGAAATCTCCAACTTATATTCCAGAGAACTGTGCTCTTATTAAGGCTCAATGTGATGGGTTGCATTTATCTTATGTTCTTAAAGACCATGTTGAAAACTACACACGTGTGTTTGTAGATCATGAACAATATGATTTATGTGATAGTTATATTCTTGATGTTGTTCATGATACTACTGAAAATTATTTTGAGAGAGGGAAGTTTGTTTGTAGAAACTTCCATATTACAAAAACACCTCTCTTTTTGTTGTAAGTTTTTAAGTTATTCTTGTTCCACCTTCCTATGCATGTCACTTTGTGCTTCTTTGATTTATTTACTTACAAGATGCCTATGCATAGGAAGTGGGTTAGGCTTAAATGTGTTTCATATTTTCTTCTTCATGCTCTCTTTTGCTCCAAATTCTTATTCTTATGTGAGCATCTCCTATAATCTTTATGCCTAGCTTAAAGGAGTAAAAAAGGAGCTTGTTGGGAGGCAACCCAAGATGTTTTTACTTCTGTTTTTAGTGGTCTTGATGATTTTTACTACTGTAGCAACATCATTGTATCTTTATTTTCAAGCTTTGTGCCAAGTTATAGCCTCATATGACAAGGGAAGTGCAAGTTGTGACATGCTGTCCAGAAAATAGATTCTGTCCTCGTGACGGGGAAAATCAGATAAAATCACCAGTTAATCATATTGATCTGAATTTTTTACACATCTTGCACTATACAATCACGGAACTTTCGTATGTTCTGGGTTTTTTTATTTGAGTTGCAGAAGTACCCCTAAAAAATTCTTTACTACCTGTTGTTCTGTTTTTCACAGATTATGCCTTGTTTTGTCTCTCCTAACTTTTGCAAACCTTAAGCTTGATTTTTATTTCCAAAAACCTTTTGGAAATCTTGAGAAACAGTAGCTCTTCAAGAATATCAATATATCCAGTGGGAAAAAAATTATTTATTAAGGATACTAACCTCTCTAATCAGCTTATGATGAGTTATGTATGAAGGGAGTTTTCAAGTGTGCGATGGAAGATGATGAAAGAAGATTCGGGAGTGTCAAGCGCTCAAGCTTGGGGATGCCCCAATGAATCCCCAACAAATATTCAAGGAGACTCAAGCGTCTAACCTTGGGGATGCCCCCGTGCATCCCCTTCTCCATCAACAATCATCAGTTCGTCCTTCGTCTCACTATATTTTTATCACTTCATGTGTTATGTGCTATGCTTGGAGCGTCTCGCTCTTAGGTTTTATTTTTAGTTTTATTTAGCTTTGCTTGTTGTTCATAACAAGTTAGAACCCATCTTACTATGTGTGGGAGAGAAACACGCCCCACTTTCAAAATCCAGAACACATCATAGGATTCTTCATGCCTATCTTTTCGATGTTGTGTGTTCTTTATCTTTTCATAGCTACTGCCATGTTTAGTTTTAGTCTTATTTTGTCTTTAGCAAGAGCCTTAGATTTTTTTTAGTTTATTGCTGGAACTCTCTTTAGTTTTCATGTTTATCTTGTTAGGAGAGTTGGTTGTTGCATTGTGTCTTGTTTTTAGAGTAGGTAATTGAGGTTGCTATTTAATTTTAGTAGTAACTTGCAATAGTTTTGAGGTATTGATGTGAGTAATGTTTGCACTTTTGGTGTCAAGAGCTCTAGCCTATTAGTGATAGGTGTCGTATTTTGGGCAATCCGTATTTATTTTCAAAAACCTACAAAACTAGTTGAGAACTCTAGCTACTAGATGGATTGCTAATCTTTGGAGGGATCAGATATTAGAGTACACTCACGTACCATGAGTCGAGGATGCGCAAGGATAACCAAACCCCCATACACTCCTCCTCGGGGTACTTGTCTCTTTGTGAACCTCCTCATTAGATTGAGAGTTACCGATAATAAGTGCATGAGTTCTTCGGACTAATGTAAGTATTGAAAGTTGACACTTCCACCTCCTCATATTTGCTAGCCTCTCCTGCGTCGTGCATTGCCTTATTCTCACTCCGAGAGTTGGTGTCCACCTTCGCCGGAACATCCAAACCCTTGGCACGATACGCTCTGTCATCATAAACCTCCTTATATCCTTCCTCAAAACAGCCACCATACCTACCTATCAAGCCATTCCCATAGCCTTTCCGAGATATATTGCCATGCAACATCCACCTCTTCATGACTTGATCTTCATGTCATACATGTTCCTGCTACACTGGCAGCGGCATACATTGCATACATCATGATAGCTACATCTTCTTTATGATTTGAGTACGTTGTAAAGTGTGAAAGATCTACTATACTCTCTTGTAAATTAGAGTGTTTCCCTTAAGTGAGGAAAAGATCCCAAAGTGGACAAAATAAAAGATCCCAAAGAGGACAAATGAGAGTTAAATAGAAAGATCCATGAGGCCACCAAAAAATACAAAAAAATAGAAAAAAGAGAAAAAAGAAAATAAAAAGAGAGAAAGGGGCAACACTACTATCCTTTTGAAAGATCCACACTAGTACTCCCTCTTATCCTTGTACTCCATAGAGATCATCATGCATATAGCTATGTGGGGGCCTTCACACTATAGAACTTGGCTTGCATATTCCAAGGATGAGCCTCCTCAAAAGATCTCTAGGTCTTCATGAGCGAGCAAGTTAGATGCACCCCCACTAGTTCCATTGGAGAGCTTTTCAGCTCATATGTGCATCCGTTGCATGACAATCCCTACTCCTCACATCATATCTATCATTTGGCCTTCTCGCCTATGATTTTCCTCATTGATGTGAGCCTTTCTCATCCTTTTTTTCTTCCTCCTCCACCATATTCTCTCTTTGCCATCCTAAGTGTCAAATCTCGTGCTTACGCTCATCCATTGCATGAGTGCTCAAAATATCAAAAAGGAGTGGATCAAATTAACTTGTACCTGGCTGGTGGTCTGGGAACGAGTCAAGATAAGATTCCAAAGAAGACCAAGCGTGAAACTTTAGTAGATTGAGTTCTCAACAGAAAAATACTTTTTTTCTCGTATTCCCTATCCCCCTTCTTGCACGCAACACCATTTGGAGACATTCGAGTCACGGACAGCGAGAGCTCTTGCACCTAATGTTCTTTTGTTCCTTGTGTCAATGCTAATATAGACTTGCATGTTATGACTTGAATTGAATTGCATACTTTGATTTCTTTTCTTTTCAAAGTTCTTATATGGTTGCTAGCATGTCACCACAGAAATTATGCATGTTATCATTTACCTGCTCGAGGACGAGCATGAATTAATGTAACGACCCAATTCACATAGAATTGAAGTCTCTGTGATCAAGTGCCAGTCCCTGGATCGAACTCACTGGCACACACAGTATCATAGATGTATATCAAAGTACAAGTGCATCATTATTACAATGTATGATCCAGAATAAAACAAATAAAAAGTTGCATAGCTCAAGGCTAGCTTATTCAACATAAATATAGCGGAAGAAAAAGCAAATAACGAGGAGTCCCATCAACATCCACAAGCGAACATGCTGAGTGTAGACCCGCAACCCTAAACGGACCTTACTGGTCGTCTGAAAAACCTACAACACCGAAGGTTACAGCCCGACAACGGGTCAGTACATCTGATTTGTACGGAAAGTGACACGAAAGAGGTATATATAAAGGACCTATAACTATATGCAAGGTGAGTCAAAGGAAAGGCTTATGGTTTTGTTTTGCAGAAAGCCAATTTTCTCCTGAACTAAACTAGTCAAAATTTTAAGTTGAATTCTACCTGAAACACACAGCAACCCATGCTAATCTCTCCCACCAAATTATTATTAAGTGTTCATCTGTCAAGATCATTCATCAACAGTACTGACTAGTTTCTCAAAGTTCGTCCGTAACCATGGACACGGCTAATCATGATTAGTTTATACGCTCTGCAGAGGTTGTACACGTTTCCCACTGGACTCAACCCGAAGATTGAGACGAAGACTTTCCGAAGAGGTTGCCTCCACCCTTTGGTAGCCGGCACACCTAACACACATCTACATCAGCTAGCTACCAGGGCCAGGTTCCCCACAACGTACTCATGCTAAGCCAGAGCCCATATAGCCAGTGGATGTACACGGAAGCTACTAGTAATATTGCCATGTATTGTCACAACCCCAACTAGGGTAAGTGCTAGGGTTTGAGTTCCCTTTGCATGATGTGAAAAATTCAAAAAGAAAATCAAAAATGGGGAATAGAAAAGCCCTGAGAAATTAAATCAAATGGCCAGATAAAAATCTTTTTCCAAAAATCATTTGAGTATTTGGAAAATTCCTATAAATGATGTTGATCATTTTAAAAGTGGTTTGGGATCAATCCCATGCTCATGGAATTTTCTAATTTTCAAACAATGCCTTGGAAAATTAAATAAACCCCTATTTGATTTGAAATTCAAATTGTTTGAATTTCAAAAATGCCCAAATCCTATATGTGACTAGCTACTGGTCACCTAGGGTTTTTAAAAATTATTGGGCATTTAATAAAAATGCTTTGGTATTTTTATTTATTGGGGCAAAAAAAAGACAGAAAAATAAAAGAAAAAGAAGGCAGAGAGGGCAAAGTGGCCCAACTTATCCCCCCCCCCCCAGCCCACTAGGCGGCCCAGCCCACCTCCACCTGCTTGTCTCCTTCCTCACCGACGGGCAAGCATCTCGGTGGCGCTCTCACCGCCGCGCACGCCACCGAGGCCTCTCCAGAAGCCCCCAGGCCACCTCCTCACGCCACGGAGAAGGCCACTTGCAACCACACTCTTTCCCTCTCTCTCCGGTCGCCATCTCCCTCTCCCTCTCGCGAATCTCGCGCACACCCGAGCAGTCGAACTCGCCGCCGTCGTCTGTTTGCGTGGCCACCGGCCGTTCCATGCAGCGCCTTCGTGTCCAGAAGAACCGCAGCTGAAGCCTCCGTCGAGTGGCGCCATGGATTCGAGCTCAAGCCGTCCGCAGACGATGCGAGCTTCTACGAGAAGCTTCGGCCGCCGCGGACCTCCGGCGAGGAATTCCTCACCGGCCAGCCCATCCCCGACCACGCCGTGTCCTTCGTCGAGTTCAGGGTGAGCACGCGAACGATTTCCCCCACCCCTTGCTCGTTCTCACGCACGGGACGCCAAGTTCGTCGTTCCACTGGCTCCGGCCGTCGCCATTGCCGTCATAGCCATGGCCTCGGGCCTCCTCGCGAGCCGTGGCTAGCTCCAAGGGGTGCGCAAGCTTAAGGGCTACGCGCCCATGCCACCCAAGCCACTCCCCGTGCCCCAAAACACCGTTCCGGCGAAGCTCCGGCGAGCTAACCACGCCGGCATCGTTAACCCGAGCCTAATAACCCACTAACCCCTAACCCTAGCCACTGACCCCTGGGCCCAGTGCCCTAAACTAAACCAGTGGCTAATCTAAACAGGGGGTTAACCCCAGAGCCTATGACAGGAGGGCCCCACTGGCCAGAAGCCCCCCACGTCATGTTGATGTCAACATGACACAATAAATCTTTTTCTGAATTAAAAATAATTCCAGAGAAATCAGAAAATTCCAGAAATTAGCCAAAACTTCAATAAATCATAGAAAATTCATATTAACTCCAAATTGGACAAATAATATATGAAAAATGATCATCAGAAAGTTCTCTATGCAAATATGCAACTTTCAACCATGTTTGAGTTGATTTTAAAATGGTACCAGTAGCTTTTGCTATTTGGCTTAATTGGAATTAATTCAAATTAATTTCAAATGCTTTTGTAATTTGAACCTTTGCAATACACCACATCTCACTTGAACATCAGAGGCATATCAAACACTTGAACACATGCTTTACAATGATCCAACAATAGCAAATGCATTTTGGCTAAATTGAAATTCATATGTGGAGTTTGAATTTGCATTTCAAATGCAATACACTTCATTTAAATCAAATGTGCCATAAACATTACCAATCACATCATGGACAACATAATCATGTGTTTGTGCATTTACATTCAATGTTGCCCCCTCTTGTTGATGATTGTGCCGATAACAGTGCCTCCGAGAGGGTGATCACCCCCGAAGAAGAAGAAGATCGGTAAACCCCGTGTATCGTCAGCAAGGCAAGCAAACCCCATTGATCATATCTATAAAATACCAATTCCCTCTCAGTCTCTCTTATGCATGTTTAGGAGATCATCGAGACACGTTCTTTCGCATAGTTGAACCCATTCCGATGCATGACCTATCATTTTGTCACCGTATTAAGCAAACCACAATCCTAGCAGATTTAGGAGTTGAATGATGAGCATGTGGCCCCTGCAACTGTTACTGCTTATTGATGCTTAGTGATACCATGAGGATGTTATGTTTGTGAGTCGGGATGGAATGAACACAGCGATACTGATGATAACGTGTTGGTGAATCCACCCTAAACAAAGGTGAACGATGAGAGGCTGTGTAGGAGTACACAGTGGGTTGTCTCGTTGAACACTGCCCTAGGCCCCGAGTTCCTGTTTTGTAATCCAAGAAAAAGAGTATGACCACATGTAGGGTTTTATGGGGACCCCATTTGGCCTCTTTACGTAACCGATCCGGTCCAGGAGTCACAATAGATTCGGGCTTTCCATTTGGCATGTGCATAGAAAAAGAATGAAGAAAAGGTTGCATCATATAGATATGTGGGTGGACTTGTGAGGCAGTGAAACCATCTGGCAGAGGTGGCGTCTCGGTCCCTTACATTATCTGAGTCCGTTTCGTGGAACCGGCCGGACTCTCGAGCGGTGCCAAACTCAGGTAGTCGACTCCTGGATTAGAGAAGGTGATGAGAGATTAGTGCCTTGGTTTCATCCACGTCCGACACCCGCTTGAAGGGTGACAAGAACGAGGCGATAAGTGATGACACGCGTGTGAAGATGTACACCCCTGCAGGGTTAATGAACTATTCGAATAGCCGTGTCCGCGGTTATGGACTACTTGGAGACCTCTACTTGATCATAGACAACTTGAATGGATACTTATAAAATCCGCAAGATAAGCATGAGTGCTATGGTGGGCTTCCTCGTGGGGAAGTCGAGGAAGTAACCATAGTGGTGTATTGTTTGGAGACTTATAGTGGACTCGTGTACGCTTCTTACCTCAAGTCTGGTACTCGTAGTTCAGGATTAGCCAAGTCAAAGCTGGCACTTCTGCATGTTAAAACCCCACCTCCTTTACCTTGATACTTGAGCATGAGTAGTATAGTTCTGATGTAAGTCTTGATGAGTATGACTTTGTACTCACGTTTGCTTATTCTATGTTTTAGATGAGAACCCGGACCCTGATGGTGTCACCGACCTGAAGCTCGACGTTGACCTTGGTAGTATAGTTCCAGACAACAGTCTGGTCCCTCGTGGATGGGCATGTATGTTTACAAGGCTTCTCTAAGCCATTTGTTAAACTTGTCTGTACTCAGACCTAATTTGCTTCCTTTGTATGATGTAATGTTGATCACAGACATGTGATCTTTGTATGCTCTATGTGTAAGTCAATAAAGAGTACTTTTGTAGAGTTATGTGATGATACCTGCTGTTCATGCTAGGCATGTGTGCTGTGTGTATGTTTATAACATGCATGTCTTAGTATGGGTTTTCGAGACCTTAGTTGTGATCTGGCTGGCGGTCTTTTATACACCAAGTGGCCCTTAGATGTGCGCAGCTTGGGGCATCGCGATGCGATTGCTCGTGACTCTGTCACGTGCACACTTTGTTGTATGATCGAGCCCGCCCTAGACCCCGACTAAGTGATCGGGCTGGAGTAAGTCTATGTAAGAGTTAGGATTCAATCGATAACATGGTTGAGGCGACTTGTCTATGAGTATGGGATTTCACCACCTATAATCATTTAGACTTGTGAGCGGGCGATGAGGACCCATCTCAGTTGATCCTCCGGCCTGGATGGGATGCCCCTCACGTTCGATGCTTATCGAGAACGTTCTGTGCTTGGCCGTGTCTGCTTAGACAAGTGGGTACGGTTCTCGGCTCTCCATGTGATTGTATCGTGACTGGAATTACATACGCTAACCCCGGGTCCCGACAGACTTGGTATCAGAGCAGGACTGTCTGTAGGATTATCAAACCATTGGTCAAAGTCGAGTCTAGCATTCTATAGTTATATAGTTACTCTGGGTATAAGGGAACAACGTAAGGCTTCTTTTTCTCCTTATCCTCATCGATCTGAGTTCTGAGTCACCCTTATCTTTTCTACGGGATGATAGGACTAGGCTCATCTATGTCTTACTAGAACATCTTGTTGTTTTCTTCCTTGTAGCCGTAGGAAAGTTGTGTTCAGTCTTCTAGAGTCGTTGTGCTTCCTATTTTGAGACTTCCTATGTAAGTGCTGTTGAAATGTTGTGAGGATTTCCAATTCTCTTGCGATTACAGCCGTTATGTTGTCCGAGTCATTCCAGGTTTCTTCATAATCTGATGCGTTTGCAAAATCCTTCTATCCTTTTCGGTTGTCCTTTTAGAAGAACTTCTAGGTGGCATGCCCGACAGTTCTCTAGAGTTTGTTGTAGGTTTTGTTCTAGAAACCTTTAGTGATTCATTTCCAGCTTCTCCTCCCACTTGAGAGGTCTTTTAGCAAGAAGAACCACACTAACCATCGTGTTGGGGTACTTTGCTACTCTGACATATCTGTTGTAGCCCCTAGTAAACCTTGGTCATCCTCTAGAAAGCTATCCAGAGATCCAACCCCTTAAACCTAGCCACCCGACAGGTGTGTAGAGTTCATAGTTGATCTTATACCAGGCACAAACCCAATTTCCAGACGCCCATATAGAATGGCCCCACATGAGTTAGCTGAGCTAAAAATCCAACTTGAAGTGTTGTTGGCAAAAGGCTTCATCCGCCCTAGCTCATCGCCATGGGGATTTCCTCGTTCTGTTCGTAACGAAGAAAGATGGAACAGAAAGGATGTGCGTAGACTATCGCCCGCTAAATCTAGCGACGATAAAGAACAAGTACCCACTGCCCAGGATCAATGATCTTTATGATAAACTTGCAGGATCCTCTGTCTTCTCCAAGATGGATTTGAGATTAGGCTATCATCAAATCAAGATCCGAAGCGAGGACATTCCAAAGACGGCTTTTACTTCTCGTTATGGTCTTTACGAGTATACCGTCATGTCCTTCGGTTTAACCAATGCCCCCGCCACATTCTCGCGCTTAATGAATTCGATCTTCATGGAGTACCTAGATAAATTTGTTGTGGTTTATCTTGATGACATTCTCATCTACTCGAAGAACGAAGAAGAGCATGCAGAACATCTTAGGCTGGTATTGATGAAACTTCGAGAGCATCTCATATATGCCAAATTCTCAAAGTGTGAATTTTGGCTACCAGAAGTGACCTACTTAGGCCACGTGATTTCTGTGAAAGGTGTTGCAGTCAATCCCGAGAGAGTTCAGGCCGTCCTTGACTGGACTCCACCTGAATCGGTTAAGCAAGTTAGGAGTTTTCTTGGCTTAGCAAGCTATTGTCGCCGCTTCGTCAAGAACTTTTCTAAAGTTGCAAAGCCTCTAACTGAACTCCTCAAGAAAGATAAGAAACTCCAATGGACTCCCAAGTGCGAGGAAATCTTTCAAGAGCTAAAAAGAAGATTAACTTCTGCACCCGTACTTGCGCCTCCAGACACCAAAAGGGATTTCGAGATCTATTGTGATGATTCACGGCAAGGGTTAGGATGCATACTTATGCAAGATCAACATGTGGTAGCATATGCTTCACGCCAGTTGCGGCCACATGAAGAGAACTATCCTACCCATGACCTTGAACTCGCTGCCGTAGTTCATACCCTAACAACTTGGCGACATTACCTCCTTGGTAATCGTTGTGAGATCTATTCCGACCACCAAAGCCTCAAATACATATTCACCCAGCCAGATCTTAATCTCAGGAAAAGACGCTGGATAGAGTTGATAAAAGATTATGACTTAGGAATTTCTTTCACCCCAGGCAAGGCCAATGTCATGGCTGCTGCACTAAGTCGTAAGTCGTATTGTAACAACCTCATGTTACAACAGTATCAACCACTTCTTCATGAGGAATTTCGAAAGCTCAACCTCGAGATTGTTCCTCGTGGATCTCTTTTCAACTTGGTGGCGAAACCAACCCTTGAGGATCAAATCATTGTTGCCCAAAGGCGTGCACGAGGTGTTCGCCGGATCAAGGAGAACATTGCTAGCGGAGTTGCTAAATGTTTCTCCACAGATAATAAAGGAACGATATTCTTTGAAAATCGTTTGGTAGTACCTAAGAATAAGGATCTAAGGCAACTCATCCTCAAAGAAGCCCATGACACACCCCTCTCCATTCATCCCGGTAGCACAAAGATGTACCGAGATCTACGCCAAAGATTTTGGTGGACCAGGATGAAGAGAGACATTGCTCGATATGTTGCCGAATGTGATGTTTGTCGTTGCATTAAGGCCGAACACCAAAGACCTGCTGGCACACTTCAACCTTTGCCTATTCCCGAGTGGAAATGGGACAAAGTCGGTATGGACTTCATCACCGGCTTTCCAAAAACCCAGAAAGGAAATGATGCCATCTTCGTGGTCATTGACCAACTCTCAAAAGTTGCTCACTTCCTTCCAGTTCGCGAGTCTATAACTGCTAGCCAGTTAGCAGACTTGTATGTCTCTAGAATTGTGTCTCTTCACGGTGTTCCTTTGGGATTCAATTCTGATCGTGGTAGCCTTTTCACCTCTAGATTCTGGGAAAGTTTTCAAAATGCTATGGGAACTCATCTCTCCTTTAGTACAGCTTTCCATCCTCAGTCTAGCGGTCAAGTTGAAAGGGTTAATCAAATCTTGGAAGACATGCTCAGAGCTTGTGTTATCTCATTCGGAAAGAATTGGGAGAATTCTCTTCCATTTGCCGAATTTTCTTATAAAAACAGTTTCCAATCTAGTCTGAACATGGCTCATTTTGAACTCCTTTTATGGACGACGATGTCGAACACCCCTTAACTGGTCAGAAACCGGTGAAAGACAATTCTTTGGACCGGATATGATCAAGGAAGAAGAAGAGCAAGTTCGCATTGTTCGTGATCGATTGAAAGCCGCACAGTCTCGTCAGAAAAGCTACTATGATCGTCATCATAGGCAAGAAAGCTATAATCTGGATGAGAAGGCTTACCTTCGGGTTACTCCTCTGAAGGGTACCCAACGCTTCGGTATCAAAGGCAAGTTGGCCCCACGTTACATCGGACCTTTCCGCATTCTAGCTAAACGTGGAGAAGTTGCCTACCAACTGGAACTACCCCGCACCTTTCCCGAGTACATGTTGTATTCCATGTGTCACAACTCAGGCGTTGCTTCAAGGACCCCATCCGCGAAGTCGACCATGAAACGCTTGATCTCCAATATGACCTTTCTTATCGAGAGTACCCTGTTCGTATTCTTGATTCCGCAGAGCGTGTCACTCATCGTTAGAAGATCAGGTTTCTGAAAGTGCAATGGTCACATCACTCCGTGAAAGAAGACACATGGGAAAGAGAAGACCGCCTCCGTGCCGAGTACCCCACCTTCCTCCCGAAGACTTCTGAATCTCGGGACGAGATTCTTTTGAGTGGGGGCGAGTTGTCACAACCCCAACTAGGGTAAGTGCTAGGGTTTGAGTTCCCTTTGCATCATGTGAAAAATTCAAAAAGAAAATCAAAAATGGGGAAAAGAAAAGCCCTGAGAAATTAAATCAAATGGCCAGATAAAAATCTTTTTCCAAAAATCATTTGAGTATTTGGAAAATTCCTATAAATGATGCTGATCATTTTAAAAGTGGTTTGGGATCAATCCCATGCTCATGGAATTTTCTAATTTTCAAACAATGCCTTGGAAAATTAAATAAAGCCCTATTTGATTTGAAATTCAAATTGTTTGAATTTCAAAAATGCCCAAATCCTATATGTGACTAGCTACTGGTCACCTAGGGTTTTTAAAAATTATTGGGCATTTAATAAAAAATGCTTTGGTATTTTTATTTATTGGGGCAAACAAAAGACAGAAAAATAAAAGAAAAAGAAGGCAGAGAGGGCAAAGTGGCCCAACTTATCCCCCCCAGCCCACCAGGCGGCCCAGCCCACCTCCACCCGCTTGTCTCCTTCCTCACCGAAGGGCACGCAGCTCGGTGGCGCGCTCACCGCCGCGCACGCCACCGAGGCCTCTCCAGAAGACCCCAGGCCACCTCCACACGCCACAGAGAAGGCCACTTGCAACCGCACTCTTTCCCTCTCTCTCCGGTCGCCATCTCCCTCTCCCTCTCGCGAATCTCGCTCACACCCGAGCAGTCGAACTCGCCGCCGCCGTCTGTTTGCGTGGCCACCGGCCGTTCCATGCAGCGCCTTCGTGTCCAGAAGAACCGCAGCTGAAGCATCCGTCGAGTGGCGCCTTGGATTCGAGCTCAAGCCGGCCGCAGACGATGCGAGCTTCTACGAGAAGCTTCGGCCGCCGCGGACCTCCGGCGAGGAATTCCTCTCCGGCCAGCCCATCCCCGACCACGTCGTGTCCTCCGTCGAGTTCAGGGTGAGCACGCGAACGATTTCCCAACCCCTTGCTCGTTCTCACGCACGGGACGCCAAGTTCGTCGTTCCAGTGGCTCCGGCCTCCGCCATTGCCGTCATAGCCATGGCCTCGGGCCTCCTCGCGAGCTGTGGCTAGCTCCAGGGGGTGCGCAAGCTTAAGGGCTACGCGCCCATGCCACCCAAGCCTCTCCCCATGCCCGAAAACACCGTTCCGACGAAGCTCCGGCGAGCTAACCACGCCGGCGCCGTTAACCCGAGCCTAATAACCCACTAACCCCTAACCCTAGCCACTGACCCCTGGGCCCAGTGCCCTAAACTAAACCAGTGTCTAATCTAAAACAGGGGGTTAACCCCAGAGCCTATGACAGGAGGGCCCCACTAGCCAGAAGCCCCCCACGTCATGCTGATGTCAGCATGACACAGTAAATCTTTTTCTGAATTAAAAATAATTCCAGAGAAATTAGAAAATTCTAGAAATTAGCCAAAACTTCAATAAATCATAGAAAATTCATATTAACTCCAAATTGGACAAATAATATATGAAAAATGATCAGCAGAAAATTATCTATCCAAATATGCAACTTTCAACCATGTTTGAGTTGATTTTAAAATGGGACCAGTAGCTTTTGCTATTTGTCTTAATTGGAAATAATTCAAATTAATTTCAAATGCTTTTGTAATTTGAACCTTTGCAATACACCACATCTCACTTGAACATCAGAGGCATATCAAACACTTGAACACATGCTTTACAATGATCCAACAATAGCAAATGCATTTTGGCTAAATTGAAATTCATATGTGGAGTTTGAATTTGCATTTCAAATGCAATACACTTCATTTAAATCAAATGTGACATAAACATTACCAATCACATCATGGACAACATAATCATGTGTTTGTGCATTTACATTCAATGTTGCCCCCTTTGGGATATGATTGTGCCGATAACAGTGCCTCCGAGACGGTGATCACCCCCGAAGAAGAAGAACATCGGTAAACCCCGTGTATCGTCAGCAAGGCAAGCAAACCCCATTGATCATATCTATAAAATCACAATTCCCTCTCAGTCTCACTTACGCATGTTTATGAGATCATCAAGACACGTTCTTTCGCATAGTTGAACCCATTCCGATGCATGACCTATCATTTTGTCACCGTATTAAGCAAACCACAATCCTAGCAGATTTAGGAGTTGAATGATGAGCATGTGGCCCCTGCAACTGTTACTGCTTATTGATGCTTAGTGATACCATGAGGATGTTATGTTTGTGAGTCGGGATGGAATGAACACAGTGATGCTGATGATAACGTGTTGGTGAATCCACCCTAAACAAAGGTGAACGATGAGAGGCTGTGTAGGAGTACACAGTGGGTTGTCTCGTTGAACACTGCCCTAGGCCCCGAGTTCCTGTTTTGTAATCCAAGACAAAGAGTATGACCACATGTAGGGTTTTATGGGGACCCCGTTTGGCCTCTTTACGTACCCGATTCGGTCCAGGAGTCATAATAGATTTGGGCTTTCCATTTGGCATGTGCATAGAAAAAGAATGAAGAAAAGGTTGCATCATATAGATATGTGGGTGGACTTGTGAGGCAATGAAACCATCTGGCAGAGGTGGCGTCTCGGTCCCTTACATTATCTGAGTCCGTTTCGTGGAACCGGCCGGACTCTCGAGCGGTGCCAAACTCAGGTAGTCGACTCCTAGATTAGAGAAGGTGATGTGAGATTAGTGCCTTGGTTTCATCCACGTCTGAGACCCGCTTGAAGGGTGACAAGAACGAGGCGATAAGTGATGACACGCGTGTGAAGATGTACACCCCTGCAGAGTTAATGAACTATTCGAATAGCCGTGTCCGCGGTTATGGACTACTTGGATACCTCTACTTGATCATAGACAACTTGAATGGATACTTATAAAATCCGCAAGATAAGCGTGAGTGCTATGGTGGTCTTCCTCGTGGGGAAGTCGAGGAAGTAACCATAGTGGTGTATTGTTTGGAGACTTGTAGTGGACTCGTGTGCGCTTCTTACCTCAAGTCTGGTACTCGTAGTTCAGGATTAGCCAAGTCAAAGCTGGCACTTCTGCATGTTGAAACCCCACCTCCTTTACCTTGATACTTGAGCATGAGTAGTATAGTTCTGATGTAAGTCTTGCTGAGTATGACTTTGTACTCACGTTTGCTTATTCTATGTTTTAGATGAGAACCCGGACCCTGATGGTGTCACCGACCTGAAGCTCGACGTTGACCTTGGTAGTATAGTTCCAGACAGCTGTCTGGTCCCTCGTGGATGGGCATGTATGTTTACAAGGCTTCTCTAAGCCATTTGTTAAACTTGTCTGTACTCAGACCTAATTTGCTTCCTTTGTATGATGTAATGTTGATCACAGACATGTGATCTTTGTATGCTCTATGTGTAAGTCAATAAAGAGTACTTTTGTAGAGTTATGTGATGATACCTGCTGTTCATGCTAGGCATGTGTGCTGCGTGTATGTTTATAACATGCATGTCTTAGTATGGGTTTTCGATACCTTAGTTGTGATCTGGCTGGCGGTCTTTTATACACCAAGTGGCCCTTAGATGTGCGCAGCTTGGGGCATCGCGATGCGATTGCTCGTGACTCTGTCACGTGCACACTTTGTTGTATGATCGAGCCCGCCCTAGACCCCGACTAAGTGATCGGGCTGGAGTAAGTCTATGTAAGAGTTAGGATTCAATCGATAACATGGTTGAGGCGACTTGTCTATGAGTATGGGATTTCACCACCCATAATCATTTAGACTTGTGAGCGGGCGATGAGGACCCATCTCAGTTGATCCTCCGGCCTGGATGGGATGCCCCACACGTTCGATGCTTATCGAGAACGTTCTGTGCTTGGCCTTGTCTGCTTAGACAAGTGGGTACGGTTCTCGGCTCTCCATGTGATTGTATCGTGACTGGAATTACATACGCTAACCCCGGGTCCCGACAGACTTGGCATCAGAGCAGGACTGTCTGTAGGATTATCAAACCCTTGGTCGAAGTCGTGTCTAGCATTCTATAGTTATATAGTTACTCTGGGTATAAGGGAACAACGTAAGGCTTCTTTTTCTCCTTATCCTCATCGATCTGAGTTCTGAGTCACCCTTATCTTTTCTACGGGATGATAGGACTAGGCTCATCTATGTCTTACTAGAACATCTCGTTGTTTGCTTCCTTGTAGCCGTAGGAAAGTTGTGTTCAGTCTTCTAGAGTCGTTGTGCTTCCTATTTTGAGACTTCCTATGTAAGTGTTGTTGAAATGTTGTGAGGATTTCCAATTCTCTTGCAATTACAGCCGTTATGCTGTCCGAGTCATTCCAGGTTTCTTCATAATCTGATGCGTTTGCAAAATCCTTCTATCCTTTTCGGTTGTCCTTTTAGAAGAACTTCTAGGTGGCATGCCCGACAGTTCTCTAGAGTTTGTTGTAGGTTTTGTTCTAGAAACCTTTAGTGATTCATTTCCATCTTCTCCTCCCACTTTAGAGGTCTTTTAGCAAGAAGAACCACACTAACCATCGTGTTGGGGTACTTTTCTACTCTGACATATCTGTTGTAGCCCCTAGTAAACCTTGGTCATCCTCTAGAAAGCTATCCAGAGATCCAACCCCTTAAACCTAGCCACCCGACAGGTGTGTAGAGTTCATAGTTGATCTTATACCAGGCACAAAACCAATTTCCAGACGCCCATATAGAATGGCCCCACATGAGTTAGCTGAGCTAAAAATCCAACTTGAAGTGTTGTTGGCAAAAGGCTTCATCCGCCCTAGCTCATCGCCATGGGGATTTCCTCGTTCTGTTCGTAACGAAGAAAGATGGAACAGAAAGGATGTGCGTAGACTATCGCCCGCTAAATCTAGCGACGATAAAGAACAAGTACCCACTGCCCAGGATCAATGATCTTTATGATCAACTTGCAGGATCCTCTGTCTTCTCCAAGATGGATTTGAGATTAGGTTATCATCAAATCAAGATCCGAAGCGAGGACATTCCAGAGACGGCTTTTACTACTCGTTATGGTCTTTACGAGTATACCGTCATGTCCTTTGGTTTAACCAATGCCCCCGCCACATTCTCGCGCTTAATGAATTCGATCTTCATGGAGTACCTAGATAAATTTGTTGTGGTTTATCTTGATGACATTCTCATCTACTCGAAGAACGAAGAAGAGCACGCAGAACATCTTAGGCTGGTATTGATGAAACTTCGAGAGCATCGCCTATATGCCAAATTCTCAAAGTGTGAATTTTGGCTACCAGAAGTGACCTACTTAGGCCACGTGATTTGTGCGAAAGGTGTTGCAGTCAATCCCGAGAGAGTTCAGGCCGTCCTTGATTGGACTCCACCTGAATAGGTTAAGCAAGTTAGGAGTTTTCTTGGCTTAGCAAGCTATTGTCGCCGCTTCGTCGAGAACTTTTCTAAAGTTGCAAAGCCTCTAACTGAACTCCTCAAGAAAGATAAGAAATTCCAATGGACTCCCAAGTGCGAGGAAAGCTTTCAAGAGCTAAAAAGAAGATTAACTTCTGCACCCGTACTTGCGCCTCCAGACACCAAAAGGGATTTCGAGATCTATTGTGATGCTTCACGGAAAGGGTTAGGATGCATACTTATGCAAGATCGACATGTGGTAGCATATGCTTCACGCCAGTTGCGGCCACATGAAGAGAACTATCCTACCCGTGACCTTGAACTCGCTGCCGTAGTTCATGCCCTAACAACTTGGCGACATTACCTCCTTGGTAATCGTTGTGAGATCTATTCCGACCACCAAAGCCTCAAATACATATTCACCCAGCCAGATCTTAATCTCAGGCAAAGGCGCTGGATAGAGTTGATAAAAGATTACGACTTAGGAATTTCTTTCACCCCAGGCAAGGCCAATGTCATGGCTGCTGCACTAAGTCGTAAGTCGTATTGTAACAACCTCATGTTACAACAGTATCAACCACTTCTTCATGAGGACTCCACGAATTCTCACAGCCCAAACCACATCTACAAAGCATATCAATAAAGTAACAACACGTGCTAGGTTGATCTACAAATACAAGTCAAGACATGTGGCTATCCTAAATGGTTTTGCAGCAACAGTAAAGTAAACTACCTATCATGCAATAGGGTGATATTCTTAACATAATGCATATAGAAAAATTATAGGTGTGATTATGATCAAAGCATCACTTTCCTTCTTCCTGCTCCTGACGATCACAATCCTCACAATACGAAGCGTTGCACTCCGGGCAGTCCACACGATCAACCAGAGTTGCAATCAATACACAGTTAACACATAACAATCATAAACAAGCATAGCAGAAGAAACTCCAAAATAACATCAAGGAAACAAGTTAAACAGTAGCTAAACGTAAAGTACTCGTCACCACGAATCCAACGCAATTGGAATCAGCGAAAACGGTTGCACCGTTTGCAAACTACGGTCACCGGAACTTTGAATTTAAAACTGTACAAGTTCAAATTTGAAAACTAAAAAATTTTGAAAAATGAATTCTACTGGATAGGATTTTTTGTAATGGTCGCAACGCAAAAAGAATTAACTAAAACGGAGCTACGGTTTGAAAGATATAGCTAAAACGGTTCTAGGGTCTTTTTTGCCAAAAGGACTAATCCGCAAATAAAATAACTTCTCTGCCGCGAATAGGTCCACGGCTACGGAGCGAACGACGTCCACTCCGATGACTAATCCGGCGAACGTTCGCTAATTAAATAAACCGCGGTTCACCGGAACCCTAACAAAAACAAAACAAAAACAGGATCCAGATCTGGAGTAACTCCCGATCCGATCTTGGTCGTCCGTCCTCGGATCGGACGGCCGTGAACGGCCGGCGGCCAGCGGCGTCGGCGAAAGCAACCGGCAGCGGCCCGGCGCGGCGGGGCGCGGCCCGCGGCGGCGCACGGGGGCGGCAGGGTGGCGCGGCTAGGCGAGGCGCGGGGCGTCGAGACGGCGGCGGCGGACGGACTCGGCGGTGGCGGCTGGCGGGTCGGGCGGCGCGAAACGGGTCGAAACCCTAGCCCGCGGACCCGCGGGGCTATTTATAACCCGATCTGCGGGTTTTTTTAATCCGACACCAATTCGAAAACGGTTGGGGGTAAAAAAACAGTACAGGCCCATTAGGCCCAAAACAATTTTAGAAAAATAACGAATAATTATTTTTAATTTCCGTTTTCACCAAAACTTTTAAAATAATAAAATTGAATTGTTGGCATTACCAAAATATTCAATAAAAATAAAAACTTTGCAACTTATTTTTAAATACTTTTAAATATTTTTCGGCAATTTAAAAATACCGAAAAACTCCAAAAATTGATTTTAAAATTTTCCCGGAGCATAAATAAATTCCCAAAATATTTTTAGAAATTATTTATAACCCCAAAGTAAAATTAAAAAGTCTCCAAAAAATATTTTAAACTATTTTCCAACTTTTCAAAAATGGGGATAAGTCATATTATATCCTCTCCAATAAATTGCCTTAAGTTAAAAAATGTTTAAAATATTCATTAAATCGAAATAATGCAAAACTTCAACATGACATGCATATGATGATCTATTAACATCCGAATTTATAAAATTGGGATGTTACAAACCTACCCCCCTTGAGATGAATCTCGTCCTCGAGATTCGGGCTGGCTAGCAAAGAGGTGTGGATGATCTTGCTTCAAATCTTCTTCTCGCTCCCAAGTGGCCTCTTCCTCGATATGATGATCCCACTGAACTTTGCATAGCTTGATTGTCTTGGTGCGGGTAACTCTTTCTGCAGTCTCCAGAATCTTCATAGGTTTCTCCTCATAAGTCAAGTCACTCTCCAACTGAATTGCCTCAAGTGGCACTGTATCTCTCAAAGGAATATCTGCCATCTCTGCATGACACTTCTTCAGCTGGGATACGTGAAACACATAATGAACTCCTAACAAGGCTTCTGGCAATTCCAACTGATAATCTACCTCTCCTCTGCGCTCCAAGATCTTGTAAGGCCCCACAAAACATGGTGCTAACTTGCCCTTGATTCCAAACCTCTTGATTCCGCGAATTGGTGAAACTCTGAGATACGCACGGTCTCCAACCTCATAGGTTACGTCCTTGTGCTTCGCATCTTCATAGCTCTTCTGCCTGGACTGTGCTATCTTCAGTCTATCACGGATCAACTTGACTTTCTCCTCAGCATCTCTGATCAGGTCTGGTCCAAACAACTGACGCTCTCCTACCTCATCCCACATCAACGGAGTCCTGCACTTCCTGACATACAGTAACTCGAATGGTGCCATCTGAAGACTAGCCTGGTAATTGTTGTTGTATGAGAACTCAGCATACGGTAAGTTGTCATCCCAACTCGAACCATAATACAACGCACAAGCTCTCAACATATCCTCCAAGATCTGATTGACTCTCTCGGTCTGCCCATCTGTCTAAGGATGGAACGATGTACTGAACTCCAGCCTAGTGCCCAAAGTCTCATGCAACTGACGCCAAAACTTGGATGTAAACCGAGTGCCTCTATCAGACACTACCTTGCTTGGAACTCCATGCAGACAAACGATCCTGGTCATATAAATCTTGGCTAGCTTAGCACTTGTATAAGTTGTCTTTACTGGAATGAAGTGAGCAACCTTGTTCAAACGATCAACAATCACCCAAATAGAATCATATCCTGACCGAGTCCTGGGTAAACCAGTAATAAAGTCCATACCTATCTGATCCCACTTCCAATCTGGTATAGGAAAAGGCTGCAACAATCCTGCTGGCTTCTGATGCTCAGCTTTGACTCTCTGGCAACATCACACAATGCAATATACTGGGCTATCTCTCGCTTCAGTCTAGGCCACCAAAATCTCTCCCTCTAGTCCAAATACATCTTGGTATTCCCGGGATGAATAGAATAAGGGGAATCATGTGCCTCCTGAAGAATCAACTTCCTGATCTCTGCATCTTGCGGTACACAAATGCGCTTCTCAAACCAAATGGCTCCATGCTCATCCTCACGGAAACCCTCTGCTTTCCCTTTGGTCATATTCTCCTTTATCTCCTTAATTTCTTCATCACCCTTCTGACCTTCTTTGATTCTTTCCAACAGATTTGTCTTCACCTCCAATGTTGCCACATATCCCTTAGGAACTATCTCCAACCTGAGATTCTTGAACTACTCACATAACTCAAGTGGAATATCCTCAACATTAGCAACATTGATATGACTCTTACGGCTCAATGCATCAGCAGCCACATTCGCTTTACCAGGATGATACTGCATATTCAAATCATAATCCTTAATAAGCTCCAGCCATCTACTCTGTCTGAGATTCAACTCCTTCTGAGTAAAGATATACTTCAAACTCTTATGATCAGTAAAAACATCACAATGATTACCAACAAGATATTGCCTCCATGTTTTCAATGCATGAACAACTGCAGCTAACTCCAAATCATGTGTAGGATAGTTCTGCTCATGGTTCTTAAGCTGACGTGAAGCATAAGCAACAACTCTACCCCCTTGCATCAAAACACAACCAAGTCCTCGACGAGATGCATCACAATATACTTGGAAATCCTTATGTATATCAGGCAAACATAAAACAGGTGCAGTTACTAACCGTTTCTTCAACTCCTGAAAGCTGGTTTCACATTCCTCGCTCCACTCAAACTTATTCTCTTTCTTCAACAGCTCCATCATTGGTTTTGCAAGCTTGGAGAAATTCTCAATGAACCTCCTATAATATCCTGCAAGCCCCAAGAAACTGCAAATGTCTCCAACTGTCGTGGGTGTCTTCCATTTTGTAACTGTCGAAACCTTGGATGGGTCCACAGCTACTCCTTCTCCTGACACAACATGTCCAAGGAATCCTACCTCCTTCAACCAAAACTCACACTTGCTGAACTTGGCATACAATTTGTGCTCTTTGAGCTTCTCCAATACCAAACGCAGATGTGCCTCATGCTCTTGCTCATTCTTGGAATACACCAATATATCATCAATGAACACCACAACGAATTTATCCAAGAACTCCATAAACACCTTATTCATCATATTCATGAAGTATGCAGGAGCATTAGTCAATCCAAATGACATAATAGTATACTCATACAACCCATACCGTCTAGTAAAAGAAGTCTTCGGAATATCCTTCTCCCGAATCTTCACTTGATGATAACCAGAACGAAGATCAATCTTAGAGAACACACAAGCTCCCTCCAACTGGTCAAATAGATCATTAATCACCGGTAGAGGATACTTGTTCTTGATAGTAACATCATTCAGAGAACGGTAATCCAAACACATCCTCTGGGTTCCATCCTTCTTCTCAACAAACAACACTGGCGACCCCCAAGGTGACGAGCTTGGGCGAATGAAGCCCTTTTCCTGCAACTCTCTAATCTGTTCCTTCAACTCTGCAAGTTCATTAGCGGGCATCCTATACGGTCTCTTAGCAATAGGCCCAGTGCCTGGTATTAAATCAATAAGGAACTCAATCTCCCTATCCGGTGGCATACCTGGCAACTCCTCTGGAAACACATCCAGATAGTCCCTCACAACACGCACATCATCCAGGCTACCCCCCTTAAGAGAATTCACCTGAGCGTGTTGATGCTTATACTTGGACACATATCTGATCTTCTGCCCATTCGGTGTACGGAGAGTGATGGACCGACTGGCACAATCAATAACACCTTGGTACTTGGCTAGCCAATCCATGCCCAATATAACATCCAAACCTTGTGGCTTCAATATAATCAAATCTGTAGGAAAAACATGCTTCCCTATGGCTAGGCTTATCTGATAGCATCCCAAACTAGCTGACATCTCCGCTCCGGGTGAACTTATGAGCATAGATGACTTAAGAACTACGGTAGGTAACTCATTCTTATCCACAAATACCCTCGATATGAAAGAATGCGATGCACCAGAATCAAAAAGAACAAGTGTGGGTACTGAATTGATAAAGAACTTACCAATCACAACATCAGGCTCATCATAAATCTCCTCCACGTTGACATGGTTCACATGCCCCTTGTTGAAAGGATTGGGCTTGACGACTCCATTCCCATTGGGCTTCGACTCTGGGCAGTCTGTGGCATAGTGTCCCATGTTCTTGCACTTGAAACACTGGATGTGACTCAAGTCCTTTGGTGCCTGGCCATTCTGACGGTTGTTTCCATTGCCTCCATTGGCTCCATTGCTTCTCCCATTCCCATTATTCCTTCCATTGCCATTGCCATTCCTGTTACCATTGTGGTGGTTGTGGCCACTATGGTTGTGACCGTTCCCACCATGATGGTTGTGTCCTCCACTGTGAACATGGCCATTCCCACCATTGTCGTTATGTCCATGGTTATGTCCTCCATTACGACCATAAGAATTGCGTGGCTTCTGATGCGGTCCAGAGTTATACTTGCCACCATTGTTGTTGTAGTATTTCCTCTTGCGGTTCTCAATGGCCTGTTGCTTGCCTTCCAACACAATAGCTTTTGTCTATGAGCCCCTGGCAGTTAGCAAAGGTAGCCACTGTCAACTGGACTCCCAACTCATCATTCAACCCCTCCAAGAACTTCTCTTGCCTTGCTGCATCATTCCTGACATCATCTGGAGCATATCTTGCAAGCTTGTTGAACTCCTCAACATACTCGGCCACTGAACGGCCTCCCTGACGCAAGCTGCGGAACTCCTTCTTTTTCAAGCTCATGGCACCTGCTGAAACATGTGCGGCGCGAAAGGTAGACTGAAACTGCGCCCAAGTGATGGTGTCGATGGGATAATTCACCAAGTAGTTGTCCCACCAAGCAGCGGCAGGACCCTCCAGCAAATGTGAGGCAAACCTCACCCTCTCTGCCTCAGTACAGCCAACTGTCTCCATGTTCCGGCCCACTGAACGAAGCCAGTCATCCGCCACTATGGGTTCAAGAGTGCTAGAGAACCTCTGAATATTCAGCCTCGGGAACCTCGCAAGCGTGTCCACAGGTGGTGGTGGTGGTGGTGGTGGCGCATTGTTGTTGTTGCCCATATTCTGAGTGAGCAACTGGATCAACTGAGCTTGTCCTTGAAGTAACTGCTGCATGTAAGCTGGCACTTCATTGTTGTTGTTCCCATTCCCCGTGGGATCACGTCTCGGCGGCATCTGTTGGGTAAGAATAGGTAAGTTGTAGACATAAATTAGCTAGGGAAATATATCCTACCCCATATGCTTATTATGATCAAGACAACATTTACATATACAGCATATCATTCCACACAATCATCATACAATTATCACCAATCATCAATCATCAATATCATCAAGCAAAAACACTCATACCAATAAGCAAATACAAGCACACCATATAGTCTCAAAATATATTGCATAACTGATATAAGATCCTCAACACAACCACGGGTAATATAAGATCCTCAACACAACCATGAATAAGAGTATATCAAGCAACCTAGTATTGCCATACCGAATAAGTCGACATGGTCAAATACGCTAACACGATAACGATAGTAAACTAATTGCCAGTGTAGTAATTCCGAAACACTGTCTTTGCTAAACAGCATACGGTATTCGCGCTCGCTAATACGGTTGCGCCTTTTGGGACTCGGTTCATCTTCTTCTGCCGAGGTCTCCACTTCTGGTTCCTCTTCTTTTTCTTCAACTCCATTGGCCTTCATCTTCTCCTTCAGCCTCCTGATCTCCGCTTGCATCTCCATCCTCTCCTTCTTCAGCTTGTTGGTGTCCCTCTTGAGCTTGGTGTTCTTCTGCTGCAACTCAGTGATGGTGTAGAGATCCGACTGGGTGCTCTTCTCCAGGTTGTGGATGTGCTTCTCCAGGCTCTGGATGAAGTAGGTAGTTGTACCTGGCCAAATGGTCCCAGGCACATACTTGAACTTCTTTGTCCATATGTTTCCTGATGGAAGGATCCTGGTCATCTTCTCGTACACCGTACCCTTTAGCTGGCCGGCATACCGCTCAATGATGCGTCCAAGAGCCATGTGAGCGGCTATGCGCACGCACTGCTCCTTCTCCGAGGCATGCACCTCGAATGACTCTGTGATCACCCTTTCTTCCGTCATGCTTCCTAGGAGAAATGTCTCCACTTTCCAGTAGTCATCAGCTCCCCTTGTCTCCACTATGTCCGGCTGAAAGACTGGCGCGTAGATGTTCACGTAATGGAAAATCCCCTTGAGCTCAGGTCCAAACGCCATAGCGCGGTATGACAAAGTGGTCATCTATAATCAAAGAGAGGTAAGGCAAGATTAGAACAGGTATGAATACGAGATAGAGAAGGTAAGTAAGTACAAGACAGAGTGATGTAAAGTAATATTTTCATTCCTATGACTTTTCTAATCCATTTTCTAGGGTCACGTCCTACAGTCAACACAGTGCTCTGATACCATCTGTAACGACCCAATTCACATAGAATTGAAGTCTCTGTGATCAAGTGTTAGTCCCTGGATCGAACTCGGTGGCACACACAGTATCATAGATGTATATCAAAGTACAAGTGCATCATTATTACAACGTATGATCCAGAATAAAACACATAACAGGTTGCATAGATCAATGCTAGCTTCTTCAACATAAATATAGCGGAAGCAAAATCAAATAACGAGAGTCCCATCAACATCCACAAGCGAACATGCTGAGTGTAGACCCGCAACCCTAAACGCACCTTACTGGTCGTCTGAAAAACCTACAACACCGAAGGTTACAGTCCGACAACGGGTCAGTACATCTGATTTGTACGGCAAGTGACACGGAAGAGGTATATGTAAAGGACCTACAACTATATGCAAGGTGACTCAAAGGAAAGTCTTATGGTTTTGTTTTGCAGAAAGCCAATTTTCTCCTGAACTAAACTAGTCAAAATTTTAAGTTCAATTCTACCTGAAACACACAACAACCCATGCTAATCTCTCCCACCAAATTATTATTAAGTTTTCATCTGTCAAGATCATTCATCAACAGTACTGACTAGTTGCTCAAAGTTCGTCTGTAACCGTGGATACGGCTAATCATGATCGGTTTATACGCTCTGCAGAGGTTGTACACGTTCCCCCACTGGAATCAACCCGAAGATTGAGACGAAGACTTTCCGAAGAGGTTGCATCCACCCTTTGGTAGCCGGTACACCTAACACACATCTACATCAGTTAGCTACCAAGGCCAGGTTCCCCACAACGTACTCATGCTAAGCCAGAGCCCATATAGCTAGTGGCTGTCCACGGAAGCTACTAGTAATATTGCCATGTATGATCTTTTTGAGCCTGGACGGCGCCCACTGCGTTCAGAGGGTAGTCACCATGACGCACCCGGTTCACCACCAAAACAACCATTTGGTGCATTTAACCCCGTCACCGTCCTCAGACAAGGCACAGCCACCAGGATGCAACCCGCCATAAAGTAATTTCATGAATTCTCACAGCCCAAACCACATCTACAAAGCATAGCAATAAAGTAACAACACGTGCTAGGTTGATCTACAAATACAAGTCAAGACATGTGGCTATCCTAACTGGTTTTGCAGCAACAGTAAAGTAAACTACCTATCATGCAATAGGGTGATATTCTTAACATAATGCCTATAGAAAAATTATAGGTGTGAGTATGATCAAATCATCACTTGCCTTCTTCCTGCTCCTGACGATCACAATCCTCACAATACGAAGCGTTGCACTCCGGCAGTCTACACGATCAACCAGAGTTGCAATCAATACACAGTTAACACATAACAATCATAAACAAGCATAGCAGAATAATCTCCAAAAGAACAGCAAGGAAACAAGTTAAACAGTAGCTAAATGTAAAGTACTCGTCCCCACGAATCCAACGCAATTGGAATCATCGAAAACGGTTGCACCATTTGCAAACTACGGTCACCGGAACTTCGAATTTAAAACTATAAAAATTCAAATTTGAAAACTGAAAACTTTTGAAAACTTAAGTCTACTGGATAGGATTTTTCGTAACGGTCACAACGCAAAAAGAATTAACTAAAACGGAGCTACGGTTTAAAAGATATAGCTAAAACGGTTCTATGGTCTTTTCTGCCAAAAGGACTAATCCGCAAATAAAATAACTTCTCTGCCGCGAACAGGTCCTCGGCTACGGAGCGAACGGCGTCCACTCCGATGACTAATCCGACGAACGTTCGCTAATTAAATAAACCGTGGTTAACCGGAACCCTAACAAAAACCAAAAAAAACTGGATCCAGATTTGGAGTAACTGCCGATCCGATCTGGGCCGTCCGTCCTCGGATCGGACGGTCGCGAACGGTCGGCGGCCAGCGGCCCGGCGCGGCGGCGCGAGGCGCTTCAGGGCGCGGCCCGCGACGGCGCACGGGGGCGGCGGGGTGGCGCGGCTAGGCGAGGCGCGGGGCGGCGCTCACCTTGGTGGCCGGCGGCGGCGGCGAGACGGCGGCAGCGGCGACTCCAGGCGGCGGCGGCTGACGGGTCGGGCGGAGCGAAATGGGTCGATACCCTAGCCCGCGGACCCGCGGGGCTATTTATAACCCGATCCGTGGGGTTTTTAATCCGAAACCAATTCGAAAACGGCTGGGCGTAAAAAAAACAGTACATGCCCATTAAGCCCAAAACAATTTTAGAAAAATAACAGATAATTATTTTTAGATTCCGTTTTCACCAAAACTTTTAAAATAATAAAATTGAATTTTTGGCATTACCAAAATATTCAATAAAAATAAAAACCTTGCAACTTGTTTTTAAATACTTTTAAATATTTTTTCGGCAATTTAAAAATACCGAAAAACTCTAAAAAATGATTTTAACATTTTCCCGGAGCATAAATAAATTCCCAAAATATTTTTTAAATTATTTATAACCCCCAAGTAAAATTAAAAAGTCTTCAGAAAATATTTTAAACTATTTTCCAACATTTCAAAAATGGGGATAAGTCATATTATATTCTCTCCAATAAATTGCCTTAAGTTGAAAAATGTTTAAAATATTCATTAAATCCAAATCATGCAAAACTTCAGCATGACATGCATATGATGATCTATTAACATCCGAATTTAGAAAATTGGGATGTTACAATTAAGCTTGGGGATGTTGATACGTCTCAAACGTATCGATAATTTCTGCTCGCTCCATGCATGTTTTGTGTGATATTGCTATGATCTAGATACATTTTCATACACTTTTGATCATATTTGTACTAACCTACTAACTCAGTGCAACCCAGTGCCAATTCCTGTTTTCTGCTATTTTTTTATTTCAGTTTTCCCCCATATAAAAAGTGCTCCAAAAATCCGGGAAAATCAGATAAAAAATCAGCGTGTCGGAAGCCTCCAGAAACCCGAAGGAGGGACATGGGCCCACCACCAGGCGCTCAGGCGGCCACCTGGCGCGGCCAGGGGCCTGGCCGCGCCAGGGGGCGCCTGGACCCCTGGTGGGCCCCCTGGATGCCCCCTTCACCTATTTATTCTCCGTCACGGGAAACTTCCGAAGACAGAACCCTATTTCGCAATCTCGCCTCTGTTCCGCCGCCGCCGCGCGTCCAAGATCGGGAGCACCGTCAGGACCCTTCCCAGCACCCCACCGGAGGGAGGATCGACCTCCGGGAGCTTCCCCTCCACCATGGACGCTTCCCGGATGTGCCGTGAGTAGTCTACCTTGGACCATGGGTCCGTGATCATTAGCTATGTGATGGTCTCCTCCCCTCTTGGTTCTTCATGGTTTAGACCTCGTGAGTTTCCCTATATGATCGAGGCACTTATGTAATTCCTCTGTTGTTGCTATGCTAAGTTTGATGGGATCTAATGGATTATGAGATTATGTTCAGATCATGATAGAGTAATATATTTGGTTTTTATCTCTTATACTTTTTTTCCTAAGTAATTCTTGCATGTTCTCCGTTGCTATTTATTTCTTTGCCCAAGTGGTAGGTAGTAACTCCAAGAGGGAACGTTATGCTCGATTGTGGGTACATACCCCCTGTTGACACACTTGAGTGACAGAAACATGAGTCTAGGGGATGTGTTGTGGCCACAAGGGGGAAAACAACAGTGCTTGTAACCGCGGTTTCAAGGATTGTTTACTTTACGCAAAGTTCTTTTTAATGCAGTTGTCTATTGCTTTGGGTTTACACTTTGGGTGGGGCTCGCAACTTAATACCAGCGAGATGTTCTGGATAGATATCTCAAGGTGGATGATTAGTAGTAGATGCAGATGGATTTCGGTCTACTTATTTTGGCGTACTTCCCATGCTTATGAGCCTCTTCCTTTCTTTTGTAGCATAGTTAGCATTGCGGTGCGTTTATAATCCTGTCAATTGCCCATTTGTAATTTGTTTACCTAACATAGCAGTTTTATCGTCTTTTGGGAGAGAGACATCACTAGTGAACATCACGGGACCCCGGTCCATATTCTCATCACTGTTTACAAGCTCATTTATTTTCTCGCATTTACTTTTAGTTGCTATCATTATCATTATCCCTTGTGTTTTGATCCTTTGTAAACTACAAGACCGGAGAGATTGACAACCTCTCTGAACTTCGTTGGGAGCAAAGTTATTAGTGCCTGTGTGCAGGTCCAGGTTAAGAGAGAAATATCTTAAACGACGCGTTGCTCGCTTCACCACCTACTTATCATTATCGGAGTCCTACTGGATTGATAACCTCGGTATCTTCACTGAGGGAAATTTGCTGCTATCCTACATCTCACCTTCCACTTGGGGTAACCAACGAAGGGCGAGAAGCCATTACCACTTCCACGCCATCACTACCTAAAAAGCCTTCAACAAGAATGTAGAAGAGAAATTAGCTAAATTAGATAATCTCTCTTTGAAGGTAGATAGCTTACCCCTTGATGTTGAGATGCTTAAAATTAGAACCTCTCCCCTTGAGGAGAGGAAGGCCACTCCTATTAATGCTATCCAATTACAAATCAATGAAAATATTAGGATGATGGCTAAACTTAAAGAAAGATGGGCTAGAGAAAAAGAGGAAGAGGATAGAATTAAGAACCTTTCTACACACCACAGAGTCGCTACTATCCAAATTGTTGAGGACACCGAAACTATTAGCACCCAATGCACTCCTAGCTAGTCCCATTGGACCTATTAATGGTAATGCTAATACCTCAACCGTAGAAGAAGAAACTACTATGAACATAGAGGGTTTCAAACAAGTGGGCCTAGATGACAATATGACCACCTTTGATAGTAGTGATATTGATTTTGATAGTTGTACCCTCTCTGAAGTTATTAGTCTGTTACACAAAATGTCTTGATACCCCTACACTAGCACACTAAATCTTTCCTTCACGAAGCATATCACTAATGCTCTCATCAAAGATAGGGGGAGAATCTTAGAATAGAAGCCTCCATACCTAGAAAGCTAGATGATGGTTGGGACCCTATGATTAAAATTAAATTGAATAAGTTCTCTTGCTATGCTTTATGTGACGTTGGGGCTAGTACCTCCGTCATGCCCAAAAGAATGTATGACATGTTTGAATTGAAACCTTTTGATCCTTGTTCTTTTGGTGTTCGTCTCGTTGATTCTTCCGTAAAGAAACCTTTGGGGAAGATCGACGATGTTCTTATCATTGTCAATGACAATTATGTTCCCGTTGATTTTACTATTACAGATATAGAGTGTGAACCTTTATGTCCAATTATTTTGGGACGTCCTTTTCTTCGCACCGTTGGTGCTGTTATTGACATGAAAGAGGGGAATATAAAATTTCAATTCCCTCTCAAAAAGGGGATGGAACACTTCCCTATAAAGAAAATCAAGTTACCTTTTGAGTCTGTTACACGGGCTAGCTATTTTCTCTCTCTTGATAAAACTTGATTCTTCTTTTGCTTTATGCCTAGATTAAAGCCGTAAAAGAAAGAGCTTGTTGGGAGGCAACCCAAGATGTTTTTACTTCAGTTTTTAGTGGTCTTGATGATTGTTACTACTGTAGGAACATCATTGTATCTTTATTTTCAAGATTTGTGCCAAGTTATAGCCTCTTATAATAAGGGAAGCAAAAGTAGTGACATGTTGTCCAGAAATAAGATTATGTCTGCTTGACGAAAAAAATCAGAACAAATCACAAGTTCATCTTTTTTAGCTGAATGTTTTACACAGCGTGCTTTATACAATTGTGAAACTTTCGTATGTTCTGGGTTTTTTGATTTCAGTTCCAGAAGTGCCCCGAAAAAATTATCTACTACCTGTTGTTCTGTTTTTCACAGATTCTGCCACGTTTTGCCTTTCCTTACTTTTGCAAACCTTAAGCTTGCCTTTTCTTTGAAAAAAAATTTGGTAATCTTGAGAAACAGTATCTCTTCAAGAATATGTTTATATCCAGTGGGGATTTTTTTAATTAAGGGTACTAACCTCTCTAATCAGCTTATGATGAGTTATGTATGAAGGGAGTTTTTAAGTGTGCGAGGTAAGATGATGAAAGAAGACCCGGGAGTGTCAAACACTCAAGCTTGGGGATGCCCCATGCAACCCCAATAAATATTAAAGGATAATCAAGCTTCTAAGCTTGGGGATTCCCCCGTGCATCCCCTTCTCCATCAAAAATCATCAGTTCGTCCTTCGTCTCACTATATTTTTATCACTTCATGCGTTATGTGCTATGCTTGGAGCGTCTCGCTCTTAGGTTTATTTTTAGTTTTCTTTAGATTTTCTTGTTGTTCATAACAAGTTAGACCGCAGCTTACTTTGTGTGGAAGAGAAACACGCTCCACTCCAATCTAGAACACATCATAGGATTTTCATGCTTATCTTTCTCCTGTTGTGTGTTCTTTATCTTTTCGTAGCTGCTGCCATGTTTAGTTTTAGTTTTAGTTTGTCTTAAGCAAGAGCCTTGGATTTTATTTAGTTTGTTGCTGCAACTCTCTTTAGTTTTCATGTTTATCTTGTTAGGAGAGTTGGTTGTTGCACTGAGTTGTGTCTTGTCTTGAAATAGGTAATTGAGGTTGCTATTCAATTGTAGTAGTAACTTGCAATAGTTTTCAAGTATTGTTGTGAGTAATTTTTGAACTTTTGGTGTCAAGAGCTCTAGCCTACTATTGATAGGTCTCGTATTTTGGGAAATCCGTGTGTATTTTCAAAACCTACAAAACTAGTTGAGAACTCTAGCTACTAGATGGATCACTAGTCTTTGGAGGGACCGGATATTAGAGTACACTCACGTACCATGTGTCGAGGATGCGCAAGGATAACCAAACCCCCCTACACTCCTCCTCGGGGTACTTGTCTCTTTGTGAACCTCCTTATTAGATTGAGAGCTACCGATAATAAGTGCATGAGTTCTTCGGACTAATGTAAGTATTGAAATTGACACTTCCACCTCCTCATATTTGCTAGCCTCTTCCGTACCGTGCATCGCCCTATTCTCACTCCGAGAGTTGGCGTCCACCTTCGCCGGTGCATCCAAACCCTTGGCATGATACGCTCTGTCATCATAAACCTCCTTATATCTTTCCTCAAAACAGTCACCATACCTACCTATCAAGGCATTTCCATAGCCTTTCCGAGATATATTGACATGAAACATCCACCTCTTCATGACTTGATCTTCATGTCATACATGTTCCTGCTACACTGGCAGTGGCATACATTTGTATACACCATGATAGCTACAAGTTCTTTATGTTTGAGTACCTTGTAAAGTGTGAAAGATCTTCTATACCTTCTTGTAAAATAGAGTGTTTCCCTTAAGTGAGGAAAAGATCCCAAAGTGGTCAAATTAAAAGATCCCAAAGAGGACAAATGAGAGTTAAATAGAAAGAGCCATTGAGGCCACCAAAAAATACAAAAAATAGAAAAAAGAGAAAAAGAAATTAAAAAGAGAGAAATGGCAACCCTATTATTCCTTTTGAAAGATCCACACTCGTACTCCCTCTTATCCTTGTACTCCATAGAGATGATCATACATGCATATAGCTATGTGGGGACCCTTCACACTATAGAACTTGGCTTGCATATTCCAAGGATGAGCCTCCTCAAACTAGCTCTAGGTCTTCATGAGCGAGCAAGTTGGATGCACCCCGACTAGTTCCATTGGAGAGCTTTTCTTAGCTCATATGTGCATCTGTTTGATACGTCCCAAACGTATCGATAATTTCTGCTTGCTCCATGCATGTTTTGTGTGATATTGCTATGATCCATATACACTTTCATACACTTTTGATCATATTAGGTGGTGGCCCTCTGGCCCCACTTTGGTGATTCTGGAAGGTTCCGTTGCGCTGATTTTTATCCGATTTTCCCGAATTTTTGGAGAATTTTTAATATGGGGGAAACCTGGAATAGAAAAACAACAGAAAACAGGAAATGGCACTGTGGTGCACTGAGTTAATAAGGCTTGGCCGCGCCAGGGGGGGCGCCTGGACCCCTGGTGCCCCCCTAGCTGCCCCCTTCGCCTATATATTCCCTGTGACGCGAAACCCCCGAGGAGAAAACCTTTTTTCGCGTTCTCGCCTCTGTTTCGCCGCAGCCGCGTTTCCAAGATCGGGAGCGCCAGCAGACCTTTTCCCGGCACCCTTCCGGAGGGAGGATCGACCTCCGGGAGCTTCCCCTCCACCATGGACGCTTCCCGGATGTGTCGTGAGTAGTTTCCTTTGGACCATGGGTCCGTGATCAGTCGCTATGTGATGTTATCCTCCCCTCTTTGTTCGTCATGGCTTAGACCTTGTGAGCTGCCCTACATGATCGAGGCACATATGTAATCTTTCTAATGTGGCTATGCTGAGTTTGATGGGTTCTGATGGATTATGAGATTATGTTCAGATTGTGATAAAGTAATATACTTGGTTCTTATCTTTTATATTTTTGTTCCTAAGTAATTCTTGCATGTTCTCCGTTGCTGTTTATTGCTTTGGCCAAGTAGTAGGTAGTAACTCCAAGAGGGAACGTTTTGCTCGATTGTGGGTTCATGCCCCCTGATGACACGCTTGAGTGACAGAAACATGAGTCTAGGGGATGTGCTGTTGCCACAAGGGGGAAAACAACGGTGCTTGTAACCGCGGTTGCAAGGATTGTTTATTTTACGCAAAGTGCGTTTTAATGCAGTTGTCTGTTGCTTTGGGTTTACACTTTGGGTGGGGCTCGCAACTTAATACCAGCGAGATGTTCTGGATAGATATCTCAAGGTGGATGATTGGTAATAGATGAAGTTGGATTTCGGTCTACTTATTTTGGCGTACTGCCCATGCTTTTGAGCCTCTTCCTTTCTTTTGTAGCATAGTTAGCATTGCGGTGCGTTGATAATCCTGTCAATTGCCCATCTGTAATTTGTTTACGTTGCATAGCAGTTTTATCGTCTTTTGGGAGAGAGACATCACTAGTGAACATCACGGGACCCCGGTCTATATTCTCATCACTATTTACACACTTATTTACTTTTCTGATTTTACTTTCAGTTGCTATCATTATCATTATCCCTTGTGTTTTGATCCTTTGTAAACAACAAGACCGGAGAGATTGAAAACCTCTCTGAACTTCGTTGGGAGCAAAGTTATTTGTGTATGTGTGCAGGTCCAGGTGAAGTAAGCAACCCAGAGTTGTTAACGACGCCATTGTTCACTTCATCACCTAATTATCATTGTCGGAGTCCTACTGGTCGGTACTCTCAACCTCGGTATCTTCACCGAGGGAAACTTGTCGCTACGCTGCATCTCACCTTCCACTTGGGGTAACCAACGAAGGGCGAGAAGCAATTATCATCTCTCGCGTATCACCATTGCATGGCAATCCCTACTCCTCACATCATATCTATCATTTGGTGTTCTCTCCTATGATTGTCCTCATTGATGTGAGCCTATCTCACCCTTTTTGTCTCCCCCCTCCACCATATTTCTTTCTTTGCCATCCTAAGTGTCAACTCTCGTGCTTACGCTCATCCATTGCATGAATGCTCAAAATATCGAAAAGATGTGGATCAAATTGACTTGTACCTGGCTAGTGGTCTGGGGACGAGTCAAGATAAGATTACAAAGAATACCAAGTGTGAAAATTTAGTAGATTGAGTTCTAAACAAAAATATTTTTCTCTCGTATTCCCATATCCCTTTTCTTGCACGCAAACACCATTTGGAGACATTCGAGTCACGGACAGCGAGAGCTCTTGCACCTAATGTTTTTTCATTGCTCGTTGCAATGCTAATATAGACTCTTGACTGTTATGACTTGAATTGAATCACATACCTTGATTGATTTACTTTCAAAGGTCTTATATGGTTGCTAGCATGTCACCACAGAAATTATGCCTGTTATCATTTACCTACTCGAGGACGAGCAGCAATTAAGCTTGGGGATGTTGATATTGTTGGGTCTCGCAACAGAAAACAATAATTTTTCTAACTAGCGTCGCCCTTAACCCAAGATCTATCTAGCTGTAATGCTGTAACGGAAAGACTTGCGGAATAACATACCTCGGGGTGTAATTCGTTTCACGGGAAATGTTCCCGCAAACGTGGTTGATGAAGCCGTAAACCTTTCACAGCCCCCTGGCTGTGTTAGCACCCTGTTGGGTGGTAGTGCCGCACGTGCAGCACCTCGTAGTACTCGCACACGTACGGACTCGATGACGACCTCCGTTCTCTGATCCAGCGAAGGTGGCGGAAGTAGACCTCCGGAACCAGAGTTACAGCAGCACGACGGAATGCGTATAGTGGAGAAGCCTCCATCCCAGCACAGGTTCCAGACAAGGGGACCCCGGCTTGAGAGAGATGAGAGAGGGGAGAAGACCGGTGAAAACCGATCTCAATTCGGAGTAATATTTATTTTCTCACGAATTTCTGTGTATTAAATATGTGCACCCTGCCCATCTATATATAGGCAGAGGGGAGGGAGTCAACCCCTCTCCCCTAACAAGGTGGGACTAAAGTCCCTTGCTAGGGGGAGGTGGCCGGCCAAGGGAGGAGGGGGGCGCACCCCTCATGGGCCCTAGGGCCCATGGCGCCTCCCTCTCTCTCTCTTTTTTCTTTTTCCTTTATTCCCCTGATGGGCTTCTTTCCCAAAGCTGGCCCATTGCACTTTTTAATTATAAATAAAATGTTATTAATTATTAATTCACTTAATTAATAAATAATACATATTATTTCATCTCCCGATGATCCGGAACTCCTTCCAGCTCACTCCGAACAACCTTCGGACCAACACGGAACTTTTCCGGTACGTCTTTCTCTCTTCTCCAGTAACTCTGATAGTTCCGAATAGGTCTCCGATATTCATTGAGCCCTTAAGTGTGTTACCATACGGTTCGAGAACACTCCAGTCATGACCGAGACAAAGGCTACGGTCAATGATCAATAGCGGGACCTGGATGCCCATAATGACCCATGTGTATTCCGGAAGTAACCGATTGGACCATTCACGTTGTATACCATTCCCTTTGTCATGCGATACTAGATTAGTCCAAGATTCGATCAACTGCATACAATGCATTAGTTCTATCTTGTTACCGACAAATCTTTATTCACTCGTTCCGTGATATTCATCCTTGTGACCTAGTCACACGCTGCGCAGCTTTATAGATGCAAACTCACCGAGTTGGCCATGAAGTATCTTTCCATTATATGGATTGACAAATCCCGCTCTTGAATCAACAATCCTCAACATATCCCATCGGATAGCCCAAGATACACCTTTATGGTCACCATGTTTCAATGTGACGGTTAATGCACTCAAAGCATCCTCAGAAGATAGCAATTATGCGTGATCTCACGGTCAAAGGAACAGGCTACTACGTTCTGTAATTACAACACTGAACTTTTACGATTTGATCATGTTGCAATGCTTGCATTGGGTAATGTTCATCACGTCATTCATTCAATGAGGCGACCTTACCGTCAATTGACTTGATTGTCCATGATCGTGAAACCACAATCATCAGTTGATGATAAACTAGTCATCATGAGAGGCTAACTAGGAACTCTGGTTGTTTCTATACCACACCTGTATCATTGTTTCACTGATACAGTTCCAGCACAGTATGAAACTGGTCATGAACTTATTTAGATATATTGGAATAATCATATATTATTTTCCTCTAGAGCATATATCCAACAGTCTCCCACTTGCACTAGATAGCAAATAATCTAGCTGCATATTTTCTCGATCATAATCATCTTATCATATAAGTGTTTATTGATCATGCTTGCTCATGGAAGAGGTTTCGTCAACGATCTGTACCCGTTCATATTCGTATGTTCCTTTGCAACAGGTATTGGTCAACTTGCTTGATGTACCCTTCATTACCTAATACTGCTTGAATTATAAGTTTGGCGGGAGAGTGAGACTTCTTATTTTACAGTATTCTCTAATGACAAAATGGTTTTAGTCCCTAGGACTCCCATAGTCATGTATACTGAAAAATACACTCAGCCAGAAGTCTAAACTTCTTACGCTAAACTTTATTCAACCTTATACTTCCTTAAGTAGATATTTATATTTTGTAGAGTTTTGGTTCGTGAAATTATAGCTCACATTTTCCTTTCTATTCCTTTTGGTGATATCTCTAATTCATATAGACCCGTAATAAGACTTGCAATCGTAATCCAGTATTACATTCAAGTCTATTATCTTTTCTATCATTTAGAGTATTGTACTCAGTTTCTCTTCAGATACTGAATGCTTGGACTTTGCTTAGGTTCTATGTTTTGCCAACCAAGCACATCGGAACCTGTTCTTCTTCTAAGAACTTTTGAGTCATTCTGTTATTGGATTCACAACTTTCGTTTTATGGTAGAATCATATGTCAAAGATCATATAGGATCACATGTCTTGAGACAAAGTGGATCCCTATTCTTCCATTAAAACATTATTTTGTGATATTAAGGTTTTACATCCTTTATATAATTCCTAGCCACAAGAACCTTTTCTTGTTTAGGATAGCATTCCAATCCTTTTGATGTTCATTACACGTGTCCTAATCTATCCTTATAGATTTTAGTGTGTGACACATCTGTATTTCGTTCATATAAGATTCTCGTAATCCTTTCATCTTATTAGCCTTAATCTCCATGTATATCAGCGTATATATATGAGATTGTTTTCACATATATCATCGTATATATATGAAATTGAGATTATGCTCCCATTCAAATATATCCGACATATATCTGTAAGTAAGCTTTTATTAAGATTCTATTCTAATTATGTCAGACATAATAATATTGCTTCCAAAGCTCCCACTCAGAAAATGCTCTCTGCATTCCAAGTTTTCAGGAAGTATCCAAAGCTCCCACTCAGTTTCATGAAATTGCAGTCCATCTCAATATTTTGATTATTTCAAAATCACTTGATCAAATCAAGGTTGAGAGTTTCTTCCTTGAGGTACTATGGTCCATCTTATCGAAACATTCTTTCGTTATGCCAATTGCTACTTCTCTTCAAATTCCTCAACTTGAATGTGATGCAATTTCAAGCTATGGTCCCTTCATAGTGTTCGTGAATGAATGAAATACCCATATTGATTTAGCATTACTACGCTTCCGTAGTCAATCATTATTGAATTTAGCCATAACATCTTTTATGTGCCAAATCATGCCTTTATGTGTTGCATCATTCTTAATAACTTCCTGGTTATTCGGAATGTGAAATAACTACTTTATTTCATAGGATGTGAGCCATCCCATATGCAACTCAATATGATTTCATTTCTCCTCGTTTCCTAGGTAACCATCAATCCTTCGTAATTTATAAGCAGTGACCCTTTTGTTTCACTTAAAAAAACTCATGATTATTGTTCTGTACAGAACGTATTCATGACAATCTTCTTATTTTTAAACTAAGGCTTTAACTAATATACCATGATCATTATCAATGGCATATTTCCTCTTCTCATGGAGTCATTTCAGCGGAACGTTTTCCGTTGCGTTACTCTGTTATCTGGAGGCAGGGTCAATCACCTTGGTCAAAGAATTCACTTTTCTCCCATTGGTTTATTCATTGAGAACCATCTTCTCATTCACCAATTCAAGCAATACAAGTTTTGCTATTTTGGAAGGTGTGTCTTACAATTGCTCACAACTCTAATACAAAGAAAGTTATATCATATAAAACTTCTAGAAACTTTCTAACACCATCATCATATGGAGTCATCAGCTTCATTAAATTCAGAATGGTTTCCTTATTTCATGAAGTGGGTGTTTTAACTTAATAAATTATAACAACTTTGTTCATTCAAAATAGCATTAGCGTAAGGGGAATGTATTTAGACCATACTACATTTTAGTATGACTACGAATGGTTCAGGTGCTTGATCACTTTAAACTTCCATCGTAATTTGTGGCATTATTTCCACAAGTCTCCCATTTATGTCAACTATAATACTCATCACTTTGATCACATCATGGTGATTTTTATTCTTATATCCAACTTCACTGTGATTCCGTAATCTCAGATTTATGATCTTAATTGAATTCCTTGTTCAATTAATCATGCGAAACATCTTTAATGATTATTCATGCGCTTGGTTAGTACATCATTTATGTACAATGTTTGGCGCAAGTTCTACTTTGCTAGAACTCCGTCATTAGTCATCTTGGTTGATAATAAATTCATGAGTTAATAGATCACGTATCTAATGACTTCATCATTTATGAATTCATCTCATGCATTTAATCTAATTATGACCTTTGACTTTATTGTTATTCAAAATAACTTAACCATTAAAAATTGAATATCACTTGACAATTATGGTATTTTGTAAATTCTTCTATCATAATATAAACTCAATTGCAATCATAGTATAAGCACACTTTATTCATCAAACTGGAACAACTGACTTGTCTCAAAACATGAATAACTTTGTCTTGCGAGATGCAAGACATATCACTAAGTGTTCATACTTAATCGATTACAAAAGATTTATCTAATACTCTAAGTATAATCCTATGATAGATGTCTTGGTGAAATCTTGGTGGCCATCAACTGTCTTGGTTGCCATCAATCCTGGATCGCACCTCTTCCCGTCCATGCAACGGCAAGCCCTGTTTTCATAAAACAGAACAAGTATCAAATACTTATTAAACTGCAAATGTTGTATAAGGGAACAAACATTTATAACGAGTATATCAAACATATACCTTCTCCATCAACAATTTCTCCTTCAATGGGTTCAACCTCTAAATCTCGGAGGTTGACCATGAACTCAAAGAACTGAAGGCTTTCACCTCTTCCGACATAGTCATGGACAAAGTCTGTGTAACTCGGTGGAAGCAAGTGTAGCACCGTGTTTATAGAAAACTCCTCTGTGGTCCAATAGTCAAAGTCCTCCACGATTTTCAGATGTATCCCATGCATCTTGGCTACGTGAGTTTTCATACAAGTGTTCTCTTCCATCTTTGTAGTAAGAAACTCATTTTCTAACTCAAATCTGGCCACTCTGAACTGATGTATAAAAAATGACTTCATCATGTCGATTGTGTCAAACGTGTCCATATCCGCATATTGTTCACGTAAATCTTGCGGAAAGCTAGTTTCTATGACACTTTTAACCATGGCGTAAGTCCTTCGACGATTATGGTAATCAAGCATTACTTTTTCATCCATGTTGTCTACTGGAGGTTCTCCCATACGCTCTTGTATCACGAACAAGAGGTTAGCTCTCTTGAGCACAGTCGTAAGGTATAAGTACCAATCAACGAAATTTAACCCATCATCTTTAAGTCTTTCACCACGTAAGAAAGTAACCAATCCATGATACTGATTCATGTCCATTTTAATTTTCTACAAAATATTTGCAAGGAAAACAATTAAGACTAGTTCATAATAATCATATTATAGATGAGCTCACACTAAAACAATCATCCCTAAGAAATTTTAGTGATTACATGATCCAGATTCACTATCCGTCCTCGAATATCACAACGGCCGACGGATTAGTTTGAAAGGTAGACAACTAGTTTGTGCGATCACATCCTATATGTGACTCATGCTCGATCTTTCGATCTCTAGTATTCCGAGGCCATATCTACATATGCTAGGCTCGTCAAATTGACCTTAGTGTTATATGCTTCTTAGCAAGGCCATATCGACATATGCTAGGCTTGCCAGGCCCAACCTCATGAGAACTCTAATGTATGTATGACACCCGATCGTCACGGCCTGCCTATCATAAAGAGAACCTTCCAGGTGGTGCACACTTCGGTAGAATACTTATGTTTGGCATTTTATAAGGGATCATCTTATTTAATGCTACCGTCGTGTATCCTATACTAGCAAGTTTTAAGATGTATGATCATGGTGGCACTAAGTCTACAGTGTCTCCATTTAATTTTGTTTCATCATGATGATCGTTTACTATAGCAAAGCTATCACTACATCAAGATTAAGAAAACAACAATAGCCCCCTCTGCAATATAAAGTTAGACGCCTCTATTTTGTATATTGCATGTTTTACGTGGCTGCTAGGGATTTTCATAGATCAACCGTTTCTACGAACATTGAACCACAACGCTGATTATAGATTGTCTCTATTACACCCCGTACGGGGCCCTCCGTTGCAAATGCCATATCCGCTAAAGTAAGAGAGATAGACACCCCCAGAGCCACTTTATACGGTACAAGACGTATGTCAAGCGTGGAACCAGTCTCGCGTAAGCGTACACGTAAGGTCGGTCGGGGGCCGCTTCATCAAACAATGCAACAGATATAACAAGTACACGTGAGAGGGTAACAATCGTAGAATCAACGCCCACATCCCCGATGTGTTCTATCCGCACAGCAAAACGAAGCATAGATCTAGCTCATGATACCACTGTTGGGTCTCGCAGCAGAAAACAATAATTTTTCTAACTAGCGTCGCCCTTAACCCAAGATCTATCTAGCTGTAACGGAAAGACTTGCGGAATAACATACCTCGGGGTGTAGTCCGTTGCGCGGGAAACGTTCCCGCAAACGTGGTTGATGAAGCCGTAAACCTTTCACAGCCCCCTGGCTGTGTTAGCACCCTGTTGGGTGGTAGTGCCGCACGTGCAGCACCTCGTAGTACTCGCAAACGTACAGACTCGATGACGACCTCCGTTCTCCGATCCAGCGAAGGTGGCGGAAGTAGACCTCCGGAACCAGAGTTTCAGTAGCACGACGGCGTGCGTATAGTGGAGAAGCCTCAATCCCAGCACAGGTTCTAGACAAGGGGACCCCGGCTTGAGAGAGACGAGAGAGGGGAGAAGACCGGTGAAAACCGATCTCAATTCGGAGTAATATTTATTTTCTCACGAATTTGTGTGTATTAAATATGAGCACCCTGCCCATCTATATATAGGCAGAGGGGAGGGAGTCAACCCCTCTCCCCTAGCAAGGTGGGACTAAAGTCCCTTGCTAGGGGGAGGTGGCCGGCCAAGGGAGGAGGGGGGCGCACCCCTCATGGGCCCTAGGGCCCATGGCGCCTCCCTCTCTCTCTCTCTTTTCTTTTTCCTTTATTCCCCTAATGGGATTCTTTCCCAAAGCTGGCCCATTGCACTTTTTAATTATAAATAAAATGTTATTAATTATTAATTCACTTAATTAATAAATAATACATATTACTTCATCTCCCGATGATCCGGAACTCCTTCCAGCTCACTCCGAACAACCTTCGGACCAACACGGAACTTTTCCGGTACGTCTTTCTCTCTTCTCCGGTAACTCCGATAGTTCCGAATAGGTCTCCGATATTCATCGAGCCCTTAAGTGTGTTACCCTACGGTCTGAGAACACTCCAGTCATGACCGAGACAAAGGCTACGGTCAATGATCAATAGCGGACCTGGATGCCCATAATGACCCCTGTGTATTCCGGAAGTAACCGATTGGACCGTTCACATTGTATACCATTCCCTTTGTCATGCGATACTAGCTTAGTGCAAGATTCTATCAACTGCATCCAATGCATTGGTTCTATCTTGTTACCGACAAATCTTTATTCACTCGTTCCGTGATATTCATCCTTGTGACTGTAAGGCCCGATATGCGGTACTGTTCCAGATCTAGATGTTTCCATCCAGATCCGGGGACGAAGCACATATCGGTCCCACCGCGACATATGACAAAGCCATATGCCCCGGATTTCCAACATGATATCACAACATTACAGATACAGGATACAACATCTCATACAATCGGCATACAACTGCCTCAAATACAATACAACAGCGGAAGGTACATGTCTGAGTACAGACTACAAGTAAAAGCCTAATGGCAAAGAGAAAAACATCGATCCCATAACCACACGGGTCCAGGCCCTCCGCCGGGATCCGCCTAACTAGTCGTCGTCGAGACTCCACGTGAAACATCGATCACCATACCTGTTTCCGATCAAGAACCCTGAAAAGAGTTTGGGGGTAGTATCATGAGTACAGAGGTACTCAGCATCCAACTGTAGTGGTCATCTGACCCAGCAAGGACTTCATCACTCGTCATTCTAGGACAACTAGTAGTTTACGGTAAGGAAGGGGTAAGTGGTGAGGTTGCTGCCGCACTAGCGTTTATGAAGTGGCTAACGATCTAGAGAGTAAGATAAGAAGCCAAGCATTCGATGAGGAATCGCCTCCAACAAGTCTTGCTATCCACCTACTACGCAAACATAACACCTATCCTATCCTTGTCCTCCTCTTCGCATCCCGACGAAGAAGAAGCAGTCAAGGCACACACACGTTGATCAAGTTATATTAAGATTATCTCAGTTGTTGTTGTCTATGAACAGGACGTAGGTCTCAAGTCGTCCATAACCGTGGACACGGCTTCTCGAAAAGATTTAACCCTGCAGGGGTGTACCAACTGCCCATTACGAGGCTCCGCACGCACGTCCATCACTCTCAGTTGCTACCCATCACAGGCAACCATTTTATGATTTAGTTCCAAGAGATCCGAAACGACAAGTCCCTCTAGCTAACAACGAACAAATCCGGGTGGCCCCCGGGGAGTCGACACCCAATCCAAAAGCTGGCCACGCCCTCGGATCGGACTCTTCCGTCTCAACAGGGTTTGGGTTACCGAGACGCCTCACGTGAGCCCTCGCGCCCTCGCCGGCCAAAGGTGGACCAATAGGGAAACTAAGTCCTCACTGGTCCGGGTTGTTTTAAAGGATGTCTGCCAGGAGCTACCCGACAGGCATATATGCATGGTTTTCAAATGGTAAATCAGCTTGGGCCACCTCTAGAAATGTTTGAAGCTAGATAGGTAAGAAAAGGGGACCCCATAAAATCCCACACGCGGTTAGGCACGCTCGGTCTTAAAACAAATACCCGGAACTCGGATCCTAGGTGACTCGAATGGAACAAAGCGTCGGGGCGGGATAGCCTAGACCTTCCATCCTTCGTCGAATATAGTCAACATTATAATAATCATATCATCAACAACAATCTAGTAAGGTGATATCCCAAACCCAGGGGTAACAGGTAACATCGTAGCATCCTAAGCATGCATACTAAGCAGGGGCTGAGCAACGAGCAAAAGAAACATAGCAGTACAAGGTTTGCTGGGAAGGGACATGGCTGTATCGGTTTGAAAGAGGCTGTAAACATGTGGTAGGATAAAACATCGAGCCTAACCTATACTAGCATGCAAACCGCTGGTTGAAATAGAATGGATCATAAGTAATGTATAGTCCTTGCCTGTTGATAAGTCGGGTTCCGAAGGTGTAGCTGATCGCACGCTCGCATCGTCTCCGAGAGTATCTGCGGAAGCACACAAGAAGTAAACACTGGAAAGCAATCAACGAGCAACCACTATTACTACGGAGCAACACAAGATCAAAGATACAACACAAGGCACGGCAACGTGATACGGATCTATCGTCGAGAGCGGTTACTAACGATTTAAGTGGAGTACTCATCACACACGACGAATACCGCACGTTTACGGTGGTTCAAGTTGCTTAGCTACAGGTGATCAAACAACGGTTATTAACAGGGCAACTCAAGCAAGCATGGCATAACACACAAACATGGCAAAAGGTGAAGCACAAAGTAAACTATCTATGCTAGTCAATTTAAGTGAGGCACAACCTAAACATCGCATAACACTAAGTGCCGCACGATGATTAAAATATTTGGTACTGTTCTGCCCTATACCATATTTTAGGTTGGTTAACAACAGCAAGCAATAGCATAAACACAAAGAACACGAAAAACTAATCAAGTTACATATAAAGAACACCCCAAACGGAGTTACGGTTAAAAAGATATAAGCAAGACAAGTTACGCACACATGCTGTAAAAACAGGGGTCAATCTATATGCAAAAGTGCAGAAACATGACATAGAAATACATGGGATGAAAGTAGACATGATGCTTAACAAAATGCAAGTGGAATCACTCAATTCCGATAAACGGTCGCGACACACTCGTCGACCGAAGTTGCAACAAAATAACAGTTTCAGCAATAACAGCACAATAACATCAGGATAGCTACTTTGGAGCAAGATATAAACATGATGCAGCAAGAAAATATGGCATGTGAATGCATGAAACTTAAGTAGAAACATTTCTTAACGCAACGCAAAAGGAATCAATGCAATAGGCCTCATGGATTTGTTACAATCATCATGCAAAGTTGCAACAAAATAATAACAGCAACACATAACAGAAAAGTAGCAGTTTAACGGCCTGATGCCCTGTTCAGCACACAATTACACAATCAAGATGAGCTCAAATGCAAATTCTCACAAAATATGAATTAAAGTACACGCAATTCTAAACAATTCGCCTTTTGGGCGCGAAGTCATCCGGGCTACGGATCGCTTGCTATCGTCAACGCGGAATCGAATCAGCAGCAGTTTTACACAGGACTTAGCAATAATTGGAAAAAGAAAAGACAGAAAAAAAAGGAGTCGGGCCTCTTCTCACCATGGGCTCTAGAGGCCCATCTGGTCGGCTGGCCTGTGGAGGCGGACTGGGCTTGGAGGCGAGCGGGCCGGGTGCTGGCTGTTGGAGTGGGCCGGCCCAGCTGGGCAGCCAGCGCTGGAAGCCGATTCCTCCTCCTCGTCTCCACGACGGGAGGCCGCGGCTGGCGGCGCCACTGGCCGGCGAGCAGGCGGCGCGAGAGCAGCTGGGAGGAGGCCAAACGGGCGCGACGGCGTCGTAGTGGCCGGATCCGGTCGCCGGCGGCTGGCTACGGGTGGCATGGCGCGGCGGCTCGAGCTCCCTCGGGGCTCCAATGGCGGTCGTGTCCTGCAAGGAAGGAGGAGGCAGAGGGGTGAGAGGGAAGGGAGAGGGAAAAGAGAGGAAGGAGGAGAGAAGGGAGAGGGAGGAGCACGGGAGAGGAGAGGGGCGCGGCGGCCCGGCTGCTGGTCGGCTCAGGCGACCGGAGGCAGAGGCGGCGGCTCCACGGGCGGCTAGATGGAGGTGAGAGAGAGGAGAGGCTAGGGAGCTCCCTGGGCCATTGGATCGCCCGATCCGACGGTCCAGATCGCATGGGAAGCCAAATTTCGGGATTTGGGGATCTGGGAGGCAAAACTGGGCAAAGTGGAGGGGGTGGCTGCAAAATTGTGGCTAGGGAAACCCTAAAAATGGGTGGGAGTGTGGTGTTCTTTATATAGCATGGGTGGCTGGCAGTTTGCAAAAACATCCCCGGTTTTTATCTCGCGCGCGCGGTGCTCACGTTTCTGACCGCCGGGGTTCCGCAGTACCTCCGATTCGGGTAAAACTTCGAGCTGCGCGATCGGTGCGTCGAGCCGGAGGCGTTCACCTCGCGCTGGAACCGTTCCGAAAACACTTTCCGGCGCGCTATAAAAATATCCCGTTTAGTTATTAAACGGGGTTTTTCGTTCCGTTGGCTGCAGCTGGTCTCGTGCGGTTTTCGCGACGGTGATCGGGTGAAACCCAGTGTCGCAAAGGTCGAGTGTCAAAGTGGCAAAGGTCAGTCTCCGTCCGATACGAGATAAGAGGGTGAAAAATAATCGCCGATCAATAAATCGGGGATGCAAACACCGCAAACAAACCAGACAATCAAACAATTCACAGCGAAAACAAAAAAATTTATTTTTGTGAAAACTGGGTTGTTACAGTGACCTAGTCACACGCTGCGCAGCTTTATGGATGCAATCTCACCGAGTTGGCCATGAAGTATCTTTCCATTATATGGATTGACAAATCCCACTCTTGAATCAACACTCCTCAACATATCCCATCGGATAGCCCAAGATACACCTTTATGGTCACCATGTTTCAGTGTGACGGTTAATGCACTCAAAGCATCCTCAGAAGATAGCAATTATGCGTGATCTCACGGTCAAAGGAACAGGCTACTACGTTCTGTAATTACAACACTGAACTTTTACGATTTGATCATGTTACAATGCTTGCATTGGGTAATGTTCATCACGTCATTCATTCAATGAGGTGACCTTACCGTTAATTGACTTGATTGTCCATGATCGTGAAACCACATTCATCAGTTGACGATAAACTAGTCATCGTGAGAGGCTGACTAGGAGCTCTTGTTGTTTCTATACCACACATGTATCATTGTTTCACTGATACAGTTCCAACACAGTATGAAACTGGTCATGAACTTATTTAGATATATTGGAATAATCATATATTATTTTCCTCTAGAGCATATATCCAACAGATATGTCCCAAACGTATCTATAATTTCTGCTTGCTCCATGCATGTTTTGTGTGATATTGCTATGATCTAGATACACTTTCATACACATTTGATCATATTTTTGACTAACTTATTAACTCAGTGCACCACAGTGTCAGTTCCTGTTTTCTGCTGTTTTTCTATTCCAGGTTTCCCCCATATTAAAAATGCTCCAAAAATTCGGAAAATTCGGATAAAAAATCAGCGCAACGGAAGCTTCTGGAATCACCAAAGTGGGGCCACCACCAGGGACCAAGGCAGCCACTTGGCGCGGCCTAGGGTCTGGCCGCGTCGGGGGGGCGCCTGGACCCCTGGTGGGCCCCCTGGCTGCCCCCTTCGCCTATTTAATATCCGTGTCACGAAACCTCCAAAGACAGAACCCTTTTTCTCGATCTCGCCTCTTTTCCGCCGCCGCCGCGCTTTCAAGATCGGGAGCGCCAGCAGCCCTCTTCTCGGCAGCCTGCCGGAGGGAGGATTGACCTCCGGGAGCTTCCCCTCCACCATGGATGCTTCCCGGATGTGCCGTGAGTAGTCTCCCTTGGACCATGGGTCCGTGATCAGTATCTATGTGATGTTATCCTCCCCTCTTTGTTCTTCATGGTTTAGACCTCGTGAGTTTCCCTACATGATCGAGGCACATATGTAATTTTCTGCTGTTGCTATGCTGATTTTGCTGGGATCTGATGGATTATGAGACTATGTTCAGATTGTGATTGACTAATATATTTGGTTCTTATATTTTACATTTTTGTTCCTAAGTAATTCTTGCATGTTCTCTGTTGCTGCTTATATCTTGGGCCAAGTAGTAGGTAGTGACTCCAAGAGGGAACGTTATGTTCGATTGTGGGTTCATGCCTCCCGATGACACACTTGAGTGACAGAAACATGAGTCTAGGGGATGTGTTGTTGCCACAAGGGGGAAAACAACAGTGCTTGTAACCGCGGTTGCAAGGATTGTTTACTTTACGCAAAATGCTTTTTACTGCGGTTGTCTGTTGCTTTGGGTTTACACTTTGGGTGGGGCTCGCAACTTAATACCAGCGAGATGTTCTGGATAGATATATCAAGGTGGATGATTAGTAGTAGATGCAGTTGGATTTCGGTCTACTTATTTTGACGTACCACCCATGCTTTTGAACCTCTTCCTTTCTTTGTAGCATAGTTAGCACTGCGGTGTGTTTTTAATCCTGTCAATTGCCCAGCTGTGATTTGTTTACCTCACATAGCAGTTTTATCGTCTTTTGGAAAAGAGACATCACTAGTGAACATCACGGGACCCCGGTCCATATTCTCATCACTGTTTACACGCTCTTTTATTTTCCTGCTTTTAATTTCTAGTTGCTATCACCATTATAATTATCCCTTGTGTTTGATCCTTTGTAAACAACAAGACCGGAGAGATTGACAACCTCTCTGAACTACGTTGGGAGCAAAGTTATTTGTGTTGTGTGCAGGTCCACGTCAATTGCGCCGTTGACACCTACTTATCATTACCGGAGTCCTACGGGAGACAAACCCTATACTCTACTGTGACGCCCCCAAAATCAATCCGTGTACAGTAATCATACACGCAGGGTACACGGCTGAGATTAGGGTGCCACGGTGAGAATATCACAGCACAACACTAAACACAAAAGGATAAACCAATCTGTTACAATAAAGGGGGGTCACTCGGACCCGAATACAAAAGTCATACAAACCATAATATCTGAGTACAGACATAGTTAGTCAAGTTTTGCCTTAAGAAGGCTAACACAAATAACATCAGAGATACAGATCGAAAAGTCAAGGCCTCCTGCCTGGGAGCCTCCGAAACTACTCCTGGTCCTGGTCAGCGGGGGTCTCGACGTAGTAGTATCCGCCTCCGGGGTACTCCTGCTCCTGGGCTCCAATGTCGACTGCAGCGGCCGATCAGGCAAAACAGTAAAGGAAATAAAGCAGGTGAGTATCTAGTATACCCGCGAGTCTTACGTCCGCTACTAAGCATTATGCATTGCATCAACGGAAACAAGAGGCTGTATATAGTGGACTGCAAGATAGAAATCAGAATAAGGGTAAGAAGCTAGGCCTATCGAAGACTAGCATCTTCTGACGATGTCTGGCAGCATGAGGTAAGAATCGGCCAACAGTTTATATAAAGCAATAAAGTAACAACGAAGCAGAAGTTGCTGCAACATTGTATAATATAAGTTGTAATGATTAACAATAATAATAATGCCTCCGAGTTCACCTCCTCGACATCCCCGCGAGGAAGAAAACCCGGAACCATACAGTTTAATAATAATAGTTTCTAGTGGTAAGATCCAGCTTCAGCATAAAGCGTCCTGTTACCGTGGACACGGCTATTCGAATAGATTAAACTCCCTGCAGGGGTGCACTACTGTTCAGCCTGCACGCTCGGATCTCCAGGGTGGCGTGAACCTTGTTAGGGAACGCCCCACCGAGGCTATCCGACACGACGCAGCCCATCCTAGGCTCAACAGAGAGGCCATCCGCCGGACTATATCCTATGCGCCAAGGGGTCTAGGTCCCTCACCCTTGCACGCTCCTGCACGGTGCGAGTCTGGCCGGTGAAGCAAAAAAAAATCCAAACACACCTGCTGCAGCAAAAGACAAGACCACTTCCCGGCGATCAGGCCGCAGTACTGCTGACGTCTGAAGAGCTTTCGGATAAACTACGACGCGGAGGGCCCACACCGTAATCCCACGTGTAGGTAGTGCGTACAGACCAACGGGCCTCTCAAGTCATCCGCCGAACCATTTAGCATTTTAATTAACCTGCGTGACAACCGTTATCGTTGCCTCGACTTAACCGACCCGCGGTCAACGACAGCAGTCAGGACCATCAGTACATCGGTGCCTGCCCTGTCGTCCCACCAAGTCACTGCGGTTACCAACAAGGTGAACCGTCTCCTTACCTTGTCTCGCGTGTTCTCTTGGTAGAGCTCGCCTTTCGTGGTTTGGTAACTCTCGCGAGATACGAGCAGGGGCCAAGCACGCCAGTAACGTCGGTCGTACCCTCCCTGTCGTTCCCGACGATATACCTCTCGCGGGCACCGTTGGGTCGCCCGACTTCTTACCTTAAGGACAACCGCTGTTCAGGACCCTATGGCGGCAAGACAAAGTCAGCCTCGAGTGGAGTACAAGGATTACTCCCGGATACCTCACACTTGAGGTGACTAGGCATAACCCAGATAGGGGCCTTTGGCGGTGTCTGCATTGTACCGTACCTGTGCAGTTGTATATATTGTATCCGTGTTCACTCCCATAGTGATCACGGCCCGCTATCTAATCCTAGCTAACAATGCGCAGGGTTCACTGCTGAATAATGCATAAGTATTAATAGGCAGCATAGGATAAAGGAAAGGTACATCAAGGGGCGACAAAATCAGGCTATGCAATTGAATAGGATTGTAATCGTAGCAGCAGCAGTAACAATGCCTAGTGCAAGAAATGTACGGAAAGATAGGCGATATCTGGGGAAGAGAATGGCTGTGCTTGCCTGGAAGCTCGACGGTAGGGGCAGGGTCGTCGACGAAGTAGTCGTACCCGGCAGCGGTGTAGTCGGTGGTAGCAGCGGGGTCTACCGGAGATTAAGGGGGGAGGAAACAGTAAATACACAGCAATAATATACAAACATATGCATGACATGACAGATGAAATGTTAACGGTGTTCTTACGCAGTGCAATGCACGTTGCTCGGAGCGGGAATTCATCCGGGGATGAAATACCGGCTCCGGGTGATTATCGGACAGGGGTCCGGAGGGGGAAGGATCAAGCCGGAGGTGTCGTGGGTACCGGACAAACATAAGGGGGGTGTATCCGTGTTAGTTGAACCATTCCGGACAACTTTCGTGTTCGGAATAAATTCATCCGGGTACTTTTTATCGGTACCGGAAATTATCGACAGACAGCCCGGAGGGGGGGGAATGTCGATGATCGGTGTGTTAGGGGGGTGTGGCAGACATACGGATAGCGTATCCGTATTCGTTATATTTTTCTGATCAACTTTCATGTATAAAGTTTTTCGATCCGATATACGGATTATTTTATATGAATTTTCAAAGTTTAAATCACTTTTAAATCAATTTATAATCATTTTTGCATTTCTTTTATTTATTAAACAGAACATTATCCATAACACAGTTGACTGGTCAAGCTGACAGAGGGGACCCACTGGTCAGCCTCACATGTGATAAATCATTTTAGATTAATTAAAAAAAATGCCAGGGCCCACATGTCATACACTGATATTATTATAAATTCATTTTCTTTAACTACTTACAAGTGGGACCCATCTGTCATCCTAACAGGGACTAATTAACAGTTATATGGTTTAATTAAATGGGGTTTAAGGGGGGTAGGCCCACTGTCAGTGTCTGGTTAGCCAACTAACAGGGGATTAGCGAGGCGGGGCCCACGGGTCAGTGGCACCCAGGCCACTGCCAGCCCGTCGCGACCACGCCGACGGCGAGGGGGTTCACCGGCGGCGACCTAGCGCCCGAGCCCGGCGACCAAAAGAAGCGTGGGAGGGCTCGTTCGAACGAGCCGAACGAGCCGCACCCATTCACGTAGCTAGCGCGGGCGGAGGAGGCGTGGCACGACGGCGGCGACACGGTCCGCGGCGGCCGGTGCAGGGGGCTCACGGGCACGACGCCCCGGGCGGCTAAACGAGGGGGGAAGAGGGGCGTTCGACTCAGCAGCTCACAGAGGTCGTGTAGAGGAGCAAAGCGGGCTCGGGGAAGGCTTGGGGAGGTCGAATCGCGCGTCGGCGCCGTGGTGACCGGAGCGGAAGAAGATGACCGTGGCGTCGGCTTGGAGGCGCCCCTGCCCGAATTGGAAGGGGGGTTCAACTGCGCGGAACACGGCGAAGCTTCCGGGCTTGGTGGCGCGGGCTGAGGCGGCCGGTGGCCACGCCGGCGTCAACCGCGTGCCCACGGGCGGGCTCGGGCGGGGCGGGCGAGAAGAACAGGGGGCGAGGAGATGGGGAGGGCGGGTTCTAGGGTTAGGGTTGGGTCACGGGGCCTCCTTATCGTCGACGGCAACCAGGGGATGGGCGCCTCGACGGCAGCCGGCCGGCGTGCAGCCAGGGGATGGCCTCCACGCCATGGCCATCCCACTGTAGCGGGAGGTAGGGGATCGATGGGGGTTGGGCCACTCAGGCCGGTTTCGGCGTGGGCTGGGGTTAGCTGGGCCGGGGTGGCCCAGTAGGAGGGGGGTTGGGTAGGCTAGGTTCCTTTTTCTTTTATTTTTGTTATTTTCTTTTCTGTTTATTTCTTTTGTAATAATTTTATTCATCTAGGCATTTTTGTAAAATGTAGCATGTGACCCATAATTGTTTTTATACCCTAGGCTAGTGCCACAAAAGATTTGGGGTCAAAAGAAAATCATTTAATATTTGATTTAAATATTAAATGATTTGTTTGGGGTTTTTGGCCACTGTTTTGATTTGTTTAGAATTTTTCCATAACTCAATAAATACCCAAACCCATATGGATTTGGTCCAGTGATTATTTGGGATTTTATAAAAGTGGTTCCAAGATTTTTGGAAAAGATTTATTGTCACCATAAATTTTAATATTCATAAAAAGGCATTTTAGGGTTTGTTTGAATTTCAACTCAAATGGCTTGGACTTTGTTTTCATCCATGATGATCAAGGTCCATGGTTCACTTTGCTTGCCACCATATCAAAGGGGAATTTGAATTTAAACTGAACCATTTGATTAAAGCAAAAATTTTGAACAGTACAGATGCACAGTAACAGTGATTACTGTTCACTGACAGTGAGGGTGTTACAAATATTCCCCACTACAAGAATTCTCGTCCCGAGAATTTAAGTGGTAGAGGTGAAAAGATCGGGGTATTCCTCACGAAGACGATCTTCGCGTTCCCAGGTGGCTTCATCTTCAGAATGATTTGACCACTGAACCTTAAGAAACTTGGTTGTCTTGTTGCGGGTTTTGCGTTCAGACTGATCGAGAATGCGGCTCGGATGTTCTTGATATGTCAAGTCCTGCTGCAGCTCAATCATATCATGTTCCACTTCGCGAATAGGGTCCTTGAAGCAGCGTCGGAGTTGCGACACGTGGAATACATCGTGGACTTGAGAGAGGTTCGGCGGCAATTCCAAACGGTATGCCACTGGTCCACTTCTGGAAAGAATACGGAACGGGCCAATGTAGCGAGGAGCTAACTTGCCTTTGATCCCGAAGCGGTGAGTGCCCCTCATGGGAGTGACACGAAGGTACGCGTATTCTCCAGGTTGATAGACCATTTCCTTGTGCTTGCGATCATAGTGGCTCTTCTGACGAGACTGAGAAGCTTTCAAGTGTTCACGGATAACGCGAACCTGATCTTCGGCATGCTGTATGATGTCCGGACCAATGAGAGTTCGTTCTCCAGTTTCTGACCAATTCAGAGGGGTTCGACACTTACGTCCATAGAGAACTTCAAAGGGGGCCATCTTCAGACTAGCTTGATAGCTATTGTTATACGAGAATTCAGCAAATGGAAGAGATTCCTCCCATTTCTTACTGAATGAAATGACACACGCTCGAAGCATATCTTCAAGTACTTGGTTGACTCGTTCGACTTGGCCTTGCGACTGGGGGTGATAAGCGGTGCTGAAATTTAGGTGAGTGCCCATAGCTTCTTGGAAACTATCCCAGAACTTAGAGGTGAAAATGCTGCCTCGGTCGGAACTGATCTCCAACGGAATACCGTGGAGTGAAACAATTCTGGAAACATATAAGTCTGCTAACTGACTAGCAGAGATCGTCTCCTTGACTGGCAGAAAGTGGGCAACTTTGGAGAATCGGTCGATGAAGACAAAGATGGCATCATGACTTTTCTGTGATCGCGGAAAACCGGTGACGAAGTCCATTTCAATCTTGTCCCATTTCCATTCAGGAATAGAGAGTGGTTGCAGAGTTCCAGCAGGTCTCTGATGTTCTGCCTTCACGCGACGGCAAACGTCACATTCAGAAACATATCGGGCAATGTCTTGCTTCATGTTAGGCCACCAGAATTGCTGACGAATGTCTTGGTACATCTTGGTGCTTCCAGGATGAATGGACAACGGGGTATCGTGAGCCGCTTTCATGACCTTCGGGGTCATATCCAGGTTCTCATGCCTGCCCTTGCTGTGAGTAACCACTAAACGGTTCTGGTAGAACGCCGCACCTTTGCTATCAACGGTGAAGGGTGAGGGTCTCCCATTGGCGATATCGCGCTTAATCTTGTGTATGAAATCATCATAAAACTGTATACACTTGACGGATTTGACGAGATCTGGTTCGATTATTTGCATAACCTTGAGGAACAATTTCGAGGTTTAGCTTGCGTAGCTCTTCATACAGAAGCGGTTGTTGTACTTGAACTTCAAGTTCACTACAGTAAGATTTACGGCTTAAAGCATCGGCCACCACATTAGCTTTGCCAGGGGTGTAAGAAATTCCCATGTTGTAGTCGGCTATTGTCTCGAGCCATCTCTGCTGGCGGAGATTCAGGTCGGGCTGAGTAAACAGGTACTTCAGGCTTTGGTGGTCGGTGAAAATCTCGCAACGATTACCGACGAGGTAATGTCGCCACAGCTTCAATGCATAAATTACCGCCGCCAATTCGAGATCATGAGTTAGATAGTTTTCTTCGTGAGCACGCAACTGACGAGAGCCATAAGCAATCACTTTGTGCTCTTGCATTAGGACACAGCCTAATCCTTGACGAGACGCGTCGCAATATATCACGAAGTCCTTCTGAGTGTCAGGCGGAGCAAGCACTGGGGGTGAAGTGAGCTTGTCCTTCAGAGCTTGAAAACTTTCTTGACATTTATCAGTCCACTCAAACTTGACGCCTTTGTGAAGCAGATTAGTCAGAGGCTTGGCAATCTTCGAGAAATTCTCAACAAAACGGCGGCAATAGCTGGCGAGGCCGAGGAAACTTCTGACTTGCTTGACAGTCCTGGGCGGAGTCCAGTCAAGAATAGCCTGAATACGTTCGGGGTTGACGGCAACACCATCCTTGGAAATCACATGACCAAGGTAGGTTACTTCGGGAAGCCAGAACTCACACTTAGAATACTTAGCATAGAGTTTGTGTTCTCGAAGCTTTTCCAGTATAAGGCGAAGATGTTCAGCATGTTCTGCATCGGTCTTGGAGTAAATCACTATATCATCCAGATAAACCACGACAAACTTGTCGAGGTATTCCATGAATATATAGTTCATCAATCTGGAGAAGGTGGCTGGTGCATTCGTCAAGCCAAAGAACATGACAGTGTACTCGTATGACCCATAGCGGGTAATGAATGCAGTCTTCGGGATGTCCTCATCACGGACTCGGATCTGATGGTAACCCAACCTTAAGTCGAGTTTTGAAAATACCGTGGATCCAGCAAGTTGATCATAAAGATCATTGATCCGAGGGAGGGGGTACTTGTTCTGTATCGTGGCCTGGTTGATAGGTCGATAATCTTGGACTAAACGGTTCGTGCCATCACTCTTCTTGACAAAGAGCGAAGGTGCTCCCCAAGCAGAGGAACTAGGACGGATGAAGCCTTTCTCGAGGGCCGTGTCAATCTCCTTCTTCAATTCAAGGAGGTGGTGAGGTGGCATCTTATATGGGCGCTTGGCAATAGGGACGGTACCAGGCTTCAAGTCGATGACGAATTCAACTTCCCTAATCGGGGGTATCCCCGACAGTTCTTCTGGGAATACGTCGGAAAAATCACAAACGATTGGGACTTTCTCAATCCCTTCGAGAGGTGCGACATTCAAGGCATTCAGAGCATATATACGAGCTTCGGCATTCATCGACACAATGGCAGTGTGACTCAAAATCGCGCCAGAAGGATGAAAAAGTTGGATGACCTTGGTGCCACAATAAAGTGCGGCATTGTGGGTTTTTAGCCAATCCATGCCAAGGATAAGGTCGATGGTGGAGGTTTTCAGAATGTGTGGAGAAACCATGAACTCAAATCTCTCGATCTCGACAGTGAGGTTAGGTGCAACCATGTCGACACGACACTGGGTACCGGGAGTCCGGACTATTAAGGGGGTATGCATCTTTTCGTGGTAAATGCCATGCTTAGAAGCAAACGCTCCAGACATAAATGAATGCGATGCTCCTGTATCAAATAAAACAGTAGCAGGTAATGAGTTAACGAGGAGTGTACCCATCACAGTAGCGGGATGTTCCTGAGCTGCTTCAACATCAATGTTGTAAGCATGACCACGAGCATGAGGATTTGACCCAGTATTATAGTTGAGGGTCCCATGGTTGCCACGACCATTTCCGCGGCCAGCAGGGTGAACTACCAGTTGATTCTGTCGCTGAGGGCAGTCTCTGGAAATATGGCCTGGCTGACGACACTTGAAACACAGGCCATCTTGAGGACGGAGGGGTGCAGTCTCAGTCTTCGGCTGTCTCGGCGGGGGCGGAGGCAGACGGGGTGCAACATACGACGGCCTTGCTGCAGGGGCAGTTGGACGAAACACACTGTGTGGAAGCCAAACGCGCTGCTTCTGTGCTGTGCCCGAAGATGAGCCAGCATCACGGGGGCGCTTTGCCGAACCACCGAACTTAAGCTGAGCGGTCTCCAGAGTGATAGTCTGGTTCACCATGGTGGCGAAGTCGGGGAAGACGTGCAAAGCCAGTGCAAGCTGGAGATCTGGGTTGAGTCCATCACGGAACTTCTCTTGCCTACTTGCATCATTGGGGAGGTCACTTGCAGCATAGCGGGAGAGGCGGAGGAATTCCCTCTGGTATGCCTCGACAGTTTTGTTGCCCTGAACGAGGTTGCGGAACTCAGCCTTCATACGGTTCATAATCGCCTGGGGAACATAACGAGCGCGGAAGGCAGTCTTGAAGTCATTCCAGGTGACGACAGTCCCTTCAGCTAGCGAGCCCTTGTAAGTGTCCCACCACTGAGCAGCGGGACCACGCAGGAAATAGGACGCGAAGGTGACATAATCAGCAGCGCTCACATTAGCGAACTCCAGCTGACGAGTGATGTCACGAAGCCAATCATCAGCATCCAGCGGCTGCTCCGGCTGGTGGAAGAGAGGGGGATTGAGACGCATGAAATCCCGCAGAGTAACCACAGGCGGTTGGTTCTGGTGCTGGTTCTGGTTCTGATTCTGGAGCTGATCTATGACTCCTTGCATAAAAACTTGGCTCATCTGAAACTGTTGCATCATCGCGGCCATGTAGTCCGGCGGCGGAGGTGGATCGTTGGCACCACGACCACGACCACGACCACCACGACCAGCCATCCTGCTAGAATTTAACAGGGGTATTTCAGCGATGAACAACTTAACGAAATACCGGAAACGAGTAAGAGGCAAAGCGACAACAAAGAGGAGGCGCGGATATATAGGAGTAGTCATATAAGACATACACATCCACACATAGAATCAATCGAAAATCGGGCAGCGTAACGTCGTAGAAATTAAGCAAAAAGGACACACTAGGCGGCGCGCAGACCGCGGTAAGGATTACACGACGCGACATAGATTCCACTATGTCAATCACGCCGCAAGAAAACTGTTGGCCACAGGAGTTGATGCCAGAGAACGCGCGGCCTGCCCAGAATGAGAATGGGATCCGCGGTCTGGGATCTGGCGTACGACGCCTGCGACACGACTCAATCAATGGGGGGAAGCACCAAAAACGCCGGGTGGAATCAAGAGAACGTGATCCTAATGTCAGCTTTTGTAAAACTTACCAGCAAGGATAAGAGAGCAGAGTCCCAGAGCATAGGTAAGGAGAAAAGGATCCTAATACCATAGATATCACACGTAGTGACATCGATGTGGGCCCGTAAGCCAAACAATAAGTTAGCAAAATAGTTTCTCAAAGTCTAGACTCAACTTCGACCAGGTAGTGGTGGGGTGGCTTCCTACAGGCAGTCGGCTCTGATACCAACTTGTGACGCCCCCAAAATCAATCCGTGTACAGTAATCATACACGCAGGGTACACGGCTGAGATTAGGGTGCCACGGTGAGAATATCACAGCACAACACTAAACACAAAAGGATAAACCAATCTGTTACAATAAAGGGGGGTCACTCGGACCCGAATACAAAAGTCATACAAACCATAATATCTGAGTACAGACATAGTTAGTCAAGTTTTGCCTTAAGAAGGCTAACACAAATAACATCAGAGATACAGATCGAAAAGGCAAGGCCTCCTGCCTGGGAGCCTCCGAAACTACTCCTGGTCCTGGTCAGCGGGGGTCTCAACGTAGTAGTATCCGCCTCCGGGGTACTCCTGCTCCTGGGCTCCAATGTCGACTGCAGCGGCCGATCAGGCAAAACAGTAAAGGAAATAAAGCAGGTGAGTATCTAGTATACCCGCGAGTCTTACGTCCGCTACTAAGCATTATGCATTGCATCAACGGAAACAAGAGGCTGTATATAGTGGACTGCAAAATAGAAATCAGAATAAGGGTAAGAAGCTAGGCCTATCGAAGACTAGCATCTTCTGACGATGTCTGGCAGCATGAGGTAAGAATCGGCCAACAGTTTATATAAAGCAATAAAGTAACAACGAAGCAGAAGTTGCTGCAACATTGTATAATATAAGTTGTAATGATTAACAATAATAATAATGCCTCCGAGTTCACCTCCTCGACATCCCCGCGAGGAAGAAAACCCGGAACCATACAGTTTAATAATAATAGTTTCTAGTGGTAAGATCCAGCTTCAGCATAAAGCGTCCTGTTACCGTGGACACGGCTATTCGAATAGATTAAACTCCCTGCAGGGGTGCACTACTGTTCAGCCTGCACGCTCGGATCTCCAGGGTGGCGTGAACCTTGTTAGGGAACGCCCCACCGAGGCTATCCGACACGACGCAGCCCATCCTAGGCTCAACAGAGAGGCCATCCGCCGGACTATATCCTATGCGCCAAGGGGTCTAGGTCCCTCACCCTTGCACGCTCCTGCACGGTGCGAGTCTGGCCGGTGAAGCAAAAAAAAATCCAAACACACCTGCTGCAGAAAAAGACAAGACCACTTCCCTGCGATCAGGCCGCAGTACTGCTGACGTCTGAAGAGCTTTCGGATAAACTACGACGCGGAGGGCCCACACCGTAATCCCACGTGTAGGTAGTGCGTACAGACCAACGGGCCTCTCAAGTCATCCGCCGAACCATTTAGCATTTTAATTAACCTGCGTGACAACCGTTATCGTTGCCTCGACTTAACCGACCCGCGGTCAACGACAGCAGTCAGGACCATCAGTACATCGGTGCCTGCCCTGTCGTCCCACCAAGTCACTGCGGTTACCAACAAGGTGAACCGTCTCCTTACCTTGTCTCGCGTGTTCTCTTGGTAGAGCTCGCCTTTCGTGGTTTGGTAACTCTCGCGAGATACGAGCAGGGGCCAAGCACGCCAGTAACGTCGGTCGTACCCTCCCTGTCGTTCCCGACGATATACCTCTCGCGGGCACCGTTGGGTCGCCCGACTTCTTACCTTAAGGACAACCGCTGTTCAGGACCCTATGGCGGCAAGACAAAGTCAGCCTCGAGTGGAGTACAAGGATTACTCCCGGATACCTCACACTTGAGGTGACTAGGCATAACCCAGATAGGGGCCTTTGGCGGTGTCTGCATTGTACCGTACCTGTGCAGTTGTATATATTGTATCCGTGTTCACTCCCATAGTGATCACGGCCCGCTATCTAATCCTAGCTAACAATGCGCAGGGTTCACTGCTGAATAATGCATAAGTATTAATAGGCAGCATAGGATAAAGGAAAGGTACATCAAGGGGCGACAAAATCAGGCTATGCAATTGAATAGGATTGTAATCGTAGCAGCAGCAGTAACAATGCCTAGTGCAAGAAATGTACGGAAAGATAGGCGATATCTGGGGAAGAGAATGGCTGTGCTTGCCTGGAAGCTCGACGGTAGGGGCAGGGTCGTCGACGAAGTAGTCGTACCCGGCAGCGGTGTAGTCGGTGGTAGCAGCGGGGTCTACCGGAGATTAAGGGGGGAGGAAACAGTAAATACACAGCAATAATATACAAACATATGCATGACATGACAGATGAAATGTTAACGGTGTTCTTACGCAGTGCAATGCACGTTGCTCGGAGCGGGAATTCATCCGGGGATGAAATACCGGCTCCGGGTGATTATCGGACAGGGGTCCGGAGGGGGAAGGATCAAGCCGGAGGTGTCGTGGGTACCGGACAAACATAAGGGGGGTGTATCCGTGTTAGTTGAACCATTCCGGACAACTTTCGTGTTCGGAATAAATTCATCCGGGTACTTTTTATCGGTACCGGAAATTATCGACAGACAGCCCGGAGGGGGGGGAATGTCGATGATCGGTGTGTTAGGGGGGTGTGGCAGACATACGGATAGCGTATCCGTATTCGTTATATTTTTCTGATCAACTTTCATGTATAAAGTTTTTCGATCCGATATACGGATTATTTTATATGAATTTTCAAAGTTTAAATCACTTTTAAATCAATTTATAATCATTTTTGCATTTCTTTTATTTATTAAACAGAACATTATCCATAACACAGTTGACTGGTCAAGCTGACAGAGGGGACCCACTGGTCAGCCTCACATGTGATAAATCATTTTAGATTAATTAAAAAAAATGCCAGGGCCCACATGTCATACACTGATATTATTATAAATTCATTTTCTTTAACTACTTACAAGTGGGACCCATCTGTCATCCTAACAGGGACTAATTAACAGTTATATGGTTTAATTAAATGGGGTTTAAGGGGGGTAGGCCCACTGTCAGTGTCTGGTTAGCCAACTAACAGGGGATTAGCGAGGCGAGGCCCACGGGTCAGTGGCACCCAGGCCACTGCCAGCCCGTCGCGACCACGCCGACGGCGAGGGGGTTCACCGGCGGCGACCTAGCGCCCGAGCCCGGCGACCAAAAGAAGCGTGGGAGGGCTCGTTCGAACGAGCCGAACGAGCCGCACCCATTCACGTAGCTAGCGCGGGCGGAGGAGGCGTGGCACGACGGCGGCAACACGGTCCGCGGCGGCCGGTGCAGGGGGCTCACGGGCACGACGCCCCGGGCGGCTAAACGAGGGGGGAAGAGGGGCGTTCGACTCAGCAGCTCACAGAGGTCGTGTAGAGGAGCAAAGCGGGCTCGGGGAAGGCTTGGGGAGGTCGAATCGCGCGTCGGCGCCGTGGTGACCGGAGCGGAAGAAGATGACCGTGGCGTCGGCTTGGAGGCGCCCCTGCCCGAATTGGAAGGGGGTTCAACTGCGCGGAACACGGCGAAGCTTCCGAGCTTGGTGGCGCGGGCTGAGGCGGCCGGTGGCCACGCCGGCGTCAACCGCGTGCCCACGGGCGGGCTCGGGCGGGGCGGGCGAGAAGAACAGGGGGCGAGGAGATGGGGAGGGCGGGTTCTAGGGTTAGGGTTGGGTCACGGGGCCTCCTTATCGTCGACGGCAACCAGGGGATGGGCGCCTCGACGGCAGCCGGCCGGCGTGCAGCCAGGGGATGGCCTCCACGCCATGGCCATCCCACTGTAGCGGGAGGTAGGGGATAGATGGGGGTTGGGCCACTCAGGCCGGTTTCGGCGTGGGCTGGGGTTAGCTGGGCCGGGGTGGCCCAGTAGGTGGGGGGTTGGGTAGGCTAGGTTCCTTTTTCTTTTATTTTTGTTATTTTCTTTTCTGTTTATTTCTTTTGTAATAATTTTATTCATCTAGGCATTTTTGTAAAATGTAGCATGTGACCCATAATTGTTTTTATACCCTAGGCTAGTGCCACAAAAGATTTGGGGTCAAAAGAAAATCATTTAATATTTGATTTAAATATTAAATGATTTGTTTGGGGTTTTTGGCCACTGTTTTGATTTGTTTAGAATTTTTCCATAACTCAATAAATACCCAAACCCATATGGATTTGGTCCAGTGATTATTTTGGATTTTATAAAAGTGGTTCCAAGATTTTTGGAAAAGATTTATTGTCACCATAAATTTTAATATTCATAAAAAGGCATTTTAGGGTTTGTTTGAATTTCAACTCAAATGGCTTGGACTTTGTTTTCATCCATGATGATCAAGGTCCATGGTTCACTTTGCTTGCCACCATATCAAAGGGGAATTTGAATTTAAACTGAACCATTTGATTAAAGCAAAAAATTTGAACAGTACAGATGAACAGTAACAGTGATTACTGTTCACTGACAGTGAGGGTGTTACATCTACATAGGGAAAATTTTCTGCTATCCTACATCTCACCTTCCACTTGGGGTAACCAACGAAGGGAGAGAAACCATTATCATCATCTCGCACATCAGGCGGAGCAGGTCGAGAGCGACTTTGGTGGTGGTGCGTACATACGTTGCGACGATCAAATCTGGCCGGCAGGTGATGTGGGCTACATTGGCGCGGGTATGAGGCTAGCTTCGGAGGTGCGGACTGGTGCTGGCTGTGGCGGCTGCGACCCGACTGGCGGTGCGGGGCGATGGTATGGTAGCCTCTCTTATCCTGGGACTGGGTCGGCGATAATGCGAGTTGCGGTGGTGGCCCAGACCTAGGGTTTGTGCCCGAGCAGGCCAGATCTGGGCTAGGGGTAGGCCGGGGATCATTCCCCGGGTAGGCAAGGTTGGTCTTGGCCTGAGGTGCGCCAGTGGACGGTATCATTATGGGTGCGATGTGCGTTGGTGGTGGCCCTGGCACTACTACTCGTCATATAGATCAATGATTTTGAACACAGATTTACCGTTATGGGAGCTCCGGGTGGGCTTGACAACGCCCGTCGTCAGTTCTAGGATCGTGTTCCATCGGTCCGATATGGGTACTGGAAGGGGATGCAGGCGTCAACACCTCCTACTGTGAAGGGTCAACCCAGATCCGGGGAATGATGCCGGGAACTGAGTGGAAATTTGTTGGCTAATTGTCCAACTGGGGTTGTGGTGTCGTGGGGTGGAGGGTGGCGGTGTCTGGGGTAAGGGATGCTGGGGCGGCAACCCTGGATGGAGGACCACATGGTTGCTTTCCGGCAGGCACCATTGTGGTGGTGGTGTCTCTCTCCCCCCAGGTGTGTGGGCATTGGGCGGGGGAACAACGAGTAACTCTGACATTCCATTTCTCATAGGGGCGGTGTCCTGATCCGGATATGGGGATTTTACCTTCTCTCGCTCCCTCTGGCGGCATCGGTGGCACATGTGAGTTTCTGAGTGAAAGCTACGTGCCTTGGCACCGGCGACGGCAACACCCACGGGTGTTGCGCTCTTCTTGAAGACGTCCGGTTTTTCTCTCCGCGTCAAGGCCCCGGGTGAAGACCTTTGTCCCGCTGGCCTCGATAGCGGCGACACTCTGCGTCGTCATCCCTCTTGAGGGCGCTGCAGTGGAGCCTAGGTGTGCTAGGATGTAGCATGGGGTGTGTAGTTCTTCCGGTGCTATCTGCTGGTCTACGTGTGCGTAGTGCGTGCGCCAATTATCTCAGGATCGGTTGTGTAAGACGGTTACCTCACCATCTGGTATCGTTCGGCTTTGTACCTTGTTTGATTCCTTTATCTATAAATTGGGGGGGGGGGGGGGTGAAAACCTATTTTTCTCACTCCATACAGTCTATTTTCATAATGGAAAAACTCAAATACGGGGTTAACTTCATACTCCCTCCATTACTAAATATACGGCGTATAGTTTTTTTGAAAAGTTAAACTTCTTTAACTTTGACCAAATTTGTAACAAAAACTATCGACATTTACAATATTAACTAAATACAATATAAAAATACATTTCAAGACGAATCTCATGATACCGATATGATATAATTGATGTTGATACATTTCTCTAAAAATCTGATCAAAGTTAAATAAGTTTGACTATAAAAAATTTATACGCCCTATATTTAGAAACAGAGGAGTATTTTTCATGAAGCTCTACATCTTCGAAAATCTGTATTTAAAAAATAATCATGGAGGTGAGGGGACATCGAACACGGAGTGCCGGCCTATTCTCTCCGGGCCTGCTACCTGCATCATGGGAGCATATACTCTCGTTTTTAATATATATTTTTAAACACATTTAAAATATAAAAAAAATTGGATCACAATTTTTTAATGTACATCTTGATGTCGTATGTGTTTACGAAGTCGTTTGACGAAAAAATGATATAAAAATTGGATCACAACATGTATATTCACGAAGTCGTTTGTATCATGTGTTAAAGAATAAAATTTAATTGCTAAAAAGGCTTTTCATAAAACATTTGTTTTGTCTTTTTGCAGAGGTCATATCAGATTTCCATGAATATTGAGATGTACTACCCCATTTTAAATTAGATGACCTTCATTTGTTCATATGTGTATCTAAATATGTATACAAATGAAAGTCATCTAATTTGAAACGGAGGGAGTACATGTTAAATTTTTATTTCAATTTTTATGATATTTTTCAGAAGCCAGGGCCAGGAGCATATGATCCCATGTAAAGAATTGAATTTATCACATAATACTCGATTTACTGAGGTGATCACATTGGAACTCATTTACTGGTTAGGGCTTTTTAAAAGGGGGCGGATCGAGGGACCACAACCATGAAAAATAAACTAATAAAGTAACCGTGCGTATCATGCCGTAGTACTACTCAACACGCCATGTTTTGATATTTATTTACTGATATTGTACGTTACTGGGATAATGCCTGTGCGTTGCATTGAGAATTTTTTCAATTTTATAAAAAATATCTATGATATATGTAAAATTAACTTTATATATTTCAAAAAGATGCAAACGCATTTAAAATAATACAAAATTTAAAATGTATGGACACTTTTCTTGACTTTTTTTTATGGGTACACTTTTTCATGAGTTAGCTACATGTAGGATTTCGGAATGAATGACACAAGAAATTAAATTTGTGCGAACATTTTTTATATAATTGGAGCAATATAATTCAATAAAATAAAGATTGCTTAAAACAACGGGAGTAAATTTCAAGCTTATGATAAAATACCTATAATGTACGTAAAATTAACTTTATATATTTTAAAAAGGCGCAAACACATTTAAAATAATACAAAATATTAAAATGTGTGAACACTTTTCGTGACTTTTTTTGCGGGTACTCTTGTTTGTGACTTAGATACATGTAGGATTTTGGAATGAATGACTCAAAAAATTAAAATCATGTGAACATTTTTTTGGGATATTTGGAGCAATATTTTTTTAATATAAATAAATATTGCTTAAAACAACGGGATAAAATTTTAAACTTACGATAAAATACCTATGATTTACGTAAAATTAACTTTATATATTTTAAAAAGAAACAAATGCATTTAAAATAATACAAAAACATAAAACATGTGAACACTTTTCGTGAGTTGTTTTTGTGGGTACACTTTTCAAAAAATTAAAACTTGTGAACACTTTTCGTGAGTTTTTTGTGGGTACACTTTTTCATGAATTAGCTATATGTAAGATTTTGAAATGAATGACACAAAAAATTACAATCGTACGAACAGTTTAACGTTCAACAAACCAACATCAAGTCACACCCGATGAAAAAAATTTAAGAAGAAAGAAAGAGATACTTAAAATAAAAGGGAGATATTTTAATTTTTTCTAGAAGGAGAGATAATGGGGACTTTTTTAAATTCTGAAGCGCTAAAAAATAATTACAACAAATTTAAGAAAATGAACCTTATATTATAATTTTTTATTAAAAAGGGCAAACTGGTTATCCATTTAACTTGGTCGGTCGTATTTTTTCGGTGGCTACGTGTAAGGCCCGATATGCGGTACTGTTCCAGATCTAGACGTTTCCATCCAGATCCGGGGACGAAGCACATATCGGTCCCACCGCGACATATGACGAAGTCATATACCCCGGATTTCCAACATGATATCACAACATTACAGATACAAGGATACAACATCTCATACAATCGGCATACAGCTGCCTTAATACAATACAACAGCGGAAGATACATGTGTGAGTACAGACTACATTCAAATTCCTACTGGCAAAGAGAAAAACATCGATCCCCATAACCACACGGGTCCAGGCCCTCCGCCGGGATCCGCCTAACTAGTCATCGTCGAGTCTCCACGTGAAACGTCGATCACCATACCTGCTGTTGATCAAGAATCCTGAAAAGAGTTTGGGGGTAGTATCATGAGTACAGAGGTACTCAGTATCCAACTATAGTGGTCATCTGACCCAGCAAGGACTTCATCACTCGTCATTCTAGGACAACTAGTAGTTTACGGTAAGGAAGGGGTAAGTGGTGAGGTTGCTGCCGCACTAGCATTTATGAAGTGGCTAACGATCTAGAGAGTAAGATAAGGAGCCAAGCATTCGATGAGGAAAATCGCCTCCAACAAGTCTTGCTAAAAGCTACTTACGCAAGCATAACACCTATCCTAGCCTTGTCCTTCTCTTCGCATCCCGACTAAGAAGAAGCAGTCAAGGCACACACACGTTGATCAAATTATATTAAAATTATCTCAGCTGTTGTTGTCTATGAACAAGGAGTAGGTCTCAAGTCGTCCATAACCGTGGACACGGCTTCTCGAAAAGATTTAACCCTGCAGGGGTGTACCAACTGCCCATTACGAGGCTCCGCACGCACGGCCATCTCTCTCAGTTTCTACCCATCACAGGCAGCCATTTTATGATTTAGTCCCAAGAGATCCGGAACGACAGGTCCCTCTAACTAACAACGCACAAATCCGGGTGGCCCCCGGTGAGTCGACATCCAATTCAAAAGCCGGTCGCGCTCTCGAGTCGGCCTCTACCGTCTGGACGAGGTCGGGGTAACTAAACCAACACTGTGGATAGCCCTCGAGCTTCCAGGTTTGGACCAACAAAGGAACTCTGTCTCCGCTGGCCCGAGTTGTTTGAAAATCTGCGAGGTCGACACTCGCACACACACGTTTTGCAAAAGGTAAAACCAGCTTGGGCCACCACTAGAAATGTTTGAAGCTAGATAGGTAAGAAGAGGGGACCCCATAAAATCCCACACGCGGTTAGGCACGCTCAGTCTTAAAACCAATACCCGGAACTCGGGTCCTAGGTGACTCGAATGGAACAAAGCGTCGGGGCGGGATAGCCTAGACCTTCCATCCTTCGTCGAATATAGTCAACATTTATAATAATCATATCATCCATAACAATAATAATAATGTGATAGCCCACCAGAAGTAACAGGGTAACATCGTAGCATCCTAAGAATGCATACTAAGCAGGGGCTGAGCAACGAGCAATAGTAACATAGCAGTACAAGGTTTGCTGGGAGGGGACATGGTTGTATCAGTTTGAAAGAGGTTGTAAACATGTGGTAGGATCAAACATCGAACCTAACCTAGACTAGCATGCAAACCGCTGGTTGAAATAGAATGGATCATAAGTAATGAATAGTCCTTCCTGTTGAAAAGTCGGGTTCCGAAGGTGTAGTGGATCGCAAGCTCGCATCGTCTCCGAGAGGTACCCGCAGAAGCACACAAGACGATAAACACTGGAAAGCAATCAACGAGCAAGCATCTATTACTACGAGGCAACACAAGATCAAGAAGACAGCACACGACACAGCAACGCGATACAGATCTATCGTCGTGAACGGTTACTAACAGTTTAAGTGGGGTATCGGTCACACACTATGAATACCGCACGTTTACGGTGGTTCAAGTTGTTTAGCTACAGGTGATCAACCAACGGTTGTTAACATTGCAACTCAAGTAAGCATGGCATAGCACACAAACATGGCAAAACGTGAATCAGAAAGTAAACTATCTATGCTAGTCAATTTAAGCGAGGCACAACCTAAACATGGCATAACACTAAGTGTCGCACGATGATTAAAGCATTTGGTACTGTTCTGTCCTAAACCATATTTTAGGTTGGTTAACAACAGCAAACAATAGCATAAAACACAAAGTACACGAAAAACTAATCAAGTTACATATAAAGAACACCCCAAACGGAGTTACGGTTAAAAAGATATAAGCAAAACAAGTTACGGGCACAATCTGCCAACATCACGAAGCACACTTTAGAGCAATGCATAAACAGGATAATCAATGCAAACATGCTCACAAATGATATGAAATTAAACTAGACATGACAAGGAAGGCATGGCAAAAAGAATCATGCAGATAGACATCATAGATCAAAAGATATTAAGCAAACAACATGGCATCGCAAAGTAACAGACTTAGAGAAAAACAGAGGTGTCTGTCAAAAACAGCAGCATAACAACTTTGGAGCTAAATAACTATATGACCAGCAAGCATATCATGGCAATGCAATACATGGGATGAAAGTAGACATGATGCTTAACAATATGCAATTGGAATCACTCAATTTCGATAAACGGTTGCGAAGCAATCGTCACCCCAAGTTGCAACAAAATAACAGTTTCAGCATCAGCAACACATTAACATCAGGATCACCACTTTGGAGCAAGATTTAATATAGCTAGAGCACCCAAATATGACAAGTTAAAGCATGGAAAAGAAGTACACATGATGCTTAACACATAGGAAAAAGAATCAATGCAATAGGCCTCATGGATGAGTCACATTCATCATGCAAAGTTGCAATAAAATAATAACAGCAGCACTTAACAGGAAATAATAGCAATTTGTAGCAGTTTAACGGCCTGGTGCCCACTTCAACACACAATTACACAAACAAGATGACCTCAAATGCAAAAACTTTCTACATACGAATGCTAGAGCACGCAAAACTGAGTAACTTTCGTTTTGGGGGCACGTTCATCGGAGCTACGGTTTAACGGGAAATCACAGTACAAAACAGCATCAGCACACAATTTTTAACAGACTTAGCAAAAACTGGAAAATGGAAAAAACAACAGAAAAAAAAGGGAGCCGGGCCTCACCCCTGTTGGGCTCGGCCCATCTGGAGCTGGAGGCCGGGCGGCTGGCTTGGGGCTGCTGGGTCGCGTAGATCTGGGCCGCTGGGCGAGTGGGCCGGCCCAGCCTGGGCGTGCGGTTGGTGGAGGACGGCTCCTCCTCGTCTCCACGACGGGAGGCTGCGGGCTGGCGGCGGCTGTCCCGGTGGCGCGCCGGCCACCGGCGACGAGGGGCTTCGTGGCGGCGCAAGGAGGCGGGCAGGGCGCAGAGGAGGCGCTGGCGGCGGCGCCGGTCGCCGGATCTCGGCCGGGAGGAGGCCGGCAGGTGGCGGGGCTCCGGCTCGGCGAGCTCCTAGCCGAGGGCTTCCATGGCGGCCGGGTCCTGTAGGGAAGGAGGAGGCAGAGGGGTGAGAGGGAAGGGAGATGGGGAGAGGGAGGAGAGGGAAAGGAGAGGAAGGAGGAGAGGGGCGCCGGCGACTGGCTGGCCGGAGGGAGCGGCGGCGGTGGCTTCGGCCTCCACGGGCATGGCTGGCCGGTTCCATGGGAGAGAGAGGAGAGAGGTGGAGGCTGGCGCATCTGGGCCGTCGGATCGCGAGATCTGACGGTCCAGATCGCAGGGAGAGCAAAATTTTGGGATTTGGGGGCTAAATTGCGAAAATTGGGGCTTTTGTGAGGGGGTGGCTGCAAATTGTGGCTAGGGAAACCCTAGAAATGGGTGGGAGTGTGGTGGTATTTATATAGCCCAGGTGGCTGGCAGTTTGTAAAAACATCCCGGTTTTTCTCTCGCGCACGCGGTGCTTACGTTTCTGGCCGCCGGGGGTCCGCGGTACCTCCGATTTGGGTAAAACTTCGAACTGCGCGATCAGCGCGTCGAGCCGGAGGCGTTCACCTCGCGCTGGAACCGTTTAATTATTAAACGGGGTTTTTCGTTCCGTTGGCTGCGGCTGGTCTCGTGCGGTTTTTGCGACGGTGATCGGGTGAAACCCGGTGTCGCAAGGTCGAGTGTCAGGGTGGCAAGGGTCGGTCTCCGTCTGATACGAGATAAGAGGGGGGAAAATAATCGCCGATCGATAAATCGGGGATGCAAACACCGCAAACAAATCAGACAATCAAACAATTCACACCGAAAACATTTTTTTTAATTTTTGTGAAAAATGGTTTGTTACACTACGGCCCAAGCAAAATAAGCCCAACAAAGACGAATGAATATGCAGCGAAAAACGTGATTAATTTGCCTCCTTTGCACATTTTGTTGGCCCAGCAAAAAATGCCCAACTAGCCGAACAAACAGAGCAGCGATTTTTTTTGGAACACTGGACTGCGGGTTGATTAGTTCAAAAAGAATGGGCTATTTCACAAAATTACAAAAACGGACTAAGAAAGCCGAGAGTAACTAGTTTAAGAGTACTCGTTCGCGGGCCGGTCCAGCGAACAACTCCACATGTTGCGTTCACAGCGTTCCCTCGGGACTTCGTCTTTTTAAATTTTTGTGTACGTACTTTTGGTGTTTAAAATTGGTTTTTCGGTGGTTTTTTTTTACTTTTCTGGTTTTCGCAATTTTTTATGCGTTTTGGTGAAAAAAATCAAAAATATTTATCGAAAAAAAAAGGCATGACCTTGCCTCCGCGGGAGGCACGACCGTGCCTTTGCGGGAGGCACGAGTCATGCAAAAGGAGGCGCTCGTGCCTCCGCGAAAAGGCACTATCGTGCCTCCGTGAAAGGCACTCGTGCCTCTAAAAACAGAAAAGGCGGAAAAGCTCCAGAGCGTGCCACTTGACGCGCGCGAAACGCCTCTTGGCGGACACGGAGAAAGCACGTTGTTCGTTGGTACGAGTACTTTAAAATTAATGTTTTTGAAGAAAGTCATTTTATTATTATTATTAGGTATAGATATAGATTGCCTAGTGTAGTTTATAGTACGTACGTCATGGTAGTATTAATCAAGTCAGCAATAAGCAGCCGTGAGATACAAGGCGTCACACTGCTAATTAGTTGGTCCAACGGGGATGGCTTCATGTCCGTACGGCATTGTCCACCGTCAAACAACCCTTTCTTGTTACCGGCATCTCTAGTTCGCCAAGTTATAATCTCCCTCGCTCGCTCATTTGTCCACCGCAGCTTGATACTCCCGCCCCTTCAATTACATCGTCTCTTGCAGGGCTCGGCTCGAGCGTTCACAATGGCCTCCCCGGCGTGCACCGGGCCCTCCCAGGCGTGCAGCCTCCGGACCCACACCGCGCCCTCCGCCCACACCAAACCCCCGGACGCCGCCGCCCTCCGCCTCCGGCGCCGCCGCCGCTGCCGTTGCATCTGCGTCCTGGTCACCCTCGCCGTGCTCCTGCTCGTGGGCGTCACCCTCCTCGCCCTCTTCCTCACCGTGCTCCGCGTCCGCGACCCCAGCACGCGCCTGCTCTCCGCCAGCGTCGTCGGTCCAGCCCCCAGCCTCGTCGCGCCCAACTTCACCGTGCAGCTCACCGCGTCCGTGCACAACCCCAACCCGGTCTCCTTCTCCTACGCCTCCGGCACCACCGAGCTCTGGTACCGGGGCACCCACGTCGGCGACGCCCTGGTCGGCCCCGGCCGCATCGCTAGCAAGGGGGACGTGACCATGAAGCTGGAGATGACGGTGATCACGGCCAGCTTCACCAAGGACATGGCGCAGCTGATCAAGGACATCGAGTCCGGGTCGCTGCCGCTGGACGCCAGCGCCAGGATCCCCGGGAGGGTGGCCGTCCTCGGCGTGTTTAAGCTCCACGTGGTGGCCTACTCTGACTGCCACATCGTCGTTGGATTCCCGGACATGGACATCCGGGGCCAGGAGTGCCGCGACCACGCTAAGCTCTGATCGGTTTGGTTGCCAGGGAGAACATGATCAATGGTTCTGGGAGTTCTTAGGGTACATGAGCATGGTGAACCGATGATACCTGTTCCTCTCTATACCCTAGTGTCGATCAATTGCTTTATGTCTTTGGTCGCATCGTGTACAGAAGAAAAATGTTTGTTGTATTGTTTTTTTCTTTCAAAAAGGTTAAAAGTTTATATGTTTACAGATTTGCTAGGGCACATCTAGATGTGCCTTAAGATAGAGCACATCTAAGTTCAATCAAACTAGAAAGAAAAAGATAAAACATAAAAAAAAAATCTAAACAAATCTTTATGTAAAGTCAATAGTATAAAAATTAGATGTGATCTATCTTAGATGTGCCCTAGACAAACCCGTTTATTTATACAAGTTTATGTAAACATCTAAAAAATATGAAAATATATTTCATGATGAAACGACTCATAGAAAAGTAATACTTTTCATTAAAAAATACAAATACTCTAGTTATAATCAGCGAGCAAAACCAGGCAAATAGCAAATTTAAGACGAATCAAGAAAGGAAAATAACCAGTTTTCTTCTCTCATACAATCCAAAATGGACCAGGTTCTACCATTAGAGTGATAAGGGTGTCTCCAAAGCTCATCCTTAAATCTATCAGATCCATTCAGACTGAATTATTTCTACCATTTTTGCCATTTAATGCGGACATATATCTAACCGTGGACCGGTTTGCATGTTCATTTTTCCGCATATCTAACATAAAATGAGGAAGCTTTGCGGGAGTCCGAACCGTCGACACGTTCTCATCAACATCCAGGTCCCACCCAAAATCCCTTCGTGTTAAAATCACTTCACGCGTGAAGCGGTCGTCGCGGATTCATGAAGGTCGCCGGCATTGGATGATGATCAAACACATGCGCAACCGATCACTGTGGTCAGTATTGTTGCTCAGACAGATACGACGTGACCGGTCACTAGATATACGGACGACGCACCAGCCAAGAGCTCCGGACTCCACACATGTTCAATGTCGGAGATATGTGTCACAATGGCTACCCGTTCGTCGCATGCATGCACTAAACACGTGTGGCGGCTGAGAAACCCACTATGACCGAATCTTTATATGAATTTTTTGAAGATCAAATCTTGAGCGGAGGAGGAGTTCATCTCGTGGGAAACCTGTATCGTCCTTGACCAGGTCAACACCCATCGGAGCATGATGTGGCTATGATGAGGTACTCCATAAAAAAAGTCGCATGTCAAGCATCAGAGGGGAAGTTGTTCTAGAAGAGGGATCACGCACGAAAGAAGAAGGGCGATGCATGGTCTTCGACCAAGAAGGATGGGAAGAAAGAGGCATGCCCCTTGGTGATCAAGCTAGAGGAGGAAGAGGACGACGAAGATAACATTGATTGTGATAACCTCTATAGTTTGTAGTAGTCGATTGAACTATGTTTAATTTTTTCGGATGTTCAGTTTGAATTTTTAAAGTAATTGATCCAAGCCCTCCAGTCTGGTGTATAGGTCATGCATGTGTCTATAGATCATCAATTTGTCCAATTTAAGACGAGTTGTATAACCCAAAAAATATACCATTAAAAATATAACATCATACTTTTAAATAATATATTTTTTGTAATATATTAGTCGTATTACTTTATTAAATTAACGATCTAGGAACACACATGCGACCTATACATCGAACCGAAAGGTGTATGTTTAAAATACCATGTAAAAATATGCAATGATTCAGGTAATTTAGGTGTCTTGGTTGCTCTGTTTTAGGTACTTGTTGATGATGCTCGCTTTCTCGTGCTTAAAAAAATCACTTTTGATGTCCCAACCTCAATAAATTTTCTTGCTTTATTATCCTTTGTTATTTCCCCTTTCTCTTAGAGAAATGATTCCCGCCAACCAATCGGTCGAAGCTTCGACCGGTCGCATCCAGCCCGCGTGCGCAGCTCTTTTTTGTTGCAATCAGGCGGCTACGAAGATGTAATTTTGATACTAAAATGCTACTACTTCCATAACCATGACACTAAAATACTACTATATCCGATTCATACTACCTGTCGCACAAGCGAATGTGTATCTAGATATATTTTAGTGTTAAATACATTTATTTGAGAGCATATAACAAAAATGCTACTACCTTCGAGCTATATTACTTATCACATAACAAATGTATCTATATGTATTTATGTGCTAAATAAATCCATTTGAGAGACCATGGCTGCTGATAATGATGGCACCACTTTTTCTGCTGCAACGAGGAAAGCTATCACTGATCCTCAATTTTTGTTGTAACCAAAGATGATGAAGTTTGGTCGGCGACAACGAGTTGCGAATTTTACTGCAACCGGCAACGAGAAAACTACCATCAGCAGCCAAATTTCCTTCCACTAGGCCACAACGAATGTGGCATGCAACGATGGTGCTAAGTTGCAAAGGTACCAAATATAGAAAAATAATACATAAATGCATAAAGACAATTTTTCGCTATAACGGGCAGTCCGATTTTGTTACAATGGTGATCACATTTTGCTGTACGGAATCAGTCTATCGTCGGCGCTCAACACTGGCCTTTCTCTTACCGAAGATGTCAATTTTTTAGTGAAACAGAGACACACTTGGGGTGTAACAGACAATCGCTACAGAATCCACTCTAGCACTAGGAGCGCGCAGGAGGCTCAATGGTTGATGTGGCGGTAGCGAGGCGAGATTCGCGGCGGCAAAGGATATGCAGAGGAGTAGAAGGGGATGCGCAGGAGCTGCGGTGATGGTGGTAGATGATAGGCTGGAGGAGTCGGTGGGGTTTGGGCTAGTTGTAGAACCGGCTTAATCTCAACAGCCGTGGTTTAGGCTGAGATAAGAATCGTATCATCATAGTGGTATTTTGCATTTCAGTACCAGTAGTTTGAATTTTTTGGGTCTTTTCAGATACGATTGTAATGTAAGAGTTGGTATGCTTATCTAATGGAACTAGACCCACTCTGTTTCTATTATACAACTCTGAGGGATATAAGGGTCATGAGACGGTGTCTCATGGGCGTTATATCAAAGACCGGTATATTACCACCATGTAGTCCTTTGTAGAATTGACGCAGACGTGGTCGGTATGTGTGTGTGGGGGGGTGCTTAGGAGGTGGGGTGTGATAGGTGGGGCCAGGGTGTCAGTGAGAAAGAGAGAGACATGGAGCGTGGGCTCAGATTGGCTCGGCTGGTTACTGGGCCAGTTGGACATGCTTTCCTTTTTTATTTTTATGTTTTTGTTTCTTTTTCTTTTTCTCTACGTTGTTTTCTTTGTTTAAATTTTTAACATGAAAATTTCTTAGAATAATCTCCTGTAGATGGGATCATTTTTTTTTTGACTTAAAGATTATATATGTTACCAAATAAGATCCCTTCTATTTATTTTCTTTCTTTTCTAGTTTTGATTTTCCTTTGTTCATTAAACCCAACTTGAATTGTTTTAAATTTAAATCAAGACTCAAGTCTTTGAACTCGACAAGCAAACAAATTGATGCGCTATATTTATATGGAATTCTAATATACATTCCATGCCCTATTTATTTTGGAAAACACTTTTATGCATTAGGGTTTAATAAATCCATTCATATTTTCCCTTGGGCATATAAATGGTTAGTGTAAGAGCAAAGTTTTGCCCCCGTGTGTTTTGGATATTGTTGGACAAGACAGTAGAGGAACTAACAATGTTTTCTAGTGTAAACAGTTGCATAGGTTCCTGAAGGACAAGCTAAGTGATAAAGCTTCAGGGAAGGTCTTCAAGTTATCGAAGCATTACCCCCTGAGCGAAGCTTAATCACGGAGGATGACCCCCAAAAATGAAGGTGTCCTGAAGCTCAACTCATTGAAGGAAATGAAGAAGACGGCGCAAGACTTAGATGTTTTTGTGTAGTTCTTTTTCGGTTCTTTGAGTCATAGGACAAACCGTACTATCAAGAGGGGTATTTAGTTTGTGGACACCGAAGTCATTGAGAAAATGCTCAGATCAAATCCACAGTAAGTGAGAAGCCTGAGCGAAGAAATCTCATGAGCATTGAGTTAAGTTTCAGTAGCAAAGACTTCGTTCCTTGGCTTCTGAAGCAGAACTAAGTTCGTGAGTCAGCTTTACTTGTTCCGCAAGTAAAGTTGCGCAGTGATTACAAATCCGACCGTTGTGGACACGTGTCAAGCTGTCACCTCGGGTCAATTTGGTCATTCCGCACCTCGGGCCAACTATAAATACGCCGCCCCCTCCTTCATTTGCGGGTGGCTTCTCTGAGAATATTCTTGAGAGAGATTGAAGAGCGCACCCCAAAGACTTCACCGAAGCAAAACTCAAAATCCAAAATACTGAAGCCTAAGTCCCATTGATGTGAGTAGATTCGAGATGACTTAGGCGAAAGCTTACTAGCCTTTTTTATCTTGGAGAACTGCAATTCTCCTAGATGGTTAGAGTGTTGTTCTTCAGAGAGCGAAGAGTAATTGTCGCCTCGAAGTCCAGTTTGTCAAAGGTTTCGGTGATTTCATCAATAATCAACCACGAGTGAAGAACTGACCAAGGTCAAGGAGTTTGGTGCAGTGGAGCAACGGACGGAGAGAGATTTGCTCCAGGTGTTCAATCACCAGTCCCTCCAACCAGACGTAGCGCTTTGCAGAGCGTGAACTGGTCGAACAAACATCGCCGAGTCCCAGTTAGTTTTACTTCAAGCATTTACCTTCAGTATTGCATTTGCTTCACAGTTATGCTTCAATGTGTTTTGATTCACTGCATTTAGTTTCGCTTCTAGTTTTACTTCGCTGTTCCGCACTACTTATGCTTCACTTCAATAGTTTTAGTAGAAAATTTTGAAGTGATCATTCACCCCCTCCCCCTCTGATCACATACTTGGACTTTCAATTGGTATCAGAGCTAGTCACTCCCTACACTCCGTGTGTTTTGGAATAACCTCCTGGAGTGTCTTCAAGTATGTCTTTCGCAGCTATTCGCTCCGGCGAACCTATTCCTGTTTTCAATGGGAAGGACTACCCGTACTGGAAGGACAAGATGAAGAGAAATATCATGGCTATCAACTCGACTGCCTGGCAAGTTGTCTTGTATGGAGTCACTGTTGCCGATGAGAAGGCCATCACTCCTGAAGAAGCAAAACTGATTGATCTTGATTCTGAAGTTTGGGTTTTCATCACCAATCACTTGACACCAGAAAAGTATCATGAAGTGAAGAATATTCCATCTGCCAAAGGTGTCTGGGACTATCTTGAAAAGATTGGTGAAGGTGTTTCTACCCAGAAGGATGCCAGAATTGACACACTCCGAAGCAAATTCTATCGCTTCAAGAGAAACGAGGGTGAAAAAGTCAGCTCCATTTACAGCAGACTCACATCTCTTGCTAATGAGTTGATTTCCCTCGGTGCTGATGAAATTACTCCTCACTCAGTTGTAAGAACTTTGCTTCGCTCATTGGATGATTCGTTTGATCACATTGTGCTGATGATCAAGGAAAGGACTGATTTCAGACATCTTGTTGCCGCTGATATTCTTGAGAGACTCAATACTTTTGAAATGGAAGAAGATGAGAAACGTGACATAAATGGCTCTCGAAGAAAAACTCATGCCTTGAAAGCAAAAGCTTCGCGTCATTCTTCACCCGAAGTCAGTTCTGCTTCAGGTGTCGAATCAGATGATCCTGCAAGCATTGGAAAAGATTTAGCATTGATCATGAGACGCTTCAACCGCTTCCAAAGAAAAGGTTTTTCTTCACCGAAGAAGAGTTATTCTTCAAGAAGCTCAACTCACTCATCTCACCGCTCATCCTCAAGAAGCTCTCCATCGAAGGACAACTTCTGCTACAAGTGCAAGAAGCCAGGTCACTACATTGCTGATTGCCCTCTGTGGGAAGCTGGGAACAAATCAAAACATTCGCTCAGAGACTCCTCAACCATGTCCCACAGATCTTCCAGAAGCTATGAGTCCAAGAGACATGATTCCAGTTCGAGAAGAGATAAGAAGAAAGATTCTGATGATGACAAAAGGAAGAAGTATCATAAGAAGCGTGAGGGTTCTTCATCGAAGACTCACTCGTCTCGACGAAGCAGTTCTCACCGTGCCAAGGCCTATCTGGGAAAGGAGATGAACTCTGAAGACGAAGACTCTGGGTCCGAAGCTGAATCAGGCTCAAGGTCTGGGTCTGGGTCCGAATCAGATGGTGTTGCTGGTTTGGCATTCGCTTCAGCAGATGCTTCGACTAAAGCTTCGAGCTCATTCTTCACCACCAACAGTAGTGAAGATGAAACTCCTGCATATTGCTTCATGGCCAAGGAGAAGGTATCTTCATCCAAATCTAACTATGATACTTCTGATTGTTCCTCATATGATAGTGATTCGAAGATAAGCTATGCTAAACTTGCTAAAATTGCTTCAATCCAACAAGATGAACTTGATTCGCTAAGCAAAACCATTAAGAAATCAGAAACTCTGTTGATCGATGAGATAGAGAAAGGTCAAACTTTGACTAATGAGCATGCAGCTCTGAAGGAAAAGTTCGAAGAATTATCCTCTCGGCATGATCTTATTTCAGTTGATTATGAGAAGCTTACCTATGAATTTCTTCAGAGGAAAATGGCTCTCGAAAGGCTGAAAGAGGCTCATGAAGAGTTGGAAAATGTCAATCTCTCTCTCATGGCTCAACAAGGTTCTGAAGCAAATCATAAAACTGATTCACCTTGCTTAACTTGTCTGGAACGAAGAAAAACTGATTCCAAAGGCAAAGCTCCTATTGTTATTGATGATACTAATGCCTCTGATGAGTAAAATCCTGCTGTTACCGAGGAACTCCTCAGGCTGAAAAACTTATTTGAAACAGGCATGTTCAAAAGTGTGCAAGGTCACCAGTATATTTGTGATATCCTGAGGAAGGCTCTCCTTCACAGGAATCCCAGGAATGAAGGTGTTGGTTTCGAGAGAAAGATAAACCCTGATGGCACCTACTGGGAACCTGATCAGTATCCTAAGACTGTTTGGGTCCTAGCGAAGGAGAAACCCATTGATATAGCTAACCTTTCAGGTTTTGACTGCAAAATGAACAATGCTATTGTGGATGAATCACTTGATTCAGACTACAAGCTCATCAAAGATGAACAGGGAAAGGTTACTGCTGAGTATGTTGGCACTCCTCCTAATAATGGCTTCTATAAGAGGAAGATATGGGTGCAGAAAGCACTTGTGGAAAAACTGCCTGCTAACCATACTATGCAGGGAAAGCCTTCGGTACCACCGAATCATTTCTATTCTCTAGAAACGAGAAATGATTCACTGGTGCCCGAATCAAATGTTCCGCAGAAGCAATACTATCGCACTGGTCGTTATACTTACCGTCCTCATGATAACAATACTAAGATTGCATATGCTCATTCTTATCCTAACCATTCACAGAGGACTTACATTTATGTGTGCTTGATGGTACACCAAAGCAATACACTCCTGTTCGCTTTAATATTGCTTCAACCAGTGCTTCAACATCTTCTCAGTCACCTGCTCGTTTGTGGGTGGTTAAGAAGAACTAATTCTTCTGCAGGGCTATGTCTCCGGTGGATCCGAATGGGTCATGGATAGTGGTTGCACAAATCATATGACCGGAGACAATGAGTTATTCACCGAAGAAAAACTATCTCACTCTTCTCAGAAGTACATTTCCTTCGGTGATAACAACAAGGGTAAAGTTTTAGGTTTGGGTAAGGTTGCCATATCGAAAGATAAGCACATTGACAAGGTTATGCTAGTCCAATCCCTTGGATATAATCTTATGTCTATTTCGAAGTTATGCGATATGGGTATGCTTGTTCTATTTTCTGCTTCGCTTTGTGCTGTCTTTTCACAGGATGACTATACGTTTGTCTTCGAGGGTTACCGAAAAGGAGATTTATACATTGTTGATTTTTCTTCGGGCCCTGCCGTATCCACATGCTTAATGGCAAAAGCTTCATCTGGTTGGTTATGGCATCGAAGACTTGGTCATGCAGGGATGAGAAATATTCATAATCTGGTGAAGAAGAACCACGATATTGGCCTTAGCTAAGTAAAATTCGATAAGGATCGTCTCTGCAGTGCTTGTGAAGCTGGTAAAATTACGAAGAAACATCATTTAGCAAAGACTATCATGACTACTACTCGTCCTCTTGAATTGCTTCATATGGATCTTTTTGGTCCTCAAAATTATGCAAGCCTGGGAGGAAACAAATATGGTCTTGTTATTGTTGATGATTTCTCTCGTTATACTTGGGTTTTCTTTTTGGATGACAAGAGCAAAGTTGTTGAAATCTTCAAGTCATTCGCTAAGAGAGCTCAAACCGAATATGAATTATCTCTGAAGCATATCCGAAGTGATAATGGAACTGAATTCAAAAATACTCATATTGAAGATTTTCTTGATGATCATGGTTTTACTCATGAGTTCTCTGCTGCTTATACACCTCAACAGAATGGTGTTGTTGAAAGGAAGAATAGAACTCTTATTGAAATGGCCAGAACTATGCTTGTTGAATACAAGACTCCCATTAGGTTCTGGGCCGAAGCAATTAACACTGCATGTCATATCATCAACAAGGTTTACCTTCACAAATTTCTGAAGAAAACTTCACATGAGCTTATCACTGGTAACAAACCAAATGTTTCGTATCTTAGGGTATTTGGTGCTCCTTGCTTTATTAGAGATATGAATCATAGCTCAAAATTTTCTCCTAAGGCACATGAAGGTTTTCTTTTAGGTTATGGCTCAAACTCTCACACTTACAGAGTGTATAACTCTCACTTTGGGAAAGTTATGGAAACGGTAAATGTGAGATTTGATGAAACTAATGGCTCTCACAAAGAGCATTTGCCTCATGATCTAGATGAACCACCTCTTGATGAAGTAATCAGGTCCATGGCTATTGGAGAAATTCGCCCCGTTGAAGCCAATGCTCGTCAAGCTAATAGGGATGATGATGGTCCAATGTTCCCACGCATAGCCCGGGGCGCTGGAGATCAACATCCTGAAGCTAATGATGAACAGGACGAAGAAGAGCAAGGGAACGAAGGAAATGCTAATCCCGAAGGAAATGCTGAAGCTGAAGGTGAAGCAGATCCTGAAGGTGAAGCAGACCCTGAAGCTGATGCAGATCCTGAAGCAGAAGCTGAGCCTGAAGCAAATGATTCAACTTTATCACGAGTCCGAAGAAGAGTTGATGTTGATTCGATCCTTGAAGAAATTCATCAACCCAGTCGTCCCACAACTCGCTCTCGTACTCGTTTGGCTAACTTCTGTGGAAACTTTTCGTTTGTCTCCATGCTAGAACCTTCCAAGTTTGATGAAGCCATGAAGGATCCAGATTGGTTAACTGCTATGCTCGAAGAACTTAATCAGTTCGAGCGAAACAAAGTCTGGTCCTTAGTTTATAGACCTGATCCAACGAAGCACAACATCATTGGTACAAAGTGGATTTTTCGCAACAAGCAAGATGAAGATGGTATAGTGGTAAGAAAAAAAGCACGACTGGTAGCGCAAGGATACACCCAAATCGAAGGTATCAATTTCGGCGAAACTTATGCTCCAGTTGCTCGTCTCGAATCCATTCGTGTTATGCTTGCTTTTGCAAATTTCAATGGTATTCTGCTTTATCAAATGGATGTGAAAAGTGCTTTTCTTAACGGAGAAATCGAAGAAGAAGTGTATGTTATGCAGCCTCCAGGTTTTGAAGACCCAAAGAAACCCGACATGGTGTACAGGTTGCACAAGGCCCTCTATGGGTTGAAGCAAGCACCTCGTGCTTGGTACGACACATTGAAGGACTTCCTTCTGAAGAAAGGCTTCAAACCAGGAACAACTGACCCAATACTTTTCACTCGATCTTATAATGGTGATTTGTTTGTATGTCAAATATATGTAGATGATATTATTTTTGGCTGCACTAACACTGAAATCAGCGAAGAATTTTCCAAAATGATGTCGAAGAATATGAGATGTCTATGATGGGTGAATTGAAGTTTTTCCTTGGACTTCAAATCCGTCAACAGAAGAATGGCACCTTTATTTCTCAAGAAAAATATCTCAAGGATTGCCTGAAGAAGTTTGGTCTTACTGACTGCAAAACTATTAAGACTCCAATGCCTACCAATGGCTTCTTAGATGCAGATGAGAAGGGCAAAGCCTTCGACCAGAAGAAATATCGGTCTATGATTGGATCTCTTTTATATCTTTGTGCATCTAGACCTGACATTATGCTTTCAGTATGTATTTGTGCTCGTTTTCAGGCCAATCCAAAGGAATCACATCATACTGCTGTAAAGCGAATTCTTCGGTATCTTGCTCACACACCAACCTTGGGATTGTGGTATCCCAAGGGAGCTCAGTTTGATCTTATTGGCTATTCTGATTCAGACTGGGCTGATGATCGTGTGGATAGGAAATCAACTTCAGGGACTTGTCATTTCCTTGGAAGATCACTTGTGTGCTGGGCTTCAAAGAAGCAAAACTGTGTCTCAATATCTACTTCTGAAGCTGAATACATTGCTGCTGGATCATGCTGTACTCAGATTCTTTGGCTGAAGCAAACGCTGAAGGATTATGGTATTCATGTGAAGAAAATTCCCCTTCTATGTGATAATGAGAGTGCAATCAAAATTTCTCACAATCCTGTGCAGCACTCTCGCACGAAGCATATTGACATTGGCCATCATTTTCTTCATGATCATGTTCAGCGTGAAGATATTGTTATAAGTCATGTCAGAACTGAAGATCAACTGGCTGACATTTTCACGAAACCATTGGATGAGAAAAGGTTCTGTGCGTTAAGGTGTGAGCTCAATATATTGGACTCACGCAATGTACTGTAAGACCGAACCTTTCACTCCTGTATATATTCATTTACCTCGTTGCTTACCTTTTTGGTTTCGTTGTTTGATTTTGCTTCGTTTATTTTAATTTATTTTCGCTTGGATATAGTCCTCTATGCTTATCACCTTTTGCTTCGTTTGGTTTTTCTTCGAGGTGATAAGTTTCAGACCCTACCCCTTCTATTCTTCTTCGTTCTTATTCTGTCTGTCCAAAATGGGTGAGCACAATTGAAACGGAAAGTATTTTGCTTCGAACATCATTGAGTTCCGAATCAAATGCTTCCATTTTTTATCGAAGTTTTACTCAAGTTGAGGACATATTCTTTGGTCGTTGAGATCCCGTCAAATCCGGGTCGTTGAGATTTCTCGCGATTCACCACAAAATCATCGCCGTAGAATCCGGAGATACGGTCGCTGGGTGTCGTCCGATCAGATCTGACAACTCCTGTCAGACCTGCCTATATAAGGCATCCCTCCAGCGAATCCATCCTTCCAAATCATTCGCATCTCTCCGGAACCCTCTCTCTCCCGAGCGCGCCGCCGAGCTCTTCGTCCCCGTCGCCGTTCTTGCCGCTTCACTGCCGGAAGAGCGCCGCCGTGGACTTCACGCCGTCAATGAGCTCATCTTCTCTGCTCATCACCACCGTAGCTGCTCGACGCCACCGAGATAGGGTACGCCGAGCCTCGATCCAATATCTGTCTTCATCTGTTCTTCCGTTTCCAGATTGGATCCGAGTTCTTAGGTTGTTTTTGGGATATTTCCTTGGGTTTATTTGATCCGTTGGATCATTGCTCCGTTGGGAAACCTGTTTCTGCTAGCAAAAGGTTCCCATCTCGATTCAGGTTAGAAGTTAGGGTTTGAGACTATCTGTTCTGTGTTAGGGCTTCAGTTCATCTTGGATGAGGTTAAGTCTAGCTCAGAACGGACTAGAATCATCACCCTTATTCATCACTGAATCTCTTGTCAAAACCTTGTGTTTTTGGATCGAAACTTTTGTTGGTGCTCATTCCATACTTGCCTTTTTTCCCTCGCTACCTTATGCTTTTCACAGGATGTCTGCGGAGTTAGGATTCGGGAATGAGTCCCCCAATCTTGACTACATCAACGAAGCAGAACGGTCTACTCCGAAGAAGAAAGGTGGCAGAACGAAGGAAACCAACAATGCCAGAGGCATCCCCGAATCCATTCGTATTGAGCTTGGATATGACACGCCTCCTGGAGAAACCAAAGATCAGCGAAAGATTCGCTTGCAAAACCTTCGCCGGTACTGGGATGTTAGATGGTACAAGTACAAAAGCATTCCCGACTGGAAGTGGGCTATGCAATTTGCCTTCAGTCCACCCTATCAGTATACTTCGGCCATGTGCAGTCAGTACACCGAAGAAAATCGTCATTTATACTACCCAGTTCCACCGAAGCTTCCTCACCCCAATACCCTTAAGACCCCAGATGATTATCCTAATGAGAAAGAACGTTTGAGGATTGCTGCTGAGAAGAAGAGATTGAAGGAAGCCAAGAAAGCTGCCAAGTTGGTTGAAGCTGAAGCCCATGATGTTGGGCCTAGCTCGAAGAAGAAGAAGAAACTGAAGAAGAAATCTACTTCTCCTCCTCATGCTACCACAGAAGATGAAGAGCAAGCTAAACGAGACCAAACTGCTCTGGAGGATTCGATGTTGGACGAATCAAATGCTGCTAACAATGAATCAGAATCTGAAGCAGATGATGAATCTGATGATCCTGCTCCCCCCAAGAAGCAAAGGCTTCAGATTTCACTGAAGAAGAAGCCAGGAGAGAAACCTGCTGCTAAGGGGATTTCTTTTCAAGACCCCAAGGACAAGTCCTCTGCTCGCCCCACCATTGGTCTATCAAACTTGGTGGTTGCGAAGCCCTTGGCCTCCAAGCCACCGGCTGATGCTCTCAACACTGAGAGGCGATCAAAGCAGAGGCATGACCCTGCTAAGAAACAACCTGCAAAGGCTTCGGCACCAACGAAGCCCAAGCAGTCTGCCCCACCAAACCCTTCAGCGAAGCGAAAACTCACTGAAGAAGAATTGAGACAGAAAGACCTCGCCGAGGCACTTGAGCGCAGCATACTTGCCAGAAGTTCTGCAGAAAAGAAGAAAGCAGATGAGGATGCTGCCAGAAAGCACAAGGAGTTGGACCCCGCCAGATTGGCTGCAGAGAAGGCTGAGACGAAGCGCAAGCTCGCCGAAGCCAAAAAGAATGAAGAGAAAGCTGCCGCTGAAGCTAAACAGCTGGCTGAGCATGAAGCAAAACGCAAGGCCACTTTAGACGGCCTCAGGACAAAGAAAGCTGAGAAAGCAGCTAGGGCGAGTCAGAAAAAGCCCGTTGTTGATATGACTCCCCCCACTGAAGCTATTCCATCAAAGCAGAAAGGCATATCTCTGCCTGAAGCTCAAGCTGAAGCTGGTCGCCACAGTGACCATCAGTTCCCTGACCCACGTGAAGGTGAACTCTGGGATCAGTTGGGCATCACTGAAGCCCTTTGGGAGAAATGTGCTGCTGAAGAGCCTGAAGCTGTTGATCTTGGAGAAGTTTATATCTCAAGCTCCATTGAAGCAATGATCTCCACAATGATCAGTCAGCTGAAGGATTTGCATTCAAGAGATAGGGCTGAAATCAAAAAGATTCACAACTATCAGAAGCGCGCTGAATCAGGATCAGATGAAGAATTCAAACAACATGCTCTGAAATTGCTTCAACAAGTGACGGACGTCAATACCACCACCAAGAATAACATCAAAATCTTCAGAGGCAAAGTCAAGGCCGCTGTTGATGAAATGGCGAAGACCCATAATGCGTCCATTATGGAAAGAGATTCGCGGAAACGCAAGGCTTCGCCCGAAGCCGAACCAGTTGTTGCACAACCATCGGCTGCAAAGTCTGCTGCTTCAAAGGCTTCAGGTCCTTCACCCAAGAAGAAAACCACAAAGAAGCGGAAGGTTACTTTGGCTTCAGCTGCTGACATGGACACCAGTGATGAGCAGCCGAAGGAAACTCCTGAAGCAGTTCCCACTCCTACCCCGAAGCCACAACCTGCCCAGCCCATACCAAAACCTTCAGCTCCACCCACCAAAACTCCCACACCTCCTCCTACCAGAACCACCCCCAAACCAACTCCACCACAAAGAGCTCCTACCCCAACTCCAACACCTGCACGACATCCCACACCCATTCCACCCCGTGCACCCACACCCATCCGTGCTCCGACCCCCTCACCACAAAGGATTCCCACTCCACCTGCTGCTCCCGCACCACCTCCATCACCTCCCCATGAAGCTAATGCTCCCTCTCCATCCCACTCCAGAACTCGTGGCACCCGAGACTATTCCTCTGCCAGAACCGCTCAAGACTCCGAATCAAATGTACCTCACACCGAAGCACATGACGACGAAGAAGAACAAGTTCAGATACTGAATCTTTCGCAAGAGCAAGCGCTCATTGTTGCTCAAACTGCTGTCCCCTCAAGAGCCAATCAATCAGCTCCTCTGCAAAGGTTTCGCGCACATTCGCGCCCCTGCCAAGATACCCAGCTTGACTCAAATTACCCTCGTGAAACTTTTCCTATCTTCAAGGGCGCTGGTTATTCTTCAAGGCATGGTCCGGACTTCAACTTAGAACAGCATCAGAAGTGCCACCGTTTCTTTGGTGTTAGTCCGTATGCTTCAGATCGCACTGCAGATGATCTTCGCTTTTGGACTGCAGAGCAACAAATCCTTTACACCAAAGTCTTCTGTCAGCAAGGAGTTCTGTTTAGGCATAAATTTCTGGATATGCGAAGTCTTTCCACTGCCACTTGCTTTCAGAACATCGCCGAAACCATTGAGAATCATAATCTGACTCGGCTGTTTGCTTTAAGCACTCCCTTCAATTATGAACTCGTCAAGCAATTCTATGCAACTCTTTATGTTTCTGGTGATGCAAATGAACCCAGCTCATGGACGCTGGAATGGATGATACAAGGTAAAGTCTTCAGGATGTCCTCTGCTGAATTCATGGAGATTGTCAATATTCCAAGGCATTCTGGACTCCAAGAAAAGATTCACTTAGAACCTGATCTGGCTGAAGAAGAATTTGCTACGTTGTTGGACCCTGAAGTCTCTGCAAGCTACCTTCCTGAAAACATTCGCCCGAAGCATTTGAACTATATCTCCAGGACTTGGTTCTACATCATGTCCAACTCTTTGATTCCATTGAGTACTGATTCGGAAGAATCGAACATTTATCCAGAGATAAGGCATGCAATTATGAAGCTCACTCATGGTCTCATCTTTGACTTTGAAGACTGCTTCATTAGGAACTTGGTTCATGCAGCAGAGCTGCCATTCACACTGAAACCTTATGCTCCCTGGCTGCAAGTTGTATGCGATTATGGCAGGAACGAAGACTTTGTGGCTCGCCATCATCCGAAGCTTTTCCTTCCACCTGTGCGTGACAATTTGGCATTGCTGAGGAAGCCCAATGATCCTTTTGCCACATATGTTGGCGTGCGCCATGAAGTCAATGAGCGAAACTTATCCAAGAAGTTCCAGAAAGACTGCCACCACTTTGAGGTTAATCTTCGGTCGCAGCAAATGCTTGAAAACTACATTGAAGCCAATCAGCGCCAGATGCAATTTCTTGCTGATGAGATTAACAGAGTTGGCAATATTGCACTCAATAACAATCAGTTTCTGCGTGTTCTCAAACGTCATTCCTGTAAGGGGCTCCGAAATTCAACTCTGTCAAAGGCCTTCGTAAATATCGCATCTACAAAGAGTATGAGCACCTCTAGCAAAACTTTTCTCGTGAAGATACAGTTGACCGCCAGAATCAAAAGATCCCTCCCCTGCACAAGATTGATGAAGTCTTCTTCGTCAACGAACCTGAACCCATCCGGCCTGATACCATCTCTGAGAACGACTCCATCACATCAAAGGACGACGACGACCTCGACGACAGCGACCTCGACATCAACCTCATCACCCAGACGCGCCACGAAGCTATTCCTTCGTCTTCTTCCGAAGAAGAATCCTCTGGCGATCAGTCTTCATCGGATGAGTATTCGTCAAGCTCAGCTTCGTCGGGTTCCCAGGGTGCTGATGCCGCGCAATAGATCTCTCGAACCTCTTCCCAATCATTTGTCCAATCATTGACAAAAAGGGGGAGAATGAGGGCATCGATGAGTTAGATTTGCATCGGGGAAAGGGCTTTTGCTATTTGCTTTTGCTTCGCTTGGTTAAGTTACAACAAACATTCCATTTTCTTCGATTGGGCTGTAACTTAAATTTAACTTCGGTCCTGCTACTCCTGTGCTACGCTTAAGTTTTAATAACCCCTTTTCTTGCAAGTATTGCTTCGTATCTTCTATCTTGCAGGTGGTTATTATTTTCTAAGTCACAGGTCATTGGAAGCAATTGCATACATTATTGGATATATATATATATCTTCAACTGCAATTGACTTCGCTAAGATAGTTGTTTTGCTCTCCACCGAAGAAATTCCCTTCAAGCATTAACTTCGATTATATAAATCTTCGATGCTTGCTTTCAGGGGGAGCCAAAAACTTCATATCTTAGAGTTTGTCCCATCACTTCACAAAAACTTCAATATCTTTTATCGATGCCTGTTTTGTCAACAATAGTCCAAAAAGGGGGAGATTGTAAGAGCAAAGTTTTGCCCCCGTGTGTTTTGGATATTGTTGGACAAGACAATAGAGGAACTAACAATGTTTTCTAGTGTAAACAGTTGCATAGGTTCCTGAAGGACAAGCTAAGTGATAAAGCTTCAGGGAAGGTCTTCAAGTTTTCGAAACATTACCCACTGAGCGAAGCTTAATCACGGAGGATGACCCCCAAAAATGAAGGTGTCCTGAAGCTCAACTCATTGAAGGAAATGAAGAAGACGGCACAAGACTTAGATGTTTTTGTGTAGTTCTTTTTCGGTTCTTTGAGTCATAGGACAAACCGTACTATCAAGAGGGGTATTTAGTTTGTGGACACCGAATTCATTGAGAAAATGCTCAGATCAAATCCACAGTAAGTGAGAAGCCTGAGCGAAGAAATCTCATGAGCACTGAGTTAAGTTTTAGTAGCAAAGACTTCGTTCCTTGGCTTCTGAAGCAGAACTAAGTCCATGAGTCATCTTTACTTGTTCTGCAAGTAAAGTTGCGCAGTGATTACAAATCCGACCGTTGTGGACACGTGTCAAGCTGTCACCTCGGGCCAATTTGGTCATTCCGCACCTCGGGATCGCCAACTATAAATACGCCGCCCCTCCTTCATTTGCGGGTGGCTGCTCTGAGAATATTCCTGAGAGAGATTGAAGAGAGCACCCCAAAGACTTCACCGAAGCAAAACCCAAAATCCAGAATACTGAAGCCTAAGTCCCATTGATCTGGGTAGATTCGAGATGACTTAGGCGAAAGTTTACTAGCCTTTTTATCTTGAAGAACTGCAATTCTCCTAGACGGTTAGAGTGTTGTTCTTCAGAGAGCGAAGAGTAATTGTCACCTCGAAGTCCAGTTTGTCAAAGGTTCCGGTGATTTCCTCAATAATCAACCACGAGTGAAGAACTGACCAAGCTCAAGGAGTTTGGTGCAGTGGAGCAACGGACGGAGAGAGATTTGCTCCAGGTGTTCAATCACCAGTCCCTCCAACCAGACGTAGCGCTTTGCAGAGCGTGAACTGGTCGAACAAACATCGCCGAGTCCCAGTTCGTTTTACTTCAAGCATTTACCTTCAGTATTGCATTTGCTTCACAGTTATGCTTCAATGTGTTTTGATTCACTGCATTTAGTTTCGCTTCCAGTTTTACTTCACTGTTCCGCACTACTTATGCTTCACTTCAATAGTTTCAGTAGAAAATTTTGAAGTGATCATTCACCCCCTCCCCCTCTGATCACATACTTGGACTTTCAGTTAGATTAAATCATCTTTTAAGCAAAATGCACCAAATCAAGGATATGCTTACGAATGCATGATCATATTCTAAAATTTGAATTTTTGGGATATTACACCTTCGATCAAGAAGTAGAAAGAGAAAGAGGCAAATAACTTAGAGATCAAGTCAGAGGAGGAGGACGACGATGACATTGACTATGATAACCTCTATAGTGATGACGACTAGTGTGTCTGTAGTAGTTGATTGAATTATGTTTAAAATTTAAATATTTAAGTTTGAATGTTTGAAATAGTCGATCTGAATTATGTTTAAATAATTTGAATGTTGTTTAGGGTAATAATTTTAATGTTTTGATTACCCTATTTGAAAACAATTGTTGAAGAGGCTCACTTTCTCATGCTAAAAAAACACTTTTGATATCCCAATTTTTATTTCAATTTTTTTTGCTTTATTATAAGGCAATCATTTGTAGGACATCAATATTTGAGCATGCATTGAAAATGCTCTCACTCCTTCTCTCCCTTTTCATATAAAAAAAACCTTTGCCTAAAAAACCAAAACCGAAAAACTTATTTCCCCTTTCTATTATGGAAGACAGCGGCTCACTTGGGTCAATCCACTCCAGCAGGAGCGCGCAGGCGGCTCAAGAGGTGGTGCGGCGGCGAGGCGAGGTTTGGTGGCGGCGGGTGATATGCCGGAACAGATGGGGCGGCGCAGCTGATGCGGCGGGGGATATGCCGGAGGAGCAGATGGGGAGGCGCAGCTGCAGCGGGGGCGGGCGAGGATATGTCGGACGAGCCGGCGCAGCAGGCACGGCGGAGGATACGCCGGAGGAGGCGGGGCAGCAGCGGCGGCGCTAGTCTAGCCAGCTCATCCATGCCAGGTACGACGGATTCACAGGAATCCGAGTTGAATCGGATTCGAAAAAAATGAATTTCTGTTTCTCTTCCCCGGTTCCGGCGAATCCGAGTTGAATCGGATTGGCAAAAAATTGAATTCCTGTTGCTCTTCCCCGGTTCCGGCGAATCCGAGTTCAAGTCGAACACGGCGAAACGAATAAATATCCGGCACCACCGACCCCCCGTGCCCTAACCTCGATTGATCTCCCGCCTCCCCCGTGCCGTGCCCTAATCTCTCGATCTCGATCTCAGCCAACTTGCTTCCAGCCTCCCCTGCGTGCTCGATCTCCGGCGGTCGCCTCTCAACAAGCGCCCTTTCCCCTGCACGATCCCATCGGCGGGCGGGCGGAAGGCAGCCATGGGCCATCCGAGGATCAAGATCTCGAGGCTTTTCCGGCGGCTGTACTCGGGGTTCCAGGTATTTAACCTTCTCAAGCGTCTGCACGCTCGTGTCCAGCGGGCCGACCACCCTCTTCTGGGAGATCGCCAACGTCCTGGGGGTTGTGGATGGTCTCTTGGATATGTTCTTGCTCTTCCTCACCAATCCCCCCAATGCCCTCTTGGCGCTCTACACTGCCGTCGTCCTCCTAAATTTGTTGTCTGGTGTACAAGTCCTAGTTGAAGGCAGCCAAACGGGATACTGGGGGCTCGTCAACGTCCACTCAGTTTCCGGGTCCTTCTGGGATCTTTTTACCACCTTCACTTCTTTGCGTCGCCGCCGCGCCCCGCTCCTTCCTCGGTAATCCTGAGCTCCCAGTATATTGCTTATTAGGCATGATGCTCTTCTTAAACACTACAGTAGTATATTTATTTCAGCTCCAATGCCATCTTATCTAAAGCTGCTGCACATAACACTAAAAATGGTACACTTGCATTTAGTTTAGTTAATCAATCTTGCCTAGTAGCATTAAATAATATTCTTAGACTCAGTAAAAAATATATTTGTATTATATCAACTGTTCATTGATTGTAATTCTGTTATATAAACCTGCTGCATATAACACTAAAAATGGTACACTTGCATTTACCATTTAGTTAAATGAATCTTGCCCATTAGCATTAAATAATATTCGTAGACTCAGTAAAAAACAAAAAGATCGTTATTATATCAATTGTTCATCGATAGTAGTTCGGTTATCTAAACTTGCTGCATACAACAGTAAAAATGGTTCACTTGCATTTAGTTAAATCAATCTTGCCCAGTAGCATTAAATAATATTCTTAGACTTAGTAAAAAAATCCTTATTAATTATTATATCAACTATTCATTGATACTAATTCTGTTATCTAAACCTTCTGCATATAACAGTAAAAATGGTACGCTTGCATTTAGTTTAGTTAAAAAATCTTACCCATTCTTAGACTCAGTAAAAGAACAAAAAAAATCCTTATTATATCAACTGTTCTTTGATAGTTTTTGTGTTATCTAAACCTGCTGCATATAACAGTAACAATAGTACACTTGCATTTAGTTTAGTTAATCAAACTCCGCCTATGTTGTTTAGACGTAGCCAGTCCCAAGCCCGGGTAAAGGAGGAGGGTTGTGATAGGCTTGACGAGCCAACGTGAAAACTCAGCCACTCTTATGGATATGAAACCCAAAAGAACATCGTTGGTTTTATTGACAGATTCTTAAACTCCTTAAAAAAACAGATCCATATTATATTTATTGTTGATTGATACGTAGTACTGCTGGATCTCAATGCTTATCACACGCATGCTCATACCATTGAACTCAGTCTGATTTTATTATTCAAGTTCTTATTATTCATCCTTTTTATATGTTAAAATTGTTAATAACAAAATTATTATGCTTTATTGGTTTCTCAAATTTATTGTTTATCTTCCAACCTTATATATTACTGTAGTTGTTTTACTGAAAATACTTTTTTTATCCATGACACTATGCTATCAGTTTTGGAGTGCTTTTGGGATCTTTTTACTACCTTCACTTCTTAACGCCACCGCGCCCCGCTCTTGCTTCAGTAACGCTGAGCAGTCATCCCATCACTTCCCTCCACCTCGGTAACCCTGTCTCAATCCTCCTGATTTTCTACTATTGGTTGGTTAGGCATGATGATCACTTGAGCTCTAGTATTTATTTCAACTCCAATGCCATCTTATCTAAACCTGCTGCATTAAAAATGGCACACTTACATTTAGTTAATCAATCTTGCACAGTAGCATAAAATATTCTTGGACTCGGTAACAAAAAATCCTTATTATATCAACTGTTCATTGATAGTACTTCTGCAGTTCTGCTACTTTTATGCCTATCATATGCGTGGTTATACCATCAAATTCTTACCATTCTTCCTTTTCTATGTTAGATTTTCAATAACATGTTTACCATGTTTTACTTGTTTATCTGGTAAGTTGGTGAAATGGTACACTTGCATTTGGTTAATCAATCTTTCCCACTAGCATAACAGGTTCTTAGACTCCTTAAAAAAACAGATCCTTATTATACCTATTTTTCAATGATCGTACTTCTAGTGCTTTATGCTCATCATATTCATGCTCATACAGTTGACCTCAGTCTATTTTCATTGTTCAAGTTCTTGTTTTTTCATCTTATTCTATGTTAAATTATTGATAACAAATTTACTATGCTTTATTGGTTTCTCAAGTTTATAGTTTATCTTCCAACCTTATATATTAATTCTTTTACTGAAAAGAATATGTTTCTCTCCATGACACTTAGCCAGATCATAATGATTTCAGAGATTTACTTATATTAGTAAGCGTTGCACGTTTCAAACATTGATCAAATGAATTGACATGATATAAAGTCAAAATATATTTTATGCTTCCCATCATGTACATAATATGCATTGTCACATGATATAAAGTTAAAACATATTTTATGCTTCCCATCATCCAGTTGCAATGCACGGGCACGGATAAGAGTGAGTCGTGTTAGACCTACGCAATCGTAGTTATGACTTCTCTTGCCTCGTGACATATCTAAAAATTTATGCTAGGAAGGGGTGACCATTTTTTTAAGCTACAAATATTACATGCTAGTGTATAGTTAGAAAAAATAATGAAATGGATGCAAAGTTTTCATTCATCTTCATGTTTAAATAGTACAAATTAAGTTACAAAATTACAAATCAGTTCATTTGTTCTTCAATTAAATTGAATAAGTTTCTCTATTCATTGATCACAAACGAATCAATCTCATTTCTGGAGTGCAACAAGCTAATCATCAGAATTATAAGGAGAGAAAGGAGTAAGGATTTTTTTGTTTTGATTGGAAGAGAAAGGATAAAGATGTAGAACGTGAGGAGAGAAAACGTTCCACCCAGCCACGACTTACTCTGCATAGCGTCTGCCCCATCCAGCCACCCACTCCTTTCTTAGTCTAAAAAGCAATCCTCATGTTCTCAAAAAAAAAAAGCAATCCTCATGTTCTCAAAAAAAAAAGCAATCCTCATCCACTCCTCTTAGCTCTCAACTCACAGCAGCCTGCTCCTCTCCCCACCGGGCACCGGCCACTGCAGCCTATCCCCATCACAACTCGTCGGCGGCATTCTTTCCTACCACGGCTCACCCCGTGGTCTCCTCCCCCATTACATCCTCGCCCTGCCATCAACACAGCCGGTATCCACCAAATCGATGTTGCCGCCGCTGTCCATCATCAGCGACGATGATTTGGAGACCCGGCGCAGCTCCTGGACAAGGCGACAGCGGCGGCCCAGAACACCGTGGTGTAGAAGCCTGCGCCGTCTATGAAGCTGCCGCCCAAGAAAGCCCCACCTGCTCAGGCTGGAAGTCTTGGCCCACGTCTCACCTGCATATAGCAGATGTGAAGTAGTAGTAAGTTTATGATGTTTGGTTGTTCTATCCTCATGTGCTTTGTAGCCAAGATTTTCATTATACATAGAAGCCTGCTAATCTTCTATATGGTGCTAAGGGCTAATCATGTACTATCTGCACAGTGATTTGGACAAAGTAAAACTGAAGGAGAAAGGTGCTTATTACTCCAGCTAAATACTGAATGTATTACTACATTATTTCAAATGAAGCATTTTTCATGCATTACAAGGACAACTAATAATCCTTAAATTTTATTTTAAATATATAGTTATACTTCTAGGTCAATTAATGTAATGGAGCAAACCGTTTCTTCATTGTATGTGCCTGAACTATAGGCGGTTGGATTCCCTCTCAAATTAGCTTATCTATTTATTTACACTGGCAATTACTTGGTTTGTGCAGAGAAGAATTCTGCCCATAGTTAGTTCGACATAATCTCAGGAATAATCATTCAAATAAAATTTCATGCGTATTTTGTGACCACCGTTTCAAGGAAAGGGAACAAAATGGAAAATATGTCTTGAAAAGTCATCTATGAAAACATAGGCTAATTTCTGAAGTTTCCCACACAAAACAGAGATGTAATGCCTAACAAATTATAGAATTGCTCTTTCTGTTAATAAAGGAAATATATAGGATAAATAATCTACAGTTTTTTTCCTTATTGTTTGCTCATCCTAACCAAGAACACATTGTTAAGGCTAGTCATAGTGGGGAGTAACTTAGACTAGTAACATGCACATGTTACTAGTCTATGTTACTACTCTCATAGTGGGTAGTGTCATGTGAGTAGTGACATAGAGAGGTTCATTAATTACCTTGTAGACTCATTTTTCATTGAGAACCGCTATGTGATGGTAACATATTATGTTACTCTATTATCTCTTGCATCTTTAATTGCTTGCTACATCATCTCTTTTGCTTATGTGGCATCTATGTTACTACCTATGTTACTCCCACTATGAGCAGTCTAACTCCATGGGATTTCGATAATCTACTGTAATTAATAGTTCAACAAGTTAGGCAACCTTGGAGATAATCCTTCCTCACAGAAAAAAAGAAATCAGAATCCCTAAAATTTCTACCATTATCAATCACTACATGTATGGATCTAAAAAATAATAATCACTGAAGGAATGCAAATTACAGAGTCTCCGATCATGTCCTTCATACTTTGTGAATATTAGCATGACAGACATTAGTCATAAGCCTGTAAGCACTAACAGTCAACATTATAAGTTACAACTATAAAGGAAATAATAGATGGTGCTACTCCAGATGTAAGCATGGACATAATATTTGCTAGAACGAAATGATGATAGGATAAATAACATGGTGGTAGGTTGCAGCACACTGAAACTATGACCTTCGAATTATTGCATGGCGTTCATTCTTACTTTAAAATAGGGACCCTAAAAATTAAGACTTTGTTAGGACCCTTGTGCGCAAACCTGGCCCAACTCCTGGATTTGGCATCGCCAACACTAAAATATTCACTTGTGTCCAGGTCAAGATTGTTATTTGTTCGCTATGGCTATGCATCTTAATTTTTACCTAGCAGTGTCAGACTTGAAGTGCCAAGGCACCGTTGTCGCAGCGACCGATGCAGTTCTGGCCGCTGCCTTCGCCGCTCTCATGCACACGGATATACCGACGCCGCAAGCACATCTGGCCCATCAACATACATACTACTTTAAGTGTCCTCATCTTGGTTAGTTGTTCGAGTATATAAATAGTCATCACGTGTCTCTAGGATACGGAAAACTCTTCTAGCTACTCTAAGCTTTGCATTTGTTCAATTATTCCATCTGAAAATCTAGTGCCTTGACGAACATATAGATGGACCAGTTGTTGAAACTTTATAATGGTTAACGGCGGTTCTGTAGTCTTGATACATCTTAAATTCAGTGTATGCAGATACTATAGTTTTTTAAGAAGGCATGGTATTTGCAGATTTTCCTAGGCAGACAACAGAACAGTATTATGATGGTGGAGGCATCCAACAAAACAGTTGACCAGAAGAACTAAGGCGATGAATTGCATATAATGGTAAGCATCCACTGTCCACAACCAGAATGCACTTTATGAAATTACTCGTGTTAAACACTATGTACTTTTTATCTTTTTTCATGCCTTTTTTTGTCACAAATCATAGTTTATGACCTGTATGTTTGTTGACCTTATAAAAAAAGATTCACAGCCTTACAGAGCCGTTTAGGTCTCTAGGTTTTACACCTTGGGTGCAGATAGGAGTATAGGACGCAGCTGAGGAGTGGCGAAGTGGCCACTGCCAGTGCCACGTTGCCGCAAGAGTTGCTCATGAGTGGATTTATAAGAAGGGGTAGATAAATTTCTGAAATTTGTACATATTCATGATCTGAATTTTTCCAGCCCAACGAACTTGTCATAATGTCCCCCAAAGTTTAGTCTAGATTGCATCAAACCCATTTTATGCGTAGAGTCACACATGATGTTCTTCAATAAAAACAATATAGACATGCATAGATCAAAATGATACATATATGCATACCTCAGTTTTGTTTGATTGTGCCAATCTCGGCTATATTCAAGGAGTTGATCTGTCATGCATGTCAAGTGGAGGTTACAAATCATGCAGGTTCAGTTCTTTGTTGCCGCCGGCGGCTAATTTATATATAAGAAAATAGGATGTGAGAAGAGGAAGATAAAACCGTGAGCTGATTGACAATGGTGCTACCTCTCAGCCAGTGGCTGCTAATTGATCTACAAAAATTGAATCTATAAGTTCGTCCACACTCGCGTCAAGCACAAGTCAAAGAAAAGATTTGACATATTATCATTGGAATAGAACTATGTCACCTGGATATTGTTGGAGAGAGGCCCTTCTTCTCCTTCCCCTGCTGGTAGAAAAGACGGGGAAGTACGCAAGGGCACAATTTTTTATTGATAGAAAGACTGTAAGGGAACCCCCCACAGTTTAATAGGTGCAACAAACCCAAATTGCAAGTACCGTGCCTTGAACCTGGGTGGGTGAGAAGACATCAGCCTCTTCCCACCACTAGGCTATGCCTTAGCCTGCGCAAGGGCCAAGGGCACAATATCCATGACGGATGTTCGGTGTGGCTACTCGAGGCAGAAACGGACGGCAGCAGGGCAGATCCGATCGCTGCCGTCGTCGATCTGGTCGAGAAGAAGGCCGATAGTCGCGACTCGCAAAGGAAGGTTCGGTGGAGCTTTGGTCATCACCGTGGCGTCCTGCAGCGCAGAAACTGAGAAAGGGGAGAGATTGGTGAGGAGAGGGAGAGATAATGGGGGAAGGGAGAAGCGGCAGATGCAATGTTGCTGTGATCTGTTCTTCTCGATCGGAGCCTAGAGGATCGGAGAGGCACGGTGGAACCGATCCGAAAATCAGGGAGTTGCAGGCGGGGGCGCATGGAAGCGAAGCGCAGATGATGGGCAGACCACGGCGTGTGCTGGGCAAAACATTGAATCTCAGACGTTGATTTGGATGGCAGACCATCAGCGTAATATGGGCAATAGGATGTGCTTAAGTTGATCTGATCTGACGGTTCTGAATATTCTGTTTACAGTTTGTTGTGTGGTTTTAGTATTGTTTATGTTTGCTCTTTTAATAGTAGTAGAGATGCTGATAGAACATGTTATTAGAGTAGGACCTTGTGCTCAATGATGATAACTGATCATACTCCCTTTGGTTCTTGAAAAGTTTCCAAAATACAACTTTGACTGCTTATTTTCCTTATAAATTTTTAGTAAAACTCTGGGAAACTATACTTCCTTGAAAACACGTTATGAGACAACCTACACAATAAAGAAGGATCCTGATTATATCAACTTTTCATTGATAGTAATTCTGCTGCTTTTATGCTATCATATGCATGGTCATACCATCAAACTTAGTCTTTTATTATTATTCCAATTCTTACTAATCATCCTTTTCTATGTTAAACCATCAATAACATGTTTACTATGCTTTACTTGTTTATCTGGTAAGTTGGTGAAATGATACACTTGCATTTGTTTAATCAATCTTGCCCACTAGCATGACAGATTCTTCATAGCAATAAATACAAGAAAAAAAAATGCAGATCCTTATTATATCTATTTTTCATTGATAGTACTTCTGGTGCTTTATGCTTATCATATTCATGCTCATACCATTGAACTCAGTCTCCTTACGTTATTCAAGTTCTTGTTATTCATCTTTGTGTATGTTAAATTTGTTAATAATATATTTACTATGCGTTATTGGTTTCTCAAGTTTATTGTTTATCTTCCAACCTTATATATTAGTTCTTTTACTGAAAAAAAACATTTTTTATCCACGACACTTTGCTGGATCATAATGATTTCAGAGATTTACTTATATGCTGGTAGAACGTGTTATTACATTAGGACCTTGTGCTCAATGATGATAACCGATCATACTCCCTTGATTAAACAGAGGATATTCATGATTATTTATGGTACAATCTTGTTTTATTCAGAGGTATGTATTTGCACTTCTAGTAAAAGTTTCAGATATTACCGTTCTTCAGGATACTTGGGAAAAAGAAAGCTGCTTCCATTCCATATTAGTAAACATGATATACGTGCAAAGGCTTGATACAGTGCTGCTTCCATTTCATATTAGAAAACATGATATGTGTGCAAAGGCTTGATATATTGCTGTTGCTTGCCCAAATCGGTGTCTATCTTATCTCAGGGCTTTAGTTGGTTGACAGGAATGACAAAGAAATCGATAATGGTTAAAAGTTTCTGCACAGTTTTATTAGTATGGCTTTTCAGGTCTTGTCATGATTTTTTTTAAGTTAACAGTTTCCAGCGTGACTATAGTGCCTGATAAGGATCATGGCTTGTGCATAGATAATGTCCCAAAATTACTCATAAAATCTTAGGTGAGTTGAGTGAGAAATTTTGTTTCTGAAATGTTAACATGTTTTGCTGATCTTCGCCAAGTCCCATCCAGCATTATGGGTGAGGGGAAACACAACAGAATCTGCTAGAGTTCAAGAGAGCAAGCACACGAGGGTAGGGCGATGGAGGAGGAATGAAGCTACACCACAGCAGGGACGATGCCGAAGCTTGAAGAGGCGCGGAAGGATTGTAGAGGAATGGAGGAGATAGATGCCAACCCATCTTCTAGCAGGGCGAAGATGGAGGACACGTCTTGCGGGGAGACAGCAGTAGGGTGCACATATGTTTTCAAAGAGAAAGAGATAGGAGAAAGGCGTCGGCGTTTGCCATGGCATGTGCATTGTACTTGAATTTGGGTTCATAGAAATCGAGTAGTGTGCATTATGCAAAGCTGCAACCGAGTACTGGTCTGCTAGCTATAAAGGCAAACTTGTCTCTTATTGTATCTAAGAGTTGATGCTCATTGCCCAAAGGGAAATGCCAAAGCATATATTCATTTGGACATGTATTCTGATCCATGGTGGCCATATCTGGTAATGCTGTGTATACATTGCACATAGGGCAACACAGGGAAGATTGTGAAGACGCAATGAATTGTTTACCCAAAGTTTAAACTTTTGGTAGTTACTAGCACATATGCCCGTGCGTTGCAACGAGAGATAATATTGATGTATATTTTAATTTAATGAGAAATGTATGTGCAAACATAATGCTTTGCGCTTCGCTATGAAAAAACGTGTCAGTTCACTGACCGATCTCGACATCAAATGCTTGGGTGGAGGTATCCATTTCAGTGAGCTGAGGGTCAGGAGAATGATTGGAATTGATCAAAAAATAATGACAGTGTTTCGAGTTTTCACCATGCGAAGGTAATGCTTCTGGCCGATGGGCCGGCCGCGTGGGGGCATCATGTGGCACCACACGCAAGTCGGTAGGTTCCGTGTAAAAAAGTGTTGTCCGCCTCTATAACTCATTAAATCTATCTTCTTTTTTGTTCTACGCTGTACATATTTTCAAATTAGTCGATTGAAGCAGCGAGAATGCAAGCGATACAAACTTTTTTTCTCTCATTTTAGGCAGATACAAAATATAGCTGTTTATTACACGGACCTTTTTTATTCCAGTTGAATCCAGTTGTCCATCTTTGGTCTTACTAGGACAATGCCCGTGCATTGCAACGGAATAAAGTTTTAATTTTATGATAAATATCTATGATGTACGTAAAATTAACTTTATATATTTTTTAAAGGCGCAACCGCATATAAAAATTTAAAACACGTGAACACTTTTTATGAGTTTTTTTGTGGATACACTTTTTCATGAGTTAGCTACATGTAAGATTTTGGAATGAATGACACAAAAAATTAAAATCCTGTGAACATTTTGTTTTGGATATTTGGAGCAATATTATTTAATAAAAATAAAGATTACTTAAAACAACGGGAGAAAATTTTAATCTTATGATAAAATACCTATGAAGTACGCAAAATTAATTATATATATTTAAAAAGACGCAAACGCATTTAAAATAATAAAAAGTATTAAAGCTCGTGAACACTTTTTGTGTTTTTTTTTGCGGTTAGACTTTTTCATGAATAGATACATGTAGGATTTTGAAATGAATGACGCAAAAAATTGAAATCATGTGAACATTTTTTTAGGATATTTGAAGAAATATTATTTAATTAAATTAAAGATTGCTTAAAATAACGGGAGAAAATTTTAATCTTACGTAAAATTAATTCTATATATTAAAAAGGCACAAACGCATTTAGATATTTCATATTTTAAAAATGCGTTAACATATTGGTGCATTTAAATTGCGTTAAAATGCCCGTGCGTTGCAACAGGATAAAGTTTTAATCTTATGATAAAATTCCTATGATGTACGTAAAATTAACTTTATATTTTTTAAAAAGGCTTAAACCCATATAAAAAATTAAAACATGTGAAATCTTTTAATGAGTTTTTTTGTGGATATACTTTTTCATGAGTTAGCTACATGTAGGATTTTGGAATTAATGACACACAAAATTAAAATCCTGTGAACATTGTTTTTGGATATTTGGAGCAATATTATTTAATAAAAATTAAAGATTTCTTAAAACAACGGGAGAAAATTTTATTCTTAAGTAAAATTAATTCTATATATTAAAAAGGCGCAAATGCATTTAGAAATTTCAGATTTTAAAAATGTGTTAAAATATTGGTGCATTTTAATGTGTTTAATTATTTACACATAAATTTTTTCAGTGTCAATTTATATAAAATAGTAATTTTTTTAAGCGCAATTTTTTTTAAAAATGTGTGATTATTTATAAAAGTTAAATACTTTTTAAATTTATGAAAAGTGTTATTGTAGAGGAATCATGCGAGCGACTGCGTTTACTTCCTTGAACATTTTATTTTGCTAAAAATATACATACGGGGAAAATAAAAAAAAACAGAACCTAGCTCGGCCCATTACATGGGACAGCTTCATTCGTTGCCCAGGCGCGACATGCTGAAGATGGGTTGAGGTCCAGGCAACGCAAGGTTTTTTTTTACCAAAAACTATGGACTGCGGGTTGATTCAGCAAAATGTGAAGGGTTGTTCTGCAAAAGTCATGACGGAAGAGGAAACTTACCTCCGTCTTTCCCTAATAAAAAAGGGAGGTGCGTTTCTACCTTTTTTCGTCCATCATAGCAATTGCCCCTGTAAGAGAAATCACTGCAATTGCCACCGTTAAGACAAAAAAATGTTTCGTTTTTTCCTTCAACGCACATTATTTTTTTTAGACAAACGCATTGACGTGTATTGAACCTTGACCTGCGCTTTTCTCCCGTGACTGTTTGGGCTATGTTCATGAAGCACTGCGCCACTGTTGGGCCTTTTGTTTTGGGCCGCGAGCCACAGGAAAAAAATAACGAAGAAAACTTCCGCCCAGCAGCTTCCACGCAGCGCACGCATAGAACTTGGTTTAGGAAAATACCACCTCGCTACTTTAGGCCTGCTTCTACCGGTTCATATACTTTGCAATTTTCCTGTATATCAACAACACAAATAAAATCGGACAGTGACAACTAACAATAGATGGCTGTGTTGGGAGGTATTGAAAGAAGGAAGCATGTGGGCTAATTAAAGGAAGGATGAAATTGTAATCTGCAGTATATGTTGATATACACATTATGTGGGCATGGGATAGCTGCACTTCATAGGCCAGACGGCGGTCCGAGTTTGAGGATGCCCGAAAGCGCGGGACATTCATGTAGACGGTGAAGCTTGTGGGGCCGTGGGGGAGTACACACGATGATCCTGGGAAGGATAAAGGATAACGGGATACACCATCAAAAGAGACAAGGCTAATATTAATTTCCCTTCTATATATTAATTCTTTACTTAAACAAAGCTAATGTCACCGACACAGAAGAAACATGTGAAAGAGACAAAAAAATCACTACATTTCATTTAGCCCAATACTCATCGGTTAGTGGTGATTAATTTGTCCATTTCATGTGAAAATAATAATGAGTATGCATCAAAGGAAAAACAATACATTTAGTTTTCACCATGTATGTTAGAAGCAATGATTTAAATTGCTAGCTATATCACAGTTATAGCTTTTTGAGAACCTAAAAGCGAAGCTACGCCATTTTGTTGCGCTATCCTAACTACGACCGCTATAGCGGCAAATAGCTACGCTATTTGGGATAGCTCACCATCAGCTATAGCTCAAGATATTATTTTGTGAGCATATTTAAGCCAGAAACAGCCCATAATAAATTGTACAATTAAATTTAATCCAAAATCATCATCTATACAATTAAATGACATGATGAAACAGAAAACATAATTGGTTGGCATCCAATATTATATTTTGGCGGCCGCAACTTGGATCTTCAGCGGTCGGCGAATACTTTGAAGTACTATGCTTTTCTAATTTCTTTCTTGATTGTGAATTTTTCTAAGGCGTTCACTTATTTTTTATAAAACGCTATTGTAAATAGCTTCCGCAATAGCTCGTGATAGCTAACATAACTATAACTAGGACCACGCCGCAATACAGTAATAAAAGTGATTTAAAACATTGGTTAGAAGTGGTTTTAACATATTAATTCTTCTACATAAATTGATTAATTTTTTAAACTTAAGTAGGTGCACTACGTTTTTCTACAATAGTCTTAATATGGGAGGCTCAACCTTTTTTTGTTGGAAAATGGATCACAAGCTTGAATTGACCATTGTTATGGATTTTGATAACCGATCTTTAAAATAAGCAAGATGTTCTAATCTAGAATTTAGAAATTGGAAAAACAAACAACTGATTATCCATTGTCATCACTTTCATCACCGAGCATCTAAATATTATCTTCGGTCTTCAAACAGAAGGGATCACCTTCTAGCAAGGTGATGCTTCTCAAGGTAGCCAAGTAATACGACCAATGAAAGACATGCCCAAGGTATGAACTGGTGAATTAAATCGCAAGTGATTCACTATTGTGTGTGATACAGGCTCACATATCTGAATGCCTTTGCATGCTAAATAAAAATAAAAGCAGTTCTCTTTGAAAGAGAGAAAAATATGCATGCTTTAGTGAATGACCACACTACTCACTAATTGATATGAACTAAAAGCATGTGGAATTTTTTCTCCAAAGCCTTTATATAGTATTCTACCCATTCGACGCAATTAGAATTCACGTACATATGCAATTTGATTTCATGTGAAGTAAACAACTGATTATTTATGAAATTCTTTAGGTTTGCTTGGTGAAGTTTCATTCAATAGAGAAGATATGTTTACTTGTGAGAAAGTTTTGCGCATAATATCCGTCTACGTTGTTTGGTTGTTGCTGTTCCCGTTGTTATTGTAGGTTGGTTTACTTGATGGTGTCCTTAAATGATCCATCTTCTCTTTTTATGATTGATCAAATCATTATTTTTCATGAGTAATTGTTGTCTCATGGCATAGTTTTTTGAATCGGAACATGGTTTATAGAAATTGGTGTTTTCTTCCGTTACAACGCACGGGCATTTGTGCTAGTTTATTATTAGGGAAAGATTACATAAATTACAGTTTTTTTGCTAATAGTGGCTAGACCAACGACGGACGAAAGAAATTTGCGTACATTTGATTTTTTTACAGCGATTGAGGCCCAAGCGTACATTTTTTACTGTGAATCAAGGCCGAAGCGTCCTCTAGCGTTTGCCTCATGCACTTTTTTTCAGCATTTTTAGCAGCCAAAGCCCAAGCGAAAAGGCCCAAAAGGGCAAACAAATAGAGGAGGCAACCATTTTTTTTTGTATAAATAAGAAACTGCGGGTTGATTCCTTAAAAATGAAAGGGCTTTTTAAAATGGCGAGTGAACTGTTTTTTCTATGTCAATGTTGGACTGCTGGTTAATTTCTGAAAAATGGATTTGGCGGGTGCGGAGAAAGCGTTCGTTGCTACGAGTACTCTAAAATTAATGATTTCGAAGAAAGCCATCTTCCTTTATTATTAGGTATAGATATAGATATAGATTAGGCTAATGTTCGTGGCCGGCCGACCGGCCAAAGCTTAGGCCGGTCGGGCCAGGCCCACTTGTGTCTACTTTTCGCGCTTTTGTTGCATATGACGTATGATAAATGTTGCAACCGTAGTATAAAATGCTACTATCTATACTATTATTATACTAATATTATTGTGTTGGTCTATGTTATTTTTTGCTAAACAAATATATCTAGTAGTATTTTAGTGCTAAGCGCATTCATTTGGTAGCATGATATAAAAATGTTACTAATGATTTTTGCTACAACACAAAAAGATGAAGTGTGATCGGTGATGTTGGGTCCTGAATTTTGTTGCAACCATTATAAAAAAAGCTACAAGCGGTGATTAAATTTGCTGCCACGAATTGATGGTAAATATGGTACGTAATTTTTTATCAGATTTTTTTTGCAACAGTGAAAAAAATGAAAAAAATGCACACAATAAATTTTTGTTGCATCCATGTACCAAAAAAGTTCCAACCGATAGTAAAAAAATGCTACCACCAACGATTAAAATTTGATACACCATTTTTTAACTGCAAAACATAAAAAAATAAAAAATATTGCATCCATATACTAAAAAAGTTGCAAATGTCGCCGTCATCTAATCCGAAAGGTACGTGCGGATCTGATCCGTTGAATCGCGGTGATTCAATGGTCATGCTTTGACCGGCCAACTGGGGGGTGCCGGTCGGCCGGCGCAGAGCGCGGCCCTTAATCGACACTAGGATATAGAGAGGATCAGAGGATCAGGTATCATCAATTCACCATTCTCATACACCCGGAACTCCCAGAACCATTGATCACGCTCTCCTTGGCAACCAAGCCGATCAGAGCTTAGCGTGGTCGCGGCACTCCTGGCCCCGGATGTCCATGTCCGGGAATCCGACGACGATGTGGCAGTCAGAGTAGGCCACCACGTGGAGCTTGAACACGCCGAGGACGGCCACCCTCCCGGGGATCCTGGCGCTGGCGTCCAGCGGCAGCGACCCGGACTCGATGTCCTTGATCAGCTGCGCCATGTCCTTGGTGAAGCTGGCCGTGATCACCGTCATCTCCAGCTTCATGGTCACGTCCCCCTTGCTAGCGATGCGGCCGGGGCCGACCAGGGCGTCGCCGACGTGGGTGCCCCGGTACCAGAGCTCGGTGGTGCCGGAGGCGTAGGAGAAGGAGACCGGGTTGGGGTTGTGCACGGACGCGGTGAGCTGCACGGTGAAGTTGGGCGCGACGAGGCTGGGGGCTGGACCGACGACGCTGGCGGAGAGCAGGCGCGTGCTGGGGTCGCGGATGCGGAGCACGGTGAGGAAGAGGGCGAGGAGGGTGACGCCCAGGAGCAGGAGCACGGCGAGGGTGACCAGGGCGCAGATGCAACAGCAGCGGCGGCGGCGCCGGAGGCGGAGGGCGGCGTCGTCCGGGGGTTTGGTGTGGGCGGAGGGCGCGGTGTGGGTCGGGAGGCTGCACGCCTGGGAGGGCCCAGTGCACGCCGGCGAGGCCATTGTGAACGCTCGAGCCGAGCCCTGCAAGAGACGATGGAATTGAAGGGGCGGGAGTATCAAGCTGCGGTGGACAAATGAGAGAGCGAGGGAGAGATTATAACTTGGCGAACTAGATGCCGGTAACAAGAAACTATAATAACTTGGTAGTATTGGACTTGTTTGACGGTGGACAATGCCGTACGGACATGAAGCCATCCCCGTTGGACCAACTAATTAGCAGTGTGACGCCTCGTATCTCACGGCTGCTTATTGCTCACTTGATTAATACTACCATTACGTACGTACTATAAACTACACTAGGCAATCTATATCTATACCAATGATGGTGGCCGGCCGGCCAAAGCCTACGCGCCGGACGGTCAGGTCCATTTGTGTCCACTTTCCCGTTTTTGCTGCATTTGACATATGATAAATATTGCAACCGTAGTATAAAATGCTACTATCTGTACTACTATTATACTAATATTATTATATTGATCTATATTACTTTTTGCTAAATGGATGTATTTAATAGTATTTTAGTGCTAAGCGCATTCATTTGGTAGCATGATATGAAAAAATTACTAATGATTTTTGCTAGTACAACAAAAAAAATGAAGTATGATCGGTGATGATGGATCCCGAATTTTGTTGCAACCATTATAAAAAAAGCTACAAGCGTAGATTAAATTTGCTGCAACGAATTGATGGTAAATATGGTACGTAATTTTTTATTAGATTTTTTGTTGCAACAGTGAAAAAAAATGCAAACAATAATTTTTTGTTGCATCTATGTACCAAAAAAGTTGCAATCGATAGTAAAAAATGTTACTGCCAACGATTAAAATTTGTTACCATATTTTTTTTCTGCAAACAACACCAAAAATAAAAAATGTTGCATCCATATACCAAAAATGTTGCAAATGTACCGCAAATATTGCAATCAAAACGAAAAGGTACGCACAAATCTGGACCGTTAAATCGCAGAGATCGGACGGCTGCGGTCTGACCGACGCCTAGCTAGCGCCGGTCACCCGGCGCCATCACTGGCCGTCGATTAATTGCCGTTATGTCTTGGTCTGATCGTGTGGGCAGAAGAAACTTGTTTGTTGTATTGTTTTTTCCCCCTCGAAGTTAAGCTTATATGTTTCAACAAGTTTATGTAAACATCTAAAAATATGAAAATATATTTCATGATGAAACGACTCATAGAAAAGTAATACTTTCCATTAAAAAATACAAATACGTTAGTTATAATTAGCGAGCAAAACCAGGCGAAGAGTAAATTTAAGGCAAATCAAGAAGGAAAATAACCAATTTTCTTCTTTCATACAATCCAAAATGGATCAGGTTCTACTATAAGAGTGATAAAGGCGTCTCCAAAGTTCATTCTTAAATCTATCAGATCCATTCAGAGTGAATTATTTCTACCATTTTTTGCCATTTAATGCGGATACGTATCTAGCCGTGGGCCGGTTCGCATGTTCATTTTTTCGCACATCTAATGCAGAATGAGGAAGCTTTGCGGGAGTCCGAACCGTCGACACGTCCTCATCGACATCCAGATCCCACCCAAAATTCCTTCGTGTTAAAATCTCTCCACGCGTGAAGCGGTCGTCGCGCATTCATGCAGGTCGCCGGCATTGGATGATGACCGAACGCATGCGCAACCGATCACTGTGGTCAGTATTGATGCTTAGCCAGAGATGACGTGACCGGTCACTAGATATACGGGCAACGCACCGGCCAAGAGCTTCCGACTCCACACATGTTCAATGTCGGAGAGATGTGTCGGAACGGCTACCCGTTCGTCGCCTGCAAGCATTAAACACGTGTGGCGGCTGAGAAACCCACTACGACGACCCACATTCAAACTGACTGCTCCGCTCCCCTAGCCGGCACCCGCTAATTATATGAATCCTCCCAGGACCATGAAACACACCACACACCGCATGTTCCCATTTATTCTTCCTCCTCCTCCACTAGGACGATGAGCTTTAGGCTTGTCGGGGGGAAGTCAAATCTATGATCTGTTCAATACAAGGCAGCGCAAAGGGATCCTTTGGGCAAGCCTTGTTTAAGTCTGTGTAGTCAATACACATTCGCCAAGTCCCGTTATTTTTAAAAAAGAGGACCGGTTTTGCGAGCCACTCTGGATAAAAAACTTTCATGATGAACCCGACGGCAAGGAGCCGAGCTATCTCTTCCCCAATGGCGTTTCTCCTTTCGTCGTTGAACCGGCGAAGGAATTGCTTGACCTGCTTCAGTTTTGTATCTATATTTAGGTGGTGCTCAGCGAGTTCCCTCGGGACAACTGGCATGTCAGAAGGTTTCCATGCAAAAATGTCCCGATTCTCATGGAGGAACTCGATGAGCGCGCTTTCCTATTTATCAGATAACCCTGTCCCGATGATGAACTGCTGGGAAGCGTCACCAAGGAAAAAATCGACTTTCTTTGTATCCTGAGCCGGTTGGAACTTGGGGTTGGTGTCGGGAGTCGGTTTCTTCAGGATGGTGGAGTCTGCCGGGTCTACCTTTTCCTGGTATGCTAACAAGTCCTCTTTGGCGGATGCCGATTCAGCAAATTTGACGTGTTGTTCGTCACACTTCGAAGCCCTGGACCGGTTCCCATATACCGTGATTGGGCCGTGAGGACGCGACATCTTGAGCTTCAAGTAGACATAGCACGGTCGAGCCATGAACCTAGCGTAAGCCGGTCTGCCCAAGATGGCATGATATGGGCTCTTGAGTTTTACCACTTCAAAGGGTACGATCTCAGAGCAAAAAAATTTGGCGTTTCTAAAGGCCGTCTCCAGGTAGATCTTGCCTATGGGGTGTGCTGACTTGCCTGGGACTATCCCGTGGAAAACGGTGTTGGAGGGTTGCAGTTGTTTTTGAGTCAATCCCATCCCGCGGAAGGTCTCATAGTAAAGGATGTTGATGCTGCTTCCTCCGTCCATGAGCACTTTGTCAAGTGTATATCCTCCGATTTGTGGGGAGACTACCAGAGCCAGAGTACCCGGGTTCTCTACTACCGGGGGTGATCGTCCCTTGTACAAGTGATCGGCTGTTCTGACCAATTGAGCCACCTGGGACAAGCTGGCTCTGTAGCCACGTCCATGGTGGCTCTTCGCTGCAGCTTCCTGTCTCTCCGACAACTACTGGTGGTGAAGACATGATATGCTGAGTGGTCTTGAAGTTGTTTCGGGTTTACTTTAAATCCTGCAAGCCCTGACTGATTTTGATGCCCTCCTCCTCCGGGTCCCAAACGTATCTATAATTTCTGCTTGCTCCATGCATGTTTTGTGTGACTTTGCCATGTTTTGCTTGAACTTTCATACACTTTTGAGCATATTTGGACTAATCTATTAACCCAGTGCACCTAGCTGCCAGTTGCTGTTTTCTGCTGTTTTTTTATTTCAGGTTTTCCGGCCATTAAAAGTGCTCCAAAAAATCCGAAAAAATCAGATAAAAAATCAGTGACACGGAAGCTTCCGGAAACACCAAAGGAGGGAAGGGGGTCCACCACAGGGACTCCAGAAGGGTCCCTGGCGCGGCCCACCCTAGGCCGCGCCAGGGAGCCTCCTGGCTGCCCTGTAGCCCCTCTCGGTGCCCCCTTCGCCTATATTTACCCCTCGGGGTGGAAACCCCTAATATCGAGCCCTCTTTCGCGATCTCGCCTCTGTACCGCCGCCGCCGCGGTTTCAAGATCGGGGCTGCCTGGAGAAGCTGCTCCGGCACCCTGCCGGGAGAAGCTACCCCCTCCGGGAGACCATTCATAGCCATGGACGCCTCCCGTATGTACCGTGAGTAGTTCCCCTTGGACCATGGGTCCGTGACCAGTAGCTATGTGATCTATCTCTCCCCTCTTTGTGCTTCCACTTTCGAGACCTCGTGAGGTGCCTCACATGATCGAGGCACCTTTGTAATTTTCTGCCATTGCTATGCTGAGTTTGTTGGGATCTGATGGATTATGAGACTATGTTCAGATTGTGATGAGTAATATATTTGGTTCTTCTCTTTTATATTTTGTTCTTGAGTAAATTCTTGCATGTTCTCCGTAACCGTATTTTACTTTGGCCAAGTGATTTGGTTCAACACCAAGAGGGAGCGTTATGCTTGATTGTGGGTTCAGCCCCTTGATGTCTAGCTTGAGTGACAGAAACATGAGACTAGGGGATGTGCTGTTGCCACCAGGGATAAAACAACGGTGCTTGTATCCGCGGATGCAAGGTTTGTTTACTTTACGCAAAGTTCTTTTAATGCAGTTGTCTGTTGCTTTGAGTTTACACTTTGGGTGGGATTCGCAACTTAATACCAGCGAGATGTTCTGGATAGATATCTCAAGGTGGATGATTCGTAGTAGATGCAGTTGGATTTCGGTCTACTTACCTTGGCGTACTGCCCATTGCTTTTGAGCCCTTCCTTTCTTTGCAGCATAGTTAGCATTGCGGTGCCTTCATAATCCTGTCAATTGCCCAACTGTGATTTGTTTACCTCGCTAGCACTTTTATCGTCTTTTGGGAGAGAGACATCACTAGTGAAAATCACGGGACCCAGGTCCATCTTCATATCATTGTTTACACCCTCAATTTACTTTCAGTTGCCATTATCATTATCTCTTGCGTTAATCCTTTGTAAACAACAAGGCCGGAGGAATTGAAAACTCCTCTGTACTCATTGGGAGCAAAGTTATTTGTATCTGTGTGCAGGTCCAGGTGAAGTTAGCAATATCGGCGCCATTGTTCACTTTACCACCTACTTGTATCTCTGCGAGTCCTACGGGAGACAAACCCTATCCTCTACATAGGGGAAATTTGCTGCTACGCTACATCTCACCTTCCACTTGGGGTAACCAACGAGGAGTGAGAGATCCTCACCGTATCACCTGGTGACCGAAATTTTGGTTGCCAGTGTTCTGGCCGGCTCCTCCACCTGACCTGGGAGGTCCCTGGTTTCCTCGTCGTGCGAACTCCTTCATGAAGTTGCAATCTTCCCAAGAATGATTGGCAGGACGACCAGGTTTACTATGTGTTGGGCAAGGCCTTTTTATGGCTTCTTCAAAGCTGTTTGGGCGAAAATTTCCTTACGACTTGAGGTAGTTGTTGCCCCCTGCTTCTGCCTTTGGAAGCCAAGATTTGTGTTGGCTACCAAGTCAGAAGTGGTCTGATCGAGTCGACGCTTGTTCTGTTGACTCTGGCTCTGGGATCCTTTGCCGCCGTTCTTTTTAGTCTGGGCGGTTTTATCCTCTTCGGAGTCAACATCCTTGGTTTTGTCAGACTCAGCATACTTGATAACCGCGTTTTAATTATATTTTAATATTTAATTCAGATAACTGAATAATAAAACATTATTAAATACAATTAAACATTTATTTTGACCTTTCAAAATATCCGGAACAACTTCCATTCTCCCTCGGAACTATTCGGTGATATCTCCTATTTCACCGATGATCCCGAATCTATCCCAATGCATCGATTGCACCATAAGTGTAACACCCTACGGTCTGGGAAACAACAGACATGATCGAGACATTCTCATTGACCAATGAATAGTCAGTTGGACCTGGTTAGAATCCTTGACAGTCCCTGCGCTTCCATCGAATGAACTTCAATCGCTTTTGGAAACCGTTAACGATACGACATAATCCCTTTGTGATGCGGTACTTTGTTTGTCCGAGGTTTGATCATCGATATCCAACATACCGGGTTCACATCTCGTTCACAACAAACAAGTTTACTTGTCCGTGCCTATTACATCTCCTGTGACCTAGTCTCTTGCTTGCAAGCTATTGATGCAATATCACCGAGTGGGCCTAGAGTACCTGTCCGTCACTTGGACTGGCAAATCCCGCTCTGATCTATTAACATACTCATCAGCCATCTATTTCGGAATAACCAAAGTTCACCGTTATAGCCAGCATATTTCAGTCCGGCGGTGGGATACAAATCAAAGTCTCCTCATAGATGAAAATTACGTATGATCATTACGGTCTAAGGACTAAGCCATATGTTACAAAGTCATCACAATGCTGAACTATGTGATCGATCACATTACAATGCTTTAGGTGTGTGTGTGTCCATCACATCATTCCCAATGATATGACCTCATTGTCAATGGACTTAAGTGTCACCATGATCAGGAAACCTTGATCAATCAATTTCCCAATGAGCTAGTATACCTCAGTTAAACTAGGGACTTGTGTTTTATACTACGCGTGTATTAGTGTTTCCAAGTAATACAGTTCTTAGCACATTATAAAACGTATTATGAACAAAACGGATATGTGACAAATATCTTTATTAATTTGCCTCTAGGGCACATATCCAACAGTCTCCCACTTGCACTAGAGTACAAATTACACTAGTTTACATCATGTATGTATCTAACACCAATAGTCTCTCGGTGTTCTTTAAACTTGCCCTGTGGAAGAGGTTTAGTCATCGGGTCTGTTGCGTTCAGATCCGTATGTATTTTGTGAATACTAGTATGACCATCCCTGATGTAGTCTCGCGTCACATGGAACTTTCGGAGAATGTGCTTGGCTGTAGAGTGAGTTCTTGGTTCTATCGCGTTAGCAATGGCACCCGTGTTGTCGCGGAAGATTCCCACGGGGTCAGTGCAGCTGCGAAAGACACCAAGATCGATCATGAAATTCTTCAGCCAAAGCGGTTCATTTGACGCTTCACAAGCGGCAATATACTCCGACTCCATTGAATATTGGGCGACGACTGACTGTTTGCCGCTCCTCCAGCTAATTGCGCCACCGTTCAACATGAACACATATCCCGTCTGGGATTTTGAGTCATCTAGGTCAGAGCAGAGGCTAGCGTCAACGTAACCTTTTACGGTGAGCTCCTCATCAACTCATCCATAAAAGAGAAAGAGATCCTTCGTTCTTCGTAAGTATTTTAGGATGTTCTTTACTGCGGTCCAATGGATCATTCATGGATTACTCATGCAGCGATTAGTCATACTAATTGTCAGCGCTAATTCCGGATGGGTACACAACATAGCATACATGATAGAACCTATGGCTTAGGGCTTTGAGGACATCTCCTCCTTTTCTTTTGCTGTTGCTGTACATTGAGTCACACTTAATTTGATACCTTTTATAACTGGCAAGGGACCTCTCTTGGCGTTATCCATACTGATCCTTTTCAATACTTTATCAATATAAGTCCTTTGACTCAAATCCAATAGGCGATTAGGTCTACCTCTATAGATCTTAATCCCTAATATGTACGCAGCTTCACCTAGGTCCTTCATGGAAAATTGTCCATTCAGATATTCCTTCACTCCTTCTAAGAATTTTCTATCGTTCCCTATCAGTAACATGTCATCTACATATAACACAAGGAATGCTATAGAGTTCCCACTCTACTTCTTATAGACGCAGAACTCTTTGATGTTTTGGATGAATCCAAAAGCTTTGATGAGCTCATCAAATCGAAGGTTCCAGCTCCGAGACGCTTGCTTCAACCCATAGATGGACCGTTGAAGCTTGCACACCTTACCAACATTCCTTGGATCAATGAAACCTCCCGGTTGCATCATATACAATTCCTTTGATGTTTCTCGGAGTGTGACGGATAGAGTTGACTGGAACGTGAGAGCGAAGATCTTCATCGAATGTATAAGGCAAGTGATGCTTTGACCATACTCATACCTATATTTTCTATATGCATTATGTTAAGAAATATCACCCTATTGCATGATAGGTAGTTTATTATTCTGTTGCTGCAAAACCAGTTAGGATAGCCACATGTTTTGACTTGTCTACCGTAGATCAACCTAGCCGTGTTGTTGCTTTATTGCTATGCTTTGTAGACGTGGTTTGGGTTGTGTAAATTCATGGAGTGCATGTGAGCTATTTAATAATTTGTGTAGCAACTGTTTAATAAATAGAAATCACCTCTGGACGGGCAGGGAGTGCTTCCTGGGGGCTCGTTCCTTTTCTAAGGCCGAGACCAGGTTGTACCCCTAATGGTTGGTTTGGTGGTTGACAACACGTCATGGCGAGTACCCTCTGACGTAGTGGGCGCCGTCCAGGCTCAAAAAGATCAGACATACTTGGTGACTAGGAGCTTACATGTACAGCCGCTGGCCATATGGGCTCTGGCTTAGTTGAGTATGATGTAGGAAGCCTCTCCCGTGCAAAGCTAGCAGATGTAGATGTGATAGGTTGTACCGGCTTGCCGTTGGGTGTAGGTGATCTCTTCTGAAAGACTTCGTCTCAATCTTCGGGTTGAGTCCAGCGGGGAAAGTGTACTAACCTCTGCAGAGTAAAAACTAATCATGATTAGCCGTGTCCCCGGTTATGGACATCCTTGAGCTACTAGACATTACTGTTACTGGAGGATCTTGACATATGAATCACCATAATAATTTGAGTGGGCAAGATTAAATAAAGGGTGTGGATTGAGACTGGTGTGCCCAGTTCAATCTTAAGTAGTAAGTTCAACTTAAAATTTTGACTAGTTTAGTCCAGGAGAAAATTGGCTTTCTGCAAAACTAAACCATAAGCCTTTCCTTTGACTTACCTTGCATGTAGTTGTAGGTCCTTTATATAAACTTTTCCGTGTCACTTGCCGTACAAATCAGATGTACTGACCCGTTGTCGGGCTGTAACCTTCGGTGTTGCAGGTTTTTCAGACGATCAGTAAGGTGCGTTTAGGGGTTGCGAGTCTACACTCGGCATGTTCGCATGTGGCTGTTGATGGGACTCCACGTTATTTACTTTTGCTTCCGCTATATTTATATTGAATAGGCTAGCCTTGAGCTATGCAACTTGTTATTTATTTACTCTGGATCATACGTTGTAATAATGATGCACTTGTACTTTGATATACATCTATAATACTGTGTGTGCCAGCGAGTTCGATCCAGGGACTGGCACTTGAGCACAGAGACTTCAATTATGTGTGAATTGGGTCGTTACAGATGGTATCAGAGCAGTGTGTTGACTGTAGGACGTGACCCTAGAAAATGGATAGAAAATACCAGAAAAGTATTTAATTTTTTTAAAAAATAAGTTGCAAAGTTTTTATTTTATTTTAATATTTTGGTCAAGCCAAAAATTCAATTTTATTACTTTTAAAATATTGGCAAAGACGGAATTTTAAAATTAATTTCCGTGATTTTTTCTAATATTGTTTTGGGCCTAATGGGCCTGGTCTGTTTTTTTTTCTGCACACCGATTTTGTATTTATCTCGGATTAAAAAAAAAGAGGATTAGGGGCTCGCTATAAATAGCCCCGATTAGGGGTAAATTATTTTCGCTTAGCGTTTTTTAGGGTTAGCTAAACTAATCCGCGGGACCCGTCGCCGCCGACGTCATCGCCGGAGTTCGCCGGAATCTCGCCGGAGTTTCGCCGGAGCATCGCCGGAGTTGCGTTTTTTCGCCGTTTCGAGGTATTTTCTCCGGAGCCGCCGTGTGCCGCCGTCCCCACGCCTCCCGGAGCCGACCCCGCCGCCTAGCCGCCGTAGCCGCGCCGCCGCCGGGCTGCCGCCTCGCCGGCCGGCCGCGCCGCCGCGAGCCTCCTGGCCGCCCGCGCCATGGCCGCTGCCCGCGCGCCCTCGCGCGCCCCTGGCCGCCCGCTCCGCCGCGCCTGCGCCGCCCTGCCGCGCTCGCCCCTGGCCTCCGGCCCTAGCCGGAGCCGAGCCGGCCTAGCCGAGCTCCATGCCCGAGCTCCATGGCCTGTGCCCGTGCGTGCCCGTGGAAGAAGATAGAGTAGAAGAAAAAAAAGTCAAAACGCGGTTTCGAATTTTTTTGTTTTTGTTTCCAGATCTGGATCCAAACCGCCCGGGGACCCAATCGCGTTTTTCAGAAAGATTTTATTTACGTACGTGTCCTTTTTTACAGTAGAGCACCCCGGTACCCCCGTTTTTCACCCGATACCGTGTTTGCAACTACTTTTTAATCGTAACTCGGAATTGGGCGATTCCAGTTGCGTTGCGACCGTGTAGAAATTTTCTAGCCAGTAGAATAAGTGTTACAGAAGTTTGAAGTTTTAAAATTTGGATCCCAAGCTGATCCAAATTTGAACTTCCGGCTGCCGTAACTTTTTACCGGTGCACCCGTTTGCGCCGTTTCTTTTTGCGCTGGATCACTCGTTCCATGTACCTTCTGTTTATATCCTGTGTACATGAAAATTCACAAGTTTATTGATCTGTTTAAATTCAAATTCAATTCGATTTTTGCACCTGCTACGACCTGTGTTGTAGTATTCCGTTTCACGTGATTCTTTTTGCATATTGGATCATGTGAGACATCTTATCGGCAATATCCACACACCATTCATATTGCCATGATCTTTACCTTGATTTCAAAATTCCTTGATCATAATTTTTGTATCGACAATTCCTTATCCGTTGACTCTCTCGAGTTCACGTTCCACCGATCACCTTCGAGCACATCCATACCTTTGCACTTTAAGGTTTTTGTTTTGTTACTAAAACCTTTGTTATTGTTTTGTTGATCTTATGTTTTGTCCTTGTGGTGTGATTGCTTATTGAGTTCTTTCGTTGACGATAGATTTCTCGGAGTGTGACGAATAGAGTTGACTGGAACGTGAGAGCGAAGATCTTCATCGAATGTATAAGGCAAGTGATGCTTTGACCATACTCATACCTATATTTTCTATATGTATTATGTTAAGAAATATCACCCTATTGCATGATAGGTAGTTTATTATTCTGTTGCTGCAAAACCAGTTAGCATAGCCACATGTTTTGACTTGTCTACCGTAGATCAACCTAGCCGTATTGTTGCTTTATTGCTATGCTTTGTAGACGTGGTTTGGGTTGTGTAAATTCATGGAGTGCATGTGAGCTATTTAATAATTTGTGTAGCAACTGTTTAATAAATAGAAATCACCTCTGGACGGGCAGGGAGTGCTTCCTGGGGGCTCGTTCCTTATCTAAGGTCGAGACCAGGTTGTACCCCTAATGGTTGGTTTGGTGGTTGACAACACGTCATGGCGAGTACCCTCTGACGTAGTGGGCGCCGTCCAGGCTCAAAAAGATCAGACATACTTGGTGACTAGGAGCTTACATGTACAGCCGCTGGCCATATGGGCTCTGGCTTAGTTGAGTATGATGTAGGAAGCCTCTCCCGTGCAAAGATAGCAGATGTAGCTGTGATAGGTGGTACCGGCTTGCCGTTGGGTGTAGGTGACCTCTTCTGAAAGACTTCGTTTCAATCTTCGGGTTGAGTCCAGCGGGGAAAGTGTACTAACCTCTGCAGAGTAAAAACTAATCATGATTAGCCGTGTCCCCGGTTATGGACATCCTTGAGCTACTAGACATTACTTTTACTGGAGGATCTTGACATATGAATCACCATAATAATTTGAGTGGGCAAGATTAAATAAAGGGTGTGGATTGAGACTGGTGTGCCCAGTTCAAACTTAAGTAGTAAGTTCAACTTAAATTTTTGACTAGTTTAGTCCAGGAGAAAATTGGCTTTCTGCAAAACTAAACCATAAGCCTTTCCTTTGACTTACCTTGCATGTAGTTGTAGGTCCTTTATATAAACTTTTCCATGTCACTTGCCGTACAAATCAGATGTACTGACCCGTTGTCGGGCTGTAACCTTCGGTGTTGCAGGTTTTTCAGACGATCAGTAAGGTGCGTTTAGGGGTTGCGAGTCTACACTCGGCATGTTCGCATGTGGCTGTTGATGGGACTCCACGTTATTTACTTTTGCTTCCGCTATATTTATATTGAATAGGCTAGCCTTGAGCTATGCAACTTGTTATTTATTTACTCTGGATCATACGTTGTAATAATGATGCACTTGTACTTCGATATATATCTATAATACTGTGTGTGCCAGCGAGTTCGATCCAGGGACTGGCACTTGAGCACAGAGACTTCAATTATGTGTGAATTGGGTCCTTACAGATGGTATCATAGCAGTGTGTTGACTGTAGGACGTGACCCTAGAAAATGGATAGAAAAAGCCATAGGAACAGACCATTGCGTGTGGAGACATAATGGTTTCAGACTTGTGCTTCATCAAGTAAATATACCCATATCTACTCAAGTCATCAGTAAAGGTCACAAAGTAACGAAGACCATTGCGTGTGGAGACGTTCATGGGTCCACACACATCTGTATGTATGATCCCCAATAAGTCATCCGCACGCTCCATTATTCCATTGAATGGACTCCTTGTCATTTTGCCCATGAGGCATGCTTCACATGTATCAAGGGATCCAAAATCCAATGACTCAAGAAGTCCATCCTTATGGAGCTTCTCCATGCGTTTTATACCATTATGACCAAGTCGACAATGCCACATCATCATGTGCTCTTCTCCACTAAGCTTCAATCTTTTGGCCTATATATTGTTAACGTGACACATGTCACCATCGATATCAAGCATGAATAAACCACGTTGGTCCGGTGCATGAATATAAAACGCATCATCCTTATAAATCGAACAACCAATTGTATCAGACTTAAAAGAATAGTGGTCTCGCTTCAAGCAAGAGCCACTAACGATGTTCACACTCAATGCGGGTACATAGTAGCATTTATTCAAAACCAAGATTAATCCCGAAGGGAGAATAAAATGCATCGTGCCGACCACCAATACTTCAACTTGAAAGTCGTTGCCCACTCGAATCGTCACTTCATCTCTCAGCAAGCGTCTCTTATTCCTAGTCCCTGAACGGAATTAGAAATATGAGCGACAGATCCTGTATCAAGTATCCAGAATGTGTTCCCGACGCTTGTTAAGAAAATATCAACAATATGTATATCAAATATACCTTTGTCTCTCTTGGCAACCTTGCCAGCCTTCTTGTCCTTTAGGTACTTGGGGCTGTTCCGCTTCCAGTGACCTTCACCCTTACAGTAGAAGCACTCAACTCCGGGCTTGGGTTTAGGTGCCTTAGGATGAATGAAAACTGACTTGCCATCCTTCTTAGGGATGACTTTCTTTCCCTTTTCACGTCTGCTTGACTTCTTGAATTCAGTGGTCTTATTGACCATGAATACAACGTGCTCCTTCTTGATCTCAACCTCAACACTTTTCAGCATGGCGAACAACTCAGAAGGGGTCTTAGTCATCCCCTACATGTTGTAGTTCAGCACAAAGCCTTTGTAGCTAGGGGGAAGCGACTGCAACACCCTATCAACTGCAAGTTCATCTGGAATCTGACATTCCAGAGCATTCAAGCGTTGAACGTAGCCATACTTTTTAACCACGTGCTCACTCACGCTGCTGTGCTCGTCCATCTTGGCCGAGAAGAAGGCTTCAGAAGCCTCGTATTGTTCATACCTGGCTTGAGGTGCAAATACGGCCTTGAGGGCGGTGATAATCTCATATGCACCCATCCTCTCAAAGCGCTTCTGCAGCTCAGCCTCCATGGAGTAGAGCATGCCACTCTGGACAAGGTTGTAATCATCAGTCTTGGAGAGATAGAAATTATTCTCATCCTGACTGGCATCATCTGCTGGTGCGTCACCTAACGCGGCCTCTAGTACGTATGCCATTTTGAGGGGAACGAGGAGAATCCTCAGAGTGCGGAATCAGTTGGTGAAGTTTGACCCATCAGTTTTCAGTTTGTCTTTCTCTAGGAACGACCCTAAGTTGAACGAGGGGCGTGGTGCTGCTATCTATAATGGTGATTCACAAAGATACATATTTAGACTTTTGTTCATAATGTGGAGTTTTCAATTTAATCTTTAAAATTCTAGAAAGCTCCCACTTAGATAAACACCTCTCAACTTAACTAAGTGATTACACGACCCAAACCCCCATACCTCCCCCGATCGTCACGGCCATCAGTATGTGGTTCAGGTAGGCCACTATGCCAATCACATCAGGTATGTGACTCGTGCTCGATCTTCCGATCTACTGTGTTCCAGGCCCTGATACGTCTCAAACGTATCGATAATTTCTGCTTGTTCCATGCATGTTTTGTGTGATATTGCGATGATCTAGATACACTTTCATACACTTTTGATCATATTTGGACTAAACTACTAACTCAGTGCACCCCAGTGCCAGTTCCTGTTTTCTATTGTTTTTCTATTTTACTTTTTCCCCATGTAAAAAGTGCTCAAAAAATCCGGGAAAAATCCGATCAAAAATCAGCATACCGGAAGCTTCCAGATCCCCGAAGGAGGCCCAGGGGGCCACCACCAGGTGCCCAGGCGTCCACCTGGCGCGGCCAAGGTCCTGGCCGCGCCAGAGGGCTCCTGGACCCCTGGTGGACCCCCTGGCTGCCCCCCTTCGCCTATTTAATCTCCGTCACGGGAAACCTCCGAAGACAAAACCCTATTTCGCAAACTCGGCTCTTTTCCGCCGCCGCCGCGCTTCCAAGATCGGGAGCAACGTTAGGACCCTTCCAGGCACCCCGCCGGAGGGAGGATCGACCTCCGGGAGCTTCTCCTCCACCATGGACGCTTCTCGGATGTCTCGTGAGTAGTCTACCTTGGACCATGGGTCCTTGATCAGTAGCTATGTGTTGACACCCGTTTTTGGCACGACAATGAACCTATATAAGATGACCTCAAATTAAGAAGTGCTCTACATGAAAAAGTTGGGTATTGTCGATATGAACAACTTTGTAGTTCGAGCCATGATCATCCGATTCCATCTCAAGGGCTGAAACTATGTTTGAAGCAATAAGACCCTGGCATTCGGAGTACTATTCTGCCAATTAGGGAATCAAGACATCCTCAAATGGGAAAATGTTCTACATAGGCCGGCTTTGTCTCGTCGAACCGGTCAATTTTGATATTTGAAACGTCCAAATCCGAGTTCGTATGAAGAAGTTATTACCAAAACAGTGCAACACTGGAAAACCAGGTCGGACCGTCCGAGGTGGAAACCGGACCATCCGAGCTAAGGTCGGACCGTCCGACTTTGAAGTCGGACCATCCGACTTGAGGACCCAGATTACAGAAAGATTTTGACCTCAGCTCGGACCGTCCTACCTAGAAGCCGGACCATCCGACCCTATGGTCCGGACCGTCCGGGATAAAGTCCGGACGTCCGAACCCCCGATCCGGGTCTGAATTTGATCGGGTTTTTTGCAGTTTTGACGCGAATCTGAGCCCTTTTCTTGCACGGAAAGTCCACCCCCTCATAAATAGATGAGGTGACGGCCCATTGAAACAACACACAATCGAACAAACACATTTACATCCTTTTACCCTAATTTTATCTTTCTCCCTTGTATCTTTCTTCTTGTTCTTCGTTCGTTCTTGTTCTTGCAGGGCAACGATCCACGAGGCCCTAGGGGCGATCAGATCGACCTAGGGCAGCCCATAGCCGCCGTGATCCCTGACGGGGTCCCTCCCGGGAGTGTGGGGTTTTGGGTCTACAAAAGCGCCCGCCGGATTGCTTGCGTACCGCGCTTCCGGTCCGGTCTCCTTCGACGTGAGTTGCGGTGTATCACCCCCGGCGTCGAGGGTACACGTGACGTGTTCGTATGTCAACACACTTTTTGGCGACTCCGCTGGGGACGAAAGCTTTGAACAGTCTCCGGCCTGTTCTTGCTACGAGGAAAATCGTCATCAAGTTGTTGCAGTCTACATCGGTAACATGTATCATCAATCTCCTTATGTAGATGCAAATAATTCATATGTTGTTGCTAGATCTCCTAATGAGCATGTTGCATCGGCTAGCTCTAGTTTTATCAATACATCTAACTATGTACAACAGCCGGTTCATCCTAATCCCTATGCTTCAAATCCTAGTTCTAGCAACATGCAACATATGTATCTCAATTCTCATGCATCGGCAACCCCAGAAATTTATATGCCGATGAACAACATGTTGAGTTCGGTTAATCAAGTTGAAACACCCCATGTAGGGAACTTAAATAATATGCAACAAAGTGTTTCACCTTTTTATTCATTGGCACCTAACTTGCAATATGTTAATTCATCTTTGAATATGCCGATGGATATGGGAATTGGACATGCTACAACTAGTTATTTGGCCAATTATCCTCAACCTTCATGTGCTGCATCTCATAATATTAATTGTTCAACATCATATGCAAATATTTGTAACTCGGCTCACTTTGGTGATTATAGCCGACTGAATACATGAGCGTATGTGCCTAATGTCGCAGGAGATGAAAGGGTTCTAGCTGCGATGAAAAGATTATCGCAAGATAAAAGGTTTAGTGCTCTTTGCCTTGAGCAGCATGGAAAGGGTTTGTTTCCTGATTTTAAAGCAATAAGAGCTAGAGTTTTTCAAGAAGACGAGGTTTTGACAACTAATACAACAGTACACAATTCCGAGTTACAGTATCTTGCACAAGTGCAAAGCTCCAAGTTGCAATACCATGTACACCAATGGCCAAGAGAGATTGAAGGACTCGGGGGGCAATCCTATCCGAGTTGGACAGAGTCTAAAGAAAAATATATGGACCGTATGAACGAGGTCAAGCCGAAGTTTGCAGGGAATAGCATAGATGAATTCACCACGCCGACTCTTGAAGAATTACCAATTGAGTATCAACGAATTTATGAAGCACTCAAGATGAAGCGTGAGGAGGAGTTTGAAAGGCTCAAAAAACAACATGAAGAGGAGGATTTTCAAGAATACATCAATCTCTCTCATTCGAGTGGTAATCATGTTGGTCCTTCTGTGATGTTGCGGCAAGATAAAAAAGAAACTCTTCAAGCAAATCAGCAAGAGAAGATTGACTCGGCTAATACTGTTGAATCACTTGACGCCAATACAAATGCGACTGCATCTTCTACAGCTGAGTCATGCAATACGAGTGGCAAGTCCGATAAGAAAAAAGACCACCCGGGTGACGCAATCGATTCTAAAGAAGCCAAACCAAACAGTTCTGGCGATAGCAAGTCGGGCGCGCACACTGAGTCCATCGAGCCAACAAAGGGAAACTTTGTCGACAAAGAGTATGGAAAAAGACGCAAGTCAGCCGTGCTCAATTTTTCTGGATGCAAAGGAGTTTATGTATTACCCGATGAGTTCCGTGCTAAATATGATGAACATCGAAATCAAAAGGACACGACCGAGCAAGATTCGGTCAATGATGAACATCAAGAACTAGAAAGCGGTGACACGGAACAAAATCCAGAAAATGAAGACGCGACGTTGGAGAATAATCAAAAACTAGAGCAAGCTATTATTCAATTCACGCAACCATCATGCTCTCCCAACGCGTATGAAAAGGTATGTCTAGCAAGTAATTTATCTATTTTCATATTTGGTCATAATTTTATTGTTGATGTAACTATTAGTAAAATTCTTATAACAAATCTTGAGAGACCAATGAAGAAGGATAATTTACTTGTTAGAAATACTATTGGAAAAAAGCATACCGGTCAACACATTGTGCCACTTAGAAAGACCGGTAGTGACTTATTATTACATCAAAAGCTTTTCCCATTGTTTCATTTAAAGTTTATATATACATGGGTAGCTTTTCTTATTTCATACTTGGCTTGCATTTGGTCTCAATTGAGACATATATGTTATAATATTTTTGATTTCAGAAATATAAAGCCAAGGTTTGAATTTTCCGAGAAAACCGATGGTAGTGTAATTTCTTATTCAAAGTCATCGAAGATGGGGTGCGAAACACAATGCATAGCCGAATGGGGTGATGCGAAATCTTAACCGTTCGTTTGCTTACTTCCAAAGCCGTTCTCACACCAAGATCGGCTAGAAAACAAAGTGATTGCCTTCTATTCAAATATGTGTGATCGGATCTTTGATTTATTGCTGAAGAATGATTATATTAGAATTCTTGATCACCATGTTAGGCCATCAATCCAAGGACGAATGTATTGTAAGTTACATAATTCGTTCAAGCATAATTTTGAGGATTGCAATATGTTTCGTCAAATAGTTAAATCGGCCATTGATGGTGGACGATTGAAACTTGTTAAAACACCAAGGGATCATCATGCTATTCCTATTGGTCCTGATGGAAAAAAGTTTTTGCATCGGTTTCTTCAAGCCGATTCATTTAAGGACAATAAGGTAAAAACTGCAGGTGATGGGATCAAGCTTTCAAGGACACAAATTATTCCTGAGCGCAATAATGATATTCTTGAAGGCGAGAATTCTGTCAAAGTTACAATGAAGACGCCAAGCACAGGGGGGCAGCAAGCAAATCCAAAGATCGGTGCAAGGAAAACCAAAGAGAGCAAAGGCCGAGATAATCACAAGGGTGAGAAATCAAAGGTTACTTTCGCGCAACTATTGGAAAAATATCATAAGATAAGTGAGGAGAAAATCTCTGATCGGCGAAGTAATTCAAAAACATCAAGATCACCCCCTAGGCGCAAATCTGACCTGTATTGGCAAAGTGATAATTTCAATACATCATACTCATATCCTTATTTTGAGCCGCTAGTACCAGCGTCATGGGTACCTCCCTATGCTTATATGAATCAATATCCATCACGGGACAGGTATAATTCTAGGGCACATTATCCATCTTATTTTGAACCATCTCATCAAGATTATGCAGCTCCAAGAAGGTCCACATTCGATGAACAATTGCATAACAAAGACCGTTTCAATCGAAAGGAATCGGTCCGGAGCTCAAGGAAGAAGAAAGAGGTGGTCAAGCAAGTATATCGTGTGAAAAAGGATGGTCGGAAGTGTGCCACTTCAGATTTAATTTCAAATAATGAAGAGCCAATTAAAGCATTGAAATTGGCTACTAAAGGCAAAGACGTGGAGCAAGAAAATGTTCAGAATCAAGATGTCAAATCTGAACAAAAGGAGCTGAGAGTTCACAAGATCAAAAGTGAATTGCCACTGCTTGAAAAAGAATCACAATCGAGATGTTCACTCGGTTTATCATATTGGTAGAAGAAGAAAATGCAAAAACTTAGTGCACGAGAACTTGAAAAGAAGAATATGGCATGGGTCCCCAAGAAGAACAGTCAAACCAAAAATGATGTGCAAGCTTCTATTTTAGAGAATACAACCAAAGTGAAGAAGGAGAAATCATCTCATAAAAGATTAAGCCGAAGGTTTCCATCATCCAACCGGAATCTTCGATTAGCACATCATTCATATTCTTCAAACATGTCATTGATGCCTTTATCATGGAATTCATCCTCAGGTATGATTGGTTACCCTCCATGGACTTATTTTGATCCATGGATGCAATACAATTCCTTACATCATGATAGGGGATTACCAAGTCACTATGAATTTTATTAGTTTCATTCTTTCTTGCTAATTCAAGGGCCGAAATATTTGATTTTTTATTTCATTTGTTTTTTTGGGCTATATATGCTTTGGTGGATGAATTCTACATGTCGTTTATACTAATGGCCGATATTTCTTCTATCGTCCTAAGAATACATCTAAACATGGCCGGTGTGGTTTTCTAAACATCGTCCTTAGTTTTGTTGGAGATTGAGACAAGGTGTACATTCTCGAAAAATATGTTGCATGGACCAATTCATAAGTTGCAAAATTGGTGAGTGGGATTATGCTTTGGCTAGATATGATATAGCTAAAATCTATGAGAAGCCAAATCATCGTTGTTTTTATTATTGAGTATAATATTGTTACGAACCTTGTCTCATTATTGCCATGGAGATTATATTTTGGTGGTTTAGTTGGTAGCAACAGCCAAGGTTTTGGTATTGTTTTCATATCTCCTCATGGTGCTGTTTTGAAGCCTCGTGTCGCTTAAATGTTGTTGCATGAACAATGAAAGCTGAATATGTTATTATTCGGTTCAGAACTTTTGCTTGATATAGGTGCTACACATATTGAGGCTTTTGGTGATTCGTTATTAGTTGTCCAGCAAGTATATATGGATTTCATATATTTTGACGAATCACTTCGTATTTATCTTGATAAGTGTCTAGATATAATTTCTTTATCCCATTACTTTATTGTTTCTCATATATTTAGACATGACATTGAAGAGAAAAATGAGTTGGCACATCAAGCATCCGGCTATTATTTTAATCATGGTGTATTTCTCAAGAGCCGATGCCGAGTTTGCCAACATGGGGAAGGCTGAATCGGAGGTTACCGTTTTCGGCCACTAATGGAAATTTATATGCAGGCGAAGGCAAGATTGCGAGAAGTTCACTATTTTTTATTTACAAGATTCTTGCAAGAGGGTGGACAATATGATTTAGTGGATATCTTTGATATGGATCTAGATATATGGGAATTATTGACGAATTTCTTATGGTGTTATTCTCAAGTTCAGAAGGTTGCACCCAAGTCTGCATAAAAGGGATCATACAAGCAATGGACGATACATGATTAATCGTGCTAACAAATAGCCGATATATGATTATCGTCTCAAGGATAAGCATGGCCGATATACAGTTATCACCCTTAGAAAACACATGGCCGATGGAGTGTTGACATCGTCCTTAGAACAAGCCTGGGCAAGATATTTTTCGGCACACAAGTTTTGCCGAAAAACAGGGGGGTATGTGTTGACACCCGTTTTTGGCACGGCAATGAACCTATATAAGATGACCTCAAATGAAGAAGTTCTCTACATGAAAAAGTTGGGTATTGTTGATATGAACAACTTTGTAGTTCGAGCCATGATCATCCGATTCCATCTCAAGGGCCGAAACTATGTTTGAAGCAATAAGACCCTGGCATTCGGAGTACTATTCTGCCAATTCGGGCATCAAGACATCCTCAAATGGGAAAATGTTCTACATAAGCCGGCTTCGTCTCGTCGAACCGGTCAATTTTGATATTTGATATGTCCAAATCCGAGTTCATATGAAGAAGTTATTGCCAAAACAGTGCAGCACTGGAAAACCAGGTCGGACCGTCCGAGGTGGAAACCGGACCATCCGAGCTAAGGTCGGACCGTCCGACTTTGAAGTCGGACCGTCCGACTTGAGGACCCCGATTACAGAAATATTTTGACCTCAGCTCGGACCGTCCGACCCTATGGTCCGGACCGTCCGGGATAAAGTCCGGACGTCCGAACCCCCGATCCGGGTCCGAATTTGATCGGGTTTTTTTGTAGTTTTGACGCGAATCTGAGCCCTTTTCTTGCACGGAAAGTCCAACACCCTCATAAATAGATGAGGTGACGGCCGATTGAAACAACACACAATCGAACAAACACATCTACATCCTTTTACCCTAATTTTATCTCTCTCCCTTGTATCTTTCTTCTCGTTCTTCGTTCGTTCTTGTTCTTGCAGGGCAACAATCCACGAGGCCCTAGGGGCGATCAGGTCGACCTAGGGCAGCCCATAGCCGCCGTGCTCCCTGACGGGGTCCCTCCCGGGAGTGTGGGGTTTCGGGTCTACAAAAGCGACCGCCGGATTGCTTGCGTACCGCGCTTCCGGTCGGGTCTCCTTCGACGTGAGTTTCGGTGTATCACCCCCGGCGTCGAGGGTACACGTGACGTGTTCGTGTGTCAACACTATGTGATGTTCTCCTCTCCTCTTTTATCTTCATGGTTTAGACCTCGTGAGCTGCCCTACATGATCGAGGCACATATGTAATTCTTCTGCTATTGCTATGCTGAGTTTGATGGGATCTGATTGAATATGAGATTATGTTCAAATTGTGATAGAGTAATATATTTGGTTTTTATCTCTTATATTTTTGTTCGAAGTAATTCTTGCATGTTCTCCGTTGATGTTTATTGCTTTGGCCAAGTAGTAGTTAGTGACTCCAAGAGGGAACATTATGCTCGATTGTGGGTACATGCCCCCTGATGACACGCTTGAGTGACAGAAACATGAGTCTAGGGGATGTGTTGTGGCCGCAAGGGGGAAAACAACGGTGCTTGTGACCGCAGTTGCAAGGATTGTTTAATTTACGCAAAGTTCTTTTTAATGTAGTTGTCTGTTGCTTTGGGTTTACACTTTTGGTGGGGCTCGCAACTTAATACCAGCGACATGTTCTGGATAGATATCTCAAGGTGGATGATTAGTAGTAGATGCAGATGGATGTCGGTCTACTTATTTTGGCGTAGTGCCCATGCTTAGAGCCTCTTCCTTTCTTTTGTAGCATAGTTAGCATTGCGGTGCGTTTATAATCCTATCAATTTCCCATCTGTAATTTGTTTACCTCACATAGTAGTTTTATCGTCTTTTGGGAGAGAGACATCACTAGTGAACATCACGGGACCCCGGTCCATATTCTCATCACTGTTTACACGTTTATTTACTTTTCCGTATTTACTTTCAGTTGCTATCATTATCATTATCCCTTGTGTTTTGATCCTTTGTAAACAACAAGACCGGAGAGATTGACAACCTCTCTGAACTTCGTTGGGAGCAAAGTTATTTGTGTCTGTGTGCAGGTCCACGTTAGTTGCGCCGCTGACACTTACTTATCATCTCCGGAGTCCTACTGGAGATAAACCTCGGTATCTTCACCGAGGGAAACTTGCCGCTACGCTGCATCTCACCTTCCACATGGGGTAACCAAGGAAGGGCGAGAAGCAATTATCATCTCTCGCGTATCAGGCCCGCATCTACATACGTCAAGCCTGCCAATCCAACCTTGATGTTAGCTGTTCAGCAAGGCCATATCTGCATATGCCAGGCTTGCCGAACCCAACCTCATGGGAACGCCATTTAATATGTGTGACACCTGATATGTACGGAATGTCGGCCATATGGGATATCCTTCCAGGCGGTGCCCACCAAGGGAGAACACAATGTTGGTATTGTGAGAGATGCTCCTATTTATGCTACCGTCGATATATCTAGCATATTAGCAGAAACAAGAAGTAAAATTGTAAATCATACAAGCTATGATCCCCCTTCATGCAAAGAAAAGTTAAACGCCTTTCTACTTTAGCTTATGCAAGTTTTACGTGGCTGCTAGGGGTTTCGAGAGAGAACCGTTTCTATCCTGCGAAAAACATGCCACAACACCGATTCCCCAATCATCTCTATTACACCCCTGTTGGGGCCCTCCGTTGCAAACATTTTTGCATCGCTAATATTAGAGAGACAGACACCCCCAGCCACTTATATGGTACAAGCCATATGTCAAGCGTGGAACCAGTCTCGCGTAAACGTGTAAGGTCGATCGGGGAATGCTATGGTGGAGAACTCCAGACCAGGTGCAGACTCCAAACAAGGGGAGTCCACTCTCTAGGTAGGAGAAGAAGAGGGAGAGAGATTTTGTTGTTTTTGGAAAATGGGGGGGGGGTGGGGTGTACCCCTCCTTATATAGGCCAAGGGTGGGTACCATCCTCCTCCCCTCCCCGAGGTGGGACTAAACTCCCAAGGGAGGGAGTGCTTTGGCCAGGGAGGGGGGATGGGCCGCACCCTTGGCGCCAAGCCCAAGGGGGGGAAACCCCCTCCTCCCCTAATGGGCCCACATGGCCGATTAAACCTTTTTCTATTTTTAATTAATTTAATTATATTTTAATATTTAATTCAGATAATTAAATAATAAAGCATTATTAAATACAATTAAACATTTATTTTGACCTTTCAAAATATCCGGAACAACTTCCGTTTTCCCCCGGAACTATTCCGGTGATATCTCCTATTGCACGGATGATCCCGAATTTATCCCAATGCATAGATTGCCACTACAAGAAATACGGTAATACACGACTCCATATTTTCGTCGTTAGATCGTCATGGTTTTTAATTTACAACGATCTTACGATGAAAAGTTAAGCGTAAAAACGAGGCGTCAAAAACTGAAAACAACAACGTTTTGGTCGAAATCGTCGTAACTTTTACGATGATTTCTGGATCGTCGTAACCTTTACGACGATCTTAAATCATCACTGACGGTCTAGCCCAATCCTACGTGGCAATCCTAGATGGCATAATTCACGATGAAATCAAAACATCACGACTGAAATCAGCCCATTCCATTTCAGTTGATTACATGGGATGGTTTTAATTTTTTGGGCTTTTTTATTAGACCTTGGCCCTTTTCATTTTGGGCCTTAGGCTATTTATAGCACATTCCATATATATTTTTCCTATATTTTCTAAATTCTTGTGCCTTTTCCTTTCTTTTTGTATTGGCTTTTAATTGCCCGTTTAGCATTTGATACAAACTTATTATTATGGCATTTACGTTTTCTGCCAAAATTTGAAATCAAATAAACCATTCCAAAACAACACCAACATTTGGGCTACATGATTTTCAAGCCCAATGCCATTTTAGCACAAAAAATTGGAAAAAATATACACATTATATTGTTCAGAAATTTTCACAATTTTGCTGTCAAAGCAACATGTACACAAGAATACAATTTTGCTGTCGAAGCAGCATATCAAACATGCATCTTCCTGACATCATACATAGAAACAACAATAAGTTTTTTTACAATCTGCCATATGACTCAGATCACATAACACATGAACGTCAGGTTCGAATAACCCCAGCCAGGTTCAACAGAGCATACAATCTGCTTATTCAAAGAGAACAAACAATATGTCATTAGAGAACTGAGCAGAAAATAGCCATCGAAAGAAGCAGACGGAGTACTTAGTATACCCAAAAATAACTACATATTTGTTTATTTTCTCATACAATTTTTATCAACGGTGTACTGAGAAGTTGTTATCAGGTTAAACCTCGTTAATTTAATGATCATTTACTCGTACAAATTTCCCTCAGCATACAAACAAAGTTTAAAGAAAACCAAACATGAACAAGCACTTATTATGCATGACACACGTACACATCTCAGGAAAAGCTCAAAAACAACAAGGTGTTAGAAGCATGATGTTGTCAGAAACATGATGTAAGTTGAGACATACAATAAGTGCTTTCACAAACAATAAAATAAGTAAAAGAACTAATTTTTGCTAACCCAGACTTTAAATAGGACTCTAACCGAGACCATCGAGAAGTGACCATACGTATACAATATCAGTACATTTCTAAAAATCTAATAAATCTCATAGTACCACAAGGACCTACACTGCAGTATATCCAAAACAAAACTTGTGGTCAATCAATAGATTAGATGTAATCTATTGATCAAGACATGTACAACAAAAAAATTGTGGAAAACAAGATGCACCAAACCACATAAACTCTATGAAACGCAAGAAATTATTGCTGGCACTGCTGAATTACATAAATAAACATTGACACTGGCATATGTCAAAATTGTTACTAGACATAAATGGTCACCAGATGGGCATATCAAATCCACTGCATCTCAAGGTCTCAATTCATAGGAAGGAATTATGAAGGAGGAGGGATCTCAATTACATTGAGGCGCTCGAAGAGGACGGAGGGTGTGATCTGCTTGTACTTGGGGACCTCAGTGAGCAGCTTGTCGTGGGTGGCATGGTCAAAGAGCGTCGTGCTATTCACCTTCTCCTTTTTCCTACAATTGATCCAGTAGGCCTGCTCCCATGGCGCCGCCGACCGACATCCTGGCCTTCCCACTTCCCAGAACCCACCCCCCGCACGCGGTCCTCCTGCGCGAGTGCGCGCCCCACCCCAGGCTGCCGCTCGCCGACCGGAGACGCTGGGGCTGCACCGTGGGAGTCGCTGGGACGGCGCCGGGGCTGAGGGAGAGAGTGGAGGAGTGGGGGCGTTTGCGGGATGGAGGCGTGAGATGGGAGGGCGGCCGTGGGAGAAGGTTGGGTGGCGGCGAGGAAGGGGAGGGGGAGGAGTGGATAGGTGGGTGGGGGCGGCTGAATGAGGAGGGTTCGCTCGAGAGAAGTGGGGGAGGGGGAGGTTGTGGGATTAGGGTAAAGCTGGGCCGTTGGATCATAGACAGATCAACGGTGCTTATCCATGATCCGTGGGAGCCATGTTTCAACCAATCAGAATACAACACTGTTTAAAATTGTTTTCTAAAAATAAAAACCCAATCAACTCCATGCTTGTGGTTGATTTTTCCCACATAAATCTTTGAAAAATTATATTCATTTATCGAACAAGTCATTAAGATATACTGAAGGACGACAATAAAAAGGTTTCATTTTCTTTGAACAAAAAAGATTTTTTTATTTTCTAAGTAATGGAAATATTGGTTTTTTAAAAGAAACTACCAAATATATAATAAATAATTGTACCAAAGTATTTTACAAAACTATTAACCATAATTTATGTACAATTGACAAAATAGTTGCATTTAAAATAGTTTTCATACACGTCTCACAAAAAAGACAAATCGGCACCGATTCATCTAAAACCGGGTCAAATTTAAATTATAGATGCTTCATCGTTTTCTCAAGATTTTTCCAAACATTATTTTTAGGTACCCGAGTATCCATTTCATCAGAGATTCGCCAAGAGTTTCCCAAGATTCCACCCGTAGCTAAAAAATCCATGCCGACATCCATGCCCACCGTTTTGACCGTGTTTTGAAACGTGCAGAAAATGAAAAAATGGGAAACCTACCAAATCTTTATTGCAAATTTGTATCGAATATTAGAGCATATTGTATGTATAATTCACCAAATAGTTGGATGTAATATGTTTTTCATATACCTATCATAAATAAGACCAAATTTTGTAGATTTAGTTGGAACTCGGTCAAATTTAAACTACATGTGTTAGATAGTTTGACCTTTATTTATCGCAAAAATGATTTCTAGAAAAATAAGTAGATATTTCATCATAGATCTTACAAAAGTTTGTTAAGAATAGACACCTAGCTAAGTACACCAAATAGATGGATGAGGTGGGATCGAATGGACCCCACGAGTGACATGTAAGCATAGTTAGAACAAGTTACAACGTTATTATAATTGTTGTAAATGTTATGGCGATCTAAATAGGTCGTAGTCGACTAAAAATCAATCTGTAAGTTGTGCGGCTTGGTTTACGACGATTTTATCTTATGCGATTATGACTTTCTTGACTCGCATCGTCATAATTTTATAGGGATTTGACCCCCCTCAAACGATTTACAACCATCTCATATGAAATCGTCATGGATTTATGACGAATTCATGCACGACCACTTATAGAACGTCATGTACGAGCATATTTCTTGTAGTGTGCACCTTAAGTGTAACACCCTACGGTCCGGGAAACAGCAGACATGATCGAGACATTCTCATTGACCAATGACTAGTCAGTTGGACCTGGTTACAATCCTTGATAGTCCCTGCGCTTCCATCAAAGGAACTTCAATCTCTTTTGGAAACCGTTAACGATACAACATAATCCATTTGTGATGCGGTACTTTGTTTGTCCGAGGTTTGATTGTCGATATCCAACATACCGGGTTCACATCTCGTTCACAACAAACAAGTTTACTCGTACGTGCCTATTACATATCCTGTGACCTAGTCTCTTGCTTGCAAGCTATTGATGCAATATCACCGAGTGGGCCCAGAGTACCTGTCCGTCACTTGGACTGACCAATCCCGCTCTGATCTATTAACATACTCATCAACCATCTATTTCGGAATACCCAAAATGCACCGTTATAGCTAGCATATTTCAGTCAGGCGGTGGGATACAAATCAAAGTCTCCTTGTAAGAGCAAAGTTTTTCCCCCATGAGTTTTGGAAATTGTTGGACAAAAAAGTAGAAGAACTAACAAGTTTTCTAGTGTAAAATAGATGGTTAGGTTCCTAAAGTTATAGGTTGGTGCTAAAGCTTCAAGGAAGATTTACATATTCACTGAAGCATATCCTTCGGAGCGAAGCTCATCACGGACGTCGACCCCCAAAAAGATAAGGAATCCTGAAGCACGTCTCATCGAAGGAGATGATCAAGATGGCGCAAGACTTAGTAGTTTTTGCGTAGTTCTTTTTCAGTTCTTTGAGTCGTAGGAAAAACCGTACTATCAAGAGGGGTTTAGTAAATGTACTCCGAAGGTTTTGCTGAAAAGACTCAGATCGAATCCAAACCTGTGAGAAGCCAGAGATGAGAAATCTCATGTGCACTAGGTAATGCTTCACCAGCGAAGACTATGTTCTTTCGGCTCCTGAAGCTTAACCAAGTCCGTGAGTCAGCTTTACTTGTTCCGCAAGTAAAGTTGCGCTTTGATTAGAAATCCGACTGTTGTGGACAGGTGTAAAGCTTTCGCATCGGGTCACTTCAGTCATTTCGCACCTAGGGATCGCCACCTATAAATAGGCCACCCCCGCCCTCATGGGCGTGTGGCTGCTCCAAGATTATTCTCTGACATATAAGAGAGAGAGCACCCCACCGAAGCAAAACCAAAACCCATCCACTGAAGCATAAGTCATGCTGATCTGAGTTGATTCACTATGACTTAGGAAGAAGTTTGCTAGCCTTGTTATCTTGGAGAACTGCAATTATCCTAGACGGTTAGAGAGTTGTTCTTCGGAGAGCGAAGAGTAATTGTCGCCTCGAAGTCAAGTCTGTCAAAGGTTTCGGTGATTTCCTCAATAATCAACCACGAGTGAAGAACTGGCCAAGCTCAAGGAGATTGGTGCACTGGAGATACGGACGGAGAGAGGTTAGCTCATGTGTTCAATCACAAGTCCCTCCAACCAGACGTAGCACTTTGCAGAGTGTGAACAGGTCGACCAAACATCGCCGAGTCAAGAGTTCGTTTTACTTTCCGCACTTACATTCAGTATTGCAATTGCTTCTGTGATTTGATTCAATGCAATTGATTCGATGCTCTTGATTCGCTATCTTATGCTTCACTCTAGTTCTGCTTCACTGTCTACCTTCCTGTTGAGTTAGTTTTGCTGCTAAGTTGTGCTTCACTTCAGAGTTTCATGTGAAAATTTTAAGTGATCATTGATACGTCCAAATTGACTCACTATTTAATATCGTAATTCATCCTTATTCATTGATATATTTCACATTATGATGATGTTCTTATGTTGTTTTGGCTTATTTTACACAGCTTGCAACTTTCCGGTGCCGAAGCAGCAGACGCAGGATTCAGTGGTAAAAAGTGGACGCTGAGTTGCTGAAGAAGAATACCTCCAAATTACCTGAAAATCGACGGAGGGTATTTTCCAGAAGATTAACAAAGACACGGAGAAGAGGGGCCAGATGGGGCCCACAGGAGCCCCAGGCGGCCACCTGGCGTGACCCCACCCCTGGCCGCGCCGGGAGGGCGCCTGGAGCCCTTGGGCCACTCCCGGCTCCCCCCTCTGGCCTATATACTCCTTGTTACACGAAAACATAAAAAAGAGAAGCTTTTATGGAGTTCCGCCGCTGCTCCATGGAGGAAACCTACAGAGAAGAAAAGGGCTCTCCGGCGGGCAGATTCCGCCGAGGAGATCGCTTTTCGGAAGGGGAGATCATCTCCATCGTCATCACCATCGTCACGGGCATCATCGAGATCATCATCAACATCATCCCCAACATCAGCACCATCTCCACCACCATCTAATCTCACCTCACAAGTTTATCTTGTGTTGTAATCCGTACTATCTATCCTCTCTACTCTATCAGTGTTGATTACTACTTTGTGGTGAATGATATTGAGTTTTGTTGGAGAAATATCATTATGTCCAGATTGTTTATCATATATTTATCACCTCTGATCATGATCTCTTTTATGTCTTGTGAGTAGTTACTTTAGTTCTTGAGGACATGGGAGAAGTCTAGTTGTTAGTAGTCATATGATGTTGAAGTAATTTGTGTTGTTTGATATTTAAGTTGTGTTGTTATTTTCCTAGTGGTGTTGTGTGAGTCGAACACTCAACACTTCTCCTTATTAAGAACCTAGGGGGATACATTGTGTATAAATAATGCTTATGGTGGGTTGCCGGAGTGACAGAAACCTGAACCCCAGTTTGCACACTTTTGCACAAGGGACTAATGGATCCTTGATCTGATTGCTGTGGTTAGACTTTGCCTTAATTTCTATCTTGTATTTGTGGATGCTTGCAAGATGTTTAATCATAAGAGTGCACTTATCTTAGTCTAGAAGGTGTGCTAGCATAGATCCACCCACTCAACAGTTATCAGCACAACACTTGTTATCGATACAGAGTATGGCGAAAGCATGTGACTACCTCCCCATGTGTCCTCGAGAACGCTTTAGTCTTTATAAGTTCAGTTGTCAGGCTTATCCTTTGATCAAAAGGATTGGGCCACTTGCTTCTCCTCAGCGCTATTTACTTTGCTTGCTTTTACTTTATTGTTACTTATATCGAAAACCCCTAAAAAGTTATCTTTCAGTGCTTGCAGTTATTCCTTGTCCAAAATCACCTATCAATACCTTTCGCTCCTCGTTGGGTTCGACACTCTTACTTATCAAAAATGCTGCAACAGATACCTTACGTTGTGGGTCATCAAGTAACGTTTTCTGGCGCCGTTGCCGGGGAGCATAGTGCTATTGGTAAGTGAAGCTGGTAAGGAAATTTTTATATTGTTATTTTTATTTTGCTGTTGCTGCTCTTTTTCGGATGGACAACCTAGCTATTGGATCATTGCTTATGGGGAAACACCCCACATCTGTGGTGGTTGTTCCTCCCCCTAATGAAATTATGCCTTATAAAATACCAGCTGGTATTATCGATTGTGTTTTGGCTAATCGTTATGCAGGAGACAGACATCCCAGTGAACACTTGCTATATTTATCACAACTATGTTCACTATTTAAGCTTGCAGGTGTATCAAAGGAGTTTGTCATGAAGAAATTGTTCTCCGTATCGCTTACAGATAAAGCTTCAGATTGGTATAAGCTTCTCGATAACTCTCATTTGCTTGATTGGCAAGAGATTATGTCTCTCTTTTATACCAAGTTTTGTCCTCTTCATGAAGTTCATCGGGACAGGAATTATATCTATAACTTTAGGTCTCGTGACGAAGAAAGCATCGCTCAATCTTGGGGGAGATTGAAATCTCTCATGCTCAAATGTCCTATTCATGAGCTCCCCAAGAAAACTATACTTACAAATTTTTATGCTAGACTTTCTTGTCAGGATAAGGAGATGTTGGATGCATCATCTAGTGGGGTATTTCAGACAAAAAGCGTTGAAGAAAGATGGGATCTCCTTGAAAGGATCCAAAATAATACCAAAGATTGGGAAATAGATAAAGGTATTCAACCTACTATTAATTATGAGCATGATTATATAGAGAGTTATGTGAAAACTGATTACTTTGATACATTTTGCTCTAAGATTGGTCTTGATTCCCATCTCATGATTGGTTTTTCTAAGGACTTTGCCTCTCATATTGACTCTTCTAAGAAGAAGAAGGATTATCATCATAAACCCTTCAAAGAATCACCTATTGATATTCATGTTGCTGACCCTATTTTGCCTGCAGTTATATATGAAAAGCCCCCTTTTCCCGCAAGGATAAGGGAGCACTCTTTCGTGACAGGCATAATGAATAAGAGTGAGAGAAGAATTGATGAGCCTGAGGACCAGATCAAGGTCGATCCTCGAGTTGTATTGGCTAAGGATCTTATTACTAATGATGCTTTAGATTCCAATATAATTTTTTGTGCTGTTTCCACTAACCTTGTCACAGCCAAGAATAAAGGCCCAATTTCAGGTACTCCAATAGTATCTGTTAAAATAGGAGATCACAATTATTATGGGCTATGCGATTTGGGATCGAGTGCTAGTGCTATCCCATACTCACTTTATAAAGAGATCATGGGTGAAATTTCACCTTGTGAACTTGAAGAAGTTGATGTTACTATTCATCTTGCAAACAGAGCAACTATCTCTCATATCGGAATTGTGAGAGACGTTGAAGTTTTATGCGGAAAGGTAAAATATCCTACCGACTTTCTAGTACTTGGTTCAGTAAGGGATAATTTTTGTCCTATTATTTTCGGTAGACCTTTTCTCAGAACTTGTGGAGCTATAATAGATTGCAAGAAAGGTAAAGTTTCTGTTGAATTCAATGGTGAGCCATATGAATTTAACTTTTCTAAGTTCTCTAAGCAGCCTCGTGGTACTGATTTTCCTAGTAATGATAATATTATTGAAGATATTGCATCCATTGCTATTCCTCCTAATGATCCTTTGTAGCAATATATGGAGGACCACGAGAATGATTTGCATATGCAGGAGAGGAATGAGCTGGACGAAATATTTTTAAGACAACCTGCTATCCTAAAGCACAACCTTCCAGTTGAGCCTTTGGGAATTTTATCGAAACCAAAGGAAGATCCAGTGTTTGATCTTAAACCTCTTCCTAATTCGCTCAAATATGCTTATTTAGATGAAAAGAAAGTATATCCTGTTATTATCAATTCTAACCTTTCAGGTTATGAAGAAGAGCGACTATTGGAAGTACTTCGCAAACATCGAGGTGCAATTGGCTATACCCTTGATGACCTTAAGGAGATTAGTCCGTCTATTTGTCAACATACCATCAACCTTGAGCCTGATGCTAAACCAGTTGTTGATCATCAACGACGGTTGAATCCAAAAATGATGGATGTTGTAAGGACTGAGATTCTCAAGCTTCTAGCCGCAGGTATTATCTACCCTATAGCTGATATTAAGTGGGTAAGCCCGGTTCATTGTGTTCCAAAGAAAGGAGGAACAACTGTGGTTCCTAATGATAAGAATGAACTAATACCTCAGAGAATTATTATTGGATATAGAATGTGTATTGATTACAGGAAGCTGAACATGGCAACCAGGAAGAACCATTACCCGTTGTCGTTCATCGACCAAATGCTTGAAAGGTTATCCAAAAATACTCACTTTTGTTATCTTGATGGTTATTCTAGCTTCTCTCACATTCATGTTAACATTGCTGATCAAGAGAAGACCACTTTTACTTGTCCCTATGGTACTTATGCTTACAGACGTATGCCTTTTGGTTTATGTAATGCCCCTGCTACTTTTCAAAGGTGTATGTCTGCTATCTTTCATGGTTTTTGTGAAGAAATTTTGGAGGTATTCATGGACGATTTCTCCGTCTATGGAACCTGTTTTGACCATTGTCTCCACAACCTTAATAAAGTTTTGCAGAGATGTGAGGAGACAAATCTGGTGCTTAACTGGGAGAAGTGACACTTTATGGTCAACGAGGGAATTGTTCTTGGACACAAGATTTCCGAGAGGGGAATTGAGGTGGACAAGGCCAAGATCGAAGCAGTTGAAAGGATGCCCTGCCCAAGGGACATCAAAGGTATTCGTAGTTTTCTTGGTCATGCTGGTTTCTATAGAAGATTTATTAAATACTTTTCTAGGACTTCGAGACCCCTCACTAATCTTCTCCAGAAGGACGTTCCTTTTGTTTTTGATGAAGATTGTAAGGAAGCCTTCGAAGTTCTTAAGAAAGCTTTAATAACTGCTCCTATAGTACAACCACCTGATTGGAATTTACCTTTTGAAATTATGTGTGATGCTAGTGATTTTTCTGTTGGAGCTGTTTTAGGGCAGAGGGTCGACAAGAAGTTGAATGTTATATATTATGCTAGCAAAACCCTTGATAGTGCTCAAAATAATTATACTACTACTGAGAAGGAATTCTTAGCAGTAGTGTTTTCTTGTGATAAGTTTAGGCAGTATATTGTTGATTCTAAGATTATTGTTCATACTGACCATGCTGTTATTAAGTATCTTATGGAGAAGAAGGATGCCAAACTAAGGCTCATCCGATGGGTACTCCTTCTTCAAGAATTTGATTTACAGATTCTCGATAGGAAAGGAGCAGAAAATCCGGTGGCGGATAATCTTTCAAGGATGGAAGATATACCGCATGATCCCATTCCAGTCAACGACAGTTTTCCAGACGAACAACTAGCTGTTGTAAAAGTACAATCTCTCTCCGATCCTTGGTTTGCAGATTATGCTAACTTTATCGTTGCAAAGTTTTTGCCTCCAGGTTTAACATTTCAGGAAAGGACGAAGTTCTTTCATGATTTGAGGCATTACTTTTGGGATGACCCACATCTTTTAAAAGAAGGTCCAGATGGGATCGTGAGAAGATGGTACCGGAACACGAGAAGAAAGACATTCTTAAACAATGTCACGACAGTCCATATGGAGGACATCATGCTGGTGAGAGGACCGCACATAAGGTTCTTCAATCGGTTTTTTATTGGCCTACTCTCTTTAAGGATGCTAGAAATTACGTTTTATCCTGTGATAAGTGTCAGAGAGTTGGTAATATTAGTAGAAGGAATGAGCTTCCTATGAATTACTCTCTAGTGATTGAGCCTTTTGATTGCTGGGGTTTTGATTTTATGGGTCCTTTTCCTTCCTCGCACAAGTACACTCACATTTTAGTTGCTGTGGATTATGTAACCAAGTGGGTAGAAGCAATCCCCACTGAAAGTGCTGATCACAAGACATCTTTGAAAATGCTCAAGGATGTAATTTTTCCTAGGTTTGGAGTACCCAGGTACCTCATGACTGATGGGGGTTCGCACTTTACACATGGAGCTTTTAGAAAAACTTTAGCCAAGTACGATGTCAATCATAGAATTGCGTCACCGTACCACCCTCAAACTAGTGGGCAAGTTGAGCTCACCAATAGAGAGATCAAGTTGATCTTATAGAAGACAGTCAATAGAAATAGAAAAGATTGGTCAAATAAGTTAGGAGATGCCTTGTGGGCGTATAGAACTGCTTACAAAAACCCCATGGGCATGTCTCCCTATAAGATGGTCTATGGCAAGGCTTGCCATCTGCCATTAGAATTAGAACACAAAGCTTTCTGGGCTATTAGAGAGCTTAACGCTGACCCGAAATTAGCTGGTGAAAAGCATCTCATGAACTTGACTTCTCTAGATGAGTGGAGAAGTGAAGCTTACGAGAGCGCTAAAATGTTCAAAGAAAAGGTAAAGAAGTGGCACGATAGAAGGATTCTGAAACGTGAATTTAATGTATGTTGGTGATAAAGTTTTGTTGTTTAGATCCCGTTTCAGGTATTCCCCAGGTAAACTACTTTCCAGGTGGGAAGGGCCATTTCATATTGAGGAAGTCTACCGCTCGGGTGCAATCAAGATTAACAATTTCGAAGGCACCAAACCTCAAGTGGTGAATGGGCAAAGACTTAAGCATTACATAGCAGGAGATCCTGTCAATGTTGATGTAGATTTGGTATACACAACAACTCATGAAGAACATGTTGCAACCCTGTTTCAGACACCAGCATGAGCAGAATAAGGAAAGGTATGTATTACGGTAAGGAAACATCGCGAAACCGCCATAAAAGTTCCAGATTACGAGTTTTTGAAAAATATAGAAAATTTGAGGCCGAAGTGGAGCCAGAGACCAGCTCCAAGGGCCCCAGGCGGCCCCCTGGGGCGGACCCACCCCTGGCCGCGCCGGGAGGCCGCCTGGGCACCCCGGAGTCCGTCTCCGACCCCGCTTTGTCTCGTTACCTTCCTTTCTGTGCAGAAATTTTTGCTATATATTTTCCCGGATCGTTCCGGCAATGTATCTCGCGATTTCGTGTGTTTTCTTTTCGAGCTGTTTCTGCCAGGAAAGCTTTCAGCTAGACCTAGGTGCCATGGCTTTCCCAAGTTCCCCGAAGGACAAGTTCGTCATCAACGTCATCAACCCTTACCTCGATGAGGTGAAGAAGCACCCCCAGATCCTTCGTGTGGAGGATGGTGACCTCCATAAGGAGGATCTGAAGGGACCAGTCAAGGAGGGGAGCACCGAGGAGCGGCTGAAGGAGATGTGTAACACCCTCAGATGCCTGTAACAATAATCATCATCACTGTTGATCATCACTGTTGGATTATCACTGTTTGATCTCCCTGGTACCTGATAAAACTTTGTGAGGCTCATGATCAAACACCCCATGCACCTTTTACTTGAGCCCTTGGGATTAAATCCCCAAGCCAAATGCATCTTGCTCATCAAGAAAACCAAACCCTAGTTGAAACTACCTCAAATGGAAATTAAAACAAAAGTGCTCAAATAAAGTTGTTCCAAAAATCATGGAACTATTTTTGTAAATTGCCTAAAATCATTACAATCATGTTGGACCAACTTTGGTAATTTTTGAAGTTACAGAAAATTGTAAACAATTCAAACAGTAGGTTAAAACCCCTACTTTGGGCATTTAATATTTAAAAGAAATACCAAATGAATTTATTTTGCTGCATAACTTTTTGTGGCACCTCAGTAATATATAAAACTAATTTACAAACACCAATTATATTTTCCAAAAATGCTAGGGTTAACAAATCAATTACAGGAAGGAATTTGAATAAACAGAAAACCAGAAAATGGGAAAACACTTAAACCTCGCCTGGGGCGAAGCCACCGCAGCCCAGCCCAGCCCACTCCCCTTGTCTTCTTCCTCCAACCACCCCCCCACCTGCTCCCGTCCGGCGCCCGTCGTGGACGCGTCGCCGCCAGCCCGGCCCCGCCCTCCAACTGCCCCCTGACGCCATGGACGCGATAAGAACGGCCCCCTCTTCCTCCTGGACACCCCCGCAACCCCATTCCTCTCCTCCTCCTCTCGCCATTGTCGGGGAAAAATCCCCCGAGCCCGCCGTCGCCATGACCGCGCACCACCGCGGCCGCTGACCTCGAGCCGCCTCACCACCTTGTCCAGCGTGCTCCTCGTCGACGTCCTCGTCTCCGGGCACAAGGAATCGCACCGTGGAGCCCGACAACAACGACTACGCCCCCGTTCCCCTCCGGCGCCGCCGCGACATCGCCGTCTAATTCCCGCGTCGTCGAGCCTCCCCTGAGCCTACTGCCCTCCTCTACGCGCTCCTGGTGAGCTTCCCGTTCATCGCCAACTTCCCGTAGTTGCTCGCGTAGCCCGTAGCCTTCTCCCCTAACTCGCTTGCTCCGGCCGCCGTGGCACGTCGTCGGAGTCGTCGTTTTGGTTCGTCCCAGTCCACGCCAAGTTCACCAGTAGGTTCCCCGTGTTGCGTATGCTCGATTTGGACCAGTAGCTAGCTCGAGTTCGACCCGTATATGCATTCGCCATTAGTGCCCGAGACCCCCCTCCGCCATTGTTGAGCCCGTGCTCGCTCTGGACACTTCCAGCCCCCGCCACCGCAACCAAACGCCGCCCCGTCGTCTCCCCGTTCGGTTGGGACTAACCGCGCCCTCCCCCGTGCCCTGTATCGTCGACACCGTCGACCTCGCCGCCGGCGAGCCTCCGGTGAGCTTCCGGTGAGGCTGCCCGGTGGGACCCCGGTGTCAGCCAGTTGATTAGGGGTTAATCTCACCCCTAATAGGCCACTGACAGTGGACCCCCCCCGGCTAATTACCCTGTTAGGTTAACTGAGTAGTTTAACTAAATAATAAACCCCCCACAGTCACTGACATGTGGGTCCCCTAGCCATTTAGTTTAATTAAACATGTTTAATCAGCTCTGGAGTCTATGACACCTGGGCCCCACTGTCAGTTTAATTATTTAAGAGAATTATTAGAAATTCCAGTCTATGACAGGTGGGTCCAGAGATATTCTCCAATTTAGTTAAATGAATTATAAATAACAGAGGCTGACATGTGGGTCCCACATGTCAGCACTGTTCTGGATAATGTTGTGGATAATGTTTTGGATAATGTTTAAATAAATAATAAAAGAAATCCAGAAAATCATTTAAATTGATTTAAACTTTGAAATTCAATAACTTTTAAACCGTAACTCGGATTCGAAAACTTTATACATGAAAGTTGATCAGAAAAATACAACGAATACGAATACGCTATCTGTATGCCTACCACACCCCTCTAACACTATGAACATCGAACATTCCCCCTCCGGACCGACGTTCCGATAAATTGTCCGGTACTGTTAGAGTGCCCGGATGAATTTATTCCGAACACGAAAGTTGTCCGGAATGGTTCAAATAGCACGAATACACCCCCCTTATGTTGTCCCGGTGACCACGACACCTCCGGCTTGATCCTTCCCCCTCCGGACACCCTGTCCGGTAATCACCCGGAGCCGGTATTTCATCCCCGGATGAATTCCCGCTCCGAGTAACGTACATCGTACCGCGATAGAACCCCGTTTACAATTCATCTGTTATGTCTTGCATTTGTATTGCTATTATTGTTGTGTATTTATTGTTTCTTCCCCCCCTTTAAATCTCCGATAGACCCCGCTGCTGCCGTCGACTACACCGCTGCTGAGTACGACTACGTCGTCGACGACCCTACTACTACCGTCGAGCTTGCAGGCAAGCAGAGCCATTCTCTTCCCCAGATATCGCCTATCTTTCCGTACATTTCTTGCACTAGGCATTGTTACTGCTGCTGCTACGATTACAATCCCATTCAATTGCATAGCCTGTTTTTGTTGCCCCTTGATGTACCTTCCTTTTACCCTATGCTGCCTATTATTTTTATTAGGCATTATTCAGCAGTGAGCCCTGCGCCTTGTTAGCTAGGATTAGATAGAGGGCCGTGATCACTCAGGGGAGTGAACGCGGATACAAATATTATAACTGCACAGGTACGGTACAATGCAGACGCCGTCGAAGACCCCTATCTGGGTTATGCCTAGTCACCTCAAGTGTGAGCTATCAAGGAGTAATCTTTGTACTCCACTCGAGGCTGACTTTGTCTTACCGCCATAGGGTCTTGACAACGGTTGTCCTAAAGGTAAGAAGTCGGGCGACCCAACGGTGCCCGCGAGAGGTATTGCGACGGGACGACAGGGAGGGCACGACCAGTGTACCGGTGTGCTTGGCCCCTGATCGTTGGCCGCGAGAGTTACCAAACCACGAAAGTCGAGCTCCTCCAGGAGCACACGCGAGACAAGGTAAGGAGACGGTTCACCTTGTTGGTAACCGCAGTGACTTGGTGGGACGACGGGGCAGGCACCGATGTACTGGTGGTCCTGGCTGCTGTCGTTGTCCGCGGGTCGGTTAAGTCGAGGCAACGATAACGGTTGTCACGCAGGTTAATTAAAATGCTAAATGGTTCAGTGAATGTCTTGAGTTGGCTATATGCCATGTACGCACTACCTACCCGTGGGAACTACGAGTTATGGGCTCCTCTGCTTCTTAGTGTCGTCCGAGGACTCTTCAGACGTCAGCAGTACCGCGGGCTGATTGCCGGGAAGTGGTGTTGTCTTATTTGCCGCGGCGTGTGATTTGTATTTGCTTTGATTTAACTTCAGCGGCCAGTCACGCACCGTGCAGGAGTACGTCGGGGTTAGGGTCCAATGCCCCGCGTACATAGGATATAGTCCGGCGGATGACCTCTCTGTTGAGTTTGAAAGATGGGCTATGAAGTGTCGGATAGCCTCGGTGGAGCGTTCCCTAACAAGGTTCCCGCCACCCTGGAGATCCGTGCGTGTAGCGTAACACAAGTGCACCCCTGCAGGGAAGAATTGATCTATCGATAGCCGTGTCCACGGTAACAGGACGCTTTATGCTGAAGCTGGATCTTACCACTAGAAACTATTATTATTAAACTGTATGGTTCCGGGTTTTCTTCCCCGCGGGGATGTCGAGGAGGTGAACTCGGAGGCATAGTTAATTATGATTACAACTTATTATTATACAATGCTGCAGCAACTTCTGCTGCATTGTTACTTTCATTTCTGTTATATAAACTGTTGGCTGATTCTTACCTCATGCTGCAAGACATCGTCGGAAGATGCTAGTCTTCGTTAGGCCTAGCTTCTTACCCTGGCTCTAAATTTCTGTCTTCAGTCCACTATATACAGCCTCTTCATTCCGTTGATAAAATGCATAATGCTTAGTAGCGGACGTAAGACTCGCGGGTATACTAGATACTCACCTACTTTATTTCCTTTACTGCTTTGCCTGATCGGCCGCTGCAGCCGACGTTGGAGCTCAGGAGCAGGAGTACCCCAGAGGTGCCTACTACGACGTCGAGTTCCCCATTGACCAGGAGTAGTACTGTGGATCCCAGGCAGGAGGCCTCGCCTTTTCGTTCTGTATCTCTGATGTGGTTTGTGCTAGCCTTCTTAAGGCAAAACTTGACTAACTATGTCTGTACTCAGATATTACGGCTTGTATGACTTATATATTCGGGTCTGTGTGACCCCCTCTATTGTAATATATTTGTTTATCCTTTTGTGTTTAGTGTTGTGCTGTGATATTATCACCGTGGCATCCTAATCTCAGTCGTGTACCCTGTGTGTATGATTACTGTACATGGTCTGATTTTGGGGGCGTCACAAGTTGGTATCAGAGCCGACTGCCTGTAGGAAGCCACCCCACCACTACCTGGTCGAAGTTGAGTCTAGACTTTGAAAAACTATTTTTCTAACTTAATATTTGGCCTACGGGCCCACATCGATGTCACTACGTGTGATATCTATGGTATTAGGATCCTTTTCTCCTTACCTATGCTCTGGGAATCTACTATCTTATCCTTGCTGGTAAGTTTTACAAAAGCTGACATTAGGATCACGTTCTCTTGATTCCACCCGGCGTTTTTCTGGTGCATCCCCCATTGATTGAGTCGTGTTGCAGGCGTCGTACGCCAGATCCCAGACCGCGGATCCCATTCTCATTCTGGGCAGGCCGCGCATTCTCTGGCATCAACTCCTGTGACCAACAGTTTTTCTTGCGGCGTGATTGACATAGTGGAATCTATGTCGCGTCGTGTAATCCTTACCGCGGTCTGCGCGCCGCCTAGAGAGTCCTTTTTCCTTAATTTCTACGACGTTACGCTGCCCGATTTTCGGTTGATTCTATGTGTGGATGTGTATGTCTTATATGACTACTCCTAAATCTCCGCGCCTCTTCCTTGTTATCGCTTTACCTCTTACTTGTTTCCGGTATTTTCGTTAAGTTGTTCATCGCTGAAATACCCCTGTTAAATTCTAGCAGGATGGCTGGTCGTGGTGGTCGTGGTCGTGGTTGTGCTGCCAACGACCCACCTCCGCCGCCGGATTACATGGCCGCGATGATGCAGCAGTTCGAGATGAACCGTCAGTTCATGCAGAATATCATGGCCCAGTTCCCCCAGCCGAATCAGAATGGGCACCACCATCAGCATGCCACCGTGACTCTGCACGACTTCACCCCCCTCAACCCCACTATGTTCCGCAACACTGTTCAGCCGCTGGATGCTGATGACTGGCTTCGCGACATCACCCACGAGCTGGAGTCTGCTAATGTCGATCCAGCCGACTATGTGAACTTTGCGTCTTATCATCTGAAGGGCGCCGCTGCTCAGTGGTGGAACACCCACAAGCGTTCCCTGCCAGTCGGAGAAGTCATCACTTGGGATGAATTTCAGTCTGCTTTTCGCGGTCGCTACATTCCTCAGGGGATCATGGACCGTAAGGCAGAAGAATTCCGCAACCTCACTCAGGGTGACATGACTGTTGAAGCCTATCAGCGCGAGTTCCTTAACCTCTCTCGCTATGCGGAAGAAGAGATCGCCACTGATGCTCGTAGGCAGCAGAAGTTCCGTCGTGGCCTCAACCCAGAACTCAGGCTCGCTCTTGCCGTTCATGATTTCGCCAACTTCGCCACCATGGTGAACAAGGCTATCACCGTCGAGACTGCCCAGATGGAGCACAAGACCTCTCTGAAGCGCTATCGTGACGTTGGCTCATCTTCGGGCGCAACGCAGAAGCGTCGTATCTGGCTCCCTACCAGTTTGACCCACTCAGCTTCCCCTGCTCCAAGACCGTCTTATGCTGCACCCCGTCTGCCTCCGCCACCGCAGATGCCAAGAGCTCTGCCTGCACCACCCAATGCACCACCCCTTCGTCCTCAGGATGGATTGTGCTTCACGTGCCGCCAACCTGGGCATTATTCCCGAGAGTGTCCCCTGAAACAGAAGCAACTGGTAGTTCACCCCGCTGGCCGTGGAAATGGTCGTGGCAACAACCGGACCCCCAACTATAATACTGGGTCTGCTGCTCATACTCGTGGTCACGCGAACAACATCAGTGTTGATGAATCTCAACAACAACCCGCTACCGTGATGGGTACCCTTCTCGTTAATTCCGTACCTGCTACTGTTTTATTCGATACAGGAGCATCGCATTCATTCTTGTCGGAAGCATTTGCATTGTCGCAAAATTTTACGCTTGAGGATATGAACCCACCGATGGTTGTCCGCACCCCGATAGGCCATGCCCACACCTCCAAGATAGTGCCCGGAACCATTGTTGAAATTGAAGGGATTGATTTCCGTGCTTCCCCCATCGTTCTGAAGTCTTCCACCATAGACCTCATTCTGGGAATGGATTGGTTGAAGTTCCACGAGGCCGCACTTTATTGTGGCACCAAGTCCGTACAGCTTTTTCACCCCTCCGGTGGGATTGTTAACCACACCGCCCGGGTGACCCGTAATGCTGAAACACAGATCTTTATGATGAATGCTTTGAATGTCTCACCTTTGAAAGACATCGAGAACGTTCCGGTCGTTCGCGAATTTCCCGACGTCTTCCCAGAAGAACTGCCGGGAATACCCCCGATCAGGGAAGTTGAATTCGTCATCGACTTGAAGCCAGGCACTGTTCCTATTGCCAAGCGTCCTTACAAGATGCCGCCACATGAACTCCTTGAACTTAAGGAGGAAATCGACAAGGCACTTCAGAAAGGATTCATTCGCCCCAGTTCCTCAGCTTGGGGAGCACCTTCGCTCTTTGTCAAGAAGAGCGATGGGACAAACCGGTTGGTCCAAGATTATCGACCCATTAACCAAGCCACCATCCAGAACAAATACCCACTTCCCCGGATCAACGATCTGTATGATCAACTTGCCGGATCCAAGGTGTTTTCTAAACTCGACTTGAGGTTGGGTTATCACCAAATCCGAGTCCGTGGTGAGGACATTCCGAAGACTGCCTTCATTACTCGCTATGGTTCATACGAGTACACCGTCATGTCCTTTGGCTTAACCAATGCTCCAGCCACCTTCTCCAGATTGATGAATTATATTTTCATGGAGTACCTCGACCAGTTCGTCGTGGTTTATCTGGATGATATCTTGATATATTCCAAGAATGAAGAAGAACATGCTGAACATCTTCGTCTTATACTGGAGAAGCTTAGAGAACACAAGCTCTACGCTAAGTTTTCTAAGTGTGAGTTCTGGCTTCCCGAGGTAACCTACCTTGGACATGTGATTTCCAAGGATGGCATTGCCGTCACCCCAGAACGTATCCAGGCTATTCTTGACTGGACTCCTCCCAAGACCGTCAAGCAAGTACGCAGTTTCCTCGGACTCGCTAGCTATTGCCGCCGTTTCGTCTAGAATTTTTCCAAGATTGCCAGGCCTCTGACTAATCTACTTCACAAAGGCGTCAAGTTTGAGTGGACAGATAAATGTCAAGAAAGTTTTCAAGCCCTCAAGGACAAGCTAACTTCTCCCCCGGTGCTTGCTCCCCCTGATACTCAGAAGGACTTCGTGATATATTGCGACGCGTCTCGTCAAGGATTAGGCTGTGTCCTATTACAAGAGCGCAAGGTGATCGCTTATGGCTCTCGTCAGTTGCGTGCTCACGAAGACAAATATCCAACACATGATCTCGAATTGGCAGCAGTAATTTATGCCTTGAAGCTGTGGCGACATTACCTCGTCGGTAATCGTTGCGAGGTCTACACCGACCACCAAAGCCTGAAATACTTGTTTACTCAGCCCGACCTGAATCTCCGCCAACAGAGATGGCTCGAGACAATAGCCGATTTTAACATGGATATTCATTACACCCCTGGCAAAGCTAATGTGATGGCTGATGCCCTGAGCCGTAAAGCTTACTGTAGTGAACTTGAGGTGCAGCTAGAACAACCACCTCTGTATGAAGATTTTCAGAAGTTGAACCTCGAGATTGTTCCTCAAGGTTGTGCAAATAACCTGGTCATTGAACCGGATCTCGTCAAATCCGTCAAGTGTATACAGTTCTATGATGATTTCGTACACAAGATTAAGCGCGATATCGCCAATGGGAGACCCTCACCCTTCACCCTTGATAGTAATGGTGCGGCGTTCTACCAGAACCGTTTAGTGGTTACTCACAGCAAGGGCAAGCATGAGAACCTGGATATGACCCCGAAGGTCATGAAAGCGGCTCACGATACCCCATTGTCCATTCATCCTGGAAGCACCAAGATGTACCAAGACATTCGTCAGCAATTCTGGTGGCCCAACATGAAGCAAGACATTGCCCGATATGTTTCTGAATGTGATGTTTGCCGTCGCGTCAAGGGGGAACATCAAAAACCCTCTGGAAAACTACAACCACCTGAAATCCCTGTATGGAAGTGGGACAAAGTTCAGATGGACTTCGTCACCGGTTTTCCCCGATCCCATAAAGGTAACGATGCTATCTTTGTCGTCATCGACCGATTCTCCAAGGTTGCTCACTTTATACCAGTCAAGGAGAAGATCACGGCGGCTCAGTTAGCGGAATTGTATATCGCCCAAATCGTGTCGCTCCACGGTATTCCGTTGGAGATTAGTTCAGATCGTGGCAGCCTTTTCACCTCAAGATATTGGCGGAGTTTCCAAGAAGCTCTGGGGACTACTCTGCATCTCAGCACCGCTTATCACCCCCAGTCACAGGGCCAAGTCGAACGCGTCAATCAAATACTTGAAGATATGCTTCGAGCTTGTGTCATCTCCTTCGGCAAGAAATGGGAGGAATCTCTTCCATTTGCTGAATTCTCGTACAACAATAGCTATCACGCTAGTCTGAAGATGGCACCCTATGAAGTTCTCTATGGACGTAAGTGTCGGACCCCTCTGAGTTGGTCAGAAACTGGAGAACGTGCACTCATTGGCCCGGATATTATTCAGCAAGCTGAAGACCAAGTTCACGTCATCCGTGAACATTTGAAGGCCGCTCAGTCTCGTCAGAAGAGCAACTATGACCGCAAACACCGTGAAATGGAGTATCAACCTGGTGAATACGCATACCTCCGTGTCACTCCCATGAGGGGCACTCATCGCTTCGGTATCAAGGGCAAGTTGGCTCCTCGCTACATTGGCCCGTTCCGTATCATTTCCAGGAGTGGACCCGTGGCATACCGGTTGGAATTGCCGCCGAACCTCTCCCAAGTCCACGATGTCTTCCATGTGTCGCAACCCCGTCGCTGCTTCAAGGATCCTATCCGCGAAGTGGAGCATGATATGATCGAGCTGCAACAAGACTTGACTTATCGAGAACATCCGAGCCGCATTCTCGATCAGTCTGAGCGTCGAACCCGCAACAAGACCGTCAAGTTCCTCAAGGTCCAGTGGTCGAACCATTCTGAAGATGAAGCCACTTGGGAACGCGAAGATCGCCTTCGCGATGAATACCCCGATCTTTTCCTCGCTACCACTTAAATTCTCGGGACGAGAATTCTTGTAGTGGGAGAGATTTGTAACACCCTCAGATGCCTGTAACAGTAATCATCATCACTGTTGATCATCACTGTTGGATTATCACTGTTTGATCTCCCTGGTACCTGATAAAACTTTGTGAGGCTCATGATCAAACACCCCATGCACCTTTTACTTGAGCCCTTGGGATTAAATCCCCAAGCCAAATGCATCTTGCTCATCAAGAAAACCAAACCCTAGTTGAAACTACCTCAAATGGAAATTAAAACAAAAGTGCTCAAATAAAGTTGTTCCAAAAATCATGGAACTATTTTTGTAAATTGCCTAAAATCATTACAATCATGTTGGACCAACTTTGGTAATTTTTGAAGTTACAGAAAATTGTAAACAATTCAAACAGTAGGTTAAAACCCCTACTTTGGGCATTTAATATTTAAAAGAAATACCAAATGAATTTATTTTGCTGCATAACTTTTTGTGGCACCTCAGTAATATATAAAACTAATTTACAAACACCAATTATATTTTCCAAAAATGCTAGGGTTAACAAATCAATTACAGGAAGGAATTTGAATAAACAGAAAACCAGAAAATGGGAAAACACTTAAACCTCGCCTGGGGCGAAGCCACCGCAGCCCAGCCCAGCCCACTCCCCTTGTCTTCTTCCTCCAACCACCCCCCCACCTGCTCCCGTCCGGCGCCCGTCGTGGACGCGTCGCCGCCAGCCCGGCCCCGCCCTCCAACTGCCCCCTGACTCCATGGACGCGATAAGAACGGCCCCCTCTTCCTCCTGGACACCCCCGCAACCCCATTCCTCTCCTCCTCCTCTCGCCATCGTCGGGGAAAAAAATCCCCCGAGCCCGCCGTCGCCATGACCGCGCACCACCGCGGCCGCTGACCTCGAGCCGCCTCACCACCTTGTCCAGCGTGCTCCTCGTCGACGTCCTCGTCTCCGGGCACAAGGAATCGCACCGTGGAGCCCGACAACAACGACTACGCCCCCGTTCCCCTCCGGCGCCGCCGCGACATCGCCGTCTAATTCCCGCGTCGTCGAGCCTCCCCTGAGCCTACTGCCCTCCTCTACGCGCTCCTGGTGAGCTTCCCGTTCATCGCCAACTTCCCGTAGTTGCTCGCGTAGCCCGTAGCCTTCTCCCCTAACTCGCTTGCTCCGGCCGCCGTGGCACGTCGTCGGAGTCGTCGTTTTGGTTCGTCCCAGTCCACGCCAAGTGCACCAGTAGGTTCCCCGTGTTGCGTATGCTCGATTTGGACCAGTAGCTAGCTCGAGTTCGACCCGTATATGCATTCGCCATTAGTGCCCGAGACCCCCCTCCGCCATTGTTGAGCCCGTGCTCGCTCCGGACACTTCCAGCCCCCGCCACCGCAACCAAACGCCGCCCCGTCGTCTCCCCGTTCGGTTGGGACTAACCGCGCCCTCCCCCGTGCCCTGTATCGTCGACACCGTCGACCTCGCCGCCGGCGAGCCTCCGGTGAGCTTCCGGTGAGGCTGCCCGGTGGGACCCCGGTGTCAGCCAGTTGATTAGGGGTTAATCTCACCCCTAATAGGCCACTGACAGTGGACCCCCCCGGCTAATTACCCTGTTAGGTTAACTGAGTAGTTTAACTAAATAATAAACCCCCCACAGTCACTGACATGTGGGTCCCCTAGCCATTTAGTTTAATTAAACATGTTTAATCAGCTCTGGAGTCTATGACACCTGGGCCCCACTGTCAGTTTAATTATTTAAGAGAATTATTAGAAATTCCAGTCTATGACAGGTGGGTCCAGAGATATTTTCCAATTTAGTTAAATGAATTATAAATAACAGAGGCTGACATGTGGGTCCCACATGTCAGCACTGTTCTGGATAATGTTGTGGATAATGTTTTGGATAATGTTTAAATAAATAATAAAAGAAATCCAGAAAATCATTTAAATTGATTTAAACTTTGAAATTCAATAACTTTTAAACCGTAACTCGGATTCGAAAACTTTATACATGAAAGTTGATCAGAAAAATACAACGAATACGAATACGCTATCCGTATGCCTACCACACCCCTCTAACACTATGAACATCGAACATTCCCCCTCCGGACCGACGTTCCGATAAATTGTCCGGTACTGTTAGAGTGCCCGGATGAATTTATTCCGAACACGAAAGTTGTCCGGAATGGTTCAAATAGCACGAATACACCCCCCTTATGTTGTCCCGGTGACCACGACACCTCCGGCTTGATCCTTCCCCCTCCGGACACCCTGTCCGGTAATCACCCGGAGCCGGTATTTCATCCCCGGATGAATTCCCGCTCCGAGTAACGTACATCGTACCGCGATAGAACCCCGTTTACAATTCATCTGTTATGTCTTGCATTTGTATTGCTATTATTGTTGTGTATTTATTGTTTCTTCCCCCCCTTTAAATCTCCGATAGACCCCGCTGCTGCCGTCGACTACACCGCTGCTGAGTACGACTACGTCGTCGACGACCCTACTACTACCGTCGAGCTTGCAGGCAAGCAGAGCCATTCTCTTCCCCAGATATCTCCTATCTTTCCGTACATTTCTTGCACTAGGCATTGTTACTGCTGCTGCTACGATTACAATCCCATTCAATTGCATAGCCTGTTTTTGTTGCCCCTTGATGTACCTTCCTTTTACCCTATGCTGCCTATTATTTTTATTAGGCATTATTCAGCAGTGAGCCCTGCGCCTTGTTAGCTAGGATTAGATAGAGGGCCGTGATCACTCAGGGGAGTGAACGCGGATACAAATATTATAACTGCACAGGTACGGTACAATGCAGACGCTGTCGAAGACCCCTATCTGGGTTATGCCTAGTCACCTCAAGTGTGAGCTATCAAGGAGTAATCTTTGTACTCCACTCGAGGCTGACTTTGTCTTACCGCCATAGGGTCTTGACAACGGTTTTCCTAAAGGTAAGAAGTCGGGCGACCCAACGGTGCCCGCGAGAGGTATTGCGACGGGACGACAGGGAGGGCACGACCAGTGTACCGGTGTGCTTGGCCCCTGATCGTTTGCCGCGAGAGTTACCAAACCACGAAAGTCGAGCTCCTCCAGGAGCACACGCGAGACAAGGTAAGGAGACGGTTCACCTTGTTGGTAACCGCAGTGACTTGGTGGGACGACGGGGCAGGCACCGATGTACTGGTGGTCCTGGCTGCTGTCGTTGTCCGCGGGTCGGTTAAGTCGAGGCAACGATAACGGTTGTCACGCAGGTTAATTAAAATGCTAAATGGTTCAGTGAATGTCTTGAGTTGGCTATATGCCATGTACGCACTACCTACCCGTGGGAACTACGAGTTATGGGCTCCTCTGCTTCTTAGTGTCGTCCGAGGACTCTTCAGACGTCAGCAGTACCGCGGGCTGATTGCCGGGAAGTGGTGTTGTCTTATTTGCCGCGGCGTGTGATTTGTATTTGCTTTGATTTAACTTCAGCGGCCAGTCACGCACCGTGCAGGAGTACGTCGGGGTTAGGGTCCAATGCCCCGCGTACATAGGATATAGTCCGGCGGATGACCTCTCTGTTGAGTTTGAAAGATGGGCTATGAAGTGTCGGATAGCCTCGGTGGAGCGTTCCCTAACAAGGTTCCCGCCACCCTGGAGATCCGTGCGTGTAGCGTAACACAAGTGCACCCCTGCAGGGAAGAATTGATCTATCGATAGCCGTGTCCACGGTAACAGGACGCTTTATGCTGAAGCTGGATCTTACCACTAGAAACTATTATTATTAAGCTGTATGGTTCCGGGTTTTCTTCCCCGCGGGGATGTCGAGGAGGTGAACTCGGAGGCATAGTTAATTATGATTACAACTTATTATTATACAATGCTGCAGCAACTTCTGCTGCATTGTTACTTTCATTTCTGTTATATAAACTGTTGGCTGATTCTTACCTCATGCTGCAAGACATCGTCGGAAGATGCTAGTCTTCGTTAGGCCTAGCTTCTTACCCTGGCTCTAAATTTCTGTCTTCAGTCCACTATATACAGCCTCTTCATTCCGTTGATAAAATGCATAATGCTTAGTAGCGGACGTAAGACTCGCGGGTATACTAGATACTCACCTACTTTATTTCCTTTACTGTTTTTCCTGATCGGCCGCTGCAGCCGACGTTGGAGCTCAGGAGCAGGAGTACCCCGGAGGTGCCTACTACGACGTCGAGTTCCCCATTGACCAGGAGTAGTACTGTGGATCCCAGGCAGGAGGCCTCGCCTTTTCGTTCTGTATCTCTGATGTGGTTTGTGCTAGCCTTCTTAAGGCAAAACTTGACTAACTATGTCTGTACTCAGATATTACGGCTTGTATGACTTATATATTCGGGTCTGTGTGACCCCCTCTATTGTAATATATTTGTTTATCCTTTTGTGTTTAGTGTTGTGCTGTGATATTATCACCGTGGCATCCTAATCTCAGTCGTGTACCCTGTGTGTATGATTACTGTACATGGTCTGATTTTGGGGGCGTCACAAGATGGAACATGAGGTCTTCAAGTTCAAGAAGATGGTGTAGCATGGTGTTGAAGCTAACTTCGACATCATGAACGAGATAGAAGCTTCCCATAAGAAGGAGATGAAGGAGATGTGGTCAAGTTTGGCCGCACTAGAAGAAAAAGTTTATGAACTTCAGGCACAGATCTATGATCTGCAGAACCAGAACTGTGAGTATGAACTAAAGTTTCTGCGCATGGGTTTGGGTGCTGAGTGCATGATCCTGGAGACGGGAATGTCCTTTGAGACTGGAGAACAACTTCCATGGAAGAGCTTCGCCAAGGTGTACGTGACCAACAAGAACAAGGATGAGGAGTAAATCTCCTCGGGTAATGGCATCCCCTTAGCTTGTTCCAAGCTTGGGGGAGTGCCAGGTATTTTTATCTTTATCTATGTCTTTTAGAGTCAAGTAGAGTCATATCATGTCTAGGGAAGTTATCTTATAAAATAGGTGTTTGCTTTGAGGTCTCTCACTCCTTTTTGAAGAGTTATGTATCCGTGAGTGTGGAGTCGTCTATGATGGAATATTAATGAGAAGTCTATTGTTCCCATCGCTGCACTCGGTATTCTCTTCACGCAATCGACCTTATGATGATTCTTATGGGGAGCATTGACCTTATATCAGGTATGGCTTTGAAAACTTTATTTAATCTTGGCAAACATAGCTTTGGTCATAACAACAAGCATGTTATTCTTCTCAAAGTAGCGACATAGCCAAAACCCTCTTTGTTATTATGCTTGTAGTGTTATGTTGACAAGGAAGACAACTTGGTGTGCTATACTTGTTTTAATGTTTATGCTTTATATTGGTTTGCATCCAAGTCATCATCAATTGTCTGTTCTCTCAAAGCCTTTGCTAGCCAAACCTCTGTACTAAGCGGAATTATGCTTGTACATCCATACCCTGAAACCAATATCTTCCATATGAGTCCACCATACCTTCCTATTCGTGGTATTCCACTACCACTCCTAAAGCATAGAATTTTTGTGTTATACTTAGATGTTCAAAATCTTCTGTTTTGTGCCCCCGATTTAGCTCATGAGGAAGTAACAGTTAACTCATGATCTTCTTAAGTTGGACAAGTTTTACCCCGGGATTGCATGTCTAATCTGCAAATCCCTAATACGAGGAGGAACTGGCATGAGTGAGCCCAGCTCACAAAAGATAATACAACAAACAAACCCTCCTTCACGATTTGTTCATGAGAAATCAGAAAACTTTGGCAGTGATAAACAAAGGAGATTTCGGGGATGTGATCGTCCCCGTTTGGGAGCTGTTCCTCGAAACTTGTCCAATCTGAGAAGTAATTGAGTTATCTATTAACATTCGTTGACAAATCATGCATCTCTCAAAACTTGTTTTAATTCTGTTTGATTTAAGGATAGCACTTGAGTTTTCCCTGCTTGCCATTAACAAGGCTTTTTCCTTTACTTTTATGTTGAGTCAGTTTTCCCTACTTCCTCCTTTACCAAAGAGAACAGACATTTGATGCTGATGAAGATTCATCCATATAATTTTGCATTAAAGTTTTGCCATGCCATATCATTGTTGACATTATCTCTTGATAAGTAAGTTGTTTGCAAAAGCATTTGCCGAGAAAACATCTTCCTTTGTGTTAGCATTTGCACTTCATGACTAATAGCTTGTTCTTTCAAAAAGTTCCAAATTGTCTCTTCAAAATATAAAGAGAAAGAGCGAAGGTAAAAGCTATTAGTTGTTCCTTGACCAAAGGACTTGTTTGCCATGATTTAATGAGTTTCCTTAGCCCTACTTTTGATTATAATTGTTATTACTCTTTCATAAGGGCTTTATGAGTTGAAGATTGTTGTTGAGGATGTTTGAGTTTGGTGAAAAAGATCATGATGCTTCTTGTCCGTATTCTATTTATCGACACTTCACTCTCTAAACTTGTGGACAGGTTTACCGAGCTCAGTTTTCGCTTGGGGACAAGCGAGGTCTAAGCTTGGGGGAGTTGATACGTCCAAATTGTATCACTATTTTATATCGTAATTCATCCTTATTCATTGATATATTTAAAATTACGATGATGTTCTTATGTTGTTTTGGCTTATTTTACACAGTTTGCAACTTTCCGGTGCCGAAGCAGCAGACGCAGGATTCAGCGGTAAAAAGTGGACGCTGAGTTGCTGAAGAAGAATACCTCCAAATTACCTGAAAATCGACGGAGGGTATTTTCCCGAAGATTAACAAAGACACGGCGAAGAGGGGCCAGATGGGGCCCACAGGAGCCCCAGGAGGCCACCTGGCGTGACCCCACCCCTGGCCACGCCGGGAGGGCGCCTGGAGCCCTTGGGCCACTCCCGGCTCCCCCCTCTGGCCTATATACTCCTTGTTACACGAAAACCTAAAAAAGAGAAGCTTTTATGGAGTTCCGCCGCTGCTCCATGGAGGAAACCTACAGAGAAGAAAAGGGCTCTCCGGCGGGCAGATTCCGCCGAGGAGATCGCCTTTCGGAAGGGGAGATCATCTCCATCGTCATCACCATCGTCACGGGCATCATCGAGATCATCATCAACATCATCCCCAACATCAGCACCATCTCCACCACCATCTAATCTCACCTCACAAGTTTATCTTGTGTTGTAATCCGTACTATCTATCCTCTCTACTCTATCAGTGTTGATTACTACTTTGTGGTGAATGATATTGAGTTTTGTTGGAGAAATATCATTATGTCCAGATTGTTTATCATATATTTATCACCTCTGATCATGATCTCTTTTATGTCTTGTGAGTAGTTACTTTAGTTCTTGAGGACATGGGAGAAGTCTAGTTGTTAGTAGCCATATGATGTTGAAGTAATTTGTGTTGTTTGATATTTAAGTTGTGTTGTTATTTTCCTAGTGGTGTTGTGTGAGACGAACACTCAACACTTCTCCTTATTAAGAACCTAGGGGGATACATTGTGTATAAATAATGCTTATGGTGGGTTGCCGGAGTGACAGAAACCTGAACCCCAGTTTGCACACTTTTGCACAAGGGACTAATGGATCCTTGATCTGATTGCTGTGGTTAGACTTTGCCTTAATTTCTATCTTGTATTTGTGGATGCTTGCAAGATGTTTAATCATAAGAGTGCACTAATCTTAGTCTTGAAGGTGTGCTAGAATAGATCCACCCACTCAACACTTATCAACACAACACTTGTTATCGATACGGAGTATGGAGAAAGCACGTGACTACCTCCCCATGTGTCCTCGAGAACGCTTTAGTCTTTATAAGTTCGGTTGCCAGGCTTATCCTTTGCTCAAAAGGATTGGGCCACTTGCTGCTCCTCAGCGCTATTTACTTTGCTTGCTTTTACTTTATTGTTACTTATATCGAAAACCCCTAAAAAGTTATCTTTTAGTGCTTGCAGTTATTCCTTGTCCAAAATCACCTATCAATAGCTTTCGCTCCTCGTTGGGTTCGGCATTCTTACTTATCGAAAAAGCTGCAATAGATCCCTTACGTTGTGGGTCATCAATCATTCACCCCTCCCCCTCTGATCACATACTTGGTCTTTCAATTGGTATCAGAGCTAGTCACTCTTTGTTTGGATTAACCTCCTTGAGTGTTTGCAAGTATGTCATTCGCAGCTATACGCTCCGGGGAACCCATTCCCACTTAAAATGGGAAGGATTACCCTTACTGGAAGGACACGATGATGAGGAATATTATTGCTATCAATCCAGCTGGTTGGGAAATTGTCAAGGATGGTGTTATCGTCAAGGACAAGAAAGATATCACTGCTGATGAGCTCAAATGTATGGCTCTTGATTCTGAAGTCCGGGTATTCATCACAAATCACATTTCTGCTGAGAAGTATCTGGAAGTGAGGAACATTGCCTCTGCCAAAGGTGTTTTGGATTATCTTGAAAAGATTGGTGAAGGTGCTTCGACACAGAAAGATGCACGAATCGATACCCTTCGAAGCAAGTTCTACCGATTCGCTCGCAAGGACGGTGAAAGACTTGAGGCTACCTACAACAGACTCACCATTCTCTCCAGTGAGTTGGTTTCCCTTGGTGCTCCCGACATCACCTATCATCTGGTGGTCAGAAAATTGCTTCGATCCCTTGATGAATCCTTTGAGCATCTCATACCGATGATAAAGGAAAGGACTGATTACAAGAATCTGAGTCCCGCAGATGTTCTTGAGAGACTCACTACTTATGAACTGGAACAAGAAGAGAAACGTGATGTCAATGGAACTCGAAGAAGATCACATGCTCTAAAGGCAAAAGCTTCACGCCACTCCTCACCTGAACCTAGTTCTGCTTCAGGTGTCGAATCAGATGACCCGTCAGGGATTGGAAAGGACTTGGCTCTCATAATGAAGAGCTTCAATCGGTTCCAGCAAAGAAGTTCATCTTCTCCGAAGAAAATCTATCCTTCACGTCACTCAAGAAGTTCCTCCCACCGATCGTCCTCAAGAATCTCTCCTACTAAAGACAATTGTTGCTTCAAGTGCAAGAAACCAGGCCACTTTATTGCTGATTGCCCTATGTGGGAAATGGAATACAAGTCAAAGCATTCGCACAGAGATTCCTCAAGCAAGCATCACAGATCTTCCAAAATCTATGAGTCTAAGAGGCATGAATCTGGTTCTCGAAGAGAAAAGAAGAAAGATTCTGGTGATGACAAGAAGAAGAAGTACCATAAGAAGCGTGAGGGTTCTTCGTCGAAGACTCACTCGTTTCGCCGAAGGAGTTCTCACCGTGCCAAGGCCTATCTGGGTAAAGAAATGGACTCTGAAGAAGAAGTATCTGGGTCCGAAGCTGAATCAGGCTCAAGGTCTGTGTCTGGGTACGAATCAGATGGTGTTGCTGGTTTGGCATTCGCTTCGGCAGATGCTTCAACCAAAGCTTCGAGCTCCTTCTTCACCAACAACAACAGTGAAGATGAGACTCTCGCCTACTGCTTCATGGCCAAGGCTAAGGTATCTTCATCTAAAGCTTCGTATGATACTTCAGATTGCTCATCCTATGAAAGTGACTCTAAAATGAGCTATGCTAAACTTGTTAAACTTGCTTCTAGACAACAAGATGAATTAGAATCACTAAGCAAAACTATTGAAAAATCAGAGGTCCTGTTGATTGATGAGATGGAGAAAGGTCAAACTTTGACTAATGAGCATGCTGCTCTGAAGGTGAAGTTTGATGAGCTTCATTCGCGGCATGATTTTCTTTCAGCTGATCATGAGAAGCTCACCTATGAATTCCTTAAAAGGAAGGTGGATCTTGAGAACCTGAAAGAGGCTCATGAAGAACTTGAGAATGTCAATGTCTCTCTCATGGCTCAACAGGGTTCTGAGCAAAACCTGATTCTGATTTACCATGTTTAACCTGCTTAGAGCGAAGCAATACTGATTCTAGAGGTAAAGAACCTATGTTTCCTGATGCTACTAATGCCTCGAATGAGGAAAATCCTGCTGTTACCGAGGAACTCCTCAGGTTGAAAAACTTATTTGAAATAGGCATGTTCAAAAGTGTGCAAGGTCACTAGTACCTTTGTGATATCCCGAGGAAGGCTCTCCTTCACAGGAATCCCATAAATGAGGGTGTTGGTTTCGAGAGGAATCTAAACCCTGATGGCACTTATTGGGAACCTGAGCAGTATCCTAAGACTGTTTGGGTCATAGCGAAGGAGAAACCCATTGATATTGCTAACCTTTCAGGTTTTCACTGCAAAATATAAAGCTATTGTAGATGAATCACTTGATTCGGTCTACAAGCTCATTAAAGATGAATAGGGAAAGGTTATAGCTGAGTATGTTGGTACTCCTCCTAAGAATGGCTTCTACAAGAGGCAGATATGGGTGCAGAAAGCACTTGTGGAAAAATTTCCTGCTAACCATTCCATGCAGGTAAAGTCTTCATTGCCACCGAATCATTTCTATTCTCTAGAGGAGAGAAATGATTCGTTGGTCCATGAATCAAACGTTCCACAGAAGGAGTACTACCGCACTGGTCGTCATACTTATCGTCACTGAAACAACAATACTAAGATTGCCTATGCTCATACATACCCTAACCCCCTTAAGAGGAATTTTATTTATGGTGTACTTGATGGACCTCCATGTCGTTATAATCTTGTTCGTTATGAAGCTAATGCTTCGTCAAGTGCTTCATTGCCTTCCAAGTCACCTGCTCGTTTGTGGGTGATTAAGAAGAACTAATTATTCTGCAGGGCTATGCCGCCGGTGGATCCGAATGGGTCATGGACAATGGTTGCACAAATCATATGATCGGAGACAAAGAGTTGTTCACCGAAGACAAGCTCACTGAATCTTCACAGAAATACATTACCTTCGGTGACAACAATAAGGGTAAAGTTATTGGTTTGGGTAAGGTTGCTATATCAAAGGATAAACATATTGATAAGGTTATGCTTGTCCAATCTCTTGGATACAATCGAATGTCTATATCAAAGCAATGTGATATGGTTATGCTTGTTCTGTTTTCTGCTTCGCGTTGTGTTGTGTTTTCATAGGATGACTACACGTTTTTCTTCGAAGGTTTCCGAAAGGGAGATCTCTATATTCCGAAGGTTTACGAATGCCCTGCTGTATCCACATGCTTAATGGCAAAAGCTTCATCTGGATGGTTATGGCATCGAAGACTTGGTCATGCAGGAATGCGAAATCTTCAAGTCCTAGCAAAGAAAAAGCATGTTATTGGCCTTACCGAAGTAAAATTCGAGAAGGACCGTCTCTGCAGTGCATGTGAAGCAGGAAAGGTTACTAAGAAACATCATTCAGCGAAGAAAATCATGACCACTAATTGTCCTCTTGAATTGCTTCATATGGATCTCTTCAGTCCTCAAAATTATGCTAGCCTAGGAGGCAATAAGTATGGCCTAGTGATCGTTCATGATTTCTCTCGTTACACTTGGGTTTTCTTTTTGGATGACAAGAGAAAAGTTATTGATATATTCACGTCATTCGCTAAGAGAGCTCAAATTGAATATGATTCGAAGCTGAAGCATTTCAGAAGTGATAATGGAACTGAATTCAAAAATACTCATATTGAAGATTTTCTTGATGAATATGGCTTTACTCATGAATTCTCTGCAGCTTATACACCACAACAGAATGGTGTTGTTGAAAGGAAGAATATTACTCTTATTAAGATGGCCAGAACAATGCTTGCTGAATACAAGACACCTGTCAGGTTCTGGGCCGAAGCAATCAACACTGCATGCCATATCATCAACAAGGTTTACCTTCACAAGTTCCTGAAGAAAACATCACATGAAATTATAACTGGTAACAAGCCTAATGTGTCTTACCTTAGGGTATTTGGTGCTCCATGTTTTATTAGAGATATGAATCATAGCTCAAAATTTTCCCCTAAAGCACATGAAGATTTTCTTCTAGGTTATGGCTCAAATTCTCACACTTACAGAGTGTATAACTCTCACTTTGGGAAAGTTATGGAAACTGTAAATGTGAGGTTTGATGAAACTAATGGCTCTCAAAAAGAGCATTTGCCTCATGATCTAGATGAACCTCCACTTGATGAAGTGATCAGGTCCATGGCTATTGGAGAGATTCGCCCTGTCGAAACAAATCCTCGTCAAGCTAACAGGGATGATGATGATCCAATGTTCCCACACCTAGCCCGAGGAGGTGGAGATCAACATCCTGAAGCTAATGATGAACAGGTCGAAGAAGAGCAAGGGAACGAAGAAAATGCTGATCCTGAAGGAAATGCTAAAGGTGAAGCTGAAGTAGATGCTGAAGCTGAAGCAGATCCTGAAGCTGAAGCTGAGCCTGAAGCAAACGATACTACTTTATCACGAGTCCGAATAAGAGTTGATGTTGATTCGGTCCTCGAAGACATTCGTCAACCAGGTCGTCCCACTACTCGATCTCGTACTCGTTTGGCTAACTTTTGTGGAAGTTTTTCTGTTGTTTCCATGCTAGAGCCTTCAAAATTTGATGAAGCCATGAAGGATCCAGACTGGTTATTGGCTATGATGGAAGAACTTCACCAGTTTGAGAGAAACAAAGTTTGGTCTCTAGTTGATAGGCCTGACCCCACGAAGCACAATATTATTGGCACTAAGTGGATATTTCGCAACAAGCAAGATGAGAATGGTATTGTGGTAAGAAATAAGGCTAGACTGGTAGCACAAGGGTACACCCAAATCGAAGGCATTTATTTCGATGAAACCTATGCTCCAGTAGCCCGTCTCGAATCCATTCGTGTCATGCTTGCTTTTGCTAACCACAATAACATATTGCTATATCAAATGGATGTCAAAAGTGCTTTTCTTAATGGTGAGATAGAAGAAGAAGTGTATGTTATGTAGCCTCCAGGTTTTGAAGACTCAAACAATCCTGAGATGGTGTACAAGCTTCACAAAGCTTTGTATGGACTGAAGCAAGCACCTCGTGCTTGGTATGAAACATTGAAGGATTTCCTCCTGAAGAAAGGCTTCAAACCTGGAACCACTGACCCCACTCTTTTCACTCGATTATATAACAATGATATATTTGTGTGTTAGATATATGTAGATGATATCATTTTTGGCTGCACTAACCCTGAAATCTGCGAAGAATTTGCAAGGATGATGTCGAAGAAATACGAGATGTCCATGATGGGCGAATTGAAGTTTTTCCTTGGACTTCACATTCGACAACAGAAGAATGGCACCTTTTTTTCTCAAGAAAAATATTTGAAGGATTGCCTGAAGAAATTTGGACTTACTGATTGCAAGACTATCAAAACTCCCATGCCAAGCAATGGTTTTCTTGATGCTGATGAGAAGGGAAAACCCTTCGATCAGAAGAAGTATCGGTCTATGATAGGTTCTCTCTTATACCTATGTGCATCTAGACCAAATATCATGCTATCAGTCTGTATTTGTGCTCGTTTTCAGGCCAATCCGAAGGAATCACATCATACTGATGTAAAGCGAATTCTTCGGTATCTAGCACATACTCCTTCATTGGGACTTTGGTATCCCAAAGGAACTCAGTTTGATTTGATTGGATATTATGATTCAGACTGGGCTGGTGATAGAGTTGACAGGAAATCTACCTCAGGCACATGTCATTTCCTTGGTAGATCTCTTGTGTGTTGGGCTTCAAAGAAGCAAAACTGTGTCTCAATATCTACTGTTGAAGCTGAATACATTGCTGCTGGCTCATGCTGCACTCAGATTCTTTGGATTAAGCAGACGCTGAAAGATCATGGTATTTGTGTGAAGAAAATCCCTTTGCTGTGTGATAATGAGAGTGCCATCAAAATTGCACACAATCCAGTGCAACACTCTCGAACGAAGCATATTGATATTCGCCATCATTTTCTTCGAGATCATGTTCAGCGCGAAGACATTGAGATCAGTCATGTCAGAACTGAAGATCAATTGGCAGATATATTCACGAAGCCATTGGACGAGAAAAGGTTCTGTGCATTGAGATGTGAGCTAAACATCCTAGACTCACACAATGTTTAGTAAGATCAAAACTTTTCCCTTGTATATATTCACCTTCGTTGTGTGTTTGTTTGTTTAGTTTCGCATGTGTTTTCCTTCGTCCTTGTTTAAGTGTTTAGATTCGTTCGCCATTTGATTCCAGTTCTGTTTTTGTTTTTATTCGTTTTGTTTGTCCCCTGTGCTTATCACTTTTAGCTTCGTTGTTGTTTTCTTCGAAGTGATAAGTTTTGTACCCTATCCCCTCCATTCTGATTCGCTCCCAATCTATTCTGTCTTGTATGGTTAAGCACATTTGAAACGGAAAGCATATTGCTTCGAACATCATTGAGTTCCGAATCAAATGCTTCCAACTTTATCGAAGTTTTTGCTCTCGGTCAAGAGTTAGTCTTCGACCGTTGAGTCCCCGTATTTTTCGGTCCGATGAGATTTGCTCACGAACCGCCACTTCATCTCCTCCGTAGAATCTGAAGAGACAATAGATGGGGGCCGTCCGATACGATCTAACTGCCAAGTCAGGTCGGCCACTATATAAGGAAATCCCTCCCCTGCGAACCGCCACCCCGCTCATTCGTCTCCTTCGATCCCCATCCTCCTCTTCGAGTTCACCGACGAGCTCTCGCTCCTGACGTCGACTGTGCCGCTTAACTGCCGGACCGCCGTCGAAGAGCACTTCTCCGCCGCTCATCGTCGCCGTAGCCGCTCTTCGTCACCAAGTTAGGGTACGCTAGGCTCTCCGATCCAACCTCCCCTCCGTGTTCTTCTTTTACTGTTGGATCTGAGATTCTAGGTTTTGTTTGTGTTTTTTCTAGGGTTGCTCGATCTGTTTGAGATCATTGTCTCAGGGAAACTTGTTTGTAGCATCAAAAGATTCCCCTCGATTCAGGTCAGTCTTAGGGTTAGATCTACTTGAGATTGAATTTATTTAGAACTTGTTCTTGGGTTTGTTCTAGCCTAATTCAACACCAGATATGCATCTGGTCTTAGTTTTGCCCTGAACTCTTGTCAAAAAAAATTTGGTCGAAACCTTTGCCTGTGCTTATCCATCCCTATTCTCTTCTCCCTCTCTTCTGTCATTCTATTCACAGGATGTCTGATGAAGAGGTTGCCTTCGGTGATGAATCACCTATTGTTGATGGTCTTGAGAACCTCCCTGATCCTCCAAGGAAGAAAGGCAAAGGAGGCAAAACGAAGGAAGTTAACAATGCCCGAGGCATCCTGAATCCATTCGTGTGAAAATGGGCTATGACACTCCGCCCGGCGAATCAGATCATATGTGAAAGATTCGATTGCAAAATATTCGCCGCTACTGGGCAATTAGGTGGTACAAGTACAAGAGCATTCCTGATTGGAAGTGGGCAATGAAGTTTGCCTTCAACTCACCATACCAGTATACATATGCTATGTGTGGTCAGTACACTGCTGAGAACCGAAGAAAATACTACCCCAAACCACCAAAGGTTCCTCGCCCCAATTCTATTAAGACACCAGATGATTACCCCAAAGAGCAAGAAAGACTCGCTCTTCTTGCTGAGAAGAAAAGACTCAAAGATGAGAAGAAAGCAAAAGCACTCAATGCTAAAGAGGATGGAACGTCGAAGCCAAAGAAGCGCAGGCGGAGGAAACCGATTGCTTCACCGCCGCCTGCTCACACTGATGAAGACAGAGCACATGCTGCTGCTGCTGTTGATGCTGCTGCCGCACATCTTGAGGATTCCATTCATGAGGATCCTTCTGCTGATGCTGACGACGAGTCTGAGCATACCCCAATTCCTCTGAATCCTAAGAGGCAAAAGCTTCGGAAGTCACTGAAGAAAAAGGCTGGGGAGAAACCGCCTGCTTCGGAAGGCATCAGAATTCAAGACCCCATAGACCCTCCTGCTTCGCGGCCACAAATTGACATAACTCATTTGGTCGTAGAGGTTCCATTGGCTTCAAAGCCACCTCGCCGCCTGGTCCCAGCAGAGCAAAGGACCAAAGAGAGGCATGACCCGTCGAAGCAGAAGCCTGCTGGTCAGCCCGAAGTTGCTGCACCTGAGACTGTCCGAGCTTCAAAAGCTTCAAAGCTGAAGACAACTGTTGCAAAGCCTGGCCAAACTTATGCCCATGTTGGCACCAAGAAAATATCTGAAGCTGAACTGCGCAAGAATGACCTTGTCGAAGCCAAGAGACTACACTCAAAAGCACAAGCCAAAGCTAAGGCTGATAAAGAAGCTCAAGCGAAGGAGAAGGCTGATAGAGAGGCTGCTCTGCTTGAAAAGCAAAGGAAGGACCTGGAGGAGGCCAATCAGAAAGCTGAAGCGAAGCGTAAGCTCGCCGAAGTAAAGGAGAAAGAAGCCAAGGCTGCTGCCAAAGCTAAACAGCTCAGTGAAGTCGAAGCCAAGCGCAAGGCGACACTGAATTCTTTGAGAACGAGGCAAGCCGAGAAAGCTGCTCGTGCTGCAAAAAAGGAAGCTGTTGTGGACATGACTCCCAAAGAAATTTCTCCGAAGAAAACCACAACACCTGCCCCCGACGCTCAAGAAGAAGCTGAACATAGTCACCACAACTTCCCTGATCCAAGAGAAGGTGAACTACGGGATTGTATAAGCCTGCATCAGGCTTTCTGCAAGATAGCTGAAGCTGTTGATCCTGAAGCAGTTGACGTTGGCAATGTGTACATTCCACCAACTATCACTTCTATGATTGAAAATATTTAAAATCAATTGAGGGACTTGCATGCTAGGGACAGGGCTGAAACAGCCAAAATATTGAAGTTCAAGAAGAAAGGCAACGAAGAATCTGACGAAGACTTGAAGGCTGAAGCAGAAGCTGCTTCAAAGAAAATTACTGATGTCAATGAGACGACTAAGAAAAAATTTCAAGTCTATCAAGGTAAGATAAAATCAGCTGTCGAAGATTGTTGCAAGTCGCACAATGCTTCGGTCATGAAAATTGACTCCAAGAAGCGTGAAGCAATGCTCAAGCAACTTGCTTCTCCCCTTCCCAAAATGCTGCCAAGAAAGCGACGCTTAATCACTGATGCAGCAGATGAAGTTGATGAGGTTAACTCTCATCCCCCTGAGAAGATGCCAAGACATGCTTCTCGTCCCCGATGCAAGATCATCCGTCTCCCCTCTCCACCTTCAAATCCACCTGCACCTGAAGCCGTTCCACCCCGTGCTCCACCTCCACCTCAAGCTGCTCCACAACCTTCGCACCATGAAAACTTTGAACTGCAGCCTTCCCCCCATGCTCATGATGAGCCTGCCCCTTCGAGAGATTACTCTTCGGCTCACTCTATGGATGAGTCCGAAGAAGAAGAAGAATCTGAAGAACATGTTGCTCTAGAAGAGCCTGAAGCCAATGCAGATGCTGATGATGAAGCCAATGACTTGGCCATTATGACTCAACCACAAAAACGAGCTTTGGTTGCTCGAAGGCCAGCGTCCCATTGCACACCTGCACAAGATACTCAACTTGATTCCAACTACCCGCGTGAAACTTTTCCAATTTTTCTGGGTGTTGGTACTTCAGCCATACATGGGCCAGAATTCGATGTCGAAGCGCATCGCCAGAAGCTTCGCTTCTTTGCCTCAAGCCCATATGCTTCGCCCAGAACAGCCGATGACCTTCGGTTCTGGACTACTGAACAACAGATACTCTATACGAAGCTTTACTTCCAGAAAAGTGTTCTGTTTTGGCACAAGTACCTGGATATGCGAAGCCTTTCATCTGCAACGTGCTTCCAGAATATAATGGAAACTATCGAAGCACAGAATCTGACAAGTCTGTTTTCAATGGAGACACCATTCAATTCAGAGTTAATCAAGCAATTTTATGCCACCTTGTATGTATCCGGAAATCCTGATGATACTGATACTTGGATACTCGAGTGGATGATTCAAGGAAAAGTATTTCGCATGCACTCTCACGAGTTCATGGAAATCGTCAATATCTCTCGGCATACTGGTGAGTTAACGAAGGTCCATTTACTTCCTGATCCAATAGACGCTGAATTTGCTTCACTTCTTGATCCCGAAGTCACTGGTGATTACATGCCAGAAAACATTCGCCTGAAGCATCTGGTTTTCATATCAAAGACTTGGTTTTATATCTTGTCTCAATCATTCATGCCTCTCAGCACTGCCTCTGATGAATCAAACATTCACTACCATGTCCGTCACACACTGCTGAAGCTCACCCATGGTCATTTGTTCGACTTCGAGGACTGTTTTCTTTGCTACATGGCCCAAGCTGCTGAACTGGTTCATCAGTTGAAGCCTTATGCTCCCTGGCTCCAAGCCATATGCAATTATGGACGCGGTGAAGATTATGTTGCCAGACATCACCCGAAGCTATTCTGTCCTCCTGTGCGTGATACAATGAATATCTTCAGAAGGTCAAATGATCCATTTGCCACTTATGTTGGACTCAGACAACATGTGAATGAAAGAAATATGTCGAAGACATTCCAGAAGGAAGTCTACAACTTTGAAGTTGGCATTCGCTCACAATAGTTGCTGGAGAATTTCATCGAAGGCAATCAAAGCCAAATGCAACATCTTTCAGATGAAATCAATAGAGTTGGCAACATTGCTTTGAACAATAATCAGTATCTGAAAGTCTTGAAGCGCCACTCATGGAAAGGATTGAGTAAATTCAACTCTGTCAAGAAGCTTGAAGATGCCCGGATTTACAAGGAGTATCCACATCTTCAGCGCAACTTTTCAAGAAATGATTCGATTGACCGCCCCAACCCGAAGATTCCTCCATTGGAAAAGATTGACGAAGTTTTGTTTGTCAACCTAGCTGAAGAAATTCGCCCAGATACCTTCTCAGACGAAGATTCTCACACGTCGAAGCAAGAAGATGATCCTCTCAACAACAGTGACCTCGATTTGCTGCAGGCGCCGATGAACATTGAAGAACTTGAGTCGCCTGCCTCGGCCGAAGGAGACACTTCTGGAGATGCATCTTCTTCGAGCGAAGACCGTTAGCGGAGTCCCTGGGTTGCAGCTGGTGCGTAAATACTCTTGGTCTACCTCTCAACCTTTTGTCCAATCATTGACAAAAAAGGGGGAGAATGTAGCATCGATTGAGTTTAGATTCGCTGCGGGGTTTAAGGGTTCTGATTCGATCTTTTGTGTGCTAAGTTACAAAAAACTTTTCATTCGCTTCGATTGGGTTGTAACTTAAGTTTTACTTTGTCTTTGAACTACTGCTACATGTTATATGTTAATAACCCCCTTGCTTGAAAGTTGCTCTCGTATATTTTGTCTTGCAGGTGGTTATTTCTATTAAGTTCACAGGTCATTGGATGATTGCACATTCTTCAAGACTAATATCTTTTAAATGCAATCGATTCGCTCAGATATGTGTTTTGATTCCCGCCAAAGACATACTCCATCAAGAATTTACTTCGATTATATAAATCTTCGATGCTTGCATTCAGGGGGAGTCAAAGGCTTCATATCTTAGAGTTTGCCCTCAACTCAACTCAAAATTTCATATTCTTATCGATGCCTATTTTGTCAACAATAGTCCAAAAAGGGGGAGATTGTAAGAGCAAAGTTTTGCCCCCATGAGTTTTGGATATTGTTGGACAAAACAGTAGAGGAACTAACAATTTTTCTAGTGTAAAACAGATGGTTAGGTTCCTGAAGTTATAGGTTGGTGCTAAAGCTTCAAGGAATATTTACATATTCAATGAAGCATATCCTCTGGAGCGAAGCTCATCACGGATGTCGACCCCCAAAAAGATAAGGAATCCTGAAGCACGTCTCATCGAAGGAGATGATCAAGATGGCGCAAGACTTAGTAGTTTTTGCGTAGTTCTTTTTCAGTTCTTTGAGTCGTAGGAAAAACCGTACTATCAAGAGGGGTTTAGTAAATGTACTCCGAAGGTTTTGGTGAAAAGACTCGGATCGAATCCAAACCTGTGAGAAGCCAGAGATGAGAAATCTCATGTGGACTAGGTAATGCTTCACCAGCGAAGACTATGTTCTTTTGGCTCCTGAAGCTTAACCAAGTCCGTGAGTCATCTTTACTTGTTCCGCAAGTAAAGTTGCGCTTTGATTAGAAATCCGACCGTTGTGGACAGGTGTCAAGCTGTTGCATCGGGTCACTTCAGTCATTTCGCACCTAGGGATCGCCACCTATAAATAGGCCACCCCCGCCCTCATTGGTGGGTGGCTGCTCCAAGATTATTCTTTGACATATAAGAGAGAGAGCACCCCACCGAAGCAAAACCGAAACCCATCCACTGAATCATAAGTCCTACTGATCTGAGTTGATTCACTATGACTTAGGAAGAAGTTTGCTAGCCTTGTTATCTTGGAGAACTGCAATTCTCCTAGACGGTTAGAGAGTTGTTCTTAGAGAGCGAAGAGTAATTGTCGCCTCGAAGTCCAGTCTGTCAAAGGTTTCAGTGATTTCCTCAATAATCAACCACGAGTGAAGAACTGGCCAAGCTCAAGGAGATTGGTGCAGTGGAGATACGGACGGAGAGAGGTTAGCTCCTGTGTTCAATCACAAGTTCCTCCAACCAGACGTAGCACTTTGCAGAGTGTGAACTGGTCGACCAAACATCACCGAGTCAAGAGTTTGTTTTACTTTCCGCACTTACATTCAGTATTGCAATTGCTTCTATGATTTGATTCAATGCAATTGATTCGATGCTCTTGATTCGCTATGTTATGCTTCACTCTAGTTCTGCTTGACTGTCTACCTTCCTGTTGAGTTACTTTTGCTGCTAAGTTGTTCTTCACTTCAGAGTTTCATGTGAAAATTTGAAGTGATCATTCAACTACTCCCCCTCTGATCACATACTTGGTCTTTCACTCCTCATAGATGACAATTACGTATGATCATTACGGTCTAAGGACTAAGCCATATGTTACAAAGTCATCACATGTTGAACTATGTGACCGATCACATTACAATGCTTTAGGTGGTGTGTGTCCATCACATCATTCCCAATGATATGACCTCATTGTCAATGGACTTAAGTGTCGCCATGATCAGGAAACCTTGATCAATCAATTGCCCAATGAGCTAGTATACCTGAGTTAAACTAGGGACTTGTGTTTTATACTACACGTGTATTAGTGTTTCCAAGTAATACAGTTCTTAGCACATTATAAAACATATTATGAACAAAACTGATATGTGACTAATATATTTATTAATTTGCCTCTAGGGCACATATCCAACACCTATATTTATAGTTGAGCCTTAATTTGTTAAGAAAAGCTTAAAAATTGTTAGTCGCCTATTCAGCTCCTTCCCCTCTAGTCGTCATTTTGATCCTTTCAAAAAGCCTCTTGTAGAGAGAAAAAGGCATAACACTCACTCCTGCACCAAGATCACATAAATCAGTGCTAACATAAATTTTTTTTGTGGAGCAAGGAATGGTGGGTATACCTGGGTCACCAAGCTTCTCAGGAATCTTGCCACTGAAAGAGTAGTTAGCAAGCATAGTAGATATTGCCTCATTAGGCTTTTCTTTTATTAGTAACAATATCTTTCATATACCTCGAGTACGGAAGCAACTTAATAGAATCATTCAAAGAATTTGAAGAAAAAGAGGTTTCATCCATACACAAAATTTATTATAGTGCTCTTCTTCTTTAGTTTTGAGAGACTTACCTGGGAAGGGCGTTGGTTTTTGTACCCATGGTTCTTTCTCCTTCCCATGCTTTCTTGCAATGAAGTCTTCTCTAGTATATCTCTTGTGTTTCTCGGGTGCTTCTTTTTCTTCTTGTACTTCAGGAGGATCATTCTTCTCATTATCTTTATCAGGTTCAGCACCATCTTCAGTCTCCGCATCAGAAGTATATATACTATTAGGATTAACAATAGGTTCTTCATCAACTATGGCATAATTTGAATTGTAGGCTTCCTTGTGTTTCTTCTTCTTCTTCTTCTTCTTCTTCTTCTTCTTCTTCTTAGGGGAGCTGACAATGTCTTCTTCCTGCAATTGAGAATCTTGTTCGATTCTCTTTGGATGCCCCTCTGGATAGAGAGGGTCTTGATTGTGCGTCCCACCTTGGGTCTTAATACCGTAGGCCTGTATGTCATCTTGTTTGGCATTGTTAGTAAGCAAATATTTTTGCACATTAGAAATTTGTTCAAGATGAGTTTGAACCATATGAAAATGCTTAACAAGACCTTTAACATCATTAATAGTTCTACTTAAAACATCAAGCAAACTTTTGATAGCAAGGGAATTATCATGCAACTGACTTTGAATCCTCTCAATAAAGTGACTTTGCTTGACAATAAAATTATCAAGCTCATCTAAACATTAATAAGGAGGCTTACCATGAGGAACGTTACTTGCATTGAAATCTAAAAGAGAGTGTACCTCTACCATAGGAGGGTGAGTGGTAGGCTCACAAAGTTTTTCAATTGGAGGTAGATTCTTCACATCTTCAGCTTTAATACCTCACTCTTTAATGGACTTCTAAGCTTCTTGCATATCTTCGGGGTTCGAGATGAGCATTCCCCTCTTCTTTGGTGGTGGAGGTGGTTGATACGTCTCAAACGTATCGATAATATCTGCTCGCTCCATGCATGTTTTGTGCGATATTGCTATGATCTAGATACAGTTTCATACACTTTTGATCATATTTGGACTAACCTATTATCTCAGTGCACCCCAGTGCCAGTTTATGTTTTCTGTTGTTTTTCTATTTCAGTTTCCCCTCATATAAAAAGTGCTCCTAAAATCCGGGAAAAATCAGATAAAAAATCAGCGTACTGGAAGCTTCCAGAGCCCCGAAGGAGGGCCAGGGGGCCACCACCAGGTGCCCAGGCGGCCACCTGGCGCGGCTAGGGGCCTGGCCGCGCCAGGGGGGCGCCTGGACCTCTGCTGGTGGCCCCCTGGCTGCCCCCCTTCGCCTATTTAATCTCCGTCACGGGAAACTTCCGAGGACAGAACCCTTTTTCGCAATCTCGCCTCTGTTCCGCCGCCGCCGTGCTTCTAAGATCGGGAGCACCGTCAGGACCTTTCACGGCACCCTGCCGGAGGGAGGATCGACCTCCGGAAGCTTCTCCTCCACCATGGATGCTTCCCAGATGTGCCGTGAGTAATTTCATTTGGACCATGCGTCCGTGATCAGTAGCTATGTGATGTTCTCCTCCCCTCTTTGTTCTTCATGGTTTAGACCTCGTGAACTTCCCTACATGATCGAGCATATATGTAATCTTTTTCCTTTTCTATGCTGAGTTTGATGGGATCTGAAGGATTATGTTCAGATTGTGATAGAGTAATATAATTGGTTCTTATCTTTTGTATTTTTGTTCCAAAGTAATTCTTGCATGTTCTCCGTTGCTGTTTATTGCTTTGGCAAAGTGGTAGGTAGTAACTCCAAGAGGGAACGTTATGCTCGATTGTGGGTACATGCCCCCAGATGACACGCTTGAGTGACAGAAACATGAGTCTAGGGGATGTGTTGTGGCCACAAGGGGGAAAACAACGGTGCTTGTAACCGAGGTTGCAAGGATTGTTTACTTTATGAAAAGTTCTTTTTAATGCAGTTGTCTGTTGCTTTGGGTGTACACTTTGGGTGGGGCTCGCAACTTAATACCAGCGAGATGTTCTGGATAGATATCTCAAGGTGGATGATTAGTAGTAGATGCAGATGGATTTCGGTCTAGTTATTTTGGCGTACTGCCCATGCTTTTGAGCCTCTTCCTTTCTTTGTAGCATAGTTAGCATTGCGGTGCGTTCATAATCCTGTCAATTGCCCTTCTGTAATTTGTTTACCTCGCATAGCAGTTTTATCGTCTTTTGGGAGAGAGACATCACTAGTGAACATCACGGGACCCCGGTCCATATTCTCATCATTGTTTCCAATTTTATTTACTTTCTAGCTTTTACTTTCAGTTGCTATTATCATTATCCCTTGTGTTTTGATCCTTTGTAAACAACAAGACCAGAGAGATTGACAACCTCTCTAAACTTCGTTTGGAGCAAAGTTATTTGTGTGTGTGTGCTGGTCCAGGTTAAGAGAGCAATATCTCAAACGGCGCGTTGCTCGCTTCACCACCTACTTATCATTATCGGAGTCCTACTGGATTGATAACCTCGGTATCTTCACTGAGGGAAATTTGCTGCTATCCGACATCTCACCTTCCACTTGGGGTAACCAATGAAGGGCGAGAAGTAATTATCCTTTTCCACGCCATCTAGCAAATTTCTGGCGCCGTTGCCGGGGACTCCGAGTGATAAGATAGGGGAGTTGCCCACTACCCTTTACATTTACTTTTTAGTCTTGTTAGTTTACCTTTCAGTTTTTATCCTTGTGTCTTATATCAAAAATCACAAAAAAATTATTTATCTTGCTAGTAGCTATCATTATGTCTGGTCCTTTTGCCTTTGTTGAGACAGAGGTTCTCACCTTTAAACAGAAAGGTGGTGAAAGTTTACAAGATGCTTGGTATATAATTAATGATTCTCAAAAAAGAGCCACCAAGAAGAAATCCACTATTATACTGCTTAGAAATTTTTATGTTGGGATTACTCCTTGGAATAGGTTCATATTAGATACTGCTATCAATGGGAATTTCCTAGAAGCCCCAATTTGGGAGTCTCTTAATGTTATTGAAAATCTTGTTGGAAATCTCCCTGTTGCTAGCATACAAGAAGATATAACTCTAGCTCACATTATGAAAAAACTTGAAAAGATATAGTTAGAAATACGAAGTATAACTAGGATAAATGAGTTGGATCACAAGATTCAAGGGAATTTGAATAGACTTGATAGATCCATGCTTAAAATTATTGCACCTTTGGAGACCATCAAATTCCATGATATGGATCCTTCTAGGATTGATAAGATTGAGGAAATAATTAATACTCTATGAACTACTTTCTCCTCAATCAAACCAAAAATGGTAGAGACTCCGTCAAGAAAGGAACCTAAATATTTCCCTAAGGTTCCCCGACCCAAAAATAATCCACCCATTGCCAAGGAAGTTGAAACCGTGAAAACTTTGGAAGAAATACCTCTCTTTGATAAATTTATAAATGAAACTCCCATTGATTTCTGCCTTTTGGTTTTATCCCTAGAAGTATCTTCATTAGGCCTTTATTTGAAAGACCTCTTAAGACTAGTTGTACAATTGAAGAGCTTTTTGATGATCTTGATGATGGTTCGATTGATACAACTTGATCTTTTGCCTTATGCCTAGCTTAAAGGCGTAAAAGAAAGCGCTTGTTGGAAGGCAACCCAAGGTGTTTTTACTTCTTTTTTTAGTGGTCTTGATGGTTTTTACTACTGTAGAAACATCATTGTATCTTTATTTTCAAGCTTTGTGCCAAGTTATAGCCTCTTATGACAAGGGAAGAGAAAGTTGTGACATGCTGCCCAGAAAACAGATTCTGTCTTCGTGACGGGAAAAATTGGATCAAATCACCAGTTCATATGTTTGAGCTGAACTTTTTACACAACGTGCTCTATAAAATCGCGAAACTTTCGTATGTTATGAGTTTTTTTATTTGAGTTGCAGAAGTACCCATAAAAAATTCTTTACTACCTGATGTTCTGTTTTTCACAGATTCTGCCACGTTTTATCTCTCCAAATTTTGCACACCTTAAGCTTGCTTTTTCTTTGAAAAAACCTTTTGGAAATCTTGAGAAACAGTAGCTCTTCAAAAATATCTTTATATCCAGTGGGGAAAAATTATTTTATTAAGGGTACTAACCTCTCTAATCAGCTTATGATGAGTTATGTATGAATGGAGTTTTCAAGTGTGCGATGGAAGATGATGAAAGAAGATCCAGGAGTGTCAAGCGCTCAAGCTTGGGAATGCCTAATGTCTACAAACGCTTCTATTCTTGTAGACTATGTTGGGCCTCCAAGCGCAAAGGTTTGTAGGACAGCAGCAATTTCCCTCAAGTGGATGACCTAAGGTTTATCGAACTCAGGGAAGTAGAGGTTGAAGATGGTCTCTCTCAAGCAACCCTGCAATTAAGATACAAGAAGTCTCTTGTGTCCCCAACACACCTAATACAACTAGGAGTTGTATAGGTGCACTAGTTCGGTGAAGAGATGGTCAAATATGGGTGATAGGTGTGGCAAAGCAAGGTAATATAAATCTGTAATAAAAAGTGCAGCAAGCAAACATGTGACAAAAGTGAGCACAAACGGTGTAACAATGGTGGAAACAAGGCCTAGGCTTCATACTTTCACTAGTGGCAACTCCCAACAACATTAACATAGTCTAATCATATGATATTTCCCATAAAACATGCAATGGAGGCGTACTCGGAGGTCATTCCTTTGTGGTCAAGAGAGGACGAGAATTATGTAGGGCTACAAAAGCACACCTCAGAGTTCGTAGTTCTCAATCTATGGATTTCCCAATGTCACCGCGGCCATCCAAAGAGAGTACTACAATCACCACAACATATCTCAAGGATAGTCAAAGACAAGCACCAAGAGACTCTCAATCTTCAATCAACACACAAAAGAGGAAATCACATCATGGGAGAGAGAATTGACCACATAGCTACTGGTAGAAACCTCAGCCTCGAGGAGGGACTACTCCCGCATCATGGAGGGAGGAAGCAACGTCGATGGAGATGAATCCGGGGGCACTTCCCCGTCCCGGCAGGGTGCCGGCACAGTAATTCTGGTCCCTCGAAGCTTGTTGGCGATGGCGGCGATCGGAATTGCTTCTGGAGAAAAGGGGTCTGGAATCAAGGTTTTTTCGACGGGAGAGTAAATAGGGGCGAAAGGGGGCACCGGGGGGCCCACCAGGAGTCCACGCGGCCAAGCCCTGGACCGCGGCCACTTGCCTCCTAGGTACCAGGTGGGGCCCCTCTGGCCCTTCTTCGGTGAATCCGGAAGCTTCCGGAGCGCTGATTTTTTATCTGATTTTTCCCGAATTTTTGGAGCACTTTTAATATGGGGGAAACCTGAAGTAGAAAAACAGCAGAAAACAGGAACTGGCACTAGGGTGCACTGAGTTAGTAGGTTAGTACAAATATGATCAAAAGTGTATGAAAGTGTATCTAGATCATAGCAATATCACACAAAACATGCATGGAGCGAGCAGAAATTATCGATACATTTGAGACGTATCAACATCCCCAAGCTTAATTCCTGCTCGTCCTCGAGTAGGTAAATTATAATAAACATAATTTCTGTGGTGACATGCTAGCAACCATGTAAGAACTTTGAAAAGTAAATCAATCAAGGTATGTGATTCAATTCAAGTCATAACATGCAAGAGTCTATATTAGCATTGAAGAAAGCAACGAAAGAACATTAGGTGCAAGATCTCTCGATGTCCGTGCCTCGAATGTCTCCAAATGGTGTTTGCGTGCAAGAAGGGGTATAGGGAATATGAGCAAAAATTATTTTTGTGTTAAGAACTCAATCTACTAAAGTTTCACACTTGGTCTTCTTTGGAATCTTATCTTGACTCGTCCCCAGACCACTAGCCAGGCACAAGTCAATTTGATCCACTCATTTTCGATATTTTGAGCACTCATGCAAGGGATGAGCGTAAGCACGAGAGTTGACACTTAGGATGGCAAAGAGAGAAATATTGTGGAGGAGGAAGAAAAAAAGGGTGAGAAAGGCTCACATCAATGAGGACAATCATAGGCGAGACGGCCAAATGATAGATATGATGTGAGGAGTAGGGATTGCCATGCAACGGATGCACATATGAGCTGAAAAGATCTCTAATTAATGGAACTAGTGGGGGTGCATCTAACTTTCTCGCTCATGAATACCTAGATCTCTTTTGAGGAGGCTCATCCTTGGAATATGCAAGCCAAGTTCTATAGTGTGAAGGTCCCCACATAGCTATATGCATGATCATCTCTATGGAGTACAAGGATAAGAGGGAGTACTAGTGTGGATCTTTCAAAAGGATAGCAGTGTTGCCCCTTTCTCTCTTTTTATTTCTTTTTTTCTCTTTTTTCTCTTTTTTGTATTTTTTGGTGGCCTCAATGGCTCTTTCTATTTAACTCTCATTTGTCCTCTTTGGGATCTTTTATTTTGTCCACTTTGGGGTCTTTTCCTCACTTAAGGGCACCACTCTAATTTACAAGAGGGTATAGAAGATCTTTCGCACTTTACAAGGTGCTCAAAACATAAAGAAGATGTAGCTATCATGATGTATGCAATGTATGCCTCTGCCAGTGTAGCAGGAACATGGATGACATGAAGATCAAGTCATGAAGAGGTGGATGTTGCATGGCAATATATCTCGGAAAGGCTATGGAAATGCCTTGATAGGTAGGTATGGTGGCTGTTTTGAGGAAGGATATCAGGAGGTTTATGATGACAGAGCGTATCATGCCAAGGGTTTGGATGTACCGGTGAGATGGACGCCAACTCTCGGAGTGAGAAGAGGGCAATGCACGGTACGGAAGAGGCTAGCAAATATGAGGAGGTGGAAGTGTCAACTTTCAATACTTACATTAGTCCGAGGAACTCATGCACTTATTATCGGTAACTCTCAATCTAATAAGGAGGTTCACAAAGAGACAAGTACCCCGAGGAGGAGTGTATGGGGGTTTGGTTATCCTTGCGCATCCTCGACTCATGGTACGTGAGTGTACTCTAATATCCGATCCCTCAAAAGATTAGTGATCCATCTAGTAGCTAGAGTTCTCAACTAGTTTGTAGGTTTTGAAAATAAACACGGATTTCCCAAAATGCAACACCTATCACTAATAGGCTAGACCTCTTGACACCAAAAGTTCAAACATTACTCACATCAATACCTCAAAACTAATGCAAGTTACTACTAAAATTAAATAGCAACCTCAATTACCTACTCTCAAGACAAGACATAACTCAGTGCAACAACCAACTCTCTTAACAAGATAAACATGAGAACTAAAGAGAGTTCCAACAACAAACTAAACAAAAGCCAAGGCTCTTGCTAAAGACAAACTAAGACTAAAACTAAAACTAAAACTAAAACTAAACATGGCAGTAGCTATGAAAAGATAAAGAACACACAACAGTAGAAAGATAAGCATGGAAAATCCTATGATGTGTTCTAGATTTGGAGTGGAGCGTGTTTCTCTCCCACACAATGTAATCTGGGGTCTAACTTGTTTAAGAACAGCAAGCAAAGCTAAAGAAAACTAAAAAGTAAACCTAAGAGCGAGACGCTCCAAGGATAGCACTTAACTCATGAAGTGATAAAAATATAGTGAGACGAAGGACGAACTGATGATTGTTGATGGAGAAGGGGATGCACGGGGGCATCTCCAAGCTTAGACGCTTGAGTCTCCTTGAATATTTGTTGGGGATGCATGGGGGCATCCCCAAGCTTGAGCGCTTGACACTCCCGAATCTTCTTTCATCATCTTCCATCGCACACTTGAAAACTCCCTTCATACATAACTCATCATAAGCTGATTAGAGAGGTTAGTACCCTTAATAAATAAATAAATTCCACTGGATATAGAGATATTCTTGAAGAGCTACTGTTTCTCAAGATTGCCAAAAGGTTTTTTGCAAAGAAAAAGCAAGCTTAAGGTTTGCAAAAGTTAGGAGAGACAAAACGTGGCAGAATCTGTGAAAAACAGAACAACAGGTTGTAAAGAATTTTTAGGGGTACTTCTGCAACTCAAATCAAAAAATTCAGAACATACGAAAGTTCTGTGATTGTATAGATCACGCTGTGTAAAAAATTCAGCTCAAAAAGATGAACTGGTGATTTGATCTGATTTTTTCCGTCACGAGGACATAATCTGTTTTCTGGACAACATGTCACAACTTTCACTTCCCTTGTCGTATGAGGCTATAACTTGGCACAAAGCTTGAAAATAAAGATACAATGATGTTGCTACAGTAATAAAAATCATCAAGACCACTAAAAAAAGAAGTAAAAACATCTTGGGTTGCCTCGCAACAAGCGCTTTCTTTTACGCCTTTAAGACTAAAACTAAACATGGTAGTAGGTACGAAAAGATAAAGAACACACAACAGCAAAAAGATAGGCATGAGGAATCCTATGACGTTTTCTAGATTATAAAAGTGGAGCGTGTTTCTCTCCCACACAAAGTAAGACGGGATCTAACTTGTTATGACCAGCAATCAAAGCTAAAGAAAACAAAAAATAAAACCTAAGAGCGAGACGCTCCAAGCATAGCACATAACACATGAAATGATAAAAATATAGTGAGACGAAGGACGAACTGATGATTGTTGATGGAGAAGGGGATGCACGGGGGCATCCCTAGGATTAGACGCTTGAGTCTCCTTGAATATTTGTTGGGGATGCATGGGGGAATCCCCAAGCTTGAGCACTTGACACTCCCGAATTTTCTTTCATCATCTTCCATCGCACACTTGAAAACTCCCTTTATACACAACTCATCATAAGCTGATTAGAGTGGTTAGTACCCTTAATAAAATAATTTTTCCTCACTGGATATAAATATATTCTTGAAGATCTACTATTTATCAAGATTTCCAAAAGGTTTTTGCAAAGAAAAATCAAGCTTAAGGTTTTCAAAAGTAAGGAGAGACAAAACGTGGCAGAATCTGTGAAAAATAGAACAGCAGGTAGTAAAGAATTTTTTAGGGGTACTTCTGAAACTCAAATCAAAAAACTCAGAACATACAAAAGTTCCGTGATTGTATAGAGCACTCTGTGTAAAAAAATTCAGCTCAAAAAGATGAACTGGTGATTTTATCCGATTTTTCCTGTTACGAAGGCAGAATCTGTTTTCTGGACAACATGTCACAACTTTCACTTCCCTTGTCATATGAGGCTATAACTTGGCACAAAGCTTGAAAATAAAGATACAATGATGTTGCTACAGTAGTAAAAATCATCAAGACCACTGAAAACAGAAGTAAAAACATCTTGGGTTGCCTCCCAACAAGCGGTTTCTTTTACGCCTTTAAGCTAGGCATAAGGCAAAAGAAGAATCAAGTTTTATCAAGAGAAAGAGAATAGCTAGCCCGTGTAACGGACTCAAAGGTAACTTTATTTTCTTTCTAGGGAAGTGTTCCATCCCCTTTTTGAGAGGGAATTGAAATTTTATATTCCCCTCCTTCATGTCAATGATAGCACCAACGGTGCGGAGAAAAGGACATCCCAAAATAATTGGACATAAAGGTTCACACTCTATATCGATAATAAAAAAATCAACGGGAACATAGTTGTCATTGACAATGATAAGAACATCGTCGATCTTCCCCAAAGGTTTCTTTACAGAAGAATCAACAAGACGAACACCAAAAGAACATGAATCAAAAGGATTCAATTCAAACATATCATACATTCTTTTGGGCATGACGGAGGTACTAGCTCCAATGTCACATAAAGCATAGCAAGAGAAGTTATTTAATTTAATTTTGATCATGGGGTCCCAACCATCATCTAGCTTCCTAGGTATGGAGGCTTCTATCCTAAGATTCTCCTCCCTTGCTTTGATGAGAGCATTTGTGATATGCTCCGTGAAGGCAAGATTAAGTGTGCTAGTGTGGGGGTCTCTAGACATTTTGTGTAGCAAGCTAATAACTTCTGAGAGGGTGCAACTATCAAAATCAATATCACTACTATCAAAGGTGGTAGTAGTGTCATCTAAGCTCACTTGTTTGAAACCCTCTATGTTCCTAGGAGATTCTTCTTCTACGGTTGAGGTATTAGCATCACCATTAATAGATCCAATGGGACCAGGAGTGCATTGGGTGCTAATAGTTTCGATATCCTCAACAATTTGGATAGTGGCAACAGTGTGATGTGTAGGAAGGCTCTTAATTGTAACCTCTTCCTCTTTTTCTCTAGCCCATCTTTCTTTAAGTTTAGCCATCATCCTAATATTTTCATTAATTTGTAACTGGATAGCATTAATAGGAGTGGCCTTACTCTCCTCAAGGGGAGAGGTTCTAATTTTCAACATCTCAACATCAAGGGCTAAGTTGTCTACCTTCATACAAAGATTATCTAATTTATCTAGCTTTTCTTTCACATTCTTGTTGAAGGCTTTTTGGGTAGTGATAAAGTCTCTAAGCATGTTTTCCAATTCAGAAGTGGGGTTCTTGTTGCTAGGGTAAGTGTTGTTATTCCCATAAGTGGATGGAAGCGGTCTAGGATTACTAGCAAAGTTACCCCTATAAGCATTATTATTAAAGTTGTTTCTAGCAATGAAGTTCACATCTACTTGTTCCTGAGCAACCAAAGAATTTAAAGGAACATCATGAGGATCAATAGAGGGTTGCTTGGTAAGTAGAGGCATAATTAAATCAACTTTATCATTTAGGTAGGTAATTTCCTCGACAGAATTTATATTATTCCTACCTGTTGGAGCGCGTTCGGTGTGCCATTGGGAATAATTGGTCATCATCTCATCAAGGAGTTTTGTGGCAGCACCGAGGGTAGTTGACATAAAGGTTCCTCCCGTGGCCGAATCTAACAGGTTCCGCGAGGTAAAGTTCAAGCCCGCATAAAAAGTCTGGATAACCATCCAGGTAGTCAAACCATGTGTAGGGCATTTCTTAACAAGAGATTTCATACGTTCCCAAGCTTGGGCAGCGTGTTCATTATCCAATTGCCTAAAATTCATAATGTTGCTCCTCAATTGGATAACTTTTAGCAGGTGGGTAGTACTTCCCAATAAAAGCATCTTTGCACTTATCCCAAGAATCTATGCTATTCCTAGGCAAAGATTGAAACCAGATTTTAGCTCCGTCCCTCAAAGAGAAAGATAAAATCTTGAGCTTAACAATATCACCTTCTACTTCTTTATACTTTTGCATATCACATAATTCAACAAAATTATTCAAGTGTAAAGCAACATCATCTCTAGCACCAGAGAATTGATCTCTCATAACAAGGTTTAGCAAAGCAGGTTTAATTTCATAAGAGGTAGCTGAAGTGGCAGGTGTGGCAATAGGAGTGCAGATAAAGTCTTTGTTGTTGTGACTGGTGAAGTCACACAACTTTGTGTTTTCAGTGGAACCCATAGCAGCAGCAAGTGTGGAAGATTTTTTTGCAATTTTCGATATAAGACACAAATATAAAAACATAAAGGTAAACAAACCATACTAAAAAGAAAAGGTAAAAGATAGTGGGAAACTCCCCTATCTTATCACTCGGAGTCCCCGGCAATGGCGCCAGAAATTTGCTTGATGGCGTGGAAGTGGTAATGGCTTCTCGCCCTTCGTAGATTACCCCAAGTGGAAGGTGAGATGTAGGATAGCAGCAAATTTCTCCTATGTGGAGGATAGAGTTTGTCTCCCGTAGGACTCCGGCAATGATAAGTAGGTGACAGCGGCGCAACTGACGCGGACATGCACACTTAACAATTATCTTTGCTCCCAACGAAGTTCAGAGAGGTTGTCAATCTCTCCGGTCTTGTTGTTTACAAAGGGTAAAACGCAAGGGATAATGATAATGATAATAGCAGCTGAAAGAAAATACTGAAAAGTAAATGAGCTTGAAAACAGCGATGAGGATATGGACCGGGGTCCCGTGATGTTCACTAGTGATGTCTCTCTCACAAAAGACGATAAAACGGCTATGCGAGGTAAACAAATTACAGACGGGCAATTGACAGTATTATAAACGCGCCGCAATGCTAACTATGCTACAAAAGAAAGGAAGAGGCTCATAAGCATGGCCAGGACACCAAAATAAGTAGACCGAAATCCATTTGCATCTACTACAAATCATCCACCTTGAGATATCTATCCAGAACATCTCGCTGGTACTAAGTTGCGAGCCCCACCCAAAGTGTAAACCCAAAGCAACAAACAACTGCATTAAAAAGAACTTTCCGTAAAGTAAACAATCCTTGCAACTGCGGTTACACGCACCGTTGTTTTCCCACTTGTGGCCACAACACATCCCCTAGACTCATGTTTCTGTCACTCAAGCGTGTCATGAGGGGGCATGTACCCACAATCGAGCATAATGTTCCCTCTTGGAGTCGCTACCTACTACTTGGCCAAAGCAATAAACAGCAACGGAGAACATGCAAGAATTACTTAGGAACAAAAATATAAGAGAAAAAAACCAAATATATTACTCTATCACCATCTGAACATAATCTCATAATCCATCAGATCCCATCAAACTCAGCATAGAAAAATCGGAAGCATTACATAAGTGCCTCGATCATGTAGGGCAGCTCACGAGGTCTAAACCATGAAGAACAAAGAGGGGAGGAGAACATCACATAGCTACTGATCACGGACCCATGGTCCAAGGTAGACTGTTCACGGCACATCTGGGAAGCGCCATGGTGGAGGAGAAGCTCCCGGAGGTCGATCCTCCCTCCGGCAGGGTGCCGGGAAGGGTCCTGATGGTGCTCCCTATCTTGGAAACGCGGCGGCGGCGGAACAGAGGCGAGTTTGCGTAATAGGGTTCTGTCTTCGGAGTTTCCCCGTGACAGAGAATAAATAGGCGAAGGGGGCAGCCATGGGGGCCACCAGGGGTCCAGGCGCCCCCCCCCCTGGCGCGACCAGGCACCTAGCCGCGCCAGGCGGCCACCTGGGCGCCTGGTGTGCGGCCCTTGGCCCTCCTTCGGGCTTGGGGAAGCTTCCGGCACGCTGATTTTTTATCTGAATTTTCCTGGATTTTTGGAGAACTCTTTATACGGGGGAAAACTGAAATAGAAAAAATAGCAGAAAACAGGGACTGGCACTAGGGTGCACTGAGTTAGTAGGTTAGTCCAAATATGATCAAAAGTATATGAAAGTGTATCTAGATCATAGCAATATCACACAAAACATTCATGGAACGAGCAGAAATTATCAATACGTTTGAGACGTATCAATCACTAATCTTTGGAGGGATCGGATATTAGAGTAAACTCACATACTATGAGTCGAGGATGCGCAAGGATAACCAAACCCCCATACACTCCTCCTTGGGGTACTTGTCTCTTTGTGAACCTCCTTATTAGATTGAGAGTTACCGATAATAAGTGCATGAGTTCTTCGGACTAATGTAAGTATTGAAAGTTGACACTTCCACCTCCTCATATTTTCTAGCCTCTCCCGTTTCGTGCATTGCCTTCTTCTCACTCCGAGAGTTGGCATCCACCTTCGCTGGTACATCCAAACCCTTGGCATGATACGCTCTGTCATTATAAACCTCATATATTTCCTCAAAAAATCCACCATACCTACCTATCAAGGCATTTCCATAGCCTTTCCGAGATATATTGCAATGCAACATCCACCTCTTCATGTCATACATGTTCCTGCTACACTGGTAGCGGCATACATTGCATACATCATGATAGCTACATCTTCTTTATGATTTGAGTACCTTGTAAAGTGTGAAAGATCTTCTATACCCTCTTGTAAATTAGAGTGTTGCCCTTAAGTGAGGTTAAGATCCAAAGTGGAAAAAATAAAAGATCCCAAAGAGGACAAATGAGAGTTAAATATAAAGAGCCATTGAGGCCACCAAAAAGATACAAAAAGGAGAAAAAAGAGAAAAGAAATAAAAAGAGAGAAAGGGGCAACACTACTATTCTTTTGAAAGATCCACACTAGTACTCCCTCTTATCCTTGTACTCCATAGAGATGATCATTCATGCATATAGCTATGTGGGGACCTTCACACTATAGAACTTGGCTTGCATATTCCAAGGATGAGCCTCCTCAAAAGAGCTCTAGGTCTTCATGAGAGAGCAAGTTAGATGCACCCCCACTAGTTCCATTGGATGTGCATCCGTTGCATGGAAATCCCTACTCCTCACATCATATCTATCATTTGGCCTCCTCGCCTATGATTTTCCTCATTGATGTGCGCCTTTCTCATCCTTTTTTGTCTTCCTCCTCCACCATATTTCTCTCTTTGCCATCCTAAGCATCGACTTTCGTGTTTACGCTCATCCATTGCATTAGGGCTCAAAATATCGAAAAGGAGTGGATCAAATTGACTTGTACCTGGCTAGTGGTCTGGGGATGAGTAAAGATAATATTCCAAAGAAGACCAAGTGTGAAACTTTAGTTGATTGAGTTCTCAACAAAAATATTTTTTTCTCGTATTCCCTATCACTCTTCTTGCACGCAAACACCATTTGGAGGCATTCGAGTCACGAACAGCGAGAGCTCCTGCACCTAATGTTCTTTCGTTGCTTGTTTCAATGCTAATATAGACTCTTGCATGTTATGACTTGAATTGAATCACATAACTTGATTGCTTTACTTTTAAAATTTCTTATATGGTTGGTAGCATGTCACCACAGAAATTATGCTTGTTATCATTTACCTACTCGAGGACGAGAAGGAATTAAGCTTGGGGATGTTGATACGTCTCAAATGTATTGATAATTTCTGCTCGCTCCATGCATGTTTTGTGTGATATTGCTATGATCTAGATACACTTTCATACACTTTTGATCATATTTGGACTAACCTATTAAATCAGTGCACTATCAGCGTACCGGAAGCTTCCAGAGCCCCGAAGGAGGGCCAGGGGGCCACCACCAGGTGCCCAGGGGGGCGCCTGGACCCCTGGTGCCCCCCTGGCTGCCCCCCTTCGCCTATTTAATCTCCATCACGGGAAACTTCCGAGGACAGAACCCTTTTTCGCAATCTCGCATTTGTTGCGCTACCGCCGCGCTTCCAAGATCGGGAGCACCTTCAGGACCATTCCCGGCACCCTACCGGAGGGAGGATCGACCTCCGGGAGCTTCTCCTCCACCATGGACGCTTCTCGGATGTGCCGTGAGTAGTTTCCTTTGGACCATGGGTCCATGATCTGTAGCTATGTGATGTTCTCCTCCCCTCTTTGTTCTCCATGGTTTAGACCTCGTGAGCTGCCCTACATGATCGAGGCACATATGTAATCTTTATGCTTTTTCTATGCTGAGTTTGATGGGATATGATGGATTATGAGATTATGTTCAAATTGTGATAGAGTAATATAATTGGTTCTTATCTTTTGTATTTTTGTTCCAAAGTAATTCTTGCATGATCTCCGTTGCTATTTATTGCTTTGGCCAAGTGGTAGGTAGTAACTCCAAGAGGGAACGTTATGCTCGATTGTGGGTACATACCCCCTAATGACACGCTTGAGTGACAGAAACATGAGTCTAGGGGATGTGTTGTGGCCACAAGGGGGAAAACAATGGTGCTTGTAACCGCGGTTGCAAGGATTGTTTACTTTACTCAAAGTTCTTTTTAATGCAGTTGTCTTTTGCTTTGGGTTTACACTTTGGGTGGGGCTCGCAACTTAATACCAGCGAGATGTTCTGGATAGATATCTCAAGGTGGATGATTAGTAGTAGATGCAGATGGATTTCGGTCTAGTTATTTTGGCGTACTTCCCATGCTTTTGAGCCTCTTCCTTTCTTTGTAACATAGTTACCATTGCGGTGCGTTCATAATCCTGTCAGTTGCCCTTCTGTAATTTGTTTACCTCGCATAGCAGTTTTATTGTCTTTGGGGAGAGAGACATCACTAGTGAACATCACGGGACCCCGGTCCATATTCTCATCATTGTTTCCAAGTTCATTTACTTTCTAGCTTTTACTTTCAACTGCTATTATCAGTATCCCTTGTGTTTTGATCCTTTGTAAACAACAAGACCAGAGAGATTCACAACCTCTCTGAACTTCGTGGGGAGAAAAGTTATTTGTGTCTGTGTGCAGGTCCAGGTTAAGAGAGAAATATCTCAAACGGCGCGTTGCTCGCTTCACCACCTACTTATCAGTATCGGATTCCTACTGGATTGATAACCTCGATATCTTCACTGAGGGAAATTTGCTGCTATCCTACATCTCACCTTCCACTTGGGGTAACCAACGAAGGGCGAGAAGTAATTATCCACTTCCACGCCATCAGTGGCTCAGGTACGGACCAATTATCATGATTGTTGGCTATCTTGCCCATTAGTTCTTCAACATCGTCCGGTGTTCTCTCCCTGAAAACCAGCACAACTATCCAGACAGGATCTAGATTCGTCGGTTAGACCAACATAAAATATATCAAGCAATTCATTCTTAGGGACTCCATTTCCCGGTCTAGCCTTGAGTAAAGTGCAATACCTCCCCCCAGCTTTAGGGAGGTTCTCATCCTGCAACTGTTTAAAGTTATAAATTCTTTGTAAAGCAGCATGTTGCATATGAGCAGGAAAATATTTAGCAATAAAAGATTGAGCTAAATCTTGAGGATTTTTAATGGAACCACATGGTAATGCATCATACCATGCTTTAGCATCCTCCTTCAAAGAAAAAGGAAGTAGCTTAGTAACATAATAATTTCGCTTCTTGTCCTCATTAGTGAATAAGCCACCCAACTCAGTGAGTTTAGTAAGGTGTGCAATATCATCATCATTTTCTCTGCCATAAAAGGGGTCAACTTCAACCATAGATATAAGTGAAAGATCAACAAAGAAATCAAAATCAGCATCTTTAATGCAAATAGGAGATGTAGAAAATTCAGGATCAGGAGAAAACTTGTTCTTCATAGCATGCTTTTTAAGCAGCTTCCTCACAGCATCACGGTCAGAGTCATCACACTCTGCAAGCTCTCTACACAAATCATCATCAAGCTCAATATAATCATCCTCAAGAATTTTTTCCTTGATTCCACTCAGATCAGGGAAATAAGAAGGTTTAGGAAATTTTGCAACCTTAGCAATCTGAGATTCAATAAAGTGACCAAGTGAACCAGTTTCATCAAAAGCAGTAGCAACATCATCAAAAGTATCGGACATATTAACAGATTCAGCAGAAGTATCTTGTGGTGGTGGTGAAAAAAACTTACTTATAATGGAAGGTGAATCAAGAGTAGCACTAGTGATAAGAACAATACCTTTTCTTGTAGTGGATGGTAAAATCGGGACCTTGGGGTCTCCTTTCTTCCCATAGCGAATAAATCACAACAAGAAGAATAACTCCAAGTAGACTTATAAATAAAACTATGCTCCCCGGCAACGGCGCCAGAAAATAGTCTTGATGACCGACAAGTGTAGGGGGTCCCACCAGTCTTCGCGGGTAAGATAACCCAATTATTTGATTCAACACAAGGAGAGCCAAAGAATATTTAGAAGCTTTAACAGTTGAGTTTTCAATTCAACCGCACCTGAAAGATACTTTCTTGGCAACAATTTATTAGTAGTAACAGTGATATGGAAGTGATGGTTGCAACGGAACTAGTGGTGGCAAAGCAACAAAAGTAAAACAGCAAAAGTAAAGCAACTTGTAACCAACAGGATTAAAACACTGTAGGCTAGGGGAATCAATGGTTAGGTGCTGCATGGATGAGAGATAACATGTAATTAACACGGGGCAAGACAGACAGAAAATTAATGATCATCTAGGAAAATATCAAACATTAGGAAAGTATCCCAAGGTAGTTGTGCGTGCTTGCAATAAGAACTTTGCACAACATCTTTTGGCCTACCATCCTGCTACCAACGGGGCCAAAAGGAACTTGTGGAGATTAAGATGCTCCTGTCAAAGAGTACCGGAACAAAGCATTAACAATCAATGGATACATGGAATCCTAAAATTATAATCCATCCCCTTTTGTGTCCCAAGCTGTCACCATTGGGATCGCCGGTTCCGGACCATATTAGGTGCAGACAACTCATAGATAGGATCAAGAACACAAATATATTCATGGAAACATAAATGGTTCATATCTGAAATCATGACACTCGGCCCCAAAGTGACAAGCATGAAGAGAAACAAGTAGTAGCAAAGATGATAAACACAATAAGATGATGATAGGCAACATGCCCTCAACAATCTGACGAACTATTACATGATCTAACTCATCCAATACCTACCATCCCCTTCGCCTGCAGCAGGGAATTACTCACACATGAAAGGGGGAGACACGGAAGGGTGATGGAGTGATGATGGTGATGACGATGGCGATGATTTCCCCTCACCGGAGGCCAAAACAATCTCCAGATTAGCTCTCCCGGAGAAGAACAGAGGTGGCGGTGGCTCCGCGATGAGAATTGGGATATCGACTTCTGTTCTGAGATTTCCTCGTCACGGGTAAAAATAGGGGGTCGAAGTAGGGCCAGGGGAGGTGGGGGCCCTCCAGGCGACCTCCTGGCGTGGCCAGGGGCTTGGTCGCCTGGGCCAGGGGTGGCCCCCCTCTGGCCCATCTTCTGGCTCATGGGTCCTCCGGTTGCGTGGATTTTCTGTATTTTTCTGAGGTACCTAAAATTCCTTTTTCCTGCACATGAGAAAACCATACAGGCAAATCTGCTGAAAACAATAGCAAAAGTGTTTGGAAAAGTCAATATGTTTGAGACATATCAATCATCCGCTGGTATGTTGCCCCGACGTTCTTCAACCCAAAAGACATTGTATTATAGCAGAACACGCCGTACGGGGTGATGAATGAAGTGTGTTATTCATCTTCATCCTTCATCCTAATCTGGTTGTATCCTGAGTACGCATCGAGGAAGGATAGGAGGTCACATCCTGCGGTGGAGTCGATGATCTGGTCGATCCTTGGAAGAGGGAAGTGATCCTTTGGGAAGTGCTTGTTGACGGGTCCATAGTCGATGCACAACTGTAGTACGTCGGTGTCTTTCTTAGGTACTAACACGAAGTTTGCGATCCACGTGGCCTTCTTTGTAAGATATTGCGCGATAGAAAACAAAACAATTCTCTCACATGAGGAAGCAACATCCAAGATACAATCTAGAAGATGCTAGTAACGGGGAGAGTAGATCATCATACCCTCGAAGAAAACGCGCGTTGAACGTTTATTTCAACGCAGCTTGGTAAAGTTGTTGAAGTTCGATCCGATCAGCACTGCAAACGAGTAGTACTCCGGAGACTTGCACACGTACAGCTCAATTGTAAGAGCAAGTTTTGCCCCCGAAGGTTTTGGAGATTGTTGGACAAAGCAGTAGTGGAACTAACATTGTTTTCGAGTATAAACAGATACTTAGGTTCCGAAAAAATGGAGTTTGCAAGTAGAAGGTCGAAGGACAACTCACTGCAGCGAAGCTGCAGTCAACTACCGAAACCTTTGAAGGAAGACGACCCCCCAAAAATGTCGTCGAGAAATAAGCTCTCGAGTAAAAGTGCAACGAGGAGAAAGCTGAAGCTGGTCGAAGACTTAGTCTTTTTACTAGTTTCTCTTTATTTTCTTGAGTCGTAGGAAAAACCGTACTATCAAGAGGGCTTTGCTAGTTGAGATCTTAGTCGAAGTGAATTTGTTCTGCTCAACCTAAACCCACAAAAAGCCTACCGAGAGAAATCTTACTGAGTCGAGTGAATATATCGAAGGAAAAGTCATCGCACTTCGTGCCTTCGAGAGAGAACTCGTTCGGTAAGTCAGCTTACTTGCTCCGCAAGAAAAGTTGCGCAGTGATTGGAATCCGACCGTTGTGGACACGCGTCAAGCGGTTGCATCGGGTCATTTCACTCATTGGGATCGCCACCTATAAATACCCCGCACCCACCCGCCGTTTGCGGTTGGCTGCTCCACTGAAGATTCTAAGACAAAAGTACTAAGAGCACCCCAAGAGGGATTCATCGAGAGAAAACCAAAGCCCAAGTCTGAACTGAATTGAGAATTTCACAGAGACTTAGGTTGATATTAGTCGATCTTTTTATCTTGGAGAACTGCAAGTCTCCTAGATGGTTAGGCGTCGCCTGTCAAGCAGTCGAAGAGAAATTGTCGCTGCTGAAGGAAGTTTGTAAATGTCTCAGAGATGTCCTGAATCATCTACCACGAGTGAAAACTGGACAAGCTCGAGGAGTTTGTTGCAGTGGAGAATAGGACGGAGAGAGTTTTGCTCCAGGTGTTCAATCACCAGTCCCTCCAACCAGACGTAGCACTTTGCAGAGTGTGAACTGGTTTACCAAACATCTTCGTGTCAGGCTCATTTTCCTTCTTGTATTTACATTAAGTATTTACTCGTTGCATGTTTGTCTTCGATGTTTTCCTTCGCTCCCAATCCTTTCGAGCCATGCATGTCTTTCGATAATGTATTTCCTTCGAGATGCCCGTAGTCCTTTGTAGTTTGCATGAATTCCTTCTAGGTTCCTTAGAATTTTTGGAAGTGATCATTCACCCCCTCCTCCTCTAATCATTCTTGAGCTTTCAATTGGTATCAGAGCTAGGCACTCCCTACGCTCTGCGTATTTTGGTCTAACCACCTGGAGTGTTGTCAAGAATGTCGTTTGCAGCTGTTCGCTCGGGCGAACCGACTCCTATCTACAATGGGAAGGACTATCCTTATTGGAAGGACAAAATGAAGAGGAACATCATGGCCATCAACTCTGCCGCTTGGGAAGTTGTCAAGAATGGTTTAAATGTCAAAGACAAAAATTCTATCACTCATAAAGAGGCAAAGAAGAGGGAGCTTGATTCTGAAGTCTGGGTGTTCATCACAAACCATCTGATTCCTGAAAATTATCATGAAGTCAAGAATATTTCTACGGCCAAAGGTGTCTGGGACTATCTCGAGAAGATTGGTGAAGGTGTCTCTACCCAGAAAGATGCTCGTATTGACACCCTTCGAAGCAAATTCTATCGATTCAAGAGGCACGAGGGAGAGAAAGTCAAATCCATATGCAGAAGACTCACTGCTTTGTCAAATGAACCGATTTCCCTCGGTGCCGAAGAAATTACCAATCGGATTGTTGTCAGAACTTTTCTCCGTTCCCTTGATGATTCCTTCGATCACATTGTGCTGATGATCAAGGAAAGGACTGATTTCAAGGATCTAGTTGCCGCTGATATTCTCGAGAGACTCAATACCTTCGAGATGGAAGAAGAAGAAAAACGAGATGTCAACGGAACTCGAAGAAAATATCATGCACTCAAGGCCAAAGATTCACATCACTCCTCTCCTAAAGCTAGTTCTGAATTTGTAGGTGCCTCAGATGAGCCCGAGAATATTGGAAAAGATCTGGCACTAATAATGAAAAGATTCAACCGCTTCCTGAGAAGGAATTCCTCTTCACCGAAGAAAAACTACTCTTCCAGACATTCGAGCAATTCATCACAGCATCGATCATCATCCAGAAACTCTTTAGTGAAGGATAACTGTTGCTACAAGTGCAAGAAGCTAGGTCACTTCATTACTGGTTGTCCTCTCTAGGAAATTGAACATAGATCCAAGCATTCTCACAGCAACTCTTCGAGGAAGTCACACAGATCGAGCAAAAACTATGAGTCGAAGAGATATGATTCAAGGTCCAGAAAAGACAAGAAAGATGGTTCTGATGATGACAAGAAGAAGAAGTATCACAAACATCGAGAGAGTTCTTCCTCGAAATCACATTCCTCTCGACGCAAGATATCGCACCGTGCCAAGGCCTATCTGGGTAAAGAGATGAACTCTGAATATGAAGCCTCCGGTTCGGAAGCTGAATCAAACTCAAGATCTGGTTCTGGTTCTGGTTATGAATCTGAATGGAGTTGCCTGTCTAGCATTTTCTTCGAACAAGACTTCAAGTTCATTCTTCACCAACCAAGGCAGTGAATATGAATCTCTAGCTTACTACTTCATGGCCAAAGCTAAGGTATCTTCCTCTAAGAATTCCTTCGATACTTCTGATGGATCTGCTTATGAAAGTCACTCTAGGATAAGCTATGCCAAACTTGCTAAAATTGCTTCTATCCAACAAGATGAACTAGATTCTCTAAGTGAAACCATTCAAAAATATGAGACTCTGCTGATCGATGAGATTGAGAAAGGTCAAACTTTGATTAATGAGCATGCTGCTCTGAAGGAAAAGTATGATGAACTTTCCTCGCGGAATGATCTTCTCTTAGTGGACTACGAGAAGCTAACCTATGAATTCCTTCAAAGGAAAATGGCTCTCGAGAATCTGAGAGAGGCTCATGAAGAGTTGGAGAATGTCAATCTCACTCTCATCGCTCAACATAGCTCAGAAGCTAAAAATGAATCTACTTCACCTTGCTTGAATTGTTTGGAACGAAGTAAAATTGAGTCTATTTCTGAGAAATCGAAAGGAAAGCAACCTATTGTCATTGATGATGCTAACCCCTCGAACAAGGAAACCATTACCGAGGAACTCCTCAGGTTGAAAGATCTATTTGAAACAGGCATGTTCAAAATTGTTCAGGGACACCAGTACCTATGTGATATCCTAAAGAAGGCTCTACTTCATAGGAATCCTCGAAAGGAAGGAGTTGGTTTCGAAAGGAAACTCAACCCTGATGGAACCTACTGGGAACCCGAGCAGTATCCTAAAACTGTCTGGGTTCTAGCGAAAGAAAATCCCATTGATATTGCTAACCTTTCAGGTTTCAACTGCAAAATTGATAAGGCTATTGTTGATGAATCACTTGATTCTGACTACAAGCTTATCAAAGATCATGAAGGAAAGGTGTCTGTGGAATTTGTTGGTACTCCTCCGAATAATGGTTTCTATAAGCGACAGATTTGGGTTCGCAAATATCTCGTAGAAAAACTGCCCCCTAACCATTCTATGCAGGGAAAATCTTCGGTACCACCGAAACACTACTATTCTCTCGAGGATAGAAATGAACCCTTGGTGCCTGCTTCAATTGTTCCCCAGAAGGAATATTATCGAGTTGGTAGAAATGTTTATCGTCATCGTGATAATAACGACAAAATTTCTTTTATCTACCAGTACTCTAACCCCTCGTCGAGGAATTATATTTATGGTGTGCTTGATGGTCCCCCTCGCCAATATAATCTTGTTCGCTATAATACCGCTGCTTCATCTAGCACTTCCATGACTTCTCAGTCACCTGCGCGTTTGTGGGTGGTTAAGAAGAACTAATTCTTCTGCAGGGCTATGTTTCCGGTGGATCCGAATGGGTCATGGATAGTGGTTGTAGAAATCATTTGACCGGAGACAAAGATTTGTTCACCGAAGACAAACTTACTGAATCTTCACAGAGATATATTACCTTCGGTGACAACAACAAAGGAAAAGTGCTTGGTTTGGGTAAGGTTGCTATATCGAAGGATAAGCATATTGACAAAGTTATGCTTGTTCAATCTCTAGGATATAATCTTATGTCTATCTCAAAACTTTGTGATATGGGTATGCTTGTACTGTTCTCTGCTTCTCATTGTGTTGTCTTTTCACATGATGATTATTCCTTCGTGTTCGAAGGATATCGCAAAGGTGATCTTTATATTGTCGATTTTTCTTCGGGACTTGCAATGTCCACATGCTTAATGGCTAAAGCCACATCTGGTTGGTTATGGCATAGAAGACTTGGTCATGCAGGAATGAAAAATCTTCAAACTCTTATCTCGAAGAAGAATATCGTTGGAAATGATAATGTGAAATTCGACATAGATCATCTATGCAGTGCCTGTGAAGCGGGAAAGATTGCCAAGAAACATCACTCAGCAAAAACTATTATGACTACTACTCATCCTCTTGAATTCCTTCATATGGATTTATTCGGTCCTCAAAATTATGCTAGTCTCGGAGGTAACATGTATGGTCTGGTTATTGGTTATGATTTCTCTCGATATACTTGGGTTTTCTTTCTAGATGACAAGAGAAAAGTTGTCGATATCTTCAAAACTTTCGCTAAGAGAGCACAGACCGAGTATGAATTATCTCTCAAGCATATCAGAAGTGATAATGGTAAAAAATTCAAAAACACTCATATCGAAGAATTTCTTGATGAATATGGCTTTACTCATGAATTCTTGGTTGCTTATACACCACAACAAAATGGTGTGGTCGAGAGAAAGAATCGAACACTTATTGAAATGGCCAGAACAATGCTTGCTGAATAGAAGACTCCTATCAGGTTCTGGGCCGAAGCTATTAACACTGCATGTCATATCATCAACAAGGTTTATCTGCACAAATTTCTGAAGAAAACTTCACATAAGCTTATCTCTGGTAAAAATCCAAATGTTTCATATCTCAGGGTTTTTGGTGCTCCATGCTATATCAGAGATATGAATCACAGATCCAAGTTTGCCCCAAAGGCACACGAAGGTTTTCTCCTAGGTTATGGTTCGAATTCTCACACTTACAGAGTATACAACTCTCATCTTGGCAAAGTTTTAGAAACTGTAAATGTTCGATTTGATGAAACTAACGGCTCTCAAAAGGAGCAATTACCTCTTAACCTGGATGAACCGCCTATGGATGAAGTTATCAGGTACATGGCTATTGGAGATATTCGTCCTGTCGAAGGAAAAGCGCATCAAGTCAACCAGGATAGTGATGGTCCAATGTTCCCACACATAGCCCGAGGCGCTGGAGATCAACTGTCGCGCCCCCAAAATCAGAACGTGTAAAGTAATCATACACGCAAGGTACACGATCGAGATCAGGGTGCCACGGTGAGATATCACAACACAACTCTATCAATAAAATAATATAAGTTGTTTAATACAAGCCAGGGGCCACGAGCGCTCGAATACAACAGCTCGAGAGCACAAAGTTAGTGGAAGCAATAGTATCTGAGTACAGACACAAGGTACACATGATCTGCCTTAAGAAGGCTAGCACAAAACAACAACGATCGAAAAGGCGAGGCCTCCTGCCTGGGAACCTCCAAATTACTCCTATTCAACAGGGAACTCGACGTCGTAGAAGGCATCGGGGATCTTCATGTTGCGGTGGTCGGCATCGGGGATCTCCTGCTCCTGGACTCCAAGGCTCCAACGTCGACTGCAGCGGCCGATCAGGCACAACAAAAAGGGGGAAATAAAACAAGGGTGAGTATCTAGCATACCCGCGAGTCTTACGTCCGCTACTAAGCATTTATGCATTTGTATCAATGGAAAGGGGAGGCTGTATATAGTGGGCTGCAAGGTAGAAATCAGAATAAGGATAAGAAGCTAGGCCTATCGAAGACTAGCATCTTCTGACGAGTCTTGCAGCACAAGATGAGAACAGCCAATAGTTTATATAAAGCATAAAGTAACAATGAAGCAGAAGTTGCTGCAGCATTGTATAATAGTAAGTTGTAAAGATTAATAATAATAATGCCTCCGAGTTCCCCTCCTCGACTTCCCTGCGAGGAAGAAGACCCGGAACCATACAGTTTAATAGTAGTAGTTTGTAGTGGTAAGGTCCAGCTTCAGCATAAAGCTTCCTGTTACCTTGGACACGGCTATTCGAATAGATTAAACTCCCTGCAGGGGTGCACTACTGTTCAGCCTGCACGCTCAGATCTCCAGGGTGGCATACACCTTGTTATGGAATGCCCCACCGAGGCTATCCGACACATCGCAGTTCATCCTAGGCTCAGCAGAGAGGCCATTTGTCGGGACCCGGGGTTTGCATATGTAATTCCAGTCACAATTCAATCATATGGAGAGCCGAGAGCCATACCCACTTGTCTAAGCAGACAAGGCCAAGTACAAGACACTCTCGGAAAGCTCGAACGTGAGGGGCATCCCATCCAGGCCGGATGATCAACTGAGATGGGTCCTCATCGCCCGCTCACAAGTCTAAATGATTATGGGTGGTGAAATCCCATACTCACAGACAAGTCGCCTCAACCATATTATCGATTGAATCATCACACTTACATAAACAGACTCCAGCCCGATCTCTTAGTCGGGGTCTCGGGCGGGCTCGATCATACAACAAAGTGTGCCACGTGACAGAGTCACGAGCAATCGCACCGCGATGCCCCAAGCTGCGCACATCTAAGGGCCACTTTGTGTATAAAAGACCGCCGGCAAGAACTCAACTAAGCTATCGAATCCCACACTAAGACATGCACGTTATAATCATACACGCAACATACATGTCTAGTGTAAACAGCAGGTAACACAACATGAACTCTACAAACTCATAGTTTTATTGCATCTGCTATACAGAGCAGATATAGTAGTGTTACAAGCAGAGATCACATAACTGTGACCCAACATTACATCATACAACAACGGAAGCAAATTATGTCTTAGTAAAGACAAGGTTAACAAATGTCTTAAGAAGCCTTTAAGAAAACACAACGACCCTCCAGAGGGACCAGGATGCTGTCTGGGACTACATTACTTCGTCGACGTCGAGCTTGAGGGGGAGTCCACCATCAGGTTCAGTGGTCTCGTCTCTAAAACATAGAATAAGAAAACGTGAGTACAAAGTCGTACTCAGCAAGACTTACGTCAGAACTATACTACTCATGCTCAGGTATTAAGGTAAAGGCAAGTGGGGTTGTAATGCAGAAAGCTTTGACTTGGCTATCCTGTACTACGACTACATAGAGTTGAGATAAGAGGCGCACACGAGTCCATCTACTCTTGATCACCACATCAATACGCAACTATGGATCCTTCCTCGACTTCCCCACGAGGAAGCAACCCAAAGTACTCACGCTTATCTTGCGATTTTTAGAGTATCCATTTGAGTTGTCTAATAATCAAGTAAAGATCTCCAAGTAGTCCATAACCGCGGACACGGCTATTCGAATAGTTCATTAACCCTGCAGGGGTGTACTTCTTCACATACGTAGCTACCACTTATCGCCTAGAACTCTTCACCTTCAAGCGGTGTCGGCGAGGATAGTACCACGACACTTACCTCACGGCTCCAACTCTAGTCCAGGGGATCACCCATCTGAGTATGTACCCCAATCGGGAATCCGGCCGGGGTTTCCGTTTAGGACCCAGACGATGTATGGACGGTCCGACAAGCCCACCTCGACGGATGGTGTTGCGCTTGCCTAAAACCGTGCTACGTTATGAAAGAAAATAGAATAAAATTAACCCATGCGAATCCTGGACCATAGTCGGGGTGAGTTAATAGGTCGAGAGGGGTCAATGAGCCCAACATGTGGTAGTAATCTGTGTCTTGGATCACAACACAAGAACTCGGGGCCTAGGGCAGTGTAAATGAGACAACCCACTGTGTACTCCTACACAACCTCTCATTGTTCACTTATATTAGGGTGACTTCACCAACACGTTACCACCTTGTTGCATGTGTTCACTACCATCCCAATACATCACCCAGATAGATCAACTTCATTGCATACAACTCTAGCATGGCATAGCATAACATGGATGAAGGGCCACATGATGAACACAAACAATCTTGTATCTGCTAGGTTGAGGTTTTCTTAATACTGTGGCAGCAATGATAGGTCATGCAAAGGATGGGTTCAACTAGCGATAGAAAGGTAACATGTGAATCACCTAATCATGCATAAGAGAACAAGAGGGAAACTGGATTTTTATAGATATGATCAAAGGGGGTTTGTTTGCCTTATTGTCGGGACTCAGGGGTGCCACTCTTCGGAGAAAACAGGGACAACGTCCGGCGATGGATCTATCGAAAAGAAGCAAACACCGAGACAACAACAATGTAAACATCACATTGCAATGCACATTCAAGAAATGAATCATGTCATGGTACTGATGTGATCTATGTTCAATTTGCAACAAGTTAATTGAAGTTGATTTGAATAATAAATTCAAATTCAAACTCCAAATGTTGTTCAAATTAGCCAAAGTAGCATTTGCTAATGTTTGGATATGGTAAACCATGTTGTCATGTGTATGATATGCCTCTGATGTTCATGTGATAAGGTTGGCATTACAAAGATTTAATTTGAAATGATATAAACATTTATTTTGAATTATTCCAAATAGCCCAAATAGCTAAATGCTACTGGTCCATCATCATAGATGTGTTTTTATACATGAAAATATGATATTTGGAATCCTTGCATTTTTCTGATGATTTTTCATATATTACACTTTTGATTTGGAGTTATGGTTTAAAAGTTATTGAATTTCAAAGATTTAATAGTTTTCTGGAATTTCTGTTAAAAAAGAAATTGATTTAATGTGCCAGGCTGACGTCATCATGATGCAGGGGGGGCTGACCAGTGGGGCCACTGTGTCATTGACTCAGAGTTAAAACTCTGTTTTAATTAAACTTTTAATTTAAATTGGGGGGGCTGGCCCCACCTGTTAGTGGCTTAGGCCAAACTAAACAGGGGATTAGCCCCCTAATTAACCCAGTGGCCGGCGTTTAGCCGCCGGTGGCCACAGGAGGCGGCGGCGACCTCTGATGCTGGGCTCTCCAGGCTCGGGAGCAGGTGGGGAAGCTACCAGGGGGTAGCCCCTGCTCTTCCGCATCCAGCGCTGCATCACAGGAAGCTCGGGGGTGCCGGAATCCATGGCGGGGAGAAGCTTCGCGGCGGCCGGCGCACGGCTTCGTCGGAACGGCGACAGGGGTACAAATGGAAGCACTGAGAGGGGGTAATCGGGTCGCCTGCTCACCCTGGTTTTGCTGGAGAGGCCGGGAGCGACGAAGGAGTTGTTGTGGCGGAGAATTCGCCGGAGTCGTGCCACGGTGGCCGGAGAAGAACGGTGAAGCGGGCATCTTCTAGGAAGCTCCCGCGCTCGGGATCTTCAACTTGGAGATGCTGCTCGTCGTCGCGCACCTGCTGGACATCTCGGTTCGGCGTTGGGAGCTCGATGGCCGCGTCTTCTCGTAGGGGGTGGCCGGCGGTGAGCTTCGGTTCACGCGGGAACGACGAGTTTCAGGGGGGGAGGGCCTGGGAGAGAGAGGGGAAATGGAGAGGGCGCCTAGGGGGTTCTCTTGGCGACGTGTAGAGGATGGGGAGCCCCTCGAGCAAGCAGGATGTGGCATGCCGTGGCGGGCATGCGCTCCACGCCTCTGCCAGAAGGCAGAGGTTGAAGACGCCCCTGCCCCTGGCAGGCTGGGCCGCCTTCTGCTGCACTTGGGCCAGGTGGGCCGGAGGTAAGAGAGGTAGGTGGCCTCGGCCTTTTTTTTCTTTCTTTTATTTTTATTGCTTTCTGTAATATTTGTTTTGAATTGAATTAAATATCAATTCATTTTATAAAATCCTCAAATATTTATCTTGGACATATGTGACATAGTACTAGCCACTCCCAAGTTTTGAAAATTTTTGAAATTCAAAAAATTTGAATTTCAATTCAAATAGTATTTAAATTTAATTTCCAAGCCTCAGTTTGAATATTTGAAAAATCCATGAGCATGGTTTTGACTCCAAATCATTTTAAAAATGATCACACTCATTTATAGGACTTTTCAAAATTGTTTGGAGGAATTTTGGAAAAACTTTTTATCTGGCCTTTTTATTTAAATTCTTTTTTAGGCTTTTCCAAATCCCCAATTCTTAAACCATAGAATTTAAACATGATGCAAATATTCTAGTAATTAAAGCTCATACCAAAACTAGGGTTGTGACAACTCGCCCGCACTCAAAAGAATCTCGTCCCGAGATTCAGAAGTAGTCGGGAAGAGGGTGGGGTACTCGACTCGGAGACGGTCTTCTCATTCCCAGGTGGCTTCCTTTTCAGAATGATTGGACCACTGCACTTTAAGGAACTTGATCTTCTGACGTCGGGTGGTACGCTCAGCTTCATCGAGGATACGGACGGGATACTCTCGATACGATAGGTTTTCTTGGAGATCAAGCGTTTCGTGATCTACTTCGCGGATGGGGTCCTTGAAGCAACGCCTGAGTTGAGATACGTGGAAGACATCGTGAACCTGAGAAAGATGCGGGGGTAGTTCAAGTTGGTAGGCAACTTCTCCACGTTTAGCTAGAATGCGAAAGGGGCCTATGTAACGTGGGGCCAATTTGCCTTTGATACCGAAGCGATGGGTTCCTTTGAGAGGAGTAACCCGGAGGTAAGCCTTCTCGTCCAACTCGTAGCTCTCTGGCCTATGATGACGATCATAGTAGCTTTTCGGAAGAGACTAGGCTGTTTTCAATTGCTCATGAACAATGCGAACATTCTCTTCTGCTTCCTGGATCATATCCGGTCCAAAGAATTGTCTTTCACCGGTTTCTGACCAGTTCAATGGTGTTCGACATTTTCGTCCATAGAGAAATTCGAAGGGTGCCATGCCCAAGCTAGATTGGAAGCTGTTGTTATAAGCAAACTCGAAGAATGGAAGAGATTTCTCCCAACTCTTTCCGAATGAGATAACACAGGCTCTGAGCATGTCTTCGAGAATTTGATTGACTCTTTCTACTTGACCACTTGACTGGGGATGAAAGGCGGTGCTAAAGGAGAGATGGGTTCCCATAGCATTTTGAAAACTTTCCCAAAATTGAGAGGTGAAAAGACTTCCACGGTATGAATTGATTTCCAAAGGAACACCATGGAGAGAAACGATCCGGGAGACATATAAATCCGCTAACTGGCTAGCAGTTATACTCTCGCGAACAGGAAGGAAATGAGCAACTTTTGAGAGACGGTCAATGACCACGAAGATGGCATTGTTTCCCTTCTGAGACTTTGGAAAGCCAGTGATGAAATCCATACTGACTTTATCCCATTTCCACTCAGGAATGGCTAAAGGTTGAAGAGTACCAGCAGGTCTTTCATGCTCTGCTTTCACACGACGACAAACATCGCACTCAGCAACAAATTGAGAGATTTCTCACTTCATCCTAGTCCACCAAAATCTCTGGCGTAGATCTTGATACATCTTAGTACTACCAGGATGAATCGAGAGAGGGGTGTCATGAGCTTCCTTAAGGATCTGCTGCCTTAGATTCCTATTCTTCGAAACTACCATCCTATTCTCGAAGTACACAGTACCCTCATTGTCTAGGGTAAAACATTTGGCCTTACCGCTAGCAATGTTCTGTTTGATATATCGGATACCTCGAGCACATTGTTGAATAGCTTTGATTTGATCCTCAAGAGTTGGTTTCACTACCAAGGTGGAAAGGAATCCATGAGGAACAATCTCGAGATTCATCTTTCGAAATTCCTCATACAGAAGTGGTTGATACTGTTGTAACATGAGGTTGTTACAATACGACTTATGACTTAGTGCATCAGCCATGACATTGGCTTTTCCTGGGGTGTAAGAGATACTCAAGTCGTAATCTTTTATCAACTCTATCCAGCGTCTTTGCCTGAGGTTAAGATCTGGCTGGGTGAGTATGTATTTGAGGCTTTGGTGATCGGTATAGATTTCACAACGATTACCAAGGAGGTAATGTCGCCAAGTCTTCAGGGCATGAACTACGGCAGCGAGTTCAAGATCATGGGTAGGATAGTTCTCTTCATGTGGACGCAACTGGCGTGAAGCATAAGCTACCACATGTCGATCTTGCATAAGTATGCATCCTAACCCTTGCCGTGAAGCATCAAAATAGAATTCGAAATCCTTTTTGGTGTCTGGAGGCGCACGTACGGGTGCAGAAGTCAATCTTATTTTTAGCTCTCGAAAGCTTTCCTCGCACTTGGGGGTCCATAGGAATTTCTTATCTTTCTTGAGGAGTTCAGTTAGAGTCTTTGAAACTTTGGAGAAATTCTCAACGAAACAGCGACAATAGCTTGCTAAGCCAAGAAAACTCCTAACTTGCTTAACCGATTCAGGTGGAGTCCAGTCAAGGACGGCCTGAACTCTCTCGGGATTCACAGCAACACCTTTCGCAGAAATCACGTGGCCTAAGTAGGTCACTTCTGGTAGCCAAAATTCACACTTGGATAACTTGGCATAAAGGCGATGCTCTCTAAGTTTCATCAATACCAGCCTAAGATGTTCTGCGTGCTCTTCTTCGTTCTTCGAGTAGATGAGAATGTCAACAAGATAAACCACAACAAATTTATCTAAGTACTCCATGAAGATCGAATTCATTAAGCGCGAAAAATTGGCTGGGGCATTGGTTAAACCAAAGGACATGACGGTGTACTCATAAAGACCATAATGAGTAGTGAAAGCCGTCTTGGGAATGTCCTCATTTCGGATTTTGATTTGATGATAACCTAATCTCAAATCCATCTTGGAGAAGACAGAGGATCCAGCAAGTTGATCATAAAGATCATTGATCCTGGGAAGTGGGTACTTGTTCTTTATCGTCGCTAGATTTAGCGGGCTATAGTCTACGCACATCCTTTCTGTTCCATCTTTCTTCGTTACGAACAGAACGGGGCAACCCCATGGCGATGAGCTAGGGCGGATGAAGCCTTTTGCCAACGAAGCTTCCAGTTGGATTTTAAGCTCAGCTAACTCATGTGGGGCCATCCTATATGGGCGTCTGGAAATTGGGGTTGTGCCTGGTATAAGATCCACTATGAATTCCACACACCTGTCGGGTGGCATTCCCGGCAACTCTTCTGGAAAGACATCCGGAAAGTCACAAACTATCGGAATATCTTCAAGGTTAGGAAGGGGATGTTCATTCAACGAATATAGCTGGGTTTCTGAACCTTGAGATGCAAAATGGACTATCTTGCCGAAAGGATGAGTGAGTTGGACTGATTTAGTGGCACAATCAATCTTGGCACGATGTTTTGACAACCAATCCATACCTAAGATGATATCAATATCTGAAGATTTGAGGGCTATGAGAGAAGCAAGGAATACAACATCCTCAACGGCAATTTCATTGTCATGACTTACCCTACTGGTACGCCATGTGAATCCTGGAGTTTTAATAATGAAAGGGGTAGGCAACTCCTCAAATGAGATGTCATGCAGGAGTGTGAACTTTTCAGACAAAAAGGAATGAGAAGCTCCAGAATCAAATAGAACAGAAGCTGGTTTGGAGTTAACAGGAAGTGTACCGAGTACAACCTTAGTATCCTCTTGGGCTTTTTTGATGGTGGCATGGTTCACACGTCCGTATTCAACAATAGAGGACTTGGCTTTGGAAGGCTTTGGTGGCTTAGCTTTGGCTTTATGTTTTGGACGAGGAGGAACATTCTCTTGCAATGAACACTTTCGTGCAATGTGGCCAGGGTTACCACACTTGTAGCACACTCGGGTGTTAGGTTGTGGAGTTTGGATGGCAAGCTCTCTACTAACTTTCTGGGTTTTCTTGCTTTGTGGAGATGGCCTTGGAATCAAGTGCGAAGGAAGGGCCCTAGTTGGGATCCAAATTCGACGTTTCTGAGAACCCAAACTAGAAGAGGAAGCAAGATCACGATCACACTTGCGAGGCTCTTCAAAGACCTCATTTCCATGCTCAGCTCTGAATGATCTATTGACCAGATCCTCGAAGTTGACGAATTCAAGAAGATTGAGATCATGACGAAGGACAGGGATAAGTCCCTTGCGGAACCTTGCCTGCTTCTTGGCATCGGTTGATATCTTCTCAGGGGCATAACGAGAAAGACGATTGAACTCAGTCCTGTACTGATGAACAGTCATATTTCTCTGAGATAGGTTGAAGAACTCTTCCCTCTTTCTTTCCATCAACTCATCCAGAATGTGGTACCCTTGGAAGGCATCACATAACTCCTGCCAAGTCACTACGTGAACATCAGGTTGCATTGCAACAAAACTTTCCCACCATTCACCAGCAGCACCTTCCAGAAAGTATGTCGCAAACATCACACGATCATCTGGAGAAACATGCGCCGTCTCAAGCTTACGCTCGATGGAACGGAGCCAATCATCGTCATCCAGGGGCTCAGATGAACATCGCAAAACTGGCGGTTTCAAAAGGATAAAATCCTGGATGGATATTACCGCATCTCGCTGAAGAGAAGTATTCTTCTCAATGAGCTCCAAAAGGCGTGTTTGATCACGTCAATTCCGCTCAGCCTCCATCATGATTTCCGCTGCAGAAGGCGGTGAAGGAGGATCATCATAACCACTTTGATTACTGTGACCAGATTCAACACATCTAGTTCCACCTGACATTCTGTGTGATAAAAATCAACAATCATAGTAGGATTTATGATGGAATCAAAGCAAAGATGATATAATTTAAGAGCGGACAAGATTGTAATGCAAAAGCATTGGAATCACGGAAAACACGGGACAAATCGGACAGCATAACGTCTGTTCCGGGGTGGAAAAATAAATCAATATGCAAGAATGATCAGAACCTTCTCAAAAGGCTTGATGGAATGGTGACTCTAGACAACCAAAACATTCCTACAGCTATTGAGAAGCAAACAACGAGATGTTCTAGTATAGACATAGATGATCCTAGTCCTATCATCCCGTAGAAAAGATAAGGGTGACTCAGAACTCAGAACGATGAGGGTAAGGAGAAAAATGAATCCTTACGTTGTTCCCTTATACCCAAAGTAACTATATAACTATAGAATGCTAGACACGACTTCGGCCAAGGTTTAGTAATCCTACAGGCAGTACTGCTCTGATACCAAGTCTGTCGGGACCCGGGGTTTGCATATATAATTCCAGTCACAATTCAATCATATGGAGAGCCGAGAGCCATACCCCCTTGTCTAAGCAGACAAGGCCAAGTACAAGACACTCTCGGAAAGCTCGAACGTGAGGGGCATCCCATCCAGGCCGGATGATCAACTGAGATGGGTCCTCATCGCCCGCTCACAAGTCTAAATGATTATGGGTGGTGAAATCCCATACTCATAGACAAGTTGCCTCAACCATATTATCGATTGAATCATCACAATTACATAAACAGACTCCAGCCCGATCTCTTAGTCGGGGTCTCGGGCGGGCTCGATCATACAACAAAGTGTGCCACGTGACAGATTCACGAACAATCGCATCGCGATGCCCCAAGCTGCGCACATCTAAGGGCCACTTGGTGTATAAAAGACCGCCGGCAAGAACTCAACTAAGCTATCGAATCCCACACTAAGACATGCATGTTATAATCATACACGCAGCATACATGTCTAGTGTAAACAGCAGGTAACACAACATGAACTCTACAAACTCATAGTTTTATTGCATCTGCTATACAGAGCAGATATAGTAGTGTTACATGCAGAGATCACATAACTGTGACCCAACATTACATCATACAACAACGGAAGCAAATTATGTCTTAATAAAGACAAGGTTAACAAATGGCTTAAGAAGCCTTTAAGAAAACACAACGACCCTCCAGAGGGACCAGGCTGTTGTCTGGGACTACATTACTTCGTCGACGTCGAGCTTGAGGGGGAGGCCACCATCAGGTTCAGTGGTCTCGTCTCTAAAACATAGAATAAGCAAACGTGAGTACAAAGTCGTACTCAGCAAGACTTACGTCAGAACTATACTACTCATGCTCAGGTATCAAGGTAAAGGCAAGTGGGGTTGTAATGCAGAAAGCTTTGACTTGGCTATCCTATACTATGACTACATAGAGTTGAGATGAGAGGCGCACACGAGTTCATCTACTCTTGATCACCACATCAATACGCAACCATGGATCCTTCCTCGACTTCCCCACGAGGAAGCAACCCAAAGCACTCACGCTTATCTTGCGATTTCTAGAGTATCCATTGAGTTGTCTAATAATCAAGTAAAGATCTCCAAGTAGTCCATAACCGCGGACACGGCTATTCGAATAGTTCATTAACCCTGCAGGGGTGTACTTCTTCACATACGTAGCTACCACTTATCGCCTAGAACTCGTCACCTTCAAGCGGTGTCGGCGAGGACAGTACTGTTGGGAAACGTAGTAGAAAACAAAAAATTTCGGCCTACGAATCAAGAACCCAAGATCATCCAAGAAGATTGCATACAAGGTTTTAGGTCATGGCTCACCAACCGATGTAGCGGAAGTAGAGTTGGTGAAGCTCGTGGACGTAGTGGAAGTAGATCTCGCAAGTTCTCCCACGAACAGTCCCTCGATCAATCCCACGAACAAGTCCCGCGATCTAGTCCCACGGACAAGTCCCATGAACAAGCTCCTCGAAGAAGGGTCGAAGGTACGACCCCTCCATTAGTATCCACACATCCCGTAGTAGAAATCCAGCAGTGCTCCGCCGTCCAGAGATGAACGCCACCGAGAAAACTAGAGGGAGAAAACCCTAACGGATTCCGATCTAGAACAGCGTCTAAACCGGGGTCTAAAAGTGGAGCAACGGGGTTTAGAGGAGGGAGGGTGGCGCATAGGCCTTGGGGACAAGTTGTGCTGCGCCCCCCACCCCTCCCCCACATTATATAGGTGGCCAAGAGGCCCTTGGGGCGCAATAAGGGGGGTGGGGAGTCCAACTTGGACTCCCAAACCTTCCCACCGGAAACCTGCCATATTGGAGAGTTGGACTTTCCACCTGGAGGGGGATTCCTTCCCCTTGGTGCGCCCCCCACCCCTTGGCCGGCCAGGGCAGCCTAGGTGGCTTGCCCCCCAAGGCTAGGGGCGCAGGGGAGTGGGTGGTACAGCTCGGAACCTTCCGGAACCTTCCATGACCTTCTAGAAGCTTCCGGGACCTTCCGGGACATACCGGGACCGTTTCGGGACATTCCGGACACTTCTGGAGCACTTCCAATACCTTCCGAAACCTCTAACGAATGTTCCGGAGCCATCTAAATGGGTTTCGGAGCCATCCGGGCAAAGGTTATTATGTCCGGTGAACACAACATATTGTTTAAACTGTCCACCGATCACCGAAACTATTCCGGTTGATCGTAAACTTTCCCATTACCATTTTCATATGTTCCGGAACCACCTGGGACTACTCCAGAGTGATCCGGACATATCCTTAAATACCCAAAACTACTTTTGGTGCCCTTATGAACTATTTCATAAATCCCCGGAACTACTTCCGGTACCCGTATGAACTATTCTGCTTTGCTTCCACAAAACCTTCTACCATTCCAGTATTCTAACAGACTACTGCTCGTTAAGTGTGTGACCCAATAGGTTCGGTATAATGCGGACATGACTCAGAACATCTTCCGGACATAGGTCAACAGCCTTTTGTCAATAGCCAATAATCAACAGCGGAGCCATGGACACCCATGTTGACTCCCGCACATACACGAAGAAACTTCGAGTGAACCATTATGTTTAGTCATGTACCATTCCCTTTGCTTCGTGATATATGACAAAGTTAGAGGAGAGATGTTTGGCACCCATGTGTAACAACTTCTTGAACACAAGCCACTCGTTATCCTCTTTGCTCATTTGTCCATTTTCTCGTTATCGTATTCCGGTATCCCCGTGACTGAATCACAATGCGTCTGGCCAGACTATAATGGATACCGTCATACCGAGTGGGCCCGAAGTGAATATCTTCTTCATCGTGAAGCAGCAAATCCCATTCTTGAACTATCACAGTCACTAGCCACACCATCTGACATACCCAGAACTTATTTTACTACTTCCCATTTACGGGAGGATTCATCTAAGAACCAAAGCATGTCTTCCTGTGTGAAGCAACTCGATACTCTCATGGTCTAAGGAATTACGTATATGATAAAAATTCATGATATGACTTATAACGTAGTTACGATGTGATCTCTAAGTATATCATTCAATACTGGGGTCGGTTCAACATCATTGTTCTGCTAACAATATGTTCCCATTTCTACTGACATCCTTGTTACAAGAACAATGTCCATGATTAAGAAAACGTAATCATCAGTTAGCACATGAGCTGGTCTTAGAGGCTAAACCAGGAACTCTTGGTGTTTACATTTCCACACATGCAAGTGAGTTTTCTTCTGAATCTCATAGTCAGGGTCATTGCAATTATAGCACAGAAATATAAACATTAATTACGAACGTGGAAATATATATAATAACATTTTATTATTGCCTCTAGGGCATATTTCCAACAGTCTCCCACTTGCACTAGAGTCAATAATATTATCAGTGCTTGAGAATTTTACACCTATGGCATACCGGTGTAATACATGCTTCATTTGTGGTATAGACTTCATCATCGGATCTGATGTTTCAGGCCCGTTTCTATCTTGCATATCTTCGCGTTTTCACGCTATCATAAAATTCACTAATTTTATCAGTTTAGCTTTGTATATGTTTGAATCATTTGGCAGGACCTTGGTTCCTTTAGAATAAGTCATGAAATCATTCATAAATGTTCCATGAGCTTTAAGCATCTTGGAAACCATACCATGTTCATAAATGAACTGATGATTCAAAATACCCTCCCTTGTTACTTCTTTAAGCAACAATATACTTAGCCAGTGTTATAGAATTCGCCACAGTATCGAACTTGACAAAGTTCCTTCATACTGCGCCACCCTTACGTGTGAAACACATAATCCCAATTAAAATCGAAAATCGGTCGGAGTAAGTATGAAGACTGAATTGGTGTAACTATTTACATCAAAAATTCAGCTGGTGTAACCCATTACAACGAGCTCTTCATTCTCTCCATTTTCCGAGAAACAAATCTTATCTATCATAAGTTTTAACTTTTCACTGTTTGTCCAATAATCAACATATTGATCACTTTGGTATCTTGCTCACAACCTTTTGGAGCGTTGGACATATCTGGTCGTTTTACATATTATGGTGTACATGATTAATCCAAACACACAGGTGAGTGGAATTCAATTCACGTGTTTTTGCTTATCTGTGTTCATCAACACTGATTTCTGCAAATAACTTTTCACCACGACTTTGGCAAGAACATGTTTCTTGGCATTTCATACTAAACTACTTTAGTATCATGTCAATATGCAGTGTTGGCTTTAGCATGATCAGGCACTTACTATCTTCATAGATCACTGTGCTCAATACTAATGCTATATCAGCCCAAGTTCTTCAACTGAAAACTATTTCCAACGAAGTCCTTAATCGTGTCAAGAAATTTACATCATTTCTAATCAACAATATGTCATCTACATAAGGTTTTAGAAATATCATTCAGCTCCCACTTACTTTCTTGAATATTCAAGCATCTTCGTTATTCCTGATGACAACAAACTCTTTTGGCAATTTCATCATAACGAAAATTCCAACTCCATTGTGCTAGCCTCAGTCCATCACTGGACATCCAAGGCTTGCATCTATTTTAGCATCCTTTGAATCTACAAAACATTCCGGTCGTATCACATATACGTCCTTTGTTATTTTTCCGTGTAGGAACATTGTTTTGACGTTCATTCTACCATATCCTATAAATGAGATATGTAGTAATTGCTAATATAACCCGAACTAACTAAAGCATCTCTACGGTCGAAACTACTTCGCCGTAGTCAACCTTTGAACTTGCTAGAAAAAAAATTTCCAACGAGTTGAGCTTTATGGATAAAACAATTTCATCCGAATCAATTATAGATCCATATAAATATATATATATTCTTCAGACTTTTAGTCTTTCGGAGGGTCTACCAAGTTCAAAACTTGACTTACTTCCATGGATACTATCTCGGATTATTTGGCATTTAGCCAAATCCCGGAGTCACGGCCCATCAACGCTTCTTTGTATATCACAGGTTTATCATTGTCGAACAACAATATCTCGTTTTACATATCATGAATGTTTGTACGAGTTTTGTCTAACCTGTGTGGTTCAGCTGCGCACTTCTCTGAAGATTCAACAATCTTTGACAAGTTGCACTTTCCTCCCACTCACTCTTTTGTAAGAAACTATTTTTCTTCAAAACACACCGTTCTTAACAACAAACAGTTTCGCTTTTGTGTAGTGATAGAGGAATACCAAAACTTTTGGCATAACCTTAACAAAGTAGCACTTATCTGATTTGGGGTTTTGAGTATGTCAAACATATGCCTCATATACCCAAATTTTAAGAAAAGACAACATGGATTTAGCAGTCCATACCACATCTAATATGGTGTCATTTCAACAGATTTGATGATGCTCTTTTCAATGTAAAAGCCGTAGTCACTAACGCATAACTTTAATAAGTATAATGGCAAATTGATAAACGTCATATTTGATCTTTACCGTGTCATACATGGCTTGATTACATCTCTCGAACACTTTACTCATACTGATGTTCCGGGAGACGCAAGTTATGATAGTTCTTCACAACTCATCAGACGTTCACTAAACTTGTAACTAAAAAATTACTTTCTACAATCTAATTTACAGAAGCTTTATTTTCTTGTTACAATGAATTTCTATTTCACTCTAAAATTCCTTGAACATTTCAAAGATTTCAGACGTATGTCTCTATTGAACAGATATCCACATATCTACTTCAACTCATGAGTGAAGATAGGGAATCCACTGCACACAACTACACTTATTGGACTACACACATCATCATGTATGATTACCAATGGTTTAGTTGCCCGTTCATGTATGGCCTATTAACGGTGTTTTAGTCACATTACTTCGAGACAAAGATCGCAAGCGTCAAGTGATTCATAATCATATGACTCGAAAGTCCATCACTTATGGAAATTCTTCATGCATGTTATGTCACTTGTGATAAACGGCAGTGCCACATCTATGTGGTATTTCTGTCAGTCTTGCGACGTTTAGCGTCAGTGTTATGGATGTTTAGTATTATTATCAAGATTCATAACATACACCCTATTCATAATGGAAGTATGGCCTTTACGTTATTCATAGCTTTGAACAACTCTCTTGCAAAAAACATGATTCAAAATGATTTTTTGCAACAAGGCTAAAGTGTAGTAACAATTTACTCAACTCTAAAATGAATTATGAAGATAATCATAGAGTCAACACACGGTATAGTAAACCTTTTACCGTGTTCCCGAGCGTGTCAAAACTCATCATTAGCTAGTCATAAAGGCCATAGTATTTCTTGCATCGAGTTGCAACAATATGCAATCGATGTGATATTCCGGTGATCAACAGTTTAATCACAATATACAGAATCCACAATTAACTGCTTAATCATGATTCCCAAGAATTACATCTCTTGACCAGCAATGAATTCATCTATAACTCCGTATGACTTTCATTTCTGAGCTGGTTATTCGAGTCTTCTTTCATTTTGCCTTTATACGTATCATAGTTCTATTTCCAATGTCACTCCTACTCACAGAAGATCACACATGATCAAGGGTGGCGCAGGCCATGGACTTTACGGCGTGTAAGTCTTACTAACTCCCTATGGAACTTCCTTTCCCTTAATCCTCATCATCATATGATCATTGTTCTTCTGGATCCCACACTTATCAGTTTTGTTTAGAGCACAATGAACATTTTCACTAATGCTTACAATCATACATTGTACTAGATATCTTATATCCAACATTAATTGTCTTACTACTGAAAACTTATTTTTCAGTTCCATGAATATAACATAACTATCCCAAACTTTTCGAAGTTCGGGTTTCATGGTGGTGAAGACAATGCACTTAGCTGTCGTGGAATTCTAGCATTTTGGATTATGGACATAAGTCACATCATCCATAGCATCAGCGGGAGAGCATAAAAAATTTGCGATAGGACAAGCTCCTTCTCGACACTATTGAGGATAGTCCTCACAATACGGTACCAATCGTAAAGTTTTTACCAGATAAAACAGTTAATCAAAAACAATTGGGAAGGTGGTAACGCGAGCCATTATTCTACAACGATAATGCAAATACTAAGACTTTGTTCATAATTAAGTTGCACTTGTGATTAGTCAATTTAATTACTAAGTGCGCTCCCACTTAGATCAATATCTCTCGTAATTGATGCTGAAGTGATTCAAGATCCGACCCAATCGTCCGCCATTGATGTGACATCACTGATGACTTAGATTGGACCGGTAGGCCAACTTGCCAATCACAACACATGTGATTCTTGTTCATCTTTCGATGGGCGTGTTCCGGTAGCAAACTTTTATCCAAACCGTCAAGACAACCAAGTGTAATGCGCTGTGTGTTCTTTTAACACACCCGCCTTTTATGCGTCACACATGTGTGCACCCATGTGACATGACCTGCTCCGATGTGAAACATAGTATAGACGGTGCTACAGTTGGAAGAACACTATCAACTTGATATTGTTTTGCGAGAGATCACCCTAATAAAACACGACTACCGCGCATCAAACAAGGGTGCATCAAAGGGATAAACATCACAGGCAGTTCATAAAATTATGTGATATGATATAGCCCTTTGCTTCGTGAAGTCTTCGTAGTCTTCACGCCGTCGTGGTAGAAGTCACCGCGTTCACCAACTTTCTCCTTGGCGCCGGGAACATCACCACGGCTTCCGGCATGTGCGTCGGGGTCCACCTCCGCATCGTAGATCATCACCTTGCATCTATCTATTGCTTTGCCTTGAGCTAATAAACAGTTCTGGCACGCAGGCCATAATTAAGTGACAATCATATGACTCCAGTCATCATGCCGTACCACGACACGCAGGTCGCGAATAAATATTACATAACATATAGCATCTCATACAAACACATTGCAAATCTTGAAGGCTATACCACATCACATGCATTCTCTGCAAAAACGAGTTAGATCGCTATCTATATGGGTTGTTGCAAATTTTATCGTGGTTGCTAAGTAGGTTTACAAGGCAAACGAGAAACCCTAGACAAAACAAAACACGATACTTCTTTTGTTGCTAGTTTAACATACGGGGTGCGTGTAGCAACTAATGCCACAAGCCAAATTTCGTTAAACGCTTGACCCCCGTGTGGATTTGAGTTCATAAAATCCACAAGCCCGTTCATGTAAAATTTTCTATAGCAAGACTAGGATGAGATCCAAGGAATTTGATGTAGTCCATTATCAAGGCAACCAGCATACTAAGAGCAGCATAGAGGGATCATGGCAAAACTCAAACCTTGTAGCAAAATCACATCATGCCGTCGAGCAAAGAAAAGATCACATGATAGGGAAGAAAACAAGCAAATCAATGCCTCATATCAACATATGATCTACCTAAACATGCATCTAAAAAAGGATCGCTCTGATACCACTGTTGGGAAACGTAGTAGAAAACAAAAAATTTCGGCCTACGAATCAAGAACCCAAGATCATCCAAGAAGATTGCATACAAGGTTTTAGGTCATGGCTCACCAACCGATGTAGCGGAAGTAGAGTTGGTGAAGCTCGTGGACGTAGTGGAAGTAGATCTCGCAAGTTCTCCCACGAACAGTCCCTCGATCAATCCCACGAACAAGTCCCGCGATCTAGTCCCACGGACAAGTCCCATGAACAAGCTCCTCGAAGAAGGGTCGAAGGTACGACCCCTCCATTAGTATCCACACATCCCGTAGTAGCAATCCAGCAGCGCTCCGCCGTCTAGAGATGAACGCCACCGAGAAAACTAGAGGGAGAAAACCCTAACGGATTCCGATCTAGAACAGCGTCTAAACCGGGGTCTAAAAGTGGAGCAACGGGGTTTAGAGGAGGGAGGGTGGCGCATAGGCCTTGGGGACAAGTTTTTCTGCGCCCCCCACCCCTCCCCCACATTATATAGGTGGCCAAGAGGCCCTTGGGGCGCAATAAGGGGGGTGGGGAGTCCAACTTGGACTCCCAAACCTCCCAAACCTTCCCACCGGAAACCTGCCATATTGGAGAGTTGGACTTTCCACCTGGAGGGGGATTCCTTCCCCTTGGTGCGCCCCCCACCCCTTGGCCGGCCAGGGCAGCCTAGGTGGCTTGCCCCCCAAGGCTAGGGGCGCAGGGGAGTGGGTGGTACAGCCCGGAACCCTCCGAAACCTTCCATGACCTTCTAGAAGCTTCCGGGACCTTCCGGGACATACCGGGACCGTTTCGGGACATTCCGGACACTTCTGGAGCACTTCCAATACCTTCCGGAACCTCTAACGAATGTTCCGGAGCCATCTAAATGGGTTTCGGAGCCATCCGGGCAAAGGTTATTATGTCCGGTGAACACAACATATTGTTTAAACTGTCCACCGATCACCGAAACTATTCCGGTTGATCGTAAACTTTCCCATTACCATTTTCATATGTTCCGGAACCACCTGGGAGTACTCCAGAGTGATCCGGACATATCCTTAAATACCCAAAACTACTTTTGGTGCCCTTATGAACTATTTCATAAATCCCCGGAACTACTTCCGGTACCCGTATGAACTATTCTGCTTTGCTTCCACTAAACCTTCTACCATTCCAGTATTCTAACAGACTACTGCTCGTTAAGTGTGTGACCCAATAGGTTCGGTATAATGCGGACATGACTCAGAACATCTTCCTGACATAGGTCAACAGCCTTTTGTCAATAGCCAATAATCAACAGCGGAGCCATGGACACCCATGTTGACTCCCGCACATACACGAAGAAACTTCGAGTGAACCATTATGTTTAGTCATGTACCATTCCCTTTGCTTCGTGATATATGACAAAGTTAGAGGAGAGACGTTTGGCACCCATGTGTAACAACTTATTGAACACAAGCCACTCGTTATCCTCTTTGCTCGTTTGTCCATTTTCTCGTTATCGTATTCCGGTATCCCCGTGACTGAATCACAATGCGTCTGGCCAGACTATAATGGATACCGTCATACCGAGTGGGCCCGAAGTGAATATCTTCTTCATCGTGAAGGAGCAAATCCCATTCTTGAACTATCACAGTCACTAGCCACACCATCTGACATACCCAGAACTTATTTTACTACTTCCCATTTACGGGAGGATTCATCTAAGAACCAAAGCATGTCTTCCTGTGTGAAGCAACTCGATACTCTCATGGTCTAAGGAATTACGTATATGATAACAATTCATGATATGACTTATAACGTAGTTACGATGTGATCTCTAAGTATATCATTCAATACTGGGGTCGGTTCAACATCATTGTTCTGCTAACAATATGTTCCCATTTCTACTGACATCCGTGTTACAAGAACAATGTCCATGATTAAGAAAACGTAATCATCAGTTAGCACATGAGCTGGTCTTAGAGGCTAAACCAGGAACTCTTGGTGTTTACATTTCCACACATGCAAGTGAGTTTTCTTCTGAATCTCATAGTCCGGGTCATTGCAATTATAGCACAGAAATATAAACATTAATTACGAACGTGGAAATATATATAATAACATTTTATTATTGCCTCTAGGGCATATTTCCAACAAGTACCACGACACTTACCTCACGGATCCAACTCTAGTCCAGGGGATCACCTATCTAAGTATGTACCCCAATCGGGAATCCGGCTGGGGTTTCCGTTTAGGACCCAGACGATGTATGGACGGTCCGACAAGCCCACCTCGACGGATGGTGCTGCGCTTGCCTAAAACCGTGCTACGTTATGAAAGAAAATAGAAGAAAATTAACCCATGCGAATCCTGGACCATAGTCGGGGTGAGTTAATAGGTCGAGAGGGGTCAATGAGCCCAACATGTGGTAGTAATCTGTGTCTTGGATCACAACACAAGAACTCGGGGCCTAGGGCAGTGTAAATGAGACAACCCACTGTGTACTCCTACACAGCCTCTCATTGTTCACTTATATTAGGGTGACTTCACCAACACGTTACCACCTTGTTGCATGTGTTCACTACCATCCCGATACATCACCCAGATGGATCAACTTCATTGCATACAACTCTAGAATGGCATAGCATAACATGGATGAAGGGCCACATGATGAACACAAACAATCTTGTATCTGCTAGGGTGAGGTTTGCTTAATACCGTGGCAGCAATGATAGGTCATGCAAAGGATGGGTTCAACTAGCGATAGAACGGTAACATGTGAATCACCTAATCATGCATAAGAGAACAAGAGGGAAACTGGATTTTTATAGATATGATCAAAGGGGTTTGCTTGCCTTATTGTCGGGACTCAGGGGTGCCAATCTTCGGAGAAAACAAGGACTACGTCCGGCGATGGATCTATCGAGAAGAAGCAAACACCGAGACAACAACAATGTAAACATCACATTGCAATGCACATTCAAGAAATGAATCATGTCATGGTACTGATGTGATCTATGTTCAATTTGCAACAAGTTAATTGAAGTTGATTTGAATAATAAATTCAAATTCAAACTCCAAATGTTGTTCAAATTAGCCAAAGTTGCATTTGCTAATGTTTGGATATGGTAAACCATGTTGTCATGTGTATGATATGCCTCTGATGTTCATGTGATAAGGTTGGCATTACAAAGATTTAATTTGAAATGATATAAACATTTATTTTGAATTATTCCAAATAGCCCAAATAGCTAAATGCTACTGGTCCATCATCATAGATGTGTTTTTATCCATGAAAATATGATATTTGGAATCCTTGCATTTTTCTGATGATTTTTCATATATTACACTTTTGATTTGGAGTTATGGTTTAAAAGTTATTGAATTTCAAAGATTTAATAGTTTTCTGGAATTTCTGTTAAAAAAGAAATTGATTTAATGCGCCAGGCTGACGTCATCATGACGCGGGGGGCTGACCAGTGGGGCCACTGTGTCATTGACTCAGAGTTAAAACTCTGTTTTAATTAAACTTTTAATTTAAATTGGGGGGGGAGGGGCTGGCCCCACCTGTCAGTGGCTTAGGCCAAACTAAACAGGGGGTTAGCCCCCTAATTAACCCAGTGGCCGGCGTTTAGCCGCCGGTGGCCACAGGAGGCGGCGGCGACCTCTGATGCTGGGCTCTCCGGCCACGGGAGCGGGTGGGGAAGCTACCAGGGGGTAGCCCCTCGCTCTTCCGCATCCAGCGCTGCATCACAGGAAGCTCGGGGGTGCCGAAATCCATGGCGGGGAGAAGCTTCGCGGCGGCCGGCGCATGGCTTCGTTGGAACGGAGACAGGGGTACAAATGGAAGCACTGAGAGGGGGTAATCGGGTCGCCTGCTCACCCTGGTTGTGCTGGAGAGGCCGGGAGCGACGAATGAGTTTTTGTGGCGGCGAATTCGCCGGAGTCGTGCCACGGTGGCCGGAGAAGAACGGTGATGCGGGCATCTTCTAGGAAGCTCCCGCGCTCGGGATCTTCAACCTGGAGATGCTGCTCGTCGTCGCGCACCTGCTGGACATCTCGGTTCGGCGTTGGGAGCTCGATGGCCGCGTCTTCTCGCAGGGGGTGGACGGCGGTGAGCTTCGGTTCACGCGGGAACGGCGAGTTTCAGGGGGGAGGGCCTGGGAGAGAGAGGGGAAATGGAGAGGGCGCCCAGGGGTTCTCTTGGCGACGTGTAGAGGATGGGGAGCCCCTCGAGCAAGCAGGACGTGGCATGCCTTGGCGGGCATGTGCTCCACGCCTCTGCCAAAAGGCAGAGGTTGAAGACGCCCCTGCCCCTGGCAGGCTGGGCCGCCTTCTGCTGCGCTTGGGCCAGGTGGGCCGGAGGTAAGAGAGGTAGGTGGCCTCGGCCTTTTTTTTCTTTCTTTTCTTTTTATTGCTTTCTTTAATATTTGTTTTGAATTGAATTAAATATCAATTCATTTTATAAAATCCTCAAATATTTATCTCGGACATATGTGACATAGTACTAGGCACTCCCAAGTTTTGAAGATTTTTGAAATTCAAAACATTTGAATTTCAATTCAAATAGCATTTAAATTTAATTTCCAAGCCTCTGTTTGAATATTTGAAAAATCCATGAGCATGGTTTTGACTCCAAATCATTTTAAAAATGATCACACTCATTTATAGGACTTTTCAAAATTGTTTGGAGGAATTTTGGAAAAACTTTTTATCTGGCCTTTTTATTTAAATTATTTTTGAGGCTTTTCCAAATCCCCAATTCTTAAACCATAGAATTTAAACATGATGCAAATATTCTAGTAATAAAAGCACATACCAAAACTAGGGTTGTGACACCATTCGCCGGACTATATCCTATGCGCAAAGGGGTCTAGGTCCCTCACCCTTGCACGCTCCTGCACAGTACGAGACTGGCCGGTGAAGCAAAAGCAAATCGAAACACACCTCCTCCAGCAAAGAAGACAAGACCGCTTCCCGGCAATCAGCCTGTGGTACTGCTGACGTCTGAAGAGCTTTCACACAAACTACGACGTGGAGGGCCCACACCGTAATCCCACGTGTAGGTAGTGCGTATAGACGAACGGGTCTCTCAAGTCATCCACCGAACCATTTAGCATTTTAATTAACCTGCGTGACCACCGTTATCGTTGCCTCGACTTAACTGACCCGCGGACAACGACAGCAGTCAGGACCACCAGTACATTGGTGCCTGCCCTGTCGTCCCACCAAGTCTCTGCGGTTACCAACAAGGTGAACCGTCTCCTTACCTTATCTCGCGTGTGCTCTTGGTAGAGCTCGACTTTCGTGGTTTGGTAACTCTCGCGAGATACGAGAAGGGGCCAAGCACGCCAGTAACGTCGGTCGTACCCTCCCTGTCGTTCCCGACGCAATACCGCTCGCGGGCACCGTTGGGTCGCCCGACTTCTTAACTTAAGGACAACCGTTGCTCAGGTACCTAGAGCGACTATACAAAGTCAGCAACGAGTGGAGGTACGAGGATTACTCCTCGATAGCTCACACTTGATGGTGGCTCGGCAGAGCCGAGCTACGGGGCTTTAGGCGGTGTCTGCATTGTACCGTACCTGTTACAGTTGATATATCGTATCCGTGTTCACTCCCAGAATGATCACAACCCTGCTATCTAATCCTAGCTAACAATGCGCAGGGCTCAATACTGAATATAATATATATTTATAACGGGCAGCATAGGATAAAGGAAGGTACAACAAGGGGCGACTAAACAGGATATGCAATTGAATAGGATTGTAACGTAGCAGCAGTAGTAACCATGCCTAGTGCAAGAAATGTACGGAAAAGATAGGCGATATCTGGGGAAGAGAATGGCTCTGCTTGCTTGGAAGCCCGATGGTAGGGGTAGGGTCGTCGACGAAGTAGTCATACCCGGCAGCAGTGTAGTCGACGGTAGCAGTGGGGTCTACCGGAGAATAAAGGGGGAAGAAACAGTAAATATAAAGCAATCATAGCAAACATATGAATGGCATGACGTATGCAATGTTAACGGTGCTCTAACGCAGTGCAATGCACGTTGCACGGAGCGGGAATTCATCTGGGGATGAAATACCAGCTCCGGGTGATTACCGAACAGGGTGTCCGAAGGGGGAAGGGATCATGCCGGAGGTGTCGTGGACATCCGACAAACGTATGGGGTGTATCCGTGTTAGTTGAGCTATTCTGAACAACTTTCGTGTTCAGAATAAATTCATCTGGATACTTCGACAGTACCGGACAAATCATCGGACAGACGGTCCGGAGGGCGACGGTTCGATGTTCGGTGTGTTAGAGGGGTGTGGTTGGTATACGGATAGCGTATCCGTATTCGTTATATTTTTCTGATCAATTTTCATGTATAAAGTTTTTGAATCTCACTTACGGTTTAAAAGATATTCAAATTCAAAGTTTAATTCAGTTTAAATCATTTTTTTGGATTATTTTTATTAATAAAATGCAACATTATCCAGAACAAGGGTTGACCAGTCAAACCTGACCAGTGGGTCCCACTGGTCAGCCTCACAGTGCTAATAATTCATTTTATTTAAATTTAAATAGCAGTGGGGGCCACATGTCAGTGACGCACACATTTTATAAATCAATAATTTTAAATACTGACAGCTGGGGCCCAGGTGTCATAGACACATATGTTTAATCAACAGGTATTTTAATGAATCAAATAGTTAAGTGGGGCAGGGCCCACTTGTCATACATGCATATAATTAATCAGACTTTATTTGAAGTAACCAATGGCCTTGGGCCCACTCGTCAGTGAGGTTAGTGGGCGGTTAGGGGATTAACTGCCGGATTAAGCCACAGGGCCCACCTGTCAGTGAGGTTATCCCCTGGCTTAACCACACGGGCACGCCGGCGAGGCCGAACTCCGGCGAGGTGGCCATTTTGGCCGACTCCGTCCACGGTTCGTGGCGCCGTTTGCTCCGTTCGATCGAGCAGAGCGCCGCAAACCGATCTGTGGTGGTGGTGGGTGACGGGGATGACCGGGGCGAGCTTGAGGATGACAATGGCGGAGCTGCGCTCGGGCTCCAATGGTGAATGGCAACTCCTGACGAAATTGAGCGCTCTAACAGGCCAAATCGCACCCACCGCATACAAGGGTCACGATGGTGCACTTGGCGCGGACGGAAACACGGCGGAGCGACCATACGGTCGCCCACGGCGACGGACAGAGTGTGCGAAAGAGGGGAATCCTCTACGGGAAAAACCGGAGGCTGCAGGTACATGGAGATGGTGTGGCTGCTCACCCTGAATGCGTCGAGGGGGCAGCGGGCTCGACGGAGGCTCAGAGTGGCCGGAATTTGCGACGTCGAGCGGCGACGCAGAGGAGGTAGATGGCGTTGATCCCGTGAGCTCGAGGCGTCCCCGGCCAGGCGCTTGCAGGAGGTGACGAGGGCGATGACGGCGGTGCCCCTGGACAAGGTGGCACGGGCGCGAGTGGCCGGTGGCCGCGCCGATTCACGTCGGCGGCGACGGCGGCGTCTGTAGCAGTTTGCCCGAGCGAGAGAGAGAAAGGCAGGGGAAGAAATGAGGCTTGGCCTCGTCCACGGGGGCGAGGGGAAGATCTTTATCACGCGCAGCACTGTAGCCATGGCCGTTATCGCACACTGAGGAGAAGGGGGGCGGGTTGTCGGAGGTGTTCGACGGCTGCGCTGCCTACGCGAGGTGGGGATGAACAGCGCGAGGAAGGGGACGAGGGGGAGCGGTTGGGCCGGGGTGGGCCTCGCCCCAGGCGGGGAATAGTCTTTTCATCTTTTAGGTTTTCCTTTCATTTATTCTTTTCTGTATTTTCTTTTCTGTCTTGTTTTAACTGTTTTTGCATTTTTATAAAATGTGTAACTTGCATCTATATTAGTGTAGCACTTTATAATAGTGCCACAAAAAGTTTTCTGCCCAAATAAATTCATTTGAATCATTGCTATATTTAAGATGATTAAATAATGTTGTTTTGCTACTGTTAAGATTTCTTTGCACTATTTAAATATTCAAATAAATACCCAATGTTGGTTGAACATGGTCTACTGGTTTTTAGGGATTTTCCAAAATTGGTTGCATGAATTTTGGGCAAAGTTTTATTTTGCACTTTGTTTTTTTTATAATCAATTCATAGGGGTCTAGAAAGTTGATTTGATTCATGATGATCAAGGAATGCTTTAGCACATTAATTGTTATTAGCAAAATGATTACTGTAGCACGACACCCGGGGTGTTACATCAACATCCTGAAGTGAACAATGAACAGGACGAAGGAGAACGCGTGAATGAATAAAATGCTCAACCCGAAGGTCAAGCTAAACCTGAAGGAAATGATATCGAAGGACAAGCTGATCCTGAAGGCCAAGCTGATCCCGAAGAACAACCGAATCCGCAAGCTAATGAAGGAATACTATCTCGAGTTCGACGAAGAGTGGACGTCGACTCTATTCTTGAAGAAATTCAATGACCAGGTCGTCCCACCACTCGCTCTCGTACTCGTTTAGCTAACTTCTGTGGAAATTTCTCGTTTGTACCCATGCTAGAACTGACGAAATTCGAGGAAGCCATGACGGACTCAGACTGGATGACTGCAATGCTCGAAGAACTTAACCAGTTTGAGAGAAATAAAGTCTGGTCCCTTGTCGATAGACCTGATCTCAAGAAGCATAATATCATTGGTACCAAGTGGATTTTTTGCGACAAGCAAGATGAAGATGGTATTGTGGTAAGGAAGAAAGCTCGACTGGTTGCACAAGGTTACACCCAAATCGAAGGTATTGATTTTGGTGACACTTATGCTCCAGTTGCTCGACTTGAATCCATTCGTGTCATGCTTGCTTTTGCAAATTACAATGGTATATTGCTATATCAAATGGATGTCAAAAGTGCATTTCTTAATGGTGAAATCGAAGAAGAAGTATATGTTATGCAGCCACCAGGTTTTGAAGACCCTAAGAATCCTGATAAGGTGTACAGGTTGCACAAGGCCCTATATGGGTTAAAGAAAGCACCTCGTGCTTGGTATGAAACTCTGAAGGATTTCCTTCTGAAGAAGGGCTTCAAACCAGGAACAATTGACCCGACTCTTTTTACTCGTGCATACAAAAATGATCTTTTTGTGTGTCAAATTTATGTCGATGATATTAGATTTGGCTGCACTAACCCTGATATAAGCGAAGAATTTGCTCGAATGATGTCGAAGAAGTATGAAATGTCTATGATGGGTGAATTGAAGTTGTTCCTCGGACTTCAAATTCCGTCAACAGAAGAATGGGACATTTATCTCTCAAGAGAAGTATCTCAGAGATTTCCTGAAGAAGTTTGATCTTGTCAATTGCAAAACTATCAAGACTCAAATGCCCACGAATGTCCACCTAGATGCAGATGAGAAGGGCAAACCTTTCGATCAGAAGAAAATCGCTCGATGATCGGTTCGCTTCTTTACCTTTGTGCATCTAGACCTGACATTATGCTATCAGTTTGTATGTGTGCTCGTTTTCAGGCAAACCCAAAAGAATCACATCATATTGTTGTAAAGAGAATTCTTCGTTATCTGGCTCATACACCTACTTTGGGACTATGGTATCCCAAAGGTGCCCAGTTTGATCTCGTTGGATATTCTGATTCTGACTGGGCTGGTGATCGAGTCGACAGGAAATCTACCTCATGCACATGTCATTTTCTCGGTAGATCTCTTGTCTGTTGGGCTTTGAAGAAACAGAATTGCGTATCAATTTCTACGGCTGAAGCCGAGTATATTGCTGCTGGTTCATGCTGCACTCAAATTCTGTGGCTCAAGAAAATGCTGAAAGATTATGGTATTCTTGTGAAGAAAATTCCATTACTATGTGATAATGAGTCTGCTATCAAAATTTCCCATAATCCAATGCAACACTCTCGAACGAAGCATATTGATATTCGTCATCATTTTCTTCGAGATCACGTTCAGCAAGAAGATATTGTCATCAGTCATGTTCGCACCGAAGATTAATTGGTTGATATCTTTACGAAGCCCCTAGGTGAGAAAAGGTTATGTGCACTTAGGTGTGAGTTGAACATATTGGACTCACGCAATGTGCAGTAAGAACATAACTTTCGGTACTTTGTCTTATATGTTTACATTCTAGAAGTAGTTTACTTTTGTGATTTCTTTTAGTTTGTTTGTTTGTGTTCTTTTGGTGTTTGTCCTACACACTTATTATTCTGAGTTTTCTATCATTTTGTTTTTCCCTCGGATTGATTAAGTATCGAACCCTGTTTTCCCTCTATCCTATCCCTACCCCATCTCTGCTTTTCACTCGTGAACATGTATATTTGTACTCGATTAGGATTCCTTTCGAATTTCATTGATTCCGAAGGAATATCTATCAAACTTTTATCTACTTTTATACTTGATGTTGGATGAGTTTGGTCTCGGACGTGGAACAACTTTCTTTCGGTTCGTTGGGATTTTCCCGCGATTATCACCACAAAATCCGTCCGTTAAATTTGGAGAGACGCGAGATCTGCGCCGTTGGATTATATTTGACTGTTACGTCATACCCCACCTCTATAAATACCGATCCACCCCCATCGGCACAGTCCTCGCATTCCTTCGACTTCGTCTCTCCCATCTTGCCCCCAAGCTCTCACGCGTGTGACGCCCCCAAAATCAATCCGTGTACAGTAATCATACACACATGGTACACGGCGGAGATTAGGGTGCCACGGTGATAATATCACAGCACAACACTAAACACAAAAGGATAAACAAATATGTTACAATAGAGGGGGTCAGGCGGACCCGAATACATAGGTCATACAAGCCATAATATCTGAGTACAGACCTAGTTAGTCAAGTTTTGCCTTAAGAAGGCTAGCACAAATCACATCAGAGCTACAGATCGAAAAGGCGAGGCCTCCTGCCTGGGATACACCGAACTACTCCTGGTCGACGGGGAACTCGACGTCGTAGTAGGCGCCTCCGGGGTACTCCTGCTCCTGGACTCCAACGTCGGCTGTAGCGGCCGATCAGGCAAAACAGTAAAGGAAATAAAGCAGGTGAGTATCTAATATACCCGCCAGTCTTACGTCCGCTACTAAGCATTATGCATTGTATCAACGGAAAGAAGAGGCTGTATATCGTGGACTGTAAGATAGAAATCCAGAGAAAAGGTAAGAAGCTAGGCCTATCGAAGACTAGCATCTTCCGACGATGTCTTGCAGCATGAGGTAAGAATCAGCCAACAGTTTATATAAAGCATAAAGTAACAATGCAGCAGAAGTTGCTGCAGCATTGTATAATAATAAGTTGTAATAATTAACAATGCCTCCGAGTTCACCTCCTCGACATTCCTGCGAGGAAGAAAACCCGGAACCATACCGTTTAATAATAATAGTTTCTAGTGGTAAGATCCAGCTTCAGCATAAAGTTTCCTGTTACCGTGGACACGGCTATTCGAATAGATTAATCTTCCCTGCAGGGGTGCACTTGTGTTACGCTACACGCACGGATCTCCAGGGTGGCGGGAACCTTGTTAGGGAACGCTCCACCAAGGCTATCCGACACTTCATAGCCCATCTTTCAAACTCAACAGAGAGGCCATCCGCCGGTCTACATCCTAAGTACTCAGGGCCTTGGACCCCAACCCTGACGTACTCCTGCACGGTGCGTGGGTGGCCGGGAAGCCGTAACAAAAACAACACAGCTCGAGCAAAGAAGACAGCGCACTTCCCGGCAATCAGCCCGCGGTACTGCTGACGTCTGAAGAGTCCTCGGACGACACTACGAAGCAGAGGAGCCCATAAACTCGTAATTCCCACGGGTAGGTAGTGCGTACATGGCATATAGCCAACTTAAGACATTCACTGAACCATTTAGCATTTTAATTAACCTGCGTGACAACCGTTATCGTTGCCTCGACTTAACTGACCCACGGACAACGACAGCAGCCAGGACCACCAGTACATCGGTGCCTGCCCTGTCGTCCCACCAAGTCACTGCGGTTACCAACAAGGTGAACCGTCTCCTTACCTTGTCTCGCGTGTGCTCCTGGAGGATCTCGACTTCCGTGGTTTGGTAACTCTCACGGCCAACGATCAGGGGCCAAGCACAACGGTTCACTGGTCGTACCCTCTCTGTCGTCCCGTCGCAATACCTCTCGCGGGCACCGTTGGGTCGCCCGACTTCTTACCTGAAGGACAACTGTTTACAGGACCCTATGGCGGCAAGACAAAGTTAGCCTCGAGTGGAGTACAAGGATTACTCCTTGATAGCTCACACTTGAGGTGCCTAGGCATAACCCAGATAGGGGACTTAGACGGTGTCTGCATTGTACCGTACCTGTGCAGTTATAATATTGGTATCCGCGTTCACTCCCCTGAGTGATCACGGCCCTCTATCTAATCCTAGCTAACAATGCGCAGGGCTCACTGCTGAATAATGCATAATAATAATAATAGGCAGCATAGGATAAAGGAGGCACATCAAGGGGCGACAAAAACAGGCTATGCAACTGAATAGGATTTTAACGTAGCAGCAGCAGTAACAATGCCTAGTGCAAGAAATGTACGGAAAGATAGGCGATATCTGGGGAAGAGAATGGCTCTGCTTGCCTGGAAGCTTGACGGTAGGGGTACGGTCGTCAACGACGTTGTCGTACTCAGCAGCGGTGTAGTCGACGGCAGCAGCGGGGTCTACCGGAGATTAAGGGGGGAAGAAACAGTAAATACACAGCAAGCATATACAAATAGATGCATGATATGATAGATGAAATGTTAACGGTATTCTAACGCAGTGCAATGTACGTTGCTCGAAACGGAAATTCATCTGAGGATGAACTACCGGCTCCGGGTGATTACCGGACAGGGTGACCGGAGGGGGGAGGTATCATGCCGGAGGTGTCGTGGACACCCGACAAAGATAAGGGGGGTGTATCCGGGTTAGTTGAACAATTCCAAACAACATTCGTGTTCAGAATAAATTCATCCGGCAGGTTTTTACCGGCACCGGGAATTATCGACAGACAGCCCGGAGGGGGGGAATGTCGATGATCGGTGTGTTAGGGGTGTGTGGTGAGGGTATGGATAGCGTATTCTTATTCGTTGTATTTTTCTGATCATTTTTCATGTATAAAGTTTTTGAATCTGAATTACTGTTTAAAAGATATTGAATTTTAAAGTTTAAAACATTTAAATCAATTTCTGGAATTATTTTAATTGTTTAATACACATTATCCAGAACAGGGGGTTTGACCAGTCAAACCTGACCAGTGGGTCCCACTGGTCAGCCTCACATGCTAATTAAACATGTTAGTTAAACCTAATTACAGTGGGGTCCCACATGTCATAGGAACATTGCATTTCTATTTTAATTAAACTAATTAATTTACAGGTGGGCCCTAGGTGTAAGTGACACAGGGGGTTTAACTAACAGGTTTTATTTAGTTGATAGGGCATGGGGCCCATCTGTCATACACATGGGGGTAGTTTAACAGGGGGCTTAGGCTTAATCAAAGCATTAGCACTAATCCTAATCGGGCGGGCCCCGCGCGTCAGAGACAGAGGCCACGGGCCGGACTCGCCGACGGCGAGCTGTGCCACGGTCGGTGAGCTAGCGCTCGCTAGGGGCCACCATTCCACGCGCCGTTTGAAGCTACGGCTTCCTGGGAGAGTGCTGCGTCGAATGGTGGCGTTGGCCTCGCCGGAGATGCACCGGAGCGGCGACTTCGACGGCCGGGGCGGCAGACCGAGCAGGAGCTCGACGGCGACATCGAAATAGGGCCCGTGGCGTAGCCTGCGTGTGCGTGATCGAGAGATGGGGGCACGGGAAACGGGAAGACGCATAGGGTGTGCCACACGCACGCACCAGGGCGTCGTGGCGGGCTCGCCGGCGGCGAGGCAGCTCTGCCCTAACGGCGCGTCGAGCTACGACGAGAGCGGAGGGGAGTGAGCGGGTGGGGCATACGGGGAGCTCACCAGGAGCTTGTAGCCATTAAGTGGGCTCGGGGGAGGCGGGGTGCAGCCGGAATTTGAACGGCGACGGAGGCGGCCACGGAGAGGGGAACGGCGACGAGGAGCTCCCGGCAGGCGACGGTGGCTCAATTCGCTCTGTGGGGTGACGAAGACGAGCACGGGGCGGCGATTGGACACGCTGGAGGAGGCTAAAACGGTGAGTCGCCGCGGTGGTTCGCCGTGGTGTCCATGACGGGCTCGGGCGGGAGTTTGAAGACGACCAAGGGGCGAGTGCGAGGGGAGGACGAGTACTGGGGGTGGGAAGGCTTGGTCTTATCTCCACCGGGGGGGCAGGTGAGAGGGGGGAGGGAGCAGGTGGGGTGTGGACATGGCCACAGTGGCCATGGCCATGGCGCACGGCGTGCCCACGCCGGGGTACGGGAGCAGGTGGGGGGGAAGAGACGGGGGCAGGTGGGGAAGGAAGTGGGCCGGGCTGGTGGCCCAGGGGGATGGGAATGGGGATGGGCTTCGCCCATGGGGGGGGTAGCTAGGTTTTTATTTTTCATTTTTCTTTTCTGATATTTTCTGTTGGCATTTATTTTGATCACCATGGAATTTTTGTAAAATGTTTAATGGGTCCATAATTGATGTTGCAACTTAGGTCAGTGCCACAAAAAGTTTTGGGCACCTTTAAAAGTCATTTAATATTTCTATTAACTATTAAATGATTTAATTAGGGTTTTTATCCACTGTTTTGATTTGTTTAAAAATATTTATAGATTAATAAAATCTCCAACTAGGTGGGACATGACCCACTGAATATTTAGGACTTAATAAAAGTGGTTTCACAATTTTTGGAGTAAGTTGATTTTGCACTCTGGTTTTTAATAATCCACCAAAGGCATTTGAAGATTTAAATGGATTTCAATTCAAAGGTCATTTGAATTGAGCTAGGTATTGGTTTGATTCATCATGATCAAGGTCCATGATCACAATGCATTCAAGAATAACAAAGTGGAAATTGAATTTGAACTGGTCCAAGTTGATCAAATAAAAGTTCTGAACAGTAGAGATGAACAGTAACCCTGATTACTGTTCACTGACAGTGAGAGTGTTACAATTCTCCCCCACTACAAGAATTCTCGTCCCGAGAATTTAAGTGGTAGCGAGGAAAAGATCGGGGTATTCATCGCGAAGGCGATCTTCGCGTTCCCAAGTGGCTTCATCTTCAGAATGATTCGACCACTGGACTTTGAGGAACTTGACGGTCTTGTTGCGGGTTCGACGTTCAGACTGATCGAGAATGCGGCTCGGATGTTCTCGATAAGTCAAGTCTTGTTGCAGCTCGATCATATCATGCTCCACTTCGCGGATAGGATCCTTGAAGCAGCGACGGAGTTGCGACACGTGGAATACATCGTGGATTTGGGAGAGGTTCGGCGGCAATTCCAACCGGTATGCCACGGGTCCACTCCTGGAAAGGATACGGAACGTGCCAATGTAGCGAGGAGCCAACTTGCCCTTGATACCGAAGCGATGAGTGCCCCTCATGGGAGTGACACGGAGGTAAGCGTATTCGCCAGGTTGATAGACCATTTCCTTGTGCTTGCGATCATAGTTGCTCTTCTGACGGGACTGAGCAGCTTTCAGGTGTTCATGGATAACGCGAACCTCATCTTCGGCATGCTGAATAACGTCCGGACCAATGAGAGTTCGTTCTCCAGTTTCTGACCAATTCAGAGGGGTTCGACACTTACGTCCATAGAGGACTTCAAAGGGTGCCATCTTCAGCCTAGCTTCATAGCTATTGTTGTATGAGAATTCAGCAAATGGAAGAGATTCCTCCCATTTCTTACCGAATGAGATGACACAAGCTCGGAGCATATCTTCAAGCACTTGGTTGACTCGCTCAACCTGTCCTTGCGACTGGGGGTGATAAGCGGTGCTGAAATTTAGATGAGTTCCCATAGCTTCTTGGAAACTATCCCAGAATCTTGAAGTGAAAATGCGTCCACGGTCTGAACTGATCTCCAGCGGAATACCATGAAGGGACACAATCCTGGAAACATACAAGTCTGCTAACTGACTAGCAGAGATCGTCTCCTTGACTGGCAGAAAGTGGGCAACCTTGGAGAATCGGTCGATGACGACAAAGATGGCATCATGACCCTTCTGTGATCGGGGAAAACCGGTGACGAAGTCCATTTCGATCTTGTCCCACTTCCATTCAGGAATAGAGAGTGGATGTAGAGTTCCAGAAGGTCTTTGATGTTCTGCCTTGACGCGACGACAAATGTCACATTCAGAAACATATCGGGCAATGTCTTGCTTCATGTTAGGCCACCAGAATTGCTGACGAATGTCTTGGTACATCTTGGTGCTTCCAGGATGAATGGACAACGGGGTATCGTGAGCCGCTCTCATGACCTTCGAGGTCATATCTAGGTTCTCATGCCTGCCCTTGCTGTGAGTAACCACTAAACGGTTCTGGTAGAACGCCGCACCTTTGCTATCAACGGTGAAGGGTGAGGGTCTCCCATTGGCGATATCGCGCTTAATCTTGTGTACGAAATCATCATAAAACTGTATACCCTTGACGGATTTGACGAGATCCGGTTCGATAACCAGGTTATTTGCATAACCTTGAGGCACAATCTCGAGGTTTAACTTTTGAAAATCTTCATACAGAGGGGGTTGGTCTAGTTGCACCTCAAGTTCACTACAGTAAGCTTTACGGCTCAAAGCATCGGCCATCACATTAGCCTTGCCAGGGGTGTAATGAATATCCATGTTGAAATCGGCTATTGTCTCGAGCCATCTTTGTTGGCGGAGATTCAGGTCGGGCTGAGTAAACAAGTACTTCAGGCTTTGGTGGTCAGTGTAGATCTCGCAACGATTACCAACGAGGTAATGTCGCCACAGCTTCAAGGCATAAATTACTGCTGCCAATTCGAGATCATGTGTTGGGTATTTGTCTTCGTGAGCACGCAACTGACGAGAGCCATAAGCAATCACCTTGCGCTCTTGCAATAGGACATAGCCTAATCCTTGACGAGACGCGTCGCAATATATCACAAAGTCCTTCTGAGTATCAGGGGGAGCGAGCACCGGGGGAGAAGTTAGCTTGTCCTTGAGTGCTTGAAAACTTTCTTGACATTTATCTGTCCACTCAAACTTGACGCCTTTGTGAAGCAGATTTGTCAGAGGCTTGGCAATCTTGGAGAAATTCTCGACGAAACGGCGGTAATAGCTAGCGAGCCCGAGGAAACTGCGGACTTGCTTGACGGTCTTGGGAGGAGTCCAGTCAAGAATAGCCTGGATACGTTCTGGGGTGACGGCAATGCCATCCTTGGAAATCACATACCCAAGGTAGGTTACTTCGGGAAGCCAGAACTCACACTTAGAATACTTAGCGTATAGTTTGTGTTCTCGAATTTTCTCCAGTATAAGTCAAAGATGTTCAGCATGTTCTTCTTCATTCTTGGAATATATCAATATATCATCCAGATAAACCACGACGAACTGGTCGAGGTACTCCATGAAAATATAATTCATCAATCTGGAGAAGGTGGCTGGAGCATTGGTTAAGCCAAAGGACATGACAGTGTACTCGTACGAACCATAGCGAGTAATGAAGGCAGTCTTCGGAATGTCCTCATCACGGACTCGGATTTGGTGATAACCCAACCTCAAGTCGAGTTTAGAGAACACCTTGGATCCGGCAAGTTGATCATACAGATCGTTGATCCGGGGAAGTGGGTATTTGTTCTGGATGGTGGCTTGGTTAATGGGCCGATAATCTTGGACCAATCGGTTTGTCCCATCGCTCTTCTTGACAAAGAGCGAAGGTGCTCCCCACGCTGAGGAACTGGGGCGAATGAATCCTTTCTGAAGTGCCTTGTCGATTTCCTCCTTAAGTTCAAGGAGTTCATGTGGCGGCATCTTGTAAGGACGCTTGGCAATAGGGGTGGTGCCGGGCTTCAAGTCGATGCCAAATTCAACTTCTCTGATCGGGGGTATTCCCGGCAGTTCTTCTGGGAAAACGTCAGGAAAATCGCGAACGACTGGAACGTTCTCGATGCCTTCGAGGGGGCGGCATTTAAAGCATTCATCATAAATATCTGTGTTTCAGCATTACGGGTAACTCGGGTGGTGTGGTTAACAATCTCGCCGGAGGGGTGAAAAAGTTGGACAGACTTGGTGCCACAATAGAGTGCGGCATCGTGAACTTTCAACCAATCCATGCCCAGAATTAGGTCTATGGTGGAGGTTTTCAGGATGATGGGGGACACAAGGAATATAATCCCTTCGACGTCAATGGTGACATCGTGTACCATCATGGAGGTTTGGCAACGGCCTCCAGGGGTGCGGACAACCATCGGTGGGTTCATCTTCTCAAACGTAATGTTACGCGACAATGCAAATGCTTCCGACATGAATGAATGTGATGCTCCTGAATCAAATAAAACAGTAGCAGGTGCGGAATTAACAAGAAGGGTACCCATCACGGTAGCGGGTTGTTCCTGAGCTTCTTCCACATTAACGTTGTAAGCATGTCCAAGAGCATGAGCAGCAGACCCAGTATTATAGTTGGGGTCCTGTTGTTGCCACGACCATTTCCACGGCCAGCGGGGTGAACTACCAGTTGCTTCTGTTTCTGGGGGCACTCCCTGGAAAAATGCCCAGGTTGGCGGCACGTGAAGCATAATCCATCCTGAGGACGAAGGGGTGTAGCATTGGGTGGTACAGGCAGAACTCTTGGCAACTGCGGTGGCGGAGGCAGACGGGGTGCAGCATAAGACGGCCTTGGAGCAGGGACAGCTGAATGGGTCACACTGGTAGGGAGCCAGATACGACGCTTCTGCGTTGCGCCCGAAGATGAGCCAACGTCACGATAACGCTTCAGAGAGTTCTTGTGCTCCATCTGGGCAGTCTCGACGGTGATAGCCTTGTTCACCATGGTGGAGAAGTTGGCGAAATCATGAACGGCAAGAGCGAGCCTGAGGTCTGGGTTGAGGCCACGGCGGAACTTCTGCTGCCTGCGAGCATCAGTGGTGATCTCTCCTTCCGCATAGCGAGAGAGGTTGAGGAACTCGCGCTGATAGGCTTCAACAGTCATGTTGCCCTGAGTGAGGTTGCGGAATTCTTCCGCCTTACGATCCATGATCCCCTGAGGGATGTAGCGAGCGCGAAAGGCAGACTGAAATTCATCCCAGGTGATGACTTCTCCAACTGGCAGGGAACGCTTGTGGGTGCTCCACCACTGAGCAGTGGCGCCTTTCAGTTGATAAGACGCAAAGTTCACATAGTCGGCTGGATCGACATTAGCAGACTCCAGCTCGTGAGTGATGTCGCGAAGCCAGTCATCAGCATCCAACGGCTGAACAGTGTTGCGGAACATAGTGGGGTTGAGGCGGGTGAAGTCGTGCAGAGTCACGGTGGCATGCTGATGGTGGTGCCCATTCTGATTCGGCTGGGGAAACTGAGCCATGATATTCTGCATGAACTGACGGTTCATCTCGAACTGCTGCATCATCGCGGCCATGTAATCCGGCGGCGGAGGTGGGTCGTTGGCAGCACGACCACGACCACGACCAGCCATCCTGCTAGAATTTAACAGGGGTATTTCAGCGGTGAAAATTTAACGAGATACCGAAATCAAGCTTGAAGTAAAACGACAACGAAAAGGAGGCGCAGATATATATAGGAGTAGTCATATAAGACATACACATTCACACACAGAGTCTATCGAAAATCGGGCAGCGTAACGTCGTAGAAATTAAGGAAAAAGGACTCACTAGGCGGCGCGCAGACCGTGGTTAGGATTACACGACGCAACATAGATTCCACTATGTCAATCACGCCGCAAGAAAACTGTTGGCCACAGGAGTTGATGCCAGAGAACGCGCGGCCTGCCCAGAATGAGAATGGGATCCGCGGTCCGGGACCTGGGGTACGACTCCTGCGACACGACTCAATCAATGGGGGAAGCACCAAAAACGCCGGGTGGGATCAAGAGAACGTGATCCTAATGTCAGATTTTGTAAAACTTACCAGCAAGGATAAGAGAGCAGATTCCCAGAACATAGGTAAGGAGAAAAGGATCCTAATACCATAGATACCACACGTAGTGACATCAATGTGGGCCCGTAAGCCAAATGTTAAGTTAGCAAAATAGTTTTTCAAAGTCTAGACTCAACTTCGACCAAGTAGTGGTGGGGTGGCATCCTACAGGCAGTCGGCTCTGATACCAACTTGTGACGCCCCCAAAATCAATTCGTGTACAGTAATCATACACACAGGGTACACGGCGGAGATTAGGGTGCCACGGTGATAATATCACAGCACAACACTAAACAAAAAAGGATAAATAAATATGTTACAATAGAGGGGGTCACGCGGACCCGAATACATAAGTCATACAAGCCATAATATCTGAGTACAGACCTAGTTAGTCAAGTTTTGCCTTAAGAAGGCTAGCACAAATCACATCAGAGATACAGATCGAAAAGGCGAGGCCTCCTGCCTGGGATCCACCGAACTACTCCTGGTCGACGGGGAACTCGACGTCTTAGTAGGCGCCTCCGGAGTACTACTGCTCCTGGACTGCAACGTTGGCTGCAGCGGCCGATCAGGAAAAACAGTAAAGGAAATAAAGCAGGTGAGTATCTAATATACCCGCGAGTCTTACGTCCGCTACTAAGCATTATGCATTGTATCAACGGAAAGAAGAGGTTGTATATCGTGGACTGTAAGATAGAAATCCAGACAAAGGTAAGAAGCTAGGCCTATCGAAGTCTAGCATCTTACGACGATGTCTTGCAGCATGAGGTAAGAATCAGCCAACAGTTTATATAAAGCATAAAGTAACAATGCAGCAGAAGTTGCTGCAGCATTGTATAATAATAAGTTGTAATAATTAACAATGCCTCCGAGTTCACCTCCTCGACATCCCTGCGAGGAAGAAAACCCGGAACCATACCGTTTAATAATAATAGTTTCTAGTGGTAAGATCCAGCTTCAGCATAAAGTTTCCTGTTACCGTGGACACGGCTATTCGAATAGATTAATCTTCCCTGCAGGGGTGCACTTGTGTTACGCTACACGCACGGATCTCCAGGGTGGCGGGAACCTTGTTAGGGAACGCTCCACCGAGGCTATCCGACACTTCATAGCCCATCTTTCAAACTCAACAGAGAGGCCATCCGCCGGTCTACATCCTAAGTACTCAGGGCCTTGGACCCCAACCCTGACGTACTCCTGCACGGTGCGTGGGTGGCCGGGAAGCCGTAACAAAAACAACACAGCTCGAGCAAAGAAGACAGCGCACTTCCCGGCAATCAGCCCGCGGTACTGCTGACGTCTGAAGAGTCCTCGGACGACACTATGAAGCAGAGGAGCCCATAAACTCGTAATTCCCACGGGTAGGTAGTGCGTACATGGCATATAGCCAACTTAAGACATTCACTGAACCATTTAGCATTTTAATTAACCTGTGTGACAACCGTTATCGTTGCCTCGACTTAACTGACCCGCGGACAACGACAGCAGCCAGGACCACCAGTACATCGGTGCCTGCCCTGTCGTCCCACCATTCACTGCGGTTACCAACAAGGTGAACCGTCTCCTTACCTTGTCTCGCGTGTGCTCCTGGAGGAGCTCGACTTCCGTGGTTTGGTAACTCTCGTGGCCAACGATCAGGGGCCAAGCACACCGGTACACTGGTCGTACCCTCCCTGTCGTCCCGTCGCAATACCTCTCGCGGGCACCGTTGGGTCGCCCGACTTCTTACCTGAAGGACAACCGTTTACAGGACCCTATGGCGGCAAGACAAAGTCAGCCTCGAGTGGAGTACAAGGATTACTCCTTGATAGCTCACACTTGAGGTGCCTAGGCATAACCCAGATAGGGGCCTTAGACGGTGTCTGCATTGTATCGTACCTGTGCAGTTATAATATTGGTATCCGCGTTCACTCCCCTGAGTGATCACGGCCCTCTATCTAATCCTAGCTAACAATGCGCAGGGCTCACTGCTGAATAATGCATAATAATAATAGGCAGCATAGGATAAAGGAGGCACATCAAAGGGCGACAAAAACAGGCTATGCAACTGAATAGGATTGTAAAGTAGCAGCAGCAGTAACAATGCCTAGTGCAAGAAATGTACGGAAAGATAGGCGATATCTGGGGAAGAGAATGGCTCTTCTTGCCTGGAAGCTCGACGGTAGGGGTACGGTCGTCGACGACGTTGTCGTACTCAGCAGCGGTGTAGTCGACGGCAGCAGCGGGGTCTACCGGAGATTAAGGGGGGAAGAAACAGTAAATACACAGCAAGCATATACAAACAGATGCATGATATGTTAGATGAAATGTTAACGGTATTCTAACGCAGTGCAATGTACGTTGCTCGGAACGGAAATTCATCTGAGGATGAACTACCGGCTCCGGGTGATTACCGGACAGGGTGACCGGAGGGGGGAGGTATCATGCCGGAGGTGTCGTGGACACCCGACAAAGATAAGGGGGGTGTATCCGGGTTAGTTGAACTATTCCGAACAACATTCGTGTTCAGAATAAATTCATCCGGCAGGTTTTTACCGGCACCGGGAATTATCGACAGACAGCCCGGAGGGGGGGAATGTCGATGATCGGTGTGTTAGGGGTGTGTGGTGAGGGTATGGATAGCGTATTCTTATTCGTTGTATTTTTCTGATCAATTTTCATGTATAAAGTTTTTGAATCTGAATTACGGTTTAAAAGATATTGAATTTTAAAGTTTAAAACATTTAAATCAATTTCTGGAATTATTTTAATTGTTTAATACACATTATCCAGAACAGGGGGTTTGACCAGTCAAACCTGACCAGTGGGTCCCACTGGTCAGCCTCACATGCTAATTAAACATGTTAGTTAAACCTAATTACAGTGGGGTCCCACATGTCATAGGAACATTGCATTTCTATTTTATTTAAACTAATTAATTTATAGGTGGGCCCTAGGTGTAAGTGACACAGGGGGTTTAACTAACAGGTTTTATTTAGTTGATAGGGCATGGGGCCCATCTGTCATACACATGGGGGTAGTTTAACAGGGGGCTTAGGCTTAATCGAAGCATTAGCACTAATCCTAATCGGGCGGGCCCCGCGCGTCAGAGACAGAGGCCACGGGCCGGACTCGCCGGCGGCGAGCTGTGCCACGGTCGGTGAGCTAGCGCTCGCTAGGGGCCACCATTCCACGCGCAATTTGAACCTACGGCTCCCTGGGAGAGTGCTGCGTCGAATGGTGGCGTTGGCCTCACCGGAGATGCACCGGAGCGGCGACTTCGACGGCCGGGGCGGCAGACCGAGCAGGAGCTCGACGGCGACATCGAAATAGGGCCCGTGGCGTAGCCTGCGTGTGCGTGATCGAGATATGGGGGCACGGGAAACGCGAAGACGCATAGGGTGTGCCACACGCACGCACCAGGGCGTCGTGGCGGGCTCGCCGGCGGCGAGGCAGCTCTGCCCTAATGGCGCGTCGAGCTACGACGAGAGCGGAGGGGAGTGAGCGGGTGGGGCATACGGGGAGCTCACCAGGAGCTTGTAGCCGTTAAGTGGGCTCGGGGGAGGCGGGGTGCAGCCGGAATTTGAACGGCGATGGAGGCAGCCACGGAGAGGGGAACGACGACGAGGAGCTCCCGGCAGGCGACGGTGGCTCAATTCTCTCTTTGGGGTGACGAAGACGAGCACGGGGTGGCGATTGGACACGCTGGAGGAGGCTAAAACGGTGAGTCGCCGCGGTGGTTCGCCGTGGTGTCCATGACGGGCTCGGGCGGGAGTTTGAAGACGACCAGGGGGCGAGTGCGAGGGGAGGACGAGTACTAGGGGTGGGGAGGCTTGGTCTTATCTCCACCGGGGGGGCAGGTGAGAGGGGGGGAGGGAGCAGGTGGGGTGTGGACATGGCCACAGTGGCCATGGCCATGGCGCACGGCTTGCCCACGCCGGGGTACGGGAGCAGGTGGGGGGGAAGAGACGGGGGCAGGTGGGGAAGGAAGTGGGCCGGGTTGGTGGCCCAGGGGGATGGGAATGGGGATGGGCTTCGCCCATGGGGGGTGATTAGCTAGGTTTTTATTTTTATTTATCATTTTTCTTTTCTGATATTTTCTGTTGGCATTTATTTTGATCACCATGGCATTTTTGTAAAATGTTTAATGGGTCCATAATTGATGTTGCAACTTAGGTCAGTGCCACAAAAAGTTTTGGGCACCTTTAAAATTCATTTAATATTTCTATTAACTATTAAATGATTTAATTAGGGTTTTTATCCACTGTTTTGATTTGTTTAAAAATATTTATAGATTAATAAAATCTCCAACTAGGTGGGACATGACCCACTGAATATTTAGGATTTAATAAAAGTAGTTTCACAATTTTTGGAGTAAGTTGATTTTGCACTCTGGTTTTTAATAATCCACCAAAGGCATTTGAAGATTTAAATGGATTTCAATTCAAAGGTCATTTGAATTGAGCTAGGTATTGGTTTGATTCATCATGATCAAGGTCCATGATCACAATGCATTCAAGAATAACAAAGTGGAAATTGAATTTGAACTGGTCCAAGTTGATCAAATAAAAGTTCGGAACGGTAGAGATGAACAGTAACCCTGATTACTGTTCACTGACAGTGAGAGTGTTACAGCGCGCCGCCGTGCCGACTTCGTCGCCGTCGACTCCCTCGCCGCTTCACTGTCGGAAGGAAGCCGCCGTTTACTTTCCCGTCGACGAGGATCTTCATCCGTGTCATCTTAGTTGCCGCACATCACCAAGTTAGGGTATGTGAGGCTCTGGACACGATTTCGCCCTGATCTATTCTTCGCTGTCCAGATTTTTTCTTGATTTTCCGTTTATTTTATTAGGTCTGTTTGATCCGTTTGGATTGTTGAACCTTGGGAAATCTGTTTATAGCGTTCTCTGTCGATTCCCCACACGATCTAGGTAAGAAATCCCTCGGAATTTCTCACTTAGACAAATCCCTCAGATACATATCCATAGATTTACGCTTGTGCATTTCTTTCATACAAGTTCTTCGTTAGATTTGCACACGATGAAAATCTAGCCTAGCACTTCCATGAAACTTGCGTCAAGATAAATTCCTCGATATGTTTACTGTGTTCAAAAGTTTTTCCTTGAAAATGGTTGGTACATGTTCACAACTTTCCTATATTTCCCTCGTACCTATCTATTTCGTAGGAATATGTCTGAGAACGAAGGACATATCAGAGAGCCCAAGTGTGCTGGAGGTCGTACTAGAATCACCAACAATTCTGAAGGTCTGTCAGAGGATCTGATAAATGAGAAGAAGTTGAGAACTCTAGAAGGCTCAGTTGAAGATGACCGAACGAGATAAAATAGACTGCAAGAGTTCGAAGGCTTCAAGCGCTTCGATGTTATGAATACAAGTCGTGTATCCCTCGCTGGGAAACTCTATTTGCTCTAAAGAATCCCTGGTCTGATGTCAAGTCATTGAGACCCAAGTGGACGAAGGCAAATAGACCACTTCCTCCGCCAGATGCTCACCCATCCTCTCTCAAAACACCTGAATATTTCAAAGAGTTGGTTGTTGCTCGAGCTGAACGAGCGAAAAAGCGAAAGGAAGCCAAAGCCAGGAAGGATGCTGCTGCTGCTGAGGGCACCGAAGGAGTTGCCACGGATGTTGGTCCAAGCTCCAAAACAAAGGCTGGCAAGAAATCTGCCAAGCGAAAGAAAAAGGAAGTTATTGTTTCTCCACCAGAGGAAACTTCTGACGAAGAAGAAGCCAACTCCGATGGTCAAGATCCTGGCACAGAGGCAAATGTCGAGGACATTACTCCGAAGAAGAAACCGAGAAATAAAGGCATCAGGATCCAGGAGCCAGTTGCTAAGGCTCCTCGAGCAACTATTGACATGACCAACTTGGTCACTGATCCACCAATTTCCTCTGCTCCCCCAGTGCCACCTCGTGGAAGAAAACCTTCGGTCAAGTCCAAGGGAAAGCAAGCCCAAGTGGCTGAAAATGATGAAACCCTTATCCAGCGAAAGGAAAGGTTGGCCAAGCAGCAGGAACTTGAAGCACAAGATTTGATTAAGTCCAAGCTTCTCAATTTCCACAGACAGCCCGAGGAAAAGAAAGCACTGGTTGCCAAACAACTGGGAATACTCCATCTGGTTTCCGACAAGTACAGACGCCAGATCGAAGGAACTACTTCCCCAAGTGCTCCGAAGGAAAAGGTAGTGGCCCCTAGTGCCAACGAGAAAGTTGTGACCCCCACAGTCGCGAAAGAAAAGACTGCAGCCACTAGTGCTGCGAAGAAAAATGCTAAGGCAACTAGTGCCTCGAAGGATAAAGCTGCGGCCCCTAGTGCCATAAAAAACCGGTTGCTGCTGCCAAGGCCACCAAGGAGGCCGAAAGGAAAGCTAGGGAAGCTCGCCAGAAAACCCAAGCAGCTCCAATCCCTCGTGCTGCTCCGGCACCTACTGCCCCTGCTGCACCTGCTGTGTCCGGCCCTCGTGCCAATGAAGGAAGCTCCAATGAAGGAGATTCTGTTGTCAATGCTGCATGGGATGCAGTTCAGATTTCCAACGTTCTTTGGCATATCCCCACTACACCGAGCATAGTGACTGCCGAGGATGATGTTCCTCCTGAGATCCAAGAACGAGTAGCTCGCTAAATGATTCGATGGGATGGATATCTAACCCAGGATCGCAAGGATAAAGAGCAAGAAAAAATTTATTCAAAGCAGCTTCGAGAAGAAACTGAGGACCTTGTGTCGCGACAGTTTTTCAAGACCAAGCTTGCTACACTTGCTGATTCCAGAAGAGCTCAGAAAGAAAATATCATTGCTGTCAACGAAAAGGTTCGACAGATTGTGAGCGATATGTGCAAGGAGCACAATGAAGCCCTCACCGAGAGACAATATCGAAAGATAAAGTCCGCTGCCCCAACCTCTGCGCGAGGGACGCCAGAGATCGAGAAGATTGCAAAGAAGCAAAATTCTGCCGAGGTCGTTGCTGCAACAGCACGACAGGAAACTGCACCAACCCCCGCCAAGCAACCCACTCCACCCCGTACAAAAACTCCACCACCTCGCCAAGCCACCCCTCCACCTCGCCAACCAACTCCACCTCCACGTCAACCTTCACCACCAAAAGCTTCGTCGCCACCACCCAACCCACCATCACCACCACAAGTCATTCCATCGTCCACCTTAGCCGTCGAGCCCCGGGCTCAAATTGTGACCGAGCAAGAGGCTCAGGTTGAAAAATAACAACCTGCCCCAGCGCCTTCTGTGCAGAAAGATTATTCCTCTACCCAGACTCTGAACGAAGGAGAAGAAGCCGATGTCGACATAACAACTGTCTCTTCTCGTCCAGATGTTGCCGACGGAGAAAGCTCTAGAGATGCCAGTTCGAGTGATAGTTCCTCCTCCTCATCAAATTCTTTGAACGAAGAAATGATTGATGCCTTTGACCAACTTGATGAAGATCTTGATGCCATGGAGACAGAGGAGGTCGCACAAAATGCTAATGCCGACGAAGGAGATGCCGTCGAAGAGCAGGCCGAGGAAAATGCTCATCTAGCTATCCCAGCTCAGGACATCGTAAATGTTCCATCTTCATTTCCTCGCCCTACTGAGCCATTTCTTCAAATGCCAGATAATGCAGTTGAAGTATTTCCCATTGATGACCTGCTGCACTCTGCGCATCTGAGAGAAATGTTGCCTTTGTTCCGCCCCGATGTTCCTCGACGAGGCCCTATCTTCAAGAGGCGGGAACACAAGCCATTTTTCTTCAGGCCCAATCCCTACGAGAAGCCACGGAATGCTTATTCTCTTTGTTTTTGGACCCAGGAGCAAGCCATCTATTACACTCGAGTGTTGTACAACAAGGCGAGAGTTTTCCAACATCAGTACCTTGATATGCCTTCGTTGTACGCCACTTCATGTTTCGAGAATGTTGCCGAAACAATTGATGGTATGCATGCTCATAAGATGTTTGCTCTTGATTGTGGCTACAATCCCGAGCTCATCAAGCAATTTTACGCCACTTTATATATCACTGGGGATCCTGAGAATTCGAAGACTTGGAAATTTGATTACATGATTCAAGTCCAAGTATTCCACATGACTGTCAATGAATTTCTGGCCATCATTAATCTTCCTCGTTTTGAAGGATTACCACACAAGCTTCATGATCTGCCTGCTCCAACTCCAGCTGAATTTTCTACGCTGATGAATCCAGATGTCGTAGGAGATCACTACCCAGATGAGCCGAAGCCAAAGCATCTAGTCTTTGAAGACAAGTCATGGTTTTATATTCTTTCAAAGTGCCAATGCTCAATGTGCACGATGATTTTCCCATTCCCCATGATGTGAAACTTGCTCTGTTGAAGTTAGTCCATGGTCATCCCTTCGATTTTGAAGACTACTTCATTCGCACGATGGTTTCCTATGCTGATGATCACAATTCTCACAAGCCATATGCACCCTGGATGATGACAATCTGCAATTACTCTCGGGACGTGCCATTCCCCGTATCAATTTACCCTAAGATTTTTACTCCACCAGTAAGGGAAGTACTGCAGATTATTGCTCGACCCAACGATCCATATGTTGAGCACACTGGCATCCGGGCACATATGACTGAGCGCAATATTCGCTCAAAATTTATTAAGCCAGTGCATCACTTGGAGGTATCTCTTCGGGGTCAGCAGATGCTTCAACATCATATCGACCAAGATTTCCTTCAGAAATAGAAGATGATGGATGAAATCAACCATCTGCGCAACATTACAATGAACAATAATCAGATGATGTGTGAATGCCTTCGCCGGGATTGGAAAGTCCTGTGCAAGTTCAATTCCCTTGGTCAGCTTCAGCGCTGCGGATTCGAAGAATATCCTCCGCATCTGAACAGACAATGGACCAATGATGACCGTTTGGATCGACCAGATTCAACCATTCCTCTGATGCCGAAGAACAGGGATGTACTAAGTGTCGATGATTTCTACCACATCACCGTCAACACCATTTCCTCCGACTCCGACCAAGATGAAGCACCTCGATGCCGAGCGAGAGTTTACTCTCCACTTCCTCGAAGCCCCAAGACCACGCCAGAATCGCAGCTGGACACATCTGGTGATCAGCATTCCTTCAGGACGAAGATCACTCCTCTAGGCGGCCGCCCCATCCGACGTCCATCTACGCTCACTGAATCTTCTCGTCGTCGCCAGCGTCGCTCCAGCGAGTAGGATTTCTTTCGACCCTACTCTCTCGACTTTTTGTACGTTGTGACAAAAAGGGGGAGATGTAGTGGCATCGAAGAAATTAGTTTGCCATCGGGGTTAAGGGCTTTGCTTTTCGTTCGTTGAACTTTTGAACTTTGAGTTTTTGAGTAGTTTCACCAAACATTCGATTCATATTCGATCTGGTTGTAACTAACTCTAAGTAGGTCTGTGAACTGCTATTTTATCGTAAGATATCTATCTTCTATGCTTGCGACACTTAACCTTTTGCAGGAAGTTATCTTTCATATAAGTTCACAAGTTATTCGTGAAGATTGCATATTTCTCATTGAATATTATTTGGACTGCAATCTTGCCCGCTAAGATTATGATGTTTTTCCCTCGACTCAATACTTGTCAAATGTGCAATTCACTGGAAATTTATATCTTCCGTGCACACATCAAGGGGGAGTATTTCATCGATCTTAGCACTGGTTTATCATCGAAAACTCAAAACTTTCAAATTATTTATCGATGCATGTTTTGTCAACAATCGTCCAAAAAGGGGGAGATTGTAAGAGAAAGTTTTTCCCCCGAAGGTTTTGGAGATTGTTGGACAAAGCAGTAGTGGAACTGACATTGTTTTCGAGTATAAACAGATACTTAGGTTCCGAAAGAATGGAGTTTGCAAGTAGAAGGTCGAAGGACAACTCACTGCAGCGAAGCTGCAGTCAACTACCAAAACCTTTGAAGGAAGACGAACCCCAAAAATGTCGTCGAGAAAGAAGAAGCTCTCGAGTAAAAGCGCAACAAGGAGAAAGTTGAATCTGGTCGAAGACTTAGTCTTTTTACTAGTTTCTCTTTATTTTCTTGAGTCGTAGGAAAAACCGTACTATCAAGAGGGGTTTGCTAGTTGAGATCTTAGTCGAAGTGAATTTGCTCTGCTCAACCTAAACCCACAAAAATCCAACCGAGAGAAATCTTACTGAGTCGAGTGAATAGCTCGAAGGCAAAGTCATCGCACTTCGTGCCTTCGAGAGAGAACTCATTCGGTAAGTCAGCTTACTTGCTCCGCAAGAAAAGTTGTGCAGTGATTGGAATCCGACCGTTGTGGACACGCGTCAAGCGGTTGCATCAGGTCATTTCACTTATTGGGATCGCCACCTATAAATACCCCGCATCCACCCGCCGTTTGTGGGTGGCTGCTCCACTGGAGATTCTAAGATAGAAGTACTAAGAGCACCCCAAAAGAGATTCATCGAGAGAAAACCAAAGCCCAAGTCTGAACTGAATTGAGCATTTCACAGAGACTTAGGTTGATATTAGCCGATCTTTTTATCTTGGAGAACTGCAAGTCTCCTAGACGGTTAGGCGTCTCCTGTCAAGCAGTCGAAGAGAAATTGTCGCTGCTGAAGGAAGTTTGTAAAGGTCTCGGAGATGTCCTAAATCATCTACCATGAGTGAAAACTGGACAAGCTCGAGGAGTTTGTTGCAGTGGAGAATAGGACGGAGAGAGTTTTGCTCCAGGTGTTCAATCAGCAGTCCCTCCAACTAGACGTGGCACTTTGCAGAGTGTGAACTGGTTTACCAAACATCGTTGTGTCAGGCTCGTTTTCCTTCTTGTATTTCCATTAAGTATTTACTCGTTGCATGTTTGTCTTCGATGTTTTCCTTCGCTCCCAATCCTTTCGATCCATGCATGTCTTTCGATACTGTATTTCCTTCGAGATGCCTGTAGTCCCTTGCAGTTTGCATGAATTCCTTCTAAGTTCCTTAGAATTTTTAGAAGTGATCATTCACCCCCTCCCCCTCTGATCATTCTTGAGCTTTCAATGACGTCTCCTTCTTCTTGATTCAGCAAGCAAGAGGGAGAAATAGATGGGATCGATTTCAGCAGCACAACGGCGTGGTGGTGGATATGGTGAAGAGTTTCCCGCGGGAAGGGCTTCGCCAAGCGATGCACGTGAGGGAGGAGGAGGTGTGGAAGGACTTGGGGATTCATGGTGAGCCTCTCCCTTCTCTTATATAGGCAAGGAGGTTGTAGCCACTTCAATTCTCAAGTAAAAACCCCTCTCTCATTTATAAGATGGTAACACCTTTCTTTTAAGAGTGGTAACCCTCCCATTGAAGGGCTTCCCATTTATTGGCATAATTAACCAAGGAGGGCTGGTCACATGGACTAGTGGACCACCCTTGGTCGTCCAAAACAGGTGGGGGCCATAGTGGGACCCTCCGGAACCTTCTAGAACATTCCGACACTGCCGAAAAAAATCCTGAACTTTTCTGGAACCCTGAAATCAACTTGCCTTATATAAATCTTTACCTCCGGACTCTTCCGGAGCTCCTCGTGATGTCTAGGAGCTCATACGAGACTCCGAACAATATTCGAACACCATGAATAAAATTATCCCAGAGCTATTCTAGCGTTACCGAACGTTAAGTGTGTGTGACCCTACGGGTTTGAGAACATGCAGACATGATCGAGACATCCCTCTGATCAATAACCATTAGAGGGACCAGGATATCCATAATGACTCCCACACATTCAACGAAGATCTTTATCGATTGAACCACTATGTCGTGGACTACTATAATCCATACACAATTTCCTTTGTCACACGATATTTTACTTACCCGAGATTCGATCGTCGGTATCGTTATACCTAGTTCAATCTCGTTACCGGTAAGTACTCTTTACTCGTTCTGTAATACAACATTCTCTGTGACTAACTCATTAGTCACGTGCTTGCAAGCGTTACCGAATGTGCATTACCGAGTGGGCCCAGAGTATATCTCACCGTCACAAGGAGGGACAAATCCCAGTCTTGATTCATGTAATTCAACCAGTACTTTCAGAGATACCCGTAAGACATCTTTATGATCACCCTGTCACGATGTGATGGTTCATGTCCCCAAAGTATTCTTCCGGTACCCGGGAATAACATAATCTCATGGTCTAAGAAACATGATACTTGACAATAAAAGGCATGACAGTATAAACTTAATGAAACGATCAATATTGTTATGCTCAGTTGGGTCTGTCCATGACGTCATTCTTCTAATGACATGATCCCATTAATTAATAAACAACTCATGTTCAAGGTTAGGAAACCATAACCATCATTAATTAACGAGCTAGTATAGTAGAGGCTTACTAGGGACGCGGTGTTGTTTATGCAACTACACATGCATTATGTTTCCGGTTAATACAATTATAGCATGGAAAATAAACATATATCATGAACACGGAAATATGATAATAACAAATTTATTATTGCCTCTAGGGCATATTTCCAACATTCTCCCACTTGCACTAGAGTCAATAATCTAGTTTACATTGGCAGAAATCTAACACCCATGGCATTCTGGTGTTGATCATGTTTTGTGTATGGAAGAACTTTAGTCAATGGATCCGCGATATTCTGATCCATATTTACTTTGCTAATGGTAATATCTCCTTCAATCACAAGCTCACGAATTTGATGAAACCGGCGTTTAATATGCTTGGAGTTTTTGTGACATCTTAGTTCCTTGGCTAGAGCAATGGCACTAGTGTTGTCACAAAAGATCTCCATGGGATCCAGTGCACTCGAAACAACGCCGAGTTCAGTGACAAATTCCTTCAGCCATATCCCTTCTGTCGCTGCTTCAAAAGCGGCCATATACTCTGCCTCTAATGTAGATCTTGCAATGACGCTCTGCTTGCAACTCCTCCAGCTAACCGCAGCTCCGTTCAAGATAAAGACATACCCTGTTTGAGATTTCGAGTCATCTGGATCAGTATTGAAGCTAGCATCGACGTAACCTTTTACAAAGAGCTCTTCATCACCACCATAGACAAGAAGCTTGTCCTTAGTCCTCTTTAGGTACTTAAGGATATTTTTAAATACTGTCCAGTGAGCCTCTCTAGGATCAATCTGGTACCTGCTCATCAAACTAAGAGCATGGGACACATCTGGTCTAGTACACAACATGGCATACATAACAGAACCTATGGCCGAGGCATAGGGGATTTTATTCATCCTTTCCCTTTCTGTTGCCGTAGTTGGACACTGAGTCTTACTCAATGGCTTACCTTGTAACATGGGCAAAGAACCTTTCTTTGCATCCTGCATATTGAATTTCTTCACTATGTTCTCAAGGTATGTACTTTGACTAAGTGCTATTAAGCGTCTTGATCTATCTCTATAGATCTTAATGCCTAATATGTATGCAGCTTCACCAAGATCTTTCATTGAAAAACTATTATTCAAATAATCTTTCACACTGTTAAGCAGCTCCACGTCATACCCAATTAGTAATATGTCATCTACATATAAAATCAGAAATGCAACCGAGCTCCCACTCACTTTCTTGTAAACACAAGCTTATTTATAATTTTGGACAAATCCTAAACCTTTGATAACCTCGTCAAATCGAAGATTCCAACTCCGAGATGCTTGCTTTAGTCCATAGATGGAACGCTTAAGCTTGCACACTTTACCAGCATCCTTAGGATTGACAAAACCTTGGGGTTGTACCATGTACAACTCTTCAACGTTTCCATTAAGGAATGTAGTTTTGACATCCATCTGCCAAATTTCATAATTGAAATAAGCAGCAATTGCTAGTAGAACCCTAACAGACTTAAGCATCTCTACGGCTGAGAAGGTCTCATCGTATTCAACTCCTTGAATTTGTCGAAAACCTTTTGCGACAAGTTGAGCTTTATGTACAGTAACATTACCGCCAGCGTCTGTTTTCTTCTTGAAAATCCATTTACATTCAACAGCCTTGCGGCTATCAGGAAGGTAAACCAAAGTCGACACTTGGTTTTCTTTCATGGATTCCATTTCAGAGTTCATGGCGTCTTGCCATTTTCCAGAGTCTGGGTTCATCATCGCTTCCTCATAGTTCGTAGGTTCGTCAATGTCTAACAATTAAACATTCATGACAGGATTACCGTACCACTCAGGAGTAGTACGTAACCTAGTCGACCTACGAATGGGAACTTCGACCGAAGCTTCATGATCATTATCATCAGCTTCTTCCTCTCTAGATGGTGAAGGCGGCACCAAAAGATCCAAATCTTCTTGCGCTGCGCTACTCTCCAATTCGGGAGAAGGTTCAATAACCTCGTCTAGTTCTATTTTCCTCCCACTCACTCGTTTCGAAAGAAACTCCTTCTCAAGAAAGGATATGTTCTTAGCAACAAAGAATTTGACTTCGGATCTCTGATAGAAGGTATACCCAATAGTTTCCTTAGGGTATCCTACGAAGACGCATTTTTCCGCTTTGGGTTCGAGCTTATCAGGTTGTAACAATTTGACATAAGCCTCGCACCCCCAAATTTTAAGAAACGATAATTTAGGCTTCTTGCTAAACCACAACTCATATAATGTCGTCTCAATGGATTTAGATGGTGCCCTATTTAAAGTGAATGCAGTTGTCTCTAATGCATAGCCACAAAATGGCATTGGTAGATCGGATAGAGACATCATAGAGTGCACCATATCTAATAAAGTACGATTACGACGCTCAGACACACCATTACTGTCAGAACCCCAACTAGGGTAAGTGCTAGGGTTGCTTGTGTCCTTTGCATCATGCAGAAATTTCAAAAGAAATTCAAAAATGGGGAAAAGAAAAGCCCTGAAGAATTTAATTCAAATGCCAGATAAAAATCTTTTTCCAAAAATCATTTAAGTATTTGTAAAATTCCTATAAATGATGATGATCATTTTAAAAGTGGTTTGGGTTCATTCCCATACCCATGGAATATTCAAAAATTCAAAAGGTGCCCTGGAAATTAAATTTGACCCCTATTTGAATTGAAACTCAAATTGATTGAATTTCAAAAATGCTCAAATTATACAAGTGACTTGCTACTGGTCACCTAGGATTTATAAAAATGTTTGGGCATTTTACAAAATTGCCTAGCTATTTATTTCTAGGCACAACAGAATAACAGAAAAAGAAAAGAACAAAGAAATAGAAAAGGGGACCCCTGGCCATCTGGCCCAAATAAACCCCCCTCCAGCCCACCAGGGGCAAGCCTGTCTTCTTCCTGGCGCCAGGAGGCAGAGGCGTGGCAAGCATGCCCACGGCGGCCTCCACCTCCTGCTTGCCACGGAGCAGCCTAGCTGCTTGCCCCTGCCCTTTTTCGTCGCCGAAGAGGCCTGAGAGCCCCTCCTTTCCTTTCCCCTCCATCGGAACTCCTCCTCCCGCTCTCCAGCGCAAGCCCACGAAGAAGCCGAGAGCCGTCGCGGTTCAGCGTCACGCTCCGGCGTGGCCAACCCCGACGAGGAGGCAAGCCAAGGTGTCTGGCGTGATCCCCGCCGACGACTTACTCAAATCCCTCCTTCAATCGAGCCGGAGCATCCCTGGAAACGTCGCCCGCTCCCTCGGATCGCCATCGGCAGCTGCGGCAACCGGCGAGCGATTTCGTCGCCCTAAAGTCTCCCCGGTCACCCTGCGCTCGCCCCTGTGCTCCTGGTGAGCTTGCCCTGTTTCCCCCCCCCCTTCCAGTGCTCGAATCCATGCCCTGAACGCCGTTCCTGTCGAGGCAGTACGCCGGCCGCCGCTGGAGCTCCTCCCCGCCATGGACTCCGGCGTCCCCGAGACCCCTACGTAGCAGCACTGGGTGCGGACGTGCGGGGGCTACCTTCTTGTAGCTTCCCCACGCGCTCCTGTGGCCGGAGAGGCCCTGACCAGTGGGCGCCGCCGTGGAGTATGGTCGCCGTCGGCCAACTACGGCAGGCCCACGTGGCCACACTAACTAGGGGCTAGTCCCCCTCCTATTTTACCCAATGGGTCAATGACAGTGGGCCCTGGCGCCCCCTAATCACCCTGTTAGTCCAAACTAACCGGGTTTTAACCCAGAGGGGATGACAGGTAGGGCCCAGGCGTCAGGTTGACTGGTCAGCGCCCCATGATGTCATCCTGATGTCATGCTTGCGCAATAATGTTTTTTTATTTTATTTTACAGAAATTCCAGAAATTAAAAGAATTAAAGAAAACAGAGAAAAATCCAGAAAATTGAATAAACTTTAGAAAATCATAACTAATTCATATGAACTCCAAATTTAATAAATAATATATGAAAAATTATCAGAAAAATGCAAGGATTATGAATATGCAACTTGTTTCTATGTTTGACCATTTAAAAATGGGTGAACAGTAGCAAACATGCATACGGCATAATTTGAATTTGAATTTGAAGTTTGAATTTGCATTCCAAATGCAATATACTTCAATTAAATTGAATTTGCCACAAACCAGTACCATATACATCATGTACAACCTTATCATGTGCTCGTGCATCTACTTTCGATGTTGCCCCCCTTTGTTGATGATTGCCTCCGATGACAGACGTTCCGAGACGGTGATCACCCCCGAAGAAGAAGACCACCTTTAAGAACCGTGTATCGTTAGCAAGGCAAGCAAACCCCATTGATCATGTCTATAAAATCCTACTTCCCTCTCAGTCTCGCTTATGCATGTTTAGGAGATCGCCGAGACACGTTCTTTCGCATAGTTGAACCCATTCCGATGCATGACCTATCATTTTGCCACCGTATTAAGCAAAACACAATCCTAGCAGATATACGAGTTGAATGATGACCATGTGGCCCCTGCAACTGTTACTGCTTATTGCTTCTTACTGATACCATGAGGATGTTATGTTTGTGAGTCGGGATGGAATGAACACAGTGATGCTGATGATAACGTGTTGGTGAATCCACCCTAAACAAAGGTGAACGATGAGAGGTTGTGTAGGAGTACACAGTGGGTTGTCTCGTTGAACACTGGCCTAGGCCCCGAGTTCCTGTTTTGTGATCCAAGACAAAGAGTATGACCACATGTAGGGTTTTATGGGAGCCCCGTTTGTCCTCTTTACATACCCGATCCGGTCCAGGACTCACAATAGATTCGGGCTTTCCATTTGGCATGTGCATAGAAAAAGAATGAAGAAAAGGTTGCATCATATAGATATGTGGGTGGACCTGTGAGGCAGTGAAACCATCTGGCAGAGGTGGCGTCTCGGTCCCTTGCATTATCTGAGTCCGTTTCGTGGAACCGGCCGGACTCTCGAGCGGTGCCAAACTCAGGTAGTCGACTCCTGGATTAGAGAAGGTGATGTGAGGTTAGTGCCTTGGTTTCATCCACGTCCGACACCCGCTTGAAGGGTGACGAGAACGAGGCGATAAGTGATGACACGCGTGTGAAGATGTACACCCCTGCAGGGTTAATGAACTATTCGAATAGCCATGTCCGCGGTTATGGACTACTTGGAGACCTTTACTTGATCATAGACAACTTGAATAGATACTTATGAAACTCGCAAGATAAGCGTGAGTGCTATGGCGTGCTTTCTCGTGGGGAAGTCGAGGAAGTATCCATAGTGGTGTATTGGTTGGAGACTTGGTAGTGGACTCGTGTACACTTCTTACCTCAAGTCTGGTACTCGTAGTACAGGACTAGCCAAGTCAAAGCTGGCACTTCTGCATGTTGAACCCCACCTCCTTTACCTTGATACTTGAGCATGAGTAGTGTAGTTCTGATGTAAGTCTTGCTGAGTACGACTTTGTACTCACGTTTGCTTATTCTATGTTTTAGATGAGGACCCGGACCCCGATGGAGTCACCGACCTGAAGCTCGACGTTGACCTTGGTAGTATAGTTCCAGACAGCAGTCTGGTCCCTCGTGGAAGGGCATGTATGTTTACAAGGCTTCTCTAAGCCATTTGTTAAACTTGTCTGTACTCAGACCTAATTTGCTTCCGTTGTATGATGTAATGTTGATCACAGACATGTGATCTTTGTATGCTCTATGTGTAAGTCAATAAAGAGTACTTTGTAGAGTTATGTGATGATATCTGTTGTTCATACTAGGCATGTGTGTTGCGTGTATTTTTATAACATGCATGCCTTAGTATGGGTTTTCGAGACCTTAGTTGTGATCTGGCTGGCGGTCTTTTATACACCAAGTGGCCCTTAGATGTGCGCAGCTTGGGGCATCGCGATGCGATTGTTCGTGACTCTGTCACGTGCACACTTTGTTGTATGATCGAGCCCGCCCTAGACCCCGACTAAGTGATCGGGCTGGAGTCTGTTTATGTAAGGGTTATGATTCAATCGATAACATGGTTGAAGCGACATGTCTATGAGTATGGGATTTCACCACCCATAATCATTTAGACTTGTGAGCGGGCGATGAGGACCCATCTCAGTTGATCATCCGGCCTGGATGGGATGCCCCTCACGTACGATGCTTTCCGAGAATGTTCTGTGCTTGGCCTTGTCTGCTTAGACAAGTGGGTACGACTCTCGGCTCTCCATGTGATTGAGTTGTGGCTGGAATTACATACGCATATTCCGAGTCCCGGCAGACTTGGTATCAGAGCAGGACTTTCTGTAGGATTATTTACCCATGGTCGAAGTCGAGTCTAGCACTCTATAGTTATATAGTTACTCTGGGTATAAGGGAACAACGTAAGGCTTCTTTTTCTCCTTACCCTCATCGATCTGAGTTCTGGGTCACCCTTATCTTTTCTACGGGATGATAGGACTAGGCTCATCTATGTCTTACTAGAACATCTCGTTGTTTGCTTCCTTGTAGCCGTAGGAAAGTTGTGTTCGGTTGTCTAGAGTCGTTGTGCTTCCTATTTTGAGACTTCCTATGTAAGTGTTGTTGGTATGTTGTGAGAATTTTCATTTCTCTTGCAATTACAGCCGTTATGTTGTCCGAGTCATTCCAGGTTTCTTCATAATCTGATGCATTTGAAAAATCCTTCTCTCCATTTCGGTTGTCCTTTTAGAAGAACTTCTAGGTGGCATGCCCAACAGTTCCATAGAGTTTGAAGTAGGTTTTGTTCTAGAAACCTATAGTGATTCTTTTGCAGTTCTTCCTCCCACTTTAGATGTCTTCTAGGCAGAAGAACCACACTAACCATCGTGTTGGGGTACTTTGCTACTCTGACATATCTGTTGTAGCCCCTAGTAAACCTTGGTCATCCTCAGAAAAACCATCCAGAGATCCAACCCCTTAAACTATGCCACCCGACAGATGTGTAGAATTCATAGTTGATCTTATACCAGGCACAACCCCAATTTCCAGACAACCATATAGAATGGCCCCACATGAGTTAGCTGAGCTTAAAATCCAACTTGATGCTTTGTTGGCAAAAGGCTTCATCCGCCCTAGCTCATCGCCATGGGGTTGCCCCGTTCTGTTCGTAACGAAGAAAGATGGAACAGAAAGGATGTGCGTAGACTATCGCCCGCTAAATCTAGCGACGATAAAGAACAAGTACCCACTGCCCAGGATCAATGATCTTTATGATCAACTTGCTGGATCCTCTGTCTTCTCCAAGATGGATTTGAGATTAGGTTATCATCAAATCAAGATCGGAAACGAGGACGTTCCCAAGACGGCTTTCACTACTCTTTATGGTCTTTATGAGTACACCGTCATGTCCTTTGGTTTAACCAATGCCCCCACCACATTCTCGCGCTAGATGAATTCGATCTTCATGGAGTACCTAGATAAATTTGTTGTGGTTTATCTTGATGACATTCTCATCTACTCGAAGAACGAAGAAGAGCACGCAGAACATCTTAGGATGGTATTGATGAAAATTAGAGAGCACCGCCTTTATGCCAAGTTCTCCAAGTGTGAATTTTGGCTACCAGAAGTGACCTACTTAGGCCACGTGATTTCTGCAAAAGGTGTTGCAGTCAATCCCGAGAGAGTTCAGGCCGTCCTTGACTGGACTCCACCTAAATCGGTTAAGCAAGTCAGGAGTTTTCTTAGCTTAGCAAGCTATTGTCGCCGCTTCGTTGAGAACTTCTCCAAAGTTGCAAAGCCTCTTACTGAACTCCTCAAGAAAGATAAGAAATTCCAATGGACCCCCAAGTGCGAGGAAAGCTTTCAAGAGCTAAAAAGAAGATTGACTTCTGCACCCGTACTTGCACCTCCAGACACCAAAAGGGATTTCGAGGTCTATTGTGATGCTTCACGGCAAGGGTTAGGACGCATACTTATGCAAGATAGACATGTGGTAGCTTATGCTTCACGCCAGTTGCGGCCACATGAAGAGAACTATCCTACCCATGATCTTGAACTCGCTGCTGTAGTTCATGCCCTGAAGACTTGGCGACATTACCTCCTTGGTAATCATTGTGAGATCTATTCCGACCACCAACGCCTCAAATACATATTCACCCAGCCAGATCTTAATCTCAGGCAAAGACGCTGCATAGAGTTGATAAAAGATTATGACTTAGGAATTTCTTACACACTTGCCTGGCAAAGCCAATGTCATGGCTGATGCACTAAGTCGTAAGTCGTATTGTAACAACCTCATGTTACAGCAGTATCAACCACTTCTTCATGAGGAATTTTGAAAGCTCAACCTCGAGATTGTTCCTCGTGGATCTCTTTTCAACTTGGTGGCGAAACCAACCCTTGAGGATCAAATCATAGTTGCCCAAAGGCGTGCACGAGGTGTTCGTCGGATCAAGGAGAACATTGCTAGCGGAGTTGCTAAATGTTTCTCCACAGATAATAAAGGAACGGTATTCTTTGAAAATCGATTGGTAGTACCTAAGAATAGGGATCTAAGGCAACTCATCCTCAAAGAAGCCCATGACACTCCCCTCTCGATTCATCCTGGTAGCACAAAAATGTACCGAGATCTACGCCAGAGATTTTGGTGGACCAGGATGAAGAGAGACATTGCTCGATTTGTTGCCGAATGTGATGTTTGTCGTCGCATTAAGGCAGAACACCAAAGACCTGCTGGCACACTTCAACCTTTGCCTATTCCAGAGTGGAAATGGGACAAAGTCGGTATGGACTTCATCACCGGCTTTCCAAAAACCCAGAAAGGAAATGATGCCATCTTCGTTGCCATTGACCGACTTTCCAAAGTTGCTCACTTTCTTCCAGTTCGCGAGTCTATAACTGCTAGTCAGTTGGCGGACTTGTATGTCTCTAGGATTGTGTCTCTTCACGGTGTTCCTTTGGAAATCAATTCTGATCGTGGTAGCCTTTTCACCTCTAGATTCTGGGAAAGTTTTCAAAATGCTATGGGAACTCATCTCTCCTTTAGTACAGCTTTCCACCCTCAAACTAGCGGTCAAGTTGAAAGGGTTAATCAAATCTTGGAAGACATGCTCATAGCTTGTGTTATCTCTTTCGGAAAGAATTGGGAGAAATCTCTTCCCTTCGCCGAATTTGCTTATAACAATAGCTATCAATCTAGTCTGAACATGGCTCCCTTTGAATTCCTCTATGGCCGACGATGTCGCACACCCCAAAACTGGTCAGAAACTGGTGAAAGACAACTCTTTGTACCGGATATGATCAAGGAAGCAGAAGAGCAAGCTCGCATTGTTCGTGATTGTTTGAAAGCCGCTAAGTCTCGTCAAAAGAGCTACTATGATAGTCATCATAGAGAAGAGAGCTACAATCTTGATGAGAAGGCTTACCTTCGGGTTACTCCTCTGAAGGGAACCCAAAGATTCGGTATCAAAGGCAAGTTGGCCCCACGTTACATCGGACCTTTCCGCATTCTCGCTAAACGTGGAGAAGTTGCCTACCAACTTGAACTACCTCCGCACCTTTCCCGAGTACATGATGTATTCCATGTGTCACAACTCAGGCGTTGCTTCAAGGACCCCATCCGCGAAGTCGACCATGAAACGCTTGATCTCCAAGATGACCTTTCTTATCGAGAGTACCATGTTCGTATTCTTGATTCAGCAAAGCGTGTCACTCGTCGTCAGAAGATCAGGTTTCTTAAAGTGCAATGGTCACATCACTCCGAGAGAGAAGCAACATGGGAAAGAGAAGACCGCCTTCGTGCCGAGTACCCCAACTTCCTCCCGATGACTTCTGAATCTCGGGACGAGATTCTTTTGAGTGGGGGCGAGTTGTCAGAACTCCAACTAGGGTAAGTGCTAGGGTTGCTTGTGTCCTTTGCATCATGCAAAAATTTCAAAAGAAATTCAAAAATGGGGAAAAGAAAAGCCCTGAAGAATTTAATTCAAATGGCCAGATAAAAATCTTTTTCCAAAAATCATTTGAGTATTTGTAAAACTCCTACAAATGATGGTGATCATTTTAAAAGTGGTTTGGGTTCATTCCCATGCCCATGGAATATTCAAAAATTCAAAAGGTGCCCTGGAAATTAAATTTGACCCCTATTTGAATTGAAATTCAAATTAATTGAATTTCAAAAATGCTCAAATTATACAAGTGACTTGCTACTGGTCACCTAGGATTTATAAAAATGTTTGGGCATTTTACAAAATTTCCTAGCTATTTATTTCTAGGCACAACAGAATAACAGAAAAAGAAAATAACAAAGAAATAGAAAAGGGGACCCCTGGCCATCTGGCCCAACTAAACCCCCCTCCAGCCCACCAGCTCGGCCCAGCCCACCAGGGGCAAGCATGTCTTCTTCCTGGCGCCAGGAGGCAGAGGCGTGTCAAGCATACCCACGGCGGCCTCCACCTCCTGCTTGCCACGGAGCAGCCTAGCTGCTTGCCCCTACCCTTTTTCGTCGCCGAAGAAGCCTGAGAGCCCCTCCTTTCCTTTCCCCTCCATCGGAACTCCTCCTCCCGCTCTCCAGCGCAAGCCCACGAAGAAGCCGAGAGCCATAGCAGTTCAGCGTCACGCTCCGGCGTGGCCAACCCCGACGAGGAGGCAAGCCAAGGTGTCTGGCGTGATCCCCGCCGACGACTTACTCAAATCCCTCCTTCAATCGAGCCGGAGCATCCCTGGAAACGTCGCCTGCTCCCTCGGATCGCCGTCGGCAGCCGCGGCAACTGGCGAGCGATTCCGTCGCCTCGAAGTCTCCCCGGTCACCCTGCGCTCGCCCCTGTGCTCCTGGTGAGCTTGCCCTGTTTCCCCCCCCCCCCCTCCAGTGCTCGAATCCATGCCCCGGACGCCGTTCCCGTCGAGGCAGTACGCCGGCCGCCGCTGGAGCTCCTCCCCGCCATGGACTCCGGCGTCCCCGAGACCCCTGTGTACGAGCACTGGGTGTGGACGTGCGGGGGCTACCTTCTGGTAGCTTCCCCACGAGCTCCTGTGGCCGAAGAGGCCCTGACCAGTGGGCGCCGCCGTGAAGTATGGTCGCCGTCGGCCAACTCCGACAGGCCCACGTGGCCACACTAACTAGGGGATAATCCCCCTCCTATTTGACCCCATGGGTCAATGACAGTGGGCCCTGGCGCCCCCTAATCACCCTGTTAGTTTAAAACTAACCGGGTTTTAACCCAGAGGGGATGACAGGTAGGGCCCAGGCGTCAGGTTGACTGGTCAGCGCCCCATGATGTCATCCTGATGTCATGCTTGCGCAATAAATTTTTTTTATTTTTTTTTATAGAAATTCCAGAAATTAAAAGAATTAAAGAAAACAGAGAAAAATCCAGAAAATTGAATAAACTTTAGAAAATCATAACTAATTCATATGAACTCCAAATTTAATAAATAATATATGAAAAATTATCAGAAAAATGCAAGGATTATGAATATTCAACTTGTTTCTATGTTTGACCATTTAAAAATGGGTGAACAGTAGCAAACATGCGTATGGCATAATTTGAATTTGAATTTGAAGTTTGAATTTGCATTCCAAATGCAATATACTTCAATTAAATTGAATTTGCCACAAACCAGTACCATATACATCATGTACAACCTTATCATGTGCTTGTGCATCTACTTTCGATGTTGCCCCCCTTTGTTGATGATTGCCTCCGATAACAGACGTTCCGAGACGGTGATCACCCCCGAAGAAGAAGACCACCGTTAAGAACCGTGTATCGTCATCAAGGCAAGCAAACCCCATTGATCATGTCTATAAAATCCTACTTCCCTCTCAGTCTCGCTTATGCATGTTTAGGAGATCGCCGAGACACGTTCTTTCGCATAGTTGAACCCATTCCGATGCATGACCTATCATTTTTCCACCGTATTAAGCAAAACACAATCCTAGCAGATATAGGAGTTGAATGATGAGCATGTGACCCCTTTCGCATAGTTGAACCCATTCCGGTCCAGGAGTCACAATAGATTCAGGCTTTCCATTATGCATGTGCATAGAAAAAAAATGAAGAAAAGGTTGCATCATATAGATATGTGGGTGGACCTGTGAGACAGTGAAACTATCTGGCAGAGGTGGCGTCTCGGTCCCTTGCATTATCTGAGTCCGTTTCGTGGAACCGGCCAGACTCTCGAGCGGTGCCAAACTCAGGTAGTCGACTCCTGGATTAGAGAAGGTGATGTGAGGTTAGTGCCTTGGTTTCATCCACGTCTGACACCCGCTTGAAGGGTGACGAGAACGAGGCGATAAGTGATGACACGCGTGTGAAGATGTACACCCCTGCAGGGTTAATGAACTATTCGAATAGCCGTGTCCGCGGTTATGGACTACTTGGAGACCTTTACTTGATCATAGACAAGTTGAATGGATACTTATAAAACTCGCAAGATAAGCGTGAGTGCTATGGCGTGCTTTCTCGTGGGGAAGTCGAGGAAGTATCCATAGTGGTGTATTGGTTGGAGACTTGGTAGTGGACTTGTGTACGCTTCTTACCTCAAGTCTGGTACTCGTAGTACAGGACTAGCCAAGTCAAAGCTGGCACTTCTGCATGTTGAACCCCACCTCCTTTACCTTGATACTTGAGCATGAGTAGTGTAGTTCTGATGTAAGTCTTGCTGAGTACGACTTTGTACTCACGTTTGCTTATTCTATGTTTTAGATGAGAACCCGGGCCCCGATGGAGTCACCGACCTGAAGCTCGACGTTGACCTTGGTAGTATAGTTCCAGACAGCAGTCTGGTCCCTCGTGGAAGGGCATGTATGTTTACAAGGCTTCTCTAAGCCATTTGTTAAACTTGTCTGTACTCAGACCTAATTTGCTTCCGTTGTATGATGTAATGTTGATCACAGACATGTGATCTTTGTATGCTCTATGTGTAAGTCAATAAAGAGTACTTTGTAGAGTTATGTGATGATACCTGTTGTTCATACTAGGCATGTGTGCTGCGTGTATGTTTATAACATGCATGTCTTAGTATGGGTTTTCGAGACCTTAGTTGTGATCTGGCTGGCGGTATTTTATACACCAAGTGGCCCTTAGATGTGCGCAGCTTGGGGCATCGCGATGCGATTGTTCGTGACTCTGTCACGTGCACACTTTGTTGTATGATCGAGCCCGCCCTAGACCCCGACTAAGTGATCGGGCTGGAGTCTGTTTATGTAAGGGTTATGATTCAATCGATAACATGGTTGAAGCGACATGTCTATGAGTATGGGATTTCACCACCCATAATCATTTAGACTTGTGAGCGGGCGATGAGGACCCATCTCAGTTGATCATCCGGCCTGGATGGGATGCCCCTCACGTACGATGCTTTCCGAGAGTCTTTTGTGCTTGGCCTTGTCTGCTTAGACAAGTGGGTACGGCTCTCGGCTCTCCATGTGATTGAGTTGTGGCTGGAATTACATACGCATATTCCGGGTCCCGACAATTACGTTGTGATTTTCCAGGTGGCGTGAGTTGGGAAACAATTCCACGGTTTTTCAAGTGAATGCCAAACTCATAACTCAGATATTCCCCTCCACGATCAGATCGTAGAAATTTGATTTTCTTGTTACGATGATTTTCTACTTCGCTCTGAAATTCGTTGAACTTTTCAAATGTTTCATACTTGTGTTTCATTAAGTAAATATGCCCATATCTACTTAAATCATCAGTGAAAGTTAGGAAGTAACGATATCCACCACGTGTCGAAATGCTCATTGGTCCACACACATCAGTATGTATGATTTCCAACAGGTCACTCGCCCGTTCCATCGTACCAGAAAACGGGGTCTTAGTCATCTTACCCATGAGGCATGGTTCACATGTGTCAAATGATTCAAAGTCAAGTGACTGGAAAAGTCCATCCGAATGGAGTTTCTTCATGTGTTTTACATCAATATGACCTAAACGGCAGTGCCACAAGTATGTGGAATTATCATTATTCATTTTTCATCTTTTAGCATCAATGTTATGAATGTGTGAAGTACTACTATCGAGATCCAACAAGAATAAACCATTTACGTCGGGTGCATGACCATAAAATATATTACTCATAAAAATAGAACAACCTTTATTATGTGATTAAAAGAGTAACCATCTCGCAATAAACAAGATCCAGATATAATGTTCATGCTTAACACAGGCACCAAATAAAAAATATTAAGGTTTAAAACTAATCCCGAAGGTAGATGAAGAGGTAACATCCCGACGATGATGACATCGACCTTCGATCCATTCCCGACTCGCATCATCACCTCATCCCTCGCCAGTCTCCGTTTATTCTGAAGCTCCTGTTTCGAATTGCAAATATGAGCAACCGAACCAGTATCAAATACCCAGGCACTACTACAAGAACTAGTAAGGTACACATCAATAACATGTATATCAAATATACCTTTGACATTGCCAGCCTTCTTATCCGCCAAGTACTTGGGGCAGTTGTGCTTCCAATGACCTTCTCCCTTGCAGTAGAAACACATAGTGTCCGACTTAGGACCAGCCTTGGGCTTCACAGGAGCGACAACAGGCTTGCCGCCACGAGCGGCAACTGACTTGCCACTCTTCTTAAAGTGTCCCTTTTTGGCTTTAGCCTTCTTGAAACTTGTGGTCTTATTGACCATCAACACTTGATGTTCTTTCTTGATGTCCACTTCCGCAGATTTTAGCATCGCAAAAATCTCACTGAGAGTCTTATGCATGCCTTGCATGTTATAGTTCAGCACAAAGCCTTTGTAGCTCGGAGGGAGCGACTGCAACACCCTATCAGTGATTAACTCATCTGGGATCACACATCCTAGCTGAATTAGGCGCTGGATATAGCCTCCCATTGTTACAACATGTTCACTGACAGAGTTGTGCTCCTCCATCGTACATTTATAGAAATTATCAGAGATCTCATATCTCTCAGCGCGGGTCTGAGTCTGAAACATGGTTTTCAGCTCTTCAACCATCTCATAGGCGTCGTGATGTTCAAAATGTTTCTGGAGATCGGTATCCAGAGATGTAAGGATGGCACAAGAAACTATAATGTGGTCATCTTTGCATGTCTCAAAGACGCTATGTTCTGCTTCTGGAGCATTGTCTGCAGGTGGGTCGCCTAACGCATCATCGAGTACATATTGCTTCTTACACCCAGTGAGGATAATCCTCAGGTTACGGTACTAGTCAGTGAAGTTTGAACCAGATGATTTTAGTTTTTCTTTCTCAAGGAATGCGCTGAAGTTGAACTGAGCTATGCGGGCCATGATCTACAACATTTTAGCAACATAAAATTTTAGACTATGTTCATGATAATGAGTTCAGTTTAATCAAATTACTAACGAACTCCCACTTAAATCAACATCCCTCATAGTTGTCTAGTGGTACACGATCCAAATCCACTACACCAAGTCCGATCTTCACGAGAGAAGATGTAGATTCAATGGTGAACATCAAAATGTTGATCTTATCATTCATATGACTCGTGTTTAACCTTTCGGTTCGTTGCGTTCCGAGGCCATGTCTGTACATGCTAGGCTCGTCAAGTTAACCAATGTATTTTTGCATGCGTAAAACTGGTTTACACCCGTCATATGTGAACGTAGAGTTTACCACATCCGATCATCACGAGATGCTTCAAAACGACGAACTTTCGCGACGGTGCATACTTAGGGAGAACACGTTTATCTTGATATTTAGTATGAGGGATCATATTATAAGGCTACCGTTGTGCACACGCAAAATAAGATGCATAAAAGGATAAACATCACATACATAAAATATGTGACATGGTATAGCCCTTTTATTGCCCCTTGATCTCCATCTTGAACGCACCGACAAGATCTCCATTATGGCACCATGTTGGTCTCCACCTTATGGCATCTTGGTTGTCTACACCACGTTGCATCTACAACTATTGCTAACTCATAGCGATAAAGTAATGCAATTACATGGCGTTTGAAGTTGACACGCAGGCCATACAATAAATAATTAAGACAACCATATCGCTCCTGCCAGTTGCCGTACTCATCGACATGCAAGTCGTGAAACATTACAAAACATGACCATCTCATACATCACAAGCACCCCTGCAAAAACAAGTTAGACGCCTCTCCCTTATTATTTTCAATTTTACGTGTCTTCTAGGGTTTTGCATAAGAACCGTTCTTACCCTCGAAAAAAAACCACAACGTTGATATAACAAATTGCTTCTTAATCTCATAAGAGCCCTCCTTTGTAAATGTGATTAATACTATGGTAAGAGCGACTGACACCCGCGGGCCGCATGTGCAATACAAGTTGCACGTCAAGTGCGGAACCGGTCTCAATCTGAATATTGTAAAGTTGGTCCGGGCCGCTGCATCAAACCATACTACAAAACCAAAAATACACATGGAAGGATAGAAACAAGAAGATCAACACCCACAACTCATTGTGTTCTAACCGTACAAAGCATCTACGCACAGAACTAGCTCTGACACCACTGTAGGAGATTGCGCGATAGAAAACAAAAAAATTCTCTCACATGCGGAAGCAACAACCAAGATCTAATCTAGAAGATGCTAGTAACGAAGAGAGTAGATCATCATACCCTCGAAGAACATGCGCGTTGAACGTTTATTTCAACGCAGCTTGGTGAAGTTGTTGGTGAACTTCGATCCGATCAGCACTGCAAACGAGTAGTACCTCCGGAGGCTTGCACACGTACAACTCTATGACGTCTCCTTCTTTTTTATCCAGCAAACAATACGAAGAAATAGATGGCATCGATTCCATCAGCACAACGGCGTGGTGGTGGATATGGTGAAGAGTTTCCCGTGGGCAAGGCTCTGCCAAGTGATGCAAGTGAGGGAGGAGGAGGTGTGGAAGGACTTGGGGATTCTTGGTGAGCCTCTCCCTTCTCTTATATAGGCAAGTAGGTTGTATCCACTTCAATTCCCAAGTGAAAACCCCTCTCTCATTTAAAAGATGGTAACACCTTTCTTTTAAGAGCGGTAACCCTCCCATTGAAGGGCTTCCCATTTATTGGCATAATTAACCAAGGAGTTCTGGTCACATGGACTAGTGGACCACCCTTGGTCGTCCAAAACATGTGGGGCCCATAGTGGGACCCTCCGGAACCATCTAGAACATTCTGACACTGCCGAAAATCCTGAACTTTTCCGGAACCCTGAAATCAACTTGCCTTATATAAATCTTTACCTCCGGACTCTTCCGGAGCTCCTCGTGATGTCTAGGATCTCATCCGAGACTCCGAACTATATTCGAACACCATTAATAAAATAACCCCAGAGCTATTCTAGCGTTACCAAACGTTAAGTGTGGGACCCTACGGGTTCGAGAACGTGCAGACATGATCGAGACATCTCTCTGATCAATAACCATTAGAGGGACCAGGATATCCATAATGACTCACATACATTCAACGAAGATCTTTATCGATTGAACCACTATGTTTTGGACTACTATAATCCGTACTCAATTTCCTTTGTCACATGATATTTTACTTACCCGAGATTCGATCGTCGGTATCGTTATACCTAGTTCAATCTCGTTACCGGTAAGTACTCTTTACTCGTTCTGTAATACAACATTCTCTGTGACTAACTCATTAGTCACGTGCTTGCAAGCGTTACCGAATGTGCATTATCGAGTGGGCCCAGAGTATATCTCACCGTCACACGGAGGGACAAATCCCAGTCTTGATTCATGTAATTCAACAAGTACTTTCGGAGATACCCGTAAGACATCTTTATGATCACCCTGTCACGATGTGATGGTTGATGTCCCCAAAGTATTCTTCCGGTACCCGGGAATAACATAATCTCATGGTCTAAGAAACATGATACTTGACAATAAAAGGCATGACAGTATAAACTTAATGAAATGATCAATATTGATATGCTTAGTTGGGTCGGTCCATCACGTCATTCTTCTAATGACATGATCCCATTAATTAATAAACAACTCATGTTCATGGTTAGGAAACCATAACCATCATTAATTAACGAGCTATTATAGTAGAGGCTTACTAGGGACGAGGTGTTGTTTATGCAACCACACATGCCTTATTTTTCCGGTTAAAAAAATATAGCATGGAAAATAAACATATATCATGAACATGGAAATATGATAATGACAATTTTTTTATTGCCTCTAGGGCATATTTCCAACATTCTTCGTTTCTCGGATGAATTTTGCATCGAGCAGTCTGTTCACTTCTTCCCCGATGGCCCTGCGTTTTGGCTCAGAGAATCAGCGCAGCGCCTGCTTTACTGATTTAGTGTTTGGGTAGATCTGTAGTGCATGCTCCACGAATTCTCGTGGTATTCCAGGCATGTCGGCTGGGCACCAAGAGAAGATATTCCACTCCTCACAGAGGAAAGCTAGGAAGACAGTCGCATGTTCTTCGGGTAGGTGAGCGTAGATCCGCACCGTCTTGTCTGGGTCCGTCGGATGCACCTGATTGTTGACGGTGTCGCTGTCGAAATTGAAGTCTCGAGTGATTTCCTTCATCTCGCTTCATCTGGAGAGTGGGAAGACGCTCCTGTCTACCACCATTGCTATTTCTTCGAGTTCATGTTGTGCTCCAAATGTGTCGGAGACCTGATGGAATTCTCGGTCGCATTGATCTGACTTGAGGAAGCATCCTTTAAATGTGATGACCCCCGCGGGTTCTGGCATCTTAAGCTTGAGGTATGCATAGTGTGGGACTGCCATGAACTGAACGAATGTTGGTCGGCCAAGTATAGCATGGTACTGGGATTGCCAGTCCAACACTTCGAATTCGAGGGTTTCTCTCCTGAAATTGTTCCTCCTCCCGAAGACCACGTCGAGTTGGATTCTTCCCAGAGAAGAGACTGCCTTGCCTGGTACTATGTCGTAGAGGGTGACGTCCGAGTTCTTTCAGACTGACTGCTAGATCAACATTTTCCGTAGGTTGTCGGAGAAGATGATGTTCATGTTGCTTCCTCCGTCCATGAATACTCGTGACATGTCCTAGCCTCCTATCCGTGCCTCTAGGACTAGTGGCGCGTGTCCTAGTCTTGCAATTTCCGGCGGGTGGTCCTTTTGCGAGAAGGTGATGCTAACTTCCGAGTCGCATAGATAGTAGGGTTCTTTTACTAAAATGTATGCGGCTGCATGGACTTGTAGAGTGCTTTCTTCTTCTTTGTTTTTTGGTGGACGTCCTTCTTGGATCATGTATACTCGTTGATGGTACGAATTAACGCCCCCTCGTCGGTTACCCAAAGTGGAAGGTTGAGATGTAGACAGTAGCAAGTTTCCCTTAGCGAAGATGCTAAGCCATTTACAACCGAGGTTGCTAACTTCACCTGGACCTGCACACACAGCAAATAGCTTTGCTTCGCAACGAGTACAGAGGAGTTGTCAATTCCTCCGGCCTTGTTGTTTACAAAGGATAAAACACACAGGATAATAATGATAGTGATAGCAACGGAAAAGTAAATAAAGCAGTAAATTGATAGCGGGTGTAATCAGTATTGGAAATATGGACCGGGGTCCTATGATGTTCACTAGTGATGTCTCTCTCCCAAAAGACGATAAAATAGCCATGCGAGGTAAACAAATTACAGCTGGGCAATTGACAGGATTATGTGTGCAAACCAATGCTAATTATGCTATAAAAAAAGGAAGAGGCTCAAAAGCATGGGCGGTACGCCAAGACAAGTAGACCAAAATCCATCTGCATCTACCTAATAATCATCCACCTTGAGATATCTATCCAGACAGTGGCGGAGCCAGGAATTGAATTGAGGGGGGTCGAAAATAAGCTCTAAAATTTTTGTTGACAGAAAAGAGCAAATGTATTCAACAAAAGAGGTCCAAACAGATTCAATTTGCATATTTCATCAAGTACAACAACAAAATGACTATAAAGAACAAGAACAACAAAATAGAGCTACATTTTGATAAGATAGTATCATACCATTAAGTTGCATCTAAGCTTGGAAGACGAAAGCCCCGAGGAAGATGACCTCTACGGTTGCTATAGGAATGGAAACGTAGCATAATCTTCTTGTCATCAATTTTGGCAAATATATCTTTCACAGCATATCAAATCATTAAATCATTGAGCCAATCATCCCCTATCTTGTTTCGAAGAGATGATTTTATAATATTCATCGCCGAGAAAACCCTCTCAACTGATGTTGTTGCCACAGGTAATGTCAAAGCAAGTGTAATAAGACGGTAGACCAATGGAAAGGTCTCATGGTATCTCTTCTGAACTAACTTGAGAGCAAGATCACTCAAACTGTCACAAGCTATGAAATCAGGACTTCTCTTCATCACATCAACATATATGTCCAGTTCATCAACCAATAGAGAACAATCATATGAAGAGAAATCAGCAGAATACATGGTTGCAAGCTCAACTAACATAGCATTATCAAAGTTGTTGAATGAGTCTCTAGGATCAAGGCATGCAGTGCACAATAATAGGCGTGTAGAAGCTTCATAAAATCTATGATTCATCTCAACTATGTTTCTATCAAGCACCTCACTAAAGATTTCTACCTTGTAATGATGCAAGCAAGTAACCATCTTGCGTGAGCTCCTTGGGTAACCCCTAGCTGCAATGTTATCATCCATATTCGGTACTGTAATATTTCTTCCACCACAGAAGTTAGTAGCAGCAAGCAATAGAGGCTCCCATCCATCATCTCTCAATTTCTGCAATGCATTTTTCACTGAGACAATCATATTCATGGCGCTCACTATATTCTGATCTTTGGATTGCAATGCGTTTGACAAACCATTTGTTAAACCAAGCAGTCGAATCATCAAATGCAAGATAATAACAAATTCAAAGGTTTCCATGTATATGATATAACCTGAAGCCACACCTTTCTCCTCAGCATCTGTCCCATCATGAGAAACACTGCATAGCGCTTCAATAACTGAATCCCACATTAGTTGAATATGAACTAGAGTTTTATGGTGTGACCCCCAACGAGTATCACCTGGTCTTGTTAAACTTGTCTCTTGATTTTGGCCTCTACCCGATGAGATCTCCCCACTCTCTAGCTGTGCTACCATACGGTCATGATGAGCTTGCAACAATGCATCTTTCTTTCTACAAGAGGCACTCACCTACAAAATATGTGCATTTATAAATTAGAATTGATACATAGACAAACATTTGAAGACAACTATTTGCAAATTGTTTACAAGAACTAACCATAAGAACAATTTTGTTCAAGTGACCAAAGAATTGACCAACTGGCAGAACATTTTTCACAACCGCCACAACAACCAATTGAAGTTGGTGGGAAAAACAATGCACATAAAAAGCATGAGGGTTGTCAGCCAATATCAATGTTTTCAAACCATGTAGCTCACCCCGCATATTAGAGGCACCATCATATCCTTGACCTCTTAATCTAGACATTGACAAATTATGTTTAAGAAACATTGCATCTAGATTGCTTTTCAAAGAAGCCGATCTAGTATCAAGAACATGATCAACACCAAGCAATCTTTCCATGATCTCTCTTTTTTGGTTCAGAAACCTACAAGCAATAACATATAAGTTTAGTTTGTGAGAGTATGATAATTGAGAGAAAACAGAATTTTCGAGCTCACCTCAACATCACAGCCATTTGCTCTTTAACCGATACATCACGAGACTCATCAACAAGTAGAGAGAAACTAGAATTTCCGAGCTCACTCATAATGACTTGTGTAATCTCTTCTGCACATGCTTGCACTATATCTTTTTGGATTTCGGGAGATGTCAATTGACAATTGCCAGGAGCATTCTCATTAATCACATCGGCTACATCCTTACATCTTGCACCATACCAATCCAACAACTCACGGAAATTGCCCTTGTTCAATGAAGTGCTAGACTCGTCATGCCCACGGAAAGCTAGACCTTGTTCAAGTAAAAATCTAACAACACCCAAAACAGCCCTCAAACGAATCTCATATTTAATATGTGATTGTTCTTCATGAGAAACAATAGCATATGCCACACTTTGCTTTTTATTTCTGAAATCTTCACAACTATTTCTTGCATTGTTGTGAATGCTACTTGGTCCACCTATATGAGTCTTGAAGATTTCCGAGGCTTTCTTCCAATTTGAAAACCCCTTCTTTGTGAAAACATCATATCCAAAGTGGTTACTATTGCTTGAAGATTTGAAAAGAAAACAATGGAAACAAAATGCATCTTTCTTCTCAACACTATAATCTAACCAATCATACTTAGCATACCATGCATCTAGAAATGACCGCTTATCCGGACCTTTGGGAAAATTATGACCAATTAAACGATTGCGGCCTCTCGACAAATATGCCCATCTCATTTTATCTCTGATTTCAAGGGTACCAAATTCCTCAATTGGTCTACGAAGTCCAGGATCCCCAACAACATTTTCTAGATCAAAGATTTCAGGAATATTTGCCTACAACATTGAAAACAAAAATAAAATGTGAACATACTGCTAATTAGTAGATACATAGACAGCAAAACTCAATATAAAGGGGGAAAATCAACCTCTATGCGTGCCCTCTTGCGTGATTCCTCTTCTGCGTCCATGGGGAATTGGAGAATAAAGATGGAGGCACGGGACGGGGTGAGCAGGCACCGGGGCAAGTAAGCGTCGGGGAGAGCAAGAGTCGGGGCGTAGCAGGCGCCATGGGCCGGGGCGAGCAGGCGAGCAGACGCCGGGGCGAGCAGGGGCGGGATCTGCTGCCGGCGGCCTGGGCGGCGCGGGCTCTACCTCGGCGGCGGCGCGGGCTCTGGCTCTGGCTTGGACCGGCGGCGCGGGCTGGACGGGAAGCAGGTCGCGACCTTGAGATATCTATAAAGAACATCTCGCTGGTATTAAGTTGCGAATCCCACCCAAAGTGTAAACTCAAAGCAACGGACAACTGCATTAAAGAACTTTGCGTAAAGTAAACAATCCTTGCACCCGCAAGTACAAGCACCGTTGTTTTCCCCCTTGTGGCAACAGCACATCCCCTAGACTCATGTTTCTGTCACTCAAGCTAGTCATCGGGGGCATGAACCCACAATCATGCATAACGCTCCCTCTTGGAGTCACTACCTACTACTTGGCCAAAGCAATAAACAGCAACGGAGAACATGCAAGAATTACTCTAGAACATAAATATAAAAGAGGAGAATCAAATATATTACTCAAAAACAATCTGAACATAATCTCAAAATCCATCGGATCCCAGCAAACTCAGCATAGCAACAGCAGAAATATTACATATGTGCCTCGATCATGTAGGGAAGCTCACAAGGTCTAATCCATAAAGAACAAATAGGGGAGGAGAACATCACATAGCTACGGATCATAGACCCATGGTCAAAGGTGGACTACTCACGGTTCATCCGGGAAGCATCCATGGTGGTGGAGAAGCTCCCGGAGGTGGTTCCTCCCTCCGGCAGGGTGCCGGAAGAGGTCTTCTGGTGCTCCCAATCTTAGAAGCGCGGCGGCGGCGGAACAGAGGAGATATCGCGAAAAAGAGTTCCCGTCACGGAGGTTTCACATCACGAGGATTAAATAGGCGAAGGGGGGCAGCCAAGGGGGCCACCAGGGGTCCAGGCGGCCCCCTGGCGCGGCCCCACCCTAGGGCGCCTGGGGCCCTGGTGGGTCCCCTCTGGACCCCCTCGGTGATTCCCAAAGCTTCTTCTGCGCTGATTTTTTATTCGATTTTTCCAGAAATTTTGGAGCACTTTTAATATGGGGGAAACCTGAAATAGAAAAACAGCAGAAAACAGGAACTGGCACTGGGGTGCACTGAGTTAATAGGTTAGTCCAAATATGATCTAAAGTGTATGGAAGTTCATCAATATCATAGCAATATCACACAAAAGAGCCATGGAGCAAGCAGAAAGTATAGATACATTTTGGACGTATCAGCATCCCCAAGCTTAATTCCTGGTCGTCCTCGAGTAGGTAAATGATAAAAGCATAATTTCTGTGGTGACATGCTGATGGCTTCTCGCCCCTTCGTTGGTTCCCCCAAGTGGAAGGTTGAGATGTAGTGCAGCAGCAGTTTTCCCTCGGTGAAGATACCAAGGTTTGTCTCCAGCAGGACTCCAGAGATGATAAGTAGGTGTCAGCGGCGCAACTGACGCGGACCTGCACACAGACACAGATAACTTTGTTCCCAACGAAGTTCAGAGAGGTTGTCAATCTCTCCGGTCTTGTTGTTCACAAGGATAAAATGCAAGGGATAATGATAGCAAGTAAAAGCAGTAAAGTAAATATAGCGTGGAAACAATAATGAGGATATGGACCGGGATACGTGATGTTCCTAGTGATGTATCTCTCCCAAAAGACGATAAAATTGCTATGCGAGGTACACAAATTACAGAAAGGCAATTGACAGGATTATGAACGCACCGCAATGCTAACTATGCTACAAAAGAAAGGACGAGGTTCAAAAGCAAAGGCAGTACGCCAAAATAAGTAGACCGAAATCCATCTTCATCTACTACTAATCATCCACCTTGAGATATCTATCCAGAACATCTCGCTGGTATTAAGTTGCGAGCCCCCCCCCCAAAGTATAAACCCAAAGCAACAGACAACTGCATTAAAAAGAACTCTGCGTAAAGTAAAAAATCCTAGTGACCGCGGTCACAAGCACCGTTGTTTTCCCCCTTGTAGCAATAGCACATCCCCTAGACTCATGTTTCTGTCACTCAAGCGTGTCATCGGGGGTATGAACCCACAATCTAGCACAACGTTCCCTCTTGAAGTCACTACCTACTACTTGGCCAAAGCAATAAACAGCAACAGAGAACATGCAACAATTACTTAGGAACAAAAATATAAGAGATAAAAACCAAATATATTACTCTATCACAATCTGAACATAATCTCATAATCCATCAGATCCTATCAAACTCAACATAGCAATAGCAGAAATATTACAAAGGTGCCTCGATCATGTAGGGCAGCTCACGAGGTCTAAACAATGAAGATCAAAGAGGGGAGGAGAACATCACATAGCTACTGATCACGGACCCATGGTCCAAGGAAAACTACTCACGAGACATCCGGGGAGCATCCATGGTGGAGAGGAGACTCCCGAAGTTCAATCCTCCCTCCGGCAGGGTGCCGGGAAGAGGTCTTCTGGTGCTCCCGATCTTCGGAAGTGCGGCGGCGGCGGAACAGAGGCGAGTTCGCGGAATAGGGTTCCTCTTCTGGAGTTTTCCCGTGACGGAGAATAAATAGGCGAAGGGGGGCAGCCAGAGGTGGACCAGGGGCCCCAGGGCCCCCCCTGGCGCGGCCAGGGGTGGGGCCGCGCCGGGTGGCCGCCTGGGGCCCACTGGATCCCCTCTGGCCCCTCCCGGGCTCTTCGCGAAGCTTCCTCCACGCTGATTTTTTATCTGAATTTTCCTGAATTTTTCTGGCACTTTTTATATGGGGGAAAGCTGAAATAGAAAAACAGCAGAAAACAGGAACTGGCACTGGGGTGCACTGAGTTAATAGGTTAGTCCAAATATGATCAAAAGTGTATGAAAGTGTATCTAGAACATAGCAATATCACACAAAACATGCATGGAGCAAGCAGAAATTATATATACGTTTTGGACGTATCAACATCCCCAAGCTTAATTCCTGCTCGTCCTCGAGTAGGTAAATGATAACAGCATAATTTCTGCGGTGACATGCTAGCAACCATAAAAGAACTTTGAAAAGTAAAGCAATCAAGGTTAGAGATTCAATTCAAGTCATAACATGCAAGAGTCTATATTAACATTGAAACAAGTAATAAAGTAACATTAGGTGCAAGAGCTCTCGCTGTCCGTGACTCGAATGTCTCCAAATGGTGTTTGCGTGCAAGAAGGGGGATAGGGAATACGAGAAAAAAGAATTTTTTTTGAGATCTCAATCTACTAAAGTTTCACACTTGGTCTTCTTTGGAATCTTATCTTGACTCGTCCCCAGACCACTAGCCAGGTACAAGTCAATTTGATCCACTCCTTTTCGATATTTCGAGCACTCATGCAATGGATGAGCGTAAGCACGAGAGTTGACACTTAGGATGGAAAAGAGAGAAATATGGTGGAGGAGGAAGACAAAAAGGAAGAGAAAGGCTCACATCAATGAGGACAATCATAGGCAAGAGATGCCAAATGATAGATATGATGTGAGGAGTAGGGATTGCCATGCAACGGATGCACATACGAGCTAAGAAGCTCTCCAATGGAACTAGTGGGGGTGCATCTAACTTGCTCGCTCATGAAGACCTAAAGCTCGTTTGAGGAGGCTCATCCTTGGAATATGCAAGCCAAGTTCTATAGTGTGAAGGTCCCCACATAGCTATATGCATAACGATCATCTCTATGGAGTACAAGGATATAAATGGAGTACTAGTGTGGATCTCTCAAAAGGATAGTAGTGTTGCCCCTTTCTCTCTTTTTATTTCTTTTTCTCTTTTTTCTATTTTTTGTATTTTTTTGGTGGCCTCAATGGCTCTTTCTATTTAACTCTCATTTGTCCTCTTTGGGATCTTTTATTGTGTCCACTTTGGGATATTTTCCTCACTTAAGGGCAACACTCTATTTTACCAGAAGGTAAAGGAAATCTTTCACACTTTACAAGGTACTCAAAATCATAAAGAAGATGTAACTACATGATGTATGCAATGTATGTCGCTGCCAGTGTAGCAGGAACATGTATCACATGAAGATCAAGTCATGAAGAGGTGGAAGTTGCATGGCAATGTAACTCGGAAAGGCTATGGAAATGCCTTGATAGGTAGGTATGGTGGCTGTTTTGAGGAAAGATATAAGGAGGCTTATGATGACAGAGCGTATCATGCCAAGGGTTTGGATGTACCGGCGAAGGTGGACACCAACTCTCGGAGTGAGAAGAAGGCAATGCACGGCACAGGAGAGGCTAGCAAAATATGGGAAGGTGGAAGTGTCAACTTTCAATACTTACATTAGTCCGAAGAACTCATGCACTTATTATCGGTAACTCTCAATCTAATGAGGAGGTTCACAAAGAGACAAGTACCCCGAGGAGGAGTGTATGGGGGTTTGGTTATCCTTGCGCATCCTCGACTCATTGTACGTGAGTGTTCTCTGATATTCGACTCCTCAAAAGAGTAGTGATCCATCTAGTAGCTAGAGTTCTCAACTAGTTTTGTAGGTTTTGAAAATACACACGGATTGCCCAAAATACGACACCTATCAATAATAGGCTAGAGCTCTTGACACCAAAAGTTCAAACATTACTCACATCAATACCTCAAAACTATTGCAAGTTACTACTAAAAGAATATAGCAACCTCAATTACCTACTTTCAAGACAAGACACAACTCAGTGCAACAACCAACTCTCTTTAACAAGATAAACATGAAAACTAAAAAGAGTTCCAGCAAAAAACTAAACAAACGCCAAGGCTCTTGCTAAAGACAAACTAAGACTAAAACTAAACAAGGCAGTAGCTATGAAAAGATAAAGAACACACAACAGCAAAAAGATAGGCAGGAAAAATCCTATGATGTGTTCTAAATTTTGAAAGTGGAGTGTGTTTCTCTCCCACACAAAGTAAGAAAGGATCTAACTTGTTATGAACAGAAAGCAAAGATAAAGAAAACTAAAAACAAAACCTAAGAGCGAGACGCTCCAAGCATAGCACATAACGCATGAAGTGATAAAAATATAGTGAGACGAAGGACGAACTGATGATTGTTGATGGAGAAGGGGATGCACAGGGGCATCCCCAAGCTTAGACGCTTGAGTCTCCTTGAATATTTATTGGGGATGCATGGGGGAATCCCCAAGCTTGAGCGCTTGACACTCCTGGATCTTCTTTCATCATCTTCCATCGCACACTTGAAAACTCCCTTCATACATAACTCATCATAAGCTGATTAGAGAGGTTAGTACCCTTAATAAATAATTTTTCTCCACTGGACATAAATATAATCTTGAAGAGCTACTGTTTCTCAAGAGTTCCAAAAAGTTTTTGCAAAGAAAAAGCAAGCTTAAGGTTTGCAACAGTAAGGAGAGACAAAACGTGGCAGAATCTGTGAAAAACAGAACAGCAGATAGGAAAGAATTTTTTAGGGGCACTTATGCAACTCAAATAAAAAAACTCAGAACATACGGAAGTTTCATAATTGTATAGAGCATACTGTGTAAAAATTTCAGCTCAAAAAGATGAACTGGGATTTTTCTGGAATTTTTCTGGTCACGAGGACAGAATCTGTTTTCTGGACAGCATGTCACAACTTTTACTTCCCTTGCCGTAAGAGGCTATAACTTGGCACAAAGCTGAAAAATAAAGATACAATGATGTTGCTACAGAAGTAACAATCATCAAGACACAACAAAAGCAAAAAGAAACACCTAAATTCGTTGCGGGCTGCCTCCCGAAAGCGCTTCTTTAAAGCCATTAGCTAGGCATAATGCAAAAGATCAAGTTGTAGCAATCGAATCATTATCAAGATCATAGAAAAGCTCTTCAATTGTACAACTAGTCTTAAGAGGTCTTTCAAAGAAATGCCTAATGAAGATACTTCTAGGGAGAAAACCAAAGGGTGGGAAATCAATGGAAGATTCATTTATAAAATTATCAAAGAGAGGTATTTCTTCCAAAGTTTTCACGGTTTCAACTTCTTTGGCAATAGGTGGTTTATTTTTAGGTCAGGGAACCTTAGGGACATAATTGAACTTAGGTTCCCTTCTTGCTGAAGTCTCTACCTTTTTTGGTTTGATTGAGGAGAAAGTAGTTCCTAGAGTATTAATGATTTCCTCAATCTTATCTATCCTAGAAGGATCCGTATCACGGGATTTGATGACCTCCAAGGTTTTAATAATTTTAAGCATGGAGCTATCAAGCCTATTCAAATTCCCTTGAATCTTGCGATCCAACTCATTTATCCTAGTTATACTTGGTATTTCTAACTCTATCTTTTCAAGTTTCTTCATAATATGAGATAGAGTTATATCTTCTTGTACGCTAGCAATAGGGAGATTTCCAACAAGATTTTCAATAACATTAAGAGACTCCCGAGTCGGGGCTTCTAGAAAATTCCCATTGATAGAAGTATCTAATATGAACCTGTTCCAAGGAGTAATCCCGACATAAAAATTTCTAAGCAGGATAGTAGTGGATTGCTTCTTGGTGGCTCTTTTTTGAGAATCATTAATTCTATACCAAGCATATTTTAGGCTTTCTCCACCTTTTTGTTTAAAGGTGAGAACCTCTGTCTCAACAAAGGCAGAAGTGCCAGACATAATGACAACTAGAAAGATAAATAAATTTTTTTTGTAAATTTTGATAAAAGACACAAAGATAAAAACTGAAAAATAAACTAACAAGACTAAAAAACAAAGGTAAAGGGTAGTGTGCAACTCCCCTATCTCAGCACTTGGAGTCCCCGTAAACGGCGCCAGAAAACTTGCTTGATGGCTTCTCGCCCCTTCGTTGGTTACCCCAAGTGGAACGTTGAGATGTAGTGCAGCAGCAGTTTTCCCTCGGTGAAGATACCAAGGTTTGTCTCCAGCAGGACTCCAGAGATGATAAGTAGGTGTGAGCGGCGCAACTGACGCGGACCTGTACACAGACACAGATAACTTTGTTCCCAACGAAGTTCAGAGAGGTTGTCAATCTCTCCGGTCTTGTTGTTCACAAGGATAAAATGCAAGGGATAATGATAGAAAGTAAAAGCAGTAAAGTAAATATAGCGTGGAAACAATAATGAGGATATGGACCGGGATACGTGATGTTCGCTAGTGATGTCTCTCTCCCAAAAGACGATAAAATTGCTATGCGAGGTAAACAAATTACAGAAAGGCAATTGACAGGATTATGAACGCACCGCAATGCTAACTATGCTACAAAAGAAAGGACGAGGTTCAAAAGCACAGGCAGTACGCCAAGATAAGTAGACCGAAATCCATCTGCATCTACTACTAATCATCCACCTTGAGATATCTATCCAGAACATCTCGCTGGTATTAAGTTGCGAGCCCCACCCAAAGTGTAAACCAAAAGCAACAGACGACTGCATTAAAAAGAACTCTGCGTAAAGTAAACAATCCTTGTGACCGCGGTCACAAGCACCGTTGTTTTCCCCCTTGTGGTAACAGCACATCCCCTAGACTCATGTTTCTGTCACTCAAGTGTGTCATCGGGGGGCATGAACCCACAATCTAGCACAACATTCCCTCTTGAAGTCACTACCTACTACTTGGCCAAAGCAATAAACAGCAACGGAGAACATGCAAGAATTACTTAGGAACAAAAATATAAGAGATAAAAACCAAATATATTACTCTATCACAATCTGAACATAATCTCATAATCCATCAGATCCTATCAAACTCAACATAGCAATAGCAGAAATATTACAAAGGTGCCTCGATCATGTAGGGCATCTCACGAGGTCTAAACAATGAAGATCAAAGAGGGGAGGGGAACATCACATAGCTACTGATCACGGACCCATGGTCCAAGTAAAACTACTCACGAGACATCCGGGGAGCACCCATGGTGGAGAGGAGACTCCCGGAGGTCAATCCTCCCTCCGGCAGGGTGCCGGGAAGAGGTCTTCTGGTGCTCCCGATCTTCAGAAGCGCGGCGGCGGCGGAACAGAGGCGAGTTCGCGGAATAGGGTTCTTCTTCTGGAGTTTTCCCGTGACGGAGAATAAATAGGAGAAGGGGAGCAGCCAGAGGTGGACCAGGGGCCCCAGGGGTGGGGCCGCGCCGGGTGGCCGCCTGCGCCCCCCCTGGATCCCCTCTGGCCCCTCCCGGGCTCTTCGCGAAGCTTCCTCCACGCTGATTTTTTATCTGAATTTTCCCGAATTTTTCTGGCACTTTTTATATGGGGGAAAACTGAAATAGAAAAACAGCAGAAAACAGTAAATGGCTTTGGGGTGCACTGAGTTAATAGGTTAGTCCAAATATGATCAAAAGTGTATGAAAGTGTATCTAGAACATAGCAATATCACACAAAACATGCATGGAGCAAGCAGAAATTATAGATACGTTTTGGACGTATCACATGCTAACAACCATATAAGAACTTTTAACTAAAGCAATCAAGGCATGTAATTCAATTCAAGTCATAACAGGCAAGAGTCTATATTTATCATTGAAACAAGCAACATAAGAACATAAAGGTGCAAGATCTCTCGCTGTTCGTGACTCGAATGTCTCCAAATGTTGTTTGCGTGCAAGAAAGGGGATAGGGATATATGAGAAAAATTATTTTTGCGTTGAGAACTCAATCTACTAAAATTTCACACTTGGTCTTCTTTGGAATCTTATCTTGACCCATCCCCAGACCACTAGCCAGGTACAAGTCAAAATGATCCACTCCTTTTCGACATTTTGAGCACTCATGCAATGGATGAGCGTAAGCAAGATAGTTGACACTTAGGATGGGAAGAGAGAATATGGTGGAGGAGGAAGACAAAAAGGGTGTGAAAGGCTCACATCAATGAGGACAATCATAGGCGAGAGAAAGCCAAATGATAGATATGATGTGAGGAGTAGGGATTGCCATGCAACGAATGCACATATGAGCTAAGGTAAGCTCTCCAATGGAACTAGTGGGGGTGCATCCAACTTGCTTGCTCAAGAAGACCTAGAGGTCATTTGAGAAGGCTCATCATTGGAATATACAAGCCAAGTTCTATAGTGTGAAGGTTCCCACATAGCTATATGCATGAATGATAATCTCTATGGAGTACAAGATATAAGAGGGAGTACGAGTGTGGATCTCTCAAAAGGAATAGTAGTGTGCCCCTTCTCTCTTTTATTTTTTTCTCTTTTTTCTATTTTTTGTATTTTTTGGTGGCCTCAATGGCTCTTTCTATTTCTCTCATTTGTCCTCTTTGGGATCTTTAATTTGTCCTCTTTGGGATCTTTTAATTTGTCCACTTTGGTATCTTTTCCTCACTTTAGGGGCAACACTCTATATATTACAAAAAGTATAGAAGATCTTTCACACTTTACAAAGTACTCAGATCATAAAGAAGATGTAACTATCATGATGTATGCAAATGTATGCCTCTGCCAGTGTAGCAGGATATGCAATGATACTAGCGCGTCATGTAGCAATGATTAGGGAAAGGCCCAACTAGCATGCGTCTCATCGATCAAGAAAGTAGCATATATGACATGAAGATCAAGTCATGAGAAGATGGATGTTGCATGGCAATATATCTCGGAAAGGCTATGGAAATGCCTTGATAGGTAGGTATGGTGGATGTTTTGAGGAAGGATATAAGGAGGTTTATGATGACAGAGCGTATCATGCCAAGGGTTTGGATGTACCGGTGAAGGTGGACGCCAACTCTCGGAGTGAGAAGAAGGCAATGCACGGCACAGGAGAGGCTAGAAAAATATGGGAAGGTGGAACTGTCAACTTTCGAATACTCACATTAGTCCGAAGAACTCATGCACTTCTTATCGGGAACTCACAATATAATAAAGAGGTTTCACAAAGAGACAAGTACCCCGAGGAGGAGTGTATGGGGGTTTGGTTATCCTTGCGCATCCTCGACTCATGGTACGTGAGTGTACTCTAATATTTGATCCCTCCAAAGAGTAGTGATCCATCTAGTAGCTAGAGTTCCCAACTAATTTTTTAAGTTTTGAAAATAAACACGGATTTCCCAAACTACGACATCTATCACTAATAGGCTAAATCTCTTGACACCAAAAGTCCAAACATTACTCAAAACAATACCTCAAAACTATTGCAAGTTACTACTACAAAAGAATAGCAACCTCAATTACCTACTTCAAGTCAAGACACAAAACTCAGTGCAACAGGCAAACTCTCTAAACAAGATAAACATGGAAACTCAAGAGAGTTCCAGCAACAAACTAAACAAAAGCTCTTAAAAAAGATAAGCATGAAAACTAAGAGTTAAACATGACAGTAGCTATGAAAAAGATAAAGAACACACACAGCAAAGATAAGCATGAAAAATCCTATGTTGCGTTCTAGATTTTGGAAGTGGAACGTGTTTCTCTCCCACACAAATAAATCTGGGTTCCAACTTGTTATGAACAGAAAGCAAAGCTAAAGAAATATAAAAATAAAACCTAAGAGCGAGACGCTCCAAGCATAGCACATAACGCATGAAGTGATAAAAATATAGTGAAACGAGAGACGAACTGATAATTGTTGATGGATAAGGGGATGCACGGGGGCATCCCCAAGCTTAGACGCTTGAGTCTCCTTGAATATTTCTTGGGGATGCATGGGGACATCCCCAAGCTTGAGCCCTTGACCCTCCTGGATCTTCTTTCATCATCTTCCCTCGCACACTTGAAAACTCCCTTCATACATAACTCATCATAATCTGATTAGCGAGGTTATTATCCATAATAAAATATATTTTTATCTACTTAAAATAAATATATTCTTGAATATCTACTGTTTCTCAAGATTTCCAAAAAGTTTTTGCAAAGAAAAAGCAAGCTTAAGGTTTGCAAAACGAAGAAAAGGAAAAACAGGACAGAATCTGTGAAAAACAGACCAGCAGGTAGTAAAGAATTTTTTAGGGATACTTCTGCAACTCAAATAAAAAAACTCAGAACATACGAAAGTTCTGTAATTGTATAGAGCACTCTGAGTAAAAAATTAAGCTCAAAAAGATGAACTGGGATTTTTCTGTGATTTTTCTAGTCACGAGGACAGAATCTGTTTTCTGGACAGCATGTCACAACTTTCACTTCCCTTGTCATATGAGGCTATAATTGGCACAAAGCTTGAAAAGTAAAGATACAATGATGTTTCTACAGTAGTGAAAATCATCAAGACCACTAAAAACAGAAGAAAATCAAAAGGGAAATCCTAAATTCGTTGCGGGCTGCCTCCCGAAAGCGCTTCTTTAAAGCCATTAGCTAGGCTTAATGCAAATAGATCAAGTATTTTCAAGAAAATAACTAGCCCGTGTGACGGACTCAAAAGGTAACTTAATATTTTTCCTAGGGAAGTGTTCCACCCCTTTCTTGGGAGGGAATTGGAATTTTATAATCCCTTCTTTCATATCAATAACAGCACCCACGGTGCGAATAAAAGGACGTCCCAAAATAATTGGACAAGAAGGTTCACATTCAATGTCCCTGGTAGTAAAATCAACGGGAACATAATTGTCATTGACAATGATAAGAACATCATCGATCTTCCCCAAAGCTTTCTTTATGGAAGAATCGACAAGACGAACACCAAAAGAACAAGAATCAAAAGGTTTCAATTCAAATATATCATACATTCTTTTGGGCATAACGGAGGTACTAGCTCCAACATCACATAAAGCATAGCAAGAAAATTTATTCAACTTAATTTTAATCATAGGATCCCAACCATCTTCTAGCTTTCTAGGTATGGAGGCTTCTACCCTAAGCTTCTCCTCCCTAGATTTAATGAGAGCATTAGTGATATCCTCCGTGAAGGCAAGATTAAGTGTGCTAGTGTGGGGGTCTCTAGACATTTTGTGAAGGAAACGAATAACTTTAGAAAGGGTGCAATTATCAAAATCAAGGTCACTACTATCAAGTAAAGTGGTAGTTGTGTCCTTTAGGCTCACTTGTTTGGTAGCTTCTATAGTCATAGGAACTTCTTCTTCTACGGTTGAGGTCATAGCATCACCATTAATAGGTCCTATGGGACTAGGGGTGCATTGGGTGCTAAGAGTTTGGATATCCTCAACCACTTGGATAGTAGCAATGGTATGGTGTGTAGGAAGGCTCTTAATTCTATCCTCTTCCTCCTTTCCTCTAGCCCATCTCTCTTTGAGTTTATCCATCATCCTAATGTTTTCATTAATTTGCACTTGGATAGCATTTATAGGAGTGACCTTCCTCTCCTCAAGGGGAGAAGTTATAATTTTAAGCAATTATACTTCATGGGCTAAATTATCTACCTTCGACGAGAGGTTATCTAATTTGTCTAGTTTTTCCTCTACACTCTTCTTGAAGGCTTTTTGGGTAGTGATAAAGTCTTTAAGCATACTCTCTAATTCAGAAGTGGAGTTTTTGGTGCTAGGATAAGTGTTGCTGTTCCCATAGTTGTTGGAGGGGAACAGTCTAGGATTGCTACCAAAATTACTCCTATAAGCATTGTTATTGAAGTTGTTTCTAGAGATAAAGTTCACATCTACTTGATCTTGAGCAATCAAAGAATTTAAAGGAACATCATGAGAATCAATAGGAGATTGCTTGATAAGTAGAGACATAATCAAGTCAACTTTTTCATTTAGGGAGGAGATCTCCTCGACAGAGTTTACCTTCCTACCTGTTGGAGCTCTTTCGGTGAGCCATTGGGAATAATTAGTCATCATCTCATCGAGAAGTTTTGTGGCAGCACCAAGTGTAGTTGACATAAAGGTTCCTCTCGCGGCCGAATCTAGCAAGTTCCGCGAGGTAAAGTTTAAGCCTGCATAAAAAGTTTGGATAACCATCCAAGTAGTCAAACCATGCGTAGGGTAATTCTTAACAAGAGATTTCATGTGTTCCCAAGCTTGGGCAACGTGTTTATTATCCAATTGCTTAAAATTCATAATATAACTCCTTAATTGGATAATCTTAGCAGGGGGGTAGTACTTTCCAATAAAAGCATCCTTGCACTTATCCCAAGAATCTATGCTATTCCTAGGCAAGGATTGAAACCAGATTTTAGCTTCATCTCTCAAGGAGAAAGGAAAAATCTTAAGCTTAACAATATCACCATCTACTTCTTTGTACTTTTGCATATCACAGAGCTCAATAAAATTATTTAAGTGCAAAGCAGCAGCATCTCTAGCACCGGAGAATTGATCTTTCATAACAAGGTTCAGCAAAGCAGGTTTAATCTCATAAGAAGGTGCTGAAGTAGCAGGTGTAGCAATAGGAGTGCAGATAAATTCACTGTTGTTGTGACTAGTGAAGTCACACAACTTGGTGTTCTCGGAGGAACCCATAGTAGCAGCAAGCAAGATAACTATTTTTTTTATTTTTGATAAAGGACACTAAAGCAAAAACTGAAAGGTAAACTAACAAGACTCAAAAGCAAAGATAAAAGATAGTGTGCAACTCTCCTATCTTGAAGAGTGGAGTCCCCGGCAACGGAGCCAGAAATTGCTTTTGATGGTAGGAATTAACGCCCCCTCGTTGGTTACCCAAAGTGGAAGGTTGAGATGTAGACAGCAGCATGTTTCCCTTAGCGAAGATGCTAAGGTTGAGTGTCGACCAGTAGGACTCCAACAGATACAAGAAGGTGGTGAAGTGAACAATGGCGCCGTTTACAACCGAGGTTGCTAACTTCACCTGGACCTGCACACACAGCAAATAGCTTTGCTTCCCAACGAGTACAGAGGAGTTGTAAATTCCTCCGGCCTTGTTGTTTACAAAAGGATAAAACGCACGGGATAATAATGATAGTGATAGCAACGGAAAAGTAAATAAAGCAGTAAATTGATAGCGGGTGTAATCAGTATTGGAAATATGGACCGGGGTCCTATGATGTTCACTAGTGATGTCTCTCTCCCAAAAGACGATAAAATAGTCATGCGGGGTAAAGAAATTACAGTTGGGCAATTGACAGGATTATGTGCGCAAACCAATGTTAATTATGCTATAAAGAAAGGAAGAGGCTCAAAAGCATGGGCGGTACGCCAAGACAAGTAGACCGAAATCCATCTGCATCTACCTACTAATCATCCACCTTGAGATATCTATAAAGAACATCTCGCTGGTATTAAGTTGCGAATCCCACCCAAAGTATAAACTCAAAGCAACGGATAACTGCATTAAAGAACTTTGCGTAAAGTAAACAATCCTTGCACCCGCAAGTACAAGCACCGTTGTTTTCCCCCTTGTGGCAATAGCACATCCCCTAGACTCATGTTTCTGTCACTCAAGCTAGTCATCGGGGGGCATGAACCCACAATCATGCATAACGCTCCCTCTTGGAGTCACTACCTACTACTTGGCCAAAGCTATAAACAGCAACGGAGAACATGCAAGAATTACTCTAGAACATAAATATAAAATAGGAGAATCAAATATATTACTCAAACACAATCTGAACATAATCTCATAATCCATCGGATCCCAGCAAACTCAGCATAGCAACAGCAGAAATATTACATATGTGCCTCGATCATGTAGGGAAGCTCACGAGGTCTAATCCATGAAGAACAAAGAGGGGAGGAGAACATCACATAGCTACTGATCACAGACCCATGGTCCAAGGTGGACTACTCACGGTTCATCTGGGAAGCATCCATGGTGGTGGAGAAGCTCCCGGAGGTGGTTCCTCCCTCCAGCAGGGTGCCGGGAAGAGGTCTTCTGGTGCTCCCGATCTTGGAAGCGTGGCGGCGGCGGAACAGAGGAGAGATCGCGAAAAAGGGTTCCCGTCACGGAGGTTTCACGTCACGAGGATTAAATAGGTGAAGGGGGTAGCCAGGGGGGCCACCAAGGGTCCAGGCGGCCCCCTGGCGCGGCCCCACCCTAGGGTGCACCGGGAGGGCGCCTGGGCCCCTGGTGGGTCCCCTCTGGCCCCCCTCGGTGATTCCCGAAGCTTCTTCTGCGCTGATTTTTTATTGGATTTTTCCCGAATTTTTGGAGCACTTTTAATATGGGGGAAACCTGAAATAGAAAAATAGCAGAAAACAGTAAATGGCACTGGGGTGCACTAAGTTAATAGGTTAGTCCAAATATGATCAAAATTGTATGGAAGTTCATCAATATCATAGCAATATCACACAAAAGAGGCATGGAGCAAGCAGAAATTATAGATACATTTTGGACGTATCACTCGTCCGCGAGCTGATGGGTAGTTCTCTTCCGTATTGGGTACTGGCATTGGTGTCGTCCTGCGAGTCTGTTTGGCTCTATGTTGCTTCTCTTCCCTGAGCCTGTTGGAGAGCTCGATGAAAAGTCCGATATTACGGAGGGTGTGACTTGACCTGAGCCATCCTTCGTCGTCTTCGAAGCAGTGGATTGTGCACAGTCCGTCCAAGTGCTCTCTAGGTGTGAGGTTGTTTGGGTTGTAGCGTAGCCTTTTGCTAATGACTCGGTGTGTCCTTGACTGGCCCTTTCAACGGTCGTGGAATCTTGGATCCAGCTCGACTTCGTCTTGGATCAAGTAGTCCCGGATCATCTTGGCGAAGTCGTATGGTCTTCCGACGGGATTGTAGTACTCGCCTGGACGGGTGGTCGAGTCGATGTCAGGAGTCGTTGCTGCTGCGGGTGCTTGGTTTATGATCAAAGCTGCTGTCATGGCAGGTGCTTGGTCGAGTGAAATCTCGATTTGGATCTCCGACATCTGGGGTGGCGTTGGTCTTGATTTTGCGACTGCTACTTGAGCCTGTCTTCTGGATCGGTGATTTCTTCGTCGCTGGACGTAGCTTTGATAGCCGCCAAAGGCCCGAGCTTGACTCGCTCGCTGGTCTAGTGCACTGGGCTGCGAGACTGGAAATCTTGCGATGAACTTGAAGTCCCCGAGTGGATTAGTTCTTGCTCGAATCATTGTTGAAGTCGCCGAGTTGTTAGTTGTTGATGACAGGACCGCCAAGATCATGATTCCAACCTACGTCTTCCCCACGGACGGCGCAAATTGACGGGGATCGGCCTCGGTAAATCCCATGGTAAGGTGCCCTGGTTTCAGATCATAGAGAGAGGAGTGCGAAGTTGGCGATCTCGTCGTCTAACAGGAGACAGGGATTTACCCAGGTTCAGGGCCCTCGATCGGTAAGACCTCTACTTCCTGCTCGATGTATTATGATGGAGGCGATTACAGTGGAGTTCAAGGCGATATTGCTCTAGACCGGAGGTGTTGCAATGATATTGGTGCCCTAGAGGCCCCCTCTCCCAGCCTTTATATACTAGGTTGGGTCGCAAGGAGTCCATCTAGGTTTACAGAGGCGTTTGCCTAATCTAGCTTAGTCTTGGACGCCAAGTACTGGTTTCCATAACGTCGTGGACTCCTATGTCAGTGCAGCCGTCGGTGCTTCGGGTGGGCCGATCCTGGGTCGGTCGGACATTATAGTGGGCCTTATATCTTGACACGCACCAGGTACCCTCCTGCATAGGAGTCGTGGGGGTATCCCCTCATCAGCGATTGTAATGTAAGAGTTGGTGTGCTTATCTAATGGAACTGGACCCATTATGTTTCTATTATACAACTCTGAGGGATATAAGGTTCATGAGACGGTGTCTCATGGGCGTTATATCAAAGACCGGTATATTACACCATGTAGTGCTTTGCAGGATCGATGCAGTCGTGGTCGGCGTGGGGGTGCTAGGGTTCGTGGGCGGCGGTTAGGAGGTGGGGTGTGATAGGTGGGGCCAGGGTGTCAGTGAGAGAGAGAGAGACAGGGAGTGTGGGCTCGGGTTGGCTAGGCTGGTTTCTGGGTCAGTTGGACATGCTTTCCTTTTTTCTTTTTATGTTTTTGTTTCTTTTTTTTCTTCGTTGTTTTCTTTGTTTAAAATTTTCAACATGAAAATTTCTTAGAATAATCTCCTATACATGGGATCATATTTTTTTGGATTTTTTAACTTAAAGATTATATATACTAGATGATACCCCGCGCGTTGCTGCGGGAATTTTTCAGAGAAAAATTATAAGAAAATGGGTTTTAAAAAATATAAGAAAAATGGTTTTTTCAAACATGAGAAAAACTATTAAGAGTAATATAATTTTATTATAAATTCTCTTTTGAAATCAATATTGTTTAAAGAAAAAATGTAAGAAATTTGATGAAAATCCAAAAAAATGAGTATGATTTTTTTATTAGCTTGATAATATATGGTGAGAGGCAATATGAGATGAAAATAATGTTGAGTAGAGATAGCGGAGACATCTCTACCATTGGCTAAGGTTAAAGCGATAATATCAATTATAGATGTGCATAGAAAAATAAAATATGAGATAACTCATAATTTGTTTTTTTATAAAAAAGTCTCTTATAAATTGTGAGACTAAGTGCATAAAAATTATTATTTATTTAGGTTGCATGTGCATGCAATTAATGGAAGCATGTGCATGCATAGTTAGTGAATTTGTTTTGCATGGTGGACCTACTTGATGATGTGGATAGCTTGCATGTCAAGATAGAAAGGTTAGTGGGGATGAACTATTTAGGTATTATAGATTACCAAATAAGATCCCTTCTATTTATTCTCTTCCTTTTCTAGTTTTGATTTCCCTTTTTTGATTAAACCCAATTTGAATTGTTTTAAATTTAAATCAAGACTCAAGTCTTTGAACTCGACAAGCAAACAAATTACTATGCTATATTTATATGAAATTCTAATATACATTCCAAGCCCTATTTATTTTGGAAACCAGTTTTATGCATTAGGGTTTAATAAATCCATTCATATTTTCCCTTGGGCATATAAATGGTTAGATTAAATCCTTTTTTAAGCAAAATGCACCAAATCAAGGATATGCTTACGAATGCATGATCATATCCTAGAATTTGAATTTTTGGGATATTACACCTTTGATCAAGAAGGAGAAAGAGAAAGAGGCAGAAAACTTAGTGATCAAGTCACAGGAGGAGGAGGACGATGACATTAACTATGATAACCTCTATAGTGATGACGACTAGTGTGTCTGTAGTAGTCGATTGAATTATGTTTAAAATTTAAATATTTAAGTTTGAATGTTTGAAATAGTCGATCTGAACTATGTTTTAAATAATTTTAATGTTTTTAGGGTAATATTTTGATTGCACTATTTAAAAATGGTTGTTGAAGATGCTCACTTTCTCATGCTCAAAAAATCACTTCTGATGTCCCAATTTTTATTGCAACTTATTTTTTGCTTTATTATAGGGCAATCATTTGTAGAGCGTCATCTAAAAAAAACTTTGCCTAAAAAATAAAGACAAAAAACGTACTTCCCCTTTCTCTTATGGAAGACAACATCTCACTCGGGTCAATCGCTACAGAACCACTACAGCAGTAGGAGTGCGCAGGTGGCTCACTCAAGGGGTGGTGCGGCGGCGGAGGATATGCCAGAGTGGAGCAGATGCGGAGGCGCAATTGTGGCCATGGCGGGCGAGGATATGCCGGAGGAGAAAATGGGGAGGCGCAGTTGCGGCGGCGACGGACGAGGATATGTCGGAGGAGCCGGCGGGGAGGCGCAGCAGCCACAGCGGAGGATACACCAAGGGCCGGACCATAGGCCGGGCAAGAAGGGCGACCGCCCAGGGGCCCAGGAAGAAAAGGGCCCAAAAACTGTAAATTATATAGTAATCATTATGCTATTGTCCATTATACATAATAAAATATTAATACTCTCTTTATCAAAATTGAAGCATGGATGTCTTTTCTGTCAAAGAACACACAACTTTGACCATGCTTTTTTTACTTATAGTATGTCTATAACAAATATCAATAGATGTGTACAAAACTATTTCACAACATAAAATATCGCGATGCCATTTTTACAGTTTAATTCATATATTTTAGAACTATTTACATGTTTTATTATGTACAATACAATATTATTTCGTAAACTGGCAGGTAACTTCTATAGACAACGATCATAACAAACATGTTTTTATAAGCAATATCAAATAAGAAAATTTACATATGGAAACTGATTATAACGCACACAATTTTATATATTTACTGGTGATTACTCTAAGCATTTTGTTTCAATACAAAGTAAAAAATATGCATGCTAGACAAGTTTAACCAAAACAAGATTAAAGAATAATATCATTCGTCCAATTTATGTTCTAAAACTTTCTATACATGTGCTTAGTTAATCACATACTAGAAACTACTATTGTGATATTTGTTTGATCATATTTTTTACGGATATTTACCATAAAATAGTATAAATTATGTATTATATAAAAATATTTCTAATTAAAGATTTGGTGACACATTGCATCTTTCTATAATATTAAATACAGACATAAAATACACAAATTAATATTTATTAACATTGTCATGTGGTTAAACATTGCCAAAAAAATAAATTATACTTGTAACAATATAACATGATAAAAATAATACTCCCTCCGTTCCTAGATATAAGGTGTATAAGTTTTTGAGAAAAAGTTCAAAATATAAGGTGTATTGCATTGCAACACTCATCTTGACAAAAAAAATTTAAAAAATTGATCATGTTTCCTTAGCTCTTTCAAATCCCTCTATTTCCTCACGTCAATTAGCTTGATATAATCTCGTCCAAACCTGGTGTAATTTTTCCTCAATGTGTGTTCTTTAATTTTCGTGTCAAAGACTATACACCTTATATCTAGGAACGGAGGGAATATGAAATTAAGTATATAAATTTAGTAAATAATTCATTTATTATGATTCGCCTCGGGGCCCATCTTTCATTGACCGGCCCTGGATACGCCGAAGGAGGCGGGGCAGCGGCGGCGGCGCTAGCCTAGCCAACTCATCCATCCCAGGTACGACGGATTCACCGGAATCCGAGTTGAATCGTATTCGCAAAAAAATTGAATTTATGTTTCTCTTCCCCGGTTCCGGCGAATCCGAGTTCAAGTCGAACACGGCGAAACGAATAAATATCCGGCTCGCCGACCCACCGTGCCCTAATCTCGCTTGATCTCCCGCCTCCCTTGTGTCGTGCCCTAATCTCTCGATCTCGATCTCAGCCATCTCGCTTCCAGCCTCCCCTGCGTGCTCGATCTTCGGCGGTCGCCTCTCAGCACGCGCCCTTGCTCCCCTGCACGGTCCCATCGGCGGGAGGGCGGAAGGCAGCCATGGGCCGTCCGAGGATCAGGATCTCAAGGCTTTTCCGGCGGCTGTATTCGGGGTTCCAGGTATTTAACCTGCTCTCCGGCGTCTGCGCACTCGTGTCCAGCGGGCCGACCACCCTCTTCAGGGAGATCGCCAATGTGCTGGGGGTTGTGGGTGGTCTCTTGGACATGTTCTTACTCTTCCTCGCCAATCCCCCCAACGCCCTCTTGGCGCTCTGCACCGCCCTCGTTTTGCTAAATCTGCTATCTGGCGTAGAAGTTTTGGTCGAGGGCAGCCAAACAGGATACTGGGGGCTCGTCAACGTGCTCTCAGTTTCCGGGTCCTTCTTTGATCTTTTTACCACCTTCACTTATTTTCGCCGTTGCCGCGCCCCGCTCCTTCCTCAGTAATCCTAAGTTCCCAGTATATTGCTTATTAGGCATGATGCTCTTCTTGAACACTACAGTAGTATGTTTATTTTACCTCCAATGCCATCTTATCTAAAGTTGCTGCACATAACACTAAAAATGGTAGACTTGCATTTATTTTAGTTAATCAATCTTTCCTAGTACGGAGTAGTATTAAATAATATTCTTAGACTCAGTAAAAAAAAGATCCGTATTATATCAACAGTTCATTGATTGTAATTCTGTTATATAAACCTGCTGCATATAACACTAAAAATGGTACACTTGCATTTAGTTACATGAATCTTTCCCAGTAGCACTAAATAATATTCTTAGACTCAATAAAAAATAAAAAATAAAAATATCGTTATTATATCAACTGTTCATTGATAGTAGTTCTGTGTTGCATATAACAGTAAAAATGGTACACTTGCATTTAGTTAAATCAATCTTGCCCAGTAGCATTAAATAATATTCTTAGACTTAGTAAAAAAATCCTTAATATATCAACTATTCATCAATAGTAATTCTGTTATCTAAATGTGCTGCATATAACAGTAAAAATGGTACGCTTGCATTTAGTTTAGTTAATCAATCTTGCCCATTCTTAGACTCAGTAAAAAAACAAAAAAAAATCCTTATTATATCAACTGCCCTTTGATAGTTTTTGTGTTATCTAAACCTGCTGCATATAACAGTAACAATAGTACACTTGCATTTAGTTTAGTTAATCAAACTCCGCCTATGTTGTTTAAAGGTAGCCGGTCCCAAGCCCGGGTAAAGGAGGAGGGTTGTGATAGACTTGGTGAGCTGATACGCGAGAGATGATAATGGCTTCTCGCCCTTCGTTGGTTACCCCAAGTGGAAGGTGAGATGTAGGATAGCAGCAAATTTCCCCTATGTAGAAGATAGGGTTTGTCTCCCGTAGGACTCCGGCAATGATAAGTAGGTGTCAGCGGCGCAACTGACGTGGACCTGCACACAGACACAAATAACTTTGCTCCCAACTAAGTTCAGAGAGGTTGTCAATCTCTCCGGTCTTGTTGTTTACAAAGGATCAAACACAAGGGATAATGAAAATGATAGCAACTGAAAATAAAAACAAGAAAGTAAATGAGCATGTAAACAGTGATGAGAGTATGGACTGAGGTCCCGTGATGTTCACTAGTGATGTCTCTCTCCCAAAAGACGATAAAACTGTTGTGCAAGGTAAACAAATTACAGATGGGCAATTGACAGGATTATAAACGCACCGCAATGCTAACTATGCTACAAAAAAGGAAGAGGCTAAAAAGCATGGGCAGTACGCCAAAATAAGTAGACCGAAATCCAACTGCATCTACTACTAATCATCCACCTTGAGATATCTATCCAGAACATCTCGCTGGTATTAAGTTGTGAGCCCCTCCCAAAGTGTAAACCCAAAGCAACAGACAACTGCATTAAAAAGCACTTTGCGTAAAGTAACAATCCTTGCAACCGCGGTTACAAGCACCGTTGTTTTCCTCCTTGTGGCAACAGCACATCCCCTAGACTCATGTTTCTGTCACTCAAGCGTGTCATCAGGGTGCATGAACCCACAATCGAGCATAACGTTCCCTTTTGGAGTTACTACCTACTACTTGGCCAAAGCAATAAACAACAACGGAGAACATGAAAGAATTACTTAGGAACAAAAATATAAAAGATAAGAACCAAATATATTACTCTATCACAATCTAAATATAATCTCATAATCCATCAGATCCCATCAAACTCAGCATAGCAACAGCAGAAAGATTACATATGTGCCTCGATCATGTAGGGCAGCTCACGAGGTCTAAACCATGAAGAACAAAAATGGGAGGAGGGCATCACATAGCTACTGATCACGGACCCATGGTCCAAAGGAAACTACTCACGGCACATCCGGAAAGCGTCCATGGTGAAGGGGAAGCTCCTGGAGGTCGATCCTCCCTCCAGCAGGGTGTCGGGAAGAAGTCTATTGATGCTCCCGATCTTGAAAGCGCGGCGGCGGAACAGAGGCGAGATCGCGAAAAAGAGTTCTGTCTTCGGGGGTTTCGCGTCACGGGTAATAAATAGGCGAAGGGGGAAGCCAGGGGGGCACCAGGAGTCCAGGCGCCCCCCTGGCGCGGCCAAGCCCTGGGCCTCGCCAGGTGGCCGCCTGGGCACCTGGTGGTGGCCCCCTGGTCCCACTTCTGGACTCCGGAAGCTTCTGATGCGCTGAGTTTTTATCTGATTTTTCCTAAATTTTTGGAGCACTTTTAATATGGGGGAAAACTGAAATAGAAAAATTGACAGTTGCAGTTTGAGTGAGCAAATGGAAAGCTCTCACATCGTCATAGACAGATATCTCTGCAAACCTGTCACCAATGTACCTACAAAACATGCACCAAAGTAGCCTAGTAGCCACCATACCATTTCCACTCCATTCTATTGCAGGCCCTTGTAAGTCACTGCAATTTCAAACCTTTGGTCTATAGGTTTCATGGTTGCATCAACTGGCTCTTTGGGAGGACCTTGAGGCTTCGTTCGGTGCAAGTGGTTCCGTTCCGCACGTGGAATCAATTCGTGCAGGGATTGGGTTAATCCCCTCATGTCAGCAAATCCCTGCCAATCCCTTTCCCACAAATCCCCGCCAATCCCTGCGTCCTTTGGCTTGTTCGGTTACTTCAGAGAAATCAAACAAGAGAGAATAAAAGAAACAGGGCATTGCCTGGAACAAATAGCAAGCAACATTACTGTACGTGCTAATCGCGCGCACAATAGACTGGATTTTTTGCAAAATCGTCCTAACACATTAAAAACTCTTGACTAAAAGACACCTGTCTCCTTCACCTCCCTCCGTCCCACGGGTGCACACCTGCGCCGGCCTCCTTTCAGGTGTGTTGGGTGGGGTTTCTCTGGATTGTTGGGAAGTGGTGACGATTGGGATAGGGAGGTTTGCAAATCAGCAAGCGTTTTCTGGGCATTTTGGAAATCGGTGTCGACATGATTTCTGAAATCCAAGAATAAATCATTTCGTAAGACAAGTGGAGAGAATTGTACATGTAGAACAGATCAACAATACACCAGATTTGGGAGGAAGGGGGAGGGGGGGTTCTAAAATTAAAACTAGGTGCTTTAGCAACCACCGCCTGACCAAATCGGTACGCGAAAGCAGGAAAAGTTCAAACATAACTGAAATTGAGTCTAGTGTTGATTTCTTCAGAGAAAGGCTGTTTGGGTTCTGACAGGAGGAAGCACAGTCCATTTCCTGGCAACAATCAACAATCAAGTCCCAAATCCCGATGGTTCGTTCATGCACAAGCCGACAATTCGCTTGCAGCTACATCGTACAGCACAATCCGGCATCAACTGTTGAATGTACATATCAATATTCAATAGTAGGAAGATAAGCCACATGGGTCGGAAGAACTACAAGAACATCTGCATGGTAATGGCGTGTGGTTTTAAACACTCAGCCCTTCGTCACGCTCTGGCCTGAATCACCTGCACCTTTCAACACCTCGTGCACCGCAGAAAAATCCAGGTCGCCAAGTCCCAAGCTTCTTGCCTTCTTGAATGCCTGAGATACAATGCGTAGTCACGTGTTTATTAGCTTTGTTGTTGTGTTTCAAAGGTAGGGGAAAAAAGGCAAACCTCATTGGCAGCAGCTGCGACTGGCATGGAGACGGCAGTTTCATCTCCCAATGACAGAGCCAACCTCATATCCTTCTGCTGATGTTTCAGGGGAAATGCTGGATTGTAGCTGCCCTGCAGCATTGAAGGCCCTTTCATCTTGAACATCGGATTTGCGATCGCACCGAGATCCTGTAAGTCAAAACATACCATGGTTATTTGATTGATAGTAAAGGAAGTAGCAGCAGGGGTGTTGCAATAACCAAGCACAGTACCAGGACATCAAGAAGCGTCTGGGGACTCAACCCACTTTTGTCAGCCAAACAGAGTCCCTCGGAAAAAGCATTCATCATACTGCACCCAAAAAAATGTCACTGATGCATTATTGCAGTCGGCGGATTTACGTTCCCAAAAAGCAGAAGATGATGTGGCAGCAACTGAAAAGATCATAGATTTCTGGATGTTGAACAAACATAGCGAAAATGAAAAGCTTGTTTAGACGAGAAAGCTAAAAAACCCTATTTGCAATAGGAGCAGATTTTAGATGTGTACAAGTTTACTGACCATTCACAGGATTCTCAAAACGCAAAAAATACAGGATTGGAATGACATGTCCACTTGAATCCTTTAGGATTAGTAGGGTGTGTTTGATGTCACAGGTAAAACAAAGAAATTGTAAAAAAAGGCTGCAGTCGATGCTAGATTTACTATGAAATGTAGTACAAATGGTTCCTTAGAAACAAATTCCTATAGGATCCAATCCTACGAATCAAACAACCAACATAGGAAAAATTCCTAAGGATTCCAAACCTCCAAAAATCCTATAGAACTCCTCTGAATCAAAGGAGCCATTAATATTATCGGAGAGGTTTGCCATTCTGCATATCAACACAGTGCAAATTCACAGTGCAAAACAGTAACCATATCAACTGTGCTAAACTACTAACAGATCAGTTTGTGAAGTATCAGCGGTCAAGATTCACAGTGGTATTCTGCATACTTATGTTTCAGATACCCTGGAAATGATACTATTATAGAGACCGGTTAATTTACGATGAGAAAATGCAATGCTGCATGCAGTTACTACACGGGTGTTTTGCCGATGTGTACACAGATAATCACCTTCCCATGATCATGTTGACCACCAGTTTCATCTTTGCTCCATTTCCCATCTCTCCCAGAAAGAACGACTTCTTTCCAAGTACATCAAATGCAGGGACCATGTCATCATATAATGCCTGAAACATTCAAGGATGTATCCAATTAAGCAAACATGAGATCTTAGGAGTTTAATTGCATTATGTGTGGTAGGTATGGCAGTACCAATTTACACCCTAGCGGTTAAAAGAATGGCAAGTATGCAAATTGGTAGAATTACCCAGATTAAGTATCAAGTTTTTTTTTGTGGGTAAGATTAAGTATCAAGTTTGAATCCACGCTGAATGTTCAATGTGCTATATCTCTACCATATCTCCTAGCACTTTGTAATTTTATGGTGATTAAAATCTCCACCCTACTAACTTCAATAGCTCTACGGTTTTCTGGCAAACACTTCAAAAATACCTAGAAAGAGTCACTGACACTGTTGTACAACATTTGGCAGAAAAGAAGGGGTCAGGGAGGTGTATAACCAAACATGTAGACATACGCAAACAAAATTATTATGGGCAGTTGAGAACTACTCCTAGAAGGGTTGAATATTGCCAAGAGTTCTGCAGTTTTTCTCTACAAGGAAAAAAGAATTCCTCTGCTTTACATAACAAGGAAATTATTATGATCATTATACCAAAGTCACCACAACCGCTTAACCAAAAGCAGAGAGCTGGAGATATTGAACCTTCAAACACAGCAAGTACAAAGACCAAAATATGGCAGAAAATGGTTTCTAGAAAAAATCTTTGTTTTAGGCAATCTGGTTAGTACAAATGGTTTGCAATAACGCTTGCAAGTGATCATCACAGCAGAGTGAGTTACCTTGTCGCCTGCAGCAAGAATGACCAATTGGCCATCTTCAGCTGGCTTCTTGCTCCCTGAAACTGGAGCTTCAACAAAAGCTCCGCCCTTTTGTTTAACTGCCTGCAAACATTTTATCAAGGAAAGTTCATTGCAGAAAAACACTAATAGAAGTAACCAATCTAGTCATTGTGATGAAGAAAATAGAGGGAAAACATTCTGAAAACTGATAAAATAAAAAGGGTAAAAAGAAAACCATGTTAATTGGGGAGGAAGGGAATAAATAAAAATGCTAGAAATTTTTTATGTTGATGCTGTCAACAAACAAGGACTACAATTTAGCATTTGCTAGAAATACAAATCCAAATGCAGTATGTACCACTTGTATTCATCTATTTGTGCTTCACTATACATTGTGAGAGAGTCGATTCATTATATCTCAAGCCCACTATTGATCTAGGAATGCACATCGTTCCATCGTCTCCTACATCTTATCTCACTTATGCCTATGCCGATTGGGATGGACGTCCTACTCCTTTTACGCTTGCTGTTCAACACGTTCATTCGGCGTATGCTTGGACGATAATATCATTTCTCGGCCTTCTAAATGCGAACGTCCCCAGACCCCAAGTCCCAGTCTATTGTGTAAGCCAAGTATCATGCCACCACTCATGTCTGTCACAGTGTCACTGAAACATGTTGGTTATGTCTGCTGCTGTAGGAGCTATATCATCCACTTGCATACTGTACTGTTGTCGACTGAGACAAAATCAACATAGAATAATTGTCCGTCAACTCAGTGAAGCACCAACCAATCAAGCACATCGAGGTTGATGTTTGTACTCTACTCGAAACAGGTGATTCTATTAACTACTTCTAAGCATGCTGACATGTTCACCAAAGGATTCACAGCCCCAGTGTTCGCCAAGCTCTGTTCCAGTCTCAATACCCAGGAACCAGCAGCTGCTACTGCAACTACAGGAGCATGTGGTCCACACACTGGTCGCCTCATGGGTATGATCTGACTAATTAGAAGCCACATCCTCATTCTATATTGCTGTTGGCTATCATTCCACACATAAATCATCGTCCCTGCCTCGTTTAATATAATTGAAATTCCTGTTATGTGAGTCCTCGGTCTCCTCTTTTAATACAGACACAAACATTGGACTTGGAGATATTCTTTTCGTCCAGCATATTCTACCTGTGTCCATCTACAGTATGTTCATCTCTGGTGAACTCTATTCATAAGTAGATACTCCCTCTGTAAATAAATATAAGAACGTTTAGATCACTACTTTAGTAATGTAAACGCTCTTATATTTCTTTACTGAGGGAGTACAATAAAATGTAACTCAACTATCTGAATTATAACTTAACCCTCTGAACAAGCCATCAATGACACAAAAGGTAGTAATGGGTTCACAACAACTTAATCAACCGAGACTTGAGGCTAGCACCCAATTCAGGAACTCAGAATTGAGCAACACAAAAACACAACCACACCCTTTTCCAGTGTGTCATAACGATGCCCAGCTAATTGAACTTACAAGGTGGATGGGGGCAAAAAAGCACATGACACATGACTGTTGCAAAGAGGTGATTCGATTAACTACTTCTAACTCTAAGCATGCTGACATGATCGCCTCATGAGTAGTTAGAAGCCACACCCTTAATCCATATTGCAGTTTGTTACATTCCACATATAAATCATCGCCCCTGCCTCGTTTAATATAATTGAAATGCTTGTTATGTGACTCCTCGGTCTCCTCTTTTAATACATCGACACAGGCATTGGAGATATTTCTTTTAGTCCAGCATATTCTGCCTGTGTCCAGCTAGAGTATTTTCATCTCTGGTGAACTCTATTCATAAGTAGATACAATAAAATGTAACTCAACTATCTGAAACATAACTTAACCTGTGCATGCCATTAATGATGCAAACGGCGAGTAACGGCAACTTAATCAATCAAGACTTAGAGACTAGCACCAATTCAGGAACTGCGGATTGAGCAACACAAAAAACACAAGATGCCCAGCCAACTGAACTTACGACAGTGCACGCCTGCACGAGGAAGAAAGCAAATGACACCTGACTGTTGCAAGCCATAAGGAAGAATACCTCGCTTATCTTGCAAGAAGTTGCAGCATCAACGGTGGACATGTCCACGTAGCCCTTTCCCTCCCCGATTTGCTCGAGCACGCCATCCTTGTCGAAAACAACCTAGATGAAGAAATGGATATGAGGCATCCTGCAACGCTGGAATAGGAATAAAAGGGTCTCTTAACTGATAGCGCGGCGCTGGGGTCGGAAAGCATGGCGATGGTGTACTTGCACTTGGCGACGACGGACGCCGGCGTGTCCCCGACGGCGGCTCCCATCGCGACGAGCTCGTCGCACTGCCAACAAAAATCCCCACAGGTTCTCGAGATTATCAGATAATATTAACAAAAAGGACAGAGTATGAATCGATCGATCGATCGATCGATCTCCTTCTAAAGAACAGAGTCTATCTATCTATCTATTTGAGCAAACCACCGCAGACAAATGGATCGCCGGATCGGAAGTGGGGGGAGCCGGGTACCTTGGAGAGGGTCCGGTTCCAGACGGTGACGCGGAAGCCGTGGCGGAGGAGGTTGGCCGCCATTGCCTTCCCCATGATGCCCAGCCCCAGGAATCCCACCTCCATCGCGGCCGGCCTCCCTCGCCCTGCTGCTGCTGCTCTTCCTCGTCTTCCTGGCACGCGGTACCCGTGGCGGCGGAGGTTGGTTCTTGGTTCCTCTTCCCTCTCTCTTCCCTGAATGACGCAACCGCACACGCAGACGCCACTAGCGACACACGCGCACACACACCAGTGCTCCTCCAGTGGCCAGTGGGAATGGGCAGCTCCTCCTCCTCGCGGATCCTCTCGATTTTTTTGGATTTATCTCTGTCGTCCTGCTTTATCCGGGAGTTTTTGTGCGCATATACAACCACTCAGCGGATGCGCTCTACCAATCATCACAATAGTCGGCTGCACAACATTTTTTAGACTAAAAAAAAAGATTTTAGCAGACGCCACCATATGTATCGATCATCATCATAATAGGTAACAATACATATTTTAGACTAAAATTTTAGTTCAACATATGTGCCATACGAATCGTTATCAGCAAAAAAGAAACTGAAGGTGCTTCGTACCCGCTCTTCATCATGTTTTTATCTTCATGTTTGGTTAGATCAGCCTTTGTGCGTGTTAATAAATCTTTACGGATTTTTAAGGAGGAAAAATCGTCACCGGTTGATACGACTAGATGGTTAGCGGTAGCTAGTTCGCACATGAACAATACCGTGAGTATTGTTTCTTTAAAAACACAAAAATGTAAAGTTTCAGCTCCCTGCATGGTGAGGTTATTAAGGGAGGACTTAAAATTTTCGAGGTAATCTGATGCTTCTTGCTTTGTATATTGGATTTCTCAAACCATTGACGATTGAATTGAACAAATTCAAAATATGAATTCAGATTCATGACATGTTAACCTGTTATAGTTCGATGATTAAACTCTTAGCATTGAAGGTTGACGAGTTTGTCGTTGGGAAAACAATGTCGAACAATTTCTCCGAGAAACTATATAGTGCAAGAATTGAGATTGATGTAAGGGAACCCCTTATGAATCATGTCTCAATGGCGAAGGATAGAAAATCATAAATATTGAAATACTTATGGAAAAATTAATGTTCAAGATATCGCTTATCGTTAACTTATCGGTCGAGCCCCGATAAGGGATAAATCGTCTTATCGGCCGATTTATCGGTTATATCGGTCGATCATTTATCGGTAAGTTTTTTTAAAAAACTTATGTTTTCCTAAGAGAAATAATATATAATATGCTATATTAACTATTACACACTTGACAAATAAGTGCTCTCAACATTCAAAATAGGCTATATCAGTGTACAAGCGCGAGCAATCTGAAGCAGACATCTACATAAATAAAAGGAAACAACCATATCAGCCATCTACATAGTTTATCAATGATTAACTAATATAATTACAATCTGCCTAATACAATCTGCCATCTAATGGACTAACTAATAAATTTGAGATGATAAAATCATGCATCACCCGTTGCACTGCCTAATATCATCTCAAAGTTTGCTGACTAGAGAAATAAAACCAGGGGAGAAGATAAATTCTACCGTGGTGATGCTCTTCTGTAAAAATCGGTAAAAATCGGTCTGACAGCCGATATATCGGCCAGAGCGATAAATCATGAAGATAAGTGTTTATCCTATCGGTAGGAACCCGATAAGAGATATATCGGAATATCGGCCGATATTTGGAAGGGTAAAATATGAGTGTCTTTCGAGCGGGGTGCAATGTGCGCATAATCGATCATCAGTATATGCAATGCATGGTAATGGCGTGTGTGCTGGTTTTCAAAGATCTTCCTGTAACTTGGAGCATGTGTGCTGGTGACCTTGGCCATGACACACAACGGCATGGTTTGCATCGGGAACGTGATAGGTCACTTGCGAGCAATTCATAGGATGAATATTCATGTTGGGGTGACATGGGATCAACCTTTTTCATTCGTGAGGGTGAGGGTGTGAGGAAGACGAGACACCGCGATGATAGAGACCTCATTACCGCCACCACGCGTCACACTCAAAAAGGGCAGCACCGACGCTCACCTCACCATGACCTCGTTTATCTCTGACACGACCAGGAAGGCACTCTCTTCTGTCGTGCACCAGCCGCATGTGTTGCCTCTACCGAGCATGGGGCAAGGAGAAGAGGCAACTGTGAACAAGGGGGGCGGGGGACGGTGCGACCTATGGCAATGTTGATTGGCAGCTAGGGTTTTCACCTTAGCACATGGGGAGAAATCCACTTTTCATCCCGCGGATCCACACCTAGTCAATCGGGAGGGTCGCTGAGCCCACTTGTCATTGATCTCGAAAACTATCTGCAAGGTGAAACGCAACAGTAAAATCAATGAGAAGAAAATCTGCTCATATCCAATAACCGAAAAGAGCCAAGTGGATGCACATTGCAAGGCCCTAGAGGTGGCTTGGCTTTAAGGTTTACATTTTTATTTTTTACTGGTTGTTCTATTTTGAGTTGTCTAGCATTTGTATTATCTTTTCTTTCATACGTATTAATCAGGTTGCCTTTTAAGTGCCTTTATTTAGAAAATAGTGTGTTCTAGCTATCTTAACTGATTGTGACACCACTTTGGTTGAGTACTTACAAGAGAGTGGCACCACCATTCACCATAGAAAAATAGTGTGTTCTAGCTATTTGTTTTTCTGTAGCTTTGTTTAGAAAATAGTGGGTCATCGGTAGTGACTCTCCCATCCTTTTGTGGCCCAACTACCATTCTCCTATGCCTAGCTGACCTGCCTGAGTGCCTGACCTAAGCAGTCAAGCTCTCCTTTCTAAGGCAGGCCATATATAGACCTCTAATAATGTCTTTGTGTGTTCAATGTCGTCTAAGACATGTCGGGATTTCGAATGACTGAACGATACAAGTGAGTAAAATAAACCAAGTAGATGTTAACTAGGGCTATCATATACAATTCGGTCAAGAAACAATATGCATATTGTTGTCATCAAGATAAGAATAATTGGAAGCGGTGTATAAAATCAAAGCATTAACAAATTTCGATTACCTACTGATACGTCCCAAACGTATCTATAATTTCTTCTTGTTCCATGCACTTTTATGTGACATTGCTACATGTTTTGCTACACTTTCATATCATTTTACACATATTTGGACTGACCTACTAACTCAGTGCACCCAGTGCCAGTTTCTGTCTGCTGATGTCTTTAGTTGCGATGATTTTCCCCAATTTAAAATGCTCCAAAAATTTCAGAAAAATCAGAATAAAAATCTGCAAGGAGGAAGCTTCCGGAACCCCGAAGGAGGGCCAGGGGCCCACCTGGCGCCCAGGTGGCGTGGCCCCACCACTAGCCGAGCCACCAGGGCACCTGGGAGCCCTAGGTGGCCCCTGGCTCCCCCCCTTTGGCCTATATTACCTCTTCATCGCAGAAACCCTCGAGGAGAACCCCGCATCGCAAAATACCTCTCTGTTCCGCCGCCGTCGCGCTTCCAAGATCGGGAGCACCAAAAGACCTCTTCCCGGCACCCTGCCGGAGGGAAGAGTGACCTTCGGGAGATTCTCCACCACCATGGACGCTTCCAGGATGTGTCGGGAGTAGTCCCCCTTGGACCATGGGTCCATTGCCAATAGATATGTGATGTCTTCTCTCCAATCTTGTTCTTCAATGTTTAGCCCTTGCGAGCTGCCCTATATGATCAAGACACCTATGTAAATTTTTGTTGTTGCTATGTTGTGTTTGCTGGGATCTGATGGATTATGAGATTATGTTCAGATCGTGATGAGTTATATTTGGTTTACCTTTTATATTTTGTTTTTGAGTAATTCTTGCATGTTCTCCGTTGTTTTTTATTGTGTTGGCCAAGTAGTAGATAGTAACTCCAAGAGGAAGCGTTATGCTTGATTGTGGATTCATACCCCCCGATGTCTAGCTTGAGTGACAGAAACATGAGACTAGGGGATGTGCTATTGCCACCAGGGAGAAAACAACAGTGCTTGTAACCGCGGTTGCAATGATTGTTTACCTTACGCATAGATTGTTAATGCAGTTGTCAGTTGCTTTGAGTTTACACTTTGGGTGGAGCTCGTAACTTAATACCAGCGAGATGTTCTGGATATATATCTCAAGGTGGATGATTAGTGAGTAGATGCAGATGGATTTCGGTCTACTTTTCTTGACGTATCGCCCATACTTTTGAGCCTCTTACTTTTAAGTAACATAATTAACATTGCGGTGCGTTTATAATTCTGTCAATTGTCTAGTTGTAATTTGTCCATCCAGCTTAGTTGTTTTATCATCTTTTGGGAGAAAGACATCACTAGTGAACATCATGGAGACCCGGTCCATACTTCCACCATTGTTTACACCTCTGCCTTACTTACTTCTTTTACTTTCAGTTGCAATTATCACTATTACTCCCTCCTTTCCGGTTTATTGGGCCCAATTTGCAAATCTCTTCAACCAAGGTAGATGTTGAGTGGTGGAGTAGTTTGCAAAAATAGTTAATTAGTACTCTCGTTTTTGTCAAAAAGTTGTATTTCCCAATGCATTAATTACAATGCATGCATGCATGACAATTAAATGACCAAAAACAAATACGTGCATTGGTGAGCATTCTCTCCAACTTTGCATGCAGTAATTTAATGCACCTCAAAATCTAAACAAGTGATAATGAATAGTAAAATTGAGACTTATAAAACGGAAAAATGAAAATTCTAATATGAGCCCTATAAACCGGAAAGGAGGGAGTATCTATCCTTGCGTTTAATCCTATGTAAATAATAAGGCCGGAGGGATTGACAACCCCTCTGAACTCGTTGGGAGCAAAATTATTTATTGTGTGTGCAGGTCCAGGTAAAGCAAGTGATTTTCAACGGTGCATCATTTGTCGAGCCACCTACTTGTCGATCTTGAACTCCTACTGGATTGACTCTAAACCTTGGTACCTTTGCCAAAGAAAATTTGCCCCTATGCTACATCTCAACTTTTCACTTGGGATAGCCAACGAGGAGCACTGCTTTAGTGCCATCACCTACACAAATAGTTTGTATACTCGGTAATCGCTTCGTATCTAATTCAGATATATCGCACAACTGGTTTTTGCTGGTCGTATATAACTATTTAACCACCATTTTGTTGCATAAGCGTAACGTGCATGCTAGTTGTGACCTCCACAGAGAAAGACAATAGGAACGATAAGTCAGATCAGTTTACTTCCTTTAATACTCAGAGAAAAGAGAATGTGAAGGTTCCAGTCTGCTACAACAAGGCCGTTAACTGAAGCAATAAACAGTTGGAATGTTCTCCATCTTATGAATCCAGCAACGTGCAGCGTGTTGCAGCAGTTTTGGTCCCTTCGAACGAGCAGCCAAAGGACTTGTTTGATGTACTCGTATCTAGCTTAATCTATATTTATTGAAGTGAAATTTAATTTAATTTTCATACTAATGCACTTCAACACATATACATCGAGATACATGTAACATACAAGGGCAAGGCTTATTTGGACGTACTTATATTAATCTTAATCCATGTGTGTTGAAATAGATTATGATATAATTTTAAACTCAATTCAGGTTTTAATAAAAAAGAAAGAACTTAAAATAAAATTTTAATTTAATTCACTCCAATACACGTGTATTGAGGTAGATATATATACATATAAATAAGGCTTAAGTAAAAAAAATGTTTATATGCAATAAACTTTGAAATTAGCTGGCCATATCGCTACTACGCATGTTGTAGATTCTGCTTTGTTTTTCAAACACTTGTAGGATATATAAAAACATACAACGTTTTAAAGATAAACAAAAAAGATAAAGATGAAAAACTTTGCAACAGTATCCTTTGATTTTTTTAAATACTAAATAAAATAAATAAATATAAAATATAAAATAAATCTTTAAAATCTTAGCATATCCTCACGTAGGACACAACTTTGTAATTTAGTGTGGCATGCAAACAGGCAACATGGTGGGAGGGTGCCGGTGATGCACCCGTTCTTCTTTCCCAAACTAAGTTACTAGTGTAATATACTACGCACCACAAAAATGTTATATGCATACAAACAGTTGGGTCAGGCGTCCCTTGATCAAATCGAGTCATGTTAACATTTTTTTTATAATCCAAAATAAACATATGTGTTTTATTCCCAAAATATATATTAAATATGAAAGGACAAATATGCTAGAAATATTAGCATTTTTTCGGTTAATCTAATCCAGGAGTAAACAATAAACATGGCATTTGCGGCATGCATCTCATATCGAAAACTAAACATGCTAGCACGTATAAAACCTTGCACTGAAACATCTATGTACAGCACATATAGGGCAAGCATATAAACGAGTATAAAGGGGATGAACGAATCATACCCCGCGGTTGGCCAAGCCAACGCGGCGGCTGCAGCAGCAGCCTGGGACTCGTCGGTCGCCTTCTTCAAGGCGGCAGCCTTGGAGGCAACGGAGTCGTCGTCGTTCGCCATGGTGTTGATGTAGTCGAAGGAGTGGAGGAAGCGGCCGGAGTCGAAGCAGAGGACGGGGACGGATCGGGAGCAGTCGCGCCGAGACGCTCCCCAAAAACCTTATCGGCCTTCTCCCGGGAAGGATCTCGAAGGTCGCGGTTCCGGAGGCACCTGCTCACCCGAACAACCGTGCACGCGGTCGACGGGCTGGGGTAGCCGGAGGCAACACAAAGCAAGGAACAGTAGGTGACGGCGGAGGCAGAGGGAGAGAGTGAGCAAGTGAGTGACTCCACAACCCTAGCGCTTGCTTATGTATGCCGTCGATGCAACGGGCCTGGGCCGTAGCCCACGACCGAGTCCGCGAACAACCCACCTCCAACGTCTCGGAGAGTGGCGCTTCAGTTAGCGACTCGCTAATTAATCCAAGATTAATTATCCGTTCGTGACCGGCAAAAATAAGTGTATAGGTGTGAGCTCGGCTCGGCTCATTCCCGCAACCCGTGACGCGCGCGCGCGCGTCGTGACGAGGCGAGGCGTGGCGAGGCGGGCGGCGGAGAAGGAGGAGCGCGCGTGTACAACTCCTCTTCCTAAGCTCCCAATAGCTAGTGGGGGAGCACCACTTATAAATAGGTCTAACTCTCCCTCCACAAGCAGTATGGTACTAAACTTTAGCACCACCAACCACCATACATGGACCCTTAGAGATTAACTAGGGATTATGGGATTATTTGGGCCAAAGCCCAACTATAATCCAACAATCCCCCACCAGATCTCAAGGCCCATTAGGTTGTCAAATGTTCCAAACCATGTTTGATATACCGGAATTTTCAGTGGAGACTGTTAAGTTGAACATCCACCTAGATCAACTGGATTAGACTTCTTCACAGCTGAACAATGGACTATGCCTTGAATTGTCAGCTTAGCGTGCAGAAGTTTCGCCAGTTGTCAGCCGGTACAAGGCTGCCGAAGGCTAAACCCCACGGGTGGAGCGCATTAGTCATACTCCTGTCCTTTCATGAGCTTCCTAGAGATAAACCCCATCTCATAGACTGTGACCAGCAGTCGGGCTCATATAGGTGTGTTCCTCCAAAGTATGCTCTGTAGGCCAGCATCTTGCTTACAGAAGGTTTGGAACACATTAAGACATTTGTCAACCTTCCTTAAAGTTTTGAGAGTATAGTGCATCTCAATCGGAGTGGGTGAGTAAGGATACTCTCCTCGGTTGACCGCTGGATTGTTTTCCTAGATTTCTCTAGGTTACCCCCAAGGCAATTCACGTGGGTTTCAACCCCATCTCCCTCGATGCATTTTCTATCACAACCCGTGATATACCCTTGGTAAAGGGATCTGCCAGATTCTTAGCCGTCTGGATATAATCCAACGCTATAACTCCGGAGTTTCTTGAATGTCTGACAGATTTTAATCTTCTTCTTATGTGCTTTGTGGATTGCATGTTGTCCTTTGAACTTTTAGCCTTGACAATTACTGTCTGGTTATCACAGTTCATAAGGATAGCCGGGACCGGCTTATCAACCACGGGGAAATCCATCAAAAGCTCTCGAAGCCATTCTGCTGCGACGCATGATGTATCTAATGCTGTGAGTTCTGCTTCCATAGTCGATCTGGTTAGGATCATCTTCTTGCAAGACTTCCAGGAAACAGCACCACCACCAAGTGTGAAAACATACCCACTTGTGGCTTTCATTTCATCAGCATCAGATATCCAGTTAGAATCACTATACCCCTCAAGTACCGGCGGGTACCCAGTATAGTGAATTCCATAGTTCGCAGTACCTACCAAATAGCGCATAACTCGCCCAACCGCATGCCAATGCTCATATCCCGGGTTTGAAACAAATAGTCTCAATTTGCATACGACATATGAGATGTCAGGCCGAGTAGCGCAAGCTAGGTACATGAGTGAACCAATCACTTGGGAATATCTCAACTGATCCACAGCCGTGCCGACAAACTTTCGAATGTGCACGCTCGGATTATATGGCGTTGCAGAAGGTTTGCAGTCGGCATATCCAAAGCGACTCAAAATCTTCTCAACATAGTGTGATTGCACGAGTGTAATCCCACCCTCATTGTTCCTCAGCAGCTTGATGTTTAGAATGACATCAGCCACCCCCAGGTCTTTCATCTCAAAATTTTGAGATAGAAAGTTCTTGACCTCCTCAATTACTTTGAGGTTGGTCCCAAAAATCAGTATGTCATCGACATACAGACACAATATTACTCCTTCGCCCCCACCATGGTGATAGTATACACATTTGTCAGCTTCATTAACAACAAAGCCGGTAGATGTTAAAGTTTTGTCAAACTTCTCATGCCATTGTTTAGGCGCTTGCTTTAGGCCATAAAGAGATTTCAACAACTTGCACACCTTTCTTTCCTGACCATTTACAACAAAGTCGTCCGGTTGTTGCATGTAAATTTCCTCGTCTAGCTCTCCGTTAAGGAAAGTCGTCTTCACGTCCATTTGATGAACGAGAAGACCATGCGAGGCAGCCAACGAGAGTAATACTCGAATGGTTTTCAGTCTAGCCACTGGTGAGTAAGTGTCGAAGAAATCCTCTTCATCCTTTTGGGTATAACCCTTGGCCACAAGCCTTGCCTTGTACTTTTCGACAGTACCGTCGGGCCTAAGTTTTCTTTTGAACACCCATTTACATCCCAATGGTTTGCAACCATAGGGACGATCAGTGAATTCCCACGTTCCGTTTGCTAAGATGGAATCCATCTCGCTACGGACTGCCTCTTTCCAGTAGTCAGCATCCGGGGATACATAGGCTTCTGAAATGCAGCTGGGAGTGTCATCCACGAGGTACACGAGGAAGTCATCACCAAAAGATTTTACAATCCTTGGTCTCTTGCTCCTAACAGGAGCTTCCTCATCATACTCCGTAGAGACCTCATCACTGTCGTCCTCATAATATTCCATCGGAATAGCAGGTTCAGGAGTCTCATCAGGTTCCAGTCTAGGGATGCTTTGCATATCTCTCATGGGGAATATATCCTCAAAGAATGTAGCATCTCTAGACTCCATGATCGTGCCGACCCTCATGTCGTGCACCTCAGATTTCACCACTAGAAATCTGTAACCAACACTATGCTTAGCATAGCCAAGAAAAACGCAGTCTACGGTCTTTGGCCCCAACTTGCGCTTCTTAATTATCGGCACGTTGACTTTCGCCAAACATCCCCAAGTGCGCAAGTATGAGAGTGTAGTACTTTTCTTCTCCCATAATTCATATGGAGTGATCTCATTATACTTTGCGGGAACCTTATTCAGGACATGACATGTTATCAATATCGCCTCCCCCCACCATGCCTTGGATAAACCTGATGTATCTAACACGGCGTTAACCAAATCAGTTAGAGTGCGGTTTTTCCTTTCGGCAACCCCATTTGACTGGGGTGAGTAGGGAGGCGTCCTCTCATGAATAATACCATGTTCCGCACAGAATAAATCGAACTCATTAGAAAAGTACTCCCCACCACGATCGGACCGAACTCGTTTTACTTTCTTTTCAAGATGGTTCTCAACTTCTGCTTTATACATTTTAAAGTAATGTAAAGCTTCATCTTTAGTACTTAACAAATACACATAACAGAACCTAGTGGAGTCATCAATTAATGTCATGCAATACTTCATTCCACCTTTAGTCAACACGCCATTCATCTCACACAGATCTGAATGTACGAGCTCTAGTGGTTCCAAGTGTCTCTCCTTCGCATGCTTATGAGGCTTGCGAGGTTGCTTTGATTGCACACACGAATGGCACTTTGAGCCTTTGGCTAAAGTGAAACTCGGGATTAGATTCATCTTAGCTAGCCGCGTCATACAACCAAAATTTATGTGACAGAGACGTGAATGCCAAATCTCAGATTCATTTGGAATAGAACTAATTTGATTCACGACTTTATTACAGAAATCCGCTATGGAAAGACGGAACAGACCGCCACGCTCATATCCTTTGCCAATAAACAGTCCATACCGAGATACGACTACTTTACTAGACTCGAATACTAACTTAAAGCCTTCTTTACATAGAAGGGAGCCACTAACGAGATTCTTCTTGATAGCGGGGACATGCTGCACGTTCCTCAGCCACACGATCTTTCCCGAAGTAAACTTCAGATCGACCGTACCAACACCATGAACAGGAGCATGCGACCCGTTTCCCATCAGGACAGAACCATCGTGTGTGACTTGGTAAGAAGAGAAAAGAGACCCGTCATCACACACATGAATATTTGCACCTGTGTCAATCCACCAATCTGTGGACTGACAAACAGAAAGTATGGTAAACAGATTACCGTACCCAGATGCACCATCATTGTTGCTCATGGTCACATTGACAGACTTAGAGTCTTGTCCTGGCTTCTTGTACTTGTTTGGGCACCCATTTGCCCAATGTTCCTCAGAACCACAAGTAAAGCAGCCACCTTTTCCCTTTTCTTTCTTCTTACCATTCTTCTTGAAGGTAGTATTCTGGAAAGAGTTCTTTCCCTTGAACTTGTGAAAGTTCTTCTGCACCACATTGGCGCTAGAAGAACCCTCTGCCCCTTTGACGTGTGAGTCATTTGCTCTCGAGTTCTGCTCAACACTTAGATGGCCGATGACGTCCTCAACAGAGAACTCACACCTCAAGTGCTTGAGAGAAGTAGCAAATTTCCTCAATCCAGGAGGGAGTTTTGCAATAATGCAGCCCGCGACAAACTTGTCCGGTAACTCACACTTCAGGAGCTCCAGCTCCTTTGCAATGACATGTATCTCATGGGCCTGATCCAGTACAGGACGGTTATCAACCATCTTGTAGTCATGGAACTGCTCCATCGTGTACAGTTCACTACCAGCATCGGTTGCCCCGAATTTTGATTCGAGCGCAGCCCACAAGTTCTTGGCGACCCGCATATGGAGATATGCGTCAACCAGCTTGTCTCCAATCACACTGATGACGGCTCCCACAAAGATGGTGGTTGCCTCCCTAAACGCCTTCTCCTGTTCAGGAGCAATCGTTTCTGTGGGAGACACACCGCCAGCCCAGAACACGTTCATCGCCGTGAGCCACAAGGTGGTCCTTGTCTGCCAACTCTTAAAATGCGAACCGGTAAAAAATTTCGGCTTCAGTGTAGCAGCGAAGCTTTGAACCGAAAAATGCCTATAATAAGGTTTTTGGATTGCTAGAAATATTAGCATATTTTTGGTTAATCTAATCCAGGAGTAAACAGTAAACATGGCATTTACGGCATGCATCTCATACCGAAAACTAAACATGCTAGCACGTATAAAACCTTGCACTGAAACATCTATGTACAGCAGATATACGGAAAGCATATAAACGAGTATAAAGGGGATGAACGAATCATACCCCGCGGTTGGCCAAGCCAACGCGGCGGCTGCAGCAGCAGCCTGGGACTCGTCGGTCGCCTTCTTCAAGGCGGCAGCCTTGGAGGCAGCGGAATCGTCGTCGTTCTCCATGGTGTTGATGTAGTCGAAGGAGTGGAGAAAGCGGCCGGAGTCGAAGCAGAGGACGGGGACGGATCGGGAGCAGTCGCGCCGAGACGCTCCCCAAAAACCTTATCGGCCTTCTCCCGGGCAGGATCTCGAAGGTCGTGGTTCCGGAGGCACCTGCTCACCCGAACAACCGTGCACGCGGTCGACGGGCTGGGGTAGCCGGAGGCAACACAGAGCAAGGAATAGTAGGTGACAAAGGAGGCAGAGGGAGAGAGTGAGAAAGTGAATGACTCCACAACCCTAGCGCCTGCTTATGTATGACGTCGATGCAACGGGCCTGGGCCGTAGCCCACGACCGAGTCCGCGAACAGCTCACCTCCAACGTCTCGGAGAGTGGCGCTTCAGTTAGCGACTCGCAAAAATAAGCGCATAGGTGTGAGCTCGGCTCGGCTCATTCCCGCAACCCGCGGCGCGCGCGCGCGCGTCGGGACGAGGCGAGGCGAGGCGTGGCGAGGCGGGCGGCGGAGGAGGAGGAGCACGCGTGTACAACTCCTCTTCCTAAGCTCCCAATAGCTAGTGGGGGAGCACCACTTATAAAGAGGTCTAACTCTCCCTCCACAAGCAGTATGGTACTAAACTTTAGCACCACCAGCCACCATACATGGGCCCTTAGAGATTAACTAGGGATTATGGGCTTATTTGGGCCAAAGCCCAACTATAATCAAACAAAATATAGTGATCCTTATTTTTTTTCGAATGTTAGCAGGATAAATGCTAAATTCATTGAATAGAGAGAAAGAGTTGATCCAGTTTATAAGGAAAACCGGACCGAAAACCATACAAGTGATGCACATCGGCTTACAATGCACGACCACACACGCAACCACACAAAGATGCGTTGCCTAACCCCTTCCAAGATGGAGAGGCGAGACACAGAGCTAAAAGACCGCTTCTCAACCGAAGCAAACAACTCGAAACACAACCCAAACTTCAGGCCGGCACGAGTCAACGTACAACCCACCCTTGATGCCGAGAGGAAGTGGTGAGTGGACAGCAGGACCCGACTGGACCTGAAGACAACGTCGTCGAAGAGGTGCCGCATCAGTGTACCTTGCGCCCTTGAGGCTCACGCTCAGGTGAAGACCAACCCCTAGCGTCAAGCATTTTCGTAGAACTCCTCGAGCAACCCGAACATCGCCTCCAAGGAGGAAACGACGCCAATGCGCCGCCGCTGCCTGAACCAGCAAGCTGGATCTAGGGTTTCCCCTGTTGCACGAGAGGGGGTGAGGAGGGCTAGAACGACGCCTTCAAGAAGGTGACGACGCCCGGAGGCGTCGCCGTCGTCTGCAACAGCATGGGATTTCTCCCAGCCCAACATCTTCCCCAAAGTCTACGCCCATGCCAACGGAAGCTAGCGGCGAGAGCACTCCACTGATGAGAGGCCATCCATGTTGCTGGCAAGGGGCGGTGACCACCTAGAGAAACACCCAGGACGGATCGAAGTGATGCCAACCTTCTTCCGCTTCCCCTCATCGGACGGGCGGATGCAACGCCCATCGACGACGCCATTCGTCGCCCGCCGGACACCAACCTTCGCGCCATCACCTGCCACATCACGTCGTGCCGCCCTGGCCACCGGAGGATGCAACGACCACCGGAAGGCGGCGCCATTTATCTCCCCACCGTGCACCGGTCAGATCGGTGCCTCCCTCAGGCGCCAAGCCGCAGAACGCGCGCCACCCTCCTGATTCTAGAGACGGCCGACCGGGCAGATCCGGTTGTCCCGTGCAGCCCCTCCTGGCGAGCTCATCCTCACGCGCGCGCCCTTCCTCGCCGAGCGTCTGGCCGAGCCGCTCCGGATCCGCACAGTGAGGGTGCTCCAGATCCGCCAGCCTCGCGCCACGGGCCAGCCCGCGCCGTCCAAGGCCGCGCCTGTCCATCGCGCACACGCCAGAGCGCGCCCGCTCCTCCTCCTCGCCGTGCGCGCCTTGCTCTCCAGGTCGGCCAGCCCCGCGCCGTCCTAGGCCACGCCCGCGCGCGCCACGCCAGTGCGCTCGTCGCCTCCTCCTCGCCATGCGCGCCCTGCTGCGCGGCCGCATCCCAGCCGCCATGCCGCGCCAGATCGAACCACCATGCCGTGCGGGAGGACCGAAGTGCCCCGCCGCCACCTTCTCGGAGGTAGCACGGTCTTCGTCGGCCGCTCCTCTGGTGGCGGCGAGACGAGGGGGAGGGAGGGAGGGTGGCGGCGGCGCTCGATCTAGGGCTCCCCCGAGTCGCCAGGGAGGGCGACGCGGGGGCGGAGGTTAGAGTTACTTGACAAATTATAATGTCGCTCTAAATACAATTATCACGGTCATACGAAACATGCATGTCTTCACAAGTGTGCAATGTGTACTATATATTGTACTAGATGATACCATGCGCGTTGTTGCGGGAAATGTTAGCAATAATTCAATATTTTAAAATATGAGAAAATTTATTAAACTTAGTATAATTTAAGTATTAAATATTTTTTGAAAAATGTTTTGTTGAGAGTAAAAAACTAAGAAAATTTGATGAAAAAATTAAAAAATGAGTGTGATTTTTGTTTTATTTATTTATTACCTGGAGAATATAGCGACCATATGACACGAAAACACATTGAGTGCAGAGAGTGGAGACATCACCCCTAGTTAAACCTAAGACAATGATAACAACTACATATATGCATTCATAAAAAATGTTGAATAGAAAATAAAATGCGAGGTAAGTCATAATTTGTTTTTCTGTAAAAAAAGGCCACTTCTAAATTGTGATGCTTAATACATACAAAGTTAATATTTATTTGTGATAGGTTGCATGCGAATGCAGATTTAATGAAATCATGTGCATGAATAGTTAGTGAAAAAAGGTGGACGTACTTGATGATGTGGATAGCTTACATGTCAAGATAAATAGGTTAGTGGGAATGAACTATTTATGTATTATATATTATAGATACTTGTGTGTCACCATCAATGTTATATAAAAACTTTAGATATCATCAATGTTGCATCATATAGGAAAGTTAAATTATACTTGCATATTAGATCTAATAGGAAGATATGTTCCTATATTTGTTCTATTGATTTCTAGGAGGTAATATGTGATAATTGATATTCGGATAACGGTCCACCGTTATTTGAGGGTACCATAGCAAAGCCTAAACGATAAATATGTGATACGATCTAGATGCTTCGGATACACGTAGCCCTTTAGTTTGAACAAGTCATAAAACGTATTTTATATTATTAAAAAAGTATTGATTTTTTAATGAATATATATACACATGTATATGACATATGTGTAACTTTTCATACCATTATACTTTCACATGTGGTGTATGAAAAAAAGATAAATATTTGATTTTAAATGGGCCTTTTGTTGTTGGTTTTGGGCTGATTTTTTTTGTGCAGACTTCATATTACAATATTTTCAAGCCAAATTTGACATGTTCATACAGAATACATATAAGTTTCCATAGATTTTTTTTCGGATTTTTTCAGAACTTTTAGATATGTTTTACGATTTTTTAAAAATAAAGGGCTACGTGTAGTTCGGCCTCTAGAAATTCGCACTCCTAGATGCTTGGGCTATATGTTCAAAAAAAAAGGACGCTTGGACTATATTAGACCACGGCCCATAAGGCCTAGCAATAATTAGCCTCTAACATCGAGCTAGTCTGCCACCCTGGCCTAGTGATCGAAGTACCATAGTTGCAAGCAAAGCTAACTTCAATAATCTGCATCTTTCTTGTCTTTTTTTTTTGCATCTTTCCATGTAATAGTGTCAATATAACTTCTCTAAAATTCTAAAAAAAAACAATATAAATTCTCTAAAAACAAATAAAGCTACGAGTGTAATATTACACTGTGTAATACTCCCTCCATTCCAAAATATAAGGTGTATTGTTTTCCGTGCAAGTCAAATGTATGTATGTTTGACCAAGATTATAGAGTAAAACATCAACATCTACAATACCTAGTTGATAAAATATGAAATTACTTTTTATGATAGATTAAATGATTCAAAATTTGGTACTGTGGGTATGATATATTTTTCTAAAAACTTGGTCAAACATGCAATCGTTTGACTTTTGAAAAAAATAAATACACCTTATATAAAGGAACGGAGGGAGTAGTACAACCCAAGGGATAGATGAAAACACTAGCAGCCCATGACCCATAAGTTCCAGCAATAATTGGTTCCTAACATCAAGCTAATCTCCCATCCTAGGCCCATCCAACGTGTCCCAACTCCGAAGTACAATAGTTGAAACCAGAGCTAACTTTAAATCATAATTTTTGAATTTACATTGTTGCATCTTTCATGTAATTTCACTATATAACTTCTCTAAGACAAATAAGCTATTAATGCACTATTACACATCTATTCCAGAAACAGAAATACAAACAACTAGCGTCCCTCTAACACCGTTGTGAGGCTCATGGTATTCATAGAACTACTAGTATTTTCTTCTGTCCCTTGGGTTGTTCCCCGATATGAGAAATACATCGGCTGTATTTGTAATGGAAGCGGTGCAGTTTCGTTCTCAAGCATGGTGACCACTGATGACATGAGTGGCCTATTGTTTGGATTGTCTTGCATACACAGTAGTCCTATCTGGATACACCGTAAAGCTTCATTGTAGGAACAACTCTTAGCCAGCGATGAGTCCACAAGATCCATCGCTCTGTCATTTATCCATAAGCTCCATGCCTGATGAGTCGATGGATCAAATCTCATATAAATTACAAAGCATTTGTTTGAATTGTGAACATAAAAATATAAGCATAACGCTGTGCACTTACATAAGCTAGTAGGTTAGGGAAGCCCTCGCAATGAGTTAAACCGATCTTCAAGCCACTTATTATCTCCAAGACTATGACACCGAAGCTATATGTATCTGACTTGACGGAGAACGCGCCATCCATTGCATATTCAGGAGACATGTAACCACTGCTCAAAAGAAATAAACATTTTGAGTAAGTGTACAGGGAAATAAAATCCACTTTAAAAGTCAAGTCTATGATTATACTCACTATGTCCCAACAACTCGATTAGTATTTGCTTCATGCTGGTTTCCACCAAAGATTCTTGCCATACCAAAATCTGATATCTTAGGGTTCATGTCCGCGTCCAACAGTATGTTGCTTGTTTTAAGGTCTCTGTGAATTATAGTCAACCTTGAATCCTGGTGGAGATAAAGAAGTCCTCTAGATACTCCTTTGATTATCTTGAAACGTGTTGGCCAATCAAGGAGATACGTACTTGCAGCATCTAAATTAACCAATTCCAAAGGTAATCATGTCACATGTTACTCTTTTCTTTTTGTGAAAAGAATGTTTTAAAAAAAAAACTTGAAAATATAAGTTCAGACATACCAAAAATAATGGAATCCAAGCTTCTGTTTGGTAAGTATTCATAAATCAGCAACTTCTCATCTCCATCGATGCAGCATCCTAGAAGCCTAACCAGGTTTCTGTGCTGCAATTTTGCAATCAGAACAATTTCATTTCTGAATTCCTCTAGACCTTGTCCTGAACTTTGACCGAGCCTTTTGATTGCAACTTGTATGTTGTGTCCCAGCGTACCCTGCATTGTTTTGTTTCAGCAATATTAAGTTGAGCAAGCAGTGCCATGATCCTCACATGTGTAGAGTGTATTTTTTTTTCCCTAACCTTATAAACCTTTCCAAAGCCACCTTGGCCGAGCATATTTTCCTCAGAAAAGTTGTTTGTTGCTGCTGCAATGTCTCCAAAGCTGACAAATGGAAGCTCTACATTATCATCACCGAGTTCATTTGGCGCAGTCGTCGAGTATCCTAGGATCGCTTTCCTCAAATTATCCTTGTTACGACGTTTCACTGACAGGAAAAGCAATTCCAATTGTTTGTTATTAATAAACCTTACAATTACAAATAGACCACTGTGCCTGAATTGTTCTTCGTGGTGAAGTGGCTGTCTCTGATTGTGAAAAGTACCTCTAAGCTTGCATATCCAAACAAGGTACATGCCAGCGGCCGTGAGTACAAGCACAGACGCCATCACTGGAACCAAGATTTTCGCCACACGCCCCTTCTGCCTCCTTGTAGCTGCAGAAATGTATATTACAGGAAGTATTAATCGTAGCTGATAAGATGGTGAATTTTGCCTCAGAATGCTTCAGTTTTTGCTTACCTGATTGAGATTCAGAGTTTGCCAACTTGAGATAGAGATCCTGCCCATTTTCGATGTACCTGACATCAACGATGTTATCCTTCCACATGACGCAGCCAGTGCCATTACCCTCTCCTCCTCGGATGTCGGCGGGGGCATAGGCCACACAGGAGCAGTTGGCGAGGCACCTCTCCCTGCACTGCTCCAGCGTCGCGCCCATGTCCACCGTCGCGTTGTCCGTGTCGGGGAGCTTCACGCCGCGCACAGGCGTGAACCGGTCCGTCGCCGCCGCCTTGCACTCCAGCTGCACGTCCCTCCGGCACCCCTCGGCGCCGGAGGCTTCCTTGAACCCCTCGGCGCAGCTGCATGACGGCGCCGACGCGGCGTCGGCGACGTTGCACAAGCTGAAGGCGCCGCATGACGCGTAGGCGTCGCAGGCGTCGCGAGGCAGCCATGGGAATTCCATCCATGCCCGTTTGGACGGGATCCACAGCATGACCTTCACCTTGCCGACCTCGTCCAGCACGACGCGGGTGAAGGGCGTGCCGGCCGTGGTGTTGAGGACGTAGGTGACCTCGTCGGGGCCGTCCACCATCTGTACGTTGAACAGCTTGTAGCTTGAATCCATCTCCGGCACGCCGCTGAACCAGCGGCCGTTCCACGGGCCGGCGCGGTACTTCTTGGCGCCGCCGTTGGCTTGCCAAGTGACGATGTCCGGCAGGCCCCTCGTGTCCATGACCCGACGGTAGTCCCCCGTCGCCGGGTCGTCCTTGGCGCGCCACGACGTGAGGGACCACTCCAGGCCGGTCCTGAGGTTCTTGCCGAACCTCATGCCGGGGAGCAAGGTGTTGGACGGGTGGTCGAACGACTGCCACTGGAAGGCGGTGCTGCTCGAGCTCTGCTCGCGCAGGAGCACGACGAGGTTGCCGGACTCAAGCAGCCGCGCCACCGACGCGCCGGTGGTGTTGGAGGACCAGGCGGTGTGGCCGGAGGAGGCGTCGAGAAGGCGAAGGCCCAGCCGGGTACTCATCGCCAGGACGCCGGAGGTGGTGTTGAGCGGGGTGTCGCGGTTGGCCACCCACAAGACGGCGTCGGTACCAGACGCCGTGAACCAGATCCCGAGGTACCTCTTGCTCTTGGTTGGCGACGGGGAGAAGAAACCCAGGGTGAACGAGCCGCCGGCGGAGAGCAGCGTCTGGCCGTCGGTGATGTTACCCCCGTTGTTCAGCGTCTGGCCATCGCTTCTTCTGAGTAGTAGTAGCGTGGCAAGAATCACGGCGAGGATGTTGAGAAGCGCCATTTGCGATCTTTGTCCTTGCACACGAAATCAATCGGCGTGGGGAGTATATGATAAATGAAACTGTTGTACCGTGTTCTCTCTCAGAAAAAAAGTGAATCGCTGTTGTGCTAGCAGTAACACGCAGCAGCGATGGCTGAAGAAATCAAAGGGCTTGAAGCTGACTGACGACGCCGACTCGGAGCATTAATGGATCCTTACCTGTGCGCTCCCCGCCGCTATTAATCTCAAGGCTGCTATGGTGATGGTACATGGGCCACCGCCACCGGGGTGTTGTCGATGGGAAGGAAACTCGGGTGCATGTTTCACCCATCGGAAGCAACATGCACATGCACACAGCGCCGCCGGTCTGGTGGGATGATTTAGAAAAAGTGTTCCCAGCCCATCCTTCGAACAAATCTCAGGTTTAACAATTTGGTGTTTTATTAAAAACGAATATTTTTTCAATGAGAGGAAACGTTTCATCAACAACGAAGGCGACTTCATTAAATCATCGATCTGGTGCTGGCCTCGTACTGTTGTGAGCTCGTGAATGATTCACTCCTCGCTCTGACGCCGTCAAAGTCTGTCCAACAAGTCTGCACTTGGATGGATTTGGACTAGGTCGTTGATGTTTTGTCACTTTTCAAGTTGTTATTGCTCCACCCACCTTCAGCTTGAGTGTGCTGTCTGCTGAGTGAGACTAGTACATTTCCGTTTCACGGTCGGGAAATTAAAGGCCTCCTTTCCCAAGGCTTTCCTTCCGAGTTCCTTATGATTCGACTCAGTCACACGGATGGGGATTTCAAGAGTCAAAAGGGAGAGAACAAGACGACGACTCCCTCCGTTCTGAATTACTTACATGACTTTAGTTCAACCTTGATTTAAATTTAAACTAAAGCCATATCGAGTGATTCGGAACGAAGAAAGTGTATGTGTCACACGAATGGGCAACATAGAGGCAACATAGAACCATGAAGGGAATATAATAAACTTATGTCTAATACTAAAACGTTAAATGGAGTCGAAGCATGGAGAGGAATCACTGTAACCACAGAGCACATATTGAGGGTACAGCTGTATAGGGTAAGCCAAGGATGCTGAAAACATATTTCAGAGACACAGTGAGAATTGGAGGCTGTAAAAACTCACATCGTTTTGTGAGGCTGAATGGCCTAGGATCGGTGGCCTAGGTTTACCTACCTGATTTGAAAAAAAAACGCCGGCTCTACATTTACCTACCTGACTTGGAGCAAAAAAAATTTTTAGCCATTCGTCTAATCATTATGGATCGGACGGAAGAAATAATTGCCGTACTGTAAATCTACAGGGTTTATGTGAGAGGGGCACTATTGATCTACAGTAAGGTAGTAGGACCCAAAATTAGACAAGTTTATAGATATGATCACGTTGGTCTTCGCTTAGCTTATTAGTTGCATATTTAATTTAGCACCAATTATATTCGTAGTAACATAATAGTCATATCATCATATGGTTCTAGTTGTTGATATAATCTATACTTTCTCATGATTTTTTTTAGTTCAAGTCTGTTGAGCTACATATCCTTGTTGGTTGTTCAACGGCAATGAGATAATATTTGCTAATTTAGAGGTTAGTATGGAAGTTAGTGATCATTTGTACCAATAATTTTGCACCAATGCTTCATTAATTTAAGGGTACATATATTCCTTGCCTAAATATACATAATTTTTGCAGCAATATTTTTTTTCTTCGGATACAATTGAATATGGATTCGATCAGAACGATAAATAAAGAAAGAGCAGTGAATGGTGAAGGATGTAAGACTAGCATGCATGATGGCTACCAACATTGATTGTATTTCTTCCATAACCAAGTTTGTGGTGAAAGAGTAGCATGCATGGTGGCTGCCAACGTTGATTGTATTTCCATAGCCATGACTACGGTGTGTGGTTATCAGGTCGTCTCCTATTTCCATTTCCATTGCTGCTGCCCTGATCTCCACATCCTAGCGAGACCCTACTTGATTATGTGGATAGCTTGCATGTGAAGATAAAAAAGATTGGTGAGAATGAACTATTTAGGTATTATAGATTAGATTTTAGTGTATCAATTATTTCCATACTACTGTAAATTTTATTGAATCTTCTATATCACAATAATGAGAAATAAAGAAGCATTTTAGTGTATTAGTTATTTCCAAAATAATGTATATTTTCTTTTATTTCAGATATTTTGGTAGACATGTTTTATATTTCTTAAACAAATAGTTAATAAATTATCTATCCATACATTCTACATATTTTACAAAATTTTACCAATTTTTAAACTTATTTGGACCTTCGCCGACGTGATTTAGTTTTTCTTCCCCTGACAAAATACATATTGATAATAAACATGTATATGCGAAGAATTATGTACATTTAGAAAAATATTTTGATAATTATTTGACTACATTTAAGTACAAGCTTACTAGTTGGGACAAGAGTTGAAGGACATGGTTATTAAGATTTAGGACACCTCCTTATTGAAAACATAATAGTATACTTATATTATGTTTTTTGAAAGAATAATATATTAATATTGGAAAGATACCAATTACACTCATCCTATGCAACTAGGCAATGCTCAAAAGGCAGTACAGATGCACTCAACCAAAAAAATTTAAGAAGAAGCTAAAAAAAGAAAATAGTCCCGCTACAGTGTTTGATTCCTTATAGCAACAACACAACCACCGCCAAGACAACACCTGAAGTTCAGTTTCTCCAATAGTGACGCCTTCATGAAGGTAACAGTGCAGAGGCACCGCCATCGCCTGATCATAGATCATGGATTTTCACCCTGAAGAAAGTTCTCACTCTCAAAACAACTAGTTAGCGTGCACGTGCAACACACGTGTAAGTGTAAAACAAAATTTCTCATTTATCCTAGTCCAGATACAATTATTTAAATAAAGTAAAAAAAAGTGTAATAATATAGTTCCAAATCATAATCCGAACAAAACATGTCTTTGCATATATAGCTCACGTGTAAGTGTAAAACGAAACTTCTTAATCCTAGTCAAGATACAATTATTTACATAAAATCGACAAAAAAGTGTAATACTGTAGCTCCAAATCATAATCCCAACAAAACATTGCTTTACATACTCGTTCCATATGGGCACCGGATATCCTATCAAGCATGCACGCACAATGGAATTCTGGACCATACACATTTAACAAACAAACATTACGTACAACAATATGTTATTAGATTTTGTCTTATAGAATGGCAGTTAATCAACACACATAAACAACAACTTGATCATTGGTCTGAATTCATATACAAGAAAATGTGAAAATAAGTTAAACATTGAGCATGTCTCACTATTCTAATAATTCCAGATTTTACAGAAGCGAAAAACTATGCGCATTAACATTCGTATATAAGCATTATGTCTCCTTATGTCTTAAGCCTAATCAAATCTTCAATGATGTTGTGCATCTTCAATATAAATCTCTAAATCACAAGTTATCAAAGCATCAATAAATTGAGCAGCAATATACTTCCTCCGTCCCAAAATACTTGTTGCGGATTTGTGTAGATAAGGATGTATCTATACCGAAAACAAGTATAGATATATCCTTATCTAGACAAATTTGCGATAAATAATTTGGGACGAAAGGAGTACTTCACAAGGATACATCATCATGTATCAAGAAGGCAACCTCACATAATTTGTGCCACTGTGACTTCTTGTAACCATTTTTTTAAGGTAACCACCACAATCTAATTGATACATGCTACATTTAGTATGGAGCTAATAAAATAATAGTGAAGCTATGACATACAACTGACAAATCACCTCAAGTCCCCATAATGTAGAAAGTAACAAAATGATAATGAAAATGAAATAATTGAAAGTAGTCTTCAACATGGTGAGACCTTGTACTTACTGCACAAATGGGAGAGGTAAACCTGAAAGAAAGAAAAATGTCAAAAACATACCATAAGAGAATGAGGAATAAATATTTGTAAATTTAAAATATGCTACCTTAGTTTACTTTTAGTTTGCATATTACTTTTGTTTTAAGTCAATCTTTACAAAGTTTGAATGAAATTATATTAAAAAATAGAACAACTACAGTACCAAATAATACAATACAAAAATATATTGCATGATTGATCTAATGATATTGATTTGGTATGAATGCTTATACTTTGTTCTATGAACTTGGTCAAACTTCAGAAAGTTTGAGTACATACAAAACCCCATTTTCATCCATCAGAAATGGAGTGCAACAATGAAGCTCAAAGGAAAAAAAATAGTGTAAACAAGAAAATTGAGGACTCCTAGGCTCTTAAATTCCAAGCTAATAATGTAGTTGCAATATACTATCTGCATCATACAACCCATCCACACAAGAGCAGTGGTGCCCCAACCAGCATCTGCGACATCTACTTGAATCCATCACCCCTTTCTATCTAATTCTAAATAGCTAAAACAACTCACACGATCTTACAGGAAAAAATCTATGAGACTGTATGTCTTTAAACCCGTTATTTATGGTGCTCTCATGAGAAATTCTACACCTCACAAATGTGTATGCTCTAAAATGGAACCTGGAGAAAAGGAAAGATAAGTAGATCAATGATGTTGTGGTGTGAATATTTCATGTATATAAATATTTCCTTCTATCAAACCATCGGAGCATCTAGATCCCCATGGAATAATAATATCGCCATTGGTGTCCAGGTAATTAGCAACTTGAGAAATACAACATTACAAGACGCTTGCATACATGCATCTTAGATCATAGCATCCAAAGTTGTGGATGCTAGCAAAAAAATGCTGACAAAAAGCAAAGTTTATACTAAAAATGGGATAATTTAATTAGCATGAACCTTTGAAACGTGAAGTAGATGAGCGTCGTTAGAAGATGAACGTGTAGCAGATGGCTTCTTTGAGGATAAGTGTGGTGGAGCAAATGGAAATGAAGGCAGGGCGTGCTTATAAAGCAACAGCCAGCCCTGACATCCGATGATAGTGCCTTCAAATTTGTGCACCGCTGATGCATTGCAGTGTTTTATGACAGGAAGACAATTGTGAGCGTTGAAAGCTAGTGCCATCAACATTTTCACGGTTGGCCGGTTGATGCACCAGAAGGTAATTAAGGCATGATTTATGATGTGCATTCAACATACAAATTAGTAATGAATTGCATTCTCGTGCACATCCTATACCATAGAGCAAACATGTTAGAAGTGCAAAATATGCATGCATTGATAGACGGGCAGGATTTGCATTGGCAGCTCTGCGGCGAGCATGACGACTGTGAACACCTTGTTTACTTTATTTTGGACAACAAAATATGGAAAACACAAATGATCCCTTCCTTTGTAATTTAATGGAGAATTGTAACACACTTGTATGACAATATTGTTTAAACTGGGGAAAAAATTAGAAGAAATAACTGCCATTTTGCTTCTTGACACCAGATAGATCTATAGTCGTATAAACATTGATTAGAAAGAATCACTATTCTTCAGTCTGGTAGGAGATTAAGCTGAGTTGTAAAGTTCACAACATCAGACCTCACAATTTCTATATTTTTAAATATTACACTTAATTATGTCAACATAGAAACTAAATCTAGGGACATTGAAAAATATCTAGATAGTCTCTATCACTCCAGGACTGTATCATTGACAAGATGATTTGGGCTTTATGGCTATCTTGAAAGAATCTCTAGTTTGGAAGACTTCTTGATCCGAGAAAGTATCGTAGGTCCCAGTTGCGGAGGTTGAGCATAATTTAAGAGGGGGCTATTACTTGAATGGAACCAAATTAATAGGTAAGAAGGAGCAAATCTCTAATTTAAACACTAATTAAGCCTAAAATATAGCATGTTTTTTATGGATGCAAAAACTAAGGGGGGCATGGCACCCACCATGTACACTAGTAGTCAGGCAGATTGCACCTTGCACTCAAGTTTATTGCTTCGTTGATGTTTGGATTGAAGTACAGCCGAGAGTGAGTTGTACACAAGATAGCCCCTGAAATTTAGTATATAAGAAGGCGTTAAAAGTGTTAGCAGGTAACTTAAACACAATAGCAGGCAGACAAAAGCAAAACAATGAAGTGCATACCATCTACTTGTATCATTGTTGCTGCAATAACAATCATGTGAGGCTTGCATCTCCAGTTCTCCATCAGCTCTGAATATGAGGGGGGAAACAGTAGGGCAAAACCCCACTGCAGCTTTTAATTTATTAAAATAATAACAAAAGTTTACATGGCTTGAGATAAGCCCAAAAAAACAAAGAGAATTTACATTGCAGATTCAAGCCATTCTTTGAATGACTCTGAATGTTTGTTTTTGATCCTTAATCTCAAGAGTTTCAGTTCACTGAAGTAGTGTTCCTTCCAGTGTAACATGGAGGGAGCCTTGTTCCTGAAGATTTTGTCATTTCTTGCCATCCATATGCACCAAGAAACAATGATTATGATGTCTACTGAGAATGGGACATTCAGTTTTAGTTTCATGTCAGTGATAGCTTCAAGGATTGAGGCATTGATGGTTCTGTTTGGGCATATAAAGTCCCAGCAAGAAGATGCAAATGGGCATGTCCAGAACAAGTGGTGCAGTGTTTCTTCACTTTGGCAATTGAGAGTTGCACAGTTATAACTCTGCAGGTGGAAAGTTTTTCTTCTGAGGAGGTTCCTTGTGTTTAGTCTATCTTGTATTAGCAACCAGAAGAAGACTTTATGCTTTGGTTGGCAACTGGTTTTCCAGATCCAGTTGAAGTGTGGTGGTACAGATTTAACTCCAATCAAGGAACTATAAGCTCTGGCAGTGCTGAACTTCTTGCTACCCCAAATGTAGCTCCATTAGTCATGTTAGTAGAGTTGCTGCCCAGATTAAATTCTTGACAAAGTGAGTCAATGATCTGGAACTCCTGGAAGGCTTGGGTTGAAAGTGGGAGATGGAAAAGGTCCTAAATGTATTCAGTAGCCATGAACTCTTGAACAGAAATGGACTTGTTTTTAGCAAAGGAGAAAATGTGAGGCAACTGAATGTGCAGGCATTGAGTGCTCCAGAGGTCAAACCAAAATGATGCAGATGTCCCATTTCCAATTGTGCATCTAGCCATACATTTAAACTAGTCCAAGAGTGCAGTCTGTGCTTTCCACCAAAAAGATCCCACCATTTGACTACCTGGGAGATGCCCAGTGCTGTAGTAGGCTTCCCAAACCAGCTTCCACCAAAAACCTAAATTCGTTGCGGGCTGCCTCCCGAAAGTGCTTCTTTAAAGCCATTAGCTAGGCTTAAAGATTATAGAAGATGCTCTCACAAGATTAAGAATTTTGAAGCAAAAGAGAGCATCAAGAAGCAAATATGAAACACATTTAAGCCTAACCCACTTCCTATGCATAGGCATCTCCTAAGAAAATAAATCAAAGAAGCACAAAGAGACATGCATAGGAAGGTGGAACAAGAACAACTTCGAAAGTTTCGGTTTAGAGAGAGGTGTTTTTGTCACATAGAAGTTTCTATAACCAAACTTTCCTCTCTCAAAGTAATTTTCAGTAGTATCAGGAACAACATCAAGAATATAACTATCATATAAATCATATTGTTCATGACCTACAAGCACACGTGTATTGTTTTCAACACGGTTTTTAGGATCATAAGATAAATGCAACCCATCACATTGAGCTTCGATAAGAGGAAAATTCTCCGGAGTTGGAGATTTTAAAAGGATAATAGGACACTCAAGTGTGGGTGCGATAGCAAAAATTTCATGCTTAACATGAGGAACTATAGAAAGTTCATCTCCGTAAGCATCATCCATAGTGGCATCACGGCCGTAAGCATAGAAGGCATCAACTTCATCAAAAAGGGATATTTCAAAAGAATCCATAGGATCATAATACTCATATAAGGTAAGATTCAAAGAGTTACTCTCATTAGAAGGTAGACATGGATGGATCCACTCTTCCTCCTTTTGTTCGTCACTCTCCTCCTCTTTTTCATCCAAGGAGCTTTCGGTTTCATCAATTTCTTCTTTCATAGAGTCCTGCAAAACATTAGTCTCTTCCTTTGGGGGAGAGATTCTCTCAAGATGATCAGTAATATAATAATTTGCATCGTAATTTTCCAAACAATAGTTAAGTATAGCAAGACTCTCAGATTTGTAAGGGGCATGATTAATATTTTTAAGAAGAGAAGTAATTTCATAGGCACCCTTATAAGCAACAAATTCTTATATTTCCTCTGCATCATAAAAATCGTAGTTTCTCTTAGCATAAGAAGCTAAGGTTTCATCATCATTGTACTCACATTGGAAAGCAAGGTGTTTGTGCCTCATAAAGCAACAAGATTCATCCCTGCAGAAAGATATATTATATATTGAGCACATGTTTCTAGCATACTCATACAACTGATGTATTTGTTTCCATAAGTGTATCCCCTTTTGAGACAAGCGGTGTTCCTTGTACCACTTTTGTTGATCCTCGGTGAATCCTCCATGCCAATAAGATCTAGTTTCAAAGAAGTCAGACATTGATTGGCAAGTAAGGAACTAGACATAATATTTATATATTTTTGGATTTTTGATAAAGGACACGAAGATAAAAACTGAAAGGTAAACAAACAAGACTAAAAAGCAAAGATAAAAGATAGTGTGCAACTCCCCTATCTTGTAGACTTGAGTCCCCGGCAACGGCGCCAGAAATTTGCTTGATGGCTTCTCGCCCCTCGTTGGTTACCCCAAGTGGAAGGTTTGAGATGCAGTGCAACAGCAAGTTTCCCTCGGTGAAGATACCAAGGTTATCGAACCAGTAGGACTCAGGAGATACAAGTAGGTGGCAACGTCGCCATAAATTTCTTCCTGACTAGGGTGTTGTCGTGGACCTGCACACAGCAACAAATAACTTTGCTCCCAACGAGTACAGAGGAGTTGTCAATTCCTCCGGCCTTGTCGTTTACAAAGGATCAACGCAAGAGATGAAAGGTGCAAAGGAAAGTAAAAGCTGAAAGTAAATTGAGGGTGTGAACAATAATGTGAAGATGGACCGGGGTCCCGTGATTTTCACTAGTGATGTCTCTCTCCCAAAAGACGATAAAAGTGCTAGCGAGGTAAACAAATCACAGTTGGGCAATCGACAGGATTATGAAGGCACCGCAATGCTAACTATGCTGCAAAGAAAGGAAGGGCTCAAAAGCAATGGGCAGTACGCCAAGGTAAGTAGACCGAAATCCATCTGCATCTACTACGAATCATCCACCTTGAGATATATATCCAGAACATCTCACTGGTATTAAGTTGCGAATCCCACCCAAAGTGTAAACTCAAAGCAACAGACAACTGCATTAAAAGAACTTTGCGTAAAGTAAGCAATCCTTGCACCCACAGGTACAATCACCGTTGTTTTATCCCTGGTGGCAACAGCACATCCCCTAGTCTCATGTTTCTTTCACTCAAGCTAGACATCAAGGGGTTGAACCCACAATCGAGCATAACGCTCTCTCTTGGAGTTGCAAATAAAATACTTGGCCAAAGCAAATACCGCAACGGAGAACATGCAAGAATTTACTCAAGAACAAAATATAAAAGAGAAGTACCAAATATATTACTCATCACAATCTGAACATAGTCTTGTAATCCACCAGATCCCAACAAACTCAGCATAGCAATAGCAGAAATTACATAGATGCCTCGATCATGTGAGGCAGCTCACGAGGACTCAAAAGTGGAAGCACAAAAGGGGGAGAGACTCATCACATAGCTACTGGTCACGGACCCATGGTCCAAGGGGGACTACTCACGGCACATCCGGGAGGCGTCCATGGCTATGGATGGTCTCCCGGAGGGGGTTCCTCCTTCCGGCAGGGTGCCGGGGCAGCTTCTCCAGGCAGCCCCGATCTTGAAATGGTGGCGGCGGCGGTACAGAGGGGAGTTCGCGAAAAAGAGATTGATATTAGGGGTTTCCACCCCGAGGGGTAAATATAGGCGAAGGGGGCATCGAGGGGACCCACGAGGCAGTCAGGAGGGTTCCTGGCGTGGCCCAGGGTGGGGCCGCGCCACCTGCCCTCCTGGCTGCCTGGTGGTGGTCCCCCTTCCCTCTCTTGGTGATTCTGGAAGCTTCTGTTGCGCTGATTTTTTATATATTTTCCCGGAATTTTTGGAGCACTTTTAATGGCCGGAAAACCTGAAATACAAAAACAGCAGAAAACAGAAACTGGCAACTGGGTGCACTGAGTTAATAGGTTAGTCCAAATAGGTTCAAAAGTGTATGAAAGTTCAAGAAAAACATGGCAAAGTCACACAAAATATGCATGGAGCAAGCAGAAATTATAGATACGTTTGGGACGTATCAAGGAACCAAGTGAGATTTATGGTAGTTCACTTTCAACCCAGTGGCATCAGCAAAGGTATTCAGGAGGGCCTTGAGACAGATCAGTTGCCTAGTATCTGCCTTGAGCACAATCAGAGTATCATCAGCATATTGGGAAATTGGGAATTCAGGGCAGGCATTGCTTTGTATTGGGGCAGACATCAGTCCAAAGTCTTGAGCTTTATTAAGGATGGATTGGAGCAGATCAGCAGCCAAAACAAACAGGAGGGGGGACAGGGGATCTCCTTGCCTCACCCCTCTTTTGCAGTAGAACTTTTTGCCAGGAACTCCATTAAGCAGTACAACAAATGTAGCAGAGTTGAAGAGCATCTTCATCCAGTGGATCCATTTGCTACCAAAACCCTTTGCTTTTAGGATCTCTATAATTGCTTGGTGTTCAATGGTGTCAAAAGCTTTCTCAAAGTCCAGCTTTAGGAGCAGGGTCTCCACATTGGATTTATGACATAGGTGCAAGTACTCAAAAGCCCAACCAATGCAATCTTGGATGGCTCTATTTTTTAGGAAGCCATATTGATTGACATGCACAAGCTGTAGGATCACTTTCTGGAGTCTATTTGCAAGTAGCTTGGTTAGGATCTTTAGGGCGGTATTCAACAGAGAGATTGGCCTAAAGTCAGAAGCACAACAAGGGTTTGCAATTTTGGGTATGAGAGTGATGAAGGATGAGTTGATACTCTCAAGAGAAATTGAACCAACATGAAAAGCATGGATCAGTTCCACCATGTCAGGTCCAATGATGCACCAACACCTTTTTATGAATTCATTATTAAAACCATCAGGGCCAGGGGACTTGCCATTTGGGAGATCATCAATGACTGTTTTGATCTCCACATGAGAGAAAGGTAACTCAAGTTGCTGAAGAATTTGTGGGTCATAGGAACTGTGAAATAACTCTCTGAGATCAAAGCGCATATTAATCCCATTGGAAAAGCCCATTCTATTTTTGAAGCTATTCCAGAGGAGAGCTGCTTTCCCATCATGGTCAGAGACATCAACATTGTTGCTGTCAAGCAGAACTGCAATTGAGTTGTTTCTGTGGTTTAGGGTAGCTTTAGCATGAAAGAAATCTGAGCTCTCCTCCCCCAACCTGACCCAGTTAATTTTCCCTCTCTGCTGCCAATAGGTTTTCTGGCTATCAAGAAGATCCAGGAGATACTCTTTCAGTAGTACTCTGCAATTCCATTCCTCCACAGTAAGATCTCTGAATTCTTCAAAGAGGTCCAAGAGGAAAATATACTCATTCATTTTACCAATCTCAGTCTTTAGAGTTGGAAGTGTCTTGGCCCAAAGCTTCAGTGCCCTTCTGACATTCTTGAGTTTGGCATTGATTTTCTTTGCAGCATATGAATGTCCAACAGGGATGTTCCAAGCAGATTGAACAATAGGCATGAAGTTAGTATGTTTCATCCAGTGATTTTCAAACCTGAAAATTCTTGATTTTGGGATCTTAGACTCAATTTTAATCATGCAGGGGAGATGATCAGAAATTGGTTTAGCCAGGGGCAGGGCAGTGGTGGCAGGGTATGAAGTTGCCCAAGATGCTGAAGTGAAAAACCAGTCTAATTTTTCCAACAAAGGATGCTCCTGCATGTTGCTCCAGGTAAATTGTCTGCCTTTTAGGGGAAGTTCAGTGAGTCCCAGCTTGCTGATGGCCTCATTGAATAGAAGCATACCGTTGATGTCACCTCCAGGTCTATTTCTGTCATCAGGTGATCTAATGAAGTTGAAGTCACCCATGATGATCCAGTCACACTCCTCAGGCATGTCAATGTTACTAAACCATTGGAGAAATTCAATTTTATCCTCCTGTGAACATGGTCCATATATGTTGGTCAAAATCCAAGTTTGATTTGAAAGCCTGTTAGTGAATTGCACAGAAAGGGAGAATTTGTTTTGAAACACAAGTTCTCCCTCCAGAATGGCATCATTCCATGCAGTTAGGATTCCTCCAGAAGCTCCCACAGATGGAAGGAAGACAAATTTAGAAATCCTTTTAGGGTAGAACTTTCTGAAGTACTAAAGGTCAAATTCTTCTCTTTTTGTTTCCTGCAGGCAGACTACAACACAAGAGCTCTCCTCTATCTTGTTACTGATAGCATTCCATTTGTCTTTAGCATTGATTCCCTAACATTCCAGTTTAGTATATTCCAGGTTCTGTTTTTATTCATTGTAATGACACAAAGTAGTCCAACTAGAATAAGAAACATTCTCATTCCCCATGTGACGAGGGGGTGACCCCACGACTCATGTACGTGAGGGTACCTGGTGTGTGTCATGGCTGGCGGCCCACCAGAGGCCCACTCGTGGACACCGACATGATGGAATAAGACGTGAAGCCGAAGACTTGAGGCGCAAGACAATGAATACTACTTGTAGTCGACTAGGATTCTTGTAAAACCCTACCTAGCTATCTATATAAAGCAAGGCAGGGGCACCTCTCTAGACAATTAGGTCACAACCACAACACAAGCTCTCAACCCCCACGCATAGGACTAGACAGATCTCTCTCCACCAAAGCCCTCGCGGCACCTCTGTACATCATCATCAATACAAGATCAGACAAGCAGCATGTAGGGTTCTCCCTCTGGGGGCCTGAAGCTGGGTAAATCGTGCCTCATGTATCGCCTGTCCGCCGTCCGAGGGAGGCGATACACAATCTACAACCCTAGCCTTGTGCGTTCTAGCCTTGGCTCCCCTGTAATCATCATCTCCAAGCAATAATATCGAGCAGGAATGTATCCTCATGTTAGCCGACGAGCTATCATCCAACCTGTGCCTCTCATGACTAACCCAGGGTCCCTGATCATGGGATTTGCCGGGGGACATCCCCGTCAATTGGCTCCGTCTGTGGGAACTACACAGGTTGGAATTACAATCTCGGCGGTTCCGTCTCCAGCAAGTCACAACTCAAGGGCTTCTTCAACAACTACATCAAGATCTACATCAAGCTCAGGATAAATCAAGAAAATTTTCGAGCGCGCCACTCGAAGATCGCCATCAACAAAAGTGCTCACGCGCAGCCTACAGGACAAAAAAAGTCTGTGTTGCGGGCACTCGCGACGACGACTCGGAGCTCATCTCGACGACCCCTTCGGTGGAAAGATGAGAAATCCAATTTTCGAAAATTTGTGAAAATTTCAGCAAATTCCAATGGCTGGATCTCCGTCGCCGACTCCCGCACTGAAGCACACTCGAAATCTGACAGAACTCCGCGCGACTCCAGGACAAAAATTCTTGACATTAGCTCGGACATCAACTTGAAGATCCCTCCAGTGAAATCTTGCGGAATTCAATCCCCCATCAGAACAAAAAATTTCAGAAAATTCCAACGGTTAGATCTCCGTCGGCGGCTCTCGCATTGCAACGCGTTTTTGGATCTACGCAAGATCGCGAATTTCCAATCGCGAATTCGGGTTCAATCTTGACCCACAAGGCTTCTACTCCAACTCGACATGCCATGGATGACTTGCCAAGATTTCTACATCGACTCGCGCCGCTACAACGACATCACACGACGAGTAATTGAAGCCGCCCGGCGCATCGAGTCCTTCTCGATCACTCGCCGCACCGTCGACTCCAAGCACACGAATCATCATGCGCCGAGCTCCTTTGTATGGGCTCTCCCGTACCGAGCTCCATTGCGCAGGAATCACCGCGTCGAGTCATCTCATCACTCGCCGGATAAGTTCATTACGACGACTTCGCCGCGCAACTACGTCACCTCAACACTCGGGGGCTCGCGGACTCGGGGGCTGAACGTCGCAGTCGCCATCACATCGACTCCGTTCTCGCCTCGTCGACTGCTCGACTGCTCATCTTCGACATCCTCCGCCGCGTCGATCCTACAGCTAAGTCTTCACACTCCTATATGCTATGATTCCAAAACCTTTATACATTCTCGATCAGTCGCCAAAGACGACTACGCAGTCGCACACAAATATCTAAGGGCTACAAAATCATTCTTCAGATCATGCTCAGTTTTATATGTTGTTTATTCGCGTTCTTCAAAATAGTAAGGATGGGTACCAAAAGGCCGCTCTTGTCTCCGGGTTCAACAAGTCTGGCATCGCGTCCCTGTTACCCGGCAGGAGTTTGCTGCTGGAGGGCCTACTCACAAAAAGACACGCTTAAACCGTATATGCAACTACATTTTCCACTCAACAAAAGTGCAATGTCTACAAATCACGTACCTTACAATTGTTTTTTGCACAAGTACACCTTAGTACAGTTACACCTTTTTCTCCTTCTCAGCAGATGCTCGAGGGCTAGGCGCCCTCATGACGCGGCGACGTCAACCTCCTCGTCCACGACTGATCCCTACAACAACTCACGCCAACGACGCAAGACCCGAGTCGAGCACTTCCTCGGATGAAAATTACTCGACGACGAAGAAGTCTTGAGTCTATGCTCAACTGCAAGCAGTCGAACATAGCCTCAGGGGTTACTCCCATCGGGAGCGCTGACGCGCACCCGACGAGCACTACTCGCGCATCCGACAAGAATGAAGGGGTTAGCTTTACAACAACTTGAGCCTATGCCCGACTCTACGAGTCGCACATAGCCTCGGGGGCTACTCCCATTGGGAGCGCTGACGCGCACCCGACGAATACTTCTCGCACAACCTACAAGACGACGAACTCGACCGCAAGTTCGATGCTCCATCCAAATACTCCCATCGGGAGCATACTCACGACATCTTCGACTGTTCATCAGCAAATGATCGACACGCACTACGGCGGCTACTGCAGATTCGAGTCCCTACGCGACTCTTCAAGTCCCCCAGGCACTCGGGGGCTACTGATGAGGGGGTGACCCCACGACTCCTCTACGTGAGGGTACCTGGTGTGTGTCATGGCTGGCGGCCCACCAGAGGCCCACTCATGGACACCGACATGATGGAATAAGACGTGAAGCCGAAGACTTGAGGCGCAAGACAATGACTCCTACTTGTAGTCGACTAGGACTCTTGTAAAACCCTACCTGGCTATCTATATAAAGCAAGGCAGGGGCACCTCTCTAGACAATTAGGTCACAACCACAACACAAGCTCTCAACCCCCACGCATAAGACTAGACATATCTCTCTCCACCAAAGCCCTCGCGGCACCTCTGTACATCATCATCAATACAAGATCAGACAAGCAGCATGTAGGGTTCTCCCTCTGGGGGCCTGAAGCTGGGTAAATCGTGCCTCATGTGTCGCTTGTCCGCCGTCCGAGGGAGGCGATACACAATCTACAACCCTAGCCTTGTGCGCTCTAGCCTTGGCTCCCCCGTAATCATCATCTCCAAGCAATAATATCGAGCAGGAACGTATCCTCCTGTTAGCCAACGAGCTATCGTCCAACCTGTGCCTCTCATGACTTACCCAGGGTCCCTGATCATGGGATTTGCTGGGGGACATCCCCGTCACCATGCCAATCCAAGAGAGCATATTGCAGATAATTTCACCATAAAGGGGACATACATGGTTCAGGTATGACAGGCAGTCAAGTACATAGCATTGGTAGGTTTTTGGTGTTTGGGATCGGCGCAGAAAACAAAAAATTTCCTACCTACGAGTCCTGAACCCAAGATCTATGCTATGCTGATGTATGTAACGGAAGGAATCGGTGTTCATACCGTTGAAGACTGAAAGAGGGAAACGTTCCTCGAACGTGGTTGGCGTAGAGTCTGAACCTACGACCTCCCTGTCGTGTTGAAGAACCTCCGACGATGAAGTAGCACCACACGTGTAGTGCCTCGCCGGATTACACACGTACGATGCAACCGACGTCCCTCCGGGCTCCGAACCAGAAGAGCAGCGGAAAGAAGATTGATCTGGATCTCGATTCCGGCAGCGCGACGGCGTCCGAAGGGGCATGGTGAGTTACCACCTTTCCAGGGGGAGACCGTCACCCAGTTTGGTGAAGGGTCTTCCTCTGCTTGGAGCGCGGATCCTTCCTCGTGGGAGGATCCGAGGACTTCGGTGTACGCACCGGAAGCCTCATACGGCCCTTGGACTCACGAGTACCACCCTGGAGCAGGAGGCTCCTGGGGACATTAGCTATTACCAACTTAGGCCAAAAGCCTAAGCTTGGGGGAGTACGTGCCCTCCTCACTTTTCCATTGTATTATCCGTTTTATTTTTTGTTCGCTTTGATCTTTTTGAAGTTTTTGCTTGTTCTTCTTTGATTCTTTCTTTGCAAAAACAACAAAAAGATTTTCTCTTTTCTTTTTCTCTCGTTTAAACCTTTAAAAAAACCCCAAAAGATTTCTTTTCTCTCTTTAGTTTGCTTTGTTTTCAGAGTTCAGCTCGAGTCCGTGATGGCATTTGATTATATTTCCCACGTTCGATCGTGCAAGTGACAAGGCAGTAATGACGAAGATCGACGGAAGGGAAGCAACAAGGAAAACCGGTATGAACTCTTCTTGTTTCTACTTTTGTACATATGCCTGTACTTATGATCTAGAGACCAGCTTGTAGCGACTTAGTGCTATGTTTACAATGCTTTCCCAGTGTTCATGCTTTCCTTGTGGCTAATCTAAAATAGCTAGAGTACATAATGTGTTGTTGAAATGATTTACATGCATTGCATTGTTCATGGTTTGGCATACTGAAGTGGTATTTCCCTTCGGAGAATTTTTGGATTGACTTGGCACATGTTCACACATGTTTATGACTAAAAAGTCTATTATGCCTTGATGATCTTTTTGTTTCAGAATAGTTATATCACTTTCATGCCTGATTCAATGTTGCTTTGTCGCTCTGCATGATTATGACAGTTATTGCTCTCTAGTTGGTCGCTTCCCAGTCTTTTGCTAGCCTTCGCTCGCACTAAGCAAAATTCTGCTTGTCCATCCAAAATCCTTAAAACCAGTTATTCCATTTGAGTCCACCATACCTACCTATATGTGGTATTTACCGGCCACTCCTAACTTTGACTTTCATGTGCCATCTCGAAATTTATTCAAAAGCTTCCCTTTTGTAACCGTACAAGCTCATGGTGCGGTGAGGGGAAATCAGTATCTTGCATGGCAAAAATATTTTGACGGAAGTTTTAACTAGTCAAGTAAAAAAAATATGAGAGTTACACCTCCCCCATACTTGATGATGGAGTGAAATGGACCAAATGCTGCTTATGATAGATGGAACGATACCCTCCTTCCATCCTTGAGGCAAAATAAAAGGTTCCGTAGACCATCAAAGGATTTATGGATAAGGGAATATGTGTAAGCAAAAGTCATTAATATGGTTGGCATGGGAGATATTGAGAGACCTTACCATTCACCGTTGACTGGAAAGTTACTCCTCTCAAAAGAGTTTTATCTCTGTTTTCAAAACCAAGAGCTCTGGCACATGTTTAGTCTTTGCTTCCTTTCACGGGTTTTCAACCTTGCCACCAAAAGCCACGGTTCGAGAGTCTCCACCTTCTTTCTTCAAAGCACCAACTATGAGAGCATAATTGTCATTCTTAGTGTAACATGCATTGTCCCAAAGTATTACATTGTCTTCTGCATGCTTGTGTTATTACTAGTCTGAAATACTGAGTTCTAGTCACCTTTAAAACTCCGGAGGAGTTTCTGCATTTATGTTTTGCTTCACTCATGGAGGCTAGCGAAATGCCACTCAAGTATGTTCAAGCTATGTGCATTGTGATCCTGTCTTGATTTTCAGTAGCATATTATTTACTTTCAGTTGTTTGTGATTGATCACATGAAAGAAGAATTGCTTCGTGCATTGTCCTTATAGCATTGTTTCAATACTTGCTAAACTCTTTTCGTAGTACATGCTTATATACATCTATTGAAGCAAAAGTGTTTGTCAAAGTTTTCTTTGTCGCGTCCAGTTCGTTGAACTGAATTGCTTGAGGACAAGCAATATGCTAAGCTTGGGGGAGTTGATACGTCTCAAACGTATCTACTTTTCCAAACACTTTTGCTATTGTTTTGCCCTCATTCTTGCATGATTTGGACGAAACTAACCCGGACTAACGCTATTTTCAGCAGAGCTGCTTGTATGGTTTTATCGTGTGCAGGAAAATGGATTTTTAGGTATCTCAGAAAATTCCGGGAAAATTCACAGAAAATCCACGCACCAGAAGCTTCCACTAGCCAGAAGTGGGGCAAGAGGGGGGCCACAGGGGCCCCAGGCGCCTGGCTGGTGCGGCCCCACCCCTGGCCGCGCCGGGGGCCCGCCTGGGAGGCTCCCACCTCCTCTCATGCCCTACCTCGACTCCTATTTATTCTCGTGACGGGAAAACCCCAAAAAATAAGTCGCTTTTCCAGTTTCCGTTTCGGAGCCTCCGCCACCTCTGTTCTTCTTCGGGAGGGCTAATCTGGAGGCTGATTTGGCCTCCGGAGAGGGGAGATCGTCTCCATCGTCATCACCATCACCAATCCATCCCTCCTCCATGACTTCTCTTCACATGTGTGAGTAATTCCCTGCTGTAGGCAAAGGGGATGGTAGGGATTGGATGAGTTAGATCATGTAATAGTTTATCAGATTGTTGGGGGCATGTTGCCTATCATCTAGATTGGTGTTTATCTTCTTTGCTTCAACTTGTTGCTCTTAATGCTTGTCACTTTGGGCCCGAGTGCCATGTTTTCAGATCTGAACCCTATGTGTTTTCATGAATATATTTGTGTTCTTGATCCTATCTATGAGTTGTATGCACCTATTATGGTCCGGAACCGGCGATCCCAAAGGTGACAGCTTGGGACACCAAAGGGGATGGTCCATAATTTGAGGATTCCATGTATCCATTGAGTTTATTGCTTTGTTCCGGTGCTCTTTGACAGGAGCACCTTAATCTTCATAAGTTCCCTTTGGCCCCGTTCGTAGCGGGATGGTAGGACAAAAGATGTTGTGCAAGTTCTTATTGCAAGCACACACAACTACCTATGGGATACATGCCTAATGTTTGATATTTGCCTAGATGATCATTGCTTTTCTGTGTGCCGTGCCCCGTGTTAGAATCTATTACATGTTCACTCTCATCCATGCAGCGCCCAACCATCCATCTCCCTAGCCTACAGTGTTTTCAATCCTGCTGGTCATTAGTTGTTACTTTTGCTGTTTACTTTTTACTGTCGCCATCATCACTATCATATTACCATTACCACTTATATTTTTTTGCAAGCAAGTATATTTCAGGTGTAGTTGAATTGACAACTCAACTGTCAAAGCTTATAAATACTCTTTGGCTCCCCGTGTGTCGAATCAATAAATTGGGTTAACTTACCCGCAAAGACTATCTCGATCCCTTACGGTTGTGGGTCATCAAGTACCGTTTTCTGGCGCCGTTGCCGGGGAGCATAGCAATATTTACAAGTCTACTTGAAGTATCCTGCCTGCTGCACATAATCTGCTATGGGTAAGAAAGGAGACCCCAAGGTTCCGATCTTACCATCCCGTACAAGAAAAGGTAATGTTCTGAACACTAGTGCTACACTTGATTCCCCTTCTGTTATGAGTAAGTTTACTTCACCACCACCACATGATGCTTCTACTGAGTCTGTCACTATGTCCGATGCTTTTGATGATGCTTCCACTACTCTTGATGATACTACTTTTCTTGGCTACTATATTGAAACTCAGACTGCTAAGGCTGCAGCAGGATCCAAGACCGAGACCCCTGCTACCTATATTCCTACCTGCAAAACCTTTGGTTACCCATGCTTAGATGAACTCAAGGAGAGAATCCTTGATGATGATTATGTTACTCTTGATGATGATTTTTGCAGGGAACTCAGAGAGTGTGTCGACTCTGACCCTGGTGCTGTTAAGTAGTTGCTCAAAAAGCACTCCATGAAGAACAAAGTTATTCCTGATCCTAAATTTGCCACATCCTCTATATGCACATTGATCCTGATTATGATTTCTCTGTTGATCTTTCACTTATATCTACAGTCGAGGCTTACCCCTTTTATGGCAGAGAAAATGATGATGCTATAGCACACTTGACCAAACTCGCTAAGCTAGGTAACCTATTCACTACTGATGAGAAGATACGAAACTTCTATGTGGCCAAGCTTTTTCCTTTTTCTTTGAAGGAAGACGCTAAATCATGGTACGATGCACTACCCTATGGTTCCATTAAGAGTCCTTAGCACTTAGTCCAATTCTTTGTTGATAAATATTTCCCAGCTCATATGCAACATGCTGCTTTGCAAAGAATCTATAACTTTAAAGAATTGCAGGATGAGCACCTCCCTAAAGCTTGGGGGAGGTTTTGTGATTTACTTAAGGTTATACCGGGACATGGAGTCCCCAAGAATGAACTGCTTGATATATTTTACGCTGGTTTAACCGATGAATCCAGATCCTACCTGGATAGTTGTGCTAGTTGTGTTTTCAGGGAAAGAACACCAGACGATGCAGAAGAATTAATGTGCAAAATTGCCAAGAACTATGAAGATTGGTCCGTTCCTGAACCACTTGTACCACCTAAAAAGAGGGGCATGCTTGTTCTGAGCCCCGAAGATATGCAAGAAGCAAAGAAGTCTATAAAGGAGAAAGGTATTAAAGCCGAAGACGTGAAGAATTTACCGCCTATTGAGAAGTTGTGTGAGCCTACTACTCGCCCTCCCTTGGTAGAGGTACACTCTCTATTAGACTTTACTGAAAGTGACATCCCTAAAGGTAAGCCTCCCGACCAATGCTTAGATGAGCTTGATAATTTTATTATTAAGCAAGAACATTTTAATAGGAGGATACAAAGTTAGTTGCATGATAACTCTCTTGCTATCAAAAGTTTGTGTGGTGTTCTAGAAAGAACAGTTAATCATGTTAAATGTCTTGTTAAGCATTTTCATATGGTTCAAACTCAGCTTGAACAAATTTCTAATGTGCAAAAAGATTTGCTTGCTAATAATGCCAAACAGGACATACAAGCTTATGGCATTAAAACTTGGGGTGGAACACACACCCAGGACCCACTCTATCCTGAGGGGCATCCAAAGAGGATCGAGAAAGATTCTCAAGTACAAGAAGAAGACGAGACTGTCAGCTCTCCGAAGAAAAAGAACAAGAAGAAACACAAGGAGGCTGACAATCCCGATGATCCTATTATAAGTGAAAAGCCAGTTGTTGATCCTAACAACATATCTACCTCCGATGCTGAAACATAAGACGGTGCCGAGCCTGAAGAAAAGGACACAGAGAAGGATGATTCTCCCGATGTAAGAGAAGAAGAAACACCTGATAAACGCAAGAAGTACTCGAGAGAAGACTTCATCGCAAGAAGACATGGGAAGGAAAGAGAACCATGGATACAGAAACCCATGCCCTTTCCAGGTAAGTCCCTCAAATCTAAAGAAGAAGTGCACTATAATAAATTTTGTAAATGGATGAAACCTCTTTTTCTTCAAATCCCTTTGACTGATGCTATTAAGTTACCTCCCTATTCGAAATATATGAAAGATATTGTCACAAATAAAAGAAAAGTTCCTAATGAGCCAATATCTACTATGCTTGCTAACTACTCTTTCAGTGACAAGATTCCTGAGAAGCTTGGTGATCCAGGTATACCCACCATTCCTTGCTCCATAAAAAATAATTACGTCAGAACTGCTTTATGTGATCTTGGTGCAGGAGTGAGTGTTATGCCTTTCTCTCTTTACAAGAGGCTTTGTTTAGAGAAACTAATCCCTACAGATATCTCTCTTCAGATGGCTGACAAATCAACAGTTGTCCCCATTGGTATTTTTGAGGATGTTCCCGTTGAAGTTGCTAACTGTTTGATCCTTACATATTTTATTGTGCTTGACATGCCCGAGGATGGGAGCATGTCCATTATTCTTGGTAGACCTTTTCTTAACACCACAGGTGCTATTATTGATTGTAATAAAGGAAAGGTCACTTTCAACGTTGATGATAAAGAACACACGGTGTATTTTCCAAAGAAGATCGACAAGAGGCATGGCCTTAACTCTATAGAGAATGTCGAGATCGTGAAGATTGGAGAATGGGACTGTCCACTACATGTGCACCACAAATACAAAACCATTATGGTGGGGACAATGTTCATTAAAGTAAAGGTGCAATGATCACTCCATAAGAGGTGAGACTTCTTGTTCTATATATCGCTGGTTTGTCGGTAAGACTTGATCAACCTTACTAGTGAGCTTGTTTTATATAGGTAAAAAGTTAAGCTTGTTATGTTTTCATTTGATTTAGCTTTTATTCTCTTTGTTGTACCAAGTTTTTGTGTTTTTGAAGCTTCACAATACTAATCACCGCTTTAAGTTTTCAGAAAGTTTTGCAGCTTTTTGAATTCCGAGAAATTTTCAACAGTGAAGTTTTCAGTAAAATTCCAGAAAAATAAAAATAAAAATGTCCATGCCGGGAGTGACCCAGAGGTACCTAGGGCTGACCAGGGGGCCACCAGTGGCCCAGGCGGCCAGCTGGCGCGGCCTGCCCCCTGGCCGCGCCCATAGGGCGCCTGGGGCCCACAGGTCCCACCTCCAGGTGAGTCTTCTTCCTCTCTCTCTCTCTCTCTCTCTCTCCAAAAACACGACTTGCTGTTCTTGGAAGTGATTTTCGATCTCTCTCCACAACCCATCATTTGAGCTGAGATTTTGAGCAAATACTCCCTGGTATGTGTAAGAGCAAAGTTTTGCCCCCGTGTGTTTTGGATATTGTTGGACAAGACAGTAGAGGAACTAACAATGTTTTCTAGTGTAAACAATTGCATAGGTTCCTGAAGGACAAGCTATGTGATAAAGCTTCAGGGAAGGTCTTCAAGCTATCGAAGCATTAACCTACGGAGCGAGGCTTAATCACAAAGGTTGACCCCCAAAAATGAAGGTCTACTCATTGAAGGCAATGAAGAAGACGGCGCAAGACTTAGATGTTTTTGTGTAGTTCTTTTTCGGTTCCTTGAGTCATAGGACAAACCGTACTATCAAGAGGGGTAATTAGTTTGTGGATACCGAAGTCATTGAGAAATGCTCAGATCAAATCCGAACCTAGTGAGAAGCCTGAGTGAAGAAATCTCATGTGCACTAAGTTAAGTTTCGGTAGCAAAGACTTCGTTCTTTGGCAACTGAAGCAGAACTAAGTCCGTGAGTCAGCTTTACTTGTTCCTCAAGTAAAGTTGCGCATTGATGACAATCCGACCGTTGTGGACACGTGTCAAGCTGTCACCTCGGGTCAGTTTGGTCATTCCGCACCTCGGGATCGCCAACTATAAATACGCCGCCCCCTCCTCCATTTGAGGGTGGCTGCTCTGAGATCATTCCAAGAGAGACTGAAGAGAGCAACCCCAAAAACGCCACCGAAGCAAAACCCAAAATCCAGAATACTGAAGCCTAAGTCCCATTGATCTGAGTAGATTTGAGATGACTTAGGTGAAAGCTTACTAGCCTTTTTATCTTGGAGAACTGCAATTCTCCTAGACGGTTAGAGTGTTGTTCTTTAGAGAGCGAAGAGTAATTATCGCCTCGAAGTACAGTTTGTCAAAGGTTTCGATGATTTCCTTAATAATCAACCACGAGTGAAGAACTGATCAAGCTCAAGGAGTTTGATGCAGTGGAGCAACGGACGGAGAGAGATTTTCTCCAGGTGTTCAATCACCAGTCCCTCCAACCAGACGTAGCGCTTTGCAGAGCGTGAACTGGTCGAACAAACATCACCGAGTCCCAGTTCGTTTTACTTCGAGCATTTACCTTCAGTATTGCATTCACTTTGCAGTTATGCTTCAATGTGTTTTGATTCGCTGCGTTTAGTTTCGCTTCCAGTTTTACTTCGTTATTCCGCACTACTTATGCTTCACTTCAAAAGTTTCAGTCGAAAATTTTGAAGTGATCATTCACCCCCTCCCCCTCTGATCACATACTTGGACTTTCAATTGGTATCAGAGCTAGTCACTCCCTACACTCTGTGTGTTTTGGATTAACCTCCTGGAGTGTCTTCAAGTATGTCTTTCGCAGCTATTCGCTTCGGCGAACCTATTCTTGTTTTCAATGGGAAGGACTATCCTTACTGGAAGGACAAGATGAAAAGAAATATCATGGCTATCAACTCGACTTCCTGGCAAGTTGTCTTGTATGGAGTCACTGTTGCCGATGAGAAGGCCATCACCCCTGAAGAAGCAAAACTGATTGATCTCGATTCTGAAGTTTGGGTTTTCATCACCAATCACCTGACACCAGAAAAGTATCATGAAGTGAAGAACATTCCATCTGCCAAAGGTGTCTGGGACTATCTTGAAAAGATTGGTGAAGGCGTTTCTACCCAGAAGGGTGCCAGAATTGACACACTCCGAAGCAATTTCTATCGCTTCAAGAGAAACGAGGGTGAAAAAGTCAGCTCCATTTACAGCAGACTCACAGCCCTTGCTAATGAGTTGATTTCCCTCGGTGTTGATGACATTACTCCTCACTCTATTGTAAGAACTTTGCTTCGCTCATTGGATGACTCGTTTGATCACATTGTGCTGATGATCAAGGAAAGGACTGATTTCAGACGCCTTGTTGCCGCTGATATTCTTGAGAGACTCAATACCTTTGAAATGGAAGAAGATGAGAAACATGACATAAATGGCTCTCGAATAAAATATCATGCCTTGAAAGCAAAAGCTTCGCGTCATTCTTCACCCGAAGTCAGTTCTGCTTCAGGTGTCGAATTAGATGATCCTGCAAGCATTGTAAAATATTTAGCACTGATCATGAGACGCTTCAACCGCTTCCAGAGAAAAGGTTTTTCTTCACCAAGGAAGAGTTATTCTTCAAGAAGCTCAACTCACTCATCTCACCTCTCATCCTCAAGAAGCTCTCCTTCAAAGGACAACTGTTGCTACAAGTGCAAGAAGCCAGGTCACTACATTGTTGATTGCCCTCTGTGGGAAGCTGAGAACAAAGCAAAGCATTCGCTTAGAGACTCCTCAACCAAGTCCCACAGATCTTCCAGAAGCTATGAATCCAAGAGAGATGATTCCAGTTCTAGAAGAGATAAGAAGAAAGATTCTGATGATGACAAGAGAAAGAAGTATCACAAGAAGCGTGAGGGTTCTTCATCGAAGACTTACTCGTCTCGTCGAAACAGCTCTCACCGTGCCAAGGCTTATCTGGGAAAGGAGATGAACTCTGAAGACGAAGCCTCTGGGTCCGAAGCTCAATCAGGCTCAAGGTCTGGGTCTGGGTCCGAATCAGATGGTGTTGCTGGTTTGGCGTTCGCTTCAGCAGATGCTTCGGCAAAAGCTTCGAGCTCATTCTTCACAAACAACAGTAGTGAAGATGAATCTCCTGCATATTGCTTCATGGCCAAAGCGAAGGTATCTTCATCGAAATCTAACTATGATACCTCTGATTGTTCTTCATATGACAGTGATTCAAAGATAAGCTATGCTAAACTTGCTAAAAATTGCTTCAATCCAACAAGATGAACTTGATTCCCTAAGCAAAACCATTAAGAAATCAGAAACTCTGTTGATCGATGAGATAGAGAAAGGTCAAACTTTAACTAATGAGCATGAAGCTCTGAAAGAAAAGTTTGAAGAATTATCCTCTCGGCATGATCTTCTTTCAGTTGATTATGAGAAGCTCACCTATGAATTTCTTCAGAGGAAAATGGCTCTCGAAAAACTGAAAGAGGCTCATGAAGAGTTGGAAAATATCAATCTCTCTCTCATGGCTCAACAAGGTTCTGAAGCAAATCATAAAATTGAATCACCTTGTTTGGATTGTTTGGAACGAAGCAAAATTGATTCCAAAGGCAAAGCTCCTATTGTTATTGATGATACTAATGCCTCTGATGAGGAAAATCCTGCTGTTACCGAGGAACTCCTCAGGTTGAAAAACTTATTTGAAACAGGGATGTTCAAAAGTGTGCAAGGTCATCAGTATCTCTGTGATATCCTGAGGAAGGCTCTCCTTCACAGGAATCCCAGGAATGAAGGTGTTGGTTTCGAAAGAAAGATAAACCCTGATGGCACCTATTGGGAACCTGAGCAGTATCCTAAGACTGTTTGGGTCCTTGCGAAGGGGAACCCCATTGACATAGCTAACCTTTCAGGTTTTGATTGCAAGATGAACAAAGCTATTGTAGACGAATCACTTGATTCTGACTACAAGCTCATCAAAGATGAACAGGGAAAGGTTACAGCTGAGTATGTTGGTACTCCTCCTAAGAATGGCTTCTATAAGAGGCAAATATGGGTGCAGAAAGCACTTTTGGAAAAACTGCCTGCTAACCATACCATGCATGGAAAGTCTTCGGTACCACCGAATCATTTCTATTCTCTTGAAACGAGAAATGATCCTCTGGTGACCGAATCAAATGTTCCGCAGAAGCAATACTATCGCACTGGTCGTCATACTTATCGTCCTCATAATAATCATACTAAGATTGCATATGATCATTCGTATGCTGACCATTCGCAGAGGACTTACATTTATGGTGTGCTTGATGGTACACCAAAGCAATACACTCATGTTCGATTTAATATTGCTTCAACCAGTGCTTCAACATCTTCTCAGTCACCTGCTCGTTTGTGGGTGGTTAAGAAGAGATAATTCTTCTGCAGGGCTATGTCTCCGGTGAATCCGAATGGGTCATGGATAGTGGTTGCACAAATCATATGACCGGAGACAAGGAGTTATTCACCGAAGAAAAATTATCTCACTCTTCTCAGAAGTACATTACCTTCGGTGATAACAACAAGGGTAAAGTTTTAGGTTTGGGTAAGGTTGCCATATCGAAAGATAAGCACATTGACAAGGTTATGCTAGTCCAATCACTTGGATATAATCTTATGTCTATTTCGAAGTTATGCGATATGGGTATGCTTGTTCTATTTTCTGCTTCGCGTTGTGTTGTCTTTTCACAGGATGATTATGCGTTTGTCTTCGAGGGTTACCGAAAAGGAGACTTATACATTGTTGATTTTTCTTCGGGCCCTGCTGTATCCACATGTTTAATGGCAAAAGCTTCATCTGGGTGGTTATGGCATCGAAGACTTGGTCATGCAGGGATGAGAAATCTTCATAACTTAGTGAAGAAGAATCATGTTATTGGCCTTAGCGAAGTTAAATTCGACAAGGATCGTCTCTGCAGTGCTTGTGAAGCTGGTAAAATTACGAAGAAACATCATTCAGCGAAGACTATCATGACTACCACTCGTCCTCTTGAATTGCTTCATATGGATCTTTTTGGTCCTCAAAATTATGCAAGCCTGGGAGGAAACAAATATGGTCTAGTTATTATTGATGACTTCTCTCGTTATTCTTGGGTTTTATTTTTGGATGACAAGAGCAAAGTTGTTGAGATCTTCAAGTCATTCGCCAAGAGAGCTCAAACAGAATATGAATTATCTCTGAAGCATATCCGAAGTGATAATGGAACTAAATTCAAAAATACTCATATTGAAGATTTTCTTGATGATCATGGTTTTACTCATGAGTTCTCTGCTGCTTATACACCTCAACAGAATGGTGTTGTTGAAAGGAAGAATAGAACTCTCATTGAGATGGCCAGAACCATGCTTGCTGAATACAAGACTCCTATTAGGTTCTGGGCCGAAGCAATTAACACAACTTGTCATATCATCAACAAGGTTTACCTTCACAAATTTCTGAAGAAGACTTCACATGAGCTTATCACTGGTAACAAACCAAATGTTTCGTACCTTAGGGTATTTGGTGCTCCATGCTTTATTAGAGATATGAATCATAGCTCCAAATTTGCCCCTAAGGCACATGAAGGTCTTCTTTTAGGTTATGGCTCAAACTCTCACACCTACAGAGTCTATAACTCTCACTTTGGGAAAGTTATGGAAACTGTGAATCTGAGGTTTGATGAAACTAATGGCTCTCAACAAGAGCATTTGCCTCATGATCTAGATGAACCTCCTCTTGATGAAGTAATCAGGTCCATGGCTATTGGAGAGATTTGCCCTGTTGAAGCCAATTCTCGTCAAGCTAATAGGGATGATGATGGTCCAATGTTCCCACACATAGCCCGGGGCGCTGGAGATCAACATCCTGAAGCTAATGATGAACAGGACGAAGAGGAACAAAGGAACGAAGGAAATGCTAATCCCGAAGGAAATGTTGAAGCTGAAGGTGAAGCAGATCCTGAAGCTGAAGCAGATCCTGAAGCAGAAGCTCAGCCTGAAGCTAATGATTCAACTTTATCACGAGTCCGAAGAAGAGTTGATGTTGATTCGATCCTTGAATAAATTCATCAACCAGGTCGTCCTACAACTTGCTCTCGTACTCGTTTGGCTAACTTCTGTGGAAACTTTTCGTTTGTCTCCATGCTAGAACCTTCAAAGTTTGATGAAGCCATGAAGGATCCAGATTGGTTAACTGCCATGCTCGAAGAACTTAACCAGTTCGAGCGAAACAAAGTCTGGTCCTTAGTTGATAGACCTGATCCCACGAAGCACAACATCATTGGTACAAAGTGGATTTTTCGCAATAAGCAAGACGAAGACGGTATAGTGGTGAGGAACAAAGCACGTCTGGTAGCACAAGGTTACACCCAAATCGAAGGTATCGATTTCGGCGAAACTTATGCTCCAGTTGCTCGTCTCGAATCTATTCGTGTTATGCTTGCTTTTGCAAATTTCAATGGTATTCTGCTTTATCAAATGGATGTGAAAAGTGCCTTTCTTAACGGAGAAATCGAGGAAGAAGTGTATGTTATGCAGCCTCCAGGTTTTGAAGACCCGAAGAAACCCGACATGGTGTACAGGTTACACAAGGCCCTCTATGGGTTGAAGCAAGCACCTCGTGCTTGGTACGACACATTGAAGGATTTCCTTCTGAAGAAAGGCTTCAAACCAGGAACAACTGACCCAACGCTTTTCACTCGATCTTATAATGGTGACTTGTTTGTATGTCAAATATATGTAGATGATATCATTTTTGGATGCACTAACACTGAAATCAGCGAAGAATTTGCAAAGATGATGTCGAAGAAATATGAGATGTCTATGATGGGTGAATTGAAGTTCTTCCTTGGACTTCAAATCCGTCAACAGAAGAATGGCACCTTTATTTCTCAAGAAAAATATCTCAAGGATTGCCTGAAGAAATTCGGTCTTACTGAATGCAAAACCATTAAGACGCCTATGCCTACCAATGGTTTCTTAGATGCAGATGAGAAGGGCAAAGCCTTCGACCAGAAGAAATACCGGTCTATGATTGGATCCCTTTTATATCTTTGTGCATCTAGACCTGACATTATGCTTTCAGTATGTATTTGTGCTCGTTTTCAGGCAAATCCAAAGGAATCACATCACACTGCTGTAAAGCGAATTCTTCGTTATCTTGCTCACACACCTACCTTGGGCTTGTGGTATCCCAAGGGAGCACAGTTTGATCTTATTGGCTATTCTGATTCAGACTGGGCTGGTGATCGTGTGGATAGGAAATCAACTTCAGGGACTTGTCATTTCCTTGGAAGATCACTTGTGTGTTGGGCTTCAAAGAAGCAAAACTGTGTTTCAATATCTACTGCTGAAGCCGAATACATTGCTGCTGGGTCATGCTGTACTCAGATTCTATGGCTGAAGCAAACGCTGAAGGATTATGGTATTCATGTGAAGAAAATTCCACTCCTGTGTGATAATGAGAGTGCAATAAAAATTGCTAACAATCCTGTGCAGCACTCTCGCACGAAGCATATTGACATTCGCCATCATTTTCTTCGTGATCATGTTCAGCGTGAAGATATTGTTATTAATCATGTCAGAACTGAAGATCAACTGGCAGACATTTTCACAAAACCATTGGATGAGAAAAGGTTATGTACGTTAAGGTGTGAGCTCAATATATTGGACTCACGACATGTACTGTAAGGCCGAACCTTTTTACTTCTGTATATATGTTCATTTACTTCGTTGCTTACCAATTTAGTTTCGTTGTTTGTTTTTGCTTCATTTAGTTTATTTTTATTTCGCTTGGTTTTAGTCCTCTATGCTTATCACCTTTCGCTTCGTTTGGTTTTTCTTCGAGGTGATAAGTTTCGGACCCTACCCTTTCTATTCCTTTTCTGTCTTATTCTGTCTGTCCAATATGGTTGAGCACAATTGAAACGGAAAACATTTGCTTCGAACATCATTGAGTTCCAAATCAAATGCTTCCAATTCTCATCGAAGTTTTACTCAAGTCGAGGACTTATTCTTCGGTCGTTGAGATCCCATCATATCCGGGTCGCTGAGATTTTCTCGCGTTCGCCACGAAATCCTCGCCGTGGAATCCGGAGAGACAGTCGCTGAGGGCCGTTCGATCTGATCTGACAGCTCCTGTCAGACCGGCCTTTATAAGGCACTTCATCACAGCGAATCCATCCCACCTCATTCGCATCTCCACGGAAACCTCTCTCTCACGAGCGCCGCCGAGCTCCTCGTCCCCGTCGCCGTTCTCGCCGCTTCACTGCCGGAAGTGCGTCGCCGCGGACTTCACGCCGTCGACGAGCACATCTTCTCTGCTCTTCGCCGCCGTAGAAGCTCGACGCCACCGAGTTAGGGTACGCCGAGCCACGATCCAATCTCCATCCCTCTGTTCTTCCGTTTCCCGATTGGATCCGTGTTCTTAGTCTTTTTGGATGATTTCTTTAGGTTTCTTTGATCCGTTGGATCGTTGCACTGTTGGGAAATCTGTTTCTGCTAGCCAAAGGTTTCCATCTCGATTCAGGTTAGAAATTAGGGTTAGAATCCATCTGTTCTGTGTTAGGGTTTCAGCTCATCTTGTGTGAGATTAAGTCTAGCTCAGAACAGACCAGAATCTCTACCCAAATTCTTCACTGAATCTCTTGTCAAAACTCTTGTTTTTGGACCGAAACTTTTGCTGGTGCTCATTCCATACTTGCCTTTTCCCTCGCAACTTCTATGCTTTTCACAGGATGTCTGCTGAGTTAGGCTTCGGTAATGAGTCACCAAATCTTGATCACATCAACGAAGCAGAACGGTCTGCTCCGAAGAAGAAAGGAGGCAGAACGAAGGAAACCAACAACGCCAGAGGCATTCCCGAATCCATTCGTATTGCTCCGGGTTATGACACGCCCCCTGAAGAAACCAAGGAGCAGCGCAAGAATCGCTTGCAAAATATTCGCCGGTACTGGGCCGTTCGATGGTACAAGTACAAGAGCATCCCTACCTGGAAGTGGACTATGCAGTTTGCCTTCAGTCCACCCTATCAATATACTTCGGCCATGTGCAGTCAGTACACCGAAGAGAATCGCCACCTGTACTACCCAGTTCCACCGAAGCTTCCTCACCCCAACACCCTCAAGACACCAGATGATTACCCAGAAGAACAAGAACGATTGAGAATCGCTGCTGAAGCCAAGAGGCTAAAAGAAGAGAAGAAGGCAGCCAAGTTGGCTGCAGCAGAAGCCCAAGGTGCTGGGCCAAGCTCGAAGAAGAAGAAGAAGCTGAAGAAGAAATATGCTTCTCCTCCCCATGCTACCACAGAAGATGAAGAGCAAGTCAGGCTAGAGCAAGCTGCTCTGGAAGATTCAATCTTGGAGGAATCAAATGATGCTGACGACGAATCAGAATTCGAAGCAGATGATGAATCTGATGATCCTGCTCCCCCCAAGAAGCAAAGACTTCAGATCCCTCTGAAGAAGAAGCCAGGAGAGAAACCTGATGCTAAGGGGATTAAGATTCAAGACCCCAAGATCAAGCCTTCTGCTCGCCCCACCATTGATCTCTCCAACTTGGTGGTTGCGAAGCCCTTGGCCTCCAAGCCACCGTCTGATGCCCTCAACACTGAGAGGCGTTCGAAGCAGAAGCACGACCCCGCCAAGAAACAACCTGCAAAGGCTTCAGCATCAACGAAGCCCAAGCAGTCTGCTGCAACAAACCCTTCAGCGAAGCACACGCTCTCTGAAGAAGAATTGAGACAGAAAGACCTCGAAGAGGCACTTGAGCGCAACATCCTTGCCAGAAGCTCAGCTGATCAGAAGAAGGCAGATGAGGATGCTGCCAGACAGAAAAAGGAGTTGGACTCTGCAAAGATGGCTGCAGAGAAGGCTGAGACGAAGCGCAAGCTCGCCAAAGCCGCAAAGAACAAAGAAAAAGCTGCTGCTGAAGCTAAACATCTTGCTGAACATGAAGCTAAACGCAAGGCCTCTTTAGAAGGTCTCAGGACGAAGAAAGCTGAAAAAGCTGCTAGGGAAAGTCAGAAGAAGCCCGTAGTTGATATGACTCCTTCAGCTGTTCCATCGAGGCAGAAAGGCATATCTTTGCCAGAAGCTCAAGCTGAAGCTGATCGTCATAGTGACCATCCATTCCCTGACTCACGTGAAGGTGAACTCTGGGATCAGTTGGGCATCACTGAAGCCCTTTGGGACAAGTGTGCTGCTGAAGATCCTGATGTTGTTGACATTGGAGAAGTTTACATCTCCAGGTCTATCGAAGCTATGATCTCCACTATGATAAGTCAGCTGAAGGATTTGCACTCAAGAGATAGGGCTGAAAACAAAAAGATTCACAACTATCAGAGGCGAGCTGAATCAGAACCTGATGAAGAATTCAAACAGCACGCCCTGAAGTTGCTTCAACAAGTGACAGATGTCAATTCCACCACCAAGGACAACATCAAAAATCTTCAAAGGCAAAATCAAGGCTGCTAAGGATGATATGGTGAAGACCCATAATGCTTCCATTATGGAAAGAGATTCGAGGAAACGCAAGGCTTCGCCCGAAGCTGAACGTGTCGTTGCACCACCATCTCCCAAGCCTGCATCAAAGGCAACTGGACCCTCACCCAAGAAGAGAACCACAAAGAAGCGCAAGGTTACTTTGGCTTCAGCCGCAGACATGGATACAAGTGATGAACAGCCACAGGAAACTCCTGAAGCAGATCCAACTCCTGCACCGAAGCCAAAGCCATCCCAGCCCACATCAAAGCCTTCAGCTCCACCCACCAAAACTCCCACACCTCCTCCTACCAGAACCACCCCCAAGCAAACTCCACCACAAAGAGCTCCTAACCCCACCCCAACGCCTGCACGAACCCCCACACCCATACCACCTCGTGTTCCCACACCCATCCGTGCTCCAACCCCCGAACCACAAAGGATTCCCACTCCACCAGTTGCTCCTGCACCACCTCCATCACCTCCCTGTGAAGCTAATGCTCCATCACCAACCCACTCCAGAACCCGTGTATCCCGAGACTTTTCCCCCGCCAGAACAGTTCAAGATTCTGAAGCACATGTGCCCGATACCGAAGCTCATGACGACGAAGACGAACAAGTACAAATTCTGAATCTGTCGCAAGAGCAAGCGCTCATAGTTGCTCAATCTGCTGGCCCTTCAAGAGCCAATCAAATTGCTCCTCTGCAAAGGATTCGTGAGCGTTCGCGCCCCTGCCAAGATACCCAGCTTGACTCCAATTACCCTCGTGAAAATTTTCTTATATTCAAGGGTGCTGGTTATTCTTCAAGGCATGGCCCTGAATTAAACCTGGAACAGCATCGAAAGCGCCATCGATTCTTTGGTGTTAGTCCGTATGCTTCAGACCGCACAGCTGATGATCTACGTTTTTGGACTGCTGAACAAAAAATCTTATACACCAAAGTCTTCTGTCAGCAAGGAGTTCTGTTTAGGCACAAGTTTCTGGACATGCGAAGTCTTTCCACTGCCTCCTGCTTTCAGAATGTCCTCGAAACTATTGAAAATCAGAATTTGACTCGGTTGTTTGCATTGAGCACTCCTTTCAACTCTGAGCTCATCAAGCAATTTTATGCAACTCTTTACGTTTCTGGTGAAGCCAATGAACCCAGCTCATGGACGCTGGAATGGATGATACAAGGCAAAGTCTTCAGAATGTCCTCTGTTGAATTCATGGAAATTGTCAACATTCCAAGGCATTCTGGAGTCCAAGACAAGATTCATATTGAGCCAGATCTGTCTGAAGAAGAATTTGCTACTCTGTTGGATCCTGAAGTCACTGCAAATTATATTCCTCAAAACATTCGCCCGAAGCATTTGAATTTCATCTCAAGGACTTGGTTCTACATCTTGTCCAACTCATTGATTCCTTTGAGTACAGCTTCGGAAGAATCGAATATTTACCCTGAGACAAGGCATGCTATTATGAAGCTCACTCATGGTCTTCTCTTCGACTTTGAGGACTGCTTCATTAGGAATCTGGTTCATGCAGCGGAGCTACCTTTCACACTGAAACCCTATGCTCCCTGGCTGCAAGTTATTTGTGATTATGGCAGGAACGAAGACTTTGTGGCTCGCCATCACCCGAAGCTTTTCTCGCCACCAGTGCGTGACTCTTTGGGATTGCTGAGGAAACCCAATGATCCATTTTCCACATATGTTGGTGTTCGCCATGAAGTCAATGAGCGAAACTTATCAAAGAAGTTCCAGAAAGACTGCCATCACTTTGAAGTTAACCTTCGATCGCAACAAATGCTTGAAAATTTCATAGAAGCAAATCAGCGCCAGATGCAGTTTCTTGCTGATGAGATCAACCGAGTTGGCAACATTGCACTTAACAACAATCAGTATTTGCGTGTGCTCAAGCGTCATTCCTGGAAGGGACTCCGGAAATTCAACTCTGTGAAAGGTCTTCGTAAAGATCGCATCTACAAAGAGTATCCGCACCTCCAGCGAAAATTTTCTCGTGATGACTCAGTGGACCGCCCGAATCAGAAGATCCCTCCCCTGCACAAGATTGATGAAATATTCTTCGTCAACGAGCCTGAACCCATCCGTTCAGATACCGTCTCCGAGAATGACTCCATCACCTCAAAGGACGACGACGGCCTCGACGACAGCGACGTCGACATCAACCTCATCACTAAGACACGCCACGAAGCTATTCCTACGTCTTCTTCCGAAGAAGAATCCTCAGGTGACCAGTCTTCGTCGGATGAGTCTTCGTCAAGCACTGCTTCGTCGGGTTCTCAGGGTGCTGATGCTGCGTAATAGATCTCTCGGACGTCTTCTCAACCTTTTGTCCAATCATTGACAAAAAGGGGGAGAATGAGGGCATCGATGAGTTAGTTTTGCATAAGGGAAAGGGTTCTTGCTATCTGTTTTTGCTTCGTTTGGTTAAGTTACGACAAACATTCCTTTCCTTTCGAATGGGTTGTAACTTAAGTTTTACTTCGGTCATGCTAGTCCTGTGCTACAATTAAGTTTTAATAACCCCTTTGCTTGCAAGTATTGCTTCGTATCTTCTATCTTGCAGGTGATTATTATTTTCTAAGTCACAGGTCATTGGAAGCAATTGCATACTTCATGGATATAAATCTTCAATGCAATTGTATTCGCTAAGATATTTCGTTTTGCTCTCCACCGAAGAAAATTTATATCAAGCATTAACTTCGATTATATAAATCTTCGATGCTTGTATTCAGGGGGAGCCAAAACTTCATATCTTAGAGTTTGTCCCATCCTTCACAAAAACTTCAATATCTTTTATCGATGCCTATTTTGTCAACAATAGTCCAAAAAGGGGGAGATTGTAAGAGCAAAGTTTTGCCCCCGTGTGTTTTGGATATTGTTCGACAAGACAGTAGAGGAACTAACAATGTTTTCTAGTGTAAACAGTTGCATAGGTTCCTGAAGGACAAGCTATGTGATAAAGCTTCAGGGAAGGTCTTCAAGCTATCGAAGCATTAACCTACAGAGCGAAGCTTAATCACGAAGGTTGACCCCCAAAAATGAAGGTGTCCTGAAGCTCTACTTATTGAAGGAAATGAAGAAGATGGTGCAAGACTTAGATGTTTTTGTGTAGTTCTTTTTCGGTTCCTTGAGTCATAGGACAAACCGTACTATCAAGAGGGGTAATTAGTTTGTGGATACCGAAGTCATTGAGAAATGCTCAGATCAAATCCGAACCTAGTGAGAAGCCTGAGTGAAGAAATCTCATGTGCACTAAGTTAAGTTTCGGTAGCAAAGACTTCGTTCTTTGGCAACTGAAGCAGAACTAAGTCCGTGAGTCAGCTTTACTTGTTCCTCAAGTAAAGTTGCGCATTGATGACAATCCGACCGTTGTGGACACGTGTCAAGCTGTCACCTCGGGTCAGTTTGGTCATTCCGCACCTCGGGATCGCCAACTCTAAATACGCCGGCCCCTCCTCCATTTGAGGGTGGCTGCTCTGAGATCATTCCAAGAGAGACTGAAGAGAGCAACCCCAAAAACGCCACCGAAGCAAAACCCAAAATCCAGAATACTGAAGCCTAAGTCCCATTGATCTGAGTAGATTTGAGATGACTTAGGTGAAAGCTTACTAGCCTTTTTATCTTGGAGAACTGCAATTCTCCTAGACGGTTAGAGTGTTGTTCTTTAGAGAGCGAAGAGTAATTGTCGCCTCGAAGTCCAGTTTGTCAAAGGTTTCGGTGATTTCCTTAATAATCAACCACGAGTGAAGAACTGATCAAGCTCAAGGAGTTTGATACAGTGGAGCAACGGACGGAGAGAGATTTGCTCCAGGTGTTCAATCACCAGTCCCTCCAACCAGACGTAGCGCTTTGCAGAGCGTGAACTGGTCGAACAAACATCGCCGAGTCCCAGTTCGTTTTACTTCGAGCATTTACCTTCGGTATTGCATTCGCTTTGCAGTTATGCTTCAATGTGTTTTGATTCGCTGAATTTAGTTTCGCTTCCAGTTTTACTTCGTTATTCCGCACTACTTATGCTTCACTTCAAAAGTTTCAGTCGAAAATTTTGAAGTGATCATTCACCCCCTCCCCCTCTGATCACATACTTGGACTTTCAGTATGTAACTCCTCCACTCCTCCAAATAGATTTTTGGTTGGTGGCTTCATTTGTGAGTATTTAGTAGTTCTTGGTGTTGTTTAGATGAGCTTGTTTGCATGTGTAGGAGTTTATTTTCCAAGTTTTGATGCAAGTTTTTGCCTTAGGTAAGTGAGTTGAGTAGTTTGCCTTAACTCACTTTGTTTAAATCCTTCTTTTTGTAATTTGTCAATAATTTCAGAAATGAGTTTGTTAGGAAGAGCAAAGGGGTGGCTTGGGAAGAAAAGGCCCAAGCGCTCCGATCGAGTTACAAGAGCTGCAGCTTCACCCTCGACTGCTAGGGTGAGCTACAACGAAGATCATGTGCCCTTAGAGTTGTTGGAGGACACAAATCCAGCACGTGCAATGACTTTCCCATGCAATGAATTCCTTGAAGCTGCAGGAATTAAGGAGGAGTTCTATAATCTTTGTGCTAATGCAGGTCTGACGCGGCTCGCAACGTGCCGTGTTACTCAGTATCAAAAACTCACCTCATGGTTCATTAACAGTTTTATATATAACCTTGATACTGGTTCTGTTGAGTTTAAAATTTACAATAATCTTTTTACCATGCCTTTGGAAAAGTTTTGTGAAATAATAGGTGTGCCGAACGTTGGACGGACGGCGAAGATAAGCTCTAAGCCCTCTGAGCTGAGAACCGTCTTCAACTCTCTCTGTAGCATGGATACGAGGGATATTCATCGGTCAAAAAACTCCAGCATCTTATTCCCACACCTCAGGTATTTTGCGTACTATATTGCTAGAGGGGTGTTAGCTCGTGACAACACGAGCAACATTTCTGTGCCGGATATTGCTATCCTGGCAACTGCCCTCTCAGGGAGGTTTGATTATAATGTGGGTGCCTTAATTGCTAGACGCCTTGCTATGAACGGTAACAAGGGAGATTTATTTGGTGGCGTTTACGCCACACTTATCCTAGAGTCTCTTAATGGCACCCCACACCCTGATGATAAGCCTTTTACTTATTTAAGTTTTGATCTTGCTGCTATGAAAAGGCATAAGTTTGTTACCATGACTTCCGAGTTTGGTAACCTTGATTATATCTTGCGTTCCGGAGCCACCACGGAACGCAAGATCCGTCTACCTGCACCTCTTTTGTTCGATTTCTCTCGCAGGAACGGATGGTCCTTTGATGTTATCCAGTTCGATGAGTTCGTGGTCTGGCATCAGTTTCATAACCCCATGGAGGGGGTTGTACCCAACGAGGAGGGGCATGGCGAGTTACCACCTTTCCAGGGGGAGACCGTCACCCAGTTTGGTGAAGGGTCTTCCTTTGCTTGGAGCGCGGATCCTTCTTCGTGGGAGGATCCGAGGACTTCGGTGTACGCACCGGAACCCTCATACGACCCTTGGACTCACCAGTACCACCCTGGAGCAGGAGGCTCCTGGGGACATTAGCTATTACCAACTTAGGCCAAAAGCCTAAGCTTGGGGGAGTACGTGCCCTCCTCACTTTTCCATTGTATTATCCGTTTTATTTTTTGTTCTCTTTGATCTTTTCGAAGTTTTGCTTGTTCTTCTTTGATTCTTTCTTTGCAAAAACAACAAAAAGATTTTCTCTTTTCTTTTGCTCTCGTTTAAACCTTTAAAAAACCCCAAAAAGATTTCTTTTCTCTCTTTAGTTTGCTTTGTTTTCAGAGTTCAGCTCGAGTCCGTGATGGCATTTGATTATATTTCCCACGTTCGATCGTGCAAGTGACAAGGCAGTAATGACGAAGATCGACGGAAGGGAAGCAACAAGGAAAACCGGTATGAACTCTTCTTGTTTCTACTTTTGTACATATGCATGTACTTATGATCTAGAGACCAGCTTGTAGCGACATAGTGTTATGTTTACAATGCTTTCCCAGTGTTCATGCTTTCCTTCTGGCTAATCTCAAATAGCTAGAGTACATAATGTGTTGTTGAAATGATTTACATGCATTGCATTGTTCATGGTTTGGCATACTGAAGTGGTATTTCCCTTCGGAGAATTTTTGGATTGACTTGGCACATGTTCACACATGTTTATGATTAAAAAGTCTATTATGCCTTGATGATCTTTTTGTTTCAGAATAGTTATGTCACTTTCATGCCCGATTCAATGTTTCTTTATCGCTCTGCATGATTATGACAGTTATTTCTCTCTAGTTGGTCGCTTCCCTGTCTTTCGCTAGCCTTCGCTCGCACTAAGCGGAATTCTGCTTGTGCATCCAAAATCCTTGAAACCAGTTATTCCATTTCAGTCCACCATACCTACCTATATGTGGTATTTACCGGCCACTCCTAACTTTGACTTTCATGTGCTATCTCGAAATTTATTCAAAAGCTTCCCTTTTGTAACCGTACAAGCTCATGGTGCGGTGAGGGGAAATCAGTATCTTGCATCCAAAAATATTTTGACGGAAGTTTTAACTAGTCAAGTAAAAAAAATATGAGAGTTACACCTCCCCCATACTTGATGATGGAGTGAAATGGACCAAATGCTGCTTATGATAGATGGAACGATACCCTCCTTCCATCCTTGAGGCAAAATAAAAGGTTCCGTAGACCATCAAAGGATTTATGGATAAGGGAATATGTGTAAGCAAAAGGCATTAATATGGTTGGCATGGGAGATATTGAGAGACCTTACCGTTCACCGTTGACTGCAAAGTTACACCTCTCAAAAGAGTTTTATCTCTGTTTTCAAAACCAAGAGCTCTGGCACATGTTTAGTCTTTGCTTCCTTTCACGGGTTTTCAACCTTGCCACCAAAAGCCACGGTTCGAGAGTCTCCACCTTCTTTCTTCAAAGCACCAACTATGAGAGCATAATTGTCATTCTTAGTGTAACATGCATTGTCCCAAAGTATTACATTGTCTTCCGCATGCTTGTGTTATTACTAGTCTGAAATACTGAGTTCTAGTCACCTTTAAAACTCCGGAAGAGTTTCTGCATTTATGTTTTGCTTCACTCATGGAGGCTAGCGAAATGCCACTCAAGTATGTTCAAGCTATGTGCATTGTGATCCTGTCTTGATTTTCAGTAGCATATTATTTACTTTCAGTTGTTTGTGATTGTTCACATGAAAGAAGAATTGCTTCGTGCATTGTCCTTATAGCATTGTTTCAATACTTTCTAAACTCTTTTCGTAGTATATTCTTATATACATCTATTGAAGCAAAAGAGTTTGTCAAAGTTTTCTTTGTCGCGTCCAGTTCGTTGAACTGAATTGCTTGAGGACAAGCAATATGCTAAGCTTGGGGGAGTTGATACGTCTCAAACGTATCTACTTTTCCAAACACTTTTGCTATTGTTTTGCCCTCATTCTTGCATGATTTGGACGAAAGTAACCCGGACTAACGCTATTTTCAGCAGAGCTGCTTGTATGGTTTTATCGTGTGCAGGAAAATGGATTTTTAGGTATCTCAGAAAATTCCGGGAAAATTCACAGAAAATCCACGCACCAGAAGCTTCCACTAGCCAGAAGTGGGGCAAGAGGGGGGCCACAGGGGCCCCAGGCGCCTGGCTGGAGCGGCCCCACCCCTGGCCGCGCCGGGGGCCCGCCTGGGAGGCTCCCACCTCCTCTCATGCCCTACCTCGACTCCTATTTATTCTCGTGACGGGAAAACCCCAAAAAAGAAGTCGCTTTTCCAGTTTCCGTCGTGGAGCCGCCGCCACCCTCTGTTCTTCTTCGGGAGGGCTAATCTGGAGGCTGATTTGGCCTCCGGAGAGGGGAGATCGTCGCCATCGTCATCACCATCACCAATCCATCCCTCCTCCATGACTTCTCTTCACATGTGTGAGTAATTCCATGCTGTAGGCAAAGGGGGTGGTAGGGATTGGATGAGTTAGATCATGTAATAGTTTATCAGATTGTTGGGGGCATGCATCTAGATTGGTGTTTATTTTCTTTGCTTCAACTTGTTGCTCTTAATGCTTGTCACTTTGGGCCCGAGTGCCATGTTTTCAGATCTGAACCCTATGTGTTTTCATGAATATATTTGTGTTCTTGATCCTATCTATGAGTTGTATGCACCTATTATGGTCCGGAACCGGCGATCCCAAAGGTGACAGCTTGGGACACCAAAGGGGATGGTCCATAATTTGAGGATTCCATGTATCCATTGAGTTTATTGCTTTGTTCCGGTGCTCTTTGATAGGAGCACCTTAATCTCCATAAGTTCCCTTTGGCCCCGTTCGTAGCGGGATGGTAGGACAAAAGATGTTGTGCAAGTTCTTATTGCAAGCACGCAGAGCTACCTACGGGATACATGCCTAATGTTTGATATTTGCCTAGATGATCATTGGTTTTCTATGTGCCGTGCCCCGTGTTAGAATCTATTACATGTTCACTCTCATCCATGCAGCGCCCAACCATCCATCTCCCTAGCCTACAATGTTTTCAATCCTGTTGGTCATTAGTTGTTACTTTTGCTGTTTATTTTTTACTGTCGCCATCATCACTATAATGTTACCATTACCACTTATCTTTTGTTGCAAGCAAGTATATTTCAGGTGCGGTTGAATTGACAACTCAAGTGTCAAATCTTATAAATACTCTTTGGCTCCCCGTGTGTCGAATCAATAAATTGGGTTAACTTACCCGCGAAGACTATCTTGATCCCTTACGGTTGTGGGTCATCAAGTACCGTTTTCTGGCGCCGTTGCCGGGGAGCATAGCAATATTTACAAGTCTACTTGAAGCATCCTGCCTGCTGCACATCATCTGCTATGGGTAAGAAAGGAGACCCCAAGGTTCCGATCTTACCATCAGGTACAAGAAAAGGTACTGTTCTGAACACTAGTGCTACACTTGATTCACCTTCTGTTATGAGTAAGTTTACTTCACCACCACCACATGATGCTTCTACTAAGTCTGACCTATGTTCGATGCTTTTGATGATGCTTCCACTACTCTTGATGATACTACTTTTCTTGGCTACTATATTGAAACTCAGACTGCTAAGGCTGCAGCAGGATCCAAGGCCGAGACCCCTGCTACCTATATTCCTACCTGCAAAACCTTTGGTTACCAGTGCTTAGATGAACTCAAGGAGAGAATCCTTGATGATGATTATGTTACTCTTGACGATGATTTTTGCAGGGAACTCAGAGAGTGTGTCGACTCTGACCCTAGTGATGTTAAGGAGTTGCTCAAAAAGCACTCCATGAAGAACAAAGTTATTCTTGATCCTAAATTTGCCACATCCCCTATATGCATCATTGATCCTGATTATGATTTCTCTTTTGATCTTTCACTTATATGTACAATCGAGGCTGACCCCTTTTATGGAAGAGAAAATGATGATGCTATAGCACACTTGACCAAACTCGCTGAGCTAGGTAACCTATTCACTACTGATGAGAAGATACGAAACTTCTATCTGGCCAAGCTTTTTCCTTTTTCTTTGAAGGAAGACGCTAAATCATGGTACGATGCACTACCCTATGGTTCCATTAAGAGTCCTCAGAACTTAGTCCAATTCTTTGTTGATAAATATTTCCCAGCTCATATGCAACATGCTGCTTTGCAAAGAATCTATAACTTTAAACAATTGCAAGATGAGCACCTCCCTAAAGCTTGGGGGAGGTTTTGTGATTTACTTAAGGTTATACCGGGACATGGAGTCCCCAAGAATGAACTGCTTGATATATTTTACGCTGGTTTAACCGATGAATCCAGATCCTACCTGGATAGTTGTGCTAGTTGTGTTTTCAGGGAAAGAACACCAGACGATGCAGAAGAATTAATGTGCAAAATTGCCAAGAACTATGAAGATTGGTCCGTTCCTGAACCACTTCTACCACCTAAAAAGAGGGGCATGCTTGTTCTGAGCCCCGAAGATATGCAAGAAGCAAAGAAGTCTATAAAGGAGAAAGGTATTAAAGCCGAAGACGTGAAGAATTTACCGCCTATTGAGAAGTTGTGTGAGCCTACTACTCGCCCTCCCTTGGTAGAGGTACACTCTCTATTAGACTTTACTGAAAGTGACATCCCTAAAGGTAAGCCTCCCGACCAATGCTTAGATGAGCTTGATAATTTTATTATTAAGCAAGACCATTTTAATAGGAGGATACAAAGTTAGTTGCATGATAACTCTCTTGCTATCAAAAGTTTGTGTGGTGTTCTAGAAAGAACAGTTAATGATGTTAAATGTCTTGTTAAGCATTTTCATATGGTTCAAACTCAGCTTGAACAAATTTCTAATGTGCAAAAAGATTTGCTTGCTAATAATGCCAAACAGGACATACAAGCTTATGGCATCAAAACTTGGGGTGGAACACAAACCCAGGACCCACTCTATCCTGAGGGGCATCCAAAGAGGATCGAGAAAGATTCTCAAGTACAAGAAGAAGACGAGACTGTCAGCTCTCCGAAGAAAAAGAACAAGAAGAAACACAAGGAGGCTGACAATCCCGATGATCCTATTATAAGTGAAAAGCCAGCTGTTGATTCTAACAGCATATCTACCTCCGATGCTGAAACATAAGACGGTGCCGAGCCTGAAGAAAAGGACACGGAGAAGGATGATTCTCCCGATGTAAGAGAAGAAGAAACACCTGATAAACGCAAGAAGTACTCGAGAGAAGACTTCATCGCAAGAAGACATGGGAAGGAAAGAGAACCATGGATACAGAAACCCATGCCCTTTCCAGGTAAGTCCCTCAAATCTAAAGAAGAAGAGCACTATAATAAATTTTGTAAATGGATGAAACCTCTTTTTCTTCAACTCCCTTTGACTGATGCTATTAAGTTACCTCCCTATTCAAAATATATGAAAGATATTGTCACAAATAAAAGAAAAGTTCCTAATGAGCCAATATCTACTATGCTTGCTAACTACTCTTTCAGTGGCAAGATTCCTGAGAAGCTTGGTGATCCAGGTATACCCACCATTCCTTGCTCCATAAAAAATAATTACGTCAGAACTGCTTTATGTGATCTTGGTGCAGGAGTGAGTGTTATGCCTTTCTCTCTTTACAAGAGGCTTTGTTTAGAGAAACTAATCCCTACAGATATCTCTCTTCAGATGGCTGACAAATCAATAGCTGTCCCCATTGGTATTTGTGAGGATGTTCCCGTTGAAGTTGCTAACTGTTTGATCCTTACAGATTTTGTTGTGCTTGACATGCCCGAGGATGGGAGCATGTCCATTATTCTTGGTAGACCTTTTCTTAACACCGCAGGTGCTATTATTGGTTGTAATAAAGGAAAGGTCACTTTCAACGTTGATGATAAAGAACACACGGTGTATTTTCCAAAGAAGATCGAAAAGAGGCATGGCCTTAACTCTATAGAGAATGTTGAGACCGTGAAGATTGGAGAATGGGACTGTCCACTACATGTGCACCACAAATACAAAACCATTATGGTGGGGACAATGTCCATTAAAGTAAAGGTGCAATGATCACTTCATAAGAGGTGAGACTTCTTGTTCTATATATCGCTGGTTTGTCGGTAAGACTTGATCAACCTTACTAGTGAGCTTGTTTTATATAGGTAAAAAGTTAAGCTTGTTATGTTTTCATTTGCTTTAGCTTTTATTCTCTTTGTTGTACCAAGTTTTTGTGTTTTTTAAGCTTCACAATACTAATCACCTCTTTAAGTTTTCAGAAAGTTTTGCAACTTTTTGAATTCCGAGAAATTTTCAACAGTGAAGTTTTCAGTAAAATTCCAGAAAAATAAAAATAAAAATTTCCATGCCGGGAGTGACCCAGAGGTACCTAGGGCTGACCAGGGGGGGCCACCAGTGGCCCAGGCGGCCAGCTGACGCGGCCTGCCCCCTGGCCGCGCCCATAGGGCGCCTGGGGCCCACAGGTCCCACCTCCAGGTGAGTCTTCTTGCTCTCTCTCTCTTTCTCTCCAAAAACACGAGTGTTGGCTCTGGAACTTGCGTTCTTGCTGTTCTTGGAGGTGATTTTCGATCTCTCTCCACAAACCATCATTTGAGCTGAGATTTTGAGCAAATACTTCCTGGTATGTAACTCCTCCACTCCTCCAAATAAATTTTTGGTTGGTGGCTTCATTTGTGAGTAGTTAGTAGTTCTTGGTGCTGTTTAGATGAGCTTGCTTGCATGTGTAGGAGTTTATTTTCCAAGTTTTGATGCAAGTTTTTGCCTTAGGTAAGTGGGTTGAGTAGTTTGCCTTAACTCACTTTGTTTAAATCCTTGTTTTTATAATTTGTCAATAATTTCAGAAATGAGTTTGTTAGGAAGAGCAAAGGGGTGGCTTGGGAAGAAAAGGCCCGAGCGCTCCGATCGAGTTACAAGAGCTGCAGCTTCACCCTCGACTGCTAGGGTGAGCTACAACGAAGATCATGTGCCCTTAGAGTTGTTGGAGGACACAAATCCAGCACGTGCAATGACTTTCCCGTGCAATGAAGTCCTTGAAGCTGCAGGAATTAAGGAGGATTTCTATAATCTTTGTGCTAATGCAGGTCTGACGCGGCTCACAACGTGTCGTGTTACTCAGTATCAAAAACTCACCTCATGTTTCATTAACAGTTTTATATATAACCTTGATACTGGTTCTGTTGAGTTTAAAATTTACAATAATCTTTTGACCATGCCTTTGGAAAAGTTTTGTGAAATAATAGGTGTGCCGAACGTTGGACGGACGGCGAAGATAAGCTCTAAACCCTCCGAGCTGAGAACCGTCTTCAACTCTCTCTGTAGCATGGATACGAGGGATATTCATCGGTCAAAAATCTCCAGCATCTTATTCCCACACCTCAGGTATTTTGCGTACTATATTGCTAGAGGGGTGTTAGCTCGTGACAACACGAGCAACATTTCTGCGCCGGATATTGCTATCCTGGCAACCGCCCTCTCAGGGAGGTTTGATTATAATGTGGGTGCCTTAATTGCTAGACACCTTGCTATGAACGGTAACAAGGGAGATTTATTTGGTGGCGTTTACGCCACACTTATCCTAGAGTCTCTTAATGGCACCCCACACCCTGATGATAAGCCTTTTACTTATTTAAGTTTTGATCTTGCTGCTATGAAAAGGCATAAGTTTGTTACCATGACTTCCGAGTTTGGTAACCTTGATTATATCTTGCGTTTCGGAGCCAGCACGGAACGCAAGATCCGTCTACCTGCACCTCTTTTGTTCAATTTCTCTCGCAGGAACGGATGGTCCTTTGATGTTATCCAGTTCGATGAGTTCGTGGTCCAGCATCAGTTTCATAACCCCATGGAGGGGGTTGTACCCGACGAGGAGGGGCATGGTGAGTTACCACCTTTCCAGGGGGAGACCGTCACCCAGTTTGGTGAAGGGTCTTCCTCTGCTTGGAGCGCGGATCCTTCTTCGTGGAGGATCCGAGGACTTCGGTGTACGCACCGGAACCCTCATACGACCCTTGGACTCACCAGTACCACCCTGGAGCAGGAGGCTCCTGGGGACATTAGCTATTACCAACTTAGGCCAAAAGCCTAAGCTTGGGGGAGTACGTGCCCTCCTCACTTTTCCATTGTATTATCCGTTTTATTTTTTGTTCGCTTTGATCTTTTCGAAGTTTTTGCTTGTTCTTCTTTGATTCTTTCTTTGCAAAAACAACAAAAAGATTTTCTCTTTTCTTTTGCTCTCGTTTAAACCTTTAAAAAACCCCAAAAAGATTTATTTTCTCTCTTTAGTTTGCTTTGATTTCAGAGTTCAGCTCGAGTCCGTGATGGCATTTGATTATATTTCCCACGTTCGATCGTGCAAGTGACAAGGCAGTAATGACGAAGATCGACGGAAGGGAAGCAACAAGGAAGACCGGTATGAACTCTTCTTGTTTCTACTTTTGTACATATGCCTCTACTTATGATCTAGAGACCAGCTTGTAGCGACATAGTGTCATGTTTACAATGCTTTCCCAGTGTTCATGCTTTCCTTGTGGCTAATCTCAAATAGCTAGAGTACATAATGTGTTTTTGAAATGATTTACATGCATTGCATTGTTCATGGTTTGGCATACTGATGTGGTATTTCCCTTAGGAGAATTTTTTGATTAACTTGGCACATGTTCACACATGTTTATGACTAAAAAGTCTATTATGCCTTGATGATCTTTCTGTTTCAGAATAGTTATATCACTTTCATGCCCGATTCAATGTTTCTTTGTCGCTCTGCATGATTATGACAGTTATTGCTCTCTAGTTGGTCGCTTCCTAGTCTTTTGCTAGCCTTCGCTCGCACTAAGCGGAATTCTTCTTGTGCATCCAAAATCCTTGAAACCAATTATTCCATTTGAGTCCACCATACCTACCTATATGTGGTATTTACCAACCACTCCTAACTTTGACTTTCATGTGCCATCTCAAAATTTATTCAAAAGCTTTCCTCTTGTAACCGTACAAGCTCATGGTGCGGTGAGGGGAAATCAATATCTTGCATGCCAAAAATATTTTGACGGAAGTTTTAACTAGTCAAGTAAAAAAAATGAGAGCTACACCTCCCCCATACTTGATGATGGAGTGAAATGGACCAAATGCTCCTTATGATAGATGGAACGATACCCTCCTTCCATCCTTGAGGCAAAATAAAAGGTTCCGTAGACCATCAAAGGATTTATGGATAAGGGAATATGTGTAAGCAAAAGGCATTAATATGGTTGGCATGGGAGATATTGTGAGACCTTACCGTTCACCGTTGACTGGAAAGTTACACCTCTCAAAAGAGTTTTATCTCTGTTTTCAAAACCAAGAGCTCTGGGACATGTTTAGTCTTTGCTTCCTTTCACGGGTTTTTAACCTTGCCACCAAAAGCCACGGTTCAAGAGTCTCCACCTTCTTTATTCAAAGCACCAACTATGAGAGCATAATTGTCATTCTTAGTGTAACATGCATTGTCCCAAAGTATTACATTGCCTTCTGCATGCGTGTCTTATTACTAGTCTGAAATACTGAGTTCTAGTCACCTTTAAAACTCCGGAGGAGTTTGTGCATTTATGTTTTGCTTCACTCATGGAGGCTAGAGAAATGCCACTCAAGTATGTTCAAGCTATGTGCATTGTGATCCTGTCTTGATTTTCAGTAGCATATTATTTACTTTCAGTTGTTTGTGATTGATCACATGAAAGAAGAATTGCTTCGTGCATTGTCCTTATAGCATTGTTTCAATACTTGCTAAACTCTTTTCGTAGTACATGCTTATATACATCTATTGAAGCAAAAGAGTTTGTCAAAGTTTTCTTTGTCGCGTCCAGTTCGTTGAACTGAATTGCTTGAGGACAAGCAATATGCTAAGCTTGGGGGAGTTGATACGTCTCAAACGTGTCTACTTTTCTAAACACTTTTGCTATTGTTTTGCCCTCATTCTTGCATGATTTGGACGAAACTAACCCGGACTAACGCTGTTTTCACCAGAGCTGCCTGTATGGTTTTATTGTGTGCACGAAAATGGATTTTTAGGTATCTCAGAAAATTCCGGGAAAATTCACAGAAAATCCACGCACCAGAAGCTTCCTCCAGCCAGAAGTGGGGCCAGAGGGGGGCCACAGGGGCCCCAGGCGCCTGGCTGGCGCGGCCCCACCCCTGGCCGCGCCGGGGGGCGCCTGGGAGGCTCCCACCTCCTATCATGCCCTACCTCGACTCCTATTTATTCTCGTGACGGGAAAACCCCAAAAAAGAAGTCGCTTTTCCAGTTTCCGTCGCGGAGCCGCCGCCACCCTCTGTTCTTCTTCGGGAGGGCTAATCTGGAGGCTGATTTGGCCTCCGAAGAGGGGAGATCATCGCCATCGTCATCACCGTCACCAATCCATCCCTCCTCCATGACTTCTCTTCACATGTGTGAGTAATTCCCTGCTGTAGGCAAAGGGGATGGTAGGGATTGGATGAGTTAGATCATGTAATAGTTTATCAGATTGTTGGGGGCATGTTGCCTATCATCTAGATTGGTGTTTATCTTCTTTGCTTCAACTTGTTGCTCTTAATGCTTGTCACTTTGGGCCCGAGTGCCATGTTTTCAGATCTGAACCCTATGTGTTTTCATGAATATATTTGTGTTCTTGATCGTATCTATGAGTTGTATGCACCTATTATGGTCCGGAACCGGCGATCCCAAAGGTGACAGCTTGGGACACCAAAGGGGATGGTCCATAATTTGAGGATTCCATGTATCCATTGAGTTTATTGCTTTGTTCCGGTGCTCTTTGACAGGAGCACCTTAATCTCCATAAGTTCCCTTTGGCCCCGTTCGTAGCGGGATGGTAGGACAAAAGATGTTGTGCAAGTTCTTATTGCAAGCACGCACAACTACCTACGGGATACATGCCTAATGTTTGATATTTTCCTAGATGATCATTGCTTTTCTGTGTGTCGTGCCCCGTGTTAGAATCTATTACATGTTCACTCTCATCCATGCAGTGCCCAACCATCCATCTCCCTAGCCTATAGTGTTTTCAATCCTGCTGGTCATTAGTTGTTACTTTTGCTGTTTACTTTTTACTGTCGCCATCATCACTATCATATTACCATTACCACTTATCTTTTGTTGCAAGCAAGTATATTTCAGGTGCGGTTGAATTGACAACTCAACTGTCAAAGCTTATAAATACTCTTTGGCTCCCCATGTGTCGAATCAATAAATTGGGTTAACTTACCCGCGAAGACTATCTCGTTCCCTTACGGTTGTGGGTCATCACATGTTTCAGTGTAACGGTTAATGCACTCAAAGCATCCTAATAGATAGCAATTATGTATGATCATCACTGTCTAAGGATTCAGTCACTATGTTATTAAGTCATCGCAATGCGGAACTTATGTGACTTGATCACACTGCAATGCTTAAGGTGGGTGTGTGTCCATCACATCATTCTCCTAATGATATGACCTCATTGTCAATAGACTATGATGTTCTCATGATCAGGAAACCTTGATCATCAATTGCCAAATGAGCTAGTATGCCTGAGTTTAACTAGGGACCAGGTTGTTATATATCACACGTGTATTAATGTTTCCGCTTAATACAGTTCTAGCACAATATATAACGTATTATGAACAAACATGTATGTGACAAATATCTTTATTAATTTGCCTCTAGGGAACATATCCAACAGTCTCCCACTTGCACTAGAGTACAAATTACACTAGTTTACATCAGGTATGTATCTAACACCAATAGTCTCTCGGTGTTGCTCAAACTTGGCTTGTGGAAGAGGTTTAGTCATTGGGTCTGACAGATTCAGATCCGTATGTATTTTGCAAATCCTAGTATGACCATCCTTGACGTAGTCCCGCGTCACATGGAAACGCGGGAGAATATGCTTGGCTGTAGAGTGAGTCCTCGGCTCCCTTGCGTTAGCAATGGCACCCGTATTGTCGCAATAAATGCTAACAGGGTCAGTGCAACTAGGGAATACGCCAAGCTCAATGACGAACTTCTTCAGCCAATGCGCTTTGTTTGATGCTTCGCAAGCGGAAATATACTCTGACTCCATCGTAGATTGGGCGACGACTGACTGCTTGCCGCTCCTCCAGCTAATCGCACCACCATTCAACATAAACATGTATCCCGTCTGGGATTTTGAGTCATCGGGATCAGTACCAAGACTGGCATCGACGTAACCTGTTACGGCGAGCTCTTCTTCACATCCTCCATAGACAAGGACCAGATCCTTAGTTCTTCGTAAGTACTTAAGGACGTTCTTCACTGCAATCCAATGATCCATTCCAGGATTACTTTGGAAACTATTAGTCAGACTAACCGCCAAGGCCACATCTGATGGAGTACACAGCATAGCATACATGATAGAACCTATGGCTGAGGCATAGGGCTTTGAGGACATTTCCTCCCTTTCTTTTGATGTTGTTGGGCATTGAGTCACACTAAATTTACTTCCTTTCATAACGGGAAAGAGGCCTCTCTTGGCGTTATCCATATTGATCCTCTTCAATATCTTCTCAAGGTAAGTTCTCTGACTTAGTGCTAATAGGCGTCTTGATCTATCTCTATAGATTTCAATGCCTAATATGTATGCAGCTTCACCTAGGTCCTTCACGGAAAATTGTCCATTCAAATATTCCTTTACCCCCTCTAGAAATTTCACACCATTCCCTATCAATAATATGTCATCCACATATAGTACTAGGAATACCACAGAGCTCCCACTCGCTTTCTTATAAACACAGAATTCTTCTTCATTTTGGACAAATCCAAAAGCTTTGATCACCTCATCAAAACGAAGATTCCAGCTCCGAGATGCTTGCTTCAACCCATAAATGGACCGTTGAAGTTTGCATACCTTACCAGCGTCCTTAGGATCAATAAAACCTTTTGGTTGTACCATATACAACTCTTCCTCATTATTGCCATTTAGGAACGCGGTTTTCACATCCATCTGTCATATTTCATAATCGTAATAGGTAGCAATTGCTAGCAATATCCGGATAGACTTTAGCATCGCTACGGGAGAGAAAGTCTCTTCGTAGTCAACTCCTTGAATTTGTCGGAAACCTTTTGCGACAAGTCGAGCTTTATAGACAGATACGTTTCCGTCTACGTCAGTCTTTTTCTTGAATATCCACTTATTCTCGACGGCCTTTCGGTCCTCGGGAATATCCACCAAAGTCCATACTTTGTTGGCATACATGGAGTCTATCTAGGATTTCATGGCTTCCAGCCATTTCTTGGACTCGGGTCCCTCCATTGCTTCTTTGTAGTTCGCAGGTTCGTCAGGTTCATTGAACATGACTGCATTGACAAGTTGCCCATAAAACTGAGTTTTTACTCGGGCTCTTGATGACCTGCGGGGTACAACAGGATCCTCTTCATCTTGATCATGATCAACATGTATGTCACGATCGTTATGAATATCATGATGACTGTTCTCTTCAGCTCCCACTACGGAAGATGGTTTCGGAACAACTTCCATTGCCATTTCTTCCACTTGGAGTGATTGGTCAATCATCTTGTTGAGGTCTATTTTCCTCCCACTCAATTCTTTCGAAAGAAACTCTTTCTCAAGAAAGCATCCAGTCTTGGCGACAAACGTTTTGCCCTCAGACTGGTTGTAGAAGGTGTATCCAACGGTTTCCCTTGGATATCCCACAAAGATGCACTTATCCGCTTTTGATTCAATTTTGTCAGGCTGAAGTTTCCTAACATAAGCCTCACAACCCCAAATCTTTAAGTGAGACAACTTTGGTTTCTTGCCATGCCATTCCTCAAATGGTGTTGTCTTTACGGATTTGTACGGTGCCCTATTAAGAATGTAAGCGGCAGTTTCTAATGCATACCCCCAGAATGACACAGGTAAGTCGGTATGAGACATCATCGATCGTACGCTATCCAATAGAGTTCGATTACGTCGCTCAGAAACACCGTTACGCTGAGGTGTTCCTGCCGGCGTAAGTTGTGGTACGATGCCACAAGTCTTAAGATGATCGCCAAACTCGTGACTTAAATACTCGCCTCCTCGATCAGATCGAAGGTGCTTGATTTTCTTCCCGAGTTGATTCTCGACCTCACTCTGAAATTCCTTGAACCTTTCAAAGTTTTCAGACTTATGTTTCATTAAGTAGATATACCCATATCTGCTTAAGTCATCTGCGAAGGTCACGAAGTAACGAAGACCATTGCGTGTGGGGACGTTCATAGGTCCACATACATCTGAATGTATGATCCCTAACAAGTCTTCCGCACGCTCCATTGTTCCATTGAATGGAGTCCTTGTCATCTTGCCCATAAGGCATGGTTCACATGTGTCAAGGGATCCAAAATCCAATGACTCCAGAAGTCCATCATCATGAAGCTTCTTCATGCGCTTTTCACCAATATGACCAAGTCGACAATGCCACATCTTCATGTGTTCTTCGCCACTAGGTTTTAATCTTTTGGCCTCTACGTTATCAATATGAAGTATATCACAATCGAGATTAAGAATGAATAAGCCATTTTTCTCCGGCGCGTGAACATAAAAAACATCATCCTTGTAAATCGCACAACCAATTGTATCTGACTTAAAAGAATAGGGGTCTCGCTTCAAGCAAGAACCACTAACGATGTTCACACTCAATGCGGGTACATAGTAGCACTTATTAAAATTCAAAACTAATCCCGAAGGGAGACTAAGATGCTTCGTGCCGATCGCCACCACTTCAATCCGGCAGCCGTTTCCCACGCGCATCGTCACTTCATCTTTCATCAAGCGTCGCCTATTCCGTAGCCCCTGAGAGGAGTTAGAAATATGAGCAACAGATCATGTATCAAATATCTAGGATTTGTTCCCAGCGCTTGTTAAGAAAAGATCAATAACGTGTATATCAAATATACCTTTGTCTCTTCTGACAATCTTGCTAGCCTTCTTATCCTCTAGGTACTTGGGGCAGTTGCGTTTCCAGTGACCATCAACCTTGCAGTAGAAGCACTCAACGCCGGGCTTGGGTCCAGGTTTGGGTGCCTTACGAGGAGTGACAACTGGATTGTCACCCTTCTTCGGGCTTCCCTTCTTTCCCTTCTCCTTCTTGCCAGACTTCTTGAATTCAACGGTCTTGTTGACCATGAATACAACATGCTCCTTCTTGATCTCAACCTCAGCAGTTTTCAGCATGGCGAACAACTCAGAAGGGGTCTTAGTCATCCCCTGCATGTTGTAGTTCAACACAAAGCCTTTGTACCTAGGGGGCAGCGACTGCAACACCCTATCAACAGCAAGTTCATCTGGAATCTGACATTCCAGAGCATTCAAGCGTTGAATGTAGCCAGACATCTTGACCACGTGCTCACTAACACTGCTATGCTCATCCATCTTTGCTGAGAAGAAAGCTTCAGAAGCCTCATAACGTTCAGCCTTGGCTTGGGGTGCAAAGACGGCCTTGAGGTCAGTGATTATCTCATATGCACCCATCCTCTCAAAGAATTTCTGCAGCTCAGCCTCCATGGAGTAAAGCATTCCACTCTGGACAAGGTTGTAATCATCCGTCTTGGAGAGGTAGACATTCTTCTCATCCTGACTAGCGTCTGCTGGTGGTTCGTCACCTAACGCGGCCTCTAGTACGTATGCCATCTTGAGGGGAACGAGGAGAATCCTCAGAGTGCGGAACCAGTTGGTGAAGTTTGACCCATCGGTTTTCAGTTTGTCTTTGTCTAGGAATGTCCCTAAGTTGAATGAGGGGCGAGGTGCATCCATCTACAATGGTTATTTGCAAAACACATATTTAGACTTTGTTCATAATTGGAGTTCAATTTTAATTAATTCTAAAACTCCCACTTAGTTAAACATCTCTCCAAATTTACTAAGTGATTAACATAATCCTAGTTTGAATGATCGTCCTCGAATATCACACGGCCGATGACACATCTACCTAGGTAGGCCATCATGCCAATCATATCCGTTATATGACTCATTCTTAACCTTTCGGTCATCCGTATCCCAAGCTCATATCTACATATGTCAAGCCTGCCAGTCGAACCTTAGTGTATGGTTGTTCAGCAAGGCCATATCTGCATATGCTAGGCTTGCCAAACCCAACCTCATGCGATCGCTAATGTATGTATGACACCCGATCGTTACGGCCTGCCTATCATAAAGAGATCCTTCCAGGCGGTGCTCACTAAGGGAGAATACAATCATGGTATTGAGAGAGATTATCCTATCATGCTACCGTCGCATATCTAGCATATTAGCAAGACAGGAAGTAAAACTGTAAACCATACAAGCTATGATCCCCCCTTACATGCCAATTAAAGTTAAAACGCCTTCTACTTTATCTTTTGCAAGTTTTACGTGGCTGCTAAGGGGTTTCGAGAGAGAACCGCTTTCTATCCTGCGAAAACAAGCCACAACACCAATCCTGCAATCGTCTCTATTACACCCCTGTCGGGGCCCTGATGACCCACAACGTAAGGGATCTATTGCAGCGTTTTCGATAAGTAAGAGTGTCGAACCCAACGAGGAGCAGAAGGTAATAGCAAGTGACTTTGGCAAGGAGATAACTGCAAGCACTGAAAGGTAACTTTTTAGGGGTTTTCTTGGTATAAGCAACAGGAAAGTAAAAACGAGCAAAGTAAAAGGTACTGGAGAGTAACAAGTGGCCCAATCCTTTCTGAGCAAAGGAGAGGCCTAGCAACTGAACTTATAAAGGCTAAAGTGTTCTTGAGGACACACGGGAGAGGTAGTCATGTGCTTTCGCCATATTCCGTATCGGCACTATGTGCTGGGTTGATAAGTGTTGAGTGGGTGGATCTATGCTAGTACACCCTCTAGACTAAGATAAGTGCACTCTTATGATTAAACACCTTGCAAGCATCCGAAAATACAAGATAGTAATTAAGGCAGAAGTCTAACCATAGCAATACGATCGGTGATCCATTGTTCCCTTGTGCAAAAGCGTGCAAACTGGGGTTTAGGTTTCTGTCACTCCGGCAACCCACCGTAAGCATTCTTTGTACACAATGTATTCCCCTAGGTCCTTGATAAGGCGAAGTGTTGAGTGTTCGACTCACACAACACCACTAGGAAAATAACAACACAACTTAAATATCAAACAACACATATTACTTCAACATCATATGACTACTAACAACTAGACTTCTCCCATGTCCTCAAGAACTAAAGTAACTACTCACAAGACATAAAAGAGATCATGATCCGTGGGGATAAATAGATGATAAACAATATGGACACAATGATATTTCTCCAACAAAACTCAATAGCATTCACCACAAAGTAGTAATCAACACCGATAGAGTAGAGAGGATAGATAGTACGGATTACAACACAAGTTGCAATTGTGAGATGAGATTGGATGGAGGTGGAGATGGTGCTGATGATGGGGATGATTTTGATGATGATCTCGATGATGCCCGTGACGATGGTGATGACGATGGCGATGATCTCCCCTTCCGGGAGGTGATCTCCCCGACGGAATCTGCCCGCCAGAGATGGCTTTTCTTCTCTGTAGGTTTCCGCCACGGAGTGGCGGAGGAACTCCGTAAACTCCCCTGAATGATGTGCGATATATAGGCCAGAGGGGGGAACCGGGAGTGGTCCCAGGGGTCTAGGCGCCCTCCCGGCGCGGCCAGGGTGGGGGCCGCGCCAGGTGGCTGCCTAGGCACCCTGTTGCCCCCCTCTGGTCGCTCTTTTGCGTGTCTTCATGATCCTTCTGGAAAATAGCCTCCGTCGATTTTCAGGTAATTTGGAGGTATTCTTCTTCAGCAACTCATCGTCCACTTTTTACCGTTGAATCCTGCGTCTGCTGCTTCGGCACCGGAAAGTTGCAAACTGTGTAAAATAGGCCAAAACAACATAAGAATAGCATCATATCATGAAATATATCAATGAATAAGAAAGAATTACTATATAAAATAGTGATGTATTTTGGACGTATCAACTCCCCCAAGCTTAGACCTCGCTTGTCCCCAAGCGATTACTGAGCTCGGTAAACCTGTCCACAAGTTTAGAGAGTGAAGTGTCGGTAAATAGAATACGGACAAGAAGCATCAAGGTTTCTTCATCAATGGCAAGCATCCTCAACAGCAACCTCAACTCATAAGGCCCTTATGAGAAAGTAGTAACAATTATAATCAAAAGTAGGGCTGAGGAAACTCATCAAATTATGGCAAACATATCCTTGGTCAAAGGACAACTAATAACTTTTACTGTTGCTCTTTCTTTTTAATGAAACCATTTGAAGATTTTGAAAGAACATGTTATTAGTCATGAAGTGCAAATGCTAACACAAAGGGAGATGCTTGCTTGGCAAAAGCTTTCGCAAACAACTTACTTAGCAAAAGATAATGTCAACAAGGATGTGGCATGGCAAAACTTAATGCTGCTTTATAGGGATGAATCCTCATAAACATCAAATGTCTGTTCTCTTAGAGAAAAGAAGGAAGTGGGACAACTGACTCAACATGAAGGTGGATGAAAGGCCTTGTTAAGGGCAAGCAGGGAAAACTCATGTGCTATCCTTAAATCAAACAGAATAAAAATAGATTTTGGGGCGGTGCATAGTTTGTCAACGAATGCTAATAGATAGCTCAATTACTTCTCAAGATGGACAAGTTTCGAGGAACGGATCCCAAGTGGGGACGATCACATCCCCTGAATCTCCTTTGTTTATCACTGCCAAAGTTTCTGATTTCTCATAGACCAAACGTGAAGGAGGGCTTGCTTGTTATATTATCTTTCGAGCTGGGCGCACCCATGCCAGTTACTCCTCGTATTATGGGTTTGCAGATTAGACATGCAATCCCGGGGTAAAACTTGTCCAACTTAAGAAGATCATGAATTACCTACTACTTCCTCATGAGCTAAACAAGAGGCACAAAACAGAAGATTTTGAACATTTAAGGATAACACATAAATTCTATACTTATAAGAGTGGTAGGGGAATACCACGAATAGGAAGGTATGGTGGACTCATATGGAAGGTATTGGTTTCAGGGTAAGGATGCACAAGCAGAAATCTACTTGGCAAAGAGTTTGGCTAGCAAAGGCTTTGAGAGAACAGACAATTGATGCTAATTTAGATGCAAAACATATAAGGCATAAACATTAAGGTAAGCATATAACATCAAGTTGTCTTCCTTGTCAACATAACACTTCAAGCATAATAACATAAAGGTTTTGGCTATGTCGCTACTTTTGAAAACATGCATGTTGTCATGACCAAAGCTATGTTTTCCAAAATTAAATAAAGTTTTCAAAGCCATACCTGATATAAGGTCAATACTCCCCATAAGAATCGTCATATGAGGCCGATTGCGCGAAGAGAATACCGGGTGCAGCGAAGGAACCAATAGACTTCTCATTAATATTCCATTATAGACGACTCCACACTCACGGATATAATCTCTCCACAGAAGGAGTGGTAGACCTCGATGCAAACACCTATTTCATATAATAACCTCCCTAGACATGATATGACTCTACTTGACTCTAAAAGACTAAGATAAAGATAAAGATGTTGGATATGTGCCCTAGAGACAAATTAATAAAGATATTTGTCACATATCCGTTTTGTTCATAATACGTTTTATACTGTGCTATAATTGTATTACTTGGAAATACTAATACAGGTGTAGTATAAAACATGGTCCGTAGTTTAACTCGGGTAAACTATCTCATTGGGCAATTGATTGATCAAGCTTTCCTGATCATGGCGACACTTAAGTCCATTGACAATGAGGTCATATCGTTAAGGGGAATGATGTGATGGATGTACACCCACCTAAAGTATTGCAATGTGATCGAGTCACATAGTTCAGCGTTGCTATGACTTTGTAACGTATGGCTTAGTCCTTAGACCGTAATGATCATACGTAATTGTCATCTATGAGGAGACTTTGATTTGTATCCCACCGCCTGACTGAAATATGCTGGCTATAACGGTGCACTTTGGGTATTCCGAAATAGATGGTTGATGAGTATGTTAATACATCAGAGCGGGATTTGTCAGTCCTTGTGACAGGACAGGTACTCTGGGCCCACTCGGTGATATTGCATCAACACCTTGCAAGGACGTGACTAGGTCACAAGAGATGCAATGATCATGGACGAGAGAAGTTGTTTGTTGTGAACGAGATGTGAACACGGTATGTAGGATACCGACGATCAAACCTCGGACAAAAAAAGTACCACATCACAAAGGGATTACGTCGTATCGTTAACGGTTTCCAAAAGCGATCGAAGTTCATTCGATGGAAGCTCAGGGGCTGTCAAGGATTGTAACCAGGTCCAACTGACTAGTCATTGGTCAATGAGAAGAGTATCGACCATGTCTGCTGTTTCCCGGACCGTTAGGGTGTTACACTTAAGGGCAATCGATGCATAGGACAGTTACGGGATCAATCGGTGAAATAGGAGGAATCACCGGAATAGTTCCGGAGGAGGACGGAATGGTTTCCGGACATTTTGAATAGTTCAAAATAAAGTTTAATTGTTTTAATAATGTTTTATTATTTAATTATCTGAATTAAATATTTAAAACATATTAAATAAAATAAAAAAATGGGAAAAGGCTAAATGGGCCCATGGGGCCCATTAAGGGAGGAGGGGGTCTCCCCCCTTGGGCTTGGCGCCAAGGGTGGGGCCCACCACCCCCCTTGGCCGGCGCACTCCCCCCCCCCTTGGGAGTTTAGTCCCACATGGGGGAGGGGAGGAGGATAGCACCCCCCCCCCCTTGGCCTATATAAGGAGGGGTAGACCCCCCCCCTTTCCAAGACACCAATATCTCCTTCTTCCTCCTTCTCCTTCCCGGAAGTGGACTCCCCTTGTTTGGAGTCTGCACCTGGATTGGAGTTCTCCACCATAAGGCAGGCCGTCGCTCTGCTGGAGTCGGGATCCGTAGCCATCTTTCTTCCGTTGCTCGCCTGGTTCGAGGCCCGGGAGGAACATCGATTGTATCGTACGTGTATAATCTCTTCGAGGCACTACACCTGTGGTGCTACTTCGTCGCTGGAGGTTTACCGGGAGTCATCCTCACCGGTGGTGGTCTTCTACACGACAGGGAGGTCGTAGTTCCGAGTCTACGCCAGCCACGTTCGCAAGAACGTTTCCCTCTTTCGGTCTTCAAAGATATGAACACCGATTCCCTCCGTTACTTTACATCGCCATAGCATAGATCTTGGGTTCGGGTACCATAGGTATGAAAAATTTGTGTTTTCTGCCCCGTATCCCAACAGTGGTATCATGAGCTAGCTATGCGTAGATGTATTGTACGGGTAGAATACATCTAGGATGTGGGCATCGAATCTTCATTCGTTACCCTCTCACGTGTACTCATTTAGCATTGCGGCAATGTTTGGTGAAGCGGCCCCCGATCGACCTTACGCGTTTACGCGAGACTGGTTCCACGCTTGACATATGGCTTGTACCATATAAAGTGGCTGGGGTGGTGTCTGTCTCTCTGCATTAGCGATGCGAAGATGTTTGCAACGGAGGGCCCCGACAGGGGTGTAATAGAGACGGATGGGAGACGGTGTTGTGGCATGTTTTTCGCAGGATAGAAATGGTTCTCTCTCTCGAAACCCCTAGCAGCCACGTAAAACTTGCACAAGCTAAAGTAGAAAGGCGTTTAACTTTGCTTTGCATGAAGGGGGATCATAGGTTGTATGATTTACAGTTTTACTTTCTGTTTTATGCTAGTATGCTAGATATATCGACGGTAGCACGAAACAGGACCATCTCTCACAATACCAACATTGTGTTCTCCCTTGGTGGGCACCGCCTGGAAGGTTCTCCCATATGGCTTGATGCTCCGTACATACCGGAGTTGTCCTACATATTCAACGGAGTTCGCATGAGGTTGGGTTCGGCAAGCCTGGCATATGCAGATATAGCCTTGCTGAACAGCTAACATCAAGGTTCGATTGGCAGGCTTGACGTATGTAGATGCGGGCCTAGAACACAGGAGACCGAAAGGTCGAGCACGAGTCACATGCCTAATGTGATTGGCTTAGAGGCCTACCTAGTTCGCATACTGATGGTCGTGACGATCGGGGGAGGTATGGGGGCTGGGATTGTGTAATCACTTAGTTAAATTGAGAGGTGTTTATCTAAGTGGGAGCTTTCTAGAATTTTGAGATTAAATTGAAACTCCACATTATGAACAAAAGTCTAAATATGTATCCTTGTGAATCAACCTTGTAGATGGCAGCACCTCGCCCCTCGTTCAACTTAGGATCATTCCTAGAGAAAGATAAGCTAAAAACAAATGGGACAAACTTCACCAACTGGTTCCGCACCCTGAGGATTCTCCTTGTTCCCCTCAAAATGGCATACGTACTAGAGGGCGCGTTAGGTGACGCACCAGCAGATGATGCCAGTCAGGACGAGAAGAATGTCTATCTCTCCAGGACTGATGATTACAACCTTGTCCAGAGTGGCATGCTCTACTCCATGGAGGCTGAGCTGCAGAAACGCTTTGAGAGGATGGGTGCATATGAGATTATCACCGACCTCAAGGCGGTCTTCACACCTCAAGCCAGGGTTGAACGGTACGAGGCTTCTGAAGCCTTCTTCTCAGCAAAGATGGACGAGCACGGCAGCGTGAGTGAGCACGTAGTCAAAATGTCTGGCTACGTTCAGCGCTTGAATGCTCTGGAATGCCAGATTCCAGATGAACTTGCTGTTGATAGGGTGTTGAAGTCGCTTCCCCCTAGCTACAAAGGCTTTGTGCTGAACTACAACATGCAGGGGATGACCAAAACCCCTTCTGAGTTGCTCGCCATGCTGAAGAGCGCCGAGGTTGAGATCAAGAAGGAGCACGTCGTCTTCATGGTCAACAAGACCACTGACTTCATGAAGTCAAGCAGGCGGGAGAAGGCCAAGAGAGGTGGCCCCAAGAGGGATGGGAAGTCAGTTGCCGCTCCTCCCAAGGCACCCAAGCCTAAACCCGGACTGGAGTGCTTCTACTGCAAGGGTGAAGGTCACTGGAAATGCAACTACCCCAAGTACCTAAAGGACAAAAAGGCTGGCAAGGTCGCCAAGAGAGACGAAGGTATATTTGATATACATATTGTTGATCTTCTCTTGACAAGCGTCGACAACACATCCTGGATATTTGATACAGGATCTGTCGCTCATATTTCTAATTCCATTCAGGGACTAAGGAATAGGAGACGCTTGCTCAAAGATGAAGTGACGATGCGCGTGGGGAATGGCTGTCAAATTGAAGTCTTGGCGGTCGGCACGAAGCATCTTAGTCTCCCTTCGGGATTGGTTTTAGTTCTGAATAATTGCTACTATGTACCTGCGTTGAGTGTGAACATCGTTAGTGGCTCTTGCTTGAAACGAGACCGCTATTCTTTTAAGTCTAATACAATTGGTTGTTAGATTTATAAGGATGAAATGTTTTATGTTCACGCACCGGAGTTGCATGGTTTATTCGTACTTGATCTCGATGGTGACGTGTGTCACATTAACAATATTGAGGCCAAAAGATTGAAGAATAATGAAGATCACATGAAGATGTGGGATTGCCGACTTGGTCATATTGGTGTAAAGCGCATGGAGAAGCTCCATAAGGGTGGACTTCTTGAGTCATTGGATTTTGGATCCCTTGATACATGTGAACCATGCCTCATGGGAAAAAATGACAAGGACTCCATTCAATGGGATAATGGAGCGTGCGGATGACTTATTGGGGATCATACACACGGATGTATGTGGACCCATGAACGTCCCCACTCGAAATGGTCTCCGTTACTTCGTGACCTTTACTGATGACTTGAGTAGATATGGGTATATTTACTTGATGAAGCACAAGTCTGAAACCTTTGAAAAGTTCAAGGAATTTCAGAATGAGGTCGAAAATCAACTCGGAAAGAAAATCAAGCACCTTCGATCGGATCGAGGTGGCGAGTATTTGAGTCACGAGTTTGGCAATCATCTGAAGTCTTGTGGCATAGTACCACAGCTTACGCCGGCAGGCACACCTCAGAGAAACGGTGTGGCTAAGCGACGTAATCGAACCCTATTGGATAGCGTACGATCGATGATGTCTCATACTGATTTGCCTGTGTCATTCTGGGGGTATGCATTAGAAACTGCCGCTCATATTCTTAATAGGGCACCATCCAAATCCGTAAAGACAACACCATTTGAAGAATGGCATGGCACGAAACCTAAGTTGTCTCACCTGAAGATTTGGGGTTGTGAGGCTTATGTTAGGAAACTACAGCCTGACAAACTTGAATCCAAGGCGGATAAGTGCATCTTTGTGGGCTATCCCAAGGAAACTTGTGGATACACCTTCTACAACAAGTCTGACAGCAAAACGTTTGTTGCCAAGACAGGACACTTTCTTGAGAAGGAGTTTCTCGCGAAAGAGTTGAGTGGGAGGAAAATAGACCTCGATGAAGTGACTGACCAATCACTCCAATTGGAAGAAACGGCTATGGAAATTGTTCTGGAACCATCTTCCACAGTGGGAGCTGAAGAGAATGGCCAGAACGACATTCATAACGATCATGACATTGATGATGATCGTGATGAGAATGAAGAGGAACCTTTTATGCCCCGTAGGTCATCAAGAGTCCGTCAACCTAGTGAGTTTTACGGACAGCTTGTGAATGCAATCTCGGCTGATGAGTCGGATGAACCTACAAGTTACAAAGAAACAATGGAGGGACCCGAGTCCGAGAAATGGCTTGAAGCCATGAAATCCGGAATAGACTCCATGTACACCAACAAAGTATGGACTTTGGTGGATATTCCCGAGGACCGCAAGGCCGTCGAGAATAAATGGATTTTCAAGAAAAAGACTGACGCAGACAGAAACGTATCTGTCTACAAAGCTCGACTTGTCGCGAAGGGGTTCCGACAAATTCAAGGAGTTGACTACGAGGAGACGTTCTCTCCTGTAGTGATGATAAAGTCTATTCGGATCCTACTAGCAATAGCTGCATATCATGATTACGAGATATGGCAGATGGATGTGAAAACTGCATTCCTAAATGGCAACATTGAGGAAGAGTTGTATATGATGCAACCAGAGGGGTTTGTCGATCCAAGGAACGCTGGTAAGGTGTGCAAGCTTCAACGGTCCATCTATGGGTTGAAGAAAGCATCTCGGAGCTGGAATCTTCGATTTGATGAGGTCATTAAAGCTTTTGGATTTGTCCAAAAACGTCGAAGAATTCTACGTCTATAAGAAACTGAGTGGGAGCTCTGTATCATTCCTTGTGTTATATGTAGATGACATATTACTAATAGGGAACGATAAGAAATTCTTAGAGGAAGTGAAGGAATATCTGAATGGACAATTTTCCATGAAGGACCTAGGTGAAGCTGCGTACATATTGGGGATTAAGATCTATAGAGATAGACCTAATCGACGGTTGGCCTTGAGTCAGAGCACTTATATTGACAAGATATTGAAAAGGTTCAGTATGGGTAACTCCAAGAGAGGCCTCTTGCCAGTTATAAAAGGTGTCAAATTAAGTGTGACTCAATGCCCAACCACAGCAAAAGAGAAGGAGGAGATGTCCTCAAAGCCCTATGCCTCAGCCATAGGTTCTCTCATGTATGCTATGTTATGTACCAGACCGGATTTAGCGCTGGCCATTAGTATGACTAATCGCTACCAGAGTAACCCGGGAATGGCTCACTGGACAGCAGTAAAGAACATCCTTAAGTACTTGAGAAGAACCAAGGATCTCTTTCTCTTTTATGGAGGAGTTGATGAGGAGCTCACCGTAAAGGGTTACGTTGACGCAAGCCTCGGCTCAGATCTAGATGACTCGAAATCCCAGACGGGATATGTTTTCATGTTGAACGGTGGCGCAATTAGCTGGAGGAGCGGCAAACAGTCAGTCGTCGCCCAATCTACAATGGAGTCGGAGTATATTGCCGCTTGCGAAGCGTCAAACAACGCGATGTGGCTGAAGAAGTTCGTGATCGAGCTTGGCGTCTTTCCCAGCTGCACTGACCCCGTGGGAATCTTCTGCGACAACACGGGTGCCATTGCTAACGCGAAAGAGCCAAGAACTCACTCTACAGCCAAGCACATCCTCCGGAAGTTCCATGTGACGCGAGACTACGTTAGGGATGGACACACTAGGATTCACAAGATACATACGGATCTGAACGCAGCAGACCCGATGACTAAACCTCTTCCACAGGGCAAGTTTGAAGAACACCGAGAGACCATTGGTGTTAGATACATACCTGATGTAAACTAGTGTAATTTGTACTGTAGTGCAAGTGGGAGACTGTTGGATATGTGCCCTAGAGACAAATTAATAAAGATATTTGTCACATATCCGTTTTGTTCATAATACGTTTTATACTGTGCTATAACTGTATTACTTGGAAATACTAATACAGGTGTAGTATAAAACATGTTCCGTAGTTTAACTCGGGTAAACTATCTCATTGGGCAATTGATTGATCAAGCTTTCCTGATCATGGTGACACTTAAGTCCATTGACAATGAGGTCATATCGTTAAGGGGAATGATGTGATGGACGTACACCCACCTAAAGTATTGCAATGTGATCGAGTCACATAGTTCAGCGTTGCTATGACTTTGTAACGTATGGCTTAGTCCTTAGACCGTAATGATCATACGTAATTGTCATCTATGAGGAGACTTTGATTTGTATCCCACCGCCTGACTGAAATATGCTGGCTATAACGGTGCACTTTGGGTATTCCGAAATAGATGGTTGATGAGTATGTTAATACATCAGAGCGGGATTTGTCAGTCCTTGTGACAGGACAGGTACTCTGGGCCCACTCGGTGATATTGCATCAACACCTTGCAAGGACGTGACTAGGTCACAAGAGATGCAATGATCATGGACGAGAGAAGTTGTTTGTTGTGAACGAGATGTGAACACGGTATGTAGGATACCGACGATCAAACCTCGGACAAAAAAAGTACCACATCACAAAGGGATTACGTCGTATCGTTAACGGTTTCCAAAAGCGATCGAAGTTCATTCGATGGAAGAGCAGGGGCTGTCAAGGATTGTAACCAGGTCCAACTGACTAGTCATTGGTCAATGAGAAGAGTCTCGACCATGTCTGCTGTTTCCCGGACCGTTAGGGTGTTACACTTAAGGGCAATCGATGCATAGGACAGTTACGGGATCAATCGGTGAAATAGGAGGAATCACCGGAATAGTTCCGGAGGAGGACGGAATGGTTTCCGGACATTTTGAATAGTTCAAAATAAAGTTTAATTGTTTTAATAATGTTTTATTATTTAATTATCTGAATTAAATATTTAAAACATATTAAATAAATTAAAAAATGGGAAAAAGGCTAAATGGGCCCATGGGGCCCATTAAGGGAGGAGGGGGTCTCCCCCCTTGGGCTTGGCGCCAAGGGTGGGCCCCACCACCCCCCTTGGACGGCGCACTCCCCCCCACCCCTTGGGAGTTTAGTCCCACATGGGGGAGGGGAGGAGGATAGCACCCCCCCCCCTTGGCCTATATAAGGAGGGGTAGACCCCCCCCCCCTTTTTCCAAGACACTAATATCTCCTTCTTCCTCCTTCTCCTTCCCGGAAGTGGACTCTCCTTGTTTGGAGTCTACACCTGCATTGGAGTTCTCCACCATAAGGCAGGCCGTCGCTCTGCTGGAGTCGGGATCCGTAGCCGTCTTTCTTCCGCTGCTCGCCTGGTTCGCGGCCCGGGAGGAACATCGATTGTACCGTACGTGTATAATCTCTTCGAGGCACTACACCTGTGGTGCTACTTCGTCGCTGGAGGTTTACCGGGAGTCATCCTCGTCGGTGGTGGTCTTCTACACGACAGGGAGGTCATAGTTCCGAGTCTACGCCAGCCACGTTCGCAAGAACCTTTCCCTCTTTCGGTCTTCAAAGGTATGAACACCGATTCCCTCCGTTACTTTACATCGCCATAGCATAGATCTTGGGTTCGGGTACCGTAGGTATGAAAATTTTGTGTTTTCTGCCCCGTATCCCAACAAAAGATACTGGGCACTCCCCCAAGCTTGGAACAAGCCAAGGGGATGCCATTACCCAAGGAGATTTCACTCCTCATTCTTGTTCTTCTCAGTCAGGTACTCCTTGGCGAAGCGCTTCCATGGTAGCTCCTCTCCAGTCTCGAAGGACATTCCCGTCTCCAGGATCCTGCACTCAGCACCTAAACCCATGCGCAGATACTTTAGTTCATACTCACAGTTCTGGTTGTGCAGATCATAGATTTGTGCTTGGAGCTCGTAAACTTTTTCTTCTAGTGCGGACAAACTTGACCACATCTCCTTCATCTCTTTCTTATGGGAAGCCTCGATCTCGTTCCTGATGTCGAAGTTGGCTTCAACACCACGCTCCACCATCTTCTTGAACTTGAAGACCTCATGTTCCATCTCCTTCAGCCGCTCCTCGGTGCTCCCTTCCATGGCTGGTCCCTTCAGATCTTCCTTGTGGAGAACACCGTCCTCCACACGAAGGACCTGGGGGTGCTTCTTCACCTCAGCGAGGTAAGGGTTGATGATGTTGACGACGAACTTGTCCTTGGGGGAACTTGGGGAAGCCATGGCACCTTGGTCTAGCTAAAAGATTTTCTGGCAGAAACAGATTGAAGAGAAAACACACGAAATCGCGAGATACGTTGCTGGAACGATCCGGGCATATATATAGCAAAAATTTCTGCAACAAAAGGAAGGTAACGAGCCTAAGTGGGGTCGGAGACGGACTCCTGGGTGCCCAGGCAGCCTCCCGGCGCGGCCAGGAGGTAGGCCGCGCCAGGGGGGCACCTGGGCCCCCTGGAGCTCCTCTCCAGCTCCACTTAGGCCTCGAATTTTCCTAATTTTGCAAAAACTCATAATATGGAACTTTTATGGCGGTTCGCGATGTTTCCTTACCGTAATACATACCTTTTCTTATTCTGCTTCTGTCGGTGTCTGAAACAGGGCTGCAACATGTTCTTCATGAGTTGTTGTGCGTATTATATTTACATCAACATTGACGGCATCTCCCGCCATGTAATGCTTGAGTCTTTGCCCATTCACAACTTGAGGTTTGGTGCCTTGAAAATTGTTAATCTTAATTGCACCAGACCGGTAGATTTCTTCGATATGAAATGGCCCTTCCCACCTGGAAAGTAGTTTACCTGGAGAAAACCTGAAACGGGATCTAAACAATAAAACTTTATCACCAACATTAAATTCACATTTCAGAATCCTCCTGTCATGCCACTTCTTTACATTTTCCTTGAACATTTTAGCGCTCTCGTAAGCTTCACTTCTCCACTCATCTAGAGAAGTCAAGTTCATGAGAAGCTTTTCACCAACTAACTTTGGGTCAACATTAAGCTCTCTAACAGCCCAGAAAGCTTTGTGCTCTAACTCTAATGGCAAATGGCAAGCCTTGCCATAGACCATTTTATAGGGAGACATGCCCATGGGGTTTTTGTAAGCAGTTCTATAAGCCCACAAAGTATCTCCTAACTTATTTGACCAGTCCTTCCTATTTCTGTTAACTGTCTTTTGCAAGATCAACTTGATCTCTCTATTGGTGAGCTGAACTTGCCCACTAGTTTGGGGATGGTACGGTGAAGCAATTCTATGATTGACATCGTACTTGGCTAAAGCTTTTCTAAAAGCTCCATGCGTGAAGTGTGATCCTCCATCAGTCATGAGATACCTAGGTACACCAAACCTAGGGAAAATTACATCTTTGAGCATTTTCAAAGATGTTCTGTGATCAGCACTCCCAGTGGGGATTGCTTCAACCCACTTGGTTACATAATCAACAGCAACTAATATGTGAGTGTACTTGTGCGAAGAAGGAAAAGGACCCATAAAATCAAAACCCCAGCAATCAAAAGGCTCAATCACTAGTGAGTAATTCATAGGCATCTCATTCCTTCTACTAATATTACCAACTCTGACATTTATCACAGGCTAAAACATAATTTCTAGCATCTTTAAAGAGAGTGGGCCAATAAAAACCTGATTGGAGAACCTTATGTGCGGTTCTCTCACCGGCGTGATGTCCTCCATAGGGACTATCGTGACATTGCTTGAGAATGTCCTTCTGCTCGCGTTCCGGTATGCATCTTCTCACGATCCCATCTGGACCTTCTTTGAAAAGATGTGGGTCATCCCAAAAGTAATGCCTCAAATCATGGAAGAACTTCTTCCTTTGCTGAAATGTTAAACCTGGAGGCAAATACTTTGCAACGATAAAATTAGCATAATCTGCAAACCAAGGATCGGAAAGAGATTGTACTTTAACAACGGCAAGTTGTTCGTCTGGAAAACTGTCGTTGACTGGGATGGGATCATGCGGTATATCTTCCATCCTTGAAAGATTGTCCGCTACAGGGTTGTCTGCTCCTTTTCTATCAACAATCTGCAAATCAAATTCTTGAAGGAGGAGTACCCATCTGATGAGTCTTGGTTTGGCATCCTTCTTCGTCATAAGATACTTAATGGCAGCATGGTCAGTATGAATAATAACTTTAGAATCAACAATATACGGCCTAAACTTATCACAAGCAAACACTACTGCTAAGAATTCCTTCTCAGTAGTAGCATAATTCTTTTGAGCGCTATCAAGGGTTTTACTAGCATAATGTATAACATTCAATTCCTTATCAACCCTTTGTCCTAAAACAGCTCCAACAACAAAATCACTAGCATCACACATAATATCAAAGGGCAAACTCCAGTCAGGCGGTTGTACTATAGGAGCGGTTATTAAAGCTTTCTTAAGAACTTCGAAAGCCTCCTTACAATCTTCATCAAATACAAAAGGAACATCCTTCTGGAGAAGATTAGTGAGGGGTCTCGAGGTCTTAGAAAAGTCTTTAATAAATCTTCTATAGAAATCAGCATGACCGAGAAAACTACAAATACCTTTAATGTCCCTTGGGTAGGGCATCCTTTCGATAGCTTCAATCTTCGCCTTGTCCACTTCAATTCCCCTCTCTGAAATCTTGTGGCCAAGCACGATCCCTTCGTTATCCATGAAGTGGCACTTTTCCCAGTTTAGAACTAAGTTTGTATCCTCGCATCTCTGCAAAATTTTATTAAGATTTTGGAGACAGTGGTCAAAGGAAGTTCCATAGACGGAGAAATCGTCCATGAAGACTTCCACAATCTCCTCACAGAAACCATGAAATATTGTAGACATACATCTCTGAAAAGTAGCAGGGGCATTGCATAAACCAAAAGGCATACGCCTATAAGCATAAGTACCATAAGGACAAGTGAAAGTGGTCTTCTCTTGATCGGCAGTGTTAACATGAATTTGAGAGAAGCCAGAGTACCCGTCAAGATAGAAAAAGTGGGTGTTTTTGGACAGCCTCTCAAGAATCTGATCGATAAAGGGCAGCGGGTAGTGGTCCTTCCTAGTTGCCTTGTTCAACTTCCTGTAATCAATACACATTCTATATCCAATAATAATTCTCTGAGGTATTAGTTCATTCTTATCATTAGGGACTACAGTTGTCCCTCCTTTCTTAGGAACACAATGAACTGGACTTACCCACTTACTATCAGCTATAGGGTAGATAATACCTGCGGCTAGAAGCTTGAGGATTTCGGTCCTCACAACATCCATCATCTTTGGGTTCAACCGTCGTTGATGGTCAACAACAAGTTTAGCATCGGGCTCGAGGTTGATAGTATGTTGACAGATTGATGGACTAATTCCCTTAAGGTCATCAAGGGTATAGCCAATTGCACCACGGTGTTTACGAAGTATCTCCAATAATCGCTCTTCTTCATATCCTGAAAGGTTAGAGTTGATAATAACAGGATATACTTTCTTTTCATCTAGATAAGCATACTTGAGCGTATCGGGAAGAGGTTTGAGATCAAACACCGGGTCTTCTTTTGGTTTGGATAGAATTCCTAAAGGTTCAACCGGAAGGTTGTGCTTCAGGATAGCAGGTTGTCTCAAAAAGATTTCATCAATTTCATTTCTTTCCTGCATATGAGTATCATTCTCGTGGTCCTCCATGTATTGCTGCAAAGGATCATTAGGGGGAATAGCAATAGAAGCAATACTTTCAATAATGTTATCATCATTAGGTAATTCAGTCCCACGAGGATGCTTAGAAATCTTAGAAAAGTTAAATTCATATGGCTCACCATTGAATTCAACAGAAACTTTACCTTTCTTGCAATCTATAATAGCTCCACAAGTTCTGAGAAAAGGTCTACCAAAAATAATAGGACAAAAACTATCTTGCACTGAGCCAAGTACGAGAAAGTCGGTAGGATACTTTACCTTTCCACACAGGACTTCAACATCTCTCACAATCCCAATAGGAGAGATAGTAGCTTTGTTTGCAAGATGAATAGTAACATCAATCTCTTCGAGTTCACAGGGTGAAATCTCACCCATGATCTCTTGATAAAGCGAATAAGGAATCGCGCTAGCACTTGATCCCAGATCGCATAGCCCGTAATAATTGTGATCTCCTATTTTAATAGATACAACTGGTGTACCTGAAATTGGGCTTTTATTCTTGGCTGTGACAATGTTAGTTGAAACAGCACAAAAATTTATAATAGAATCTGAAACATCATTAGTAACTAAATCTTTAACCATCGCAACTTGAGGATTGACTCTGATCTGGTCCTCAGGTTCGCCTGTTCTTCTCTCACTTTTATTTATTATGCCTGTCACAAAAGAGTGCTCCCTTATCCTTGAAGGAAAAGGGGGTTGTTCATATATAACTGCAGGCAAAATAGGATCAGCAACGTGAATATCAATAGGCACTTCCTTGAAAGGCTTATGGTGCTGATCCTTCTTCATCTTAGAAGAATCAACATGAGAGGCAAAGTTCTTACAAAAATCAATCATTAGATGGGAATCCAGACCAATCTTAGAGCAAAAGGTATTAAAGTAATCAGTTTTCACATAGCTCTCAATATAATCATGCTCATAATTTATAGCAGGTTCAATACCTTTATTGATTTCCCAGTCTTCAGTATTCTTCTGGATCCTTTCGATGAGATCCCATCTTTCTTCAATGCTCTTTGTCTGAAATACCCCGCTAGAGGAGGCATCTAGCATTTCCTTATCCTGACGAGAAAGCCTGGCATAAAAATTTGTAAGTATAATTTCTTTGGGGAGCTTATGGATAGGACATTTGAACATTAGGGATTTAAGTCTCCCCCAAGCTTGAGCGATGCTCTCTCTGTCGCGAGACCTAAAGTTATAGATGTAATTCCTGTCTAAATGAACTTCATGAAGAGGGTAAAACTTTGTATAAAAGAGAGACATAAGCTCTTCCCAATTAAGAGAACGTGAGTTATCGAGGAGCTTATACCAATCTGAAGCTTTATCCGTAAGCGATATGGAGAATAATTTCTTCATAACGAACTCCAGTGACACACCTGCAAGCTTGAATAATGAACATAGTTGTGATAAATATAGCAAGTGTTCACCTGGATGTCTGTCTCCTACATAGCGATTAGCTAAGACATAATCGATAATACCAGATGGTATTTTATAAGGCACAATTTCAGCAGGGGCAAGAGTGACTACCTTAGTTGTGGGGCGGCTCCCCAAGAACAACGATCCAAGAGTAGGGGTGTCCATAAGGACAAAAGCAGCAACAGCAAAACTAAAAACAGAAATATAAAAACTTCCTTACCAGCTTCACTTACTAATAGCGCTACGCTCCCCGGCAACGGCGCCAGAAAACGTTACTTGATGACCCACAACGTAAGGGATCTATTGCAGCGTTTTCGATAAGTAAGAGTGTCGAACCCAACGAGGAGCAGAAGGTAATAGCAAGTGACTTTGGCAAGGAGATAACTGCAAGCACTGAAAGGTAACTTTTTAGGGGTTTTCTTGGTAGAAGCAACCGGAAAGTAAAAACGAGCAAAGTAAAAGGTACTGGAGAGTAACAAGTGGCCCAATCCTTTCTGAGCAAAGGAGAGGCCTAGCAACTGAACTTATAAAGGCTAAAGTGTTCTTGAGGACACACGGGAGAGGTAGTCATGTGCTTTCGCCATATTCCGTATCGGCACTATGTGTTGGGTTGATAAGTGTTGAGTGGGTGGATCTATGCTAGTACACCCTCTAGACTAAGATAAGTGCACTCTTATGATTAAACACCTTGCAAGCATCCGAAAATACAAGATAGTAATTAAGGCAGAAGCCTAACCATAGCAATACGATCGGTGATCCATTGTTCCCTTGTGCAAAAGCGTGCAAACTGGGGTTTAGGTTTCTGTCACTCCGGCAACCCACCGTAAGCATTCTTTGTACACAATGTATTCCCCTAGGTCCTTGATAAGGCGAAGTGTTGAGTGTTCGACTCACACAACACCACTAGGAAAATAACAACACAACTTAAATATCAAACAACACATATTACTTCAACATCATATGACTACTAACAACTAGACTTCTCCCATGTCCTCAAGAACTAAAGTAACTACTCACAAGACATAAAAGATATCATGATCGGTGGGGATAAATAGATGATAAACAATCTGGACACAATGATATTTATCCAACAAAACTCAATAGCATTCACCAAAAACTAGTAATCAACACCGATAGAGTAGAGAGGATAGATAGTACGGATTACAACACAAGTTGCAATTGTGAGATGAGATTGGATGGAGGTGGAGATGGTGCTGATGATGGGGATGATGTTGATGATGATATCGATGATTCCCGTGACGATGGTGATGACGATGGCGATGATCTCCCCTTCCGGGAGGTGATCTCCCTGGCGGAATCTGCCCGCCAGAGATGGCTTTTCTTCTCTGTAGGTTTCCGCCACGGAGCGGCAGCGGAACTCCGTAAACTCCCCCCTTTTTAGGGTTTCTGAATGATGTGCGATATATAGGCAGATGTGGGAACCGGGAGTGGTCCCAGGGGTCTAGGCGCCCTCCCGGCGCGACCAGGGTGGGGGCCGCGTCAGGTGGCCGCCTAGGCACCCTGTGGCCCCCCTCTGGTCGCTCTTTTGCGTGTCTTCGTGATCCTTCTGGAAAATAGCCTCCGTCGATTTTTCAGGTAATTTGGAGGTATTCTTCTTCAGCAACTCAGCGTCCACTTTTTACCGTTGAATCCTGCGTCTGCTGCTTCGGCACCGGAAAGTTGCAAACTGTGTAAAATAGGCCAAAACAACATAAGAATAGCATCATATCATGAAATATATCAATGAATAAGAAAGAATTACTATATAAAATAGTGATGTATTTTGGACGTATCAGGCCCTCCGTTGCAAACGTCTTCGCGTCGCTAATGTTAAAGAGACAGACACCCCCAGCCACTTATATGGTACAAGCCATATGTCAAGCGTGGAACCAGTCTCGCGTAAACGCGTAAGGTCGGTCGGGGTCGCTTCATCAGGACATTGCCGCAACGCTAAACGGGTACACGTGGGAGGGTAACAATTGGAGAATTGATGCCCGCATCCTAGATGTGTTCTACCCGTACAATACATCTACGCATAGCCTTGCTCTGATACCACTGTTGGGGATCGGCGCAGAAAACAAAAAATTTCCTACCTACGAGTCTCGAACCCAAGATCTATGCTATGCTGATGTATGTAACGGAAGGAATCGGTGTTCGTACCTTTGAAGACCGAAAGAGGGAAACGTTCCTCGAACGTGGTTGGCGTAGAGTCTGAACCTGCGACCTCCCTGTCATGTTGAAGAACCTCTGACGATGAAGTAGCACCACACGTGTAGTGCCTCGCGGGATTACACACGTATGGTGCAACCGATGTCCCTCTGGGCTTCGAACCAGAAGAGCAGCGGAAAGAAGACTGATCCGGATCCCGATTCCGGCAGCGCGACGGCGTCCGGATGATGGTGAAACCCCCAACCAGGTGCAAACTCCAAACCAGGGGAGTCCGCTCTAGGTCGGAGAAAGAGAGAGAGAGAAACTCAATGTTGTGTTGAAAAAGGCACCCACCCCTCCTTATATAGGCCAAGGAGGGGCTCCACCCCCTCCCCTTCCCCCATGTGGGACTAAACCCCCTAGGGGGGAGTGGTGCGGCTAGGAGGGGGGATGGGCCCCTCCCTTGGCGCCAGGCCCAAGGGGGGAGGCTCCCCCTTCCCCTCATGGGTCTTTTAAGGCCCAAATACCTTTTCACCTTTTTAATTAATTATTTAAATCATTTTTAATATTTAATTATGTCAATTAAATAATAAAACATATTTAAACATTAATATATATTATTTTGAACCTTTCAAAATATCCGGAACAGTCCCGGTACATTTATGGTGTTTTCTCTCTTTTCACCGATGATCCCGATTCAATCTTTAATGCATCGATTGCACTTAAGTGTGACACCCTACGGTCCGGGAAACAGTAGACATGATCGAGACACTCTTTGACCAATGACCATCATGTGGGATCTGGTTACAATCCTTGATGTGCCCCTACGCTTCCATCGAATAAACTTCATCGCTGTTGAACCGTTAACAATACAAGTCAACCCCACTATTATGGATAATATTGGATTTATTATTAAAAGTAATTGCAGTAAATTCCAAAAACATTTAAATATTATAAATTCAATATCTTTTAAACCGTAACTCCGATGAAAATACTTTGTACATGAAATTTGCTCAGAAAAATATAACGAATAAGAATACGCCTCCCACATACCCACCACACCCCTCTAACACAACGAACACGAGACCTTCCCCCTCCGAGTCGTCTGTCGATAATCACCCGGAGCTGACAGTTTATCCCCGGATGAATTCCCACTCTGACCCAAACAATTTGTACTACGTTATAACACCATTAACATTGCCTATGTTATGCCATGCATCTGTTTGCGTATGATTGATTTATATTTACTGTTTCTCCCCCCCCCCCTTATTCTCCGGTAGACTCCGCGACTGCCGCCGACTACACCGCTGTTGAGTACGACTACATCGTCGACGACTACGTCGTCGACGACCGTACCACCCCCGGCGAGCTTCCAGGCAAGCAGAGTCATTCTCCTAATGGCGCAGAGTCCTAGTTGAAACCATGTAATCATAGAAACAACTTGCATTTTTAGAACCCAATCATCTTTGTAGTAAAAAAATTCTATTCAAATATGGAATTGCCAACCAAACAAACAAATGATGAAGGTAAATCATGAACTGCAAGTGGAAAGGCAATGTAATTAATCCAGCAATTTCCAATGCTATATAGCCAAGTATTATATCAAATGCAATCCATTGACCATATAACACAATACATAATATATATGGATCAAAACTAAGCAAAATGATTTACCAAGACAACAGTCTTACACACATTATTGACCAATATGTCAAGATCAACTTGCTACATTATAAAGTTGGCTCCTAGGACTTCTAAAAGTTACCTAAGACAACAAGCAACACAGAGCCAAAGAATGAGGAGGAGGAATTGCTTACACCGGTAGGTATTTCATGCACCTCCATACACCACCCAGGAGAGTTGTTCTGTTCAGAGAAACTGCGTAGCGGAAATGGGTGGTCGCTCGCTCGCTATTTATTTAGATGACTTTCTAGGCACACAAGAGTCTGTTGTGCGTATTTTGAACAAAACCCTGTTGAGCCCTCTACTTCACATCGAACCCAAGAGGCAGCTTGTCATGTTGTTCCTATATGTGCATCATGTTTCAGAACTAAAGGTTTATTACCATTGACTGGTAGATACATGATCTTGTCTGCAACTTCCGCTGATACATACAATTTGTGAGTAGAAAGAGTACAAGTCAAATGAATAGATCATGAGTAGAAAATCATTATTGCAACTTGGAATGACATGTTCTAGTAGGAGTCCTAGATATAGAAATAGAGGCTTAGTTCAGCAAAATCAACACTCGCTGTTATCTCTACATTACAATGCTAGTCAGAATCCTCATAGCACTTCAAATTTCTCCTACTCTTATTTTGTCATGTAGTTTTACGGATTGTGTTTAATGACAACATTTTTTGAAAAATCTTTGGCCTACTAAACAAAATCAACTGAAGATCTGTTCAGTTCCATTGTGTCTAATACACTATTTTGAAATAGGTGAACCACAAGTATTCTCTAACGAGGAATGTTGTGAGTGTTATTTTTTGTTTGAACAAAACTCTACAAAAATATTACCTCAGAGAAATATAATGCGATGGAAGGAAACGCATTGTCAAATTTCATAGGTAAACTGTAAGTTCTTGTAGACATCAGAGGTGAATGAAAACATTAATAACCATGATTTGTCAAAAGTAAATGGAGGTATCATAAAATGTAAATGCACTGGCTTTCTATCTGAAAAGACACATTCTATGAAAATACGATTCATTATGTAGTAGCTTTAGGAAGTTGGAAACGTAAGTTTTACACAAAATGCTAGGAAGACGGACAAAATGTAATCTTACAATGCACATTAGAATAGTTTATGAGCTAAAAACTACAATCTACTACAATGCCAGTTATCATTAAGGTGCAATTCTCTCCAACTTAAGCCTAAATTTAGTAGCGAGAGGAACGACAACACTCAGCACGATGCCAAATATACAGTGTGATCTAAACACAACACTTATTTCTAGCCATTTGAGCCATCCTCACGCGCTTCTTTCCCACTATCTGGATCCATTGCAATTGTAACTGGCAGAGGAGAAATGAGGCATCATTAACAAAAAAAACAAAAAAAAAGCAATAAATTATGATATAAAAGATTTAGAGCAGATGCAAGTTATTCTGTAAATATACAAAGTTGATTCAACTATGGTACAACAACGATTCATCAAAAACAGAATCTGGTTCCCAACTAAAAAACAAAAAATCTCTAAATATTGAGAGAAGATTCTGTATATGTAAATCTTCTTCAGTCAAACAACCAAAAGAACCAGGGAAGATAAACGAATGGTTTAAAATCAACCTTTAGTTTGGCAAACCCAGTTAGATATGTGCGCAAGCTGGAGCCGGATCCCAATACCTAGGAAGCACCGACACGGGGACGGAGACACGGCGATACGCATACAGGGACATGGGATACGGGTCGTCCCGAAAACATCCATTTGGGGATATGGCGAGTATATATAAAATAAAATAAAAATACGCCATGTAATATAGAGTTAAGATAGATCATATCAGATCTCCCTAAAATAGATCACTGAACTACGAACTGCATATAAACCTCAAGCTCTAACTCTAAGCCAATAAATTAAACAATTGTCATTAGCATAAACCACTGATGAACAAGAAGATTAAACGACCAAGGGCGGATTCCAATGGAATGTTTCAAACTTATAAGTATAGCGCGAGAAGTAACTTGAGCAGGCTGTTGTTGAGGTTGGTTATTATTAGAAGAACTTCACCCGGGGAAAACTGGTTATATAGTTTTTGTAAATCCATTCTATTTGTTGTAACAAAAAAATTAAAAAGAAAACAAGAAAATTCCTAGGTGCTGGTATTAATTTCCTATTTTTTCACAGGCATATACCAAAATCAGAAGAAAGCACAAAAGGCAATACGCGACATCATGTATCTAGGCATAGCAAAATAGTTTTTTTTTCTTCACAAATGCTCACTTGTTGTTCATTTTTGGAAAAGATGCTATCAAAGGTAAGAATGCACATCATATAGGAACACAACACCAATGAAGATCTACTTCCAGAAACAAAGCAGGATAAGGTACAGAGATGGAGGATTAATTCTTTTGGAAGATCAAGTGGAAATATCAGACTAAAGTATGTCAAAGTCTAAAGCATCTGGGAGCTACTTAAGGAAAGTACCTGCTTCTGTATGTTGAGAAATGTATCTTTTCATTACTGAAGATGTTCAAAAAAATTGCTTTTGTTGGGACCTTGGGCTTCAAATTTACCTGCAAAAGGTTATAGTGGCAGCAAAAGCTCCTAGAAAACTTGGCAATTTAAAGCTAAAACACAACTGAATCATAATGTGTTGGTGCATGTCAAGGACAGAATGGTGTGAATAACCTATACGGCGACGTGGTCCCTCCAGACACCATCCTTGCGCACAACCAGCCATGAGCTGCTCCCCGACACGCCGTCAGCGAGTTTAACCACCAAATCCTAGGTCTGGGCCAAATTCCAATATTTGAGAACAAACAAACAGATTATCACACATGTCCAGGTTGCTGTTTCAAATTAATTGCAGCATACAAGACGCAACCTATCACCAAAATCTAATTCCAATCATAGGATTTTGGAAGAACATGTTGCAAAAATTCCGTCTCCATTTTTTGACCGTATAGCTCAATCTGGTAAGTGGTATCTTTTGGGATTAATTTGAATGTTGCTGATATATGGTGTAAGAAGTGCTGGGTTTTTCTCTTGCTCCTTCTGGACGATTAGACATCATAGTCTATACAATGTTGGCTTACTTTGAAATATTGATAGGAGCATACTGGAGACCGCCTTCTTTATCATAAACTTACTCCTAATTTCCTTGATGTAATTTTCACAAAAAGACCATTTAATTATTTCGCTTGTCTAAACTATGGTAAGGAAATATATCCTGCTAGCGTCTCCGAGGCCAATTTGTTGGTGACAAGTATTGGCATGTAGTGGTACTTTCTCTCGCTATAGACTATAGTACGTTTGCTGCTCTAGGCGCTGTGTTGAGCTACTGGTTGGTTGAGAACGGTCACACATTCAGTACCTTAATGTCAAAAATACATGGTGTTAGCATCCTATTATATGGTTGGTGGCCAGGTACAATATGATAAGAGGTCAACATTGTATCTTGAAAACCATGCCTGCTCAGCCTCGACGTATCTTCGACGCAGAGATATGTAGCAGTTCGTAAGAATGAAATGATCTTAGACTGTTCTTCGGTAAAAGATGGTGAAGACGGAAAACCGGAGTCGGGCTTTCTTCTTGATGGTTTCAGGATAGCCTATGTATGCATACGGGAATAAATAACAGACCACCAAAATCAAGGAGTTAACTTGAAAGGGAAAAAATGAAGCACTCACCAGCCAGTCATGAAGTTCAACCATCTCTGACTTGCAGCAGAATCTGAGAACAGCCGAACAAGTAGTTCCAGAATCTGTAGATGTCCACACCGTCATTGCACTAATATGTAGCCTGCAACACCAGTATTTTCTTAGAGATTTGGACTCCATTCTTCATCTTTTGTTTCTTGTGACACACCGTCTACTTAATTCTCTAAAATGGTTCATGCTCATCCTAGCAACCCAAACAGAGATAAAAGATATTAGTCAAATTATCAAAAACAAATCTGACAAAAAACATGTCGAGCTATAAAAACTGCTAAAGTTAACAAAACATAAATTCCACTATGTTAAAAAACACATGTGAACAGATTCAGGTCATCACAGCTATTAGAAATCGCTATACATAATACCACCAGAAGTTATAGAAGTTAGCAATCCTTCAATTTAAGTGCAGATAGTTCATGTTCTATGAGTACATGATACTGGCAGGTAAGAAGATACATCCAGAAGACCATAGCCTCAATGGATATACCAAATGTGCATAAACGACTTCTAACTTTACCTTCAGTAAACAACGATGCAATATATAGTGGCATGTCTCTAGCACTTCATCTTGTATAAGGAACGCCTTCCGGCAAGAAATGGATAGCTCGTCCAATTTACAGAGTAAGACCATCAACTACTACCAAAACAAAAATCAGACACGAGACATGGCAAGGCAAACAATTGGGTTGCTCGTATTATTCCATGCTACATTATTGATAATAATGCACTGAACAATGGTGAGGGCGCTAGGTGACAACATAAATAATCCCAGTAAAAAAAGACAATAGGAAATAAGCCCGATCAATTGAACAACTCTGGGTTCTACACCTAATGCAGAATATCAAGGTTTTTTTTTCTTAAGATAGAAAATTAGGACTCTGGAACTTATATTTCTAGGAAACACACTCGAAGTAGAGATTAGTAAAAGCACTTTTACTACAAATTAGATCACAAAGAAAATCACTATAAATAGTACTACTACATTCAGATAACCGGAGTCGCCACTATAAAATAAAATCCCCGCAGCAACAAAGTCACATTGAACTACTAAGGCAGAGTTCAGTTCAAAAGAGGAGAAAACATTATTAGCATTCTAGAACTCAGTCTGCCAAAATCTGCAGCACTCAAAATTCAGTTCTTATGACCAAACTGTTTGTGGGCTACCCAACTATTTGTTAGCTTAAGAAAAGTGAACATTGAGTTGCTCTTATTCTGCCTTACCAACGTATTGACCATCACAACAGCATTACACAGAGTGTCCAATGGCAGCAAGCAATTAAACCTCAACCATTGAACAATGGAAACATTATAGTTGGATCTATACCTAATGCATGAATTTGTAAAGTTGAAAAGGACCATTAGGATCCCCAACTTTGCTTCTCAATGCACCAAAACCTGCATAAAAATCTTGAACAGGAGATCAACTGATCGAAATGTACAATAGGTGTTGGCATGGCAGTAACTAAAAATAAGTAAACTTTCATACTCACCTCCGGCAAGCATGTGAGCTTTTGGTTCCTCTCTCTCTCTCGCTCTTCCCTTGCTTTTTGTGGGTTGTCTGCACAAATATAGAACATAACTATTTCGGTTATAGTTAAGACTTCATTCATAGATGCACCACCTCACGAGAAGCTCTTTCATGAACCGAAATTTGAACAAGAGATGGAAAAAAGAGAAGATGTTAAACCTATGTTATTAACAATTCGAGGATCATCTATCTATACTGGCCCATCTCTCTACACACCAACATTAAAAAGAACTTGTCAATTATCATAACAAGCTGATAAAAGTGGAGTCAGAAATTATGCAATTTTAAAAATAGTTCAAAACCTAGCATGAAAAATCAGTATTGAGTATTGACACAAGAAATCTATGGAACGCTTTATCGTGGATTACCTAGTAGAATGGTTTTTTTATCATGATAGATATCCACGCTCACAATTAACCTGCAAACAAACAAGTGAGTAGTTATTTTAACATGAAGAAATTGAAAACTATACCATAGGTCCATCCTCACATTTGCACCTTTTCTTTTGCGTTTGTGATACGACAAAGACCGCAAGATAAACTAAAGCATGGACTTGAACAAGAAAATCAAATAAAGAGAAGAGCTGGTATACCTGTGGATCTAAAGTGATCAACGACTAGCACCACATGCCTTGCTGGAGTGCCGCCACAGCTTCCCGTGCATCATGCCCGAGCCCCGGCTTCCTTGCAGCTCCGGATCCAGGAGCGGATCGAGCCGTCCCCCAACCTGCAGATCATGACGCACGCCCTTCCATGGCGATGACGGCCACGCTAGAGGAGGCCCGTGTGGAGTTGCGGCCTGCTCCTCCTCCCACTGGGCTCGCTCGCCCTTCCCTCCTTTTCCATCCTCTCCTTCCTTCCCTCTCTGCATCTCATCTTCTCTCAGGCAGAGACCAGCGGCGTCGGGGTAGAGTGGGGAGAAGAGGACGCACACCAGCAGCCATGCTCTGGTCGAAGCCAGAGGGAGGAGGCGGAGACAGGAAGCGTGGGGTGAGAGGAAGGGAGGGAGGTGGCTGGACAGAGAGGAAGGGAGGCAGATGGAACGAGAGGGAGAGGAGGCGGATGGAAAGCATGGGGAGGAGATATGGGCGTGGGAGAAGAGATGGGGGCACGCGGGTGTGGTTCGGTTAGGGTTTCGCTGCGGACAGATTGGCCAGGAGGATCAAACGGTGCAAAGCGAGCGGGAGGTCGATCGGACGGATGACGTTGAGTGCCCCTGAGGAGGGCTGTGAGACCACTTTGTTCCCTTGACCTTTAAGATTTAAATGACTTGATACCTTTGTGCTTCGGTACTATGTTTGTTCGAGGTATGATCGTCGGTATCCAATACCTAGTTCTTCCTCGTCTACGACATAACATGTTTACTCGTCTGTGAATATTACATCTCTTGTGACCTAGTCACTTGCTTGCAAGCTATTGATGCAACACCACCGAGTGGGCCCAGAGTACCTATCCGTCACTCGGATTGACAAATCCCGCTCTGATCTATTTCATACTCCTCAACATATCTACTTCGGAATACCCAAGATACACCTTTTCAGTTACCATGTTTCAGTGTAACGGTTAATGCACTCAAAGCATCCTAATAGATAGCAATTATGTATGATCATCACGGTCTAAGGATTCAGTCACTATGTTATTAAGTCATCGCAATGCTGAACTTATGTGACTTGATCACACTGCAATGCTTAAGGTGGGTGTGTGTCCATCACATCATTCTCCTAATGATATGACCTCATTATTAATAGACTATTATGTTCTCATGATCAGGAAACCTTGATCATCAATTGCCCAATGAGCTAGTATGCCTGAGTTTAACTAGGAACCATGTTGTTATATATCACACGTGTATTAATGTTTCCGCTTAATACAGTTCTAGCACAATATATAACGTATTATGAACAAACAGATATGTGACAAATATCTTTATTAACTTGCCTCTAGGGCACATATCCAACATTTGGCAGACTATTACAGTTCAAATACACCAAAAGAAGTTTCCAGCAATCACAATTCTCTTGAAGTGGAAGTTTATTCCACTTAGCAAACATCTCTAAGATTGTACTAATCATTAAAGACTAGTAGAGCTAGATTTCTCCTTGGCCTTGGACACCTTGGCCATCTCTTCCTTAGACTTCCTCTTGGGCCTCTTGGAGAGTTTCTCCTCCAGTTCATTGTCAGCAACCTTGCAAAAGGAGGCGGACAAGTTTTTAACAACTTTCTTTTGCAGTTCAGGAGGAGAGGCATTACAGGGGAGGCAGTTAATATCAGGGCAAGGTTTCACTTTGAAACCATCATTAATTGTTCTGATTCTGTCACTTCTTCTCACCTCGGTATCAAGAAGGGCAGATTTCCCTCTCTTCTTTTTGGAGATGATTCCATGGGGCCCTCCCTCTTGCAATTGTCCATTCATGGGTCTCTGCTCATTCTCTTTGTCTTCCTTGTTAACCTCTTCCTTATTTCTTTCAGCAGATCTGCAGGCAGGGGCCTGGGAGACAGGGCATTTATCAGGAATATGAAATATGAAGTTTTCCTCAGCATCATTTTCAGTGATCATATTCCATAGGGGGGATTTTAGAAATTTTTGAGCATGCTCATACTGGTCTGGGGAGGTAAGCATATGCACAATAAAGTTAAACCAACTTACAGGAACTTTTGCAAGTTGTGCACACTTTGAATCTCTTGGAGCAAAGTGTAATTTCCACATCTCCATGCCTTCTGAGGATAAACAGACATTTTTAAGAGATCCAAATGAAGTGTCAAAGTCATTAACAGAACCTGATGCAGTAGATACACCAAATTTCTCAAGTGTATCATTGAACAGCTTGTATTCCATGTCAATGGAGAGTTCAGAGTGCATTTGTGTGTAAGCAAGGGTATTTGAGTCTCTATTCAAGTGTGAGGAGGAAGCAGGTTCAAGGGAGGAAAGGTTAAAAGTTTGGGAAATCTCACCCTCAATTGGAGCTTCTGCGGGTGAGATCTTAGCCATCTGCCCTTCAGGTTGAACTATCTGAGAGCTAGCTTGAACCAAAAGTATGGAATGCTCATAATTGTTGCTGCTCTGGTCCCTGTCAGACTGAATTGGAGAATCTAATCCAGCAGCAATGAGAGTATTGGTGGTGAAATAAGGGAGCACCTCCTGCCCAGAATTGGTATGTGTTGGGCATCTTGCTATGGAGTCAAAAGCTTCTTGAACCCTGCTGGGAGGTAGCTCTAATTTATCCACAACATGAAGCCCAGGCTCTGGGACTTGGCTCAAAATTGCAAGTCCAGGTGATTCCCCTGGTGCAATGCCCAAGTCCACAATCTCCACTTCCATGGGATCAGCTTCAGGGGCCCTCTTCTCAGCCACCTCATTACCTGGCATATTCTCTACAGGGATATCCAGTTGCAGTTCCAAAATCTGCTCTTGCTGGCTTGGGGAGGCGTCTGGGGGTAGATTCATGTTGTTTGGAGCTTGTGGCTGCAAATCACCCTCTTCTAATTGGATTTGTTCTTCCTCCAGATCTTCATTCCCATAGGCCATATGAATATTGAGCAAACCAATTCCACCAGGAACAATTGGTTCAGGCATCAGAGGCAAAAACTGATCCTCATGCAAGTTATGAGCATTGTCATCTGGAATCATATTGAATGAGCTCCCAGAGGCCACATAGGTTATGTCACTAATCCCTTCATTAGCAGGTATAGCAGGGTTAACATTGGGGTTGATTTGAATGTGATTTGGGCCAGGGAACTGAAAGTCCCAATGATCATCAACATCTTCATCCTCCACTGGAGCATCAGGTAGGAGGCCATTATTCATAGCAATAGCATGAAAGCCTGGGAAATCCAAGTTTTCAAGTGGAAGTGGGTGTGGGTCCACTCCAGGTGGTGGCATTGGGTCTTCATCAGCAGGTCCCCCACCCAGCAGCTCTTGTTGAAGAATTTCCACAAAGGAGGACCAGCCATCCTCTTCAAAACGTTCCCCTTCACTCCACCTGATGCTCTTGGGGATTTCATCCAAATCAGTTACCCTAACCTTGGCAATCACCCTTCCCTTATTAGCTTCATCATTTTCCCAGCTTATAAGTCTGCCAAACCTGCTCACAGCCATTGCAATGTCTTCAGTGGTGATGAAGTCAAAGGGGACCCCAATCAGCAGAATCCAACAAACTCGGTTGAAGTTCACTCTTCTCCAGTTTCTTCCTTCATTGTGCTTGCTGAAGGATAGATAAACATCCCCAAACGCATGCGGACTCTGGTGCACCAGCCAGTCGTGGTCTCTGACATGTCTCATGCGAACATAGGCCTCACCGAAAGCACATGGCTGGATATCCCGCATCTCAAGTTCTACCTCTTGCTCTAGGAACTCATGCACAATAACACTGACATTGGGGAATACCTCTGCTGGTCGGGGATTGATTGTGACGATGGCCCAATCCTCATGTCGGCGAGCTCGACGCGGGACGACCACACGGGAGACTCCATTGCGGCCAGGCACATGAAGAATCTCCTGTCCATGGGGGACGAAGGGTTCCGGATTGATGGGAATGTTTGCCATGGCGAGGCGGCTAACCACGGGCACCTCCGCTGGGGAAGAAGGGGCGGCAGCAGCAGAGCTAGAAGAGGAAGGAGCCGAAGAGGCAAGCACTCGTCTGGGCCTGAAGTTAGGGGAAAAACCCTCGAAAAGTTCCCTGAAATTGGAGCATATCTTGACGCGTGGGGCCGGTCCAATCGCAGCAAACCAGTCATTAATGACGCCTGGGCCCCAAGCTTCCACCGGTGGGCAAGGGAACGTGTCGAACTTAAGACACGATAGGAGTCCAGGTAGCCTTGGTTTCCTGCAAAATCTTGATACATGCCCCTCTTCTCCACATGCAAAGCAAGAAATTAATGTGTCTGCACCATCCCGGGAATTAAACCTAGAGTTAATCTGCTCCAAGCGGCCGACCACGCCATTAGAAGCATTGGAGATGGATGAATCAACAGGCATTGAAGGCTGATTCAAATTTGAAAGTCTGTTGAAGACCGATTCTCTCTGCCCAGATGTTGGATTCCGGCGATCACCGTCGGCGTGGTTTCTACGACGGCGAACCGTGGTCCATTCATCATCTTCTTCCTTATAAAATTTTGCTTCCTCGCGCCTCCAATTTGGGCCACCATTACCCTAGAGACTGAATACCATCTCGAAATCATTGCATGAGACACGACCAACATTGTAAACCTCAAAACCAACTGACTTTGAAGCCAGGGAGAACTCAAATGATCTATCACGAAGATGATGCACACGAAAACCCTGAGAGTAGCCACCAAAAGATGCATGCAAAGCAATGCTAACCGTGTGCACATTCAAACGGAATGAAGCACGACTAAAAGAGACAACCAACTTGAATTCCTTGCGATGAAACCTAGAGGAGAAAACAACCGGATGTCCAAACTTCCTACGCACCTCTGCTTGGAACTTCTTACCTCGATCAAAGTCCAAAAGGGGGGCCATGGGAGCCAGAGGACACCTCACAACCGGCGAGAAGGGTGGCTGCCAGCGCCGAAGTGGCCACCGGCAGAGGGGTGTGGCCGCCGGGGCCGGAGTGCCACCGGCGCAAGATAGCCGCCTAGGAGCCTGGAGCCGAGGAGCTTCTTGGTGCGAAATCTGGGTTGTTACAACTATAGAGTCATTATGTGAAGCTTAGTGTTAGGAATTGGAGGCTGAAAGCAGAGAATATAAAACAAAAAAATGTGAGTTATCGGGAGACGATAGTTTGAGCACTAAAGATGCATTTAAATGGATGTTCCAAAACTTCGTACTCCCTGGCAATGGTCGTACATGTACATGCACCATAGTAAACTCCATCCTCAATTAGAGAAGTATCCAGGCCATCGATTTTCCCATTGTGCTCAATAAAAAAATCCCTAGAAATTCTTTTGGTGATATGAGCTTGTTGGCTTCGGTAATGGGTCACCATACGGTGGAAGCTCTGCCTCACTGGAATTTACAAAAGACGGGTTTCAGCGCATGAAGCAGTAGAAAAGCAGCACATGCATTCAAATGAAAATTAACCTGTGTCGACCAGATTAGGCGCCGCTGAAGGCTCCTATTGACGCAACTGAAGGAGACCATTGCGATTAGTCCCTCATGGTATGTTGAAGGACCCCGCCGTTGAAGGCTCCCGTCGATGCCGCTGTCGTTGCCTTCTTGAACGGCAGATCAAAGTGAAGGGCAGGGCTGCACGCGCCACTGGAATAGATGAAACCCATCATTCATCCTGGATGAAGGAGCTGAGCAGCCTTCTCGGTTGCAGGCGAGGGTCCTGCAAAGGGCGATGTCGGCGAACGACGTGGGGCCGGCGATGCCAGCACTTTGAGGCGTGCGTGGTAGGCGGTTGAAGGGCCTCCCGTTCAGCCCAATGAAGACGGGAGGGGGAAGTGAAGCCGGCGGGCGGGAATGGTGCGGCGACATGAGAGTGGTGGCGTCCTGGTCATCTCGCTGCCGGCCGCGGCAGGGGGCCGGCGGGGATGGGTCGGGGGTCCTGGCAGGGGAGTGGCGGCGGGGATGGGGCGGCGTGAGGGACGCGTGGGATTAGATTAGACCTAGCGAACGGTTTTGTTTCACGGGACGGGAGCGGTGAGGTGCGTTGTGCCGCTAAACATGGGTGCAACGTGGTCTGTTGGATGAATAGCAATGGACGTACGAGATGTATTGGATCAGCACCATGGTGCTTTTTATATTAGTAGTAGATAGTAGATGGACGTACGAGATGTATTGGATCAGCACCTCTGGTGCTTTTTATATTAGTAGTAGATGCATTGTCGGGACCCGGGGTTAGCGTATGCAAGTACAGTTATGACATAGTCATATGGAGAGCCGAGAACCGCACCCACTTGTCTAAGCAGACAAGGCCAAGCACTAAACATTCTCGGAAAGCATCGTACGTGAGGGGCATCCCATCCAGGCCGGATGATCAACTGTGATGGGTCCTCATCGTCCGCACACAAGTCTAATGATATGGGTGGTGAACTCCCATGTCCAAAGACAAGTCGCCTCAACCATACTATCGACTATCTCAAAACTCTTACATAGACTTACTCCAGCCCGATCACTTAGTCGGGGTCCAGGGCGGGCTCGATCATACCACAAAGTGTGCACGAGACGGAGTCTCGGACAATCGCATCGCGATGCCCCAAGCTGCGCACATCTAAGGGCCACTTGGTGTATGAAAGACCGCCAGCCAGAACACAACTAAGGTCTCGAAAACCCATACAAAGACATGCATGTTATAACCATACACGCAGCACACATGCCTTGTATGAACAGTAGGTACCATTGCAATTCTCTACAAAGTGTACATTTTATTTATAACTCTTATAGAGTACACACAGAGATCACATACATGTGATCCAACATTACAACATAAAGCGGAAGCAAATTATGTCTGAGTACAGACAAGTTTAACAAATTGGCTTAAGAAGCCTTATTCAACATAAAGCCCTCCACGAGGGAACCAGTCTGCTGACTGGGACTAGACTAGCTTAACTTCAGTCGTCCAGCTCGATGAAGAAGCCACCTTCGGGGTCAGTGGCGTCATCTAAAACATAGATTAAGCAAACGTGAGTACAAAGGCGTACTCAGCAAGCCTTACGTAGGAGCTATACTACTCATGCACAGGTGTCAAGGTAAAAGGAGGTGGGGTTCACTTGCAGAAATGCCAGCTTTGACTTGGCTAATCCTGAACTACGAGTACCAGACTTTGAGGTAAGAAGCGTACACGAGTCCACTACTTTCACCAACCAATACACCACTATGGTACCTTCCTCGACTTCCCCACGAGAAAGCACGCCATAGCACTCACACTTATCTTGGTGTGTTTTAGAAGTATCCGGTTCAAGTTATCTAATAATCAAGCTAAGCTTTCCAAGCAGTCCATAACAGCGGACGCGGCTATTCGAATAGTTTTGTTAACCTTGCAAGGGTGTAACACTACACACACATGACCATCATTTACCGCCTTTGATCTCGACACCATTCAAGGGGTGCCAGCGAGGATGCTCACCACAACTGTTACCTCATAGCCTATCTAGTCCAAGAAAGCCGCCTACTTGGGTTGGCTACCACAATCGTGAACCCGTCCGGTTTACCGAAGTGGACCCAAGCGATGTGTGCGTGGTGCATAAGCCGGTCTCGGATGAGCCGTTCTCTCACTTAGCATCCAGGCCACAAGCCTACCAGAACTCCGAACTACTGCGACATCTGGACATCGAAAGGGATGAGTTAATAGGTTGAGAGGGGTCAGTGAGCCCAATGTGTGGTTGTACTCTTCATCTTGGATCACCACACAAGAACTCGGACTTAGGGCGGTGTTCAACGAGACAACCCACCGTGTACTCCTACACATCCTCTCATCGTTCACCTTGTATTAGGGTCGATTCACCAATACTTTTCTACCATCATCAACATGATCACTACCATCCCGACTCACATCACAGTAACAACATGGTATCATACTAAGCATGCAATAAGCGGTAACATTTGCAGGGGCCACATGATATCATTCAACTCCTACATTTGCTAGGATTGTGGTTTGCTTACTACTGTGACAAAATATAGGTCATGCAAAGGAATGGGTTCATCTATGCGGTAGAATTGTAACATGGTGATCATCCTATACAATGCATAAGCGAGACATGAGAGGGAAGTGGGATTTTATCGACATGATCAATGGGGTTTTGCTTGCCTTGCTGACGAGGTTCGGGTTCTGGATCTTCAGCGAAGGGGGTGACCTCTTGCTCCGGTTCCACCTCTACTCGACAAACAAAGCATGAAGTAGCAATCAATATGAATGCAATGCTCAAGCACATGATTGAATGTTAAAGCTTGAGGTACAAGTTTTGATGTGTGAGGCAATTCCATTTAAGTGGAATATATTGCATTTAAAATGCAAATTCAAACTCCACATTTGAATTCAACATTATCCAAGTAATATGTGATATGGTTTGATCATTTTGAATTATCTTCAAATGTGTATGATATGCCTCTGAGGTGTAAGTGAAATGTAGCATGTTGCCATGGTTCAAGTTGCCAAAATATTTGAATTAAATTTGATTTAATTCCATTTAAATCAAATAGCAAATGCTACTGATCACATTTTAAATTCAACTCAAATAGAGTTGAAAGTTGCATATTTGGAAAGATAATTTTCTCCTGATCATTTTTCATATATTATTTGTCCAATTTGGAGTTAATATGAATTTTCTATGAATTTCCAAAGTTTGGGGTATTTTCTGGAATTTCTGGATTTATTAAACTATTTTGCTTTTCTGGAAATTCAATTAAATGATTTACTGCGTCAGGCTGACGTCAGGCTGGCGTCAGGGGGGGGGCTGACATGTGGGGCCACCCTGTCAGTGGCTGGGTTAACTTAACCCGGTTTAAACTTAACCAGGGGGTTAAGTGCCTGGGGGCCCCACCTGTCATTGACCTGGGGTCAATTAGCAGGGGGGTTAACCCCTAAAGACAGTGGCTTCACCGGCGGCTAGCCGCCGGTGGCCACCAGTGCGGCGGCTTTGCACGGGGAGGGGGCTGCCGGGGGCCATTTGATGCGCGGGAGGCATCAATCGACAGCCCGTGGACGCCCGCGTCGAATGGAGCCAGCCAGAGGGACTGGAGCTCACCGGAGTGTCGCCGGCTTCAAGCCCTAGCGGTGGTCGTGGCACGGGCTCGAGGTGAACTCGGCTACGGGGCACCATTTGGGGCGGCTTTGGGCTGGATCGAACCGGAGGAGTGCTGCGGTGACAACGGACAGAGTGACAGGGTCGACTCGTTGCGGTTGCTCGACGACGACGACCGTGGCGGCAAGGAGCTCCGGCGTCCATGGCGTAAACAGCTAGGGAGGAGGAGGAAGACGAAGGAGTGGCTCGTTCGAACCCTGAGCTCACCTTGATGCTAGCAGGGGGGTCAGGGAGGTCGGGGAGGTCGTGGTGGCGGCGAATTCGACGTCGGCGGCTTGCGGGTCCGGCGAGCTCTCGGTGAAGCGTGCGTTGTCCTCGGGCTCGATTAGGACGCCATCTTCTCCAGATCGGGGTAAACGGCGACGCTGCGCACGATGGACAGGTTCTCCTCGCCTAACTCCGGCGTTGGCTACGGGTTCTTGCGTCGACGAACGGCGGCTGCTCTCGGAGGAAAAGGGGAAAGCGAGGAGGAGGCGCGAGACGAAGCGGCGATGGGGGAAAGTGAGAGAGGGAGCCGAGGGCGTCTCCGTGGCGCACTTTGGAGGCTTGGGGCGGCCTGGAAGGTCCTGGGCGTCGAGGTGGCGTCCACGGCGTCGACGCCGCGCCACCGAGCTGCTTGGCAGCGCGGGGTGGAAGACGACAGGGGAGTTCGGGTGGGCTGGGCCGGCTGGAGAGGTGGGCCTCGCCCCAGGCGAGAGGTAAGCCTTTTTTTTCTCTCTGTTTAATCTTTCCTTTCTTTTTCTGTAATTTGTTTTGGCTCTGATAAAAATACCAAACCATTTTATTAAATGCTGAAAACTTTTATGTGGCCTCATAATAATATAGACTAGCCACTCATAAACTTTCAACATTTTTAAAATTCAAATGATTCGAATTTTAAATCAAAAAGGGTTATTTCTTTAATTCCAAGGTACTGTTTGAATATTTGAAAAATCTATGAGCATGGGTTGGGTCCCACATCACTTGATATGTGATCACACTCATTTATAAGACTTTTCAAAACTCTAACATGAATTTTTGGAAAATATTTTTATCTGGCCTTTTGAATTAATTTATCTGGGGGGTGTTCCTTCTCCCATTTTGATTTTGAAATTGATTTCCAAGATTTCTTCTTGAAATTTTGATATGATGCAAAGGCACTAGCTAACCCTAGCACATACCTAACAAAGGGATCTGACATGCATACACAAAGCCATGGCCAGGCACAACCAATTAAGGTAAGACCTTGGATTTTCACTCTGAAAGTTAAGACGTTGAACTTCTCTTGTGTTGCCGCCCCCACTTGCATGTTCCTGCTACAATTTCCGAATCACCAAGCCAGTTTCTCGTCATGCCAAAGCCTCGAGCTACCATTAATAGTCTTTAGATCTTAGCTTTCATGATATTTTCCGCCTCTGACTTCACCATGGGATGAGTATGTTTATGGTTGCAACAGATAGCAGAGCTTCGCGCCGCTCCCTTTTGGAACCAGTCGGTCGGTAATGGATGCGCACGACCGACTCTCTTCCGATCCAACAATCTCCAAGCATGCATGATGCACCGAAGGGAATTCGCCAGCAGAGCCTTCCGAAACTCGGCACTCCGGCCAGATCAGAGATGACAAGCATCAGATTGATCAAGGGCTTATCGCTAGAGGAACCTTAGGACCGCCGCCGCGCCAGGGAACACCGCCCCAGCCACCGGGATCAGCGGCAGATCCGGCCAACTTTAGCCGGCTAGATCCGCTGACGCCACACCGGGATTATGTAAACAAAGCTAAGTATAACTCCTTCGCTGGCATAAAGGTCAAGGACGTCTTGTGGAACTATTGAGTTGTGCCATTGTGTTATGGCAACCGGAGCCGGCCCAGGCCCCATGTGGTACTGTAGCATGCATGAAGCATGAACATACCAAATCTCATTAGATTAGATTGATTAGGTTTGCTAGGACACGAGTAAGGTAGATTGATTTGGTTATAGTATTACTTAGAGGTCAAGTAAGTGGTCTTTATAAAAGAGGCCATCATGTATCATTTAGAGGCAAGAAAGAAGAAAATCCTAAGATAATTCTCGATGAAGGGTGGTTATCTGGGGTTCCCTGCTGATCCCCCTATTTGTAGCCTTTCCATATAAATTGATATCGAAAAATGGGTTTGCCTAGGGCACATCTAGATGTGTCCTAAGAGCATCTCCAGCAGAGGCACCAAAATAGCGCAGCGCTATAATAACCGCTTTTTTACCGCGTACGCGCGCTGCATACTCCTCCAGTAGAGGCTCCATTTTGAGGCGCGCTGGAAAAATTTAGCGCGGCGTGATATTCTGCGCTATTCTGAGAGGAACATTTGGGGCTTCAACTGGAGTGCGCGCTATGGCTCGAGCCGCGCGGGAAAAGCCAACCGCCCGGACATTTCCCTCCCGTGCGCACACTCTCTTCTCCCCCACCCATTTCCTAGCTCCGCACCACCAACCACGTCGGCGCCGCCGCCACCACCAACCCCTCGTCGGCGCCCCGCTCAGCGCCCCGGCGGCCGCACCCGCTCGCCGGCCAGCGCACCGCGCTCACCTACCCCGGCTACCGCCCCAGCCCACCGCCCCGACCGCCGCGCGACGCGGCCGGATTTCCCGAAGCTTGGCGGCCGCGCGGGCTCGATTCATTGGCGGCTGATGTCTATGCACGCTTCTATTCTTGTAGATTATGTTGGGCCTCCAAACGCAGAGATTTGTAGGACAACAACAATTTCCCTCAAGTGGATGACCTAAGATTTATCGAACTCAGGGAAGTAGAGGTTGAAGATGGTCTCTCTCAAGCAACCCTGCAATTAAGATACAAGAAGTCTCTTGTGTCCCCAACACACCTAATACAACTAGGAGTTGTATAGGTGCACTAGTTCGGCGAAGAGATGGTAAAATATGGGTGATAGGAGTGGTAAAGCAAAGTAATATAAATCTGTAATAAAAAGTGCAGCAAAGAAACAAGTGGTAAACGTGAGCACAAACGGCATTGCAATGGTGGAAACAAGGCCTAGACTTCATACTTTCACTAGTGACAACTCCCAACAACATTAACATAGTCTAATCACATGATATTTCCCATAAAACATGCAATGGAGACGTACTCAGAGGTCATTCCTTTGTGGTCAAGAGAGGACGAGAATTGTGTAGGGCTACAAATGCACACCTCAGAGTTCGTAGTTCTCAATCCATGGATTTCCCAATGTCATCGCGGCCATCCAAAGAGAGTACCACAATCACCACAACATATTTAAAGGATAGTCAAAGACAAGCACCAAAAGACTCTCAATCTTCAATCCACACACAAAAGTGGCAATCACTCATGATAATATTCTTCTAACCCATGTCCAATAGACCGCTGTCACCTTGGTCTCGGAGATTATACTAGATAAGATCAATTGAGTACATCAATCCAATACATAGAGGAAGGGGAAATATCATGGGATCATCCTAGATTAACATAGCCTATGATCACAACAAAGATCACATCATGGGAGAGAGAGAAACCACATAGATCAATATATAAGCCTTAGCCCCGAGGGGAACTACTCACACATGGACATGGTGAGAGAGAGAGTTGTTGATGGAGAGGTGCAGCCTGGAGAAGATGAAGGAGATGGCGGCGGCGGCCACGGCCACGGCGGTGGCCACGGCCCTTGGCCCCTTCTTCTTCCTTGGAGATGGTGCTGCTGTGGAGATTGATCTCCCCCTCAAGATGGCTGCCAAGGGTGAGTAAATTTCGTGGTGCCCTTTGACCTAGGTTTCCTCTCTTTATATAGACTCTCGGATTCCCGTCATCCAGATTACGTCTTCTGTATTTCGGGGTTTCTGGAAGCATACGAACTCCGATTGGGCCGAATTTTATGTCTAAATCCACCGGAACAAAATTCCCTACAACTTTGTAGTTTTAAGTTTTTCCGTTTGAGGCCATCTTATAGCGTTTCCGAGGTGATCTTTAAAACCTGTCTGGTGGAGACAGATTTCGGGAAAGTTAGAGTCCAACTCCTACAAGGCTCCTTCTTGTGATTTTTCCTTTATCCAAGTAATTCCTGCACATAAAGTACAAAAACAAGAACTTGTGCACTCTTGCAACCATTAATAGTTTAGTTCCAAAATATGTTATAAAAAGATATGAAAGTGTATCAAAAGCATAGCAATATCACACAAAACATGCATGGAGCAAGCAGAAATTATAGATACGTTTGGGACGTATCAACATCCCAAGCTTAATTCCTGCTCGTCCTCGAGTAGGTAAATGATAACAAGCATAATTTCTGTGTTGACATGCCACACAAACATATAAGGATTTTTAAGTAAAGCAATCAAAGCATGCAATTCAATTCAAGTCTTAACAAGCAAGAGTCTATATTAGCATTGACACAAGCAACAAAAGAACAAAGGGTGCAAGAGCTCTCGCTGTCCGTGACTCGAATGTCTCCAAGTGGTGTTTGCGTGCAAGAAAGGGATAGGGAATACGAGATAAAAAAAGTATTTTTGTTGAGAACTCAATCTACTAAAGTTTCACACTTGGTCTTCTTTGGAATCTTATCTTGACTCATCCCCAGACCACTAGTCAGGTACAAGTCAAAATGATCCACTCCTTTTCGACTTTTTGAGCACTCATGCAATGGATGAGCGTAAGCAAGAAAGTTGACACTTAGGATGGCAAAGAGAGAAGAATGATGGGGGAGGAAGACAAAAAAATGTGAAAGGCTCACATCAATGAGGACAATCATAGGCAAGAAAATGCCATATGATAGATATGATATGAGAAGTATGGATTTCCATGCAACAGATGCACATAAGAGCTAAGAAAATCTCTCCAATGAACTAGTGGAGGTGCATCCAACTTGCTTGCTCAAGAAGACCTAGAGCTCATTTGAGGAGGCTCATCATTGGAATATACAAGCCAAGTTCTATAGTGTGAAGGTCCCCACATAGCTATATGCATGAATGATAATCTCTATGGAGTACAAGATATAAGAGGGAGTACGAGTGTGGATCTTTCAAAAGGATAGTAGTGTTGCCCCTTTCTCTCTTTTTATTTCTTTTTCTCTTTTTTCTATTTTTTTGTATTTTTTTGGTGGCCTCAATGGCTCTTTCTATTTCTCTCATTTGTCCTCTTTGGGATCTTTTGATTTTGTCCTCTTTGGGATCTTTTCCTTACTTTAGGGGCAACACTCTATATATTACAAGAAGTATAGAAGATCTTTCACACTTACAAAAGTAGTCAAATCATAAAGAAGATGTAGCTATCATGATGTATGCAATGTATGCTTCTGCCAGTGTAGCGGGAACATGTATGACATGAAGATCAAGTCATGAGAAGATGGATGTTGCATGGCAATGTATCTCGGAAAGGCTATGGAAATGCCTTGATAGGTAGGTATGGTGGCTGTTTTGAGGAATGATATAAGGAGGTTTATGATGACAGAGCGTATCATGCCAAGGGTTTGGATGTACCGGCGAAGGTGGACACCAACTCTCGGAGTGAGAAGAAGGCAATGCACGGCACGGGAGAGGCTAGCAAAATATGGGACGGTGGAAGTGTCAACTTTCAATACTTACATTAGTCCGAAGAACTCATGCACTTATTATCGGTAACTCTCAATCTAATAAGGAGGTTCACAAAGAGACAAGTACCCCGAGGAGGAGTGTATGGGGGTTTGGTTATCCTTGCGCATCCTCGACTCATGGTACGTGAGTGTACTCTAATATTCGACCCCTCAGAAGAGTAGTGATCCATCTAGCAGATAGAGTTCTCAACTAATTTGTAGGTTTTGAAAATAGACACGGATTGCCCAAAATACGACACCTATCACTAATAGGCTAGAGCTCTTGACACCAAAAGTTAAAACATTACTCACATCAATACCTCAAAACCATTGCAAGTTACTACTAAAATTAAATAGCAACCTCAATTACCTACTTTCAAGACAAGACACAACTCAGTGCAACAACCAACTCTCTTTAACAAGATAAACATGAAAAATAAAGAGAGTTCCAGCAACAAACTAAACAAAATCCAAGGCTCTTGCTAAAGACAAACTAAAACTAAAACTAAACATGGCAGTAGCTATGAAAAGGTAAAGAACACACAACAGAGAAAGATAGGCATGAAAAGTTCTATGATGTGTTCTAGATTTTGAAAGTGGAGTGTGTTTCTCTCCCACACAAAGTAAGACGGGATCTAACTTGTTATGAACAGCAAGCAAAGCTAAAGAAAACTAAAAATAAAACCTAAGAGCGAGATGCTCCAAGCATAGCACATAACACATGAAGTGATAAAAATATAGTGAGACGAAGGACGAACTGATGATTGTTGATGGAGAAGGGGATGCACGGGGGCATCCCCAAGCTTAGACGCTTGAGTCTCCTTGACTATTTATTGGGGATGCATGGGGGCATCCCCAAGCTTGAGCGCTTGACACTCCTGGATCTTCTTTCATCATCTTCCATCGCACACTTGAAAACTCCCTTCATACATAACTCATCATAAGTTGATTAGAGAGGTTAGCACCCTTAATAAATAATTTTTCCCTACTGGATATAAGGATATTCTTTAAGAGCTACTGTTTCTCAAGATTTCCAAAAGGTTTTTGCAAAGAAAAAGCAAGCTTAAGGTTTGCAAAAGTTAGGAGAGACAAAACGTGGCAGAATCTATGAAAAACAGAACAACAGGTAGTAAAGAATTTTTTAGGGGTACTTCTGCAACTCAGATCAAAAAACTCAGAACATACGAAAGTTCCGTGATTGTATAGAGCACGCTGTGTAAAAAATTCAACTCAAAAGATGAAATGGGATTTTTCTATGATTTTTCCCGTCACGAGGACAGAATCTGTTTTCTGGACAGCATGTCACAACTTTCACTTCCCTTGTCATATGAGGCTATAACTTGGCACAAAGCTTGAAAATAAAGATACAATGATGTTGCTACAGTAGTAACAATCATCAAGACCACTAAAAACAGAAATTAAAAACTCAAAGTAAAGATAACAAGGGTTGTCTCCCTAGAGCTCTTTCTTTATAGCCATAAAGATAGGCTTAAGATTTTAATGATGCTCTCGTAGGAATAAGAGTTGAAGAACAAAAGAGAGCATGAAGAAGCAAATACCAAGAACATTTAAGCCTAACATGCTTCCTATGCAAAGGGATCTTGTAGAGAAATAACTCATGGGAGCATAAAGATATTAGCATAGGAAGCCAAAATAAGTGCAACTTCAAAACCTTCAACATAAAGAGAGGGAACTTGATATTATTGAAATATCTATAAGCATATGTTCCCCTATCATAATAATTTTCAGTGGGATCATGAATAAACTCAACAATATAAGTATCACATAAAAAATTCTTATCATGATCCACAAGCATAGAAAAATTATTACTCTCCACATAAGCAAAATCCTCTGCTAAGTAATAGTGGGAGCAAACTCAAGAAAATAGCTATCACATGAATCTTTCTTATCATGATACACTTCCAAACATTTATTCTTTATAGCATAAGTGTCATCACAATAACCATCATAGATAGGAGGCAAAGTATCATCAAAATAAATTTCCTCATCAAAAATTGGGGGGCTAAAAATATCATATTCATAAAACGTAGCATCCCCAAGCTTATAACTTTGCATATCATTAGCATCAAAGGTATTCAGAGAAGATATACTGGTAACATTGCTACTAACATGAGTGTTGTGCAAATAATGAAGCTCATAGGCTTTTTGATTTTCTCTTCAAACACTTCATGTCCCAACTCAAGGTAAAGCTCATAAAGCTCTTTCATAATATTTTTGTTGTTTTCCATAAGGCCTAACTAGTGAAAATAAAAACAAGAAACGAAAAGATTGAATTGCAGAATCTAAAGATATACCTTCAAGCACTCACCTCCCCGGCAACGGCGCCAGAAATAGCTTGATGTCAATTTCCCTCAAGTGGATGACCTAAGATTTATCGAACTCAGGGAAGTAGAGGTTGAAGATGGTCTCTCTCAAGCAACCCTGCAATTAAGATACAAGAAGTCTCTTGTGTCCCCAACACACCTAATACAACTAGGAGTTGTATAGGTGCACTAGTTCGGCGAAGAGATGGTAAAATATGGGTGATAGGAGTGGTAAAACGAAGTAATATAAATCTTTAATAAAAAGTGCAGCAAAGGAACAAGTGGTAAACGTGAGCACAAACGGTATTGCAATGGTGGAAACAAGGCCTAGACTTCATACTTTCACTAGTGGCAACTCCCAACAACATTAACATAGTCTAATCACATGATATTTCCCATAAAACATGCAATGGAGACGTACTCGGAGGTCATTCCTTTGTGGTCAAGAGAGGACGAGAATTGTGTAGGGCTACAAATGCACACCTCAGAGTTCGTAGTTCTCAATCTATGGATTTCCCAATGTCACCACGGCCATCCAAAGAGAGTACCACAATCACCACAACATATCTAAAGGATAGTCAAAGACTAGCACCAAAAGACTCTCAATCTTCAAGCCACACACAAAAGTGGAAATCACTCATGATAATATTCTTCTAACCCATGTCCAATAGACCGCTGTCACCTTGGTCTCAGAGATTATACTAGATAAGATCAATTGAGTACATCAATCCAATACATGGAGGAAGGGGAAATATCATGTGATCATCCTAGATTAACATAGCCTATGATCACAACAAAGATCACATCATGGGAGAGAGAGAAACCACATAGATCAAGATATAAGCCTTAGCCCCAAGGGGAACTACTCACACATGGACATGGTGAGAGAGAGAGAGAGTTCTTGATGGAGAGGTGCAGCCCGGAGAAGATGAAGGAGATGGCGGCGACGGCGGCCACGACCACGGCCACGGCCACGGCCACGACCCTTTGGGGCAGCGGCCCTTGGCCCCTTCTTCTTCCTTGGAGATGGTGCTGCTGTGGAGATTGATCTCTCCCTCAAGACGGCTGCCAAGGGGGAGGAAATTTCGTGGTGCCCTTTGACCTAGGTTTCCTCTCTTTATATAGACTCTCGGATTCCCGTCATTCAGATTACGTCTTCTGTATTTCGGGGTTTATGGAAGCATCCGAACCCCGATTGGGCCGAATTTTATGTCTAAATCCACCGAATTTTTTTCCCTACAACTTTGTAGTTTTAAGTTTTTCCGTTTTTGGCCGTCTTCTAGCGTTTCCGAGGCGATCTTTAAAACCTGTCTGGTGGGGACAGATTTCGGGAAAGTTAGAGTCCAACTCCTACAAGGCTCCTTTTTGTGATTTTTCCTTTATCCAAGTAATTCCTACACATAAAGTACAAAAACAAGAACTTGTCCACTCTTGCAACCATTAATAGGTTAGTTCCAAAATATGTTATAAAAAGATATGAAAGTGTATCAAAAGCATAGCAATATCACACAAAACATGCATGGAGCAAGCAGAAAGTATAGATACGTTTGGGACGTATCAGCGGTGTGCTGCCGCGGCGCGGCGCTCAAGCTCGTCGGCGCCGATGTCTTCCTCGAGCCGGAAGGCAACTTGGCGCACGCTAGGTGTTCGTCAAAATCACCGCATGGTTCGTTCCGCCGCGCGCGCGCCCATTTTTTTGTTCTTTTTAGATGGTAGAAGTTGTTTCAATTATTTTGCACATATGTAGATGAGTTCATCCTATGATGACTCCGATGATGAGTTCGATATGGAGGAAGATGAGGCCATTTCCATGCCATTGGTTTGGCGAGCCAACAAGAAGCCGAAGATAGGTGGCTCGGTTTTTGGTAGGCAGAAATTGTGGAGGGAACGGATAGAAGGCCACAACAAGTTGATGCGGATGTATTTCAATGACGATGCAACATTTCCCGAGAGCTATTTTCGTCGCCGTTTTCGGATGAGCACCGGTTTGTTCAAGCGCATCGCGGAGGAGGTGGCCAAGTATGATACATACTTTGTGCAGAAGAGGAATGCCGCCGGAGAGCTTGGGCATAGCACCTATCAGAAGGTGACCGCCGCTTTGAGGATGTTGGCATATGGTATACCGGCGGATCTCATTGATGACCACTTGGCCATAGGTGAGAGCACCGCTATCAAGTGTGTCAAGAGGTTTGTTGTGGCCATTGTGCAAGTGTTTGGCGCCACATATTTGAGAGCCCCCAATACCGAGGACACGACTAGGATCTTGGAGGAGAACGCGGCTCGGGGATTTCCCGGAATGCTTGGCTCCATAGATTGCATGCATTGGAGTTGGAAGAATTGTCCGGCGGCATGGCATGGACAATTCAAAGGGCATAAAAAGGATTCCACTATAATCCTTGAAGCGGTGGCCGACCACGAGACTTGGATTTGGCATGCTTTTTTTGGTATGTCCGGGTCTTGCAATGACATCAATGTTCTTCAGAGGTCTCCTCTTATGACAAGGATTGCATTGCGTGAAGGTCCACAAGTGGAGTTTGAAGCAAATGGCCACAAGTACAACTATGGGGACTATCTTGCCGACGGCATCTACCCAAGGTGGCAAACATTTGTGAAGCCGATTAAGAAGCCCAAAGGTAAGAAACAAACCAACTTTCACAATGCACAAGCGTCGGCTAGGAAAGATGTGGAGAGAACATTTGGGATTTTGCAAGCCCAATTTGCTATTGTGAGAGGACCGACTAGATTTTGACACCAAGAGTGTCTTTGGTATATTATGAATGCTTGTGTCATCATGCATAATATGATTATAGAGGATGACCGTGGGAAAGATATAGATCAAACCCACCATTGTGATTTGATGGGTGTGCCCGTGCAAGTTCAACGATCAGAACATAGGGTGGCACGGTTCATGGCCTCTTATCATGCAATCCGGTCCAATGAAACACATGATGAGCTTCAACATGATCTCATCGAGGAGTGGTGGAAATGGTTTGGAGGCCGCTAGTGCCATAATTCATTTGTATGTTTGTTGTATTGTTGTGAAACAATTTGTTGTATTTGTTGGTGAACGGCATCGTTGTATTGTTGTAAAACTATTTGTTGGTGTGTTGTAAAACTATTTGTGCTATTGTTGATGCAAAACTTGTTGTAATAGTTTTTTTAGACAATTTATTGTTCATTTTCCGGTGTTTGTTTGATCTTGTTGAATGTATGTAGCTTGGTGTTTACGCCCGTCGCGCGCTCTATTTTGCAGCGCCTGGTGGAGAAGGTTTTTTGGCCGAGCGCCGCGCGCTGCAAAATAGCGCCTCCGGCTTTGGTCGCTGCAAAATGCCGCGCTGTAGAATAGCGCAGCGCGCTGGATCGCCAACATAAACCGCTGCATTTTGGTGCCTCTGCTGAAGATGCTCTAAGATAAAACACATCTAAGTTATATACTATTGATTTTACATGAAAATTTATTTAGATATATTTTTAATATTTTTTTAAATTTAATTGAAGTTAGATGTGTCCTAGCAAATCCGTTGAAAAATAAAGCTTTGCGAGTTTGAGAACAGAAAAACAGGCAAGCTCGAGGGACATTGCTAGGCCAGCTGGTGTGTTGTGGTGTGGGACACGAACCAAACTTGCTGTATCTGCCCGTGTCCGCCCCTGACTGTATAGCCTGTAGCTGTAGGTCGTTGATCTGGAAACCGGATCTTGATCGGACGGACGGTGTAGGTCCCGGGTCCTGCCTAATTAATCCACACCTCCCCCACCGGTCTCCCAGGCTCCCAGCGCAGCGCCCCCGGTCTCTCTCCCCTCCCCTCCGTGGCCGACTCCCGACTCAGGAGGTCGCCGAATCCTCTCTTCGCCGGCGCCGTAGGAAAAGCGACCGAGATAGATTCCTTCCCAGCGAAGCCGCGCCGCCCCCCACTGCCCTAGCGCGGAGTGGGCCGGCCAGGAGATCCGCCCAGGTGATTCCTTCTCTCGGTGGTACGGATGCCCTAATTTTTTTCTGCGCCTGGATTCTTCTACGAGTTCCTCGTTCGATGCCGCGAGCGACGAAATACATACATAACCTTGGTAATCCCTGAGATTCCTGAATCCATCTAGTTAGCCGTGGATTTGACCCTTGTTTCCGCCGCCAAAAAATACTTGGTTTGAACTGGAGTTATTAGGGTTTGCGCCTGGCGTTGGTAGGTCGCACTGCGCTTTAGCGTGCGCGCAAGTATGTGCACGATGGGTGGGTCTGCCCGGGCTTAGGGAATCTGGGAACTGTCGCTCTTAGCATCAATAGTGACGGCAATGTCTTTGGTCCTCATGTTCATGTGTTTCCCTGCGTGTTTTTATTTATTTATTTCGATGCCATATGCCATATGGTAGTGGAAACTTTCGAAGTAGTCGGATTCTGATGCCCTCTGGTGATGGTTGCAGGCCATTGTCCAGATGAGTTCGAAGAAGGTTCCGTTCAATCGGCATAAGGAGAACGAGGAGGCGAGAAAGAAGGTCAGGGGTTTGAGTCTCTTACACACTTTTTCCTGCGATACTTCTGTTCGCTTGTCGCACTTACTTCTGGTTCATAACTGATATTAACTCTTTGGTACTGTGAAGAGGGAGGAAGATGAAGCCGCACGGGTCTATGCGGAGTTTGTCAAGTCATTCGAGGGTGAAAGCACATCTGGGTCAAAGTTTGTCCGAGGGGGTGTTATTGATCCCAATGCCAAGATGAGACCTGATTCTGAAGGTTAGTGATAGGGGGTTCCATTCTCCTATACTTTGCCATGCTTGCCTTCCACTTTGTAGTTTCAGACTTTCAGTATCAATCATGATGGATATATGCACTGTTTCTTCTATTGCTCCAATTAATCAAGAGGCTGCCTTTTTATTCATTCGGCAATGACAGGTGGAAATTCCAAAGATAGGGGGTCTGTTCCAAAGAAGGGCAGTAGGTAACTGAAATAAATACTTGATTTCTAGAAGATGGTATCCTGTGGCACCACGGCTACATCTTTAGACAGTCATTCGCCGATATACCCGGAATTGAGATTTCAGAGACCAATCATGAGCAGTTTTAAAAACGCCTGATGATATATATATTCTGGCCTATCTTTACTATATATTACAATTATCACTCATGAATTCTTCGTTTATTTACCTTCTGTTGCCAAGTGCTGAATGCATTTAAAATATGTGTGTTCTAAAGAAGAAAATTGTCTTGTCTGGCCATATGAACAGCCATGCCATCTCATTTCATGGTACATAGTGCACCTGCATTTATGCTGTAGTGCAGACTATAGTTGCACTTTCTCAACCGAGCTATTCATTGTTGTGCTGACCTACTGCTCAAGATCTTGATAATGTATTAATGATCACCTGACCTACTGTAGTAGTATCCATGTTGTTTCTATGAAAGTGCAATTAACCACGAGATAACTCTAAATTTGTAAAACATGTATGAAAAATAATTCATTTGCAGTAAATGCTGTATTTGATGGTATTACTGTAATAACTACCAAATGGTTCGAGGTTAGTTGTACTAAGCCCCCTGTAACTTCTGTTATTAGCTAACAATAAAACCAATATTCACATATTTACGTCATAAATAAGATAACCTTTAAAGTCTCATAATTTTGCGAAAAACAAATAATTAAGTTAAACAACTACAATCCATCTTTAGATCCAGTTTCTGTCTAATGTGTCATAGCATTTTGTTAGTTGTGGCAAATGTTTACTCTGATATGAGCTTTCTTTTATATGACTAAAAAAGTGATGCTTTCAACTAATTATATTAGTATTTTATTCATACTTGAAAAAATGTAGGTACTCCTGAACTGCAATGCAGATTGGAGCTTTACTTTGACTTTTGCTTGTCTCGCGTCTCATGGTAGCATAAGTTAAGAATGTTCCGTGGTTTTCCACTAAATCATTGAAGGGAGGGCCTCATAGTATAGATTTAGAATAAACTTAGATTTTCTATATAAACTATATTGGTTTCAAACTTGTGGGGATTGACATGATTTTGAATAGAGAAAGCACACAAATTAGTGAAAGATGAAAGTTTCTAGTTCAATAAGAATGCCCGAAATAGCCTTTTAGAGAATAAATTAGGTTATTTTTTTGTTCAATTACTCAAATGTCCTTTTGCTGTTGCTGACTTGCTGTTATCTATAACCCCATGACATGTAGTGTACAAATGGTATTCGAGGTAGTAACTTCTGAGCGTAATACATACCTCATACATAGCATATCTTTATCCAGGTATGTTCCATCTTTTGTGCCACCCTCATTTGGGAGAGAACCAGAGAAAAAGGTTTGTCACTGACGTTATTCTCATGATTGCCTCTGTAGTCAGTATGGTTCTTTGGTTGATTATTTCCTTGACCTGCAGAAGGAAGATGAGCGGCCAAAAGAAAAGGAAAAAGGAAAGCAACGGGCAATAGATACTGTCATGGAGGAATTGAAGTTGGAGAAAGAGCTCCGAGAAAGGCGTAATCAAGAACGTAGCAGTCGACATGGTGACACCTCCGTGGTAGGTTTCGTTTTAGTATATCTTGGAGTGGACCATTTGGTTCTTTCTATTAGATGTAGTATGAAATAAATCATTGCGTAATTTTGATTATATGCTACTTCCTCCGTTTCATATTAATTGTCGCTAAAATGGATGTATCTAGCACTGAAATACGTCTATATACATCCATTTCAGCGACAGTTAATATGGGATGGAGGGAGTAAAATATTCCCTGCTGCGCAGCTAGAATGTGAAACTAAATCCTGTCTGCCAACTTTGAGAAACATTTTGTTCAACACGTTTGGAGCTGATGGATAAATTTTGTGATTGATTCCCATATCCCTTTCAGAATCTTTGTAGTTTGTCCTTGTATATGGTATACTGATGCTTGAAGCCATTTCCTGCAGCCCTCTAGCCGTTTTGATGAACTACCAGATGAATTTGATCCCACTGGGAGACTGCCAGGATCATTTGATGATGGGGATCCGCAAACAACAAATTTATATGTTGGCAATCTTTCTCCTAAGGTTGATTTCTCCCCTATGTGTTCTGTCTAGACATAATTTTAAGTGTACATGCATCATGGTTAGCTTAACTGTGTAATATAAACTGTATGCTGTTAGGTGGATGAGAATTTTCTTCTGCGGACATTTGGTCGGTTTGGACCTATTGCGAGTGTCAAGATCATGTGGCCTCGAACAGAAGAAGAACGCAAAAGGCAAAGGCATTGTGGCTTTGTTGCATTCATGAATAGAGCAGAAGGACAGGCAGCCAAGGATGAAATGCAAGGTTACTGCACACTTCCATATAGTGGCGATCATGTTATATGACCTTGAAGCCTATTCATACTTTCGGAGTACTACTTGTATTCCTGCTTTCAGTTTACTGATTTATTTATCTCAGGTGTTGTTGTGTATGACTATGAGCTGAAGATTGGGTGGGGCAAGTCTGTTGCTCTTCCATCACAAGCACTTCCTGCTCCTCCTCCAGGACACATGGCAATCAGAAACAAGGAGGTTGATTCTTTCATCCCAAAGTTTCTATGTGCACCTATCTATTGTAACTTGTCTGGAAGTTGTGATTAGGCTGCATGTTTTTGGTGTTTCCTGTCAGTTGTTGATGGCATTTTGTATTTCTATGTTATACAGGGTGGTACTGTCATCATATCTGGTCCTGGAGGTCCACCTGTTGCATCTGTTACACCACAAATCTCAGAGCTGGTTGGTCACTTTTTTGTTTTTTTTACAAATGCATCTGTCCTTGTGCTGTTATTGGCCTTGCTATCCATGCCATCATTACAATAAAGCAGTATTGTTGAATTTTTTTCCATGTCTTTCATTGAGACTTTTTGAAGGATGCAGAATGGTTCATAATTCATACTAGTTCATTATATCATTTGAGTTTTTTTCCCAGGAAACATAAGTGCTTGAATTGTATAGAACGAGGGAAAATTCTAAGTTCCCCTGTTGCGTACAAATTAATTTATGAAATATCTTTTCGTTTGTTCTCAGTGTTGCATCAGTTTTGTAGACCTTTCACATGTATTCATCACCAGAGATAATGATTAAATACATCCTAATGACTACCAGCAAAAGAATCCAGTCTGAAAAAAATGTGAATTTGAATGGTTGAATAGTAATGCCCTTGTCAAATTTAAGTTCTGATTTAAATTTTTATACATATTGGAACCATTTGTGAGAAAAATAGTTCCTCCCAAGGGATTTACTGGTTATGAATTTTTGAAACCTTTTTTTACCAGCATTGTTTTGTTTGTGAGTTTGCCGCTATGTTCTGTAGTATTTCGGTAGCCTAGATATAACCCAATAAGTTTTGCATCGATAAGGATGTTGGCATGTTAGTTTTGTAGTCAAATATCCTTATGTAATTTCACTTTGCTGATTCATTTGGTTTAACAGGTGCTTACTCCAAATGTTCCTGATATAATGGTTGCTCCGCCAGATGATTCACATCTTCGGCATGTGATTGATACAATGGCTCTGCATGTACTTGATGGTGGATGTGCCTTTGAACAAGCTATAATGGAAAGAGGACGAGGAAAATCATTATTTAATTTCTTGTTTGATCTTAAATCAAAAGAACATACATACTATGTTTGGCGGTTATACTCATTCGCTCAGGTATCCACTGTTTTGTACCGCTACATTTTCAATGTTATCTTCTCTATGATCTCATCTAGCTATAGAAGATTGTCAAAGTTCTGTTCATTCAATTTCCTTGTATTTTCTTGATGTGGTGATAATAAAGCTGTCTGTATGTGCTACACAGATGCATATTTTTTGTCAATTGACTAGTGTATGTTTTACAAAGAGAAAACTTAGTAATTGGTCCAAATGAATAATTATTTAGTTCAACGAAATTTATGTTCTTTGACCTTCTGAGTATGCACTGATCAACTTGTTCCATTATCGTAACCGTGATTTGGTTACGATATCTTTTGGGTTTCAGCTCTAGCCTACCCCAACTTGTTTGGGACTGACAGGCTTTGTTGTTGTTGTTGTTGTTGTACTAATGTTTCACTTGAAAAATAAGACCGTTTTAGAAACCAGACACATGTGTTTTTACATATGCAAACCACATATATGAGCTATAGTTATATGGGGATCACTCTACCGTTATGACACTAATATTTAACTGCTTCTGATATTGGAACACAGGGTGATACTTTACAACGATGGCGAACAGAACCATTTATCATGATTACAGGAAGTGGAAGGTAATAGGGGTGCACAATGCTGTTATGTGTTGGTAACCGTGTTTATCGATGATCTGGTGACAATTTTGTATCAAATATGTTTTAGATGGGTTCCACCTGCTTTGTCATCCAGCCGAAGTCCTGATCGTGAAAAAGAATCTACTTTTGCAGCTGGTAGAACCAGGGTAAGGTTTGGTTGGACCTTGGCAGATGCTCTTTTTTACTTTGCCTTCTTTTAGATGGTGTCCATTACACGATTAATTTGTGTTCCATTATCCAGCGCATTGAAGTGGAGCGCACATTGACTGATACACAACGTGATGAATTCGAGGACATGCTGCGTGCATTGACATTAGAGAGAAGTCAGATAAGGGCGGCTATGGGATTTGCATTGGATAATGCCGATGCTGCTGGAGAGGTAACACCTGCCTTGCACATTTGACTTTTTGCCTTTAATTAAGTATATAGCTTATATGATTATGAATTGGTTATTGTTTTGCTTGATTTTAGCATACTTGTCCTGTTAATACCCCTTTCTTGTTATTACTTGTGACCACTCTGAGATTAGCTAATAGCTTGATCATTATGAGTGAACTTCTAGGTCATAGCTGAAGGCATTCATGTGGTTGTACTATGCAAGTTTGCATGAACTCTGATTGAAACTTTTGATGAGACCTAATGTATGTCTAAGTAGAGTAAACATTTTAATACATATAGTGATACATTTTGGCTATCAGGACCATCTGGCTGTATATATAACTGTACATGTCTTATTCTCTGCTTGGTGTCATTTATTTGTCGTGAACTAAACTTCAGAGGCTACTGCATATTGTTTTGTCTTCATATTTCATGAGAATAATTGGTTTTTGTCTTGTATAGATCGTCGAGGTTCTTTCAGAATCGTTGACACTTAAGGAGACACCTATCCCAACTAAAGTTGCACGGCTTATGTTAGTGTCAGACATCCTTCATAACAGTAGTGCTCCTGTTAAGAATGCCTCCGCATTTCGAACCAAGTTTGAGGCTGCTATACCTGATGTCATGGAGAGCTTCAATGACTTGTATTGCAGTATCACAGGAAGGATTACTGCTGAAGCTCTGAAGGTAATGTTGCTATATTTCTTGAGTAGTAGAGATCAACTGTTTTCTTTGATGATCTTACTAATAGTTCGTTTATTTTTTCTGCAGGAGAGGGTTTTGAAAGTTCTACAAGTATGGGCAGACTGGTTCCTGTTTTCTGATGCATATCTGAATGGGCTAAAAGCTACCTTTCTTAGACCAGGCAACTCTGGGGTCACCTCGTTCCACTCTCTATGTGGCGATGCACCAGAAATTGAAAAGAAAACTAGCTCCGAGGATAATAATGGATTTAGGCTTGATGAAGATGGTGCCCTGGCCACAGGAAAGGCGGCGGCGACTAAGGAGTTGTTGGGTCTTCCAGTTGCTGAACTTGAACGTCGTTGTAGACATAATGGCCTCTCATTATGCGGTGGTAAAGAGATGATGGTTGCCAGACTGCTCAGCTTGGAGGAGGCTGAGAAGGAGCAAGTATATCAGAAAGATGTCGCCATGAAATATGCACAAGGAGAACCTCATAGAACTGGAAGAGAGGATGTTGGTTTGAATGCTCGTAGTGCCTCAAGACTTGGAGAAGGTACTGGTGACAGTGAATCAGATATGCTGGGGCTCTCTCGTTACAGTATGCAAACAGGCCAAAGACGCTCTAGAGAGTCCGCATCTGCTGAACCCGAACAAGTTCCGAGCAAGAAGCAGAAAGCTGATCCCATTTTGCCAGCTTCGAAATGGAACCGAGAGGACGATGACTACGATGAAGATAGAAGAAAGGGTCAAGGATTGGGATTAAGCTATTCATCTGGAAGTGATATTGCTGGTGATTCTGGGAAAGTGGACACAGCAGAAATTAGTACCGATCAGGCAATTCATCATCCAGATACAATTGTTGATGAAGAGCATAGGTACACCCCTGCCCCTCCCAAACTAATGTTTAACGCTTCTGCTGTTTCATGTTCTTTTTTACTTACAGTGGCAATGCCTTTTTGATCTGCAGGCAGAAGCTAAGGCAGATTGAGATTGCTGTAATGCAGTATCGTGAATCTCTTGAGGAGAAGGGTTTGCGTAACACGGAGGAGATTGAGAGGAAGGTTGCCAGCCACCATAGGCGTCTTCAATCTGATTATGGTTTGTCTTCAATAGACGGTGCAAATAACAGGCGGTCTTCTGGTATGTAAGAGCAATGCTCCACACATCAATTTACTTTCTTATTTTTTAGCTAGCGTAGTAATTTATCTGTCAATGGTAACTGCCTGCTGCAACTCTGAACTTTTAGTTATTCTGGTGCGTATTTCTTAAGATAAAACATTATTGTGTTTTCCAGAGCGGAAAGAAAGGACGGACGATGCACGTGATTCTTCAAGGAAGCAGCCTCGCAGCCGAAGTAGGAGCCATAGTCCTTCAAGGAAGTCATCATCACTTGATAGAGACCGAGAGTACAATCGCAACAGAGGCAGATTGCATGGTAATGATGTCGGGAGAGACAGGGCACATGAGAAAAGCTCGGGACGAGGGAAGGATGATCACCACGATAGGAGCAGCAGAGACCGGGAAAAGGACAGGAGAACTGGAAGGTGATTGGATCTTGAAGATCTCTGTACTGTGCGCGATGTTAGAGCAAGATAACATATGAGCTGGGCTGCATCAGTTGATGTAAACACCTAAATGCTATGCATTGGGCTCCAGGAACCTGTTTGTAATGGGGTCAGTTTTGAGGATTGTAGTGGTGCTTCTCAATCAAGTTCTCATAGAGGAACTGCTTTTTTTGTAGTTTCAAGAACAGAAGTAGCTTTGTCAAACATCAAATGTTGAGCAAGTGCATTCTTGTAGTGGCATGAATGAATGCAATGGCGCCCATTGGTCATGGACCGCAGCTAATGAACTTCTATGGCATTGGTTGAAAGTTTATGGATTTGCTGTGATAAGGTTGTTTACTTAGTGCCTGTTCGGAGTCCCTTTGCTCCACAACTCCACGCCTGGAGCGAGCGGAGCTGAGCTGAACACTACAACTCCTGGGAGTCAGCTGAGCGGCGCGATCTGCAGTTTTTTTTTTGAGGGTCGGAGCGATCTGCAGTTGGAAATCACGGAGGGAGGAAAGAGGTGTTCCGCAGATCCTAGAAGCGAAGTTCATTAAACTTACGGAAGACTGCCACTGTACCTGTTCATTCTAGTTATGTATTATATACAAGTGTGTGTAAATCTCACTTACCGAAATCTTTTTTTTCAAGGATACGTCATTCCATGAATGACGTGAATGACGTATCAGTCTCATAGAAGGCAACACTAAGCAAATGTTTTACATGCTAGTTAACAACACCACGGTTAACATGGCCAGAGACACCACCTAACGACTACTCGCTAGCGGAATGAGATCGCCTCGGAACCCGGGCACCTTTCTTCCAAGATGGAGCTCGCGGTCACATGAGTGTGCATGCATGCATGCCATGACCACGCACCAAGGTTCACCAAACGAGCACACGTGGACCGCATCATGGATCACTGTCGATCCGGACACCTCCTGTTTTCCACTTGTGTGCGCGCTCGTGACCGACTCCCGGCCAGCCTGATCGGGAGCGTCTCGTCCTCTTGAAGCAAACCCGCTGCTCGCCAATTATCTCCTTCGGTGTAAATTAGCTGAAGGACCTTGTCAGCCGAAGGCGTTGCGGTGCTTTCACAAAGTCCAAAAGGCCAAGGAAATCGCCGTCCATACCTCTTTCTTACGCGCGCGCGACGGGTGCACGGAGGTCCACCAGGTGCGCATCGAATTTAACAAAATCTCAGTCAAATGATAGAACATGTAAAAAGAAAGAAAACGTTTTTGTGCATGAATCTTTACACGCAATTTGACGAATATAGCATCAATTGAAACTTGAGATTTAGCAATCCCCATTACGCATTGGTCACCTCTTCTATCCCAGCATGGACCACTGACAAGGTATTGGGCTTTCAGCCCAACTCATGAACCGGAGCGGAGCGAACAAGCCAACAAGCCAAACATTTTCTTGGCTTGCACCATCGATCAAAGAGTGTGAACTCGCTCGAAGGAGCTGAAGCAGAGGATTTTGTGGAGCCTGTGGATTACTGATATGGAGTTCAGGTTAGAACTAAGCATTGGTCGTGTTGAGCCCTCTGTGGCATGCACGCGTGCTTCCACTCCACTTTGACAACTTGGTAAGGTTGCGCTTGTATCATCGTGTTTCTAAAGTGAAGCAAGATTGAAGTCGCCCGTGTGCTCAATCAAAACATATCAAAGCGAAGATTTGTAAATATCTTTTCAAGAGGGCATTTAGCTTCAGTGTCGAAGTTAAAACTTTGGGGTATAAATTCCTTGCCGAGTTGGGAGACTTTCCCCTCAACTTATTCAATGTGTGACTTTGTTTTTAAATTTGATCGTTACCATGTGATCAACATGTTTGTGGGTGCACTCTTTTCCAACAATCATATTAACCCATTCAAATTTTTTGCCGGTTATAAATAACCTTTTTTAATGGATAATAACCCCTGCGCACAATGTGGATGGCTATCTTAGAACTCAATGAGAAATAATGATGTAAACAAATCCAGTAAATCTTTATTGATGATAAGTACATCTATTTATAGAGTCATTACAAATGACACCAATTGAAAATATGTCTGTTCGAGGAGGCATGAGGAACCGACGTCAGTTTTCATATGGTAACCGCCATCTATTCCTTAAGTACAGATTAATAGGATTAATTAAATCCTAACACTCTGCTTAATCCATGCTTGTTAATGTAGCAACATCATATTGAAAGATAGCTCCTCCAAAAATCCAGTTGGCAAACTGTGAGGAGGTGGTCATCACCACCGTATGAAGGGGCCCATTTGTGTTCGTGGTGGTCGTGACCTGTGGTTTTTTTATAACACACACCCTTCATTAATTAAGCAAAGTGTACAACCTCAGAAGCAATAAAACGAAGGATACAGTCAGGTGGCACAAGGGGCCAACACTGAGACAAAGAACCCAGCCTGGCCAGCACATGCGCTGCCGAGTTCGCCTTCCTACCTGGCCACGTGATTTTATGTGATACCTAGGAAGCCAGGAGCGCCTTAATCTGTTCCACAAGAGGGCCATTTGCTGAGCGATTTTTGCACTTATCCTTGATCATAAGAATAGCAGCTTGACAGTCCAACTCCACATGGATTTTCTGAATCCCCATAGTTGTCGCGAACTGGATTGCCTCTTTGCACGCCAGGAGTTTAGCCCTCTCAGGGTTCGCCGCCGTGGGGGGAAGAAAGCACATGCTCCACCTCTGTAAGCTCCCATGTCATCCATGAGAACACAACCACCACCCTCATCTTGGCCCTCCTTGCTCATGGCACCATCGACATTAAACTTGATCCATCCCTCCTCTGGAGGAGTCCAGCGGTGAGGAGCCGCCGCCATGCTAGGCTGAGAGTTGGACTGCAGCTGTTCCCTTGCAACCTTCCATTCTCCATGAAAAAAGTTACTGTCCGGGCAACCTCCGTAGCCTCAGCAATCCGCCTCCCATCACGAGCATCATTTCTGTCAAGCCAAAGGGAATAAACCCCCTGGATCATAAGAGCTTTTTGATCATCCGCCGCCGTTGCAAACCAGATGAGCAACCATGTTGAGAGGAGGCCCTAGGCACTAGCAGAAACAGGTGGGAGCGCCACCACCGTACCCAATATCGAGCGAATCTCCTTCCAAAACAACAGAGAATGGGGGCACCCCCAAAACCTATGAAAGATTGTCTCATCCCGGCCACAAGAGATGCATAACACACCTTGCTTGATCGCTCTCTTCCTAAGCTGTTCACCAACAACGAGACCATTAAGACACGACATGTGAATGTTTGCTTTTCTCGGGGCGTCAGAATCCCAAAGTGACAGCCACGCCTTGTGGCTCGCCACACCCGAAGATGCACCCGGCTGTCTAGAGCACACCTTATTCCTGTCCATGCATAGATGGTATCCAGACCTGACTGAAAACTGTCCGAATTTAGTGAAATTTCAAGCCAAGTAGTATGCAGTACCAGGTCCTTCAATTGCAATTTGCTGGATATCAAGGCAGTCATCAGGGGAGAACAAATCCTCCAGCTTAGAGGCATCCCAAGACACCCCATTCTCAGTCAGGAGATCAGAGACATGAGTCACTCCCGGGACATACTCTTGGCCTAAAGGGCGCGTGCAGCCACGCCTAGGAATCCTGAAAGGACGTGGATGTTGCATAGAGGGGGGGGGGGTGAATAGGCTCTTAAAATAATTACGGTTTAGGCTTGAACAAATGTGGAATAAAACTTACATTTTAATTTGCCAAGCAAGAACCTAAATAAGCTAGGCTCAACTATGTGCACCAATAACTTAACTAAGCAAGATAAACAACTATGTGATAGCAATATATATAACAAGAACACTATGGCTATCACAAAGTAAGTGCACAAGTAAATAGGTTGAATAGATGTGCAACTAGGTGAGAATCCTATGGGACAAGAAATGCAACAATAATATGAGAAAGCACAAGATAAACAAGGTAATAAGCTTGCTCAAAGTAAGGGTAGAGATAACTGCAAGTGGAGCCAATGAAGACAAGGATGTGTTACCGAAGTTCCTTCTCTTGCGAGAAGTACGTCTCTGTTTGGAGAGGGTGTGGATCACAATGCTCACACGAAGGCAACCTAGGGCCACCCTATTCTCCTCACGCCCTCACCAATGCGAGACGCCGTGATTCCACTATGGGACACTTGAGGGCGGTCACCGAACCCGTACAAATGGCGAACCTTGGGGGCGGTTACCGAACCCGTACAAATGCTCAGGGCAATATCCACAACCGAATTGGAGGCTCCCGTAGCATCCCAAAGCTTTACACCATAATGATTGAGCTCCGCAACAACAACAAGCCTATAAGGGCCAACACACCCATAAGTAACAAGCTCGAGTGCCAACTGCCAATGCACTCGAGAGAACAATCTTCTCAACTTCACTTACCACTACAAAGAATCCTCGGAGAGAACTCAAACCGATGCACCAAAGCAATGGCAAGAGCACACGAAGTGCTCAAGTCCCCCACTCTCAAATCCCACCAAAGCAACAAAAGCTATGGAGGAATATGAGAGGAAGAACAAGGAGAACACCAAGAACTCCAAGATCTAGGTCCACAAGGTTCCCCTCACTTAGAGGAGATATGACTTGGTAGAGAATGTAGATCTAGATCCTCTCTCTATTTTCCCTAAAAAAGGAGCAAGAATCATGGGAGGAATAGAGAGATCTCAAGCTAGAAGAGTTCAATAATGGAGGTGAAAAAGAGCTCAAGAACATTAGGGACAATGGGTAAGAAGACCCCTTTTTATAGGTCCCCACGAATCCAACCGTTATGTGCAGTTTTCTACGTCACAAGCGGTACTACCAATATTAACATTCGTGCTACCACCGCTCAGGTATAGAAAGATTGCGGAAGTAGCAAGCGGTAGTACCGCTGGAGCGGTACTACCGCTCTTTCGGGCGGTAGTACCCGAGCGGTACTACCTCTCAGGAAAAAAATAGCACGGCCAAAACAAGCATAACTTTGCCATACGAAATCCAATTTTGATGATCTGGGCTTGTTTTGAAGTTATGGAAAAGCTCAAGGTCCTAACATAGAGAACCACCCAAGATCCACAAAAATAAATGCTGAAAATCATGGAAAGGTTAAAATGCCAACAAGGTAGAAGGTGAAACCTTCAAAAGATAAGAACCAAAAAAAACACCAACATCGAAAACATAAAAGTAGATGCATATGAAATCCGTTTTCGATGGGGAAGAGATTGTAATGAATACGAACTCAAGCTCCAAAACTCACAAAGAGAAAAGCCAAACAAGAACCAATAAGGATGATTCCAAGGGTGCAAAAGGTTTGAGCTCTCCACGAACAATGTGGCCTAGCCAATAACCGGTCTCCTATCTACCACCATGAGACCGGTAAACTAGAAACCTATAAAGGTCAAACCTTTGTCTTGCGCATAATACACTTGATCGAGCTTGATGATGACGATCATGCCCGCCTCAAGTTGGAACACCTTTCTTGGTTGCGCCGGCTCGATGAAGACTAGTAGATTTATCCCCCATACTGCATTATGGCTGAGTCTCTTTTAGGCACATCTTCTCAAGACCATTATCACCTAATGGTAGGCAAGCTCCAAGCATATGATATCTTCATGATGCTCCTTTTGAACTTGCACACAACAACCTTGATGGCCATCACCACTTGATGCCATCCTCTCTCTCGGGCTATATGAAATCTTCCTTTTGAAGCAAGCCCATGGAAAGATTCCTATCCCCTCATAGAAACACCACACACATGGATCATGGGTTAATACAAAAAGCATAATGGACAATGCTTACCGTACCGTGAGATCACATGATCCCACAAGGTACATATTCTATACTTTGTGTGTTGATCAACTTGATTCCATTATTCACACTTTGTCTTGATCAACCATGATTCTTTCCAACACTCCTCATTAAGATGACGTCTTGAAGGTAAACACGAATGTTCACACAACCTCCTTCTTCAAGACATGCTTGCAATATGCTCAACTCTCACATGACCAATCTTTGGGTAACTCCATGAATAACACCTTGGTCATCACATGATCTTCTCCTTTCAACCTTGAAGCCAACATATGATCTTCAAGCACTGCCTATGGACAAACCTTAAAGTATAACTCAAGCAAACCATTAGTCCATAGGGATTGTCATCTATTACGAAAACCAAACATGAGGGCACATGCCCTTTCAAATCCATTGATAATGGTGGATTTTAACCGACGAGCCATCACCAATGCGCCATATCAGTCCCTCTAGGAGCAGTTTTCTGCCATGCAAAAGGCTTCGGAAGGTAAAGGAGCCACCACCCGGGCAAGTGGCATTAAGAATAGAAGTATCGGACCTTCAACACACGAGCACACAGTGATTGGGATTCCATCAGAATTCTCCAAGCATGTTTGGCCAATAATGCCTGATTGTAAGACCTCTGGATCGCGGAAGCCAAGACCTCCACTCCGCTTATGAGTACACATTTTGTCCCATGCTACCTACTGCACCTTACGTTCACCATTTTTTGCACCCCACCAGAATTTTGAAGAGATAGAAGTCAAGTTCCTGCACATCTTCTTCGATAGGTGAAAATAACTCATGGTGTAAGTAGGTGTTGCCTGCAGCACAAACTTAGGGTGTGTTCGGGAGCCCTCCAACTCCTGGCTCCTTCGGCTCCAACTCTGGAGTTTGACCGAACGATTAAATTTCTAGAGTTTAGCGATAGAAGCTGGAGAAGAGCCTAGTGTAATTTTCGAGGATCTGCGGAGCTGGGTATTCCGGACTCTCAACTTCATACGAAAGTGGAGTTGGCTCAGAATTACATGGGCATGCCACCGCCAAGTGAGCCATACCGCTTCGTTTCTTTTCCACGAGCGTACATCCAGCGAGAAACACATCCAGCGGGCGCACAATTGGGCCATATTGGACCAAAATGGGCTGCAGCCCAGGCCAGTGCTAGCGAAAAACGAGAATGTGCAGCCGAACGAATCGCTCGATCGCGGCGCTCCCCTGAGAAGCTGGCGATAGGAAGCTGGCGGTTCAGTTTAGGATTTTGTGGCCAGGGAGGAGTACTAAACACACCCTTAATGAGGACCTCACACGCAACCTTTGATAGCCCCTGCCCTTTTCAAGCATTGACATTTCCATAAGCGCTCTCCTTGACATGCTTGAAGGTACCACCCTTTGACCTTCCAACCAGTGTTGGGAGACCAAGGTATTTTTCAGAGAGAGCCTCCGAATGAATGCCTATGGCTTTCTTAAGACCCGCCTTATCACTCTCCAAGCTGCCCTGCCAAAGAAAATGGATGATTTGTTCAAATTAACTTTCTGCCCAGATGCAACTTCATAGGCAGCCAGAATCTCGCGCAGAGCAGCCAAGTTATCATGAGAGCCTTCTGTTGGGACCCGAGGTTTGCATATGTAATTCCTGTTACAACACAATCATATGGAGATCCGAGAGCCGTACCCACTTGTCTAAGCAGACAAGGCCAAGCACAAAACACTCTCGGAAAGCATCGAACGTGAGGGGCATCCCATTCAGGCCGGATGATCAACTGAGATGGGTCCTCATCGTCCGCTCACAAGTCTAAATGATTATGGGTGGTGAAATCACATACTCATAGACAAGTCGCCTCAACCACATTATCGATTGAATTATAACACTTACATAAATAGACTCCAGCCCGATCACCTAGTCGGGATCTCGGGCGGGCTCAATCATACAACAAAGTGTGCCACGTGACAGAGTCACGAGCAATCGCATCGCGATGCCCCAAGCTGCGCACATCTAAGGGCCACTTGGTGTATGAAAGACCGCCGACAAGAACTCAACTAAGCTATCGAATCCCACACTAAGACATGCACGTTATAATCATACACGCAACATACATGTCTAGTGTAAACAGCAGGTAACACAACATGAACTCTACAAACTCATAGTTTTATTGCATCTGCTATACAGAGCAGATATAGTAGTGTTACAAGCAGAGATCACATAACTGTGACCCAACATTACATCATACCACAACGGAAGCAAATTATGTCTTAGTAAAGACAAGGTTAACAAATGGCTTAAGAATCCTTTAAGAAAACACAACGACCCTCCAGAGGGACCAGGCTGCTGTCTGGGACTACATTACTTCGTCGGCGTCGAGCTTGAGGGGGAGGCCACCATCAGGTTCAGTGGTCTCGTCTCTAAAACATAGATTAAGCAAACGTGAGTACAAAGTCGTACTCAGCAAGACTTACATCAGAACTATACTACTCATGCTTAGGTATCAAGGTAAAGACAAGTGGGGTTGTAATGCAGAAAGCTTTGACTTGGCTATCCTGTACTACGACTACATAGAGTTGAGATGAGAGACGCACACGAGTCCATCTAATCTTGATCACCACATCAATACACCACCATGGATTCTTCCTCGACTTCCCCACGAGGAAGCAACCCAAAGCACTCACGCTTATCTTGGCAATTTTAGAGTATCCATTTAAGTTGTCTAATAATCAAGTAAAGGTCTCCAAGTAGTCCATAACCACGGACACGGCTATTTGAATAGATCATTACCCTGCAGGGGTGTACGCTTCACACACGTGTCAACACTTACCGCCCGTGACTCGTCATCCTTCAAGCGGATGTCGGACGAGGATAAACACCAAGGCACTTACCTCACAACTCCAACTCTTGTCCAGGGGATCGCCTATCTGAGTATGTACCCCAATCGGGAATCCGGCCGGGGTTTCCGTTCAGGACCCAGACGATGTATGGATGGTCCGACAAGCCCACCTCGACGGATGGAACTGCGCTTGCCTAAAACCGTGCTACAATATGAAATCAAATCGAAGAAACAATAACCCATGCGAATCCTGGACCATAGTTGGGGTGAGTTAATAGGCCAAACGGGGTCCATAGCCCTGCATGTGGAAGTACTCTTGTCTTGGATCACAACACTAGAACTCGGGGCCTAGGGCAGTGTAAATGAGACAACCCACTGTGTACTCCTACACAGCCTCTCATTGTTCACCTTTGTTAGGGTGACTTCACCAACACATTACCATTACATTGCATTGTTCTCTACCATCCCGATACAACACCCAGATGGATCATCTTCATTGCAAACAACTCTAGCATGGCATAGCATAACATGGATGAAGGGCCACATGATGAACACAAACAATCTTGTATCTGCTAGGTTGATGTTTGCTTAATACTGTGGCAGCAATGATAGGTCATGCAAAGGATGGGTTCAACAAGCGGTAGAACGGTAACATGTGAATCACCTAATCATGCATAAGAGAACAAGAGGGAAAATGGGTTTATATAGACATGATCAATGGGGTTTGCTTGCCTTGTTGACGATCACGAGGTGCCACTCTTCAGGGCAGTCGGAAACTACGTCCGGCGATGAATCTATCGAGAAGAGGCAAACACCGAGACAACAAAATATAAATCATACATTGCAATTCACAAACAAGATGCTTAAAATAGCATGGCATGGTACTGATGTGCTCTATGTTCATGTTGCAACATGTTAATTGAAGTTGATTTGAAAAATATCTCCAAATTCAAACTCCAAATGATTATTCAAATTTGTCCAAATTGCATTTGCTACTGTTTGATCTTGGTAAAATATTTTTCATGCATGAAAGTTGCATATTTGGATTTCTTGCATTTTTCTAATAATTTTTCATATATTATTTATTTAATTTGGAGTTATGGTTTAAAAGTTATTGAATTTCTAAGATTTAAACAATTTCTGGAATTTCTGTCAATTAAAAAAATTGATTTATTGCGCCAGGATGACGTCATCATGACGTAGGGGGGTTGACCAGTCATTGTCTCTCGGGTTAATCCCCTTTTTATTTTAATTAAGCATCGGATTAGGGGGTAAGGGCCCCACTGTCAGTGGCTAGGGCTAGGGATTAGGAGGGGGATTAGAAGGGTTAATGGCCCAGGCCGCCGGCGGCTTGACGCCGGCGCCACTGGACGCGGCGGCGCCCGCTGCGGACGGCGGCTCCGGCCACGGATGGCTGCGCCAAGGGCACCGGAGAAAAGCCCTCGAACAAGAGCATCCGGTGGGGCACACGGGAGGAACGAAGGAGGTCGGAGGCCTCACCGGGGACGAGCCCCGCGGCGGCCGGAGTGCTGTTCAATGGCCATGGCGAACCGGGCCACGGGAGGGGCCGGTGGTGGAGGGGAAAGACGGCGAGCCTCACCCTGAGGCCGTAGAGGAGCACAGCGGGGTCGGAGGAGCTGCCCCGGCGTCGAATTTGGCGGCGAAGGCTGGCGGCTTCGCCGAGGTGTCGGGGACGATTGCGTTTGCCTGGGGCCGCCCGGGATCTTGATCTTCAGCGTAGAGGGGCTGCTCGACGTCGCGGATCTCCTAGACACTCAGGCTTGGCGAGGGGTGGCCGGTGGGCACGCAGGTGCACGACGACGGACGACGGTTGCTCTCAGAGCTTCTCGGTGGCGCACAAATTGGGACGGGAGAGAGAAGGAAAAGAAGACCAGGGGGAGGGGAAGGGCTCGGCGTGTCTAGGGGGTCTCCACGACACGAGAAGGGATGCCAGAGCAGGCTGTTGCGTCGCCGGCGTCGAGCGCATGCTCGCCACGTAGTGGCGTGCTCGACTGGCTAGGGAGGAAGACGGGGATGCCCCTGGCGGACTGGGCCGACTTCTGCCCACTTGGGCCAGGTAAGTGGGGCTTTGCCCCTTTTCTTTCTTTTTCTTTTTCTGCTTTTTGTTTTTATTTGTTTTGTATTGGATAAAAAATATCTAGGCATTTTATAAAATTCCCAAAACATTTATGTGGCCTTAAATGGCATATAGCTAACCACTCACAAGTTTTGGATATTTTTGAAATTCAAATAGGATTTTTTATCTAATTTCCAAGCCCTTTTTGGACTTTTTGAATTTTTTTAGAGCATGCAGTGGGACCCACTTCACTTTATATGTGATCATGCTCATTTATAGAGATTTTCAAAAAGTTCAGAAGATTTTTGGAAAAAGATTTTTGTCTGGCCATTTATTTAAATTCTTTTTGAGGCTTTTCCAAATCCCCAATTATTAAACCAAGGAAATTTAAACATGATGACTTAAACCTATAAATAAAAAGCACATACCAAACTAGGGTTGTGACACCTTCCAAGAATACCACGCTGTCATCCACAAAGAGGAGATGTGTAATAGTGGGCCCATGCTCTCAAATTACACACCCTTAATCCGTTGAGTCTCCTGAACATTCTTCAACAGAGTAGAGAAGCCCTCCACACAGAAGACGAATAGATAGGGGAAAGGGGGTCCCCTTGTCTAAGTCCTCTGGAAGGCCGAAACGATTGGGATCATCCACCATTTAATTTAACCTTGAAACCGGCAGACGTCACACACTGCAGTATCATCAAAATCCATTCCTCCGAGAAGCCCAGTCTTGCCATCATTTGTCTTAGGAAAATCCATTCGACACGATCATAAGCCTTCATCATATCAAGTTTAACCGCGCAGAAAGGCTTCTTTCTCTTCCTCATCCTTATGGCATGAACACATTCATATGCAACGAGCGCATTGTCCGTGATCAGTCTCCTAGGAACAATAGCACTCTGATCCTCCAAATTGAGAATATGCAGCACACCCTTCATCCTGTTAGCTAGCACCTTGGCCGCAATATTATAGAGGAGATTACAGAGGCTGATGGGGCGAAACTGGGAAAGCAACTTCGGTGAGTTGACCTTCAGGATCATCACAATGAAAGTGTCATTAAAATTTGAGGGAGAAGCTGAACCCAACAAAAAATCCCTAATAGACGCACACACATCGTCCTTAACCATCGCCCAATGGCATTGGTAAAAGAGTGTCGGTAGTCCATCCGGGGCCCTTTTTTAGGGCCCATCTAAAAGAGGGCACACTTTATCTCGGACTCCGAAATTGGTGCAGTGAGCTTAGGATTAGTCTCTTCCGAGACAAAAGGGGAGATTAGGTCCAGAAGTCGATCTGCATCTGATGCTAGCAAGGAAGTGATATCTGCGCCCCTCGTTGGTTACCCCAAGTGGAAGGTTGAGATGTAGCGTAGCAGAAAATTTCCCTTGGTGAAGATAACAAGGTTTATGTCTCCAGTAGGACTCCAAGATCGACAAGTAGGTGGCAAGAAAACAATGGCGCCGTTTACAACCAAGGGTTGCTTACTTGACCTGGACCTGCACACACAACAAATAACTTTGCTCCCAACGAGTTCAGAGATGTTGTCAATATCTCCGTCCTTGTTGTTTACAAAGGATTAAACGCAAGGGTAGATAGTAGTGATAATGATAGCAACTGAAAGTAAAAGAAGAAAATAAAGTGGAGGTGTAAACAGTGGTGGAAATATGGACCGGGGTCCTATGATGTTCACTAGTGATGTCTCTCTCCCAAAAGACGATAAGAGAGCTAAGTTGGGTAAACAAATTACAGCTGGGCAATTGACAGAATTACAAACTCACCGCAATGCTAATTATGCTAATGGAAAGCTAGAGGCTCAAAAGTATGGGCAGTGCGCTGATACGTCCCAAACGTATCTATAATTTCTGCTTGTTCCATGCACTTTTATGTGACATTGCTACATGTTTTGCTACACTTTCATATCATTTTACACATATTTGGACTAACCTACTAACTCAGTGCACCCAGTGCCAGTTCCTATCTGCTGATGTCTTTAGTTTCAGTGTTTTTTTGCCAATTTAAAATGCCAGAAAAAATCCAGAAAAATCAGAATAAAAATCAGCGTGTAGGAAGCTTCTGGAACCACCGAAGGAGGGCCACCCCTCCCAGGCGGCCAGGGGCGCGGCCCCACTCCTGGCCGCGCCAGGAGGGCGCCTAGGAGGAGGGGCCACCCCCTAGTGCCCCCTTTGACCTATTTTTACCCCTCGTCCAGAAAACCCTCGTAGAAGCCCCCGCATCAAGAATTACCTCTCTGTTCTGCTGCAGCCGTGCTCTAAAGATCGGGAGCACCAGAAACCCCTTCCCGGCACCCTGCCGGAGGGAGGATTGACCTTCGGGAGCCTCTCCACCACCATGGACACCTCCCGGATGTGCCCTGAGTATTCTCCCTTGGACCATGGGTCCATAATCAGTAGCTATGTGATGTCTTCTCTCCACCTTTGTTCTTCAATCTTTAGACCTTGTGAGCTGCCCTACATGATCAAGGCACTTGATACGTCCAAAACGTATCGATAATTTCTGCTTGCTCCATGCATGTTTTGTGTGATATTGCTATGATCTAGATACACTTTCATACAATTTTGATCATATTTGGACTAACCTATTAACTCAGTGCACCCCAGTGCCAGTTCCTGTTTTCTGCTGTTTTTCTATTTCAGTTTTCCCCCATATAAAAAGTGCCAGAAAAATTTGCGAAAATTCAGATAAAAAATCAGCGTGACGGAAGCTTCGAGAAGAGCCCGGGAGGGGCCAGAGGCGATCCAGGAGGGCCAGGCGGCCACCCGGCGCGGCCCCACCCCTGGCCACGCCAGGGGGGCGCCTGGGGCCCCTGGCCCACCTCTGGCTGCCCCCCTTCGCCTATTTATCCCCCGTCACGGGAAAACTCCAGAAGAAGAACCCTATTCCGCGAACTCGCCTCTATTCCACCGCCGCCGCGCTTCCAAGATCGGGAGCACCAGAAGACCTCTTCCCGGCACCTTGCCGGAGGGAGGATTGACCTCCGAGAGTCTCCTCTCCACCATGGATGCTCCCCGGATGTCTTGTGAGTAGTTTTCCTTGGAACATGGGTCCGTGATCAGTAGCTATGTGATGTTCTCCTCCCCTCTTTGATCTTCATTGTTTAGACCTCGTGAGCTGCCCTACATGATCGAGGCACCTTTGTAATATTTCTATAATTTTTATTTTGAGTTTGATCGGATCTGATGGATTATGAGACTATGTTCAGATTGTGATAGAGTAATATATTTGGTTTCTATCTTTTATATTTTTGTTCCTAAGTAATTCTTGCATGTTCTCCGTTGCTGTTTATTGCTTTGGCCAAGTAGTAGGTAGTGACTCCAAGAGGGAGCGTTGTGCTAGATTGTGGGTTCATGCCCCCCCCACGATGACATGCTTGAGTGACAGAAACATGAGTCTAGGGGGTGTGCTGTTGCCACAAGGGGGAAAACAACGGCGCTTGTGAACGCGGTCACAAGGATTGTTTACTTTACGCAAAGTTCTTTTATTGCAGTTGTCTGTTGCTTTGGGTTTACACTTTGGGTGGGGCTCGCAACTTAATACCAGCGAGATGTTCTGGATAGATATCTCAAGGTGGATGATTAGTAGTAGATGCAGATGGATTTCGGTCTACTTATTTTGGCGTACTGCCCGTGCTTTTGAACCTCTTCCTTTCTTTTGTAGCATAGTTAGCATTGCGGTGCGTTCATAATCCTGTCAATTGCCCTTCTGTAATTTCTTTACCTCGCATATCAGTTTTATCGTCTTTTGGGAGAGAGACATCACTAGCGAACATCACGTATCCCGGTCCATATCCTCATTACTGTTTCCAAGCTATCTTTACTTTTCTGCTTTTACTTGCTATCATTATCACTTGTGTTTTACCCTTTGTGAACAACAAGACCGGAGAGATTGACAACCTCTCTGAACTTCGTTGGGAACAAAGTTATCTGTGTCTGTGTGCAGGTCCACGTCAGTCGCGCCGCTGACACCTACTTATCATATCCGGAGTCCTACGGGAGACAAACCTTGGTATCTTCACCGAGGGAAACTCGCTGCTACACTGCATCACGCCTTCCACTTGGGGCTCACCAATGAAGGGCGGGAAGCCGCTAAGCAAGAGAATTTCTGGCGCCGTTGCCGGGGACTCCAAGTGCTAAGATAGGGGAGTTGCACACTACTCTTTACCTTTGTTTTTTAGTCTTGTTAGTTTACCTTTCAGTTTTTACTTTTGTGTCCCTTATCAAAATACCAAAAATACCTACTGATGCTATCTTCACCATGGGTGTGGAACCACCCAAATATGGTAGGATGGACATGTTTCAATTGGACCGTCTTCGATCAATTTGTGCTCGCGCTAAAAACCCAACCGACTTGGTTGAGGGAAAATCATTGGATGAGCATGCTCATTATACGCGGCACCGCCTATCTCAGAAAGGGAAACACTTATGGGATCAAATACATGTTTCTTATTGCCATGCTAAACTTTTGTGCCACATTTATGATTTTACTTGCTGTTCTAATATAGATCATAAACACCTCCCTTTCCAATGTGAGTTTAATGAAAATGAGATCTTATCTTCTTATGCTAAAGGTGTTTATGATTAGTTTGATGTTGAAAAGATTGAAGAGTTTGTTGCTTTTAAAGGTGCCTATGAGATTGCTTCTTTGATTGAAAAGTATCACGATACTATTTTCGAGTCTGAAAACTTTGTAGTTCTTGCTTATTGCTTCGAGAATTATACTTCCAATTCTTATATTGAGGATTTTAAAAATAAAATGTTTGCTGCCAAGAAGAGGCCAATGATTGCTATGATGAGGAATCTTATGATTCCGAGGACTCACTTGATACTTCCCTTTCTGATGATTTTGATACTTGCTTTGTTGATGGCCATGATGCCACTATGGATGATGCCTACGAAGATGAACTTACTATAGTTCCTTATGTTAAGCATGAAACTATTGTTGTTGCACCCACACTTGATTGCCCTATTATCCTTTTGAAATCTCCAACTATTCCGGAGAATTTTGCTCTTATCAAGGCTCAATGTGATGGGTTGCATCTATCTTGTCATGCTAAAAACCGTGTTGAAAACAATACTCGTGTGCTTGTAGGTCATGAACAACATGATTTATGTGATTATATTCTTGATATTGTTCATGATGCTACTGAAAATTACTTTGAGAGAGGAAAGTTTGGTTGTAGAAACTTCCATGTTACAAAAACACCTCTCTTCATGTTGAAAGTTTTGAAGTTATTCTTGTTCTACCTTCCTATGCATGTCACTTTGTGCTTCTTTGATTTATTTTCTTACAAGATGCCTATGCATAGGAAGTGGGTTAGGCTTAAATGTGTTTCACATTTGCTTCTTGATGCTCTCTTTTGCTTCAATTCTTATTCTCTTGTGAGCATCTTTCATAATCTTTAAGCCTAGCTAATGGCTTTAAAGAAGCGCTTTCGGGAGGCAGCCCGCAACGAATTTAGGTTTTTATTTTTGCTTTTGTTGTGTCTTGATGATTGTTATGTGACGCCCCCAAAATCAGACCGTGTACAGTAATCATACACGCAAGGTACACGATCGAGATCAGGGACTCACGGTGAGATATCACAACACAACTCTACAAATAAAATAATACAAGCTGTTTAATACAAGCCAGGGGCCACGAGGGCTCGAATACAACAACTCGAGAGCACAAAGTCAGCGGAAGCAATAGTATCTGAGTACAGACACAAGGATACAAGGTTTCCTTAAGAAGGCTAGCACAAATATCAACAACGATCGAAAAGGCGAGGCCTCCTGCCTGGGAACCTCCAAACTACTCCTAGTCAAAGGGGAACTCGACGTCGTAGAAGGCATCGGGGATCTTCACGTTGCGGTGGTCGGGATCGGGGATCTCCTGCTCCTGGACTCCAACATCGACTGCAGCGGCCGATCAGGCAAAACAAAAAGGGGGGAAATAAAGCAGGTGAGTATCTAGCATACCCGCGAGTCTTACGTCCGCTACTAAGCATTTATGCATTGTATCAAATGGAAAGGGGAGGCTATATATAGTGGACTGCAAGATAGAAGTCAGAGTAAGGATAAGAAGCTAGGCCTATCGAAGACTAGCATCTTCCGACGAGTCTTGCAGCATGAGGTAAGAATCAGCCAACAGTTTAATATAACAGTAATGAAAGTAACAATGCAGCAGAAGTTGCTGCAGCATTGTATAATAATAAGTTGTAAATATAACAATTATATATGCCTCCGAGATCCCCTCCTCGACTTCCCTGCGAGGAAGAGAAACCGGAACCAAAAGTTTAATAGTAGTAGTTTGTAGTAGTAGGCTCTGGCTTCAGCATAAAGCGTCCTGTTACCGTGGACACGGCTATCCGAATAGATTATCATCCCTGCAGGGGCTGCACTACTGTTACCCTGCACGCTCGGATCTCCAGGGTGGCGTAAACCTTGTTAGGGAATGCCCCACCGAGGCTATCCGACACGCCGAGGCCCATCCTACGGCTCATCAGAGAGGTCCCCGCCGGTCTACAGCCCTAAGGGCAAGGGGGTCATGGGCCTATCACCCCTCGCTGTCCGGGTCGTTGTGCGCCAAGTGGATCCAGTGCCGCAGCACGATCCGACCCAACCACAATGCTGAACTAGACGTCTTTCAAAGCTTTCGAACGAGACCACAACGCGGAGGGCCCACACCGTAATCCCACGTGGAGGTAGTGCGTATAGGGCACGTCGACCCACTCAAGTCATCCACCTGAACCGTTAAGTCATTTTATTATTTTCTGTCGGGACAACCGTTATCGTAGCCCCTTATCTGGGTGAGTCGCGGACAACGACAGCAGCCAGGACCACCAGTAACGTCGGTGCCGGCCCTGTCGTCCCACCAACTCGTGCGGTTACCAACAAGGTGAGCCGTCTCCTTACCTTGTCTCGCGTGTGCTCTTGGTAGAGCTCGACTTTCGTACAACAGGAAATCCTTCGGCCACGAACAGTACCAGGCCCGCCGCACACCGGTGGAATACACCTGACCCGTTGTTCCGCTAAGATACCCTGCGCGGGCACCGTTGGGTCACCCGACTCCTTACCTGTAAGGACACCAGTTGATTCGAGTGCCTACCATCAAGTGAAACCAGGAGGAATCACCCTCGATGGTACACTTGAAGAGGTTCAACAAAGACATCAGCGGAATGAACTAAAGAGGAATATTCTCGTATCACCCCGGTGGTGCCGAGACACCAGCGCAATGAACTAAAGAGGAATACCCTCGTATCATCCCAGTGATGCTATGCTACTGAGCCGACGAGAGTGAAATACGAGTCCGTCCACTCGTAAGTCAAACTCGAAGCGACTCGGCAGAGTCTCGCCGTTGTAGGTTCCCTAGGGCGTCTGCATTGATCCGTACCTGTTGCAGTTATAATATTTTGTAATCCGCGTTCACTCACCAGAGTGATCACGGCCCGCTATTCTAAACCTAGCTAACAATGCGCAGGGTTTACTGCTGAATATTATATATATATTTATAAGGCACCATAGGATAAAGGAAGGTACATCAAGGGGCGACAAAAACATGCTATGCAATTGAATAGGATTTTAACGTAGCAGCAGCAGTAACCATGCCTAGTGCAAGAAATGTACGGAAAGATAGGCGATATCTGGGGAAGGAAAATGGCTCTGCTTGCCTGGAAGCTCGCGGTAGAGGTACGGTCGTCGATGAAGTAGTCGATCACAGGGGCATCGGCAGCGGACGTCGAGACTATCGGACAATAAGAGAGGGGGAAGAAACAATAAATACACAGCAATAATAGTAATACAAATTCAATACATGGCAAACGCAGTATTGGCGGTGTTCTAACGCAGTGTTAAGTATTTTAGTCGGCGCAGAAATTTATCCGGGGTTGACTCATCGGTACCGATTATTTACCAGACAGATGATCCGGATGGGAAGGTTCCATGTCTGCAGTGTTTAGATACATCTGGCAGACATGTGGATAGTGGATCCGTGTTAGTTGATCCATTCTGAACAACTTTCATGTTCAGAACATTTTCATCCGGAAAGTTTTACCGGCTCCAGTCATCTGACAGACAGGCGAACCGGAGGAGAAATGTTCCACGTTCGCTATGTTAGAGGGCTGCGGTGGGTATACGGGTGGCGTATCTGTATTCGTTGTATTTTTTTGATCAAGTTTGATGTAGAAATTATATTCATCTCACTTACGGTTTAAAAGATATTAATTTCTATAGTTTAAATCATTTAAAAGCAATTTCTGAATTTATATTAATTCAAAAATAAATGGATAAATACTTTTATACCCAGACTGAGCTAGACACAGTCAATGACATGTGGGGCCAGTGGGGCATAGTCAACAGTTGACCAGTCAAGGTTGACTAGTCAATAGGGTCAAGGTGGGGCCCAGGTGTCATTGTCTCATTTCTGGATTTCTCTGGAATTTGGCTAAGTCTGGGAATTTTTGTCTTAAACATCAATTAGCAGTTTTCGGAAGGCTACGGTTTTGTTTCTACTCCTCCGATGAATTAGTGCCCAACATCAAAGGTTATTAGTTTTAGGTGGTCTTGGATGTGGTACCAGTTTGAACCCTAAAACATTTCATTTACCTAGTTAAAACATTGCCTAAGGAGTGATACAAATTGTTAATTACAGATTACTGTTATTTAAATCAAACTTTGCAAGTTAATAGCTACTGATCTATAGCTCAAATTGGGATACCTCCTATGGATGATTTGCAATATATAAGTTATACTAGCATGCCATGGGTTCAATTTGCATCAAACTTTGCTGTAAATTAGTTATTAATAGCTCCAAAGTAGCTACCAGGATAAACTGTTTTCTGCCATTTTCCTGTTAGCAGAAACTTGCATTTTGTGAATTTCATAGGATTAAATCTTTGTACATTTAGGAGTTGGTCCAATGTAACAATTTGAAGCTTGACACTTATACTCTATGTTAATATCATTTTTGACAACTTTAGAATTTGTTTTGCTCTATTTTTGTTGATGTCCAAAGGGGTACTTAGTAGTGTTAGATACTGTCTAAAAGGGCATTCTTCAGTGGAAAATAACTGCATCGACAGCACACAGCAACACGCACAACAGCAGCACAAGAAGAGCAGTTTGCAGCGGCAGCAGTGCACCGGCGGGCAAGCGCACTGGGCGCGGCCGGCGGGGGCGGCCGGAGCCAGCCGACTGTGCACACCACACACACACACGACACACTACACTCCTAACGCGCACACACACACACACACCACACCATGCACACACGTACAGAACACCCAGGCACACGCAGACACACGACCATGGATGGCCGTGGCCAGCAGCCAGCGGGGGCGTGGCCTCGGGCGAGCAAGCGCACGCGCTGGGCTTGACCGGGCACTGCCAGGGGACGCCAAGCGCAACCGAGCGCGGTCCAGCCATGGCGAACGGCGGCGCCGGCTTCGAACGGGAAAAGCGACTGTAGCGACGGATCGGGACGGGGAACGAGGGGAACCGGAGGAGAGGCTCACCGCGGAGCTCGTGGACATGGCTAGGAGGCGCGGGGTGGCCGTGGTGCGACGAATTCGTCGTCGAGGTGCGATGGCCGTGGCGGAGAAGACGCCTCGATGGCGAGCATACAGGCCGCCCCGACTCAATTCGATGTGCGTAGACGAAGTAGACGAGGACCGCGGTTCTCCTGGACATCCACGCAGCCGCCGGGGAGGAGCATGGCCACACCGACAAGCTTGGCAATGGCGACAGCGGCGGCGGCCTCGCGCGGGGAGAAGAGGGAGTGAGGGATGGGGAAAGTGAGGAAGGCTAGGGTTTCCAGGGGACGAAGGGGGGGGGGTCTTGTGCTCGTCGGTGTCGTCGGATGGCCGCCACGATGACCACGGTGGCCATGGCGGGCATAGATGGCCGCCACGCACTGCCTCCTCCTGTAGCGAGGAAGGAGAAGGCCCTAGGTGGGCTGGGCTTGGCCCAGTGGGCGGTTTTGTCCTGGCCACAAGATAACTCTTTTTCTTTTCTTTTTCTTTTAGGTTTTGTTTTCTTTTCTGTTTTGCGTTTTGTTTGGCAACCAAATGACTTTTATAAAATATGTAACCAATCCCATTATTTGTGTTACACCTAGTTGTATTGCTACAAAAAGTTTGAAGCTAAAATAAATTCATCTGAATTTCATTTAATTATTAAAGGATTAAATTTGACTATTTTGCTACTGTTTGATTTGTTTAAAATGTATAAACAATGTAAATAACTACAATTGATAATTTATCATGACCTAGTGATTATTAGGCATTTTATAAAATTGGTTTCACAATTTTTGGTCAAGGTTTATTTCCACATAGATTTGGAATTTTTATTTGGGTTGAATTTGAATAGGCCATGGTCAAAGGTGATCATCACATGCCTAATCATGGTGACATGGCAACAGTAAAAGTGATTACTGTAGTGTGACAGCCGGGGTGTTACATATTACTACTGTAGCAACACCATTGTATCTTTATTTTTCAGCTTTGTGCCAAGTTATAGCCTCTTACGGCAAGGGAAGTAAAAGTTGTGATATGCTGTCCAGAAAACAGATCCTGTCCTCGTGACCAGAAAAATTCCAGAAAAATCCCAGTTCATCTTTTTGAGATGAAATTTGTACACAGTATGCTCTATACAATTACTAAACTTCCGTATGTTCTGAGTTTTTTAATTTGAGTTGCAGAAGTGCCCCTAAAAAATTCTTTACTATCTGCTGTCCTGTTTTTCACAGATTCTGCCACGTTTTGTCTCTCCTAACTTTTGCAAACCTTAAGCTTGCTTTTTCTTTGAAAAACTTTTTGGCACTCTTGAGAAACAGTAGCTCTTCAAGAATATCTTTATATCCAGTGGAGATTTTTATTTATTTATGAAGGGTACTAACCTCTCTAATCAGCTTATGATGAGTTATGTATGAAGGGAGTTTTCAAGTGTGCGATGGAAGATGATGAAAGAAGATCCAGGAGTGTCAAGCGCTCAAGCTTGGGGATGCCCCCATGCATCCCCAACAAATATTCAAGAATAATCAAGCGTCTAAGCTTGGGGATGCCCCCGTGCATCCCCTTCTCCATCAACAAATCATCAGTTCGTCCTTCGTCTCACTATATTTTTATCACTTCATGAGTTATGTGCTATGCTTGGAGCGTCTCACTCTTAGGTTTTGTTTTCAGTTTTCTTTAGCTTTGCTTGCTATTCATAACAAGTTAGATCCCTTCTTACTTTGTGTGGGAGAGAAACACGCTCCACTTTCAAAATCTAGAACACATCATAGGATTCTTCATGCCTATCTTTTTGTTGTTGTGTGTTCTTTATATTTTCATAGCTACTACCATGTTTAGTTTTAGTCTTAGTTTGTCTTTAGCAAGAGCCTTGGCTTTTGTTTAGTTTGTTGCTGGAACTCTTTTTAGTTTTCATGTTTATCTTGTTAAAGAGAGTTGGTTGTTGCACTGAGTTGTGTCTTGTCTTGAAAGTAGGTAATTGAGGTTGCTATTTAATTCTAGTAGTAACTTGCAATAGTTTTGAGGTATTGTTGTGAGTAATGTTTGAACTTTTGGTGTCAAGATCTCTTGCCTATTAGTGGTAGGTGTCGTATTTTGGGCAATCCGTGTGTATTTTCAAAACCTACAAAACTAGTTGAGAACTCTAGCTACTAGATGGATCACTACTCTTCTGAGGGGTCGAATATCAGAGAACACTCACGTACCATGAGTCGAGGATGCGCAAGGATAACCAAACCCCCATACAATCCTCCTCGGGGTACTTGTCTCTTTGTGAACCTCCTTATTAGAATGAGAGTTACCGATAATAAGTGCATGAGTTCTTCGTACTAATGTAAGTATTGAAAGTTGACACTTCCACCTTCCCATATTTTGCTAGCCTCTCTCGTACCGTGCATTGCCTTCTTCTCACTCCGAGAGTTGGTGTCCACCTTCGCCGGTACATCCAAACCCTTGGCATGATACGCTCTGTCATCATAAGCCTCCTTATATCTTTCCTCAAAACAGCCACCAAACCTACCTATCAAGGCATTTCCATAGCCTTTCTGAGTTATATTGCCATGCAACTTCCACCTCTTCATGACTTGATCTTCATGTCATACATGTTCTTGCTACAATGGCAGCGACATACATTGCATACATCATGATAGTTACATCTTCTTTATGATTTTGAGTACCTTGTAAAGTGTGAAAGATCTCCTTTACCTTCTTGTAAAATAGAGTGTTTCCCTTAAGTTAGGAAAAGATCCCAAAGTGGACACATTAAAAGATCCCAAAGAGGACAAAGGAGAGTTAAATAGAAAGAGCCATTGAGGCCACAAAAAGATACAAGAAAATAGAAAAAGAGAAAAAGTAATAAAAAGAGAGAAAGGGGCAACACTACTATTCTTTTGAGAGATCCACACTAGTACTCCCTTTATATCCTTGTACTCCATAGAGATGATCTTTATACATATAGTTTGGAGAGCTTCCTAGCTCGTATGTACACCCGTTGCATGGCAATCCCTACTCCTCACATCATATCTATCATTTGGCATCTCTTGCCTATGATTGTCCTCATTGATGTGAGCCTTTCTCATCCTTTTTGTCTTCCTCCTCCACCATATTTCTCTCTTTGTCATCCTAAGTGTCAACTTTCGTGCTTACGCTCATCCATTGCATGAGTGCTCAAAATATCGAAAAGGAGTGGATCAAATTGACTTGTACCTGACTAGTGGTCTGGGGACGAGTCAAGATAAGATTCCAAAGAGGACCAAGTGTGAAACTTTAGTAGATTGAGTTCTCAACAAAAATATTTTTTTCTCGTATTCCCTATCCCCCTTCTTGCACGCAAACACCATTTGGAGACATTCGAGTCACGGACAGCGAGAGCTCTTGCACCTTTTGTTCTTTTGTTACTTGTTTCAATGCTAATATAGACTCTTGCATGTTATGACTTGAATTGAATCTCTAACCTTGCTTGCTTTACTTTTCAAAGTTCTTTTATGGTTGCTAGCATGTCACCACAGAAATTATGCTTGTTATCATTTACCCACTCGAGGACGAGCAGGAATTAAGCTTGGGGATGTTGATACGTCCAAAACGTATCGATAATTTCTGCTTGCTCCATGCATGTTTTGTGTGATATTGCTATGATCTAGATACACTTTCATAAATTTTTGATCATATTTGAAATAACCTATTAACTCAGTGCACCCCAGTGCCAGTTCCTGTTTTCTGCTGTTTTTCTATTTCAGTTTTCCCCCATATAAAAAGTGCCAGAAAAATTCGGGAAAATACAGATAAAAAATCAGCGTGACGGAAGCTTCGAGAAGAGCCCGGGAGGGGAAGAGGGGAGCCAAGGGGGCCCAGGCGGCCACCCAGCGCGGCCCCACCCCTGGCCGCGCCAGGGGGGCGCCTGGGGCCCCTGGCCCACCTCTGGCTCCCCCCCTTCGCCTATTTATCCCCCGTCACGGGAAAACTTCAGAAGAAGAACCCTATTCCGCGAACTCGCCTCTATTCCGCCGCCGCCGCGCTTCCAAGATCGGGAGCACCAGAAGACCTCTTCCCAGCACCCTGCCGGAGGGAGGATTGACCTCCGGGAGTCTCCTCTCCACCATGGATGCTCCCCGGATGTCTTGTGAGTAGTTTTCCTTGGACCATGGGTCCGTGATCAGTAGCTATGTGATGTTCTCCTCCCCTCTTTGATCTTCATTGTTTAGACCTCGTGAGCTTCCCTACATGATCGAGGCACCTTTGTAATATTTCTGCAATTGCTATGTTGAGTTTGATCAGATCTGATGGATTATGAGACTATGTTCAGATTGTGATAGAGTAATATATTTGGTTTCTATCTTTTATATTTTTGTTCCTAAGTAATTCTTGCATGTTCTCCGTTGCTGTTTATTGCTTTGGCCAAGTAGTAGGTAGTGACTCCAAGAGGGAGCGTTGTGCTAGATTGTGGGTTCATGCCCCCCCCGATGACATGCTTGAGTGACAGAAACATGAGTCTAGGGGGTGTGCTGTTGCCACAAGGGGGAAAACAACGGTGCTTGTGACCGCGGTCACAAGGATTGTTTACTTTACGCAAAGTTCTTTTATTGCAGTTGTCTGCTGCTTTGGGTTTACACTTTGGGTGGGGCTCGCAACTTAATACCAGCGAGATGTTCTGGATAGATATCTCAAGGTGGATGATTATTAGTAGATGCAGATGGATTTCGGTCTACTTATTTTGGCGTACTGCCCGTGCTTTTGAACCTCTTCCTTTCTTTTGTAGCATAGTTAGCATTGCGGTGCGTTCATAATCCTGTCAATTGCCCTTCTGTAATTTGTTTACCTCGCATAGCAGTTTTATCGTCTTTTGGGAGAGAGACATCACTAGCGAACATCACGTATCCCGGTCCATATCCTCATTACTGTTTCCAAGCTATCTTTACTTTTCTGCTTTTACTTGCTATCATTATCACTTGTGTTTTACCCTTTGTGAACAACAAGACCGGAGAGATTGATAACCTCTCTGAACTTCGTTGGGAACAAAGTTATCTGTGTCTGTGTGCAGGTCCACGTCAGTCGCGCCGCTGACACCTACTTATCATATCTGGAGTCCTACGGGAGACAAACCTTGGTATCTTCACCGAGGGAAACTCGCTGCTACACTGCATCACGCCTTCCACTTGGGGCTCGCCAACGAAGGGCGGGAAGCCGCTAAGCAGCACTTATGTAATTTTTCCTGTTGTTGCTATGCTGAGTTTTCTAGGATCCGATGGATTACGAGATTATGTTAAGATTGTGATGGGTTATATATTTGGTTTACCTTTTATATTTTGTTCTTAGTAATTCTTGCATGTTCTTCGTTGCTGTTTGTTGCTTTGGCCAAGTAGTGGATAGTGACTCCAAGAGGGAGCGTTATGCATGATTGTGGGCTCATGCCCCCCGATGTCTAGCTTGAGTGACAAAAGCATGAGACTAGGGGATGTGCTGTTGCCACCAGGGATAAAACAACGGTACTTGTAACAGCGGCCGCAAGGATTCTTTACCTTACGCATAGATTGTTAATGCAATTGTCTGTTGCTTTTAGTTTACACTTTGGGTGGGGCTCGCAACTTAATACCAGCGAGATGTTCTGGATAGATATCTCAAGGTGGATGATTTGTAGTAGATGCATATGGATTTTAGTTTACTTGTCTTGGCCTACTGCCCATACTATTGAGCACTCTTACTTTCAAGTAGCATAATTAGCATTGCGGTGCGTTTATAATTTTTTCAATTGCCCAGCTATAATTTGTTCACCCATCTTAGTTGTTTATCATCTTTTTGGAGAGAGACATCACTAGTGCACGTTATGGGACCCCGGTCCATATTTCCACCATTGTTTACACCTTCACTTTACTTTACCGTTTTTACTTCTGTTGCAATTATCATTACCACTATCATTATCCCGTGCGTTTGATCCTTTCTGAACGACAAGTCCGGAGGGATTGACAACCCCTCTGTACTCGTTGGGAGCAAAGTTATCTGTTGTGTGTGCAGGTCCAGGTAAAGTAAGCAACCTCGGTTCTGAACGACACCATTGTTCACTTTGCCACCTACTTGTCGTCGTTGGAGTCCTATTGGTTCGATCTCAACCTTGGTATCTTTTCCAAGGGAAATTACCGCTATGCTACATCTCAACCTTCCACTTGGGGTAGCCAACGAGAAGCGCCAACCTGCACTATCAAGCATAATTTCTGGCGCCGTTGCTGGGGACTCCACTCTTCAATATAGGGGAGTTGCACACTATCTTTTATCTTTGCTTTTTAGTCTTGTTAGTTTACTTTACAGTTTTTGTTTTTTCTTGTGTGTCTTATATGAAAAACCAAAAAAATAGTTGCTACCTTTTGTCTTTGTCTTTATCTTCCTATTGATGCTATCTTCACCATGGGTGTGGAACCATCTAAATATGGTAGGATGGAAATGTTTCACTTGGATCGTCTCCGATCTATTTGTGCTCGCGCTACAAACCCAACCGACTTGGTTGAGGGAAAATCATTGGATGAGCATGTTCATTATACGCGACACCAATTATCTCAGAAAGGGAAACACTTATGGGATCAAATACAAACTTCTCATTGCTATGCTGAATCTTTGTGTCATATTTATGATTTTACTTGTTGCTGTGAAATAGATCGTAAACACCTTCTATTCCAATGTGATTTTAATGAGAATGATATCCTATCTTCTTATCCTAAAGGTGTTTATGATTACTTTGATGTTGAAAACATTGAAGAGTTTGTTGCTTTTAAGGGTGCTTATGAGATTGCTTCTTTGATTGAAAAGAATTACGATACTATTCACAAGTCCGAAAACCTTGCAGTTCTTGCTTATTGCTTTGAGAATTATATTTTCAATGATTATATTGAGGATTTTAAAAACAAAATGTTTGCTGCCCAAGAAGAGGCCAATGATTGCTATGATGAAGAATCCCATGATTCCGAGGACTCACTTGATACATCCCTTTCTGATGATATTGATACTTGCTGTGTTTTTGGCCAGGATGCCACTATGGATGATGCTTACGGAGATGAACTTGCTATAGTTCCTCATGTTAAGCATGAAATTTTTTCTATTGCACCCATACTTGATTTTCCTATTATCCCTTTGAATTATCCAAATCATATTCCAGAGAACCTTGCTCTTATTAAGGATCATAGTAATAGGTTGCATTTATCTTATGTTCCTAAAAACCATGCTGAAAACAATACACGTGTGCTTGTAGGTTATGAACAACATGCTTTATGTGATAGTTATATTCTTTATGTTCATGATACTACTGAAAATTATTTTGAGAGAGGAAAATTTGGTTGTATAAACTTTCATGTTACAAAAACACCTCTCTTTATGATGAAAGTTTTGAAGTTGTTTTTGTTCCACCTTCCTATGCATGTCACTTTTTTCTTCTTTGATTTATTTGCTTACGAGATGCCTATGCATAGGAAGTGGGTTAGGATTAAATGTGTTTCATATTTACTCCTTGATGCTCTCTTTTGCTTCAAATCCCTATTCTTATGAAAGCATCTTTTACAATCTTCATGCCTAGCTACAAGACATAAAAGAAAGCGCTTGTTGGGAGGCAACCCAAGATGTTTTTATTTTCAGTTTTAGTGGTCTTGATGTTTGTTACTACTGTAGCAACATCATTGTACCTTTATTTTCAATCTTTGTGCCAAGTTTTAGCCTCCGATTGCAAGATAGTTCAAAAGTAGTGACATGCTGTCCAGAAACAGATTCTGTCCCCTTGACGGAAAAATTAGGATAAAATAACCATATCATCTTTTTATCTGATTTTTTTGACAGCGTGCTCTATACAATTGGCTTCCGTGCATCTGTTCTGAGTTTTTTTATTTGAGTTGCAGAACTACCCCGAAAAAATTATTTACTACCTGCTGGTCTGTTTTTCACAGATTCTCCCACGTTTGCCTTTTCTTCATTTTGCAAACCTTAAGATTGAAGAGAATACATCACATAGCTACTCTTCATGGACCCATGGTCTATGAGGACTACACACGGCACATCCGAGAAGCGTCCATGGTGGTGGAGAAGTGATACGCGAGAGATGATAATTGCTTCTCTCCCTTCGTTGGTTACCCCAAGTGGAAGGTGAGATACAGCGTATCAGCAAGTTTCCCTCGGTGAAGATACCGAGGTTTGTCTCCAGTAGGACTCCGGAGATGATAAGTAGGTGTCAGTGGCACAACTGACGTGGACCTATACACAGACACAAATAACTTTCCTCCCAATGAAGTTCAGAGAGATTGTCAATCTCTCCGGTCTTGTTGTTTACAAAGGATCAAAACACAAGGGATAATGATAATGGTAGCAACTGAAAGTAAAAGAAAGAAAGTAAATAAGCTTGTAAACAATGATGAGAATATGGACCGGGGTCCCGTGATGTTCACTAGTGATGTCTCTCCCCCAAAAGACGATAAAACTGCTATGCGAGGTAAACAAATTACAGATGGGAAATTGACATGATTATAAACGCACCGCAATGCTAACTATGCTACAAAGAAAGGAAGAGGCTCATAAGCATGGGCAGTACGCCAAAATAAGTAGACCAAAATCCAACTGCATCTACTACTAATCATCCACCTTGAGATATCTATCCAGAACATCTCGCTGGTATTAAGTTGCGAGTCCCACCCAAAGTGTAAACCCAAAGCAACAGACAACTGCATTAAAAAGCACTTTGCGTAAAGTAAAAAATCCTTGCAACCGCGGTTATGAGCACCGTTGTTTTCCCCCTTGTGGCCACAACACATCCCCTAGACTCATGTTTCTGTCACTCAAGCGTGTCATCAAGGGGCATGAACCCACAATCGAGCATAACGTTCCCTCTTGGAGTTACTACCTACTACTTGGCCAAAGCAATAAATAGCAACGGAGAACATGCAAGAATTACTTAGGAACAAAAATACAAAAGATAAGAGCCAATTATATTACTCTATCACAATCTGAACATAATCTCATAATCCATCAGATCCCATCAAACTCAGCATAGCAACAACAGAAAGATTACATATGTGCCTCGATCATGTAGGGCAGCTCACGAGGTCTAAACCATGAATAAAAAAGAGGGGAGGAGAACATCACATAGCTACTGATCACAGACCCATGGTCCAAAGGAAACTACTCACGACACATCCGTGAAGCGTCCATGGTGGAGGGGAAGCTCCCGAAGGTCGATCCTCCCTCCGGCAGGGTGCTGGGAAGGGTCCTGCTGACGCTCCCGATCTTGGAAGCGCGGCGGCGGCGGAACAGAGGCGAGATCACGAAAAAGGGTTCTGTCTTCGGAGGTTTCCCGTGACGAAGAATAAATAGGCGAAGGGGGCAGCCAGGGGGCCACCAGGGGTCCAGGCGCCGCCCTGGCGGGGCCAGACCCTAGGCCGCGCCAGGTGGACGCCTGGGTCCCTGGTGGTGTCCCCCCGTCCCTCCTTCGGGACTCTGGAAGCTTCCGGTACGCTGATTTTTTATCTGATTTTCCCGGATTTTTGGAGCACTTTTAATATTGGGGAAAACTAAAATAGAAAAATAGCAGAAAACAGAAACTGGCACTGGGGTGCACTGAGTTAATAGGTTAGTCCAAATATGATCAAAAGTGTATGAAAGTGTATCTAGATCATAGCAATATCACACAAAACATGCATGGAGCAAGCAGAAATTATCGATACGTTTGGGTCGTATCAAGAAGCTCCCGGAGGTCAATCCGCCCTCCGGCAGGGTACCGAGAAGAGGCCTTCTGGTGCTCCCGATCTTGGAACCGCGGAGGCGGCGGAACATAGAGGAAATTTGCGATGCGGGGGTTTCTCCAAGGGTTTTCGGAGCGAGGGGTAAAAATAGGCCGAAGGGGGGCACCAGGGAGGGAGCCGCGCCACCTGGCCGCCTGGGTGGGGCTTGGCTCCCCCCGGCTCCCCTTCGATGCTCTGGAAGCTTCCTGTACACTGATTTTATATGATTTTTCTCAAATTTTTGGAGCTCTGTAAATATGAGTAAAACCTAAAACTTACAGATATTAGTAGACAGAAACTGGCATTGGGTGCACTGAGTTAGTAGGTTAGTCCAAATATGTGTAAAAATAAATAAAAGTATAGCAAAACACATAGCAATGTCACCTAAAAGAGCATGGAACAAACATAAATTATAGATACATTTGGGACGTATCAGCATCACCGAGCCCTCCGACTCAAAGAGATGATGATAAAATGATCTCACCATTGCTCTCATTACCTCATCATTAGTGCATTTAGAGCCGCCCTCTTTGATCAGGGCCTTAACCGTATTCTTGCGCTTTCGGTGCGAGGACTAGTTCTGAAAATACTTTGTATTCGAGTCACCCCATTTGAGCCAATCCACTCTAGATCTTTGCTTGAAATAAATCTCCTACTGTTCATAGGCCTCATGTAGTTAACTCTCCACATCCTTCACCTCCTGCATGTAACCCGAAGTCAGGGACCGGGTCTTGGCATCTTCAAGCTGGATCTTGAGGGTTTTGATTCTCCTACATAGTGATCCAAATACCTGTGATCTCCAATGCTGCATATCAGCAGAAACAGCCCGGAGTCAAGCGCACACAACCTCAACCCCCATGGACGAGTGATCAGCAGCAGCCTAGGAGTCCTGCACCATTGCCTCATAATTTTCATGTCTCGTCCAGGCCTCTTGAAAACGGAACCTATGGTCCACACGTGCGCGCTGAGCCAGTGCTGCAGCTGCTGAAATAATCAAGGCAAGGTGGTCGGATTCCTCAACAATAATATGTTCAACCTCCATAGCAGGAAACAATTCCATGAACTTTTCATTGCATGCGGCTCTGTCCAACCTGAGTTGGATATTATCAAGCCCATCCCTCTTATTGTCCCAGGTGAAGGGATATTCTGAGAAACCCAGGCCAGCTAGACCGTTGTCGGCCAATCTATACCTGAAGCCCTCCATTTGGCGGAAGCTACGAGGGTTGCCTCACCATTTGTCCAGTTTTGAAGAGAGCCTCATTGAAGTCGCCAACACAAAGTCCTTGTAGATCATCCTGCCTTGCCAAATATCTATTAGCATCCCAAGTTTTCATACGCTCGACCACCACCGGTTCTCCATAGGTTCCTGTGAACCTATAGGTGAAACTATCCACACTAATTTCATCATCGACATAGTATTGGCACCATGGCTTGACAGAAAAAAAAACATGATCACACCACCAAAGTGCCATACCGCCACTTTGTCCCACATAATCCACCGCAACACCTTGAGAAAAACCCAGGCTCCACTTGAGCTTATCCATCGCTCTAGCCTTCTTCTTAGTTTCTCAAAGAAAAACGCCGCCGGGTTGTGAGATCTAATAAGATCCTGCAGCTCACCAACTGTGGAGGCCAACCCCAATCCTCGGCAGTTCCAGGATAGGTGATTCATTGGTCCCGGCGGCCCTGCCTTGCAGATCTCGCCTAATCATGGTTCTTCTCCTGGATACGGTCAAACACGGAGGTCATTTTTTTCCTCTTATCGCCAATGGTAGCATCTTTTTCCTGTCTCTCTTCATCAGCCTTGACCACCCACTGTTGGCGCGTTCTTCTTCTTGAGGTAACTTAGCCCCCATAAACATAGTCATCACAGCGTGGGGGGCGAGCATGATCATCTCTAGGTCTACGCACAAAGTGACCCGGTTTACGTTGGCCCCAAGAAGATCCATAAGCCTAGATGATTGACCAAATTCCGCATGACGCCGATCAGTAGCACGACCTCGCTTGTCCATGAGCTTCAGCCTGAGGTCACCCGCACGACACTTTTAAAGATCCTCTCTAAGGTCATGATATGGCTGGCTATAACTCCTGGAGCATTCTTGAGAGGGCTCAAAACCTCATCCCGCCAACCATACCCACCGCCCCCAGCGCGGCCCTCGAGAACCTGAGTATACTCTGGGTAAAGATTACGCCTGATAGGCAGGTCGTTGACCTTTCCTTTGCCCTGAAATGAGGTTTCTCGTCAACTGTATGAGAGATAGCAAACTCATTACCCGAGCTGCTGCTTCCATAACTTCCATGCCCTTTGATCCCCCACTTCTGCTAGGAGAGGCCCTGAGCTTCTCGCTCCACAGTTTTGACATATATTTAGGTGGTTCACACACTCCATCCCGGTGGACTATGCGACCACATTCGAAGAAAAAGTGAGGAATCTTTTCATAGATGAACTGAACCCAAGTATCTTGTCCTTTGGAGAGGGCCGAAACAAAAAACAATGAATCAAGGGCTCAAAAATAGAGAATCGAGCTCTAACCCTCATGTATTTTCCCCTTGCGATCCCATCCTTCTCCACATCAACTCTAATGATATCCCCTAGCCAGTCTCGTAGCGCGAAACCAAAGTCTTTCGTCCGAAAATCAAAGGGGAGATCCTTCACTCTAACCCAAGCTTCAGTCATATCGAAACTCATGGCACTGGGTCTAATATCACCAACATAATTCATGATCACCAAAATCTTCATGTCAAACTGCCATGGCCCATTGAACAAGACATGCTGCCAGTCCCCTTCGCTGCCGAAGTTGACCGTGAAAACGTTGCCACCAACATCCGAGAAAAACTATTAAGAGTAATATAATTTGATTATAAATTCTCTTTTGAAATCAATACTGTTTAAAGAAAAAATGTAAGAAATTTGATGAAAATCCAAAAAAAAATAGTATGATTTTTGTTTTTTTAATTTATTAGCTTGATAATATATGGTGAGAGACAATATGAGATGAAAATAATGTTGAGTAGAGATAGTGGAGACATCTCCACCATTGGCTAAGGCTAAAGCAATAATATCAATTATAGATGTGCATAGAAAAATAAAATATGAGATAACTCATAATTTTTTTTTATTAAAAAAGTCTCTTATAAATTGGGAGGCTAAGTGCATAAAAAGTTATTATTTATTTAGGTTGCATTGCATGTGCATGCAATTAATGGAAGCATGTGCATGCATAGTTAGTGGATTTGTTTTGCATGGTGGACCTACTTGATGATGTAGATAGCTTGCATATCAAGATAGATAGGTTAGTGTGGATGAACTATTTAGGTATTATAAATTTCCGCCCTCGCCTATTTAAAGTAACTATTAACAGTTTAAATACGATTTGACTTGCGTGGAGAATCACCAAGTTACTCAATTAATAGAGAGGATTTACGGATCCCAATTGTCCAGGGGAGAGAAACTAATTAATTGGAATTAAAAGGAGACCCAGAAGGAAATAACTCCAGGATTATGCCCTTTCGAGTACCGAGCGATACGTGATATGTGAGGCTGGAAAAACGCTGCGTCATAACCATGGCATGCAAATAATCAGGAGCGATAGTGGGCTGGAATTTAAACTTTATCAATATTGTGTGTGAACGATATGCGATAGAGAGTACGTGGGAAAAAAACCATGGCATGAAAATAAAACAAAGACCGTGATGAGCTAGAATTAACTTGGAAGATTCTGTGTGTGGCTGCCATGATTAAAGAAAAAAGTTGCATCATGCATGCAAATAGAAGAAAAACAATCGAAAAAAATAATATAGAAGAAAAATTGGTTTCAAAATTTACATTGAGCCAAGGATATGTAATTTTGTCTTAATTTAGCTTTTTTTTGTCGGGATTTACTTCATGGTCACGGCAATACATCTTCAAAGGACCGATCTGAAGGTTGATTTCACGTCGGCAGAGGGGGATTCAAAGCTATTATGATCATCAACACCATCAAGATTACCCTATCATGATTAATATATTCATATTTGAGTAATTTCTCTGTAAACACATAAAGAAGACTGGAATTATATGAGATATTTTATTTAATAATCTATACTTCTTATAAAAGAAAACCCCACTATAGATCATTTAAGTTGTCTATCTCAACATACAAGCTATCCACATCATCTATTCTATTATCCAATCAATTATCCATGTCACCCACTTAGGTTATTTAAATTGTCTCTCTTCACATGCAAGCTATCCACATCATCCATTTGTTAGCCAATCAATTGTCCATCTCATCTCAACTAATATATTTATTAATCTTTATATGCAATCTCCATATCAACCATATTTCAATCATTTTATTGTTCATCCTAATAATTTTTAATACACACATGTTTCTGTTGCATCTTCATTTAGACAACTTAATGTATCATACTTTTATACTTTTTGTTTATGCATATAGTTCTCATAGTGGTTTCCGCAGCAACGCGCGGGGTATACTTCTAGTTTTCTAATTGATTAGGGTTTAAACACCATGGACATGCAACAACTTTTCTATCATTACATTATCCTATTAAATTATTGTACTAAATATTTTATTATTTAAAGATGCAAGACTCGAGACATCCGGACATGGCCGACGGAGAAGTAGAAGAAGGCTTGAAGTAGACAATGATGACACAATTTGCAGGATGGACTGCGATAATGTTCACCATCATGCATCTCATCCGACGGGCCATGACACGTCCAATATTATTGGTTCCTAGCAACTCTAGCAGATGCGTTATCCCGCCACCGACCGCATATATACAGACTTTTTGACGGACGGGCGCGTTTTTTTGGCCCGAACAGAGCCACCAAATTCCGCACGGCCCGTAAATTTTTTGCGTGCGGCCCGCAAAATCCGAGCCGTTATATCTACGGTGCGGGAGGGGGGATAGGGGTCTCATCTTGCATTCTATCCCTTCCCCGCCGCCGCAATCTTATCCCCCTCCGTCGCATCCAACCCCAACTCCCACGAGCAATTGAGATGGGAGGAGGAGGAAGCTCCCGTGGTGGCCTTAGCTGGTCATCTCCGTCCAAGTGCCACCGGAATGACGACGAGGTGCGTTCCTCCCGCGACCCCGCGCGTCCCCCGGTCGATCCGACAAGGTCAGCACAGGCACGAGGCCTCGCGCGGTGCACTCGCCCCTGGTCGAAGTTCCACCGGCTCGGTGACCTCCTTTGGCCATCGACGCCACACTGCCGGGACGCGGAGCACGATCTCTTCGAGGCCAAGGAGGCCATAGCGGCGGAAGAGTTAGGCGTCGCCGAGCGCCTATGGGTCGCACGGGAAGAGTACAACTTCGCTCGCGTCCTCATGAACTCCGCCTACGACTACTACCTCCACGACATCCAGTGAGCGCCCTTCTCGCAACTCCTCCGGCATAGAACCGACATTTAATTAGGCTTATTTTGCAGTCTGTCTTTGCAAATTCCCGTGTAGTTCCGTCTTGTAAATTAATTGCTAAATATTAAGTTTCAAATATTTTAAATTTGCCGTTTCGGATGGCGTTTCCTGTCTGCTGATCGGTTTTTCAAATCGCCTACCTATTTTATGTGATTTATACAATACAGAAATTTGATGCATCTGTTAGAGTTGCTCTAACAGATCTTTTTTTTTCACCCTAAAAAAAGATCTTTTTTTTCTTCGTTACAACGTACCGTCACATCTATACTTCTTATAAGACAAAACCCCACTATATATCATTTAATTTGTCTATCTCAACATGCAAGCTATCCACATCATCTATTCTCTTAGCCAATCAATTGTCCATGTCACCCACTTAGGTCATTTAAATTGTCTCTCTTCACATGCAAGCTATCCACATCATCCATTTTTTAGCCAATCAATTGTCATATCATCTCAACTAATATATTTATTAATATCTATATGCAATCTCCATATCAACCATGTTTTAATCATTTTATTGTCCACTCTAATAATTTTTAATACACACATATTTCGGTTGCATCTTTACTTAAACAACTTAATGTATCATACTTATATAATTTTTATTTATGCATATAATTTTCATAACAATTCCCGCTGCAACGCGCGGGGTATACTTCTAGTTTGCTACTATGAAAAAAAACCCGAAAACGTTCGGTAGTAGTGGGACAGGTTTGGGCGGTCGTAGATGCTTAAAAGAGAAAAATTAGCATAAGAGCATCTCCAGCCGTTCGGCCCCCCAAGACTACTTTCAGCGCTATTTTTAGCGTCGCTTGGGGGGCACTTGCGCGGCGATAGCTCTTGGGGCGAGGTTCCCCCCAGCCGCGCCCCCAAGGGCGGACCCAAGAAAAGCGGCGACGCGCACACAAGTTCAAATAGTTTTCTTCCCGCTTCAGAAAACAATATAGTTCGGCGATCAACATGCCATGGTTCGGCGATCAAACGCGCCACAAGCGGCGTGATCTACGCGGGGAACAAAAAAGTAGGTCGGCCGGCCGGCAGCTCTCAAAGGGGGCCGTCCAGGTCGACTGCAGAAGCCAGCGGCTCGCCGTATGTCTCAACCGGCGTAGACGGCGTGTCCGGTGTCGGCGGCGTGCTCTTGGGCGAGGCAGGCATGTCCAGCGCAGACGGGTCTGCGGGGGGCGCGGGCGGCCTGACAAAGGGCGGCGGCGGCCGCGCCATCTGGGGCAAGATCTTGTCGCCCTCGACGCGGCGAGGGGCCTCGTATTTCTTCTTCGGCGCCATGGGGAGATCTGGGGGAAATGGCGGGAGACGGAGCAAATGGCGGGGGAAGGGGAGAAAACGGCAGGAGGGAAAGGCCTATCTCGCCGACAGAGCGGCCCCACGCGTCTTTTCGTTTCATCCGGCGCCCCCAAAAGACCCCCAGGGCGCTGGGTTTGGGTTGGGATCGCCGGATCCACTTTTGGCCCAATACGGCGCTAAATGCACTCTTGGGGGCGCGGTTGGGGGCGCGGCTGGGCGAATTTCGTCCGCCCGGCGCGGAAAAGGGGTCCTGGGGGCGAGGCTGGAGATGCTGAGGAACCACATCCGATTCCTCCGGATCCATCCCCTGGGGCAACCCCCACCCCGCTCCACCGCCGTCAACCCCGCCGCCATTCCCTGCCCTCCGCCGCCGGCCACCACCACTCTCCTCCGCCGCCATCCCCTGTGTCACCCCGACTCCGCCCCCGCCCCTGCCGCCCGCAGCCGGCCACCACCTCCTCTGCCTGAGTTATTATGCCTGGCTGCGTTTTTGGGAAAGTAATCTCGTGGGAGACGGAGGTGGGAGAAGAGTTGTGCAATCGAGCAAGAGAGGAGGTCGATTTCGGATTGTGCGGCAAGGGCAGCCCAAAAGGGGTGATTTTTATTCGGAATCTGTTTGTTGACATGTTGTAATCCGGATCCTCCTCCCTCTCCTCTAATAATCTCCCCTCCTTTTGGAGGGCAGTCGGCCTCAATATATAGAGTGGGAGTAGGAGGGGCCGAATAAGTGGGCATCGCCGATTGTTTTTCGCCGTGATTTGAGGGTAGTCTGATTTGTTGCGCCGGCCTGAAAAAACAGAGGGGGAGGAGGAGGAGGGATTCGAATAAGGCCACCCCAGCTGCCCGCTGTTGACATAGATCCAAAGGTAAATTCGATAAAACCATCTGTTGATCCGATCATCCATGAAGAACAAGACCGGTCGTAGCAGGGTAAGTGCTGGTTATTTTGTGTCCTTCCCTTTGGGTTCATCTTCATGTCTAGGCTGCTCATTTGTTGTTTTTTTCCCTGCTAAATGCAATGCAGAAATCAGCTCGCAACGAAGCCGCTGCTGGCAACAAGAATGGTCGTCGCAGGCGGAATGTAAGTGTGCCTGGTGTTTGTCCTTCACCTAAGGTTCATCCTCAAGAGGTTAATATTTTGTCGTTCCAACTAACTGCAATGCAGAAATCAGCCCGCAACAGTGATTCTGTGGATGACGCTGTGGATGACGGAGACAGGCTGAGCAAGCTTCCCGATGACATTCTGCTTAATATTCTGGAGAGGGTGGACACACTTGATGCTATAAGGACCTGCATCCTGTCCAAGCAAATGCTGAAGCTCCCCACAATGCTCTCGCAGTTCTTCATAAGTTTGGGTTCCTTTCCATTTCACCATTATAAATATCGTGTTGTAGTCCTCAGTAAGATGTTCCGAGCCAACAGTGCTGTGGCTCATGTAACAGATAAGATCTTGCGCACAAGGAGCCCGAAGATCACCATTACGAAACTTACAATCAGATTTATCTTGATGGAACATGACTCTCACACCATTGCCAAATCTGTTGCCCATGCCATGGCAACCCAAAAGGTTAGCGCAGCTGAGTTTGAGATAATAACGGAGAAGAATTATCGGGACTGCTCTCCTGCTGATCTCCTCCAATATGCGAAGCAGTTAAATAATTTTGTTGTTGCTTGCCCGGATGCATTTGCTGGCCTCAGGCGCCTGTGGCTATGCAACATGAGGTTTGGTGAACTGGACATCCCCAACATGCTCAGCACTTGCAAACTCTTGGAGTCTTTGCGTTTAGCCAATTGCGACTCAGGGATCAATTTTGTGCTGCAAGTAGAACATGCTCAACTTGTTGAGCTCCAGCTTGACAATGTGAAATTCGAGAGAATTGAGCTGACATGTCTACCAAAACTTCAACGGTTGGCATATAATAATTGGAACCCTAACGAAGATCCCCTGTATTTTGGTTTTGTACCACAGCTGTCAAAGCTGAGCCTGGGTAAAACTGGCGTCCGTTCGGAGAAGGCTCTTGAGTTAAGTCAGCTCCTTGTGAATGGTCCATCCATAAGCGATCTATGGCTAGATTTTCGAAGTGAAAAGGTACTCATTAGTCATATGAATCATGTCATTTCCATTCTTTACTATATATGATGGTCATATGTAACAATATAGTAGAATTTTAAATTGTACTTTCTATTCCAGATCTGGGTTCTACCAGAATGCCCGAAACTGCTGACGCCTGTGCTCAGCAAACTACAGCATGTGAATCTAGACAATCTTCCTGAAGGGTGTGATTTAGCTTGGACAATGTTTATTCTTGAAGCTGCGCCCTCCCTTAAAGAGCTGTGCGTGACAATATGGGATCATTGGTGCAAAATGCTGACAGACACAGAACTTCGGAAGAAATATGGTTACTGTGAAAAGGCAGACGTGAATTGGAAGCCATATAGTCCTGGTTTCAAGCACAAGAATCTGGTTAAGCTCACGATCTATGGCTTTCAACCCGATGACAGTTTTATGCGATACATCAGGTGTGTCGTGGAACATGCGGTTAATATAACAGGGATATCTTTGTACGACAGAAAGGTGTGTGGGCGTTGTGGTGACCTAGATCCTATGATCAGGGACAAGGTTTGTCCATCAAGATATCCACGGACAGCTGAGGAGAGGAAGCAGATAACGGAGCGGTTGGCTTTGGCCTCCCGTACTGTGGTTCACTTCGGGTCCTAATTGAAAAATGGTTTTTCATACATGTAGTTTGAAAATCACCTGTCCTTTCATGTTTAGTCGAAAGGAGTTCCTAAACTCAATAATTCTGTGGTTACAAGTCTGTACTCTTGGTTTCATGTTTAGTCAGACGGAAATGTTTATTGAGTTTGAAAATTGTTGCCACCGTTTTGAGTTTGAAAATTGTTGCTTGATGAATTACATAAGTTGACATGTTTTATACTCCCTCTGTTCCAAAATGTAGGTCGTTGGGGGCTGTCACGTGAAAAAAATTCTAAAAATTCTAACGAGGCAAAGTCTCCCCTCTTTGTCTCCCCTCTTTCCCATTTTACCCCTGCTTAATCACTCGCTCTTCTCCCGCCTCGCTCCCAATCGCAGTCAACACCCGCTCAGCTCGTCGCCACCGACGCCTTGGGCGCATCGCCACCGTCGCCGCGCCGCAGTATCCACCGCCGACGCCTCAAACTACATAATTCTGTAGTCACCTGTCCTTTCATGATTAGTCATAATCCTGTACTCTTGGTTTCACTACCTATACCAACTTACAAAGGAAATATTTATTGAGTTTGAAAAGTGTTTTCACCATTTTGAGTTTAAAAAGTGGTCTTGATGAATTAATGAAGTTGATATGTTTTATAACAAATATTGATAAAGTCTAAGATGTAACATCATGCATGAGAAGTAGAAACTGATATTTGTCCGGAAAGAGCCCAAACGAGAAGAGCATGTTCACAAAGTTAAGTAAAAATTAAAGCGAGGCAAAGCACATGTTCACATAAGCAGAGATTACCAGAACAACATGTTCACTCGAGCAGCATGCTTCACAAACTACATGTTCCCATAAGCAGAGATTACCAGAGCAACATGTTTACGCGAGCAGAGATTAACTATTCTTCACAAACTACATATCACAAGAAGCGATTAACTATGCTTCATAAACTATATGTTCCTATAAGCAGAGATACAAGAGCAACATGTTCACAAACTACATATCACGAGAGGCGAAGCACAGCAAAAATGTTTCACATACGAATTGTATCATCAAACCAACACGATGTTGTATGATTGCTTGGTTTTTTCGGACACTTCAGTTTTTGTCACAGTGCAGATACGAATCCTCAAAGAACTCAAGAGGGTTCCGAAGGGTGGTCTTGAAGCCATTCGGGGTGGAGCCCTTGGGGATGCCGTCGTAGGTGTCGTTGGAGCCCGCGCTGTCATGGGGGGTGAACTCGAAGTCCCCGGCGCCCTTGGTGATGGTGGCATTGAAGCCTGCGCTGTCGTGAGGGGTGAAGTCGAACTCACTGGCGCCCCTGTCGTTGATGGTCCTGGCGTTGAAGCCCGCGCTGTCCTGGGGGTTCAAGTCGAAGTCCTCGGGCCTGTAGCCCTGTAGTAGAGTGACTCCTCCGCGTGCCAATACTCGCTCTCTTCTTCACGGTAGTAGAACCCCTCCCCTTTGAAGCACAAGAAGAAATAGTACTCTCCATTGGGGAGCTCGTACATGAAACCTTCCTCGTCATCGCTCCAGAAGTATCCCTTACACGACATCTCTGAAAATAAGACAGATATACTCATCATCCGCGAAATAAAAAGTTCAGATAAAGGACATAAATTAATTTCTACCAACAATCAGGCAGAGGCGACCAACAAATAAGCAATAGTTCTAGAGATCTCATAGTTCTTATAAGAAGTATGTTAATAAGTGAAGTTCTAATAGATAATAGTATGACCTCTGCTCTGCAATCTGGATGTTGAGGATTAACTGTTGACCAGTTATTCAATCATCACCTCAGCTTGCACAGTGAGATGAGCCAACATTCAAAGGAACACACACGCTTATCAACTGGGTATGCTTTACACTATAAAAACATGCATGATTACTCACTCCTCAGCTTTCAATTAGTGATAACTTGAACATCTTGGTCACAATCGCAATTTGAAGGATCCCGCTTTGGAAATCAACACATAAACAAAGAAAAATCAACGTAAATACACACACATATGAACCTAACCCTAAATCTGTTCAGAGTCAATGGTCATATGCTCATGTCAAAATGGAGTTGTCTATGGGTAGAGTGAAACGAAACCGAAAGAAAGAACAATAATGACTAAGAATGAAGCCTTGTCCAGCATATGCTGCACATGACATGGAGAAAGAAATTAAGCCACGGCTCGCACCACCGACCACCATCAGCAACATACAAGCCCCCAAAGTCACTGCGGCCAGGCGCAAAACAAAAACCCACCTTATTGTGCATCGCCAAGAACCAAACACATCTCAGGGAGATCAACATCGAGGAGAGGGGCAATGGCAGCATCAAATTCCTCCCACTAGAGTCAGAACAAAATGGTGATTCTCAGGAAAATAAACGAAAATAGTAAACCCCAACCTTTATAAAAAGCTACAGCTACAAACAACTAAACAAAACATAAACTATCCCGAAAATGGAAAGTGCAAGCATAGCGGAACACAAACAGCACCCTGCCCACCCCACAAAGCAGGGACTACAACGCCCAAGAAGCAGGCCCCGCGCACGATCTGACCACCAAAACTCAGTCACGCAACCAACATTCAATCCACGCCCGCTGTGAATGCTCCGTAATCCACCTAGAAACCCCACAAGACATAGAGAGGAGCGCACAGCCAGCAGGTCATGTAAGAAGTACACATAATACTGCCTGGTAGGCTGAGCGCCTGCCTAGACATCCAGACATCAACGTAATAAAAGAGATTGAGATGCAACGATGTGCTAGTCTCCGATGCGGTCGATTCCACAACAATACCAGATACTGCTAATCTCCGATGCGGTCGATTCCACAACAATACCACCAGATACTATCATTCGCAGAATAAAAGTTAATACAAAAGGACACGTATCTTTTGGGGAATAAACTATCTAAAACACGAGCAGTTGGGCCGAGCTTCGAGGCCCAGGCACGGCACGAAGCTACTTGGGCCGGCCCGGTTGGCACGTTGGCCCGATTGGCATGCCGGCCCTTTTGGCACACGGCGGCCCTTCTAGCACATCTGGCCCATCTGGCCCTTTAAAGTCAAAAAATATTTAAGAAAATCAGGAAAAATAAAAAAAATGTTGGGATAAATATTGAGCTTTATTAATGGCTGCCTCATTAAAACCTTCCACCCCTAAGAAGTAAAAGAGTACAATGCCATGCTCTAGATTACAAAAGAAAATATACTAACAGTACAACACTACAACTAAAATACTACATGTCGGCTTGTTGCCCTGCGGCCGCGACTTGCTCGTCTCTCTTGATGTGTGCTTGTTTGTGCCGAGTTAGATGACCGATTGATTCATGCGGATAAATAGGTAGCAAGGCTTTGCAGCTTTTGCACTTAGCTTTAGGCACATCGACACCGCGCTCCAGAATTGTTACTTCATCAAAGTAGGTCCACGCTAGCGATCTACGATGAACATTTGGAGCATCCATGTTTGAGTGTGGGGGAAGAGATGAGATTTTTGAGTGTGAGAAATGAGAAGGATGAGGAGCTCTTTTATATAGAGGCGGAGCTAGCGAATTACTAAAGCCTGGGCACATCATAAGTTGAAATTTACTTTGGTCTATCAAACACCATAGATATCATGTATTTGGATAAACATCATGTGTAATATACACAGTAAAATTTCATAAATTATAAAAAGAAATAAAAACATGTAACACCAATTAACTCACTAAACACTAGGCATACAACCAAACCTTTGGACGTCTTGACAACAGAAATCCAATCTCGGATATTCATCTTTGTGCGTATTGAAAATCAAACTAAAAAGTTATATAATTTTGATTGAAATTGCATAATTAAAGGAATGATTCCGATGGTGATAAGAACGAGCCATCATCCGCCGGAGCCGGAGTGAAAATTCTATCACAGGGGCTGCCGCTTTTACTCCCGCGCTTTTGCTTGCGAATCAGATAGGTTGAAGTTTTGCCGATCGTCGGTGCTTAACACATCTGCCAGTCCACCTCGCTGGTCGTCGCCTCCGGTGCTGGAGTTGTGAGGGCACTAATGCCGCGTGGCGCAAACACGGACGTGCGAGGCGAGATGCTGCCACTCGATCAATGGATGGATTCACATTGTCTTTATTTTAGGGATACATTACCATTTTGTAGAAACTCGTGGCCTTTTTTGTTAGCACCACTGCACCAGGCCACGATCTAACTACCCTGACCGGTCCATGTATGTACTAAGGAAATCAAAGGGACGTGCATGTCTATATGCTATGAAGCACCGATACGGTTACACGGATATGGCGATACGGATACGGCGAGACGGGATACGGCATTTCTAGAAACAACAATATTGCGATACGGCGAGTATATATAAATATTTAATAAGATATCAGATTATCAAGACAATAAATAATTAAATGCTTAAGATAAAATCGACATATGTCTCATTTGCTGCATTCATGTCTATTTTTATCAAGTCATCGTCTTCTTCATAATGGATTGATCATCAAATTACTCAATCCTTGTGGTGCTTGCATACAACAATGGCTGTATCAGGATTTTTTTTCTTTATTTTAAATCGAAAAAAGGATATTGCATGGATATAAGTATCGTCCGTATCGGAGTATCGGTGAAGTATTATACGCCGATACACAGATTTTGGAAATATCGGTGCTTTGTAGTCTATATGGGCGTCCTGGCTAATTAAACACGAAGCTGAGTCTATTGGTTAGTACGGGTATAACGTATAGTACGTTATTAGCAAGACTTGAGCCCGGGCACGTGCCCTAGGTGCCGGTACGGTGGAATCGCCACTGCTTTTATAGCAAAAAGACAGCCCTTTTAGGCACGTTTGACACGTTTGGCACGTTTGGCCCAAAAACACATGTTAGACACGTTTGGCCCAAAAACACATGTTAGGCACGTTTGGCCCAAGTAACTTAAAAAATGCAGAAAAAAATAAATGAGGCATAAAGTCATCGTTTGGGATAAATCTTGAGCTTTATTAGTGGATGCCTCATTAAAACCTTCCATCCCTGGGAAGTAAAAGAGTACAAAGCCACGCTCTAAATTACAAAAGAACAAAAATACAAAAAGATAAAAAAAAAACTACAGCTACAAGTCTACAACTAATCTTCATCTTCGATGGCCAGATTTTCAAAGTTGGCCAATAGCTCTTTGTCATGTGAAGTGTGTTGGGATCTCCTTCTGGCTAGCTCCCCATCTTTCACGGCCATGAGTGTTCTCACCATATCTGGGGTTAGACTGGTTCTTCTATCCTCAAGTATTCTTCCAGCTACGATGAAAGCAGACTCCAATGATGTCGATGAGACGGGAACTGATAACACATCTCGTGCTAATATGGAAAGCACCGGATATGTAACTTTGTGTTCATGCCACCAATGAAGTATGTCAAAGTCATCATCATCATCTTCATTGAAGCTTTCTTTATCGCTGTTGAGGTACTTTGATAACTCTCCGCTACCTAAAAGAACAGGAGATGGTCCTGATGTGGAAGAGCTTGGAGCAGAGGTGGAAGAACCGAATAACTTGCTCCACGCTCCTTTCTTTTTTCCTGTAGTTGGCACTAGTGGAGGGCGTTGCGTGCGAACTCCGGCATACTTTTGATCATACTTAGCATAAACTGAAGTAAGCTTATCACGAACATCAGTGGAATAAGCAATATAATCTATGCCTAGAGCCCCAGTTATAACAGCAAGTGCACTAGCAAACAGTTCTAGTTTAACTCTAGGATCCAAGATGAATGCAAATGCATATAAAATAGGAATTTCGGCCCAATATTTGCAATACTTAGGTTTCATGCGAGAAACCATAGGCCTTAATAAATTATCTTGTTCGTAGGCTTTCAAGTGAGATGCAATGTCTACAAGAGTGTGCATCATTAAAGGGGATGTGGGATAGTAAACCCCCGACAAAGAAATGGTTGCATCATAAAATATCTCTAAAAACTTGAACAAATGTTTACAAATATGCCAAGTTTCAGCAGAGATTAGTCCTGGATAATTTGCATTAATCCATCCCGAGAATGCAACTTCATCTTGGATAACTGCCTTAAGCATCATATATGTAGAGTTCCATCTAACAGCCATGTCTAAATTAAACTTATGTGGAGTTTGTTGTGTAGCTAAGCAATATTGTCTATAGCTACTAATTCGTTGATTAGAGTTACCAAGATAAGGAATTGCACTGCGCATAATATCAAGTTGTACCGCGCATCTCTTCATAGCACATTTAGCAATAAGATTAATGATATGGCAGGCACAACGTTGATGCAGTAAAAAAGATGCAGCATATACAGAAAAAATCGGAGTGATGCCCTCCATTGCAGATGTATTTGATGAAGCATTATCTAAAGTTATTGCAAAGATCTTGTCGGATAAACCAAAGTTTGCCACAACGTTAATTACCATTTCCGCTATGTTAGCACCAGTATGAGCTACCTCAAGCAATTCGAATCCTATGATCCTTTTTTGTAGTTTCCATTTTGTGTTAACATAATGAGCTACCACGCTAATGTAGTCTTGTTTTGCCCGACCACTCCAAATATCAGATGTTAATGAGACTGAAAAAGTGCATGTGGTAAAGTCATCTTTTATTTGTTGTAGTCCAGTTTTGCCTAATTTTTTCATATCTCTAGTTGTAGTTTGCCTAGAAACTGGTCTAAAAGTAGGAGTGTGAACAATTTGAATATATTCGACAAACGCTTCAGACTCACCAAAACCTAATGGTAAATCATTGGAAGCAATTAAGCGGCAAAGTGCATCTCTTGCAATACTAGGATCATATGTGAAGTTACGTACCGAACCGTCGGGGTTGAACTTGAGTGTCGTTTGTATGCCCGCAACCTCCTCGTCCTTCTTCACGTGCGCCTTGTGGTGCCTGTTGAGGTGGCCGGTTCCTCCTTGTCCCCCGGTGGAATACAATGCGCTGCATCTTTTGCACCGAGCTTTCACCACCTTCTTGCCGTCCTCCTCGATGACTTCTTCATCGAAATAGTCCCAACACTTCGAGTACTTCCGGCGCTTCTTTGAGCCGATGGAGGTGGAGGTGTTGGCGGATTGGCTACCGGACGGTAACTCCTCGCCGATGGAGTGGGCATCGGGGTTCCCACTCATCCATATGGGGATCTCGAAATCGCTAGCATCTAAAGTGTAGTGGTTGGAGTCCGAGGTGAGGTTGTTGTGGTCACTACTCATGGGATCCAAAGGATCACCCATGTTTGAATGTGAGAAATGAAAGGGAGAGAAGGTTTGAGTGTGAGAAATGAGAGGGGTGGGCTGCCCTTTTTATAGGGAAGAATACAATTTTTTGGGACTAATTTAGCCCTCCAACGATTTAAATTTGAAATTCAAAGAAAAAATACCCTAAACAGACCTAAACTACCCCTAAACCCCACTAAAACCCTCCCTAAACCCTCTCCCCCGCTCCCCAACGGCTCTCTCCCCCTAGGCCCCACCCCAACGTCTCTCTCCCGCTCCCCCGCTCCTCTCCTGTCCTCTCCCGCTCCCCCCGTCCCCCGCTCCCCGAGTCCCCACTCCCCCGCTCTCCCCCGCTCCCGCTCCCCCGTGCCTGGCGTGCCGCCGTGCCGGGCCGTGCCCGTGCCGTGCCGTGCCGTGCCCGTGCCGTGCCGTGCCGGGCTGGCACGCGTGCCAGGCTTCGCAGCCCAGGCACGGCCCTAGCCGGGCCACGTGCCGGGCACGGCCCGTTAAGCCATGTGCCGGGCCGGCCCGTGAAGGGCCAAAAATCCGGGCTGGCGTGCTGGCCCGTTAAGCACGGCCCGTCTGGCCAACTTTGCCACCAACCAACCAACCAGCCGGGCCCACCAATTGCGCCGTGATCTGTTGTTATCCCTTCTTTTAAATTACGAGTAGTAATTTCTTGCCTCGTATAGTTGTACTAGTTTTAGCAGGCAATCAATTGTTGTAAACGCCCGGGATTTGGACCTTTTCTTGTGCATGCACCGCGCCATGTTGTGTCGTGCCCGATGGTATCTCTTTTTCACATTTTGCATATGACCCGCTATATATACGTTGCAACAGTGATATTTAAACACTAGATATTGAAATACTATTACACCGATTTATATTACTTTTTGCTAATCAGATGTATCTAATTATATTTGAATGCTAAGCACATTTATTTTAAAGCGTGATATAAAAATGCTATTATGCTATCTATATTACTTGTCGCTAAAACTAATATATCTACATCTATTTTAATGCTATGTTCATCCATTTTAAAGCGTGCGTCAGCGATGACGGTGCTATATTTTTTTTGCAACATCTTTACCTTTATCTCTATCTTTATCTTTATCTTTATCTTTATCTTTATACTATTTAAAAAAAGGCTAACGGTTCCTCACGGTTCCTCCTTCGCGTTTTGCCAACATTTTCGTCAACTGTGTATGGCCCACCTGCCAGTCTAACACTCAAAAACCATCCACCACGCAGCGCTTGATTGTAGCACACTTTAAATTGCCTATAAACATTGCATTTAACCGTCCATGATCATTGCACCAGTTTCCTTTTTGTACCACCACGAGACATCTCTTTCCTTTCTACCACTCACCGCCCAGGTTCATTTCATTAAATCTCCTAGGATTCTTTCCTTTTACCCATGCAATTAAACAGCCCAGGTTCTTACCTTACAATCATTTCACATTTCATTTAGTTTCTTTTCAGTGTTAATTTCTTTTTGAAGTAACGAATGTGTAGATATTGATATAACATTTTGACAACACTGATTCATTGTATTGTATCAACAATTATAGGAGTTTGTTACGTTTGTTTTTATCAAACATAAACATGTGGGTATTGAATGCATTATTGACCTTGATGAGCATTGTTTCAACAAAATGTATATGATACATTGAAATTTACGAAGTAGAATAAACGAGCCTTTTATGATTGATAAATTTTTTTTGTATCCCGTGGCAACGCACGGCCTTCCACTCCAACGCTTCGGCTCACCCTCCTGCCACTGCTCAGTAGTTACCCCCTCCCCCTCTTCGCAAGATCGTTCTTTGCCCTTCTCCATCGACGGCAATAAACTCTTGCGTTTATTTTACCATCAACATTTTTGTTAATTTTGATTGAGTAAAAATGAAAGTAGTTCAAAAACAAGCCCTTAGGACATCTCCAACGCATCCAATTGTAGCCCGAAGAAACAACTAAAACGAAAAAACAGCTGTGTCGCTCCCTCCCCGGGGCGACATGGGTGGAGGCTTCACCACCACCCGACTGCTCCATCGGCCCCTCCCTTCCCTCATCGTCGTTGGTGACCTCCGGCGGGCATAGCCTGCCAGGAGCTGGTGGCGGCGGGATCCTCTTTTCTTCGTCGCCTGGAGGTCTGAGGCGTGCAGGGGACCTCGTCACGGCCGGAGGCCGGCACAATATGACTCGCGTTCGAGGCTTTCGGTGGTGCATCGGCGGCATGGGTGGCCATAGGAGGTGTTGCTGCGGCGATGGAGGCTCTCGCGATGGTCCATTGCTCTGGATTGGAGGGCGTCAGATCTGGTCGCGGTTGCTCGGCATGTGTTGTGACCTGGGGCTGGAGGTGAGGTTGTCCACCGCTGGCGCGTGGAGTGGCGGCCGACCACCGCGACCTGGTGCTGCGATGCTGAGGGAGACGACATCATTGATGGTCTAGGGGATCCGGCGCGTGGCAGAGTTGTGATCGTGGTTGCGGGCAGACTGGGATGGGTGTGCCCGTTCTACAGACGGAAGTTTGGGCTTCTGAGCAACCGAGCATGGAGGCGGCTTCAGCTGCGAGGTGGAGAGGCTCGTGGTGAACTGGCGATGGAGCAGATGACCCGCTGCATGCGTGTGCTGCGCCTCAAGCAGCGCGGACTTGGTGAACGTGTAGGCGGGGATGTGTTTCTCGGATGTTGTTGCGGCTGCCCCGAATATCTACTTCGGCGGGATGTTGGTGTGGTTGTGGTGCTTGGAAGCCGGGGCAGAGGCTTCATACCTCTTTATTCCGGTAACGACGGTCGGGGTGGCTGCGTGGTCAGTGTGACAGCTGGAGCTCGGGTGTGTCGTCCTTAGGTCATGCCAGGGAAGCTGGGCATTGGTCGTGGCTTGGTTGATGACTCTGCGTGGTGCAGACGGCGGCGACGAAGCTATTCTGGCCGGTGACTCTGGGCATTGGTGGCAATGGTGACTCAGGTGGGATGTGGCTCTCCAGTGGCGGTTCGAGGAGAGGCTTTCTTTGGCTTCTCGGGGGTGTAAGCCTTGCTCTAGCCTTGGTCGGAGTCGACGACGGTGACGCCCAGCGGCGGCGTCAGGCCCCAGGCAAGCCTGGCCGTGGCCTAGGGCGTGAGAGCCAGGTGGATCTTTGACTGTAGCATGTACAGTAGCCGTATTGCTACAGTGACTGAAGACTGACTGGGGCCTAGCCGAGCGCTGGCTCCGCCACTGGTGACGCCTGTGTGCGTCGCACAGCTGCTTGGAGGCGTGATACGTATCAAACGTATCTATAATTTCTGCTTGTTCCATGCTTATATTGGTGATATTGCTATATGTTTTGCTACACTTTCATATCATTTACAACATATTTGGACTAACCTACTAACTCAGTGCCCCAGTGTCGGTTTCTGTCTTCTATTGTCCGTGCATTGCAGGAAAATGTCAAATATAAACTGTTACAACACACCCATAAAAGAGCACCATCAACACACACTGACCTCGAGGTCACAGATACGTCCCAAACGTATCAATAATTTATGCTTGTTCCATGCTTATATTGGTGATATTGATATATGTTTTGCTACACTTTCATATCATTTACAATATATTTGGACTAACCTACTAACTCAGTGCCCCAGTGCCAGTTTCTGTCTGCTGTTGTCCGTGCATTGCAGGAAGATCTCAAATATAAAAGTGCTCAGAAAATTCCAGAAAAAGCAGATAAAAATATCAGCGCGACAGAAGACTCCATAAGCCCGAAACATTTCATGCAAATTGGACGGCTGTCATAAAATGAAACGAAACACATGAGTTTAACCTAGTCTATAACTACACAGTCGATTGTGGTGGCCCATCCGCACTTTTCGTTAGCTCCAGGGCTCCCGGCCACAAAGAAGCTTCAGCGCAGCTTCGAGGTAGTCATGCACAGAAAGTGCGACGGATCGGTCGTCTACACCAAGGTCCCTCATCTCGGGGGGGGGGGGGGGGGAGAGGCACCCTCCGCTTTGTCTTCTCCATGTCCGATAGAAAGCTCACCAGACTGATGTGAGCCTCGAACAATGATTCTTCAGGGGAGGGGAAGACCACCCTTCAATCCAGTACCGTTGGATCAATCGTGTGTAATGTAAGTATTGTATTCAAACAATTGAACTAATAGCACTGTATGCGAAATTATTCTAACGGTTCTACATCGAAGATCGTTGGGGATGCAGGTTATCATCACAAACAATTTGAGCACTCAAACCATGTGCCATGACGTACACACTACATTTTTTATTTAACTACACTTAGCATTAAATATATGATGATAGTTCATAGGACACAATAATAGGGTTTTTATCATATATGCCAGTGATGCCGACGGGGAAGTGATAGCTTCTGGCCCCTCGTTGATTACCCCAAGTGGAAGGTTGAGATGTAGATAGTAGCAAATTTCCCTTACACGAGGAAAGTAAGGTTTATCGAACCAGGAGGACTCCAAGCGCAACAAGAAGGTGGTCAAACGAGCAACACACCGTCTAAATAGATATTACTCACTCGTCCTGGACCTGCACATAGACGCAAATAAATTTGCTCCCAACGAGTTGAGAGAGGTTGTCAATCTCTCCGGCCTTGTCGTTTACAAAGGAACAAAACACAAAGGGGAATAATAATAGTGATGGTGATTGCAACGGAAAGTAAATGTAAGCAGTAAATTGGAGCGGTGTAAACTTTGATGAAATATGGACCGGGGTCCCATGACTTTCACTAGTGATGTCTCTCTCCCAAAAGACGATAAACAACTATGATGGATGAACAAATTATAGATGGGCAATTGACAGAATTATAAACCCACCACAATGCTAATTATGCTACAAGAAAGCTAGAGGCTCAATCATATGGGCATTATACCAAGACGAGCAGTTCGTTTATTCATCATCATCTACTCACTAATCATCCACCTTGAGATATCTATCCAGAACATCTTGCTGGTATTAAGTTGCGAACCCCAGCCAAACCGTAGGATCAAATCAACAGACAACTGCATTAAGTGTAATGTAAGAAATCCTTGCAACCACAGTTACAAGCACCGCTGTTTTCTCCCTGGTGGCAACAACACATTGATGTCTACGCACGCTTCTATTCTTGTAGACTATGTTGGGCCCTGATACGTCCAAAATGCATCACTATTTTATATAGTAATTCTTTCTTATTCATTGATATATTTCATGTTATGATGCTGTTCTTATGTTGTTTTGGCTTATTTTACACAGTTTGCAACTTTCCGATGCCGAAGCAGCAGACGCAGGATTGAGCGGTAAAAAGTGGATACTGAGTTAATGAAGAAGAATACCTCCAAATTACCTGAAAATCGACGGAGGGAATTTTTCAGAAGATTAACGAAGACACGCCGAAGAGGGCCAGAGGGGGGCCACAGGGTGCCCAGGCGGCCACCCGGTGCGACCCCACCCCTAGCCGCGCCGGGAGGGCTCCTGGACCCCTGGGGACACTCCCGGCTCCCCCCTTTGGCCTATATACCGCTCATATACCAAAAACCCTAAAACAGAGAGTTTACGGAGTTCCGTCGCCGCTCCGTGGCGGAAACCTACAGAGGAGAAAAGACATCTCCGGCGGGCCGATTCCGCCGGGGAGAACACCTCCTGGAAGGGGAGATTGTCGCCATCGTCATCACCATCGTCACGGGCATCATCGAGATCATCATCAACATCATCCCCAACATCAGCACCATCACCACCACCATCCAATCTCACCTCACAAGTTTATCTTGTGTTGTAATCCGTACTATCCAGCCTCTCTACTCTACCGGTGTTGATTACTACCGTGTGATGAATGCTATTGAGTTTTGTTGGAGAATTACCATTGTCTCCAGATTGTTTACCATATATTTATCCCCACTGATCATGATCTCTTTTATGTCTTGTGAGTAGTTACTTTAGTTCTTGAGGACATTGGAGAAGTCTAGTTGTTAGTAGTCATATGATGTTGAAGTAACATGTGTTGTTTGATATTTAAGTTGTGTTGTTATTTCCTAGTGGTGTTGTGTGAGTCGAACACTCAACACTTCGCCTTATTAAGGACCTAGGGGAATACATTTTGTACAAAGTATGCTTACGGTGGGTTGTCGGAGTGACAGAAACCTGAACCCCAGTTCACACTCTTTTACACAAGGGAACAATGGATCATCGATCGTATTGCTATGGTTAGGCTTTTGCCTTAATTACTATCTTGTATTTTCGGATGCTTGCAAGGTGTTTAATCATAAGAGTGCACTTATCTTAGTCTAGAAGGTGCACTAGCATAGATCCACCCACTCAACACTTATCAACCCGGCACATAGTACCGATACGGAATATGGCGAAAACACATGACTATTTCTCCCGTGTGTCCTCAAGAACGCTTTAGCCTTTATAAGCTCAGTTGCTAGGCCTATCCTTTGATCAAAAGGATCGGGCCACTTGTTACTCTTCAGTGCCTTTCACTTTACTCGCTTTTACCTTCTTGTCGCTTATATCGAAAACCCCTAAAAAGTTATCTTTCAGTTCCTGCAACTTTTTCTTTACCAAAGTCACTTACCAATACCTTCTGCTCCTCGTTGGGTTCGACAATCTTATTTATCAAAAATGCTACAAACGATCCCCTACTGTTGACGGTCATCAAGTACTGTTTTCTGGCACCGTTGCCGGGGAGCGTAGCACTATTAGTATGTGAAGTTGGTAAGGAAGTTTTTATATTTCTCTTTTTATTTTGCTGCTGCTGCATTTGTCCTTATGGACACCTCTAATCTTGGATCGTTGTTTATGGGAAAACGTCCCATGACTGTGGTGGTCACTCTTACCCCTACTGAAATTGTGCCTTACAAAATACCGGCTGGTATTAACGATCATGTCTTAGTTAATCGTTATGCAGGAGATAGACATCCAGGTGAACACTTGCTATATTTATCACAACTATGTTCATTATTTAAGCTTGTAGGTGTGTCACTGGAGTTCGTCATGAAAACATTATTCTCCGTATCACTTATAGGCAATGCTTCAGATTGGTATAAGCTCCTCGATAACTCACATATACTTAATTGGGAAGAGCTTATGTCTCGCTTTTATACAAAGTTTTACCCTCTTCATGAAATTCATCGAGACAGGAACTACATCTACAACTTTTTGTCTCGCGACGGAGAGAGCATCACTCAAGCTTGGGGGAGACTTAAATCCCTAATGTTCAAATGTCCTATTCATGAACTCCCCAAAGAAATTATAATTACAATTTTTTTATGTCAGGCTCTCTCGTTAGGATAAGGAGATGTTGGATGCCTCCTCTAGCGGGGTATTCCAAACAAGGAGTGTCGAAGAAAAGTGGGATCTCATCGAGAGGATCCAGAAGAACACTGAAGACTGGGAAATCGATAAAGGTATTGAACCCGCTATAAATTATGAGCATGATTACATTGAGAGCTATGTGAAAACTGATTACTTTAATACCTTTTGTTCTAAGATTGGTCTTGATTCCCATCTCATGATTGATTTTTGCAAGAACTTTGCCTCTCACATTGACTCTTCGAAAGAAGAGAAGGCTCAGTATCATAAACCTTTTAAAGAATTACCTGTTGATATAAATGTTGCTGACCCTATTCTACCTGAAGTTTTCTATGAAAATCCCCCTTTTCCTATAAGGATGAGGGAGCGCTCTTTTGTGACAGGCATAATGAATAAGAGTGAGAGAATAACTGACAAACCTGAGGACCTGATCAAGGTCGATCCTCAAGTTGCGGTGATTAAAGATTTAGTCACTAATGATATTTCAAATTCCAAGATAAATTTTTGTGCCGTTTCAACTAACATTGTCGCAACCAAGAATAAGAGTCCAATTTCAGGTACACCAGTTGTATCTGTCAAGGTAGGAGATCACAACTATTACGGGCTCTGTGATCTAGGATCCAGTGCTAGCTCTATTCCTTATTCACTCTATCAAGAGATCATGGGTGAGATTCCCCCTGTGAACTTGAAGAGATTGATGCTACTATTTATCTCGCAAACAAAGAAACTATCTCTCCCATCAGAATCGTGAGAGATGTTGAAGTCCTATGTGGAAAGGTAAAGTATCCTACCGACTTTCTCGTACTTGGTTCAGTGAAAGATAGTTTTTGCCCTATTATCTTTGGTAGACCTTTCCTCAACACCTGTGGTGCTGTTATAGATTGTAAAAAAAGGTAAAGCCTGTGTTGAATTCAATGGTGAGCCATATGAATTTAACTTTTATAAATTTTCCAAGCAACCTCGTGGTACTAATTTACTTGGTGATGGTAAAATTATTGAAAATATTGCTTCTATTGTTATTCGTCCTAATGATCCTTTGCAGCAATATATGGAAGACCACGAGAATGATATGCATATGCAAGAAAGAAATGAGTTGGACGAAATATTCACAAGACAAAATGCTATCCTGAAGCACAACCTTCCAGTTGAGCCTTTAGGAATCCTAGCACAGCCAAAAGAAGACCCGATGTTTGACCTCAAACCACTTCCCGATACGCGAAAGTATGCTTATTTAGATGAAAAGAAAATATATCCTGTCATTATCAATGCTAACCTTTCAGGATTTGAAGAAGAGCGATTATTAGAGACACTTCGTAGAGACCGTGGTGCATTAGGCTATACCCTTGATGACCTTAAGGGGATTAGTCCATTGATTTGCTAACACACTATCAATCTCGAGCCCGATGCTAAGCCAGTTGTTGATCATCAACGACGACTGAACCCAAGGATGGAGGACGTGGTTAGGATAGAGATTCTCAAACTTCTAGCCGCAGGTATCATCTATCCTATAGATGATAGTAGGTGGGTAAGTCCAGTTCATTGTGTTCCTAAGAAAGGAGGTATGACTGTTGTTCCTAATGATAAAAACGAACTAATACCTCAAAGAGTTGTTATTGGATATAGAATGTGTACTGATTACAGGAAGTTGAATAAGGCAACCAGGAAGGATCACTACCCGTTGCCCTTTATTGATCAGATGCTAGAGAGGTTGTCTAAAAACACCAACTTTTTCTATCTTGATGGGTACTCTGGCTTGTCTCAAATTCATGTTAACACCGTCGATCAAGAGAAGACCACCTTCACGTGTCCCTACGGTACTTACGCTTACAGGCGTATGCGTTTTGGTTTATGCAATGCACCTGCTACTTTTCAGAGATGTATGTCTGCAATTTTTCATAGTTTCTGTGAGGAGATTGTGGAAGTCTTCATGGACGATTTCTCCGTCTATGGAACTTCCTTTGACCATTGTCTCCACAATCTTAATTAAGTTTTGTAGAGATGCGATGATACAAACTTAGTTCTAAATTGGGAAAATGCCACTTCATGGTTAACGAAGGGATCGTGCTTGGTCACAAGATTTTCGAGAGGGGAATTGAAGTGGACAAGGCGAAGATTGAAGCTATCGAGAGGATGCCCTATCCAAGGGACATTAAAGGTATTCGTAGTTTTCTCGGTCATGCTGGTTTTTATAGAAGATTTATTAAGGACTTTTCTAAGACTTCGAGACCCCTTACTAATCTTCTCCAGAAGGATGTTCCTTTTGTATTTGATGAAGATTGTAAGGAGGCTTTCGAATTTCTTAAGAAAGCTTTGATAACCGCTCCTATAGTACAACCACCTGACTGGAAATTGCCCTTTGAAATTATGTGTGATGCTAGTGATTTTGCTGTTGGAGCTGTGTTAGGACAAAGGGTTGATAAGAAATTGAATGTTATACATTATGCTAGCAAGACCCTTGATAGTGCTCAAAAGAATTATGCTACTACTGAGAAGGAATTCTTAGCAGTAGTGTTTGCTTGTGATAAGTTTAGACCTTATATTGTTGATTCAAAAGTTATTATTCATATTGACCATGTTGCTCACCTTATGGCGAAGAAGGATGCCAAACCAAGACTCATTAGGTGGGTACTCCTTCTTCAAGAATTTGACTTACAGATTGTTGATAGAAAAGGAGCAGAAAATCCGGTGGCGGACAATATTTCAAGGATGGAAGATATACCGCATGACACCATCCCAGTCAACGACAGTTTTCCAAACGAACAACTTGCCGTTGTAAAAGTACAATCTCTCTTCGATCCTTGGTTTGCAGATTATGCTAATTTTATCGTTGCAAGGTATTTGCCTCCAGGTTTAACATTTCAGCAAAGAAAGAAGTTCTTCCATGATTTGAGGCACTACTTTTGGGATGAACCTCATCTTTTCAAAGAAGGCCCTGACGGGATCGTGAGAAGATGCATACCGGAACATGAGTAGAAGGACATTCTCAAGCAATGACATGATAGTCCCTATGGAGGAGATCACGTCGGTGAGAGGACCACACATAAGGTTCTCCAATCAGGTTTTTATTGGCCTACTCTCTTTAAAGATGCTAGAAATTATGTTTTATCTTGTGATAAGTGTCAGAGAGTTGGTAATATTAGTAGGAGGAATGAGATGCCTATGAATTACTCACTACTGATTGAGCCTTTTGATTGCTGGGGTTTTGATTTTATGGGTCCTTTTCCTCCCTCAAACAAGTACACTCACATTTTAGTAGCTGTTGATTACGTGACCAAGTGGGTTGAAACAATCCCCACTGAGAGTGCTGATCACAAGACATCTTTGAAAATGCTCAAAGATGTAATTTTCCCTAGGTTTGGTGTACCTAGGTATCTTATGACTGATGGAGGATCACACTTCACACCCGGAGCTTATAGAAAATCTCTAGCAAAGTACAATGTCAATCATAGGATTGCTTCATTGTACCATCCTCAAACTAGTGGGCAAGTTGAGCTCACCAATAGAGAGATCAAGTTGATCTTGCAAAAGACAGTCAACAATTATAGAAAGGACAGGTCAAAGAAGTTAGGAGATGCTTTTTGGGCGTATAGAACTGCTTACAAAAACCCCATGGGCATGTCCCCGTATAAGATGGTCTATGGCAAGGCTTGCCATTTGCCATTAGAATTAGAACATAAAGCTTTCTGGGATGTTAGAGAGCTTAATGCTGACCTGAAGTTAGCCGGTGAAAAGCGTCTCATGAACTTGACTTCTTTAGATGAGTGGAGAAGTGAAGCTTATGAGAGCGCTAAAATGTTATGGGAAAAGGTAAAGAAGTGGCATGATAGAAGGATTCTGAAACGTGGATTTAATGTTGGTGATAAAGTTTTGTTGTTTAGGTCCCGTTTCAGGTTTTCTCCAGGTAAATTACTTTCCAGATGGGAAGGGTCATTTCATATCAAAGAAGTCTACCGGTCAGGTGCGATAAAGATTAACAATTTTGATGGCACCAAACCTCAAGTTGTTAATGGGAAAAGACTCAAGCATTACATGGCGGGAGATCCCGTCAACGTTGATGTAAATATAATACACACAACAACTCATGAAGAATATGTTGCAGCCCCATTTCAGACTTCAGCAGAAGTAGAATAAGAAAAGGTATGTATTACGGTAAGGAAACATCGCGAACCGCCATAAAAGTTCCATATTACGCGTTTTTGCAAAATATAGAAAATTCAGAGCCTAATTGGAGCCGGAGAGGCCGCCTGGGCACCCCGGAGCCCGTCTCCGACTCCACTTTGGCTCGTTTCCTTCCATATGTTGCACAAATTTTTGCTATATATTTGCCCAGATAGCCCCGACACCGCATCTCTTGATTTCGCGTGTTTTCTTCTCGAGCTGTTTCTGCCAGGAAATATTTTAGCTAGACCTAGGTGCCATGGCTTCCCCAAGTTCCCCCAAGGACAAGTTCGTCGTCAACGTCATCAACCCTTACCTGGCTCATGTGAAGAACCATCCTCGAACCGTCCAGTTGGAGGATGGTGGCCTTCACCAAGAGGGTCTAAAGGAACCTGTCAAGGAGGGGAGCATCGAGGCCAGGCTAGAAGAGATGGAGCAAGAAGTATTCAAGTACAAGAAGATGGTTGAGCGGGGTGTTGAAGCCAACTTCGACATCATCAATGAGCTGAAGACGTTCTACAAGAAGGAGATGAGGGGTATTTGGTCAAGCATCACCGCTGCAGAAGAAAGAATTGATGATCTCCAAGGGCAGATCTATGATCTGCACAACCAGAACTATGAGTATGAACTAAAGTTTATGCGCGTGGGTTTAGGTGCTGGGAGCAGAATCTTGGAGACTGAAGCCTCTCATGGGACCGGGGAACCTCTACCATGGAAGCGCTTCGTCCATGACTACATCAACAACAACCACAACAAGAATGAGGAGTAAATCTCCTTGGGTAATGGCATCCCCCAGCTTGTTCCAAGCTTGTGGGAGTGCCCGGTATCTTTATCTTTATCTTAGTCTTTTAGAGTCAAGTAGAGTCGTATCATGTCTAGGGAAGTTATTATATGAAATAGGTGTTTGCATTGAGGTCTATCACTCCTTCTGTGGAGAGTTTGTATCCGTGAGTGTGGAGTCGTCTATATTGGAATATTAATGAGAAGTCTATTGGTTCCTTCGCTACACTCGGTATTCTCTTCACACAATCGACCTTATATGATGATTCTTATGGGGAGTATTGACCTTATATCAGGTATGGCTTTGAAAACTTTATTTAATTTTTGCAAACATAGCTTTGGTCTTGACAACATGCATGTTTTCTAAAGTAGCGACATAGCCAAAACCTTTATGTTATTACGCTTGAAGTCTTATGTTGACAAGGAAGACAACTTGATGTGTTATGCTTACCTTAATGTTTATGCTTTATATGTTTTGCATCTAAGTTAGCATCAATGGTATGTTCTCTCAAAGCCTTTGCTAGCTAAACTCCTTGCCTAGCAGATTTCTGCTCGTGGATCCATACCCTGAAACCATTACCTTCCATATGAGTCCACCTTACCTTCCTATTCGTGGTATTCCCCTACCACTCTTATAAGTATAGAATTTATGTGTTATCCTTAAATGTTCAAAGTCTTCTGTTTTGTGCCTCTTGTTTAGCTCATGAGGAAGTAGTAGGTAATTCATGATCTTCTTAAGTTGGACAAGTTTTACCCCGGGATTGCATGTCTAATGTGCAAACCCATAATTCGAGGAGGAACTGGCATGAGTGTGCCCATCTCGAAAGATAATACAACAAAAAAATCCTCCTTCACACTTGGTCTATGAGAAATCAGAAACTTTGGCAGTGATAAACAAAGGAGATTAAGGGGATGTGATCGTCCCCACTTGGGAGCCGTTCCTCGAAAGTTTTCCATCTTGAGAAGTAATTGAGCTATCTATTAGCACTCTTTGACAAATTATGCACCTCCCAAAGGTTATTTTCCATTCTGTTTGATTTAAGGATAGCACATGAGTTTTCCCTGCTTGCCTTTTGTCGGGACCCGGGGTTAGCGTATGCAAGCCTCGCTACAACACAATCATATGGAGAGCCGAGAACCGTACCCACTTGTCTGAGCAGACAAGGCCAAGCACAGAACGTTCTCGGAAAGCATCGAACGTGAGGGGCATCCCATCCAGGCCGGATGATCAACTGAAATGGGTCCTCATCGTCCGCACACAAGTCTAATTGATATGGGTGGTGAACTCCCATACTCATAGACAAGTCGCCTCAACCATACTATCAATTGTATTATAACCCTTACATAGACTTACTCCAGCCCGATCACTTAGTCGGGGTCTAGGGCGGGCTCAATCATACATCAAAGTGTGCACGTGACGGAGTCACGAACAATCGCATCGCGATGCCCCAAGCTGCGCACATCTAAGGGCCACTTGGTGTATAAAAGACCGCCAGCCAGATCACAACTAAGGTCTCGAAAACCCATACTAAGACATGCATGTTATAGACATACACGAAGCACACATGCCTTGTATGAACAGCAGGTATCATTGCAATTCTCTACAAAGTATATATCTTTATTAATAACTCTTACAGAGTGCACACAGAGATCACAAGCATGTGATCCAACATTACAACAAACAAGCGGAAGCAGAGTAGGCCTGAGTACAGACAAGTTTAACAAATGGCTTAGAGAAGCCTTATCTAAAAACAAGCCCTCCACGAGGGAACCAGTCGTCTGACTGGGACTACACTAGCTTGGTCTTGGTCTGAGTCTTCAATCTTCGAGCTTCGGGTAGAAGCCACCATCGGGGTCGGTGGGTTCATCTAAAACATAGATTAAGCAAACGTGAGTACAAAGTCGTACTCAGCAAGACTTAAATAGGAGCTATACTACTCATGCACATGTATCTAGGTAAAGGAAGGTGGGGTTCACTTGCAGAAGTGCCAGCTTTGACTTGGCTAATCCTGAACTACGAATACCAGACTTTGAGGTAAGAAGCGTACACGAGTCCACTACTTTCTCCAACCAATTACACCACTATGGTGCCTTCCTCGACTTCCCCATGAGAAAGCACGCCATAGCACTCACACTTATCTTGGTGTGTTTTAGAAGTATCCAGTTCAAGTTGTCTAATAATCAAGCTAAGCTTTCCAAGCAGTCCATAACCGCGGACGCGGATATTCGAATAGTTTTGTTAACCCTGCAGGGGTGTACCGCTACACACACGTGTCATCAGTTACCGCCTTTTGCGTGTCACCGTTCAAGAGATGACAACGAGGATGCCACCACAACTGTTACCTCATAGCCGATCTAGTCCATCAAAGCCGCCTATCTGGGTTGTCTTCCACTATCGTGAACCCGGCTAGTTTACCGAAGTGGACCCAGACGATGTGTGCGTGGTGCGAAAGCCGGTCTCGGATGAGCCGTTATCTCACTTGGCTACCAGGCCACAATACCTACAGAAATCCGAACTACTGCGACATCTGGACATTGAAGGGGATGAGTTAGTAAGCTGAGAGGGGTCAGTGTGCCCAATGTGTGGTTGTACTCTTCATCTTGGATCACCACACAAGAACTCGAACTTAAGGCAGTGTTCAACGAGACAACCCACCGTGTACTCCTACACAGCCTCTCATCGTTCACCTTGTATTAGGGTAGATTCACCAACACATTTCACTTTCATCAACACCATGTTTATCATCATCCCGACTCACATCATAAGCAACCTCATTGTACCACTAAGCATGCAATAAGCAGTAATAGTTGCAGGGGTCACATGATATCAACCAACTCCTACATCTGCTAGGATTGAGGTTTGCTTACTACTGTGACAAGATGATAGGTCATGCAAAGGATATGGTTTCAACTATGCGGTAGAAACGTTATCATGGTGATCATCCTAAACAATGCATAAGCGAGACATGAGAGGGAAGTGGGATTTTATTGACATGATCAATGGGGGTTTGCTTGCCTTGCTGACGAGGTTCAGTCACGGGGTCTTCAACGAAGGGGGTAATCTCGAGTTCCGGCTCCACTTCTATCAGCAACATGACAATCATAGGATCAACATAATGTACAATGCACAATCACATGAATAAGATTGTAATGGTGATGTTCAAGGTACTGATGTGTTGAGCATTCCATTTAAAAGGAGTATATTGCAAATTGAATTGCAAATTCAAACTCCAGTTTGAATTCAAACTTAACCAAGTTACATGTGACATTGTTTGATCATTTTGAATCTTTTGGAAATGTGTATGATATGCCTCTGAAGTGTGGTTGAAATATAGCATAATTCCATGGTCCAAGTTGCAAAATCATTTGGATTGAATTTGAATTAATTCCAAATAATTCAAATGACATATGCTACTGGTCCCATTTTAAAATCAACTCAAACATAGTTGAAAGTTGCATTTTTGGATAGCTTATTTTCTCCTGATCATTTTTAATATATTATTTGTCCAATTTGGAGTTAATATGAATTTTCTATGAATTTCCAAAGTTTGGGGTATTTTCTGGAATTTCTGTAAATGATTTAATCAATTTAAAGCTTTACTGCATCAGCATGATGTCATGGTGACATCAGGGGGGGGGCTGACTGCTGGGACCGGCTTGTAAGTGGGAGAGGGTTTAATTCCCTGTTAGTTTAAAACTAACAGTGGTTAGTTAGTGGCCTAGGCCCACTGTCAGTGGCCCAGGGGTTAGGATTAGTGGGGTTTTAGTTCGGGGGTTAGGGTTAAGTGGCCGGCGGCTTAACTCCGGCGGCACTGGCACGGCGGCGCTCTCGCCGGACGGGGTTTTTGGCCACGGGAAGAGGCGTGGGTCGTACGGGGATGAAGCTGGGGCTCGCGCGCGTCCAGCAGCGCCATCGGGGGAACGCGGGGAGGTCTGGAGCCATGCCGGCGACGAGGAGCGCGGCGGCCGGGCTCGGGCTCAGGTGGAGATGGCGATAGAGGCCACGGGGAGAAGTACTGAGGGCACGGGCGTGCAGCCCGCGGCGTTGCGCAGCGAAGGGAGCAGGCGGGGGTCAAAGGCGTGGTCTCGAGCCATGGCTACGTCGTCGGGCGCGGCCGGACTACTGTCGACGGCGACAAGAAGAAAACGGGCACGTGAGAGGCTGGGGAAAGGGGGAAAACGCAGAGGAGCTCACCAGGAGCATGCCGGTGTTGGTTAGAGAGGCTGGGGAAGATGGACGTCGGGGAATTCGTCGACGGAGCTCGCGGCGTTGGCGATGGATCCTTGAAGCTGGTGTCGCGCTCGGGGCTTCCGGGCTCGATTGCTTGTGCTTGAAGACGAAGACGACTGCTGAGGTGCGGCTGGACAAGCTCGTTCGGCGGATGGCTGCCGTTGGCCACGTCGGGGCGGCGGCGTGCTCTGCGGGGTGCTCGGTTCTTCACGGGGAGCTCGCCGGGGTGAGAGGGGAAGGGTCCAGGGGAGGGGGAAGTGAGGGAGGAGGAGCACGTGGCGTCCACGGCGCCGCTAAAGGGGCGGCAGCAACCAGGCAGCTGCCTGGCGGCCATGCGGTGCCCGCCGGCGACCTGGCTGCCTGGCTGTCCTGGGATGAAGACGGGGGTGCCCTTTTGGGCTGGGCCGAAATGGCCACTGGGCCCAGGTGAGTGGGATCTTTTCCTTTTTCTATTTTCTCTTCTATTTTCTTTTCTGTAATATATTGGCCATGCTAAAATAATTAGCTAGGCATTTTAGTAAAATGCCCAAACATTTTTAAAAATCCTAGTTGACCAGTAGCTAGTCAAATATAAAATTTGAGCATTTTTGAAATTCAATATATTTTGAATTTCAATTCAAATAGGGTCAAATTTAATTTCCAGGGCACCTTTTGAATTTTTGAATATTCCATGGGCATGGGAAAATACCCAAACCACTTTTAAAATGATCAGGATCATTTATAGGAATTTTCCAAATACTCAAATGATTTTTGGAAAAAGATTTTTATCTGGCCATTTGAATTAATTTCTCAGGGCTTTCTGCTTCCCCATTTTTGAATTTGTTTTGAATTTTTCACATGATGCAAAGGAAACTCAAACCCTAGCACTTGCCTAAATTGGGGTTGTGACAACTCGCCCCCACTCAAAAGAGTCTCGTCCCGAGATTCAGAAGTCGTCGGGAGGAAGGTGGGGTACTCGGCACGGAGGCGGTCTTCTCTTTCCCAGGTTGCTTCTTTCTCGGAGTGATGCGACCATTGCACTTTGAGGAACTTGATCGTCTGACGACGCGTGACACGCTCTGCGGAATCAAGAATACGAACAGGGTACTCTCGATAAGAAAGGTCATCTTGGAGATCAAGCGTTTCATGGTCGACTTCGCGGATGGGGTCCTTGAAGCAACGCCTGAGTTGTGACACATGGAATACGTCATGTACTCGGGAAAGGTGCGGGGGTAGTTCAAGTTGGTAGGCAACTTCTCCACGTTTAGCCAGAATGCGGAAAGGTCCGATGTAATGAGGGGCCAACTTGCCTTTGATACCGAATCGTTGGGTTCCCTTCAGAGGAGTAACCCGAAGGTAAGCCTTCTCATCCAGATTGTAGCTCTATTACCTATGATGACGATCATAGTAGCTTTTCTGACGAGACTGGGCTGCTTTCAATTGATCACGAACAGTGCGAACTTGCTCTTCTGCTTCCTTGATCATATCCGGTCCAAAGAATTTTCTTTCACCGGTTTCTGACCAGTTTAGTGGTGTTCGACATCGTCGTCCATATAGGATTTCAAAAGGAGCCATGTTCATACTAGATTGAAAACTATTGTTATAAGCAAATTCGGCGAATGGCAGAGACTTCTCCCAATCCTTTCCGAATGAGATAACACAAGATCTGAGCATGTCTTCAAGAATTTGGTTAACCCTTTCGACTTGACCGCTAGACTGAGGATGGAAAGCTGTACTAAAGGAGAGATGAGTTCCCATAGCATTCTGAAAGCTTCCCCAAAATCTAGAGGTGAAAAGGCTACCGCGATCAGAATTGATTTCCAAAGGAACACCATGAAGGGATACAATTCTAGAGATGTACAAGTCCGCTAACTGGCTAGCAGTTATAGAATCGCGAACCGGAAGGAAGTGAGCAACTTTGGAAAGCCTATCTATGACGACGAAGATGGCATTGTTTCCTTTCTGGGTTTTTGGAAAGCCGGTGATGAAGTCCATACCGACTTTGTCCCATTTCCACTCGGGAATAGACAAAGGTTGAACTGTACCAGCAGGTCTTTGATGTTCTGCCTTAATGCGACGACAAACATCACATTCGGGAACAAATTGAGCAATGTCTCTCTTCATCCTGGTCCACAAAAATCTCTGGCGTAGATCTCGGTACATTTTTGTGCTACCGGGATGAGTTTAGAGGGGTGTGTAATGGGCTTCCTTGAGGATGAGTTGCCTTAGCTCCCTATTCTTAGGTACTACCAAACGATTTTCAAAGAATACCGTTCCCTTGCTATCTGTGGAGAAACATTTAGCAACTCTGCTAGCAATGTTCTCCTTGATTCGGCGAACACCTCGTGCACGTCTTTGGGCAACTATTATTTGATCCTCAAGATTTGGTTTCGCCACCAAGGTAGAAAGATAGCCATGAGGAACAATCTCAAGATTGAGCTTGCGAAAGTCCTCATGAAGAAGTGGTTGATACTGTTGTAACATAAGGTTGTTACAATACGACTTACGACTTAGTGCATCAGCCATGACATTGGCTTTGCCTGGGGTGTAAGAAATTCCTACGTCGTAATCTTTTATCAACTCAATCCAGCGTCTTTGCCTGAGATTAAGATCTGGCTGGGTGAAAATATATTTGAGGCTTTGGTGGTCGGAATAAATCTCACAACGATTACCAAGGAGGTAATGTCGCCAAGTTGTTAGGGCATGAACTACGGCAGCGAGTTCAAGGTCATGGGTAGGATAGTTCTCTTCATGTGGCCGCAACTGGCGTGAAGCATAAGCTACCACATGTCGATCTTGCAGAAGTATGCATCCTAACCCTTGCCGTGATGCGTCACAATAGATTTCGAAATCCTTTTTGGTGTCTGGAGGTGCAAGTACGGGTGCAGAAGTCAATCTTCTTTTTAGCTCTTGAAAGCTTTCCTCGCACTTGGAAGTCCATAAGAATTTCTTATCTTTCTTGAGGAGTTCAGTAAGAGGCTTTGCAACTTTAGAGAAGTTCTCGACGAAGCGACGACAATAGCTGGCTAGGCCAAGAAAACTCCTAACTTGCTTCACCGATTCAGGTGGAGTCCAGTCAAGGACGGCCTGAACTCTCTCGGGATTCACAGCAATGCCTTTTGCAGAAATCACGTGGCCTAAGTAGGTCACTTCTGGTAGCCAAAATTCACACTTGGAGAATTTAGCATACAGGCGATGCTCTCTAAGTTTCATCAATACCATCCTTAGGTGTTTGGCATGTTCTCCTTCGTTCTTCGAGTATATAAGGATGTCATCGAGGTAAACCACGACGAACTGGTCCAAATACTCCATGAAGATCGAATTCATCATGCGTGAGAAAGTGGCGGGGGCATTGGTTAGACTGAAGGACATGACGGTGTACTCGTAAAGACCATAACGAGTAGTGAAAGCCGTTTTTGGAATGTCCTCATTTCGGATTTTGATTTGATGATCACCTAATCTCAAATCCATCTTGGAGAAGACAAAGGATCCTGCAAGTTGATCATAAAGATCATTGATCCTGGGCAATGGTTACTTGTTCTTTATCGTCGCTAGATTTAGCGGGCGATAGTCTACGCACATCCTTTCTGTTCCATCTTTCTTCGTTACGAACAGAACGGGGCAACCCCATGGCGATGAGCTAGGGCGGATGAAGCCTTTTTCCAACAAAGCTTCCAGTTGGATTTTAAGCTCAGCTAACTCACGTGGGGCCATTTTGTATGGGCGTCTGGAAATTGGTGCGGTTCCTGGGGCAAGATCCACTATGAATTCTACACATCTGTCGGGTGGCTAGGTTTAATGGGTTGGATCTCTGGATAGCTTCCTAGAGGATGACCAAGGTTTACTAGGGCCTACAACAGATATGTCAGAGTAGCAAAGTACCCCAACACGATGGTTAGTGTGGTTCTTCTGGCTAGAAGACATCTAAAGTGGGAGGAAGAACTGCAATTGAATCACTATAGGTTTCTAGAAGAAAACCTACATCAAACACTATGGAACTGTCGGGCATGCCACCTAGAAAAGTTCTGGAAGGACATCCGAAATAGAGGGAAAGATTTTGCAAACGCATCAGATTTTGAAGAAACTTGGAATGATTCGGACAACATAACGGCTGTAATTGCAAGAAAACAATTTTCTTTCAATGTAGATACAGCACTTACATAATACGATGTAAGAAATCAGCATTACAACAATGCTAGGAAAACCGGACACAACTTTCCTACGGCTACAAGGAAGCAAACAACGAGATGTTCTAACCAGACAGAGGAGAGCCTAGTCCTATCTTCCCGTAGAATAAGATGAGGGTGACTCAGAACTCAGAACGAAGGGCGTAAGGAGAAAAAAAGAAGCCTTACGTTGTTCCCTTATATACCCAGAGTAACTATATAACTATAGCAAGCTAGACTCGACTTCGGCCAAGGCTGATAATCCTACAGTCAGTCCTGCTCTGATACCAAGTCTGTCGGGACCCGGGGTTAGCGTATGCAAGCCTCGCTACAACACAATCATATGGAGAGCCGAGAACCGTACCCACTTGTCTGAGCAGACAAGGCCAAGCACATAACGTTCTCGGAAAGCATCGAACGTGAGGGGCATCCCATCCAGGCCGGATGATCAACTGAAATGGGTCCTCATCGTCCGCACACAAGTCTAATTGATATGGGTGGTGAACTCCCATACTCATAGACAAGTTGCCTCAACCATACTATCAATTGTATTATAACCCTTACATAGACTTACTCCAGCCCGATCACTTAGTCGGGGTCTAGGGCGGGCTCAATCATACATCAAAGTGTGCACGTGACAGAGTCACGAACAATCGCATCGCGATGCCCCAAGCTGCGCACATCTAAGGACCACTTGGTGTATAAAAGACCGCCAGCCAGATCACAACTAAGGTCTCGAAAACCCATACTAAGACATGCATGTTATAGACATACACGCAGCACACATGCCTTGTATGAACAGCAGGTATCATTGCAATTCTCTACAAAGTATATATCTTTATTAATAACTCTTACAGAGTGCACACAGAGATCACAAGCATGTGATCCAACATTACAACAAACAAGCGGAAGCAGAGTAGGCCTGAGTACAGACAAGATTAACAAATGGCTTAGAGAAGCCTTATCTAAAAACAAGCCCTCCACGAGGGAACCAGTCGTCTGACTGGGACTACACTAGCTTGGTCTTGGTCTGAGTCTTCAATCTTCGAGCTTCGGGTAGAAGCCACCATCGGGGTCGGTGGGTTCATCTAAAACATAGATTAAGCAAACGTGAGTACAAAGTCGTACTCAGCAAGACTTACATAGGAGCTATACTACTCATGCACATGTATCAAGGTAAAGGGAGGTGGGGTTCACTTGCAGAAGTGCCAGCTTTGACTTGGCTAATCCTGAACTACGAATACCAGACTTTGAGGTAAGAAGCGTACACGAGTCCACTACTTTCTCCAACCAATTACACCACTATGGTGCCTTCCTCGACTTCCCCACGAGAAAGCACGCCATAGCACTCACACTTATCTTGGTGTGTTTTAGAAGTATCCAGTTCAAGTTGTCTAATAATCAAGCTAAGCTTTCCAAGCAGTCCATAACCGCGGACGCGGCTATTCGAATAGTTTTGTTAACCCTGCAGGGGTGTACCGCTACACACACGTGTCATCAGTTACTGCCTTTTGCGTGTCACCGTTCAAGAGATGACAGCGAGGATGCCACCACAACTGTTACCTCATAGCCGATCTAGTCCATGAAAGCCGCCTATCTGGGTTGTCTTCCACTATCGTGAACCCGGCCGGTTTACCGAAGTGGACCCAGACGATGTGTGCGTGGTGCGAAAGCCGGTCTCGGATGAGCCGTTCTCTCACTTGGCTACCAGGCCACAATACCTACAGAAATCCGAACTACTGCGACATCTGGACGTCGAAGGGGATGAGTTAGTAAGCTGAGAGGGGTCAGTGAGCCCAATGTGTGGTTGTACTCTTCATCTTGGATCACCACACAAGAACTCGGACTTAAGGCAGTGTTCAACGAGACAACCCACCGTGTACTCCTACACAGCCTCTCATCGTTCACCTTGTATTAGGGTAGATTCACCAACACATTTCACTTTCATCAACACCATGTTTATCATCATCCCGACTCACATCATAAGCAACCTCATTGTACCACTAAGCATGCAATAAGCAGTAACAGTTGCAGGGGTCACATGATATCAACCAACTCCTACATCTGCTAGGATTGTGGTTTGCTTACTACTTTGACAAGATGATAGGTCATGCAAAGGATATGGTTTCAACTATGCGGTAGAAACGTTATCATGGTGATCATCCTAAACAATGCATAAGCGAGACATGAGAGGGAAGTGGGATTTTATCGACATGATCAATGGGGGTTTGCTTGCCTTGCTGACGAGGTTCAGTCACAGGGTCTTCAACGAAGGGGGTAATCTCGAGTTCCGGCTCCACTTCTATCAGCAACATGACAATCATAGGATCAACATAATGTACAATGCACAATCACATGAATAAGATTGTAATGGTGATGTTCAAGGTACTGATGTGTTGAGCATTCCATTTAAAAGGAGTATATTGCAAATTGAATTGCAAATTCATACTCCAATTTGAATTCAAACTTAACCAAGTTACATGTGACATTGTTTGATCATTTTGAATCTTTTGGAAATGTGTATGATATGCCTCTGAAGTGTGGTTGAAATATAGCATAATTCCATGGTCCAAGTTGCAAAATCATTTGGATTGAATTTGAATTAATTCCAAATAATTCAAATGACATATGCTACTGGTCCCATTTTAAAATCAACTCAAACATAGTTGAAAGTTGCATTTTTGGATAGCTTATTTTCTCCTGATCATTTTTCATATATTATTTGTCCAATTTGGAGTTAATATGAATTTCTATGAATTTCCAAAGTTTGGGGTATTTTCTGGAATTTCTGTAAATGATTTAATCAATTTAAAGCTTTACTGCGTCAGCATGATGTCATGGTGACATCAGGGGGGGGCTGACTGCTGGGACCGGCTTGTAAGTGGGAGAGGGTTTAATTCCCTGTTAGTTTAAAACTAACAGTGGTTAGTTAGTGGCCTGGGCCCACTGTCAGTGGCCCAGGGGTTAGGATTAGTGGGGTTTTACTTCGGGGGTTAGGTTTAAGTGGCCGGCGGCTTAACGCCGGCGGCACTGGCACGGCGGCGCTCTCGCCGGACGGGGTTTTTGGCCACGGGAAGAGGCGTGGGTGGTACGGGGATGAAGCTGGGGCTCGCGCGCGTCCAGCAGCGACATTGGGGGAACGCGGGGAGGTCTAGAGCCATGCCGGCGACGAGGAGCGCGGCGGCCGGGCTCGGGCTCAGGTGGAGACGGCGATAGAGGCCACGGGGAGAAGTACTGAGGGCACGGGCGTGCAACCCGCGGCGTTGCGCAGCGAAGGGAGCAGGCGGGGGTCAAAGGCGTGGTCTCGAGCCATGGCTACGTCGTCGGGCGCGGCCGGACTACTATCGACGGCGACAAGAAGAAAACGGGCACGTGAGAGGCTGGGGAAAGGGGGAAAACGCAGAGGAGCTCACCAGGAGCACGCCGGTGTTGGTTAGGGAGGCTGGGGAAGACGGACGTCGGGGAATTTGTCGACGGAGCTCGCGGCGGTTGGAGATGGATCCTTGAAGCTGGTGTCGCGCTCGGGGCTTCCGGGCTCGATTGCTTGTGCTTGAAGACGAAGACGACTGCTGCGGTGCGGCTGGACAAGCTCGTTCGGCGGATGGCGTGCTCTGCGGGGTGCTCGGTTCTTGACGGGGAGCTCGCCGGGGTGAGAGGGGAAGGGTCTAGGGGATGGGGAAGTGAGGGAGGAGGAGCACGGGGCATCCACGGAGCCGCTAAAGGGGCGGCAGCAACCAGGCAGCTGCCTGGCGGCCATGCGGTGCCCGCCGGCGACCTGCCTGCCTGGCTGTCCTGGGAAGAAGACGGGGGTGCCCTTTTGGGCTGGGCCGAAATGGCCACTGGGCCCAGGTGAGTGGGATCTTTTCCTTTTTGTAATTTCTCTTCTGTTTTCTTTTCTGTAATATATTGGCCATGCTAAAATAATTAGCTAGGCATTTTAGTAAAATGCCCAAACATTTTTAAAAATCCTAGTTGACCAGTAGCTATTCAAATATAAAATTTGAGCATTTTTGAAATTCAATATATTTTGAATTTCAATTCAAATAGGGTCAAATTTAATTTCCAGGGCACCTTTTGAATTTTTGAATATTCCATGGGCATGGGAAAATACCCAAACCACTTTTAAAATGACCAGCATCATTTATAGGAATTTTCCAAATACTCAAATGATTTTTGGAAAAAGATTTTTATTTGGCCATTTGAATTAATTTCTCAGGGCTTTCTGCTTCCCCATTTTTGAATTTGTTTTGAATTTTTCACATGATGCAAAGGAAACTCAAACCCTAGCACTTGCCTAAATTGGGGTTATGACACCTTTAACAAGGCCTCTCCTTTAATTTTATGTTGAGTCAGTTTTCCTACTTCTTCCTTTCCCAAAGAGAACATACACTTGATGTTGACGAGGATTCATCCATATAATGCTGCATTAAGTTTTGCCATGCCATATCATTGTTGATATTATCTTTTGATAAGTAAGTTGTTCGGGAAAGCTCTTGTCGACCAAACATCTTCCTTTGTGTTAGCATTTGCACTTCATGACTAATAACATGTTCTTTCAAAATCTTCAATTTGTTTCATCTTATTTAGAAAGAGCAAAATTGAAAGTTATTGGTTGCCCTTGGACCAAGGATATGTTTGCCATAATTTGATGAGTTTTCTCAGCCCTACTTTTGATTATAATTGTTATTACTTTCTCATAAGGACCTTATGAGTTGAGGTTGATGTTGAGGATGTTTGAGTTTGGTGAAGAAACTTTGATGCTTCTTGTCCATATTTTATTTATCAACACTTCACTCTCTAAACTTGTGGACAGGTTTGCAGAGCTCAGTATTCGCTTGGGGGAGTTGATACGTCCAAAATGCATCACTATTTTATATAGTAACTCTTTCTTATTCATTGATATATTTCATGTTATGATGCTGTTCTTATGTTGTTTTGGATTATTTTACACAGTTTGCAACTTTCCCATGCCGAAGCAGCACACGCAAGATTCAGCGGTAAAAAGTGGACACTGAGTTGCTGAAGAAGAATACCTCAAAATTACCTGAAAATCGACGGAGGGCATTTTCAGAAGATTAACGAAGACTCGCCGAAGAGGGGCCAGAGGGGGGCCACAGGGTGCCCAGGCGGCCACCCGGCGTGGCCCCACCACTGGCCGCGCCGGGAGGGCGCCTGGACCCCTGGGGTCACTCCCGGATCCCCCCTTTGGCCTATATATCGTTCATATACCAAAAACCCTAAAACAGAGAGAGTTTCCGGAGTTCTGCCGCCGCTCCGTGGCGGAAACCTACAGAGAAGAAAAGGCAGCTCCGGCGGGCAGATTCCGTCGGGGGGAACACCTCCCGAAAGGGGAGATCGTCGCCATCGTCATCACCATCGTCACAGGCATCATCGAGATCATTGTTGACACACGCAGACGTCACGTGTACCCTCGACGCCGAGGGTGATGCACCGCAGCTCACGTCGAAGGAGATCCGTCCGGTAGCGCAATACACAAGACAACCGGCAGACGCTTTTGAGCACCCGAAACCCCACACGCCTGGGTGGGACCCCGTCTGGACGCACGGCGTCTATGGGCTGCCCTAGGTCGACCTTATCGCCCTTAGAGCTCTCGTGGATTGTTGCCCTGCAAAAACAAGAACAAACGAAGAACGAGGAAAAGTAGACGAAAATTAGGGTTTAGATGTGTTTGCGATTGTGTGTTGTCTCAATCGGCCGTCACCTCATCTATATATGAGGAGGCTGGACTTTCCGTACATGAAAATGACTTCAAATCCCATCCAAATCTTTCCAAACTTAACCGAACTCGGATTACAAGTGGGCCTGGGACAACAGTTCGATTTTCGGTTATTTTGGGGATGTAAAAGACCTCGGATGAAAAAACTCAAAACATCAAAGTTGTAGCCCTCGAAATTTACAAGAACCTTCATGTTGAACGTTTTTTGAGTCGGAGCCATCTTGAAAAGGTTTTGAGCTGATTTCTAACTCAGTTCGGAGAAAAACGCGAATCTGGAAAGTTTTCTTGAATCCTGTTGCCAAAATCGGACGTCTGTCGTCATTCTGACGTCTGATTCCCGTCGGATGTCTGTTCAAAATCGAATGTCTACTGACCTTTTCCCGTCAGATTTCCGTTTTCCGTCGGACGTTCGATTTTTCCTGGAAAGTTCTCAGACTTTTTCTGCAGCAGCACACGGTTTCGGCCGTAACTTTTTCATACGAACTCGGATTTGGACGTTTCAAATATCAAAATCAACCGGTTCGACGAGCCGAAGTCGCCCCATGTAGAATTTCCATTTGATGATGTCTTGAAGGCCTAATTGGCATAATAGTACTTGGAATGCCAGGATCCTATCGCTTCCAACATAGTTTCGGCCTCCAAGATGGAATCGAATGAAAATGGCTCGAACTACGAAGATGTTCATATCAATGATACCAATTATTTTCATGTAGAACACTTTTTCAGTTGAAGCCATCTTTTATATGAATATTTTCGTGCCAAAAACTAGTGTCAACACATGCCCCCCTATTTTTCGGCAAAACTTGCATACCGAAAAATAATTTGTACCACATAGGATCTAAGGACGATGTCAACACTCCATCAGCCATGCATACTCTTAGGGAGATAAACGTATATCAACCATGTTTTGTTCTTAGGGTGATAATCACATATCGGCCATTGTTTATTCAAGCTTCTTGCCACACACTTGGGTGGTACTTCTTCAAATACTTGCCATTGAGAGCTTTAGGCAACAACGTTCCTTGTATGGATTCCACCAAATACGAGTTTCCTGGAACTATTCTTATAATCTTGAAAGGACCTTCCCAGCTTGGCGACCACTTTCCGAATTTCCTATCTTTTGCACCAATTGATAGAATCACCTTCCACACAAGATCTCCAATGTGAAAAATCTTCAACTTTACTTTCTTATTGTAAGCTCTTGCCACCCTCAACTTATCCTTTTCTATGGCCTTTAACGCAGCCAAATGCTTATCGGTGACCTCATCAATATTATCCATCATCAGATTATAAAAGTCCACTGCTGATAAATTATTTTGTTTGTCTATTCTCAAGGCATTCAAATTAACCTCCACGGGTAAAACAACTTCTTGACCATATACAAGCTCATATGGAGTTACCTTCGTAGCACCATGCCTTGAAATCCTATGTGCCCACAAAGCTTCAGACAATAACTCATGCCATCTCCTTGGATTATCTTCAATTTTCTCCTTGATGAGCTTGATCAATATCTTATTACTAGATTCAGCTTGTCCATTAGCTTAGGCATAATACGGGGAGGAATTTAGCAACTTTATATTATAAGATTCGGCAAATTCGCTAACTTGATGTGCCATAAAAGACGAACCTTGATCTGTAGTCAATGTTTGAGGGATGCCGAATCTATGAATAATATGCTCGGTTATAAGTTTAATTACCTCCACATGCGTCATATTCCTGAGAGGTACTGCTTCAGACCACTTGGTAAAATAATTAGTCGCCACCAACACAAACCGATGCCCCTTTGAAGAGGAAGGATGAATTTGTCCAATGAAATCTAATCCCCAACCTCTGAAAGGCCACGGCTTAATAATGGGATGTAACATAGCAGCGGGAGCCAACTGAATATCACCAAACTTTTGACAAGCTTCACATCCTTTGTAGTACTTGAAGCAATCACTAATCATAGTCGGCCAATAAAGTCCAGCACGTCGCAATAACCACTTCATCTTTGGAGCTGACTGATTAGTACCACATATTCTTTCATGTACCTCTCCCATAGCAACTCTCGCTTGATCATCATCCAAGCACTTTAAAGAAACATCATCAACCGTTCGGCGATAATGGTCGTCATCCCTCAATTCATACTTAAAAGCTATACGCCGAACAGTCCTGTCCACCCTTTTACTAGGATCACACAAATAATCAATAATGGGCTTCCTCCAGTCTTGATTTTCACCTGCATTAGATATCTCATTAGTGGCCGAAGTAGTAAGTTCTAATTCGGCCTCTTCTATGATGGCAAGGCAAGACATCGGTTCTCGAGATATATGAAACATGCCACGATCAACATGATAACCAGATGCTTGTTGTGCCAATTCATTTGCTTTCCAATTGTCATGTCTAGGTATATAAGCAATACTAAAATGATCCAAAGTAGAAACTACATCAAGACATTTATCAAGATAAACATTGAGTGATTCATCAAAGCATTTAAACACTCCATAAACTTGCTGCACTACCAATAATGAATCACCAAAAGCCTCAATATGTGTAGCACCTATATCAAGCAACATCTTTAAGCCGAATAACAATGCTTCATATTCGGCCCGATTATTGGTGCAAAAGAATTCTAATCGGCATGAGGCCTCAAAAACAGCACCATGAGGAGATATATAAACAACACCAACACCCTGGCCATTGCTACAAACTGAACCATCAAAATATAATCTCCATGGTACTAACGAAACAAGGTTTATTTCAATATCATGCTCACTATCAATCCGATGTTCAACTATAAAATCAACAACAATTTGGCGTTTCATAGATTTCAAAGATTCATAAGCCAAATCATACTCAATTAAAGCATAAGCCCACTTGCCAATCTACCACTAAAAATTGGCCTATGAAACATGTATTTGATGACATCGGTTTGAGAAGCTACTATGCAATTACTACGCACTAGAATATGTCTAAGTTTTGTGCAAGCATAATATAAACATAAGCATATTTTCTCAATGAAGGTATACCTTGTTTCGGCATGCAAAAGGCGCCGACTCAAATAAGTAATAGCATGTTCCTTACCTTCGGTCTCTTGAGTCAAAACAACACCAATAACACCTTCCTCCACCGCAATATAAAGTCTAAAGGGCTTCCCATGCTTAGGATCTTTCAACACCGAAGGAGTGCACAAATATTTCTTGATCATGTCAAATGCTTCTTGCTGTTTTGCCCCCCAAGTAAAATCAACACCATTCTTTAACCGAAGTATAGGGGTAAATGCATCAACCTTCCCTGACAAATTAGCAATGAATCTCATCAAATAATTAATCTTGCCAAGGAACTTCTACATATCTCTCTTGCACATTGGAGCCTCCACCTTCTTTATAGCTTCTCTCTTCTTGGGATCAATTTCAATACCGTCCTCATGAATAATAAAACCCAAGAATTTGCCAGTCGATACACCAAAAGCACACTTCAAAGGATTCGTATTCAGTCCATATTTCTTCATCCTATCAAAAGCTAAACGCAAATCGGCTAAATGAGATTCAAAAGCATCCGATTTGACAACATTATCATCAATATAGACCTCAAGTATAACACCAAGTAGATCATGAAAAATTAATTTTATAGCCCTTTGATATGTAGCACTGACATTCTTCAAACCAAAAGTCATTACCACCCACTCAAATAAACCAACAAAACCAGGGCACCGAAAAGCAGTCTTGTAAATATCCTCTTCGGCCATAAAAATCTGATTATATCCCGCATTACCATCCAAAAAGCTAATAACTTTATGTCCAGAAGCTTCATTAATAAGCATATCGGCTATTGGCATGGGATACTCATCTTTGGGCGTAGCTCTATTCAAATGTCTAAAATCAATACACGCCCTCACCTTGTTGGACCCTTTCTTCTCCACAGGCACGATATTAGAAATCCATTCAGCATACCTACAAGGTCTAATAATATTAGCTTTAGGCAACCGACCGATCTCTTCCTTGATACGGTCATATATTTTAGGATTAAACTTTGTAGTTGTTTGCTCATAAGGCCTAAAACCATTCTTTATAGGCAATCGATGCTCAACTAGCTCTCGACTTAAACCCGACATCTCATGATACTCCCATGCAAAGCAACAAATATATTCTTTCAACAGCTCGATTATTTTAACTTTACAATCGGCTTCCAGTTTTTTGTTCACAAACGTTGGCCTAGTAATTGAACCATCTCCTATGTCTACCTCCTCTAATGGATCAGCCGACGCAAAACCTTGTCCTAATTTATCCATGTCTTCCAACTCTTCTATCGACTCAGATATATAATTCCCATTGGACCGATATTCTTCAAGACGCTTTTGCAACCATTCGGAGTTAGAATCCATTTAAATGCATTGTTCCTTGGAGCCGGTTACCACCAACCGACTTTAGAGCGACGGGCACGAAACCATTCTTTGTGGCGCTAAAAAAATCAAAATCTGACAAGTCACGCCCCGTCAAGCAAGTAGCATGTGGATGTTGCCAATCCATCGGTGCATCAGCCAAAGCAACACATGTCGAATTATCCGCATGAACAACCTCCACTTCCTCATCAACCCACTGAATCAAGAATTGGTGCATAGTTGATGGAACGCATTGATAAGCATGAACCCAATCGCGCCCAAGTATGTCATTGTAGTTACCATGCACCTCGGCAACAAAGAACGCGGTAGACAAAGTCTTGCTCCCCACCGTAAGCTCTACATACATGACACCTTTGGCTTCAGTTTTTTCCTTGCCTTCAAATCCATTGAGAACCATATTGGTCTTTATCAATTCTGCCTCATTCAAACCCAACTTTTTGAAGACCGAATAGGGCATAAGATTCAGAACAACACCGCCGTCAACAAGCATCCTAGAGACCGGTGATCCATTAATATGACCTTTGAGGAACAATGGACTCAAGTGTGTCACCGGTTCTTTTGGCCTCTCGAATATAGCATTTTTAGGGCCAAAATCCAAATGAGCCACCTCCCCTTCTTCATCTACGGCACGAAATTCAGCGGGTAAGTAGAACACCATATTAATATCCATACTTTCACGTACAGGCGTAGGCTCATAATCTAGCAACTCCTCTTCTTCATTCATATCCATTGACTCCGATGTATTCTCAAGTGAAGGAGAAGTGATATGTGGTGTGGACGATATAATAGCATTTTCATCATCCTCTCTTGGAACTACCGGCGTTGGGAGAGCCACCGTGTTATCTATTTGTTTAGGCTTCCACACCTTCGCCGCGGGCACCATGGGACGATCTTCGTTGAACCACTCGTCCCTCCGTTTTTCTGCCTCCTGCTCCACCTTTTCATGGATCCTCATGCGCCGCAATATCCTCTTTTGTGATTTGGATAAACCGGGAGGACACCATTTAGGTTGAGTATACTTGGGGTCTCTAGGCTTGACCTCACTTGCACTGTCTTCATGATCATTAGCCATATGAACTTGCGGGACAGCCACCACACCATCACTTGAAATAGCCGGATCATCAATAACAATCAACTCTTTGAGTTTTAGCACCTCGGTGCACACCATCAAAGTTTTGACACCAAGTGTTGGGAAACGTAGCAGAAAACAAAAATTTCGGCCTACGAATCAAGAACCCAAGATCATCCAAGAAGATTGCATACAAGGTTTTAGGTCATGGCTCACCAACCGATGTAGCGGAAGTAGAGTTGGTGAAGCTCGTGGACGTAGTGGAATTAGATCTCGCAAGTTCTCCCACGAACAGTCCCTCGATCAATCCCACGAACAAGTCCCGCGATCTAGTCCCACGGACAAGTCCCATGAACAAGCTCCTCGAAGAAGGGTCGAAGGTACGACCCCTCCATTAGTATCCACACATCCCGTAGCAGCAATCCAGCAGCACTCCGCCGTCCAGAGATGAACGCCACCGAGAAAACTAGAGGGAGAAAACCCTAACGGATTCCGATCTAGAACAACGTCTAAATCGGGGTCTAATTGTGGAGCAACGGGGTTTAGAGGAGGGAGGGTGGCGCATAGGCCTTGGGGATTGATTGTCTGTGTCTTCCCCCACCCTTGGCTCACCTTATATAGGTGGCCAAGGGGCCTAGGGCGCAGCTCAAGGAGGTTTGGGAGTCCAACTTGGACTCCCAAGCCTTCCAAACCTACACATACCTTCCCACCGGAAACCTTCCATAATGGTATTTGGAAATCCCACCTGGAGGATCTCCCACCCCTTTTTGGTGCGCCCCCACCACCTGGCTGGCCAGGGCAGCCTAGGTGGCTTGCCCCCCAAGGCCAGGGGCGCAGGGCAGTGGGTGGTACTGCCCGGAACCTTCCGGAACCTTCTAGAAGCTTCCAGGACCTTCCGGGACCTATCGGGACTGTTTTGGGACATTCCGGACACTTTTGGAGCACTTCCAATACCTTCCGGAACCTCTAACGAATGTTCCAGAGCCATCTAAATGGGTTTCGGAGCCATCCGGGCAAAGGTTATTATGTCCGGTGAACACAACATATTGTTTAAGCTGTCCACCGATCACCGAAACTATTCCGGTTGATCGTAAACTTTCCCATTACCATTTTCATATGTTCCGGAACCACTTGGGACTACTCCAGAGTGATCCGGACATATCCTTAAATACCCAAAACTACTTTTGGTGCCCTTATGAACTATTTCATAAATCCCCGGAACTACTTCCGGTACCCGTATGAACTATTCTGCTTTGCTTCCACTAAACCTTCTACCATACTAGTATTCTAACAGACTACTGCTCGTTAAGTGTGTGACTCAATAGGTTCGGTATAATGCGGACATGACTCAGAACATCTTCCGGACATAGGTCAACAGCCTTTTGTCAATAGCCAATAATCAACAGCGGAGCCATGGACACCCATGTTGACTCCCGCACATACACGAAGAAACTTCGAGTGAACCATTATGTTTAGTCATGTACCATTCCCTTTGCTTCGCGATATATGACAAAGTTAGAGGAGAGAAGTTTGGCACCCATGTGTAACAACTTTTGAACACAAGCCAATCGTTATCCTCTTTGCTCGTTTGTCCCTTTTCTCGTTATCGTATTCCGGTATCCCCGTGACTGAATCACAATGCGTCTGGCCAGACTATAATGGATACCGTCATACCGAGTGGGCCCGAAGTGAATATCTTCTTCATCGTGAAGGAGCAAATCCCATTCTTGAACTATCACAGTCACTAGCCACACCATCTGACATACCCAGAACTTATTTTACTACTTCCCATTTACGGGAGGATTCATCTAAGAACCAAAGCATGTCTTCCTGTGTGAAGCAACTCGATACTCTCATGGTCTAAGGAATTACGTATATGATAACATTTCATGATATGACTTATAACGTAGTTACGATGTGATCTCTAAGTATATCATTCAATACTGGGGTCGGTTCAACATCATTGTTCTGCTAACAATATGTTCCCATTGCTACTGACATCCTTGTTACAAGAACAATGTCCATGATTAAGAAAACGTAATCATCAGTTAGCACATGAGCTGGTCTTAGAGGCTAAACCAGGAACTCTTGGTGTTTACATTTCCACACATGCAAATGAGTTTTCTTCTGAATCTCACAGTCAGGGTCATTGCAATTATAGCACAGAAATATAAACATTAATTATGAACGTGGAAATATATATATAATAACATTTTATTATTGCCTCTAGGGCATATTTCCAACAGTCTCCCACTTGCACAAGAGTCAATAATATTGTCAGTGCTTGAGCACTTTACACCTATGGCATACCGGTGTAATAAATGCCTCATTTGTGGTATAGACCTCATCTTCGGATCTGACGTTTCAGGCCCGTTTGTATCTTGCATATCTTCGCGTTTTCACGCTATCATAAAATTCACTAATTTTATCAGTTTAGCTTTGTATATGTTTGAATCATTTGGCAGGACCTTGGTTCCTTTAGAATAAGTCATGAAATCATTCGTCAATGTTCCATGAGCTTCAAGCATCTAGGAAACCATACCATGTTCATAAATGAACTGATGATTCAAAATACCCTCCCTTGTTACTTCTTTAAGCAACAATATACTTAGCCTCTGTTATAGAATTCGCCACAGTATCTAACTTTAACACAGTTCCTTCATACTGTGCCACCCTTATGTGTGAAACACATAATCCCAATTAAAATCGAAAATCGATCGGAGTAAGTATGAAGACTGAATTGGTGTAACTGTTTACATCAAAATTCAGCTAGTGTAACTTGTTACAACGAGCTCTTCATTATCTCCATTTTCCGAGAAACATATCTTATCTATCATAAGTTTAACTTTTCACTGTTTGTCCAATGATCAACATATTGATCACTTTTGGTATCTTGCTCATAACCTTTTGAAGCACTGGACATATCTGGTCGTTTTACATATTATGGTGTACATGATTAATCCAAACACACGGGTGAGTGGAATTCAATTCACGTGTTTTTGCTTATCTGTGTTCATCAACACCGATTTCTGCAAACAACTTTTCACCACGACTTCGGCAAGAACATGTTTCTTGGCATTTCATACTAAACTACTTTAGTATCATGTCAATATGTAGTGTTGGCTTTAGCATGATCAGGCACTTACTATCTTCATAGATCACTATGCTCAATACTAATGCTATATCAGCCCAAGTTCTTCAACTGAAAACTATTTCTAATGAAGTCCTTATTCGTGTCAAGAAATTTATATCATTTCTAATCAACAATATGTCATCTACATAAGGTTTTAGAAATATTATTCAGCTCCCACTTACTTTCTTGAATATTCAAGCATCTTCGTTATTCCTGATGAAAACAAACTCTTTTGGCAATTTCATCACAACGAAAATTCCAACTCCATTATGCTAGCTCCAATCCATCATTGGATATCCAAGGCTTGCATCTATTTTAGCATCCTTTGAATCGACAAAACATTCCGGTCGTATCACGTATACGTCCTTTGTTATATTTCCATGTAGGAACTTTGTTTTGACGTTCATTCTACCATATCCTATAAATGAGATATGTAGTAATTGCTAGTATAATCTGAACTGACTAAAGCATTTCTACGGTCGACACTATTTCGCCGTAGTCAACCTTTGAACTTGCTAGAAAACAATTTTTCCAACGAGTTGAGCTTTATGGATAAAACAATTTCATCTGAATCAATTATAGATCCATATATATATTCTTCAGACTTTTAGTCTTTCCGAGGGTCTACCAAGTTCAAAACTTGACTTACTTCCATGGATACTATCTCGGATTATTTGGCATTTAGCCAAATCCCGGAGTCAGGGCCCATCAACGCTTCTTTGTATATCACAGGTTTATCATTGTCGAACAACAATATCTCGTTTTACATATCATGAATGTTTGTACGATTTTTGTCTAACCTGTGTGGTTCAGCTGCGCACTTCTCTGAAGATTCAACAATCTTTGACAAGTTGCACTGTCCTCCCACTCACTCTTTTGTAAGAAACTATTTTTCTTCAAAATACATTGTTCTTAACAGCAAACAGTTTTGCTTTTGTGTAGTGATAGAGGAATACCAAAACTTTTGGTATAACCTTAACAAAGTAGCACTTATCTGATTTGGGGTTTTGAGTATGTCAAACATATGCCTCATATACCCAAATTTTAAGAAAAGACAACATGGTTTTAACAGTCCATACCACATCTAATATGGTGTCATTTCAACAGATTTGATGGTGCTCTTTTCAGTGTAAAAGCTGTAGTCACTAACGCATAACTTTAATAAGTATAATGGCAAATTGATAAACGTCATATTTGATCTTACCGTGTCATACATGGATTGATTACATCTCTCGAACACTTTACTCATAGTGGTGTTCCGGGAGACGCAAGTTATGACACTTCTTCACAACTCATCAGACGTTCACTAAACTTGTAACTAAAATATTACTTTCTACAATCTAATTTGCAGAAGCTTTATTTTCTTGTTACAATGAATTTCTATTTCACTCTAAAATTCCTTGAACATTTCAAAGATTTCAGACGTATGTCTCTATTGAACAGATATCCACATATCTACTTCAACTCATGAGTGAAGATATGGAATCCACTGCACACAACTACACTTATTGGACTACACACATCATCATGTATGATTACCAATGGTTTAGTTGCCCGTTCATGTATGGCCTATTAACGGTGTTTTAGTCACATTACTTCGAGACAAAGATCGCAAGCGTCAAGTGATTCATAATCATATGACTCGAAAGTCCATCACTTATGGAAATTCTTCATGCATGTTATGTCACTTGTGATAAACGGCAGTGCCACATCTATGTGGTATTTCTGTCAGTCTTGCGACGTTTAGCGTCAGTGTTATGGATGTTTAGTATTATTATTATCAAGATTCATAACATACACCCTATTCATAATGGAAGTATGGCCTTTACGTTATTCATAGCTTTGAACAACTCTCTTGCAACAAACATGATTCAAAATGATGTTTTGCAACAAGGCTAAAGTGTAGTAACAATTTACTCAACTCTAAAATGAATTATGAAGATAATTATAGAGTCAACACACGGTATAGTAAACCTTTTACCGTGTTCCCGAGTGTGTCAAAACTCATCATTAGCTAGTCATAAAGGCCATAGTATTTCTTGCATCGAGTTGCAACAATATGCAATCGATGTGATATTCCGGTGATCAACAGTTTAATCACAATATACAGAATCCACAATTAACTGCTTAATCATGATTCCCAAGAATTACATCTCTTGACCAGCAATGAATTCATCTATAACTCCGTATGACTTTCATTTCTGAGCTGGTTATTCCAGTCTTCTTTCGTTTTGCCTTTATACGTATCATAGTTCTATTTCCAATGTCACTCCTACTCACAGAAGATCACATATGATCAAGGGTGGCGCATGCCATGGACTATCCGGCGTGTGAGTCTTACTAACATCCTTTGGACTTCCTTTCCCTTAATTCTCATCATCATATGATCGGTGTTCTTCTGGATCCCACACTTATCAGTTTTGTTTAGAGCACAATGAACATTTTCACTAATGCTTACAATCATACATTGTACTAGATATCTTATATCCAACATTAATTGTCTTACTACTGAAAACTTATTTTTCAGTTCCATGAATATAACATAACTATCCCAAACTTTTCGAAGTTCGGGTTTCATGGTGGTGAAGACAATGCACTTAGCTTTCGTGGAATTCTAGCATTTTGGATTATGGACATAAGTCACATCATCCATAGCATCAGCGGGACAGCATCAAAAATTTGCGATAGGACAAGCTCCTTCTCGACACTATTGAGGATAGTCCTCACAATACGGTACCAATCGTAAAGTTTTTACCAGATAAAATAGTTAATCAAAATCAATTGGGAAGGTGGTAACGCGAGCCATTATTCTACAACGATAATGCAAATACTAAGACTTTGTTCATAATTAAGTTGCACTTGTGATTAATCAATTTAATTACTTAGTGCGCTCCCACTCAGATCAATATCTCTCGTAATTGATGCTGGAGTGATTCAAGATCCAACCCAATCGTCCGCCATTGATGTGACATCACTGATGACTTAGACTGGACCGGTAGGCCAACTTGCCAATCACGCCAAAGGTGATTCTTGTTCATCTTTCGATGGGCATGTTCCGGTAGCAAACTTTTATCCAAACCGTCAAGATAACCAAGTGTAATGTGCTGTGTGTTCTTTTAACACACCCGTCTTTTATGCGTCACACCGTGTGCACCCATGTGACATGACCTGCTCCGATGTGAAACATAGTATAGACGGTGCTACAGTTGGAAGAACACTATCAACTTGATATTGTTTTGCGAGAGATCACCCTAATAAAAACACGACTACCGCGCATCAAACAAGGGTGCATCAAAGGGATAAACATCACAGGCAGTTCATAAAATTATGTGATATAGTATAGCCCTTTGCTTCGTGAAGTTTTCATTGTCTTCACGTCGTCGTGGTTGAAGTCACCGTGTCCACCAACTTTGTCCTTGGTGCCGGGAACATCACCACGGCTTCCGGCATGTGCGTCGGGGTCCACCTCCGCATCGTAGATCATCACCTTGCATCTATCTATTTGCTTTGCCTCGAGCTAATAAACAGTTCTGGAACGCAGGCCATAATTAAGTGACAATCATATGACTCCAGTCATCATGCCGTACCACGACACGCAGGTCGCGAATAAATATTACATAATATAGCATCTCATACAAACACATTGCGAATCTTGAAGGCTATACCACATCACATGCATACTCTGCAAAAACGAGTTAGATCGCCATCTACACGGGTTGTTGCAACTTTTATCGTGGTTGTTAAGCAGGTTTACAAGGCAAACGAGAAACCCTAGATAAAACAAAACACGATACTTCTTTTGTTGCTAGTTTAACATACGGGGTGCGTGCATCAACTAATGCCACAAGCCAAACTTCGTTAAACGCGTGACCCCCGTGTGGATTTGAGTTCATAAAATCCACAAGCTCCTCCATGTTAAATCTTCTATTGCGATATTAAGATGAGATCCAAGGAGTTTGATGTAGACCATGATCAAGGCAACCAGCATACTGAAAGCAGCATAGAGGGATCAATGGAAAACTCAATCCTTGTAGCAAAACCTCAACTTGCCATCAAGCATAGAAAAAAATCACATGACAGGGAAGCAACAAGAAAATCAATGCCTCATATCACACATATGATCTAGACCTAAACATGCATCTAATCAAGGATCGCTCTGATACCACTGTTGGGAAACGTAGCAGAAAACAAAAATTTCGGCCTACGAATCAAGAACCCAAGATCATCCAAGAAGATTGCATACAAGGTTTTAGGTCATGGCTCACCAACCGATGTAGCGGAAGTAGAGTTGGTGAAGCTCGTGGACGTAGTGGAATTAGATCTCGCAAGTTCTCCCACGAACAGTCCCTCGATCAATCCCACGAACAAGTCCCGCGATCAGTCCCACGGACAAGTCCCATGAACAAGCTCCTCGAAGAAGGGTCGAAGGTACGACCCCTCCATTAGTATCCACACATCCCGTAGCAGCAATCCAGCAGCGCTCCTCCGTCCAGAGATGAACGCCACCGAGAAAACTAGAGGGAGAAAACCCTAACGGATTCCGATCTAGAACAACGTCTAAATCGGGGTCTAATTGTGGAGCAACGGGGTTTAGAGGAGGGAGGGTGGCGCATAGGCCTTGGGGATTGATTGTCTGTGTCTTCCCCCACCCTTGGCTCACCTTATATAGGTGGCCAAGGGGCCTACGGCGCAGCTCAAGGAGGTTTGGGAGTCCAACTTGGACTCCCAAGCCTTCCAAACCTACACATACCTTCCCACCGGAAACCTTCCATAATGGTATTTGGAAATCCCACCTGGAGGATCTCCCACCCCTTTTTGGTGCGCCCCCACCACCTGGCCGGCCAGGGCAGCCTAGGTGGCTTGCCCCCCAAGGCCAAGGGCGCAGGGCAGTGGGTGGTACTGCCCGGAACCTTCCGGAACCTTCTAGAAGCTTCGAGGACCTTCCGGGACCTACCGGGACTGTTTTGGGACATTCCGGACACTTTTGGAGCACTTCCAATACCTTCCGGAACCTCTAAAGAATGTTCCGGAGCCATCTAAAAGGGTTTCGGAGCCATCCGGGCAAAGGTTATTATGTCCGGTGAACACAACATATTGTTTAAGCTGTCCACCGATCACCGAAACTATTCCGGTTGATCGTAAACTTTCCCATTACCATTTTCATATGTTCCGGAACCACCTGGGACTACTCTAGAGTGATCCGTACATATCCTTAAATACCCAAAACTACTTTTGGTGCCCTTATGAACTATTTCATAAATCCCCGGAACTACTTCCGGTACCCGTATGAACTATTCTGCTTTGCTTCCACTAAACCTTCTACCATACTAGTATTCTAACAGACTACTGCTCGTTAAGTGTGTGACCCAATAGGTTCGGTATAATGCGGACATGACTCAGAACATCTTCCGGACATAGGTCAACAGCCTTTTGTCAATAGCCAATAATCAACAGCGGAGCCATGGACACCCATGTTGACTCCCGCACATACACGAAGAAACTTCGAGTGAACCATTATGTTTAGTCATGTACCATTCCCTTTGCTTCGCGATATATGACAAAGTTAGAGGAGAGAAGTTTGGCACCCATGTGTAACAACTTTTGAACACAAGCCAATCGTTATCCTCTTTGCTCGTTTGTCCCTTTTCTCATTATCGTATTCCGGTATCCCCGTGACTGAATCACAATGCGTCTGGCCAGACTATAATGGATACCGTCATACCGAGTGGGCCCGAAGTGAATATCTTCTTCATCGTGAAGGAGCAAATCCCATTCTTGAACTATCACAGTCACTAGCCACACCATCTGACATACCCAGAACTTATTTTACTACTTCCCATTTACGGGAGGATTCATCTAAGAACCAAAGCATGTCTTCCTGTGTGAAGCAACTCGATACTCTCATGGTCTAAGGAATTACGTATATGATAACATTTCATGATATGACTTATAACGTAGTTACGATGTGATCTCTAAGTATATCATTCAATACTGGGGTCGGTTCAACATCATTGTTCTGCTAACAATATGTTCCCATTGCTACTGACATCCTTGTTACAAGAACAATGTCCATGATTAAGAAAACGTAATCATCAGTTAGCACATGAGCTGGTCTTAGAGGCTAAACCAGGAACTCTTGGTGTTTACATTTCCACACATGCAAATGAGTTTTCTTCTGAATCTCACAGTCAGGGTCATTGCAATTATAGCACAGAAATATAAACATTAATTATGAACGTGGAAATATATATATAATAACATTTTATTATTGCCTCTAGGGCATATTTCCAACACCAAGCCCATCTTCCTTCGGCTTAGCGGAATATGGAATTATAGCACTTGGCGACTTTGCATGCCACATTTTGCCGCTAGCTTCCTTTGGATGACTTTGCATTGACCGATTGGCACCATAACTCAAACGGTCTTGTATGGGGTAAGAAATCCTCTCATGCACGGATCTTCTAGGCGCTGCCCACCCTGGATGAAAAGCATAAGGAGCCATTGGGGGCTTCTCCCATCTCCCATCAAATCCTCCTGTATAATATGGCCCATAAGGGGGCGGCGCATAAGGGGGTGGCGCCATACATGGGGCTGGCGCCCATGACCCGTATGGCCTTGCTTGACGCTGAAATTCCTGCTTAGGAGGTGACCTTGAACGTTTCAGACGTGATGGCCGGTTAGAGCTAGAACCGGCCGCTTGGTTGGCATACTTGGATAACAACATATCAAAAGTTGGCTTGATTTTCTTGCGTTGCACTTTAACTTCATTTTCTTCCACCTGCCAATTTCTGGACTCTTGGGCTTGACAAATCTGACACGAGTATTCTCTGTCACTTTTGGTTGCCCCCAGGTGTAGGATTCTTGATGGTGATCTTTATAATCTCCCCACCACCGGGTTGCTTGTCAAGCACCACTTGCCTCTCTGAGACCTTGCTGCCATCCTTGATTTTCCTGGATTCACCAATGACAACATTGTCCTTTTTAGCTGATTCGGCTATGTCAGGCCGAACTAACATCTTCCTCCCCTCGAAATCCATAGTGTTCATGGGGAAGGGCTGCTTATCCACTTGCATCTCAGAAAAATTCAATCGTCCGTCATTAATGGCCGATTGTATCTGTCGTCGAAAAACATTGCAATCATTAGTAGCATGAGAAAAAGAATTATGATACTTGCAATATGCACACCGATTTATCTCCTCAAACGACGGTAAAGCATGAGACATTTTAATAAACTTAGCTTGCAGCAAAGCATGAAATATTCTATCACATTTAGCAATGTTATAAGTAAACTTCATATCATCATCACGATTCTTATGAATTGGCTTTAAATCTTGACAAATAAAATGTTTGGCCTTGGATGGCAAAACAAACTCAGAGGTATAGACATTAGCTTCATCGTCCGAACAATCACTATCATATTCAATCATATTCACCTTAGGACGATCAATCTTATATCTATGCACCTCTTTATTCTCTTTGCCACGACACTCTTGAGCTAAAGCCCTTTGCAAGACTTGATTAATAGTTAAGAACTCATGGCCTTCTAACCTATCTTTAATGTAAGTTTGTAAACCATTAAATACAAGATCAGCTAAATCCCTCTCATATATCACTAAAATATAACACCGGTTTTTTGTGTCCCTAAACCTCTTGACGTAATCGGAGACCGATTAATCATTCTTTTGTTTAACCGATGTAAGATGTGACAGTTTAATTTCATTATCACCACTGTAAAAATGATCATGAAATTTTTGCTCAAGATGAGGCCATGAAAGAATAGAACCATGCGGCAAAGATGAAAACCATGAAAAAGCAGTACCCGTCAATGATAAAGGAAACAAACGTATTTTCAACTCTTTTGATGAAGCCACTTCACCTAATTGAGCCAAATATTGACTAATATGCTCCCATGTAGTCTTTGTGCCATCCCCACTAAACTTAGCAAAATCTGGAATTTTATATCCTGGAGGACATTGAATTTCATCGAAATACTCAGGATACGGCTTTTGATACATCCGATTCCTAGGTAGTTCCACACCAAAGTTTTCTCTAAGCATCTTAGTAATCTCCTCTCTAAGGTTAGCTAATGCATTTTCTGTATTAGACGATGTTGCTTGTGACACGGGCGCAGGAGGGGTATGATTTGGGGCTACATGTGTGTATACCAAACCATAATTCGGCAATGATCCAATATTATCCCTACCTGTAAACTAAGTTGGGTTCGGCATTGCCACCGAACCTGGCATAGTCATGATAGGATTAATAGGTGAAGCTACAACTTGATTTGTGTAGGTGGGGAAATAATTCATCGGCATGGGAAGCGCCGATGATAATGGCAAAACTGAACTAGGGTTTCCCAAACTAGTACGTGCACCAATACTACCACTAGATAATGGAGGCATATTATTTTTAGCACTAGTATTCTCAACGGAAGCTCGGTAAACAAAATTATTGCCGTCGGTAATACGGCTATCAATTTCAGCCCATTATTCAGGAGAAAAGGTAGTACTCACAGAGGGTTTAACTTGCTCAACATGAAGAGGAGGGAACTTGATTTCTCCAACCGGAGCAATATTGCCTTGGCGGTCCTTCTTGAAATTTCCAAGGAAGTCCTGCAGCTCCTTCTCTTCACGTGCCTTCTTGTACTCCTCATAAGCCCGGCGATGGTCCTCCGATAATTCCTCAAGACTAGCTTGATGATGTTACCGGCGTCAACTTCCGATGGATTGGGAAGATTATCTCCGTTGGTCATGGTTGATGACGAAGCTTGAACTATTTCCCCCGGCGGGGTTACCAAAAAGTGTGTTGACACACGAACACGTCACGTGTACCCTCGACGCCGGGGGTGATGCACCGCAACTTACGTCGAAGGAGATCCGTTCGGTAGCGCGATACGCAAGACAACCGGCGGATGCTTTTGAGCACCCGAAACCCCACACGCCCGGGAGGGACCCCGCTTGGACACACGGCGGCTATGGGATGCCCTAGGTCAACCTTATCGCCCCTAGAGCTCTCGTGGATCGTTGCCCTGCAAGAACAAGAACAAACGAAGAACGAGGAAGAAGAACGTGGAAAAGTAGACGAAAATTAGGGTTTAGATGTGTTTGCGATTGTGTGTTGTCTCAATAGGCCGTCACCTCATCTATATATGAGGAGGCTAGACTTTCTGTACAAGAAAAGGACTTCAAATCCCGTTCAAATCTTTCCAAACTTAACCAAACTCGGATTACAAGTGGGCCTGGGACAGTAGTTCGGTTTTCAGTAATTTTGGGGATGTGAACGACCTCAGATGAAAAAACTCAAAACATCAAAGTTGTCGCCCTCGAAAGTTCCATGAACTTTCATGTTGAACGTTTTTTTTGATTCGGAGCCATGTTGAAAAGATTTTGAGCTGATTTCTAACTCAGGTCGGAGAAAAACGCGAATCTGGAAAGTTTTCCCGAATCCCGTCGCCAAAATCGGACGTCCGTCGTCATTCAGACGTCTCACCCGTCGGATGTCTTGTCAAAATCAAAGGTCTACTGACCTTTTCCCGTCGGATTTCCTTTTTCCGTCGGACGTCCGATTTTTCCTGCAAAGTTTTCAGACTTTTTCTGCAGCAGCACACGGTTTCGACCGTGACTTTTTCATACGAACTCGGATTTGGACGTTTCAAATATCAAAATCGACCGGTTCAACAAGCCGAAGCCTCCCCATGTAGAATTGTTTTCCATTTGATGATGTCTTGAAGGCCTAATTGGCATAATAGTACTTGTAATTCTAGGATCCTATCGCTTCCAACATAGTTTCGGCCTCCAAGATGGAATCGGATGAAAATGGCTCGAACTACAAAGATGTTCATATCGATGATACCAAACTTTTTCATGTAGAACACTTTTTTAATTTTAAGCTATCTTGTATATGAATATTTTCGTGCCAAAAACTGGTGTCAACAATCATCATCAACATCATCCCCAACATCAGCACCATCACCACCACCATCCAATCTCACCTCACTAGTTTATCTTGTGTTGTAATCCTTACTATCTATCCTATCTACTCTACCGGTGTTGATTATTACCGTGTGATGATTGCTATTGAGTTTTGTTGGAGAATTATCATTGTGTCCAGATTGTTTATCATATACTTATCCCCACTGATCATGATCTCTTTTATGTCTTGTGAGTAGTTACTTTAGTTCTTGAGGACATTGGAGAAGTCTAGTTGTTAGTAGTCATATGATGTTGAAGTAATATGTGTTGTTTGATATTTAAGTTGTGTTGTTATTTTCCTAGTGGTGTTGTGTGAGTCGAACAGTCAACACTTCGCCTTATGAAGGACCTAGGGGAATATATTGTGTACAAAGGATGCTTACGGTGGGTTGCCGGAGTGACAGAAACCTGAACCCCAGTTCGCACTCTTTTGCACAAGGGAACAATGGATCATCGATCGTATTGCTATGGTTACGCTTTTCCCTTAATTACTATCTTTTATTTGCGGATGCTTGCAAGCTGTTTAATCATAAGAGTGCACTTATCTTAGTCTAGAGGGTGCACTAGCATAGATCCACCCACTTAACACTTATCAACCCGACACATAGTACCGATATGGAATATGGCGAAAACACATGACTATTTCTCCCGTGTGTCCTCAAGAATGCTTTAGCCTTTATAAGCTCAGTTGTTAGGTGTGACGCCCCCAAAATCAACCCGTGTACAGTAATCATACACACAGGGTACACAACACAACACTAAACACAAAAGGATAAACAAATATATTACAATAGAGGGGGGTCACGCGGACCCGAATACATAAGTCATACAAGCCATAATATCTGAGTACAGACATAGTTAGTCAAGTTTTGCCTTAAGAAGGCTAGCACAAACCACATCAGAGATACAGATCGAAAAGGCGAGGCCTCCTGCCTGGGATCCACAGTACTACTCCTGGTCAACGGGGAACTCGACGTCGTAGTAGGCACCTCCGGGGTACTCCTGCTCCTGAGCTCCAACGTCGGCTGCAGCGGCCGATCAGGCAAAACAGTAAAGGAAATAAAGCAGGTGAGTATCTAGTATACCCGCGAGTCTTACGTCCGCTACTAAGCATTATGCATTGTATCAACGGAATGAAGAGGCTATATATAGTGGACTGAAGACAGAAATTCAGAGCAAGGGTAAGAAGCTAGGCCTAACGAAGACTAGCATCTTCCGACGGTGTCTTGCAGCATGAGGTAAGAATCAGCCAACAGTTTATATAAAACAGTAAGGTAGCAATGAAGCAGAAGTTGCTGCAACATTGAATAATAATAAATTGTAATAATTAACAATTCCTCCGAGTTCACCTCCTCGACATCCCCGCGAGGAAAAGAACCCGGAACCATACAGTTTAATAATAGTTTCTAGTGGTAAGATCCAGCTTCAGCATAAAGCGTCCTGTTACCGTGGACACGGCTATCGATAGATCAATCTTCCCTGCAGGGGTGCACTTGTGTTACGCTACACGCACGGATCTCCAGGGTGGCGGGAACCTTGTTAGGGAACGCTCCACCGAGGCTATCCGACACTTCATAGCCCATCTTTCAAACTCAACAGAGAGGTCATCCGCCGGACTATATCCTATGTACGCGGGGCTTTGGACCCTAACCCCGACGTACTCCTGCACGGTGCGTGACTGGCCGGTGAAGTTAAATCAAAGCAAATACAAATCACACGCCGCGGCAAATAAGACAACACCACTTCCCGGCAATCAGCCCGCGGTACTGCTGACGTCTGAAGAGTCCTCGGACGACACTAAGAAGCGGAGGAGCCCATAACTCGTAGTTCCCACGGGTAGGTAGTGCGTACATGGCATATAGCCAACTCAAGACATTCACTGAACCATTTAGCATTTTACTTAACCTGCGTGACAACCGTTATCGTTGCCTCGACTTAACCGACCCGCGGACAACGACAGCAGCCAGGACCACCAGTACATCGGTGCCTGCCCCGTCGTCCCACCAAGTCACTGCGGTTACCAACAAGGTGAACCGTCTCCTTACCTTTTCTCGCGTGTGCTCCGGGAGGAGCTCGACTTTCGTGGGTTGGTAACTCTCGCGACCAACGATCAGGGGCCAAGCACACCGGTACACTGGTCGTGCCCTCCCTGTCGTACCGTCGCAATACCTCTCGCGGACACCGTTGGGTCGCCCGACTTCTTACCTGAAGGACAACCGTTTCCAGGACCCTATGGCGGTAAGACAAAGTCAGCCTCGAGTGGAGTACAAGGATTACTCCTTGATGGCTCACACTTGAGGTGACTAGGCATAACCCAGATAGGGCCTGTGGCGGTGTCTGCATTGTACCGTACCTGTGCAGTTATAATATTTGTATCCGCGTTCACTCCCTGAGTGATCACGGCCCTCTATCTAATCCTAGCTAACAATGCGCAGGGTCCACTGCTGAATAATGCATAATAGTAATAATAGGCAGCATAGGATAAAGGAAGGCACATCAAGGGGCGACAAAATCAGACTATGCAGTTGAATAGGATTGTAATCGTAACAGCAACAGTAACCATGCCTAGTGCAAGAAATGTACGGAAAGATAGGCGATATCTGGGGAAGAGAATGGCTCTGCTTGCCTGCAAGCTCGACGGTAGTAGTAGGGTCGTCGACGGCGTAGTCGTACTCAGCAGCGGTGTAGTCGACGGCAGCAGCGGGGTCTATCGGAGATTTAAAGGGGGAAGAAACAGTAAATACACAGCAAGCATATACAAACAGATGCATGACATGATAAATAAAATGTTAACGGTGTTCTACCGCAGTGCAATGGAATAGGCTCGGAGCGGGAATTCATCTGAGGATGAACTGCCGGCTCCGGGTGATTACCGGACAGGGGGTCCGGAGGGGGAAGGGTCAAGCCGGAGGTGTCGTGGTTACCGGGACAACATAAGGGGGGTGTATCCGTGCTATTTGAACCATTTCGGACAACTTTCGTGTTCGGAATAAATTCATCCGGGCACTCTAACAGTACCGGACAATTTATCGGACAGACGGTCCGGAGGGGGAATGTTCGATGTTCGTAGTGTTAGAGGGGGGTGGTAGACATACGAATAGCGTATTCGTATTCGTTGTATTTTCTGATCAACTTTCATGTATAAAGTTTTTTAATCCGAGTTACGGTTTAAAAGTTATTGAATGTCAAAGTTTAAATCAATTTAAATGATTCTCTGAATTTCTTTTATTATTTATTTAAACATTATCCAAAACATTATCCACAACATTATCCAGAACAGTGCTGACATGTGGGACCCACATGTCAGCCTCTGTTATTTATAAAACACTTAATTAAATTAGAAAATACCCCTGGACCCACATGTCAGTGACTCAATTTTTATTAATTGGATTAACCTAAATCATTAAGTTAATTAATTAGAGGGGACCCACCTGTCAGTGACCTAAACTCTTACTAACAGTTTTGTTATTTTTAACAGGTGCTTAAGTGGGATGGGACCCACATGTCAGTGGGCTATTAGGGGTGAGATTAACCCCTAACTAATTAACTGACTCCGGGGCCCCACCTGGCAGCCACCGTAGGAGCTCGCCGGCGGCTGGACTCCGGCGAGGCCGAGCCCGAGCTCGAATCCGGGCACGGTTTGGAGCGCCGCTGGTGGCTACGGGTTCCTGGCGACCTGCGCGTTCGATTTGAGGTAGCGGGGGTGTCGGGGGTGGCCGGAGCGGAGCGCGACCTCGACGGCGACGGCGGAAACCTCCGGGTGAAGACGACGACGACGACCTACGGTGCTGCGAGGGGTGTGGCTTAGCGCATTCGAACGAGGGGGGCGCGGGCACCCGCGTGACGCGTACCGTGCGCCAAAAGCGTGCTCCAGGACACGGTGGAGAGCTCGCCGGCGGCGAGGCGCTCCTGCCCTAATGGCGGGGTGGGCTACAGGGCACAAAAGGCTCGTCGGGGAGTTGGGGGAGGCGCAGGAGCTCACCAGGAACGTAACGGTGCAGAGAGCGGCCTCGGTGGCGTCGGGGTGGCGCCGGATTTCCTCCGCGACGTCGCGGCGGCCGGAGTTGGGGAAGATGACCGTGGGCTCGGGGTGGAGGCTCCCGCCTCGATTCCTTCCGCTCGGAGACGAGGACGACGACGAGAGACACGCTGGACACGGAGGGGTGGCGTCGCGAGCTCACTGGCCGCGTGAGCTCACTGCCATGGCGACGGTGGCGCTCGGGAAGGCTTTCCCCGACGTCGGCGAGAGGAGGAGGAGGGGAATGGGGTGGGGGAGTTGTCCAGGGGGCTGCGGGGGTTGGCCTTATCGGGTCCATGGCGGGAGGGAGCAGGTGAGGGAGGGGAGGGCTCCAGGGACGCCCGTGGCCACGGCGGCGCCACGGCGTCGAGCAGGTGGCGGACGTGATGGGGGCAGGTGGGAGGTGGAAGACGGGCCGGGGTGGGCTGGGCTGAGGTGGGCCTCGCCCCAGGCGAGTTATTGTGTTTTTCCATTTTCTGGTTTTTGTCTACTGTCCTGTGGTTTGTATTTTAATTTAGTGCCTTTTTCATTTTTGTAAAATGGGTTAGGTGTTCCAATATTGGTATTACATTATATGTCAGTGCCACAAAAAGTTTTGAAGCAAAATAAAATCATTTGATATTTAATTTAAATATTAAATGCCCCAAGTAAGGGTTTTAACCTACTGTTTGAATTGTTTGGAATTTTCTACAACTCCAAAAATTACCAAAGTTGGTCCAACATCATTTTAATGATTTTAGGCAATTTACAAAAATGGTTCCATGATTTTTGGAACAACTTTATTGTAGCACTTTTGTTTTAATTTCCATTTAAAGTAGTTCCAACTAGGGTTTGGTTTTCTTGATGAGCAAGATGCATTTGGCTTGGGGATTTGATCCCAAGGGCTCAAGTAAATGGTGCATGGGGTGTTTGATCATGAGCCTCACAAAGTTTTATCAGGTACCAGGGAGATCAAACAGTTATAATCCAACAGTGAGGATCAACAGTGATGATGATTACTGTTACAGGCATCTGAGGGTGTTACAAATCTCCCCCACTACAAGAATTCTCGTCCCGAGAATTTAAGTGGTAGTGAGGAAAAGATCGGGGTATTCATCGCGAAGGCGATCTTCGCGTTCCCAAGTGGCCTCATCTTCAGAATGATTCGACCACTGAACCTTGAGGAACTTGACGGTCTTGTTGCGGGTTCGGCGTTCAGACTGATCGAGAATGCGGCTCGGATGTTCTCGATAAGTTAAGTCTTGTTGCAGCTCGATCATATCATGCTCCACTTCGCGTATAGGATCCTTGAAGCAGCGACGGAGTTGCGACACGTGGAAGACATCGTGGACTTGGGAGAGGTTCGGCGGCAATTCCAACCGGTATGCCACGGGTCCACTCCTGGAAAGGATACGGAACGGGCCAATGTAGCGAGGAGCCAACTTGCCCTTGATACCGAAGCGATGAGTGCCCCTCATGGGAGTGACACGAAGGTAAGCGTATTCACCAGGTTGATACTCCATTTCACGGTGTTTGCGGTCATAGTTGCTCTTCTGGCGGGACTGAGCGGCCTTCAAATGTTCACGGATGACGTGAACTTGGTCTTCAGCTTGCTGAATAATATCCGGGCCAATGAGTGCACGTTCCCCAGTTTCTGACCAACTCAGAGGGGTCCGACACTTACGTCCATAGAGAACTTCATAGGGTGCCATCTTCAGACTAGCGTGATAGCTATTGTTGTACGAGAATTCCGCAAATGGAAGAGATTCCTCCCATTTCTTGCCGAAGGAGATGACACAAGCTCGAAGCATATCTTCAAGTATTAGATTGACGCGTTCGACTTGGCCCTGTGACTGGGGGTGATAAGCGGTGCTGAGATGCAGAGTAGTCCCCAGAGCTTCTTGGAAACTCCGCCAATATCTTGAGGTGAAAAGGGTGCCACGATCTGAACTGATCTCCAACGGAATACCGTGGAGCGACACGATTTGGGCGATATACAACTCCGCTAACTGAGCCGCCGTGATCTTCTCCTTGACTGGTATAAAGTGAGCAACCTTGGAGAACCGGTCGATGACGACAAAGATAGCATCGTTACCTTTCTGGGATCAGGGAAAACCGGTGACGAAGTCCATCTGAACTTTGTCCCACTTCCATACAGGGATTTCAGGTGGTTGTAGTTTTCCAGAGGGTTTTTGATGTTCCCCCTTGACGCGACGGCAAACGTCACATTCAGAAACATATCGGGCAATGTCTTGCTTCATGTTGGGCCACCAGAATTGCTGACGAATGTCTTGGTACATCTTGGTGCTCCCAGGATGAATGGACAACGGGGTATCGTGAGCCGCTTTCATGACCTTCGGGGTCATATCCAGGTTCTCATGCCTGCCCTTGCTGTGAGTAACCACTAAACGGTTCTGGTAGAATGCCGCACCATTACTATCCAGGGTGAAGGGTGAGGGTCTCCCATTGGCGATATCGCGCTTAATCTTGTGTACGAAATCATCATAGAACTGTATACACTTGACGGATTTGACGAGATCCGGTTCAATGACCAGGTTATTTGCACAACCTTGAGGAACAATCTCGAGGTTCAACTTCTGAAAATCTTCATACAGAGGTGGTTGTTCTAGCTGCACCTCAAGTTCACTACAGTAAGCTTTACGGCTCAGGGCATCAGCCATCACATTAGCTTTGCCAGGGGTGTAATGAATATCCATGTTAAAATCGGCTATTGTCTCGAGCCATCTCTGTTGGCGGAGATTCAGGTCGGGCTGAGTAAACAAGTATTTCAGGCTTTGGTGGTCGGTGTAGATCTCGCAACGATTACCAACGAGGTAATGCCGCCACAGCTTCAATGCATAAATTACTGCTGCCAATTCGAGATCATGTGTTGGATATTTGTCTTCGTGAGCACGCAACTGACGAGAGCCATAAGCGATCACCTTGCGCTCTTGTAATAGGACACAGCCTAATCCTTGACAAGACGCGTCGCAATATATCACGAAGTCCTTCTGAGTATCAGGGGGAGCAAGCACCGGGGGAGAAGTTAGCTTGTCCTTGAGGGCTTGAAAACTTTCTTGACATTTATCAGTCCACTCAAACTTGACGCCTTTGTGAAGTAGATTAGTCAGAGGCCTGGCAATCTTGGAGAAATTCTCGACGAAACGGCGGCAATAGCTAGCGAGCCCGAGAAAACTGCGGACTTGCTTGACGGTCTTGGGAGGAGTCCAGTCAAGAATAGCCTGGATACGTTCTGGGGTGACGGCAATGCCATCCTTGGAAATCACATGTCCCAGGTAGGTTACTTCGGGAAGCCAGAACTCACACTTAGAAAACTTAGCGTAGAGTTTGTGTTCTCGAAGCTTCTCCAGTATAAGACGAAGATGTTCAGCATGTTCTTCTTCATTCTTGGAATATATCAAGATATCATCCAGATAAACCACGACGAACTGGTCGAGGTACTCCATGAAAATAGAATTCATCAATCTGGAGAAGGTGGCTGGAGCATTGGTTAAGCCAAAGGACATGACGGTGTACTCGTATGAACCATAGCGAGTAATGAAGGCAGTCTTCGGAATGTCCTCATCACGGACTCGGATTTGGTGATAACCCAACCTCAAGTCGAGTTTAGAAAACACCTTGGATCCGGCAAGTTGATCATACAGATCGTTGATCCGTGGAAGTGGGTATTTGTTCTGGATGGTGGCTTGGTTAATGGGTCGATAATCTTGGACCAACCGGTTTGTCCCATCGCTCTTCTTGACAAAGAGCGAAGGTGCTCCCCAAGCTGAGGAACTGGGGCGAATGAATCCTTTCTGAAGTGCCTTGTCGATTTCCTCCTTAAGTTCAAGGAGTTCATGTGGTGGCATCTTGTAAGGACGCTTGGCAATAGGAACAGTGCCTGGCTTCAAGTCGATGACGAATTCAACTTCCCTGATCGGGGGTATTCCCGGCAGTTCTTCTGGGAAGACGTCGGGAAAATCGCGAACGACCGGAACGTTCTCGATGTCTTTCAAAGGTGAGACATTCAAAGCATTCATCATAAAGATCTGTGTTTCAGCATTACGGGTCACTCGGGCGGTGTGGTTAACAATCCCACCGGAGGGGTGAAAAATCTGTACAGACTTGGTGCCACAATAAAGTGCGGCATCGTGGAACTTCAACCAATCCATTCCCAGAATGAGGTCTATGGTGGAAGACTTCAGAACGATGGGGGAAGCACGGAAATCAATCCCTTCAATTTCAACAATGGTTCCGGGCACTATCTTGGAGGTGTGGGCATGGCCTATCGGGGTGCGGACAACCATCGGTGGGTTCATATCCTCAAGCGTAAAATTATGCGACAATGCGAATGCTTCCGACAAGAATGAATGCGATGCCCCTGTATCGAATAAAACAGTAGCAGGTACGGAATTAACGAGAAGGGTACCCATCACGGTAGCGGGTTGTTGTTGAGCTTCATCAACACTGATGTTGTTCGCGTGACCACGAGTATGAGCAGCAGACCCAGTATTATAGTTGGGGGTCCCGGTTGTTGCCACGACCATTTCCACGGCCAGCGGGGTGAACTACCAGTTGCTTCTGTTTCAGGGGACACTCTCGGGAATAATGCCCAGGTTGGCGGCACGTGAAGCACAATCCATCCTGAGGACGAAGGGGTGGTGCATTGGGTGGTGCAGGCAGAGCTCTTGGCATCTGCGGTGGCGGAGGCAGACGGGGTGCAGCATAAGACGGCCTTGGAGCAGGGGAAGCTGAGTGGGTCAAACTGGTAGGGAGCCAGATACGACGCTTCTGCGTTGCGCCCGAAGATGAGCCAACGTCACGATAACGCTTCAGAGAGGTCTTGTGCTCCATCTGGGCAGTCTCGACGGTGATAGCCTTGTTCACCATGGTGGCGAAGTTGGCGAAATCATGAACGGCAAGAGCGAGCCTGAGTTCTGGGTTGAGGCCACGACGGAACTTCTGCTGCCTACGAGCATCAGTGGCGATCTCTTCTTCCGCATAGCGAGAGAGGTTAAGGAACTCGCGCTGATAGGCTTCAACAGTCATGTCACCCTGAGTGAGGTTGCGGAATTCTTCCGCCTTACGGTCCATGATCCCCCGAGGAATGTAGCGACCGCGAAAAGCAGACTGAAATTCATCCCAAGTGATGACTTCTCCGACTGGCAGGGAACGCTTGTGGGTGCTCCACCACTGAGCAGCGGCGCCTTTCAGATGATAAGACGCAAAGTTCACATAGTCGGCTGGATCGACATTAGCAGACTCCAGCTCGTGAGTGATGTCGCGAAGCCAGTCATCAGCATCCAGCGGCTGAACAGTGTTGCGAAACATAGTGGGGTTGAGGCGGGTGAAGTCGTGCAGAGTCACGGTGGCATGCTGATGGTGGTGCCCATTCTGATTCGGCTGGGGGAACTGAGCCATGATATTCTGCATGAACTGACGATTCATCTCGAACTGCTGCATCATCGCGGCCATGTAATCCGGCGGCGGAGGTGGGTCGTTGGTAGCACGACCACGACTACGACCACCACGACCAACCATCCTGCTAGAATTAACAGGGGTATTTCAGCGATGAACAACTTAACGAAAATACCGGAAACGAGTAAGAGGTAAAGCGACAACAAGGAGGAGGCGCGGATATATAGGAGTAGTCATATAAGACATACACATCCACACATAGAATCAACCGAAAATCGGGCAGCGTAACGTCGTAGAAATTAAGGAAAAAGGACTCTCTAGGCGGCGCGCAGACCGCGGTAAGGATTACACGACGCGACATAGATTCCACTATGTCAATCACGCCGCAAGAAAACTGTTGGTCACAGGAGTTGATGCCAGAGAACGCGCGGCCTGCCCAGAATGAGAATGGGATCCGCGGTCTGGGATCTGGCGTACGACGCCTGCAACACGACTCAATCAATGGGGGATGCACCAGAAAAACACCGGGTGGAATCAAGAGAACGTGATCCTAATGTCAGCTTTTGTAAAACTTACCAGCAAGGATAAGAGAGTAGATTCCCAGAGCATAGGTAAGGAGAAAAGGATCCTAATACCATAGATATCACACGTAGTGACATCGATGTGGGCCCGTAAGCCAAATATTAAGTTAGAAAAATAGTTGTTCAAAGTCTAGACTCAACTTCGACCAGGTAGTGGTGGGGTGGCTTCCTACTGGCAGTCGGCTCTGATACCAACTTGTGACGCCCCCAAAATCAACCCGTGTACAGTAATCATACACACAGGGTACACGGCTGAGATTAGGGTGCCACGGTGATAATATCACAGCACAACACTAAACACAAAAGGATAAACAAATATATTACAATAGAGGGGGGTCACGCGGACCCGAATACATAAGTCATACAAGCCATAATATCTGAGTACAGACATAGTTAGTCAAGTTTTGCCTTAAGAAGGCTAGCACAAACCACATCAGAGATACAGATCGAAAAGGCGAGGCCTCCTGCCTGGGATCCACAGTACTACTCCTGGTCAACGGGGAACTCGACGTCGTAGTAGGCACCTCCGGCGTACTCCTGCTCCTGAGCTCCAACGTCGGCTGCAGCGGCCGATCAGGCAAAACAGTAAAGGAAATAAAGCAGGTGAGTATCTAGTATACCCGCGAGTCTTACGTCCGCTACTAAGCATTATGCATTGTATCAACGGAATGAAGAGGCTATATATAGTGGACTGAAGACAGAAATTCAGAGCAAGGGTAAGAAGCTAGGCCTAACGAAGACTAGCATCTTCCGACGGTGTCTTGCAGCATGAGGTAAGAATCAGCCAACAGTTTATATAAAACAGTAAGGTAGCAATGAAGCAGAAGTTGCTGCAACATTGAATAATAATAAATTGTAATAATTAACAATGCCTCCGAGTTCACCTCCTCGACATCCCCGCGAGGAAAAGAACCCGGAACCATACAGTTTAATAATAGTTTCTAGTGGTAAGATCCAGCTTCAGCATAAAGCGTCCTGTTACCGTGGACACGGCTATCGATAGATCAATCTTCCCTGCAGGGGTGCACTTGTGTTACGCTACACGCACGGATCTCCAGGGTGGCGGGAACCTTGTTAGGGAACGCTCCACCGAGGCTATCCGACACTTCATAGCCCATCTTTCAAACTCAACAGAGAGGTCATCCGCCGGACTATATCCTATGTACGCGGGGCTTTGGACCCTAACCCCGACGTACTCCTGCACGGTGCGTGACTGGCCGGTGAAGTTAAATCAAAGCAAATACAAATCACATGCCGCGGCAAATAAGACAACACCACTTCCCGGCAATCAGCCCGCGGTACTGCTGACGTCTGAAGAGTCCTCGGACGACACTAAGAAGCGGAGGAGCCCATAACTCGTAGTTCCCACGGGTAGGTAGTGCGTACATGGCATATAGCCAACTCAAGACATTCACTGAACCATTTAGCATTTTACTTAACCTGCGTGACAACCGTTATCGTTGCCTCGACTTAACCGACCCGCGGACAACGACAGCAGCCAGGACCACCAGTACATCGGTGCCTGCCCCGTCGTCCCACCAAGTCACTGCGGTTACCAACAAGGTGAACCGTCTCCTTACCTTTTCTCGCGTGTGCTCCGGGAGGAGCTCGACTTTCGTGGGTTGGTAACTCTCGCGGCCAACGATCAGGGGCCAAGCACACCGGTACACTGGTCGTGCCCTCCCTGTCGTACCGTCGCAATACCTCTCGCGGACACCGTTGGGTCGCCCGACTTCTTACCTGAAGGACAACCGTTTCCAGGACCCTATGGCGGTAAGACAAAGTCAGCCTCGAGTGGAGTACAAGGATTACTCCTTGATGGCTCACACTTGAGGTGACTAGGCATAACCCAGATAGGGCCTGTGGCGGTGTCTGCATTGTACCGTACCTGTGCAGTTATAATATTTGTATCCGCGTTCACTCCCTGAGTGATCACGGCCCTCTATCTAATCCTAGCTAACAATGCGCAGGGTCCACTGCTGAATAATGCATAATAGTAATAATAGGCAGCATAGGATAAAGGAAGGCACATCAAGGGGCGACAAAATCAGACTATGCAGTTGAATAGGATTGTAATCGTAACAGCAGCAGTAACCATGCCTAGTGCAAGAAATGTACGGAAAGATAGGCGATATCTGGGGAAGAGAATGGCTCTGCTTGCCTGCAAGCTCGGCGGTAGTAGTAGGGTCGTCGACGACGTAGTCGTACTCAGCAGCGGTGTAGTCGACGGCAGCAGCGGGGTCTATCGGAGATTTAAAGGGGGAAGAAACAGTAAATACACAGCAAGCATATACAAACAGATGCATGACATGATAAATGAAATGTTAACGGTGTTCTACCGCAGTGCAATGGAATAGGCTCGGAGCGGGAATTCATCTGAGGATGAACTGCCGGCTCCGGGTGATTACCGGACAGGGGGTCCGGAGGGGGAAGGGTCAAGCCGGAGGTGTCGTGGTTACCGGGACAACATAAGGGGGGTGTATCCGTGCTATTTGAACCATTCCGGAAAACTTTCGTGTTCGGAATAAATTCATCCGGGCACTCTAACAGTACCGGACAATTTATCGGACAGACGGTCCGGAGGGGGAATGTTCGATGTTCGTAGTGTTAGAGGGGGGTGGTAGACATACGGATAGCGTATTCGTATTCGTTGTATTTTCTGATCAACTTTCATGTATAAAGTTTTTTAATCCGAGTTACGGTTTAAAAGTTATTGAATTTCAAAGTTTAAATCAATTTAAATGATTCTCTGAATTTCTTTTATTATTTATTTAAACATTATCCAAAACATTATCCACAACATTATCCAGAACAGTGCTGACATGTGGGACCCACATGTCAGCCTCTGTTATTTATAAAACACTTAATTAAATTAGAAAATACCCCTGGACCCACATGTCAGTGACTCAATTTTTATTAATTGGATTAACCTAAATCATTAAGTTAATTAATTAGAGGGGACCCACCTGTCAGTGACCTAAACTCTTACTAACAGTTTTGTTATTTTTAACAGGTGCTTAAGTGGGATGGGACCCACATGTCAGTGGGCTATTAGGGGTGAGATTAACCCCTAACTAATTAACTGACTCCGGGGCCCCACCTGGCAGCCACCGTAGGAGCTCGCCGGCGGCTGGACTCCGGCGAGGCCGAGCCCGAGCTCGAATCCGGGCACGGTTTGGAGCGCCGCTGGTGGCTACGGGTTCCTGGCGACCTGCGCGTTCGATTTGAGGTAGCGGGGGTGTCGGGGGTGGCCGGAGCGGAGCGCGACCTCGACGGCGACGGCGGAAACCTCCGGGTGAAGACGACGACGACGACCTACGGTGCTGCGAGGGGTGTGGCTTAGCGCATTCGAACGAGGGGGGCGCGGGCACCCGCGTGACGCGTACCGTGCGCCAAAAGCGTGCTCCAGGACACGGTGGAGAGCTCGCCGGCGGCGAGGCGCTCCTGCCCTAATGGCGGGGTGGGCTACAGGGCACAAAAGGCTCGTCGGGGAGTTGGGGGAGGCGCAGGAGCTCACCAGGAACGTAACGGTGCAGAGAGCGGCCTCGGTGGCGTCGGGGTGGCGCCGGATTTCCTCCGCGACGTCGCGGCGGCCGGAGTTGGGGAAGATGACCGTGGGCTCGGGGTGGAGGCTCCCGCCTCGATTCCTTCCGCTCGGAGACGAGGACGACGACGAGAGACACGCTGGACACGGAGGGGTGGCGTCGCGAGCTCACTGGCCGCGTGAGCTCACTGCCATGGCGACGGTGGCGCTCGGGAAGGCTTTCCCCGACGTCGGCGAGAGGAGGAGGAGGGGAATGGGGTGGGGGAGTTGTCCAGGGGGCTGCGGGGGTTGGCCTTATCGGGTCCATGGCGGGAGGGAGCAGGTGAGGGAGGGGAGGGCTCCAGGGACGCCCGTGGCCACGGCGGCGCCACGGCGTCGAGCAGGTGGCGGACGTGATGGGGGCAGGTGGGAGGTGGAAGACGGGCCGGGGTGGGCTGGGCTGAGGTGGGCCTCGCCCCAGGCGAGTTATTGTGTTTTTCCATTTTCTGGTTTTTGTCTACTGTCCTGTGGTTTGTATTTTAATTTAGTGCCTTTTTCATTTTTGTAAAATGGGTTAGGTGTTCCAATATTGGTATTACATTATATGTCAGTGCCACAAAAAGTTTTGAAGCAAAATAAAATCATTTGATATTTAATTTAAATATTAAATGCCCCAAGTAAGGGTTTTAACCTACTGTTTGAATTGTTTGGAATTTTCTACAACTCCAAAAATTACCAAAGTTGGTCCAACATCATTTTAATGATTTTAGGCAATTTACAAAAATGGTTCCATGATTTTTGGAACAACTTTATTGTAGCACTTTTGTTTTAATTTCCATTTAAAGTAGTTCCAACTAGGGTTTGGTTTTCTTGATGAGCAAGATGCATTTGGCTTGGGGATTTGATCCCAAGGGCTCAAGTAAATGGTGCATGGGGTGTTTGATCATGAGCCTCACAAAATTTTATCAGGTACCAGGGAGATCAAACAGTGATAATCCAACAGTGAGGATCAACAGTGATGATGATTACTGTTACAGGCATCTGAGGGTGTTACATTAGGCCTATCCTTTTCTCAAAAGGATCAGGCCACTTGTTACTCTTTAGTGCCTTTCACTTTACTCGTTTTTACCTTCTTGTCGCTTATATTGGAAACCCCTAAAAAGTTATCTTTCAGTTCCTCCAGCTATTTATTTACCAAAGTCACTTACCAATACCTTCTGCTCCTCGTTGGGTTCGACACTCTTATTTATTGAAAAGCTACAAACGATACCCTACAGTTGAGGGTCATCAGGCCCCCAAGCGCAGAGGTTTGTAGGAAAACAACAATTTCCCTCAAGTGGATGACCTAAGGTTTATCGAACTCAGGGAATTAGAGGTTGAAGATGGTCTCTCTCAAGCAACCCTACAATTAAGATACAAGAAGTCTCTTGTGTTCCCAACACACCCAATACAATGGCAAATTGTATCGGTGCACTAGTTCAGCGAAGAGATGGTAAAATACGAGTGATATGGGTGGTAAAATACGAGTGATATGGGTGGCAAAGCAAGGTAATATAAATTTGTAATAAAAATTACCGCAAGCAATCAAGTAGTAAACGTGAGCACAAATGGTATTGCAATGGTGGAAACAAGGCCTAGGCTTCATACTTTGACTAGTGGCAACTCCCAACAACATTAACATAGTCTAATCACATGATATTTCCACTAAAACATGCATTGGAGACATATTCGGAGGTCCTTCCTTTGTGGTCAAGAGAGGACAAGAATTGTGTAGGGGTACAAAAGCACACCTTAGAGTTCATAGTTCTCATCTACGGATTTCCCAATGTCACCGCGGCCATCCAAAGAGAGCACCACAATCACCACAACATATCTCAAGGATAGTCAAAGATAAGCACCAAGAGACTCTCAATCTTCAATCCACACACAAAAGTGGAAATCACTCATGAAAATATTCTTCTAACCCATGTCCAATTAACCACTGTGACCATGGTCTCAGGGATTATACTAGATAAGATCAAGTGAGTACATCAATCCAATACATAGAAGAAGGGGAAACATCATGTGATCATCCTAGATTAACATAGCCTATGATCACAATCAAGATCACATCATGGGAGAGAGAATTGACCACATAGCTACTGTAGAAGGCCTCATCCACGAGGAGGAACTATGTGACGCCCCCAAAATCAAGTCGTGTACAATAATCATACACGCAAGGTACACGATCGATATCAGGGACTCACGGTAAGATATCACAACACAACTCTATAAATAAAATAATACAAGCTGTTTAATACAAGCCAGGGGCCACGAGGGCTCGAATACAACAGCTCGAGAGCACAAAGTTAGCGGAATCAATAGTATCTGAGTACAGACACAAGAATACAAGGTTTCCTTAAGAAGGCTAGCACAAATAACAATAGATCGAAAGGGCGAGGCCTCCTTCCTGGGAACCTCCAAACTAGTCCTGGTTAACGGGGAACTCGACATCGTAGAAGGCATCGGGGATCTTCTGCTCCTGAGCTCCAACGTCGACTGTAGCGGCCGATCAGGAAAAACAAAAGGGGAAGATAAAGCAAGGGTGAGTATCTAGCATACCCACGAGTCTTACGTCCGCTACTAAGCATTTATGCATTTGTATAAAATGGAAAGGGGAGGCTGTATATAGTGGACTGCAAGGTAGAAATCATAATAAGGGTAAGAAGCTAGGCCGATCGAAGACTAGCATCTTCCGATAAGTCTTGAAGCACAAGAAGAGAATAGCCAACAGTTCATATAAAGCATAAAGTAACAATGCAACAGAAGTTGCTGCAGCATTGTATAATAGTAAGTTGTAATAATTAAGAATTAACAATGCCTCTGAGTTCCCTTCGTCGACTTCCTTGCGAGGAAGAAGACCCGGAACCATACAGTTTAATAGTAGTAGTTTGTAGTGGTAAGATCCAACTTCAGCATAAAGCGTTGTGTTATCGTGGACATGGATATTCGAATAGATTAAACTCCCTGCAGGGGTGCAGTACTGTTCAGCCTGCATTCTCGGATCTCCAGGGTGGCGGGCACCTTGTTAGGGAACGCTCCACCAAAGCTATCCGACACGGCGCAATCCATCCTAGGCTCAACAGAGAGGTCATCCGTCGGACTATATCCTATGCGCTCAGGGGTCTAGGTCCCTCACCCTTCCACGCTCCTGCATGGTGCGATTCTGGCCGGTGAAGAAAAAAGCAAACCCAAATACACCGTCCGGACGAAGAAGACACACCACTTCCCGGCAATCAGGCTGCAGTACTGCTCACTTCTGAAGAGATTTCGAATGAACTACGACGTAGGGGAGACCATAACTCCTTATCCCACGTGAAGGTAGTGCTTACAGACCAACGAGCCTCTCAAGTCATCCGTCGAACCATTTAGCATTTTAGTATTATCTCGCAGACAACCGTCATCGTTGTCTGACTAACAACACAATGGAGAACGAACAGCAACAAGGACCACCAGTACGTCGGGGCCTGACCTGTCGTCCCGTCAAAGCACACGGTTACCAACAAGGTGAACCATCTCCTTACCTTGTCTCGCGTGTGCTCTTGGTAGAGCTCGACTTTTCGTGGTTTGGTAATAATCGTGAGATAAGAGCAGGGGCCAAGAACGCCAGTAACGTCGATCGAACCCCCCCTTTCGTTCTCGACGCAATACCGCTCGCGGACACCGTTGGGTCGCCCGACTCTTACATTAAGTACAACCCTTGTTCAGGACCCTAAGGCCTTAGACAGTGTCTGCATTGTACCGTACCTGTGCAGTTATATATATATATATATATATATATATATATATATATATTGTTTCCGCGTTCACTCCCCAGAGTGATCACGGCCCGCTATCTAATCCTAGTTGACTAACAAAGTGCAGGGCTCACTGCCGAATAATATATATATTTATAGGAAGCATAGGATAAAGGAAGGTACATCAAGGGGCGACAAAGACATGCTATGCAATTGAATAGGTAAGCAATGTAACAGCAGCAGCAATGCCTAGTTCAAGTAATGTACGGAAAGATAGACGATACCTGGGGAAGGAAAATGGCTCTGCTTGCCTGGAAGCTCGACGGTAGGGGTACGGTCGTCGACGACGTAGTCGATCACAAGGGGCATCGTCATCGGTCATCGGGACTACCAGACAATAAGAGAGGGGGAAGAAACAATACATACACGACAAAAATTAGCAATACAAATTCAAGACATGGCAATACGTTATACTAGGGGTGAACTAACGCGGTGCTACACGTTGCAGATGAAACGGGAATTTAATCGGATGTTTACCCGTCTCCGGGTGATTACCGGACAGTACAAACAGAGGGGAAATTTCTCGTGTGCGGTATGTTAGAGGGGTATGGTGGGGGTATGGATAGCATGTTCTTCTTCGTTTTATTTTTCTGATCAATTTTCATGTATAAAGTTTTTCCATCTGAGTTACGGATTAAAATATATTAATTTCTAAAGTTTAAATCATTTTAAAAGAATTTCTAGAATTTCTTAATTATTTAAATAACATTATCCAAAACAGTATTGTTGACCAAGTCAATCTGACATGTGGGGCCACCTTATCATTGGCTGAGGCCTTTGACTGGTCAAACTGACCAGGGGGTCCCATGTGTCATTCACTGGACAAATAAAACAATTATTTGTATTTTTAAACAGGTCACTGGACCCACATGTCATGCACTGTATTTTAATAAAATCAATTTAATAGTTTTAACTAGTGTGGGGCCCAGATGTCATTCTAACAGAGACACCTATTAGTTTAATTAATTTTAACTAAGGCCAAGGCCCACCTGTCATGCACTTAGGGGATTATCTCCATCCGTTTTAATCACTGGTTAATTATCTGGGCACTGGGCCCACATGTAAGTGACAATTAGCTCACAATTTAATTTAATTGGCTCTGGTTTAACAGGGCATGGGCCCATTTGTCACATGCATGGTGCAAAACAAAGGAACAAAAGAGAGAGTTTAATATGTCATATAGGGGACTCGAACCCAGCATCTCACAGATGCAAACCTAGAGCATACACCACTGCACCAACTGACTAATGTTGACAGAACTCAACACTGAAACTATATAGATAATAGATATAACACTACTCTGAATCTAACGAATCTGAAGAACGGCCCAGTGTCCAAACTATGAAGAAACTCAGTACGAGCGCGGAGGATTACATCTCAACGACGGGGGAAGCACGGGGAGGCCACGGGCGTGGGCAGCCGGCCATGGCCGAGCGCGGCCAGCGCGCGAAGGTGGCAAGGGAGGCACACGGGGAGCCTGGCGTGGACAGGGGTGTCCATGGCTGCCTGCAGCTCGGTCACGCACGGGAGCAGGGAGCTCCGGCGGCCATGGTCAAGAGAAATGGCTAGGGGGCGGTGGCCGGACCGGCGTGGCGATGAGGGGCGGGGGCACGGGCATGACGGAAAGACGAGGCGCGGCGCAGCGCACGGCGGCAGGTGCATCACGCGGCGAGCGCTCACGGGAGGAGCTCCCGACCATGGTGGCCCGAGCAGACCAACGCCGATGGGGGGCGGGGGGGGGGGGGCATGGCGGCGAATCGACGGGGAAGAGAGGGGAATCGGGGTGGAGGCTCACTGCGGTTCCAAAGGCGCACTCGAGGAGCCTGGGGGATGGACCGGAGCTAGTGGCGCGACGACGAGGGCCACGGCCGGCCGTGGCTAATGAAGACGGCGGCGATGTCGAGATTCAGGTGCCGCTCCAGTTGAAGAGATGCCCGGGGTGACGAAGTCGACGATGAGGAAGCTCCTGGAAAACCTCCCGGTCGTCAGGGAGCTTGTTGGCCACGTCAACGCCGACGGCACGCACCATCTACGCACCATCTTTGGAGCTCGATTCCGAGCAGAGGAGGAGGTGGCGCGATGGGGAACGGGAGGGGAACGAACGATGGCGATCTAGGGTTTCCATTGGACACTCATATAGGGCTGGGGAGGGCACGTGGTAGCCATCCGACCATGGTGGCCGTGGATGTCCTCCACGCCATGGCCTCCCAGGCACTGTAGCGGGAGGTGGAAGGAAACAAGGGAGGGTAGGGGTTGGGCCCTAGGTGGGCCTTGCCATGGGCGTAGGTTAGTCTTTCCAATTTGTTTGCTTTCTTTTCTTTTCTGTCACTCTTTCATTTCTGTTATATTTTGTTTAGCTAGTATAGGATTTTTATAGAAAGTTCTAAGTGTTCCATTATTAGTATTAAACTTTATAGAGATTCCACCAAAAAGTTTGGCACACTTAAAAAAATCATTTGAATTTCACTTAAATATTAAAAGGTCACTTGGTGCTGATTTGCTACCGTTTTGATTTAATTGTATTACTTCAATAATTCAATAAATCCCCATTTCTAGTTTTTGAAGACCTACTGAATATTAGGCATTTAATAAAATTGGTTGCATTATTTTTGGATCAACTTTATGTTCCACTTTGTTTTTAATTTAATTTGAATTCAAACAGGGTTTTAATTTGAACTGGCATGATAAAGACTGGTTAATCACAGGTAACTACTGTGACTTGGCATTAGAACAGGGTGATTACTGTAGCACGACACTAGGGGTGTTACAAATCTCCCCCACTATAAAGAATTCTCGTCCCGAGAATTAAAAGGTATTGTAAGGGTTAAAGTTTTGGTTTCATATTCTAGCGATCCTTCTGATTTCAATTGTCCTTCATGAAAAAGTTAATCCTCCTCGTTGATGCCTTTATTGCTCTGCATCAGTGCCTCTCGACGAGTTGTCATCCTTCCATCAGGGTCTTCATCGTACTTACGAATAGGGCAGGAGGAAAAACTTACAGGGGTCAGATCGATACAAGGTTAATCAACCGAGGTTGTTTGAGGGAATGGGGTACAAAGTATCTCCCGAGTTTAAACTCAGGGAAATACATCGTGAGAAAAAAAGGAGGTATGAGAATTTTCAAGTGGATAGATATGCGTTCGATGTCAATGACGAATGATGAAAAAGGGGGTTCCAGAGCATCAGGCATAAGCATTATGTCTGATATAGGACTGGATATCACAAGGTAGGTGGCTCGTGAATTCCATACGAGATCAAGCACGAGGAATAACCTTGGGAATGGGGATGTACAAAAGAGTCAGGTTTCGATCCTGTGGAACTGTGGGTTATGGGCCCACATTGAATAAGAAGGGTGGTGACAAACAATGTGATCAAGTTGCAAGGTAAGTCGGAGAACAGCTTGTCAACTATGCCGGCAACAACATCAGTGCAAAGGGCGAGGGACGAAGAGAACCATCTTCCTGCTCGTTAAGACGAGGCGGACCAATTTGCAAAGTTCTTGTCCATCAGTGGTCAACGAATGTCATCAACAATCGTAACAGGTTGTACGGACAAAGTAGTACACCGAAGTGTTTACATAAGCAGGGAATAATTACCGCTCAGATGAGTTACCTCAGAATAAATATTAAACAAACCAATGGAAAGGAAAATGTGATTTTCTGATCAGAAAGTCCAATGGAAGGGAAAATGTAATGATACACAAGAATTCGGTGTACATCCTTCCCAAGGAAAGTAGAGCACGATATACACGACCAAGTTTGTATTGGCATGGATTCAACGAAGGTTGTTGATGATAACACAAATCATCGAGGGGCAAGGAAGAAAGCAAATGTTGATGTTGATTACGACATCTCTTGTCTAGGAGTTTCAAGAGAATGCCATCAAATAGCGGCGACAACAAGCAAAGGTATTCGATGTTCTCGGCTGACGACAACCCAGAACCATGGAGCCATGGAGTGGCTATGACAGGGAAAGATATTTCTTCATAAAAATTTGTAAGGCATAGTGCAATGGAATGATTTTCTCGAGATACCAGGGGGTAATACTCGAAGGTATAATGGTGGATCATAGGTGCAGAAGAATTTAAACCAAGGGGGTTAATTATCTTTACGAGAAGCTTTCATGATCAGTTCTATATCGTATCCCTGGGCATGAACACAAGTTCAAGGTCGACTCCCACTTCTTTAATGCACAACCCTTCATTCACTTCTCGCTTTCGGGGAGGTGTTAGGATTGAAAGCTCATCCAACGGGAGATCAGTAGAGTATACCCCGCGTAAAGTTTGGGTTCATACTGAAGGGAATATGCCTGAGAGGCAATAATAAAGTGTTTATTATATTATTCCTTGTTTATGATAAACGTTTTTTTTCTCATGCTAGAATTGTATTAACCGTAAACGTTGATACATGTGTGTTTAATAAACAAACAATGGTTCCTAGTAAAGCCTCTCTTTTAACTAGCTCGTCGATTAACAGATGATCAAGGTTTCCTGATCATGAACATTGGATGTTGTTAATAACGGGATCATATCATTAGGAGAATGATGTGATGAATATATACCCAAACTAAGTATAACAATACGATCAAGTCATTTAGTTTATATTGTTATATCTTGCATTCAAAGTAATCTTGTTCCTTAGACCATGAGATCATGTCAATCACTAATACCGAAAGAATACTTTAATGACATCAAACGTCACACCGTAACAGGGTGACTATAAAGGTGGTGTTAGGTATTCGGAAAGTATTAGTTGAGGCTCATGGATCAAGAGTGGGATTTTTCCATCCAAAATGACGGAGAGATATACTCTGGGCCCTCTCGGTGATATCACATTGACACCGCTTGCAAGCATGTGACTAGGTCACAAGAATGTCATATCACAGAACGAGTAAAAGAGTACTTGTCGGTAACGAGGTCGAACAAGGTATGGTTGATACCGATGATCGGATCTCGGACAAGTAAAATATCGCGAGACAAAGGGAATTAGTTACGACGTTGATGGTTCACACGATCACAAGATTCATTGTTGAATATATAGGAGTCATCACGGATCTCCAGATCCCGCTGTTGATTATTGATCGGAGAGGTGTCTCAATCATGTCTGTATTATTCGGGAACCGTAGGGTGACACACTTAAGGTTTGATGATGCATTTTGAGAGGATAAGGAATATTGAAGAATGTTTTGGACATCACCGAAATTGTTTCGGGTAAAATTGAAATAGTTCAAGGGGTTTTTGTCGGATGGTTGTTAATAGAATTAACAAATGATTCGAGGTGCAATGTGCAAATGTTTGTTAATAGGATTAACAAATATTAAATAAAGAAACATAAATGTTTTATTTATTTATTAAAGAAAACCTTTGGATTTTCCAAGTGGACAATTAAGGGAGCATGGGTGGGTGTGAGTGTGGCTTCCACTCACATGAAGAGGGGAAGAGGTGGGGGCACCATGAGTTGGCCGCACCCCCCCCCCCTTGGGCTGCCCACTCCTCCCCTATAAAAGGAGGGTGAGGGCTTCCCCTCCCATAGACTTGCCTCACCTCCCTTCCTCTCCACCCGCTGCTCCATACCATGGTCTTCCGCTTGGCGAAGCCCTGACCGTGGGATTCTTCACCGCATCACGTTGTTGTGCTGCTGGATTTCCGGCGATCCTCTACTTCCGCTGCCCCGCTGGATCGAGGGAACGAAGGTCGTCATCAAGCTGTACGTGTGACCGAGCACAGAGACGCTCAGCGTACATCATCGCGATCTTGAGATCGGCAAGTGAACCACTACATCATCCACGAGATTTGATCTCGTAACGTTTTAAGTCTTCGAGGGTGAGTTCTTCTATGACATCCTACTCGTTGCTTACATCTCCTAGATTAGATCTTGGCTTGTTGGTTGTTTATGCGTAGGAAATTTTTTGTTTTCCTTGCTACGAACCCTTCACATACAGATTAGGGGAAGCATAGGGTTAACCCATCGGAGCATTTTGAAACCCATACAACAAACATCATAAGCGAGGGATACCAGTTCAAAAGCAGAAGGCTAACGACATGAAGTAGATGATACCATTGGCGGGAGGCATCTTCTATCCTGGGAAATTCATCAATGACTTAGGGCACAAGGGGACGGTAGGAAGTAATCCACCAAAAGGTCAGGTGGGGGTACAAAGAGTCTGGTGTGAGTATCGGTACTCAACCATAAGGAGAAAGAATACAAAGGCATCAAATGATAGAAGCAGCTGAATATTTTGATGCTTAATTTCAAAGGAATTATGATTCCAAGAATGAAGGATTGGAAGCAGACACTCCGATCAAAAGATGAGTAAGTTGAATGGAATTATTCGGACAATCAATAAAGGTTTGATTTACCGATATCCAGCTCATGTTCGGAATGACGCCTGAGCCGGGAGAATGAATTCATGGGGATCAACGGATGATTGCGTGCATTCGCACACATAATGATTGAACAAGATCATGACGACAATGACAAGTGTTGTCAATGAAAAATACTCAGACATATGTAATCAACCATAATGCAAGCAAGCAAGAATAATCTCCAAAAGCAGGAGGCTGCAGATGGATTCATGGAGGTCAAATAGTATTTCAACCTTTTCCAGAATCACATGAACAACTGGGGATGAACGGATCCTCGATAAGCGTGAGGAATTATCCGCAATGTGAACAGAACCTGCAAGGCAGCAGACACGAAATATTCTCAAAACATCAGAGAGTATTTCGGGATATCTTGCAACAACAAGAGCATCTGGGATTGAACAGATGAACGGAAGGTATAGGTAATTATCCATAGGAACTTATCGCTGGCAGGGGTTTGCAAGGGTGATGGGCATAAGGGTCTCGGGAATTTATCGGAGAGTATCTTCGACATCTTCTGGCGAAGTAAGCGTCCATCTGAAATGCAGGGCTCTCTGGAATCAAGGAGGTACGAGATCCTAAAGTTAGTGTTAGCAAAAATCATTAACCCGAAAGAGGAGAGAGGTCAGAGTCCCAGAGTAAAGGTGCGGAGAAAAGGATCCTAATACCACCCAATTGGTGACGTGGGTCGATAAGCCACACGACACTGTTAGTAAAGTAGTTTTGTAAAGACTAGACTCTACTTCGACCAAGGAGTTAGAAGGGGGTTACCTATAGGCAATCGACTCTGATACCAACTTGTGACGCCCCCTAAATCAAGTCGTGTACAGTAATCATACACGAAAGGTACACGATTGAGATCAGGGACTCACGGTACGATATCACAACACAACTCTATAAATAAAATAATACAAGCCAAGGGCCACGAGGGCTCGAATACAACAGCTCGAGAGCACAAAGTTAGCGGAAGCAATAGTATCTGAGTACAGACACAAGAATACAAGGTTGCCTTAAGAAGGCTAGCACAAATAACAACAGATCGAAAAGGCGAGGCCTCCTGCCTGGGAACCTCCAAACTACTCCTGGTCAACGGGGAACTCTACGTCGTAGAAGGCATCGGGGATCTTCTGCTCCGGGGCTCCAACGTCGATTGCAGCGGCCGATCAGGCAAAACAAAAAGGGGAAAATAAAGCAAGGGTGAGTATCTATCATACCCGCGAGTCTTAGGTCCGCTACTAAGCATTTTTGTATTTGTATCAAATGGAAAAGGGAGGCTGTATATAGTGGAATGCATGGTAGAAATTAGAATAAGGATAAGAAGCTAGGCCTATCGAAGACTAACATCCTCCGACGAGTCTTGAAGCACAAGAAGATAATATCCAACAGTTCATATAAAGAATATATAAATAATAAAGGGAGGTGGCTTTCTTAGTACGTTTTTACATTTTTGCAAAAAAACCCTTCTCTTTTCTATTAATTAACCCACAGTCCTATGTGCCCAGCCGAAAAAAAACGAAAAAAGAAAAAATGATTCGTTCTGGTTGTGTTCGGTACGCACGCGTGTGCAGTCGCCACCTCCTCTCCTCGCTGGCTCGCGTCTGGCCCAATAAAGCCGGCCCATTAAGCATAAAAAAGGTGTTTCTGCATACAGTCTCTTAATGGCATACAAATTAATTTGTGTCAATCACTTTTCAATAATTACAAAGATATTTTCTTGACATTTTGAAAAAAATGAGGTGTTAAATTAATGTCCAGAAAAAAATAGAAAATTTTAATTGCATAGAAAAAACATGTACATATAAAAACATTATCACGTTTAGAGAAAATGTCTATAATATTTGAGAAATGTAAAAATATGATCACATATCTTTTACTTTTTTACAATATTCGCAAAAATGCATGCCACATTCTTCTACAATACTACCTCTATTTTAGCCTACCAAAACATCATATATTTCTAAACGGAGGGAGTATTATACAATATAAAAAGATATTCACATAATTTTGTTATAAATGTTCCTATCCCAGAAAAATGTAAGTGATATTTAAAAAAAAATCACGTTTCAAATAATATATTCCTAAACATTTTCTATGTAGGACGTAAACAAAAATATTCACCGAGTTAAAGAAAATATTTTGTATCATCGAAGAATTCTTTCGACGTGTGTTTGAAAAATGTTTTACACATATTCAAGAAAATATGGAAAACACCTATTTGAAAAAGGACAGCGCTATTTGATGAGCATTCCAGTTTTTAGCTATAGATGAGAAAGACTTATGGTATTTTAAAAAATGCTCATAAATTAATGTGGTCCTATATATTAAGTTTCTTGGACCAGTTATGATTATTGTGTTTACCATTATGAATCAAAATGATGTTTTTTAGGAAGCCTATAGATTATGTTTTTGGAACTTTCTAAATTATGAGAAAAATTATAAAACATAGTATAATTTAGTTTTTTAATATTTCTTGAAATAAATATTGTTTAGAGTAAAAAACTATGAAAAAATAATGAAAACTCTAAAAATGAGTGTCATTTATTTTTATTAATTTATAACCTTCAAAATATACTAGAGAGACGATATGAAACGAAAACAACATTGAGTGGAGTGAGTGAAGACATCACCCTTAACTAAACCTAAAACAATGTTAGCAACTACATATGCGTTCTTAAAAAATAATTGTCGCATAGAAAACTAAAATGCGAGGTAATTCATAATTTGATTTTCTATAAAAGATCACTTTTTAAATCGTGAGGCTTAGTGCATAAAAAATATATTTAGTTGTGATATATTGGATGGTGTATTTCATTTTTTAAATGTATGAAAAATTTACAACACCTCCTACTATTATTTTGAGAGTATTTTAAAATTTAGAAAATTTCATAAAGTGAAACTCTCTCTCATCTTAATAGATCATTGATTTGAAAATTAATTGCACTTATGGTTAAATAATTCATATTTAAAGTGTTGACATCCCAAATCTTAAAATTTTGTAATGGGACATATTTCTGGAGCTTTGAAAACATTTATTTGAGCACACATTTTTTCAAATACATTTAAAATTATTTTTAAAGGTTCTAAATTCTTCTACATGCATGCATGCTCGATTTTCATCGATTTTATGTTTAGATCATCGTCTTGAGATTGACCATAACACATTGCTATTAGGTTGATATATTGGGGTCATTGTCGGAGAGGATGAAAAAGAGTATAAGCGACAACACACGTAAGCCACAACGGTTGAATAATAGTTATTAGTTAGGAACATACAATTTTTTCTCCCGTTGCATCGCACGGGCATATTTCCTAGTAAAGCATAAAGTAACAATGCAACAAAAGTTGCCGCAACATTGTATAATAGTAGGGATATTTAATTTAGTGCCCCTGATTCCTTAGTTGTGCTGACTTTTCCCCGCGCTCAAAACTTGTGCTCACTTTTCCTCACTTCCTTAGATTAAACTCTCACAAATGCTCAAAGCGGACGTTTGCCGTCTTGACCGTTAACACTGACGAGTGGGGCCACTTTGGTCTCTGTTTTTTTTAGGGGGGCGTTGGACCCCATTGGTTGTCACTATGTGGCTTTGCTGGTTGGGCCGTACGACTAGCCTGTTAATAAAATTAAAATAGGCCTGCTATTTAGGATGTTGCGCTGGACAACCTTTTATGCATGCCCGGCTTTGGCCTGCTCGCATGCATGCACGTACGTCGGCACGCACGCATCGATCAGCAGGCGTCGATCCATTCGCTCTGCATGCATCGTTTTGCCCGTCGCAGGCAAGCGTGCACGCTCGATCAGTTGCTGCGTCGTTTCGTACCGTGGCATCGATTCACGCACGGATTCGCGCAGTCGTTTGACGCATCGAGTCACACACCCTCGATTCAGTTGTTGCGTCGTTTCGCACGGTGGCATCGATTCACACGGTCGCATTGATTCACACATGCATTGATTCACGACTGCATTCGAGTCTTCATTCTACACATCCATCTGCACCTCCCACCTTCTCTTCTTCCCCCAAAGACAAAGCAAACACGCAACCGTGCTGGAGAAGATGCAGTACAACGGGCCGACGTTCGTCCTGCCGCCCACCGTGCCGGAGATGCGGTACCCCGCCTTCGTCGTCGTGGAGCGCTGCCTGCGCGTGTGGGCGTTCTCACGCTGGATGGGTGCTCGCGAGCTTGCGGGGGGGGGGGGGGGGGGTTCCTTCGTGCGGGCTTTGCACACCTCCCGCAGGGCTCGCCGGCCATGTTCCTCCTAAAGGAGCATCGTCCCATTGCCCAATCGCCAGCGATAGGGCTCATCGCCCACTTCACCAATAGATTTGATGCCTACTACCTTCTCGGCAAGGTGTTTTGGTGTGGGTGCGAGTTCATCGCATTCACCACCTACAACATCTTCACCGACTTCGATAGCATTTTCCCCGCTCCCGAGCGCATGCACACCCTCCCGTACTACCTCGGCGAGAACGGACGGGAGGTGGAGGAGTGAAGACGGTGAAGCCGGCGGTGAAGGCGATGGGCGGTGAAGGCGACGTTTATTTTTTAGGATTCATTATTTGGTTTTGTGTAAGAACTTGTATTATTTGGTTATATGTAAGAACTTGGTATGTCTCGTTATATCTAAGTTATGTGTGTGTTATATCTCGTTATTTGCATTGGTGCTTTTTTCGGAATTTTGTGTGTGATATATCTCGTTATTTGCGATTTTTCCATTGGTGCTTTTTTTTCTGAATTTTGTTATTGTAAGTACATTGGTGATTTTACCTATTCTGGACATACATGTGCCCTTCATCTAGAGGACTAGATCACTATGCAAGAGTGCCTTAAGAATATCCTAGCAAATATAGTTGTATAAAATCAACTTTGCTTTCAATCTTTGCCTGAGATATACCGAGCTCATATTATTCTTCTAGTACCTACATCCACACTGTTACTTTTTATTTTAAATATTGATAAGAAACCAGCATACAAGTAAATGTCCCCTTAGAAAAAATAAACAATTTTCTCCTATGAAGACACATATCTTACAAATGGCCATTTGGTAAAGGGAGCATACTGTTGGATGCTCCTTCCTAATGCGAGCAACCAATTGTTGTTCTTTATCTAGCATACTGTTGGATGCTCCTTCCTATTGCGAGCAATCAATTGTTGTTCTTTTGGAGGTGATATTATTCTTTAGTAATTTACTATTGTAGGTTAATTCTTGCCGAATTCATTAATCCATATGATCTTCTGTTCACTATGGCCAGTTGCAACGCATATCTTGAAAAAATAATGTGTAAGTTCGATCACACATATAACAATGTAGGTATATATGCACACTACCATTGCATATGATAAAAATGCAAGTCGCATTGCATGTTGTATAATTTGTTTCTTTGATAAATTACTTAGTTTTGCAAGTGTACATATGACAACATAGCTAGCTTAATTGGATTTTAATTAGTATTGTGTTCAAGATGAAGTGTGGAGCTTTAGCACTTAACGTATTTGCATATTTGTAGAGTTAAAAAGCCTATTTTTTCTCTGATGTTAGAGAGCAACTTAAGAATCCAGTGCAACTTAAACATGGGATAAGTTGATTCGGAGTCGAGGAAATGCATAATCCATGCCACCAAGTTTCCACAGTGATGACCCAATTAAGTGGTGGAATTATCTTGAAGCCTAGAGCACCATTCTACACCAAAAATATTAAATGAATTATCATCTTAAATACAATATGGGTTCATTCATATATTCATTGCCAATGCTATCTATCCACTGAAAGCATCGTTGCAAATATTAATGCATGGAAAGGTTTAGGTAGATACAAAATAAAATAAAATAATATTAACCTTTTGGATCAGCATCACATGGTAGCATCACCATCGCCAACATTAGCATTCCCAAGCATGCCAAGCTTTTATTTCTCTTAGCTTTGTATATTGCCATTACAAGATACAATGTTGTTTCAACCAATTTTTTGCTTTGATAGCCTTTGTATATTGGATTGCTATATTTACACAAAACACACAATGACATATGGGGACAGTTTGTCATAGACACATCTCACATTAAAATACGTACATCCATACTAGCACAACACGTGTATACGTATAAACGCACGTACACAACACACACGTACACGCATACATGTATGTAAACACACATATACGCGCGCACACGCACACATATACGCGCACACACGAACACATACACGTGCACGTACACGTACATAGGCACATACGTAATACACACGTACACGCACACAGCACACAAGACACACACATACACTACAACTCACATGGGCCCACTCGTCATTGAGGAAGGGAGGCAGATGGGCTGCTCTGTCGAAGAAGAGGCAAATGTAGCAAATCAGGATCGCCCGTGGCTCGTCACGCGGATCGCCCCTGGAATTCCTTCTAGAAGGCCATATCGGACAGGTGGAGTTTGGCGGTAGGGTATGATTCAACGGTTGGGACCATTCTGCGGGGTTATGAGCCAGTCAACGGGGTTGTGAGACAGTAAACTATTTTGAACAGATTTTAAATGACCATAACTAAATAAAAAAATCTTTTTGATGCTGAGGCTGGGGCGAGGCTCCCATTTCTAAGAAAACTAAATAAAAAAATCGCAAAAATAAAATTCCAGCGTAGTTCGTCCTTTTATGTGACATAGTTATAAAATAATATAAATTTGTATATGGACATTTTTTTGAAAAAATATTTTTTGAAGTGAGTCGTCGAAATCAAGATCAAATGAGCATAAATAATTCAAAAAAACTCAAAAATTACAATTCTTGTGCAAATTGTTGTCATATGTGACAAGGTTATGAGAAAAATAATATAAACTAGTTGTAGGTCATTTTCATCAGAAAAAGCTTCATACAAATCAGCTATCACGTATGAAGTTGTTCAGAGTTCATAGGAGAGTGAGAGAGGGTTTAGGTTTCGATAAAATTCAAAAAAAAAATCACCAAAGCTTCATCTTGGAGTGAATAAGAAGGATATAAACTTAATTTTTTATATTCATATCTAACACGTGTTATTTGACGGTTTTGAATTAAAAGCAATATTTTTCAAAAGAAAAGTAGTAATATGAATATTAATTCAATAAATAGTGAGACTTCGTTTTTACCATATATATATGGATCAAGTGTTAATAAAAAAATTATGCATCATTTAGAGAAGGTAAAAAAAACTTGATTACAAATAGGCACATTTACCCTAGGTTTGGAGCTCATTTCTAGCACATTCTCCATTTCTCATTCGGATTGATCGCCTTCAAATATCGGATTTCAAATGTTTGATCAAATACATAGCACAGAGCAATGGACCTCATATGTTTGTTGAACTTCAACTTTTGGCTCAAATTCAAATTTTGGTTCAACTTCAACTTTTGGCTTAAATTCAAATTTTGATGCAAATTTTAATTCTGACGCAAATAAGATACCAAAGTACAAGCGAATCCCTCCCTTATTACAACAGAAAAGTTTCTCAAAGTTCAAATTCAAATTTTCGACTTGCTCCTTGTGTTCGCAGCTGGCTTCACAACCTTGCTCCTGGTTTCCCTAGTTGAGATGCTCTTTTCATTCAGACTCTTGATTCTTTTGATCTTTACTTGGGGTTTTGGCTTCACCACCTTGCTCCTGGTTTCCTTTTGATCCTTTTCATCTGTGGGTTCAATAATCTTTAAAGGATCAATTGGAACAATTAACCCCTCCTCTTCCTCTCTTGTAACTTCAAAACCATCAAAGGCCATGGCTTCAAATTCTTCGGTTTCTTCATCTCTAGTCCTTTTCTCCCTAGATATGGTAAATAAAATTACAATCCATACATAAAAAAGAAAAGAAATGCAAACAAAAGGGTAGCTGCATTCTACAAATGCAAACACATACCTAGGTGTTGGTACTGCTTCATTTGCTTCAATCTGAAGTGTAGCTGCATTCTCCTTTGCATCTTCAATCTCCAGTGTAGCGGCATTCCCCTCTACATCTTCAATCTCCATTGCTGTTGCATTCCCCTCTGCATTGGTTGCTGTCCATATTTCCTCCTCTCCAAATGATGCCTCCACTGGATTGGTACAAAGCCTAGCAATATGCCCCAAAACTCCACATTTTCTGCAAGCACGCCTTTTTGGTAGAAGACCCTCCTCACCTGTTCTGAACCTGTTTTTCTTTGGTCTTCCTGGTGGTCTAGTCATTACAGGAGAGTGGAGTTTGATCCCTGGATCTACTATGTTCCATTGATCTTTTCCCAAGAGTGCAGGCACATTGTCAGCATAAGTAGCCATAAATTTGGCAACAGAGAAATACTCAGAGCAATATTGATCAACTTCACCATCTGCACCCCCGATAATAGTCATAAGATGTAGGACATGAATGCATGGCTTCCCACAGATCTTCCATTGCCTACAACTACATTCTCTAGCAGTTAGGTTCACACGATACCTCCATACTCTATTTTTACTATCAGTATAGGTTATCTCACCCTCATATGTACTAGATCGAATTCATTTCATCTTCTGTCCTCTTGCCTTCAAATGCAATGCCTTAATCAGTGATGGGAGCATTTGATGACCAACATACTGCGTTTCTGCAATTCTTTTGCGAAGAGCCATCTTTATCATGATCATCTGCCTCATCTTGTCAAATGCTTGCCACAACAAAATCCCTTTCACTGACTTGAACTTTGAATTGAAGCATTCTGCAAGGTTATTGGTCACATAATCTACTTTGTATATTTCGTTGAATTTGCTTCTTGACCACACCTTGCCATGATGTGCATCCATGTACTATTTCACAAGAGGATTTTCAGCATACAAGACTCTCAAATGGTGTTCATGCTTCCTTTTGCTGCATGTGTATGATGCTGGCCATAATTTCTCATCATAAACTTTACCTTTGGACTTCTTTTTGAAATTCTGCGCTAGGTGTCTCATGCATTATCTATGCTCCACTCCAGGGAATACAATTTCTACTTCACTCTCTAAAACCTTGTAAGCATCTGTGTGTATAGCTAAACCTGGGTGTGTGCCTATAATGTTGCGCAACTGCTGCAGAAACCAGACCCAACTTTCCTCAGACTCTGCCTCCACCACACCAAATGCAACTGGGAATAGCCAGTTGTGTCCATCAACTGCAGAAGCTGCTACTAGCTGTCCTCTCCATTTTCCAGTCAAATGGGTAGCATCTACGGCCAAATAGGGCCTGCAACCATCTAGAAACCCCTGCCAACAAGCCTTGAAACAAACAAAAGCCCTTAGGAAGCACTCCTTCTCAAATGACTTCCCTTTTATTTTGAATGGAACTGTATGCTTGTCAATCTCTACAACACTCCCTGGACTAGCCATCTCCAATTCAGCTTTGAAAGTGTAAAGCAGATGAAAATTTTCATTCCATTGACCATTAATCCTTTCAAGAGCCCTTTCCCTAGCATTGAAAATTCTCATGTAAGGAATTTATATCTTGTACTTCTCAAAAAGCTTCCCATGGAGTGTTGTTGGACCAAGTCCAGGATCTTCCCTTAGCTAATCCAATATCGCATCTTCCACCCACCTAGTTTTTGCTAGCTTGGTTTTGGCCTTCCCCCCTCCCCCTCCAGGTGGACAGGAGTGCTTGTGTGGATTTTTCTTTATCTGAAACAAAAAAACTATCAAAATCAATTAAGAAACATTACTCAATTACTCACTGAACTTGGATTACCTGAATCAATTTGCTCTTTAACATACGAGATACATGCAACTTCCACCTACACCTATCACATGGACAAAAAACTGTGAACCTCACTGGCTCACTCCTTTTAATCTTGTAGGTGTTTTCATTTAGAATGCACCATGTTGTCACTGCATTCCGACAGTCCACCATGGATTGGAAAATGGTGCCTTCAATAAGTTCAGTTGCTTCCCTATTCCACTCAATTGTTGGCATGTCCTCACCATCGTATTCAGTTTTGATTAAGTTGTCCATGTTATCCTCCTTCTCTAAATCTTCAGTGTCATCAAACCTAGCTCGGCTGATGGGCACCTCCAGATATTCATCATCCACTGCTTGCTGACTGACTATATCTACCAGTTCAGGGTACATCATCTCGTCTTCATCATCATTTGTTGGCACTTCCTCATCAGGTTCTGCATCTTCCTCTACAGCAACTGCAGAAGGTACACGAGAAGCAGCAGCTGAATCGGCAACTGAATTGGCAGCAGGCATGTTGTGACTCCATGAACCACTTGCTTTACTTGGTGTCGACCTATAAGGAGTGCCGGGGTGCTTGCTATTAGCAGAGACAGATGATGTCCGTTCTTCGCGTGGCTGAAACACATCGATTTGGAGTTTACCGAATCGGCTGCCATCAATCCCAGTAAAAAGCAACGCCATGTGATCGTCGCAAGTTAGTGGGAGAAATGTTTGCTCATCACTGTTGAAATAATTCAGTTCAACAGCATCAGCATCACCCCAGGGATAGGTGTTTCGGAGCGCAGCTCGCAAATCATTGAAAGAAATGCTCGTTTCTACCACTTTGGGATAGAAAAATGTAGAAATCTTATGCGGTTTAGTACCATGGAACACACTAGTTTCCATTCTAATCGCCATCCAGAAAGCCAGCGCAGGATCAATCCTATTTTGTTCAAACAAAGGTTGCAGTTAGGCCGGGTACAATAGAGAAAAATTCGAATGATTCAAGCTAACAGGAGTCAAATACGTCCTATAATATGAGTTAGAACGGCAATTCGAGGGGAAACGATGCTTACCCAGGTGTAATCCATGAATTATCTGCTGTGGATTCGACCCAATCCTCTCCACGGTCGAGGGCCTTCCGGGCGTCCTCGCTCAACATCGCTGCGTAATCCTAGCGTGGGAGGTGGGATATATCTGGTGGAGACGGCGGCAGAGGGGAAGGGGCGGCGCGTGGAGGAAACAACGACGGCGGATGTGGCACGACGTCGGCGGAGGGGAAGGGGGCGGCGCGTTGTGGTGAGGTACGACGTATCTCGATCTGTTTCTGATTCAAACTAGCTGCCCTTGTCTCCTTGCAGTCCCACACGTAAGTAAGCAACGGACAAATAAGACTCAGCCCCACTCGTCAGCAATTAACGGTCAATGCACTGTCAAGACGACAAATGTCCGTTTTGAGCATTTGTGAGAGTTTTAGCCAAGGAAGTGGGGAAAAGTGAGCACAAGTTTGGAGAGTGGGGAAAATTGAGCACAACTAAGGAACCAGGGGCACAGGAGTAATAATCCCATAATAGTAAGTTGTAATAGTTAACAATTAACAATGCCTCTGAGTTCCCTTCCTTGACTTCCCTGCGAGGAAGAAGACCCGGAACCATACAGTTTAATAGTAGTAGTTTGTAGTGGTAAGATCCAATTTCAACATAAAGTGTCCTGTTACTGTGGACACAACTATTCGAATAGATTAAACTCCCTGCAGGGGTGCACTACTGTTCATCCTGCACGATCGGATCTCCAGGGTGGCGGGCACCTTGTTAGGGAACTCTCCATCAAAGCTATCCGACACGGCGCAACCCATCCTAGGCTCAACAGAGAGGTAATCCGCCGGACTATATCCTATGCGCTCAGGGGTCTAGGTCCCTCACCCTTCCACGCTCCTGCATGGTGTGAGTCTGGCTGGTGAAGCAAAAAGAAAATCCAAATACATCGTTCGGACGAAGAAGACACACCACTTCCCGACAATTAGGCCGCAGTACTGCTGACGTCTGAAGAGCTTTCGAATGAACTACGACGCAGAGGAGCCCATAACTCCTTATACCACACGAAGGTAGCGCGTACAGACCAACGGGCCTCTCAAGTGATCCACCGAACCATTGAGAATTTTAATATTATCTCATAGACAACCGTTATCGTTGTCTGACTAACAACACAACGGACAACGAACAACAACAAGGACCACCAGTACGTCGGGGCATGCCCTGTCGTCCCATCAAAGCACACGGTTCCAACAAGGTGAACCGTCTCCTTACCTTGTCTCACGTGTGCTCTTGGTAGAGCTCGACTTTTTGTGGTTTGGTAACTCTCGCGAGATACGAGCAGGGGCCTGTTGACGAAGAATTTGTTCAACGCATCACAAGACTTGCACCACGCAATTTTTTAGAGTAAGGGAGTCGCCACTTCATTTTTCGTTACGAAGAACGGATGATTTATGAGCAAATCAACAAAGGTTTCTTCAATTTCGGAGAAGACAGACGGATGTTTTACGAGCAAAGCAACAAAGGGTTCCTGATGACCCACGACGTAATGGGATCTATTGCAGTGTTTTCGATAAGTAAGAGTGTCGAACCCAACGATGAGCAGAAGGTAGTAGTAAGTGATTTTGGTAAGGAGATAGCTGGAAGCACTGAAAGATAACTGTTTAGGGGTTTTCGTGGTATAAGCGACAGGATAGTAAAAACGAGCAAAGTAAAAGATGCTGAGAGCAAAGAGTGGCCCAATCCTTTCTTAGCAAACGAGAGGCCTAGCAACTGAACTTATAAAAGCTAAATTGTTTTTGAGGACACACGGGAAAGGTAGTCATGTTCTTTCTCCATATTCCGTATCGGTACTATGTGCTGTGTTGATAAATGTTTGGTGGGTGGATCTATGCTAGTGCACCCTCTAGACTAAGATGAGTGCACTCTCATGATTAAACACCTTGCAAGCATCCGCAAATACAAGATAGTAATTAAGGCAAAAGCCTAACCATAGCAATACGATCGGTGATCCATGATTCCCTTGTGAAAAAGCGTGCAAACTGGGGTTTAGGTTTCTGTCACTCCGGAAACCCACCGTAAGCATTCTTTGTACACAATGTATTCCCCTAGGTCCTTGATAAGGCGAAGTGTTGAGTGTTCGAATCACACAACACCACTAGGAAAATAACAACACAACTTAAATATCAACCAACACATATTACTTCAACATCATATGACTACTAGCAGCAACTAGACTTCTCCCATGTCCTCAAGAACTAAAGTAACTACTCACAAGGCATAAAAGAGATCATGATCAGTGGTGATAAATAGATGATAAACAATCTGAACACAATAATATTTCTCCAACAAAACTCAATAGCATTCACCACAAAGTAGTAATCAACACTGATAGAGTAGAGGGGATAGATAGTACGGCTTACAACATGAGTTGCAATTGTGATACAAGATTGGATGGAGATGGAGATGGTGCTGATGGTGGGGATGATGTCGATGATGATCTCGATGATGCCCGTGACGATGGTGATGACGATGGAGACGATCTCCCCGACGGAATCTTCCCGCCAGAGATGGCTTTTCTTCTCTGTAGGTTTCCGCCACGGAGCGGCGGCGGAACTCCGGAAACTCTTCTCTTTTTAGGGTTTTTGGAAGACGAGGGGTATATAGGCCAGAGGGGGGAGCCGGGAGTGCTCCAGGGGGCCCAGGCGCCCTCCCGGCGCGACCAAGGTGGGGCCGCGCCAGGTGGCCGCCTGGACACCCTGTGGCCCCCCTCTGGTTGCTCTTCTGCGTGCCTTTGTTATCCTTCTGAAAAACTGCCTCCGTCAAATTTTAGGTAATTTGGAGGTGTTCTTCTTCAGCAACTCAGCGTCCACTTTTTACCGCTGAATCCTGCGTCTGCTGCTTCGGCATCGGAAAGTTGCAAACTGTGTAAAATAAGCCAAAACAACATAAGAATAGCATCATATCATGAAATATATCAATGAATAAGAAAGAATTACTATATAAAATAGTGATGCATTTTGGACGTATCAACTCCCCCAAGCTTAGACCTCGCTTGTCCCCAAGCGAATACTGAGCTCGGCAAACCTTTCCACAAGTTTAGAGAGTGAAGTGTCGATAAATAAAATACGGACAAGAAGCATCAAGGTTCCTTCATCAAACTCAAGCATCCTCAACAGCAACCTCAACTCATAAGGTCCTTATGAGAAAGTAATAACAATTATAATCAAAAGTAGGGCTGAGGAAACTCATCAAATTATGGAAAACATGACCTTGGTCAAAGGACAACTACAAACAATTTGAGGCTTTTGAAAGGACATGTTAATAGTCATGAAGTGCAAATGCTAACACAAAGGAAGATGCTCGCTAGGCAAAAGCTTTCGCAAATAACTTACTTATCAAAGGATAATGTCAACAAGGATATGGCATGGCAGAACTTAATGCAGCTTCATATGGATGAATCCTCATCAACATCAAATGTCTGTTCTCTTAGGGAAAAGAAAGAAGTAGGACAACTGACTCAACATAAAGGTAAAAGAAAGCCTTGTTTAAGGGCAAGCAGGGAAAACTCATGTGCTATCCTTAAATCAAACAGAATAAAGATAGATTTTGGGACGGTGCATAGTTTGTCAACGAATGCTAATAGATAGCTCAATTACTTCTCAAGATGGAAAAGTTTCGAGGAACGGCTCCCAAGTGGGGACGATCACATCCCCTTAATCTCCTTTGTTTATCACTGCCAAAGTTTCTGATTTCTCATAGACCAGCGTGAAGGAGGGTTTGTTTGTTTATATTATCTTTCGAGCTGGGCGCACCCATGCCAGTTCCTCCTCGTATTATGGGTTTGCAGGTTAGACATGCAATCCCGGGGTAAAACTTGTCCAACTTAAGAAGATCATGAATTACCTACAACTTCCTCATGAGCTAAACAAGAGGCACAAAACAGAAGATTTTGAACATTTAAGGATAACACATGAATTCTATACTTATAGGAGTGGTAGGGGAATACCACGAATAGGAAGGTATGGTGGACTCATATGGAAGGTAATGGTTTCAGGGTATGGATGCACAAGCAGAAATCTACTTGGCAAAGAGTTTGGCTAGCAAAGGCTTTGAGAGAACAGACAATTGATGCTAATTTAGATGCAAAACATATAAGGCATAAATATTAAGGTAAGCATAACACATCAAGTTGTCTTCCTTGTCAACATAACACTTCAAGCATAATAACATAAAGGTTTTGGCTATGTTGCTACTTGGGAAAACATGCATGTTGTCAAGACCAAAGCTATGTTTGCCAAAATTTAAATAAAGTTTTCAGAGCCATACCTGATATAAGGTCAATACTCCCCATAAGAATCTTCATATGATGCCGATTGCGTGAAGAGAATACCGAGTGCAGCGAAGGAACCAATAGACTTCTTATTAATATTCCATTATAGACGACTCCACACTCACGGATACAATCTCTCCACAGACGGAGTGATAGACCTCAATGCAAACACCTATTTCATATAATAAACTCCCTAGACATGATACGACTCTACTTGACTCTAAAAGACTAAGATAAAGATAAAGATACCGGGCACTCCCCCAAGCTTGGAACAAGCTGAGGGGGTGCCATTACCCGAGGAGATTTACTCCTCATTCTTATTCTTCTCAATCAAATACTCCTTGGCGAAGCGCTTCCATGGTAGCTCCTCTCCAGTCTCGAAGGACAGTCCAGTCTCCAGGATCCTGCACTTAGCACCTAAACCCGTGCGCAGAAACTTTAGTTCATACTCACAGTTCTGGTTGAGCAGATCATAGATTTGTTCTTGAAGCTGGTAGACTTTTTCTTCTAATGCGGACAAACTTGACCACATCTCCTTCATCTCTTTTTATGGGAAGCCTCGATCTCGTTCCTGATGTCGAAGTTGGCTTCAACACCATGCTCCACCATCTTCTTGAACTTGAAGACCTCAGGTTCCATCTCCTTCAGCCGCTCCTCGGTGCTCCCCTCCATGACTGGTCCCTTCAAATCTTCCTTGTGGAGGACACCGTCCTCCACACGAAGGACCTGGGGGTGCTTGTTCACCTCAGCGAGGTAAAAGTTGATGAAGTTGACGACGAACTTGTCCTTGGGGGAACTTGGGGAAGCCATGGCACCTAGGTTTAGCTAAAAGATTTCCTGGCAGAAACAGATCGAAGAGAAAACACACGAAATCGCGAGGTATGTTGCCGGAATGATCCGGGTGAATATATAGAAAAAATTTCTGCAACAAAAGGAAGGTAACGAGCCAAAGTGGGGTCGGAGACGGAGTCCTGGGTGCCCAGGCGGCCTCCCGGCGCGGCCAGGAGGTAGGGCGCGCCAGGGGGGGGGGGCGCCTGGGCCCCCTAGAGCTCGTCTCCGGCTCCACTTAGGCTTCGAATTTTCCTAATTTTGCAAAAACTCGTAATATGGAACTTTTATGGCGGTTTGCGATGTTTCCTTACCGTAATGCATACCTTTTCTTATTCTGCTTCTGTCAGTGTCTGAAACAGGGCTTCAACATGTTCTTCATGAGTTGTTGTGCGTATTATATTTACATCAACATTGACGGGATCTCCCGCTATGTATTGCTTGAGTCTTTGCCCGTTCACAACTTGAGGTTTGGTGCCTTCAAAATTGTTAATCTTAATTGCACCAGACCGGTAGACTTCTTCGATATGAAATGGCCCTTCCCACCTGGAAAGTAGTTTACCTGGAGAAAACCTGAAACGGGATCTAAACAATAAAACTTTATCACCAACATTAAATTCACGTTTCAAAATCCTCCTGTCATGCCACTTCTTTACCTTTTCCTTGAACATTTTAGCGCTCTCGTAAGCTTCACTTCTCCACTCATCTAGAGAAGTCAAGTTCATGAGACGCTTTTCACCAGCTAACTTTGGGTCAGCATTAAGCTCTCTAACAGCCCAGAAAGCTTTGTGCTCTAACTCTAATGGCAAATGGCAAGCCTTGCCATAGACCATTTTATAGGGAGACATGCCCATGGTTTTTTTTAAGCAGTTCTATACGCCCACAAAGCATCTCCTAACTTATTTGACCAGTCCTTCCTGTTTCTGTTAACTGTCTTCTGCAAGATCAACTTGATCTCTCTATTGGTGAGCTCAACTTTCCCACTAGTTTGAGGATGGTACGGTGACGCAATCCTATGATTGACATCGTACTTGGCTAGAGCTTTTCTAAAAGCTCCATGCGTGAAGTGTGATCCTCCATCAGTCATGAGATACCTAGGTACACCAAACCTAGGGAAAATTACATCTTTGAGCATTTTCAAAGATGTTTTGTGATCAGCACTCTCAGTGGGGATTGCTTCAACCCACTTGGTTACATAATCAACAGCAACTAAAATGTGAGTGTACTTATGTGAAGAAGGAAAAGGACCCATAAAATCAAAACCCCAACAATCAAAAGGCTCAATCACTAGTGAGTAATTCATAGGCATCTCATTCCTCCTAATAATATTACCAACTCTCTGACATTTATCACAGGCTAAAACATAATTTCTAGCATCTTTAAAGAGAGTAGGCCAATAAAAACCTGATTGGAGAACCTTATGTGCGGTCCTCTCACCGGCGTGATGTCCTCCATAGGGACTATCGTGACATTGCTTGAGAATGTCCTTCTGTTCGTGTTCCGGTACGCATCTTCTCACTATCCCGTCAGGACCTTCTTTGAAAAGATGTGGGTCATCCCAAAAGTAATGCCTCAAATCATGGAAGAACTTCTTCCTTTGCTGGAATGTTAAACCTAGAGGCAAATACTTTGCAACGATAAAATTAGCATAATCTGCAAACCAAGGATCGGAAAGAGATTGTACTTTAACAACGGCGAGTTGTTCGTCTGGAAAACTGTCGTTGACTGGAATGGGATCATGCGGTATATCTTCCATCCTTGAAATATTGTCCTCTACAGGGTTGTCTGCTCCTTTTCTATCAACAATCTGCAAATCAAATTCTTGAAGAAGGAGTACCCATCTGATAAGCCTTGGTTTGGCATCCTTATTCGTCATAAGATACTTAATGGCAGCATGGTCAGTATGAATAATAACTTTAGAATCAACAATATACTGCCTAAACTTATCAAAAGAAAACACTACTGCTAAGAATTCCTTCTCAGTAGTAGCGTAATTCTTTTGAGAACTATCAAGGGTCTTACTAGCATAATAAATAACATTCAACTTCTTATCAACCCTTTGTCCTAAAACGGCTCCAACAGCAAAATCACTAGCATCACACATAATTTCAAAGGGCAAATTCCAGTCAGGCGGTTGTACTATAGGAGCGGTTATTAAAGCTTTCTTAAGAACTTCGAAAGCCTCCTTACAATCTTCATCAAATACAAAAGGAACATCCTTCTGGAGAAGATTAGTGAGGGGTCTCAAGGTTTTAGAAAAGTCTTTAATAAATCTTCTATAGAAACCAGCATGACCGAGAAAACTACGAATACCTTTAATGTCCCTTGGATAGGTGTAACACTCTCACTGTCAGTGAACAGTAATCAGGGTTACTGTTCATCTGTACTGTTAAAAACTTTTGTTGATCACCTTGGAACAGTGCAAAATTTCAAATTCCACTTTGATGTTCTTGAATGCCTGGTGATCATGGACCTTGATCATTTGGAATCATAACAAGTACAAGCCATTTGAATTGAAATGCAAACAAACCCTAAAATGCCTTTGATGAATATTAAAAAAATAGGGTGACAATAAATCTTTTCCAATAATTATGAAACTACTTTTATAAAATCACAAATATTCAGTGGACCAAATCCATATGGGTTTGGGTATTTATTGAGTTATAGAAAATTCCAAACAAATCAAAACAGTAGCTAAAAACCCCAATAAAATCATTTAATATTATAATAAAATATTAAATGAATTTTATAAGTGGCCAAACCTTTTGTGGCACTAACCCTAGGTATAACAATATTATTGGTACAACTTCCACATTTAACTAAAATGCCTAAGTGAATTAAGATAAATACAAAAAGAAATTACAGAAAGGAAAAAGAGAAAACAAAAGAAAAACAAGAGGCCCACCCCTACCCCCCTGTTTCTCCCCGGCCCAGCTAACAGCCAGCCACCCCCGGCCCAACCCACCTCCCCCTCGTCTTCTTCCCGTACGGGGAAGGCGTGGCGGCCATCCCCCGGCTGGCCACGCCGTGGACGCCGTGGCGGTCATCCGCCGGCTAGCTGGAGGGGTTAAAGCCCCCGAGGCCGCCCCGTTCCGCCTCGGGAACCCTAACCCTAGCCGCCAGTCTCCTCTCCCCCCCACCCTCGCGCTCTCCCCTCGTCGTCTCCCTCGCGGCGCCCGACCCGCCATGGGCGCGAGCTCGAACTCGCGTGGCCACTAAAGCCCCCGGGCCTCGTTGAGCTGTCCCAGAGGCTCGTCATCGTCAACCTCTTCTCCTCGCGCGCGCAATCGGCCGGAGCCGCCCCGTGGACACCACTGCGTCGCCGTTCCCCCTCCACTGCACCGCCGCCGTTCGCCGCCAAATTCGCGCCACCCCGTGCCTCCCCCGAGCCCACCTTGCACCTCTGCAGGACCACTGTGAGCTCCCCATTGATTGCCCCTCTTCGCGCTCGCTCCCGTGTCCGGTGTGGCCATGGCCACCGTGCCCAGCTTCGGCTGCCGCCTGTGCTCGCCGTGGCCGTTGATGCGCTCGTCTCCGTCGTCCTCCGTGGGAATCAGTGGATGCGCGGCTCCGCCCTGCTCGACCCCCCCTCCTCCCGCTCAATTCGTGCTCGCCGGAGGCGCCCCCGTGCCTCGTCGGGGCTGCTGTGCGCTGCCCGCCGGCGTTCTCCCGTGCGTGAGCAGGGGATAATCCCCTGGGATTAGCCCCTAACCCCCCCTGTAGTCTCTGACGTGTGGGACCAGACCCCCCCTCTAATTATGTTGCTACAAAAAAAAGATAAAAGAAACCCCCCCTGAGTGACAGACATGTGGGCCCAGCCCATTTAATCATTTACTAAATTGATTTAATTGGATTAATAAGTCAATGACATGTGGGTCCCCCCACTGAATAATTAGATTTAATTAATTTATTTGTTAACTGTGTCACTGACTAGTGGGACCCACTGGTCAGTTAATTAAAATGAATTACTAATTGATTTAATAATTAATAAATGAATTATTAAGTAGAAAAAGGATTTTTAATGTTTTAAAATTGATTAACTTATAAAATCAATATCTTTTAATCCGTATATCGGATCGAAAAACTTTATACATGAAAGTTGATCAGAAAAATATAACGAGTACGGATACGCTATCCGTATACCAACCACACCCCCCTAACACACCGATCATCAACATTCCCCCCTCCGGGCTGTCTGTCGATAATTCCCGGTACCGATAAAAAGTACCCGGATGAATTTATTCCGAACATGAAAGTTGTTCGGAATAGTTCAACTAGCTCGGATACACCCCCCTTATGTTTGTCCGGTACCCACGACACATCTGACTTGATCCTTCCCCCTCCGGACCCCTGTCCGGTAATCACCCGGAGCCGGTAGTTCATCCCCGGATGAATTCCCGCTCCGAGCAACGTGCATTGCACTGCGTTAGAACACCGTTAACATTTCATCTATCATGTCATGCATATGTTTGTATATTATTGCTGTGTATTCACTGTTTCTCCCCCCTTTATTCTTCGGTAGACCCCGCTGCTACCGCCGACTACACCGCTGCCGGGTACGACTACTTCGTCGACGACCCTGCCCCTACCGTCGAGCTTGCAGGCAAGCAGAGCCATTCTCTTCCCCAGTTATCGGCTATCTTTCCGTACATTTCTTGCACTAGGCATTGTTACTGCTGCTGCTACGTTATACTCCTATTCAATTGCATAGCCTGATTTTGTCGCCCCTTGATGTACCTTTCCTTTATCCTATGCTGCCTATTATTACTTATGCATTATTCAGCAGTGAGCCCTGCGCATTGTTAGCTAGGACTAGATAGCGGGCGTGATCACTCAGGGGAGTGAACACGAATACAATATATACAACTGCACAGGTACGGTACCAAGCAGACACCGCCAAAGGCCCCTATCTGGGTTATGCCTAGTCACCTCAAGTGTGAGCTATCCGGGAGTAATCCTTGTACTCCACTCGAGGCTGACTTTGTCTTGCCGCCATAGGGTCCTGGACATCGGTTGTCCCTAAAGGTAAGAAAGTCGGGCGACCCAACGGTGCCCGCGAGAGGTATATCGTCGGGAACGACAGGGAGGGTACGACCGACGTTACTGGCGTGCTTGGCCCCTGCTCGTATCTCGCGAGAGTTACCAAACCACGAAAGTCGAGCTCTACCAAGAGCACACGCGAGACAAGGTAAGGAGACGGTTCACCTTGTTGGTAACCGCAGTGACTTGGTCGGACGACAGGGCAGGCACCGATGTACTGGTGGTCCTGACTGCTGTCGTTGACCGCGGGTCGGTTAAGTCGAGGCAACGATAACGGTTGTCACGCAGGTTAATTAAAATACTAAATGGTTCGGTGGATGTCTTGAGTAGCCTTTTGGCTTATACGCACTACCTACACGTGGGACGAGGAGTGTGGGCTCCCCTGCATCGTAGTCTCGTTCGAGGGTCTTCAGACGTCAGCAGTACCGCGGGCTGATTGCCGGGAAGTGGTGTTGTCTTCTCTTTGCTGCAGCAGGTGTGTTTGTATTTGCTTTGATTTTTGCTTCACCGGCCAGTCACGCACCGTGCAGGAGTACGTTCGGGTTAGGGTCCAAAGCCCGGCGTACATAGGATATAGTCCGGCGGATGACCTCTTTGTTGATTGCCGAAGGATGGGCTACTTTGTGTCGGATAGCTTTGGTGGAGCGTTCCTTGACAAGGTTCCCGCCACCCTGGAGATCCGAGCGTCGTAGAGTCACGCCAGTGCACCCCTGCAGGGAAGATTAATCTATCGATAGCCGTGTCCACGGTAACAGGACGCTTTATGCTGAAGCTGGATCTTACCACTAGAAACTATTACTATTAAACTGTATGGTTTCGGGTTTTCTTCCTCGCGGGGATGTCGAGGAGGTGAACTCGGAGGCATTATTATTATTGTTAATCATTACAACTTATATTATACAATGTTGCAGCAACTTCTGCTTCGTTGTTACTTTATGCTTTATATGAACTGTTGGCTGATTCTTACCTCATGCTGCAAGACATCGTCGGAAGATGCTAGTCTTCGATAGGCCTAGCTTCTTACCCTTATTCTGATTTCTATCTTGCAGTCCACTATATACAACCTCTTCTTTCCGTTGATACAATGCATAATGCTTAGTAGCGGACGTAAGACTCGCGGGTATATTAGATACTCACCTGCTTTATTTCCTTTACTGTTTTGCCTGATCGGCCGCTGCAGTCGACGTTGGAGCCCAGGAGCAGGAGTACCCCGGAGGAGGATACTACTACGTCGAGACCCCCGCTGACCAGGACCAGGAGTAGTTTCGGAGGCTCCCAGGCAGGAGGCCTTGCCTTTTCGATCTGTATCTCTGAGGTTATTTGTTCTAGCCTTCTTAAGGCAAAACTTGACTAACTATGTCTGTACTCAGATATTATGGCTTGTATAACTTATGTATTCGGGTCCACGTGACCCCCCCTTTATTGTAACATATTGGTTTATACTTTTGTGTTTAGTGTTGTGCTGTGATATTCTCACCGTGGCACCCTAATCTCAGTCGTGTACTCTGCGTGTATGATTACTGTACACGGATTGATTTTGGGGGCGTCACAAGTTGGTATCAGAGCCGACTGCCTGTAGGAAGCCACCCAACCACTACCTGGTCGAAGTTGAGTCTAGACTTTGAAAAACTATTTTGCTAACTTAATGTTTGGCTTACGGGCCCACATCGATGTCACTACGTGTGATATCTATGGTATTAGGATCCTTTTCTCCTTACCTAGGCTCTGGGAATCTGCTCTCTTATCCTTGCTGGTAAGTTTTACAAAACCTGACATTAGGATCACGTTCTCTTGATTCCACCCGGCGTTTTTTTTGGTGCTTCCCCCCATTGATTGAGTCGTGTCGCAGGCGTCGTACGCCAGATCCCAGACTGCGGATCCCATTCTCATTCTGGGCAGGCCGCGCGTTCTCTGGCATCAACTCCTGTGGCCAACAGTTTTCTTGCGGCGTGATTGACATAGTGGAATCTATGTCGCGTCATGTAATCCTTACCGCGGTCTGCGCGCCGCCTAGTGTGTCCTTTTTCCTTAATTTCTTCGACGTTACGCTGCCCGATTTTCGATTGATTCTATGTGTGGATGTGTATGTCTTATATGACTACTCCTATATATCCGCGCCTCCTCTTTGTTGTCGCTTTACCACTTACTCGTTTCCGGTATCTCGTTAAAATGTTCATCGCTGAAATACCCCTGTTAAATTCTAGCAGGATGGCTGGTCGTGGTGGTCGTGGTCATGGACGTGGTGCCAACGATCCACCTCCGCCGCCGGACTACATGGCCGCGATGATGCAGCAGTTTCAGATGAACCAAGTGTTTATGCAAGGAGTCATAGATCAGCTCCAGAATCAGAACCAGCACCAGCATCAGCCGCCTGTGGTTACTCTGCGGGATTTCATGCGTCTCAATCCCCCTCTCTTCCACCAGCCTGAACAGCCGCTGGATGCTGATGATTGGCTTCGTGACATCACTCGACAGCTGGAGTTCGCTAATGTGAGCGCTGCTGATTACGTCAACTTTGCGTCCTATTTCCTGCGTGGCCCCGCTGCTCAGTGGTGGGACACTTACAAGGGCTCACTAGTTGAAGGGACTGTCGTCACCTGGAATGACTTCAAGGCTACCTTCTGTGCTCGTTATGTCCCCCAGGCGATTATGAACCGTATGAAGGCCGAGTTCCGCAACCTCGTTCAGGGCAACAAAACTGTCGAGGCATATCAGAGGGAATTCCTTCGCCTCTCCCACTATGCTGCAAGTGACCTCCCCAATGATGCAAGTAGGCAAGAGAAGTTCCGTGATGGACTCAACGCTGATCTCCAGCTTGCACTGGCTTTGCACGTCTTCCCCGACTTCGCCACCATGGTGAATCAGACTATCACTCTTGAGACCGCTCAGCTGAAGTTCGGTGGTTCGGCGAAGCGCCCCCGTGATGCTGGCTCATCATCGGGCACATCACAGAAGCAACGCGTTTGGCTTCCACACAGTGTGTATCGTCCAAATGCCCCTGTACCAAGGCCGTCGTATTTAGCACCTCGTCTGCCTCCGCCCCCGCCGAGACAGCCGAAGACTGAGACTGCACCCCTCCGTCCTCAGGATGGCCTGTGCTTCAAGTGCCATCAGCTAGGTCACTTTTCCAGAGACTGCCCCCAGCGACAGAATCAACTGGTAGTTCACCCTGCTGGCCGTGGAAATGGCCGTGGCAACAACAGGACCCCCAACTATAACACTGGGTCTTCTTCTCACACTCGCGGACATGCTTACAACATTAATGTCGAAGAAGCTCAGGAGCAACCTGCTACCGTGATGGGTACCCTTCTTGTTAATTCAGTACCTGCTACTGTTTTATTTGATACAGGAGCATCACACTCATTCATGTCGAAAGCATTTGCATTGTCGCATAACTTCATGGTAGAAAAGATGGATCCACCGATGGTTGTCCGCACTCCGATAGGTCATTGCCACACCTCCAAGATTGTGCCCAAAACCATCGTCGAAATTGAAGGAATTGAGTTCCTTGCTTCCCCCATCCTCCTGAAGTCTTCCACTATAGACCTCATTCTGGGCATGGATTGGTTGAAAGTCCACGATGCCGCACTTTATTGTGGCACCAGTTCCGTCCAACTTTTTCACCCCTCCGGCGAGATTGTTAACCACACCACCCGGATTACCGTGATGCTGAAACGCATATCTATATGATGAATGCTCTGAATGTCTCACCTCTCGACGGGATTGAGAACGTTCCAGTCGTTCGTGATTTTCCCGACGTCTTCCCAGAAGAACTCCCGGGAATACCCCCGATCCGAGAGGTTGAATTTGTCATCGACCTGAAGCCTGGCACCATCCCTATTGCCAAGCGTCCCTATAAGATGCCACCTCACCACCTCCTTGAACTGAAGAAGGAGATCGACGAAGCACTTCACAAAGGATTCATTCGCCCAAGTTCCTCTTTTTGGGGAGCACCTTCGCTCTTTGTCAAGAAGAGCGATGGAACAAATCGTTTGGTCCAAGATTACCGACCCATCAACCAAGCCACCATCCAGAACAAGTACCCCCTCCATTGGATCAACGATCTTTATGATCAACTTGTTGTATCCACGGTGTTTTTGAAACTCGACTTGAGGTTGGGTTACCATCAGAACCGACTCCGTGAAGAGGACATCCCGAAGACCGCTTTCATTACTCGCTATGGTTCATACGAGTACACTGTCATGTCCTTTGGCTTGACGAATGCTCCAGCCACTTTCTCCCGATTGATGAACTATATATTCATGGAATAACTCGACAAGTTTGTCGTGGTTTATCTGGATGATATATTGGTTTACTCCAAGACCGATGCAGAACATGCTGAACATCTTCGCCTTATACTGGAAAAGCTTCGAGAACACAAACTCTACGCTAAGTACTCTAAGTGTGAGTTCTGGCTTCCTGAAGTGACCTACCTTGGTCACGTGATTTCCAAGGATGGCATTGCCGTCAACCCAGAACGTATCCAGGCTATTCTTGACTGGACTCCTCCCAAGACTGTCCAGCAAGTCAGGAGTTTCCTCGGACTCGCCAGCTACTGCCGCCGTTTTGTTGAGAATTTCTCCAAGATTGCCAAGCCTCTGATTAACCTGCTGCACAAAGGCGTCAAGTTTGAGTGGACAGATAAATGTCAGGAAAGTTTCCAGGACCTCAAGGACAAGCTCACTTCTCCCCCAGTGCTTGCTCCGTCTGATACTCAGAAGGATTTTGTGATATATTGCGACGCATCTCGTCAAGGATTAGGCTGTGTCGTAATGCAAGAGCGCAAAGTGATTGCTTATGGCTCTTGTCAATTGCGTGCTCACGAAGATAAGTATCCAACACATGATCTTGAATTGGCAGCAGTAATTTATGCATTGAAGCTGTGGCGACATTACCTCGTCGGTAATCGTTGCGAGATCTACACCGACCACCAAAGCCTGAAGTACTTGTTTACTCAACCCGACCTGAATCTCCGCCAGCAGAGATGGCTCGAGACAATAGCCGACTACAACATGGGAATTTCTTACACCCCTGGCAAAGCTAATGTGGTGGCCGATGCTTTAAGCCATAAATCTTACTGTAGTGAACTTGAAGTTCAAGTACAACAACCACTTCTGTATGAAGATTTTCAAAAGTTAAACCTCGAGATTGTTCCTCAAGGTTATGCAAATAACCTGGTTATCGAACCGGATCTCGTCAAATCCGTCAAGGGTATACAGTTTTATGATGATTTCGTACACAAGATTAAGCGCGATATCGCCAAAGGGAGACCATCACCCTTCACCGTTGATAGCAAAGGTGCGGCGTTCTACCAGAACCGTTTAGTGGTTACTCACAGCAAGGGCAGGCATGAGAACCTGGATATGACCCCGAAGGTCATGAGAGCGGCTCACGATACCCCGTTGTCCATTCATCCTGGAAGCACCAAGATGTACCAAGACATTCGTCAGCAATTCTGGTGGCCTAACATGAAGCAAGACATTGCCCGATATGTTTCTGAATGTGACGTTTGCCGTCGCGTCAAGGCAGAACATCAAAGACCTGCTGGAACTCTGCAACCACTCTCAATCCCTGAATGGAAATGGGACAAGATTGAAATGGACTTCGTCACCGGATTCCCCCGATCATAGAAAGGTCATGATGCCATCTTTGTCGTCATCGACTGATTCTCCAAAGTTGCCCATTTTCTGCCTGTCAAGGAGACGATCTCTGCTAGTCAGTTGGCAGACTTATATGTTTCCAGAATTGTTTCCCTCCACGGTATTCCGTTGGAGATCAGTTCAGACCGTGGCAGCATTTTCACCTCTAAGTTCTGGGATAGTTTCCAAGAAGCTATGGGCACTCATCTGAATTTCAGCACCGCTTATCACCCCCAGTCGCAAGGACAAGTCGAACGAGTCAACCAAGTGCTTGAAGACATGCTTCGAGCTTGTGTCATCTCATTCGGTAAGAAATGGGAGGAATCTCTTCCATTTGCTGAATTCTCGTACAACAATAGCTATCAGGCTAGTCTGAAGATGGCACCCTTTGAAGTTCTCTATGGACGTAAGTGTCGAACCCCTCTGAATTGGTCAGAAACTGGGGAACGAACCCTCATTGGTCCGGACATTATTCAGCACGCTGAAGATCAGGTTCGCGTTATTCGTGAACACTTGAAAGCTGCTCAGTCCCGTCAGAAGAGCAACTATGATCGCAAGCACAAAGAAATGGTCTATCAACCTGGTGAATACGCGTACCTTCGTGTCACCCCGATACGAGGCACTCACCGCTTCGGAATCAAAGGCAAGTTAGCTCCTCGCTACATTGGCCCGTTCCGTATCCTTTCCAGAAGAGGACCAGTGGCATACCGATTGGAATTGCCATCAAACCTCTCTCAAGTCCACGATGTATTTCACGTGTCGCAACTCCGACGCTGCTTCGAAGACCCTATTCGTGAAGTGGAACATGATATGATTGAACTGCAACAGGACTTGACTTATCAAGAACATCCTAGCCGCATTCTCGATCAGTCTGAACGCAAAACCCGCAACAAGACAACCAAGTTCCTCAAAGTTCAGTGGTCAAATCATTCTGAAGATGAAGCCACTTGGGAACGCGAAGATCGCCTTCGTGAGGAATACCCCGATCTTTTCCCCTCTACCGCTTAGATTCTCGGGACGAGAATTCTTGTAGTGGGGGAGATTTGTAACACTCTCACTGTCAGTGAACAGTAATCAGGGTTACTGTTCATCTGTACTGTTAAAAACTTTTGTTGATCACCTTGGAAGAGTGCAAAATTTCAAATTCCACTTTGATGTTCTTGAATGCCTGGTGATCATGGACCTTGATCATTTGGAATCATAACAAGTACAAGCCATTTGAATTGAAATGCAAACAAACCCTAAAATGCCTTTGATGAATATTAAAAAAATAGGGTGACAATAAATCTTTTCCAAAAATTATGAAACTACTTTTATAAAATCACAAATATTCAGTGGACCAAATCCATATGGGTTTGGGTATTTATTGAGTTATAGAAAATTCCAAACAAATCAAAACAGTAGCTAAAAACCCCAATAAAATCATTTAATATTATAATAAAATATTAAATGAATTTTATAAGTGGCCAAACCTTTTGTGGCACTAACCCTAGGTATAACAATATTATTGGTACAACTTCTACATTTAACTAAAATGCCTAAGTGAATTAAGATAAATACAAAAAGAAATTACAGAAAGGAAAAAGAGAAAACAAAAGAAAAACAAGAGGCCCACCCCTACCCCCCTGTTTCTCCCCGGCCTAGCTAACAGACAGCCACCCCCGGCCCAACCCACCTCCCCCTCGTCTTCTTCCCGTACGGGGAAGGCGTGGCGGCCATCCCCCGGCTAGCCACGCCGTGGACGCCGTGGCGGTCATCCGCCAGCTAGCCGGAGGGGTTAAAGCCCCCGAGGCCGCCCCGTTCCGCCCCGGGAACCCTAACCCTAGCCGCCAGTCTCCTCTCCCCCCCACCCTCGCGCTCTCCCCTCGTCGTCTCCCTCGCGGCGCCCGACCCGCCATGGGCGCGAGCTCGAACTCGCGTGGCCACTAAAGCCCCCGGGCCTCGTTGAGCTGTCCCAGAGGCTCGTCATCGTCAACCTCTTCTCCTCGCGCGCGCAATCGGCCGGAGCCGCCCCGTGGACACCACTGCGTCGCCGTTCCCCCTCCACTGCACCGCCGCCGTTCGCCGCCAAATTCGCTCCACCCCGTGCCTCCCCCGAGCCCACCTTGCACCTCTGCAGGACCACTGTGAGCTCCCCATTGATTGCCCCTCTTCGCGCTCGCTCCCGTGTCCGGTGTCGCCATGGTCACCGTGCCCAGCTCCGGCTGCCGCCTGTGCTCGCCGTGGCCGTTGATGCGCTCGTCTCCGTCGTCCTCCGTGGGAATCAGTGGATGCGCGGCTCCGCCCTGCTCGACCCCCCCTCCTCCCGCTCAATTCGTGCTCGCCGGAGGCGCCCCCGTGCCTCGCCGGGGCTGCTGTGCGCTGCCCGCCGGCGTTCTCCCGTGCGTGAGCAGGGGATAATCCCCTGGGATTAGCCCCTAACCCCCCTTGTAGTCTCTGACGTGTGGGACCAGACCCCCCCTCTAATTATGTTGCTACAAAAAAAAACATAAAAGAAACCCCCCCTGAGTGACAGACATGTGGGCCCAGCCCATTTAATCATTTACTAAATTGATTTAATTGGATTAATAAGTCAATGACATGTGGGTCCCCCCACTGAATAATTAGATTTAATTAATTTATTTGTTAACTGTGTCACTGACTAGTGGGACCCACTGGTCAGTTAATTAAAATGAATTACTAATTGATTTAATAATTAATAAATGAATTATTAAGTAGAAAAAGGATTTTTAATGTTTTAAAATTGATTAAACTTATAAAATCAATATCTTTTAATCCGTATATCGGATCGAAAAACTTTATACATGAAAGTTGATCAGAAAAATATAACGAGTACGGATACGCTATCCGTATACCAACCACACCCCCCTAACACACCGATCATCGACATTCCCCCCTCCGGGCTGTCTGTCGATAATTCCCGGTACCGATAAAAAGTACCCGGATGAATTTATTCCGAACATGAAAGTTGTTCGGAATAGTTCAACTAGCTCGGATACACCCCCCTTATGTTTGTCCGGTACCCACGACACATCCGGCTTGATCCTTCCCCCTCCGGACCCCTGTCCGGTAATCACCCGGAGCCGGTAGTTCATCCCCGGATGAATTCCCGCTCCGAGCAACGTGCATTTGCACTGCGTTAGAACACCGTTAACATTTCATCTATCATGTCATGCATATGTTTGTATATTATTGCTGTGTATTCACTGTTTCTCCCCCCTTTATTCTTCGGTAGACCCCGCTGCTACCGCCGACTACACCGCTGCCGGGTACGACTACTTCGTCGACGACCCTGCCCCTACCGTCGAGCTTGCAGGCAAGCAGAGCCATTCTCTTCCCCAGATATCGCCTATCTTTCCGTACATTTCTTGCACTAGGCATTGTTACTGCTGCTGCTACGTTATACTCCTATTCAATTGCATAGCCTGATTTTGTCGCCCCTTGATGTACCTTTCCTTTATCCTATGCTGCCTATTATTACTTATGCATTATTCAGCAGTGAGCCCTGCGCATTGTTAGCTAGGACTAGATAGCGGGCGTGATCACTCAGGGGAGTGAACACGAATACAATATATACAACTGCACAGGTACGGTACCAAGCAGACACCGCCAAAGGCCCCTATCTGGGTTATGCCTAGTCACCTCAAGTGTGAGCTATCCGGGAGTAATCCTTGTACTCCACTCTAGGCTGACTTTGTCTTGCCGCCATAGGGTCCTGGACATCGGTTGTCCTTAAAGGTAAGAAAGTCGGGCGACCCAACGGTGCCCGCGAGAGGTATATCGTCGGGAACGACAGGGAGGGTACGACCGACGTTACTGGCGTGCTTGGCCCCTGATCGTATCTCGCGAGAGTTACCAAACCACGAAAGTCGAGCTCTACCAAGAGCACACGCGAGACAAGGTAAGGAGACGGTTCACCTTGTTGGTAACCGCAGTGACTTGGTGGGACGACAGGGCAGGCACCGATGTACTGTTGGTCCTGACTGCTGTCGTTGACCGCGGGTTGGTTAAGTCGAGGCAACGATAACGGTTGTCACGCAGGTTAATTAAAATACTAAATGGTTCGGCGGATGTCTTGAGTAGCCTTTTGGCTTATACGCACTACCTACACGTGGGACGAGGAGTGTGGGCTCCCCTGCATCGTAGTCTCGTTCGAGGGTCTTCAGACGTCAGCAGTACTGCGGGCTGATTGCCGGGAAGTGGTGTTGTCTTCTCTTTGCTGCAGCAGGTGTGTTTGTATTTGCTTTGATTTTTGCTTCACCGGCCAGTCACGCACCGTGCAGGAGTACGTTCGGGTTAGGGTCCAAAGCCCGGCGTACATAGGATATAGTCCGGCGGATGACCTCTCTGTTGATTGCCGAAGGATGGGCTACTTTGTGTCGGATAGCTTTGGTGGAGCGTTCCCTGACAAGGTTCCCGCCACCCTGGAGATCCGAGCGTCGTAGAGTCACGCCAGTGCACCCCTGCAGGGAAGATTAATCTATCGATAGCCGTGTCCACGGTAACAGGACACTTTATGCTGAAGCTAGATCTTACCACTAGAAACTATTACTATTAAACTGTATGGTTCCGGGTTTTCTTCCTCGCGGGGATGTCGAGGAGGTGAACTCGGAGGCATTATTATTATTGTTAATCATTACAACTTATATTATACAATGTTGCAGCAACTTCTGCTTCGTTGTTACTTTATGCTTTATATGAACTGTTGGCTGATTCTTACCTCATGCTGCAAGACATCGTCGGAAGATGCTAGTCTTCGATAGGCCTAGCTTCTTACCCTTATTCTGATTTCTATCTTGCAGTCCACTATATACAGCCTCTTCTTTCCGTTGATACAATGCATAATGCTTAGTAGCGGACGTAAGACTCGCGGGTATACTAGATACTCACCTGCTTTATTTCCTTTACTGTTTTGCATGATCGGCCGCTGCAGTCGACGTTGGAGCCCAGGAGCAGGAGTACCCCGGAGGAGGATACTACTACGTCGAGACCCCCGCTGACCAGGACCAGGAGTAGTTTCGGAGGCTCCCAGGCAGGAGGCCTTGCCTTTTCGATCTGTATCTCTGAGGTTATTTGTGCTAGCCTTCTTAAGGCAAAACTTGAGTAACTATGTCTGTACTCAGATATTATGGCTTGTATAACTTATGTATTCGGGTCCACGTGACCCCCCCTTTATTGTAACATATTGGTTTATACTTTTGTGTTTAGTGTTGTGCTGTGATATTCTCACCGTGGCACCCTAATCTTAGTCGTGTACTCTGCGTGTATGATTACTGTACACGGATTGATTTTGGGGGCGTCACAATAGGGCATCCTTTCGATAGCTTCAATCTTCGCCTTGTCCACTTCAATTCCCCTCTCGGAAATCTTGTGTCCAAGCACGATCCCTTCGTTAACCATGAAGTGGCACTTTTCCCAGTTTAGAACTAAGTTTGTATCCTCGCATCTCTGCAAAACTTTATTAAGATTGTGGAGACAGTGGTCAAAGGAAGTTCCATAGACGGAAAAATCGTCCATGAAGACTTCCACAATCTCCTCACAGAAACCATGAAATATTGCAGACATACATCTCTGAAAAGTAGCAGGGGCATTGCATAAACCAAAAGGCATACGTCTATAAGCATAAGTACCATAAGGACAAGTAAAAGTGGTCTTCTCTTGATCGGCAGTGTTAACATGAATTTGAGAGAAGCCAGAGTACCCGTCAAGATAGCAGAAGTGGGTGTTTTTGGACAGCCTCTCAAGCATCTGATGGATAAAGGGCAGCGGGTAGTGGTCCTTCCTAGTAGCCTTGTTCAACTTCCGGTAATCAATACACATTCTATACCCAATAATAATTCTCTGAGGTATTAGTTCATTCTTATCATTAGGGACTACAGTTGTCCCTCCTTTCTTAGGAACACAATGAACTGGACTTACCCACTTACTATCGGCTATAGGGTAGATAATACCTGCAGCTAGAAGCTTGAGGATTTCGATCCTCACAACATCCATCATCTTTGGGTTCAACCGTCGTTGGTGGACAACAACAGGTTTAGCATCGGGCTCGAGGTTGATAGTATGTTGACAGATAGATGGACTAATCCCCTTAAGGTCATCAAGGGTATAGCCAATTGCACCACGGTGTTTACGAAGTACTTCCAATAGTCGCTCTTCTTCATATCCTAAAAGGTTAGAGTTGATAATAACAAGATATACTTTCTTTTCATCTAAATAAGCATACTTGAGCGTATCGGGAAGAGGTTTGAGATCAAACACCGGGTCTTCTTTTGGTTTGGATATAATTCCTAAAGGTTCAACCGGAAGGTTGTGCTTCAGGATAGCAGGTTGCCTCAAGAAGATTTCATCAATTTCATTTCTTTCCTGCATATGAGTATCATTCTCGTGGTCCCCCATGTATTGCTGCAAATGATCATTAGGGGGAATAGCAATAGAAGCAATACTTTCAATAATTTTATCATCACTAGGTAATTCAGTACCATGAGGCTGCTTGGAAATCTTAGAAAAATTAAATTCATATGGCTCACCATTGAATTCAACAGAAACTTTACCTTTCTTGCAATCTATAATAGCTCCACAGGTTCTGAGAAAAGGTCTCCCAAAAATAATAGGAAAAAAACTATCTTGTACTGAACCAAGTACAAGAAAGTCAGTAGGATACTTTACCTTTCCGCATAGGACTTCAACATCTCTCACGATCACAATAGGAGAGATAGTAGCTTTGTTTGCAAGATGAATAGTAACATCAATCTCTTCTAGTTCACAAGGTGAAATCTCAGTCATAATCTCTTGATAAAGCGAATAAGGAATCGCGCTAGCGCTCGATCCCAGATCGCATAGCCCGTAATAGTTGTGAGCTCCTATTTTAACAGATACAACTGGTGTACCTAAAATTGGGCTTCTATTCTTGGCTGTGACAATGTTAGTTGAAACAACACAAAAATTTATAATAGAATCTGAAACATCATCAGTAACTAAATCTTTAACCATAGCAACTTGAGGATCGAATCTGATCTGGTCCTCAGGTTCTCCTGTTCTTCTCTCACTTTTGTTTATGATGCCTGTCACAAAAGAGTGCTCCCTTATTATTGAAGGAAAAGGGGTCTGTTCATAGATAACTGCAGGCAAAATAGGATCAACAACGTGAATATCAATAGGTACTTCTTTGAAAGGCTTATGGTACCGATCCTTCTTCTCCTTAGAAGAATCAACATGAGAGGCAAAGTCCTTACAAAAATCAATCATTAGATGGGAATCCAAACCAATCTTAGAGAAAAAGGTATTGAAATAATCAGTTTTCACATAGCTCTCAATATAATCATGCTCATAATTTATAGCTGGTTCAATACCTTTATCGATTTCCCAATCTTCAGTATTCTTCTGGATTCTTTCGATGAGATCCCATCTCTCCTCCACGCTCTTTGTCTGAAATACCCCGCTAGAGGAGGCATCCAACCTTTCCTTGTCCTGATTAGAAAGCATGGCATAAAAATTTGTAAGTATAACATCTTTGGGGAGCTTATGAATAGGACATTTGAACATTAGGGACTTAAGCCTCCCCCAAGCTTGAGTGATGCTCTCTCCTTCGCGAGACCTAAAGTTATAGATGTAATTCCTGTCTCGATAAACTTCATGAAGAGGGTAAAACTTTGTATAAAAGAGAGACTTAAGCTCTTCCCAATTAAGAGAGTGTGGGTTATCGAGGAGCTTATACCAATCTGAAGCTTTGTCTGTAAGCGATACGGAGAATAATTTCTTCATAACGAACTCCAGTGACACACCTGCAAGCTTGAATAAGGAACATAGTTGTGATAAATATAGCAAGTGTTCACCTGGATGTCTGTCTCCTGCATAGCGATTGGTTAAGACATGATCAATAATACCAGATGGTATCTTATAAGGCACAATTTCAGTAGGGGTAGGAGTGACTACCTTAGTAGTGGGGCGGCTCCCCAGGAACAACGATCCAAGAGTAGGGGTGTTCATAAGGACAAAACAGCAACAGCAAAACTAAAACTAAAACAAAAATATAAAAACTCTCTTACCAGCTTCACTTACTAATAGAGCTACACTCCCCGGCAACGGCGCCAGAAAACGTAGCTTGATGACCCACGACGTAATGGGATCTATTGCAGTGTTTTCGATAAGTAAGAGTGTCGAACCCAACGAGGAGCAGAAGGTAGTAGTAAGTGATTTTGGTAAGGAGAGAGCTGCAAGCACTGAAAGATAACTGTTTAGGGGTTTTCGTGGTATAAGCGACAGGATAGTAAAAACGAGCAAAGTAAAAGATGCTGAGAGCAAAGAGTGGCCCAATCCTTTCTTAGCAAAGGAGAGGCCTAGCAACTGAACTTATAAAAGCTAAAGTGTTCTTGAGGACACACAGGAAAGGTAGTCATGTGCTTTCGCCATATTCCGTATCGGTACTATGTGCTGTGTTGATAAATGCTTGGTGGGTGGATCTATGCTAGTGCACCCTCTAGACTAAGATGAGTGCACTCTTATGATTAAACACCTTGCAAGCATCCGCAAATACAAGATAGTAACTAAGGCAAAAGCCTAACGATAGCAATACGATCGGTGATCCATGATTCCCTTGTGCAAAAGCGTGCAAACTGGGGTTTAGGTTTCTGTCACTCCGGCAACCCACCGTAAGCATTCTTTGTACACAATGTATTCCCCTAGGTCCTTGATAAGGCGAAGTGTTGAGTGTTCGACTCACACAACACCACTAGGAAAATAACAACACAACTTAAATATCAACCAACACATATTACTTCAATATCATATGACTACTAGCAACTAGACTTCTCCCATGTCCTCAAGAACTAAAGTAACTACTCACAAGGAATAAAAGAGATCATGATCAGTGGTGATAAATAGATGATAAACAATCTGAACACAATAATATTTCTCCAACAAAACTCAATAGCATTCACCACAAAGTAGTAATCAACACTGATAGAGTAGAGGGGATAGATAGTACGGATTACAACATGACTTGCAATTGTGATACACGATTGGATGGAGATGGAGATGGTGCTGATGGTGGTGATGATGTCGATGATGATCTCGATGATGCCCGTGACGATGGTGATGACGATGGAGACGATCTCCCCTTTCGGGAGGTGATCTCCCCGGCGGAATCTGCCCGCCAGAGATGGCTTTTCTTCTCTGTAGGTTTCCGCCACGGAGCGGCGGCGGAACTCCGTAAACTCTTCTCTTTTTAGGGTTTTTGGACGACGAGGGGTATATAGGCCAGAGGGGGGAGCCGGGAGTGCTCCAGGGGGCCCAAGCGCCCTCCCGGCGCGGCCAGAGGTGGGGCCGCGCCAGGTGGCCGCCTGGACACCCTATGGCCCCCCTCTGGTTGCTCTTCTGCGTGCCTTCGTTATCCTTCTGAAAAACTGCCTCCGTAAAATTTCATGTAAGTTGGAGGTGTTCTTCTTCAGCAACTCAGCGTCCACTTTTTACCGCTGAATCCTGCGTCTGCTGCTTCGGCATCGGAAAGTTAAAAACTGTGTAAAATAAGCCAAAACAACATAAGAATAGCATCATATCAAGAAATATATCAATGAATAAGAAAGAATTACTATATAAATTATTGATGCATTTTGGACGTATCAGTTCCTCGATTTCGGGGAGGAGAGCCAACCGCTTTTCAGCGTAAAACAACAAAGATGAACCAAACCCTAGGGTTTCTAAGGCTCGGCCATGGGTAACGAAAAATAAAAAGATACTTGTAAGTAGATGTGTTTGGATGAATATCGATTATGTGTTGTTTCAATCGGCCGTCACCTCATCTATTTATGAGGCGGTTGGACTTCCCGTGCAAGATATGGACTCCAATCTGCGTCAAAACTGCCAAAATCTCGTCCAAACTTGGACCCGGATCGGGGGGTCGGACGTCCGGACTTTATCCCGGACGGTCCGGACTACAGGGTCGGACGGTCCGGTGTCATGGTCGGACGGTCCGAGCTGAAGGTCAAATCTTTCTTTAATCGGGGTCCTCAAGTCGGACGGTCCGGCTTTGAAGTCGGACGGTCCGACCTGGTTTTTCAGCATTGCACTATTTTGGCCATAACTTCTTCATACGGTGTCAGAATTGGACATTCCAAATATCAAAATCGACCTATTAGACGAGACGAAGCTGGCCTATGTAGAACATTTTCCAATTTGATGATGTCTTGAAGGCCTAATTGGAAGAATAGTACCTCGAATGCCAGGGTCTTATCACTTCAAACATAGTTTCGGCCTTTGAGATGGAATCGGATGGAAACGGCTCGAACTACAAAGTTGTTCAACTCGACAATACCCAACTTTTTCATGTAGAGCACTTCTTCATTTGAGGTCATCTTATATAAGTTTATCGTCGTGCCAAAAACCGTTGTCAACACATGCCCCCTGTTTTTCGGCAAAACTTGTGTGCCGAAAAATATTCTGCACCATATAGGTTCTAAAGACGATGTCAACTCTTGATCGACCATGCATATTCTTAGGGCGATAATAATATCGGCTTCGTTTATCCTTGGGGCGATAATCATATATCGGCTATTTATTAGCACGACATCCATTGCTTGTTTGATCCCTTTTATGCAGACTTTGGTGAAACCTTCTGAACTTGAGAATAATTCCATAAGAAATCCATCAATAATCCCCATATATCAACATCTATCTCAAAGATGTCCACTGAACAATATTGTCTACCCTTTTGCGAGAATCTTGTACATAATAAATATTGAACCTCCTCCAATCCTTGCTTTCGCCTGCATACAAAAATCTCCAATAATGGATGAAACGGTGAACTCCGGTTCGGTCTCCCCTATGTTGGCAAACTTAACATCGGCTCTTGAGAAACATGAAATACACCACAATTAACATGATAACCAGATGTCTGTTGTGCCAATTTATTTTCCTTCCAGTTGTCATGTCTAGGTATACGAGCAATGCTAAAACAACCCAATATAAACATTATATCTAAACACTTTATCAAGATGAATATTAAGTGATCCGTCAACACATATGAAATCCATAGATATTTGTTGAGCTATTAATAATGAATCACCAAAAACCCTCAATATGTGTAGCACTTATAGAAAATAAAAACTCTGAACCGAATAATAAAACATTCGGTTTTGATCATTTGTGCAACAACACTTTATTCAGTTTGAGGCTCCAAAACAACACCTCAAGGAGATGTATAAACAATATCAATACCTCGGCTATTGCAAACCGAACTATCAAAGTAAAAAAACTCCATGGCACTAATAAGACAAGGTTTACCAATATTATGCATGTCATAAATAGGATGCTCAATAATAGAAACAGTAATGATTTGGCTTCTCATAAATTCAAAGAAAGAACTAGCTAGATCATACTAAGCCAAAACTATGAATTGGCCCATGCAACAGATTTTCAATGAATGCACACCTTGTTTCGTTCTCCAAAATGACTAAGGACGATGTTTAGAAAATCACACCGGCCATGTTTATGTAACCGGAAGTAGAATGTAGAATTCATCCACCAAAACATATATAACCGAAATAAAAATATGAGATAACAAGTCAAATATTTTGGCTCTTTGAAGCAGCAAAGAATGCAACTAATATAATGTATATTGATTTGGTGATACCCATTCATGATGTAAGAAATCGTATTGCTTCCATGGATAAAAATAAGCCCATGGAGGGTAGCCAATATTACCTGGGGATAAATTCCATGGTAAAGATGTTAATGGCACGGTTGAAGAATATGAATGATGTGCTAGCCGAAGATCATTTTTTGTGGATAAAAACCTTCGACTTAATCTCTTATGGGATACTTTCTCTTTCTTCACCTTGGTTGAACTTGTTGCAACAGGAGCTCGCACATCATTCTTAGTTTGTTTGCTCTTCTTGGGAACCCATGCCATACTCATCTTCTCAAGTTCTTGTGCATCAAGCTTTTGTAATTTCTTCCAAGTGGTACTAGCCGAATTATGTTTCCGAGTAGTACTTGATGACACAACATCCGGTCGTGTTTGCATATGTAATTCGGTGAGCGTAGCATCCGAATTGGTTGTAGCTTGGTGCTTGTGTTTCTGAGTCATGACCAACTCATCAGTAGCAGCAACTCCTTTTTGTACCGATCCCTGTTCACCACCACGGTTTGCTTGTGAGTCCTGAGTAGTTCGATGGATTCTGAGTTGGTGTCGAGTTAATCGGTTAGTTCCGAGCTGCTCGGTGAATTCTGAGTTGCTCCCGAGCTGCTCCATTGGTTCCGGGCTGGTTCTGAATAGTTCGGCTGTCTCTGTCCTGGTTCCAAGTACCTTGATTTGATCTGAGCTGTTGCTGAGTAGCCTGGTTTGTTCTGAGTTTCTTTTGAACAACTCAGCTGATTCTGAGCTCGCTCCGAGTAGCTTGGTTTGTTCCGAGCTCGGCTTCCTGTCTGTCCTCTCCTACCCTAGTCGGCTTTGCAACATACGCTGGGACATCCCTTTTAAATGGAGAATTTTTCTTAGGGATCCACGCTATCTTCCTCTTCTCTAATTCTCCAGATCTTAGCCGACTTGGATTGGGCACTTCTAACTCTGAAACAGCATCCTTGCGGCCATCTCTTTTTACTTGGTAGACTTGCTGACTACCTCCTTCTTCCTCCATGAGCTCCTGACCGATTCCTTTTGAGTGAAACGGTCTTGGTTATGTTTATTAAATGCTGACCTTTTTGGAGCTACATAGCCTTGATGAGATGACTCGAAAAAGGTTGGATAATGTGCCCTGGTATCATACCTCTCCCATGATGGATATGAACTCTTATAAGCATAGGGAGGTACCCATGACATTGGCATTGGCAACCCACAATACGGATGTGAATATGATATATTGAGATTATCTCTTTGCCAATACCGGTCCTTAGATTTGAGCCTAGGGGGTAATCTTGAGGGCTTTGAAACACTTGGCCGATGAACACTTTTGATATTTTTCCAGTAGCTGCGCGAAAGTAACTTTCGGCTTTCTACTTTCGCATTTAATTCGGCCTTTGCTTTCTTTGACTATGGTATCATCGATCATTGGATTTGCTTGTTGCCCCCTAGTGCTTTGCGTCTTCATTGTAACCTTGACAGAACCCTCGCCTTCAAGAATATCATCATCATGCTCACTAATAGTTGGTGTACTTGAAAGCTCGATCCTATCGCTTGTGGTGTCCACCTTCTTGTCAATCTGATCACACATGTTTGAATCGAAGGTAAGCTTTTTATTTTCTAGCCGATCTTGATGTGAGAACGGCTTTGGAAATAAGCCAACAAATGATTCATATTTGGCATCACCCCATTCGGCTATGCATTGTGTTTCACATTCTATCTCTGATGGTTTTGAATAAGGAATTATAACACCATCAATTTCCTCAACATATTCATATCTTGGCTTCATGTTTCTGAAATCAAAAGTGTTACAAAACATATGTATCATTTGAGACCAAATGTTAGCCAAGTATGAAATAATCGAAGTTGCCCGTATGAAAATAAAACTTAGCATGTATGATGGGAGCAACCTTGATTGAGACAAATTATAACTCGGTGTGTATCTCAGTGGGCTTTGGTTCCGAGCTAGATGTAACTCGGTATGTGCCATATCTGAGCTATGAACGACTAGGTTCTTCACCTCCGAGTTATAAGTGTCTCGAGTTACAACTCACTACTAGCCTTTATGAATGGTATGATATATTGACTGGCATGGTCAGTGAAAAAAATCATTCCTAGCAAACAAGTTACTCATCTTGATCGGTCTTTCAACATTAAGTAAAGTCATGAAGGTAGAAGCATCAAAAATATACTTATGAACGGATCGAAAGGTAAGCAAGCTGCTGGTTAGGTATACCTCTTTGAAGACGCCGGGCAAATGTAATGCTTGTACGGGAGCAATACTTTGTTCTTCTTCTGGATAACTCTCCAATGCCGCGTCTTCCTTCTCTAGATTGTGTGCTATGTTACTTGGATGCTCTCTGTCAACCGAACACGGTTCAACCTCGCTTTCTAGCTCTTGGTATTCATTGTTGACTGAATTTTGCTCGGTCAAGTTTTTCTGTTTTGATACCCATCATCCTTGGAACGAAACTCAGAGGGTAGCACGAAAACTCCCTGGTATTCAAAAAATTCACATACGGCTGACTCAGCTTCATTAGCAAACTCGTTTGTAATAATCGAGTCAACATTGTCTTGGTATACTTGTAGGGTTCCTTTCTTTTGTATATCTAACTCGGAAGGCTCCACATGGTTGCTGCAGTAAGGAGTAGACAAGTCACCTGAGTGCTGATGTGCATGTTTCTGAGTCAAGAGTAACTCGGCACGCTCTTGTTTACGAGCTGGAGTAACTCGGTTTTCTGTTGTTTCCGATTTACAACTCGGTACTGTTGCTTTCGAGTTGGACCAACTCGGTGCTGTTATCCCCGAGTTGGAGAATCTCTGTGCCTTATTTTCCGAGTTGGAATAACCCTGTGCTATTATCTCCGATTTGGAGCAACTTGGTGCATCTGTTTCTGAGTTAGAACTACTCGGTGCTATGATCTCCGAGTTGAAATAGCTCGGTGCTTCTGTCTCTGACTTGGAGAAACTTGATACTTTTGTATCTGATTTGAAACAACTTCGTGCTGCGGTCTCCGAGTCACAACTCGGTATTGTTGCTTCCTAGTTAGAGCAGCTCGGTACTGTTGTCTCCGAGTGAGAACAAATCGGTACTGTTGCTTCCGAGTTTGAGCAACTCGGTGATGTTACTTCCGAGTTGGAGCAACTCGGTGCTGTTGCGTCCGAGTTGGAACAACTTTGTACAGATGTTTCTGAATCAGAACCACTCTGCGCTTCTATTTTCGGGTTGGAACTACTCGATGGTATATCTGCCCTCTTGATGATGCTATTATTTTCCTTATGTTGCTCATCTATTTCTTTTTGCCTTATTGTGGCAGCATCATGGGGCTTCTCTACTAGCTCTTGGTAGATAATATTCTTCATGCCAGTGATAAAATCTTTCTCCAGATTATCCCACCACTCTTTTGTTCCTATAATAGGATGCCCCCCAATGCTCTTTATTTCTTTTGGCATTGAGGTGTTGCCAACAATTTGCAATTGTACAAGGGACGTACCATAGGCTGCAGTACTAGATGAAAGCACATTAGTTGCACATCGTGCTAAAAAGTTAGTAGCATAAGGTGCAGCATATGATGGTGGAGGGTAATTTCCCAAATATCTAGTAGGAATGTGGCCAACTTCTCTATCCATCGGCATGTTTGGAGGTGAAGACACATATGGCGAACAACGAGCCGATGGATATGGAGATGAAACACTTGATTGCATGCCATTGAAATTGCTAAGATCGGGTGTCTCATATTGATTGAACGAATTCACCATGTTGTCCATCGGCTTTTGCAAATAGTAGGAACTACGGTTAACCGATGCACGAGAATTCAAATCTACATGTTGGAAGTTGCTAGAAAAAGTTGAATCATATGGATTATTATGCATCGACCCTTGCCCATAGTAAGAACTAGGGTTAGCCGAAGCATGCAAATCATGTTGTACTGACTCTTGCATATAGTAAGAATTAGGGTTAGTCGATACAACACACATATCACTAGATCTAGCAACAATAGCACAAGAGTAATCTGAATCTACGTAAGAAAATTGGGGATTCATGATACCGTGAAGATCGCCACCTCTTGATGCGCTCCGGGGTGTAGGTTCTTCTTCGTCCGAGTTAGATGTAACTCAACCTCGTCCTTGAACTTCTTGTCGCCGATTAGATTGGAATTACTCGGCATTCTCGGTCGCCAGCGGACTCGCCTATTTGTGTTGATGAAGAATTTGTTCAATGCAACACAAGACTTGCACCCCCGCAATTGTTTAGAGTAAGGGAGTCGCCACTTCGTTTTTCGTTACGAAGAACAGATGATTTACGAGCAAATCAACAAAGGTTTCTTCAATTTTGGAGAAGACAGACGAATGCTTTACGAGCAAAGCAACAAAGGGTTGCTCAATTTCGGGGAGGAGAGTCGACCGATTTTCAGCGCAAAATGACAAAAATGAACCAAACCCTAGGGTTGCTAAGGCTCGGCCATGGGTAACGAAAAATAAAAAGATACGAGTAAAGTATATGTGTTTAGATGAATATCGATTGTGTGTTTTTTCAATCGGCCGTCACCTCATCTATTTATGAGGGGGTTGGACTTCCCGTGCAAGATATGGACTCCAATCTGCGTCAAAACAGCCAAAATCTCGTCCAAACTCGGACCCGGATCGGGGGGTCGGACGTCCGGAATTTATCCCGGACGGTCCGGACTACAGGGTCGGACAGTCCGGTGTCAAGGTCGGACGGTCCAAGCTGAAGGTCAAATCTTTCTGTAATCGGGGTCCTCATGTCGGACGGTCCGGCTTTGAAGTCGGACGGTCCGACCTTAGCTCGGAAGGTCCGGTTTCCACCTCGGACAGTCCGACCTAGTTTTTCAGCATTGCACTATTTTGGCCATAACTTCTTCATACGGTGTCAGAATTGGGCGCTTCAAATATCAAAATCGACCGATTCGACGAGAAAAAGCTGGCCTATGTAGAACCTTTTCCCATTTGAGGATGTATTGAAGGCCTAATTGGTATAATAGTACCTCGAATGTCAGGGTCTTATCGCTTCAAACATAGTTTCGACCTTTGAGATGGAATCAGATGGAAACGGCTCGAACTACAAAGTTGTTCACCTCGACAATAAAAAACTTTTTCATGTAGAGCACTTCTTCATTTGAGGTCATATTATATATGTTTATTGTCGTTCCAAAAACCGGTGTCAACAGGTCCAAGCACGTCAGTAACGTCGGTCGTACCCTCCCGGTTTTTCCCAATGCAATACCGCTCGCGGACACCGTTGGGTCGCCCGACTCTTACCTTAAGGACAATCGTTGTTTAGGACCCTAGGGCCTTAGACGATGTCTGCATTGTACCGTACCTGTGCAGTTATATATATTTTGTTTCCGCGTTCACTCCACAAAGTGATCACGGCCCGCTATCTAATCCTAGTTGACTAACTAAGCGAGGGCTCCCTGCTGAATAATATATATATTTATAGGCAGCATAGTATAAAGGAAGGTACATCAAGGGGCGACAAAGAAAGGCTATGCAATTGAATAGGTAAGCAACGTAGCAGCAGCAGCAATTCCTAGTGCAAGAAAGTACGGAAAGATAGGCGATATCTGTGGAAGGAAAATGGCTCTGCTTGCCTGGAAGCTCGACGGTAGGGATACGATCGTCGACGACGTAGTCGATCACAGGGGGCATCGTCATCGGTCATCGGGACTACCAGACAATAAGAGAGGGGGAAAACAATAAATACACGGAAAAAAAATTAGCAATACAAATTGAATACATGGCAATACGTTATACTAGGGGTGAACTAACATAGTGCTACACGTTGCAAACGAAACAAGAATTTAACCGGATGTTTACCCGGCTCCGGGTGATTACCGGACAGTACAAACGGAGGGGCAATGTCTTGTGTGCGGTATGTTTGAGGGGTGTGGTGGGGTTATGGATAGAGTATTCTTATTCATTGTATTTTTCTGATCAATTTTAATGTATAAAGTTTTTCCATCTGAGCTACGGATTAAAAGATATTAATTCTAAAGTTTAAATCATTTTAAAAGAATTCCTAGAATTTCTTTATTATTTAAATAACATTATCCAAAATAGTACTATTGACCAAGTCAACCTGACATGTGGGGCCATCCTGTCATTGCCTGAGGCCTTTGACTGGTCAAACTGACCAGGGGGTCCCATGTGTCATTCACTGGACAAATAAAACAATTATTTGTATTTTTAAACAGGTCACTGGACCCACGTGTCATACACTGAATTTTAATAAAATCAATTTAATTGTTTTAACTAGTGTGGGGCCCATCAATAATTCTAACAGAGACACCTATTAGTTTAATTAATTTAAACTAAGGCCAAGGCCCACCTGTCATGCACTTAGGGGATTATCTCCATCTGTTTTAATCACCGTTAATTATCTGAGCACTGGTCCCACATGTAAGTGACAATTAGCTCACAATTTAATTTAATTGGCTCTGGTTTAACAGGGCATGGGCCAATCTGTCACATGCATGGTGCAAAACAAAGGAACAAAAGAGAGAGTTTAATATGTCCTATAGGGGACTCGAACCCAGCATCTCAGAAATGCAAACCTAGAGCATACACCACTGTACCAACTGACTAATGTTGACATAACTCAACACTGAAACTATATAGATAATAGATATTTCACTACACTGAATCTAACGAATCTGAAGAATGGCCTAGTGTCCAAACTCTGAAGAAACTCAGTACGGGCGCGGAGGATTACAGCGCAGCGACGGGGGAAGGACGGGGAGGCCACAGGCGTGGGCAGCCGGCCACGGCCGAGCGCGGCCAGCGCGTGAAGGTGGCAAGGGAGGCGCACGGGGAGCCTGGCGTGGACAGCGGTGTCCATGGCTGCCTGCAGCTCGGTCAGGCACGAGAGCAGGGAGCTCCGGAGGCCATGGTCAGGAGAAGCGGCTTGGGGGGCGGCAGTCGGACCGGCGTGGCGAGGAGGGGCGGGGGCGCGAGCACGACGACATGACGAGGAGCAGCGCAGCGCACGGCGGCAGGTGTGGCGCGCGGCGAGCAGCCCCGCGCGGGCGCTTACGGGAGGAGCTCCCGACCATGTGATGCTAGCAAGGAAGATACTTCTCTCGCTCCTCGTTGGTTACCCCAAATGGATGGTGAGATGTAGCATAGCAGCAGAATTTCCCCTATGTAGAGGATAGAGTTTGTCTCCCGTAGGACTTGCAGAGATACAAGAAGGTGGTAAAGTGAACAGTGGTGCCGCAGTTGCTAACTTCGCCTGGACCTGCACACACAACAAATAACTTTGCTCCCAACTAGTACAGAGGAGTTGTCAATTCCTCCGGCCTTGCTGTTTACAAAGGATCAACGCAAGATATAATAATAGTGGCAACTGAAAGTAAGAGCTGAAAGTAAATTGAAAGTATAAACAATGATGTGAATATGGACCGGGGTCCCATGATGTTCACTAGTGATGTCTCTCTCCCAAAATACGATAAAAGTGCTAGCGAGGTAAACAAATCACAACTGGGCAATTGACAGGATTATAAACGCACCGCAATGCTAACTATGCTACAAAAGAAAGGAAGATGCTCAAAAGCAATGGGCAGTACGCCAAGTTAAGTAGAACGAAATCCATCTGCATCTACTACGAATCATCCACCTTGAGATATCTATCCAGAACATCTCGCTGGTATTAAGTTGCGAATCCCACCCAAAGTGTAAACTCAAAGCAACAGACAACTGCATTAAAAGAACCATGCGTAAAGTAAACAATCCTTGCCCCCGCAAGTACAAGCATCGTTGTTTTATCCCTGGTGACAACAACACATCCCCTAGTCTCATGTTTCTGTCACTCAAGCTAGACATCAAGGGCCTGAACCCACAATCAAGCATAACGCTCCCTCTTGGAGTTGCAACAAATCACTTGGCCAAAGAAAAATACAGCAACAGAGAACATGCAAGAATTTACTAAAGAACACAAATATAAAAGAGAACCAAATATATTACTCATCACAATCTGAACATAATCTCATAATCCATCAGATCTCAGCAAACTCAGCATAACAACATAGAAAACTACAAAAGTGCCTCGATCATGTGAGGCAGTTCACGAGGTCTCAAAAGTGGAAGCACAAAGAGGGGAGGAGAACATCACATAGCTACTGGTCACGGACCCATGGTCCAAGGGGGACTACTCACGACACATCTGGGAGGCGTCCATGGCGATGGATGGTCTCCCGGAGGGGATTCCTCCTTCCGGCAGGTTGCCGAGGCAGCTTCTCCTGGCAGCCCCAATCTTGAAATGGCGGCGGCGGCGGAACAAAGAGGAGAACGGGAATAGCAGATCGATATTAGGGGTTTCCGGCACGGGGGGATATATAGGCGAAGGGGGCACCGAGGAGGGCCACCAGGAAGCCAGGAGGCCTCCTGGCGCGACCTAGGGTGGGGCCGCGCCAGGGACCCTCTTGGGCCCCCGGTGGTGGCCCTCCTGCCATACCTTGGTTATTCCGGAAGCTTCCGTGACGCTGATTTTTTATATAATTTTTCCGGGATTTATAGGGCACTTTTAATGGCCGGAAAACCTGAAATACAAAAACAACAGAAAAACAGGAACTGGCAACTGGGTGCACTGAGTTAATAGGTTAGTCCAAATATGATAAAAAGTGTATGAAAGTTCAAGCAAAACATGGCAAAGTCACAAAAAACATGCATGGAGCAAGCAGAAATTATAGATACGTTTGGGACGTATCAACATTCCCCAGCTTAATTCCTGCTCTTCCTCGAGTAGGGAAATGATAACAAGCATAATTTCCGTGGTGACATGCCACACAACCATATAAAGACTTTTAAGTAAAGCAATCAAAGCATGCAATTCAATTCAAGTCTTAACAAGCAAGAGTCTATATTAGCATTGACACAAGTAACAAAAGAACAAAAGGTGCAAGAGCTCTTGCTGACCGTGACTCGAATGTCTCCAGATGGTGTTTGCGTGCAAGAAAGGGGATAGGGAATACGAGATAAAAAATAATTGTTGAGAACCACTATCTACTAAAGTTTCACACTTAGTCTCCTTTAGATTCTTATCTGGACTCGTCCCCAGACCACTAGTCAGGTACAAGTCAATTTGATCCACTCCCTTTCGATATTTTGAGCACTCATGGAATGGATGAGCGTGAGCAAAAAAGTTGATACCTAAAAGGCGAAATAGAAAGAAGGTAGAGGAGGAAGACAAAAAAGGTGTGAAAGGCTCACATCAATGAGGACAATCATAGGCGAGAGAATGCCAAATGATAGATATGATGTGAGGAGTAGGGATTGCCATGCAACGGATGCACATGTGAGCTAAAAGCTCTCCAAGGGAACTAGTGGGGGTGCATCTATAAGGCCCGATATGCGGTACTGTTCTAGATCTAGATGTTTCCATCCAGATCCGGGGACGAAGCACACATCGGTCCCACCGCGACATATGACATAGCCATATGCCCCGGATTTCCAACATGATATCACAACATTACAGATACAAGGATACAACATCTCATACAATCGGCATACAACTGCCTTAAATACAATACATCAGCGGAAGGTACATGTCTGGGTACAGACTACAAGCAAATGCCTAGTGGCAAAGAGAAAATCATCGATCCCCATAACCACACGGGTCCAGGCCCTCCGCCGGGATCGGCCTAACTAGTCGGCGTCGAGTCTCCATGTGAAACGTCGATCACCATACCTGTCGTCGATCAGAACCCTGAAAAGAGTTTGGGGGTAGTATCATGAGTACAGAAGTATTCAGCATCCAACTGTAGTGGTCAACTGACCCAGCAAGGACTTCATCACTCGTCATTCTAGGACAACTAGTAGTTTACGGTAAGGATGGGGTAAGTGGTGAGGTTGCTACCGCACTAGCATTTATGAAGTGGCTAACGATCTAGAGAGTAAGATAAGAAGCCAAGCATTCGATGAGGAATCGCCTCCAACAAGCCTTGCTATCAACTACTACGCAAACATAACAACTATCCTATCCTTGTCCTCCTCTTCTTATCCCGACGGAGAAAAAGCAGTCAAGGCACACACACGTTGATCAAGTTATATTAAGATTATCTCAGCTGTTGTTGTCTATGAACAAGGAGTAGGTCTCAAGTCGTCCATAACCGTGGACACGGCTTCTCGAAAAGATTTAACCCTGCAGGGGTGTACCAGCTGCCCATTACAAGGCTCCGCTCGCACGCCCATCTCTCTCACTTGCTACCCATCACAGGCAACCATTTTATGATTTAGTTCCGAGAGATCCGAAACGACAGGTCCCTCTAACTAGCAACGAACAAATCTGGGTGGCCCCCGGGGAGTCGACAACCAACCCAAAAGTCGGCCACGCTCTCGGATCGGACTCTTCCATATGGCCAAGGTCGGGGTTAGCCTCACCTATATAACAGGGGACTTCCCTAGCTCACCAGTGTGGACCAACAAAGGAACTCTGTCTCTGCTGGCCCAAGTTGTTTTAAATCAACTGACTGCAGACCAGTTACGCAGACAGTTTCAAATGGTAAAATCAGCTTGGGCCACCACTAGAAATGTTTGAAGCTAGGTAGGTAATAAAAGGGGATCCCATAGCATCCCACATGCGGTTAGGCACGCTCAGTCTTAAAACCAATACACGGAACTCGGATCCTAGGTGACTCGAATGGAACAAAGCGTCGGGGCGGGATAGCCTAGACCTTCCATCCTTCGTCGAGTATAGTCAACATTTATAATAATCATGTCATCAACAACAATATAATAATGTGATAGCCAAAACCAAGGAGTAATAGGGTAACATCGTAGCATCCTAAGCATGCATACTAAGCAGGGGCTGAGCAACGAGCAATAGTAGCATAACAGTACAAGGTTTGCTGGGAGGGGACATGGCTGTATCGGTTTGAAAGAGGCTATAAACATGTGGTAGGATCAAAGATCGAACCTAACATAGACTAGCATGCAAACCGCTGGTTGAAATAGAATGGATCATAAGTAATGTATAGTCCTTGCCTATTGATAAGTCGGGTTCCGAAGGTGTAGCCGATCGCAATCTCGCATCGTCTCCGAGAGGTACCCGCGGAAGCACACAAGACAGTAAACACTGGAAAGCCATCAACGAGCAAGCATCTATTATTACGAAGCAATCACGAGCAAGCATCAACAAGAAGGCAACACGAGACATGGCACCTACCGTCGAGAGCGGTTACTAACAGGTAAAGTGAGGTACTCGTCACACACGATGTTACCGCACGTTTAGAAGGATTCAAGTTGTTTAGCTACACAAGATGAGCAAAGGTTGTTAACACGGCATCCCACTCAAGCATGGCATAACACACAATCATGGCATGAGGTGAAGCATAAAATAAACTATCTAATCTAGTCACTTTAAGTGGGGGGGGGGTAAAACCTATACATGGCAAACTATTGCGGACCCCACGATAATTATTTGCATTTGGTACTGTTCTGCCCTAAACAATATTTTATTATTTGCTATGAGCAAGCAAGAGCAGCATAAACACAATCTACAAGAAATTCTAGTCAAGTTTCATGTTTAAAGCGTTGCGATCCGAGCTACCGTTATAAAGATATAGCTACCGCGAGAAAATAATACAATCTGCCAAATTAAACTGCCCAGGGAAAAAAAACAAAGCAACGGGCCGAATCTATTAGAACCGGGCCTCAACAGAAGCGAGCACAAGATAATAAAAGACGCCCACGGGCGCTACCTAGCTACTGCGCCAACCCAACAGTGAAGAAAAAAAAGGGGGCGTTGCTCACCCAGTGGGCTCGGCCCATGGAGAGGAGGCCGCGGAGCTTAGCCAGATCTCGCCCTAGGCAGCAGGAGGCGCGCGGGCTGGCGTGCGGTTGCAGGCCTTGGGCCGCGGTCGTGAGGGAGCTGGGACGCCTGGGCGAGGCTGGCCCACAGGCGCTGGGAGAGCGGGACGGGACGATCGTCCTCCTCCTCCTCCCGCCGAGAGGAGCGGCCGTGGCTGGTCCGCGGAGGGCATGGGGAGGCGCGCGGCGGCTCGGGTTGCCGTATCTAGGCGGCTTCTCGCTGGATCCGGGGCATCCACGGCGGCTAGCAAGCCCCTTGAGGCGTCCATGGAGGCGGCATCCCTGGTGGCTCCCTTTCCATGGCGTTGAAGCGTGGGGAGAGAAGGATTAGAGCAAGAAGAAGAAAGGGAGAAGAGGAGGGCGCGAGGGGAGAGGGGAGGTGACCTGCGCGGGGCTCGCCAGCGTTGCCACGACGGCTCGGCTCGCCATCCGGAGCGGGAGGCGGCGCGGGCGCGATGGCGGCTCGGACGAGGACCTCGGGAGGCGCACGAGCGTGGAGGCTCGGGAACCCAACTGGTGACGTGGCGGCTTCCTGTCCGTCAGATCGGGCGATCTGACGGTCCAGATCTGATGGCTAGCAAAAGGACGAAAATGGGGTATTTTTGGGGCAATTGTGAGGGGGTGGCTGCAATTTTTTTCTAGGGAAACCCTAAAAAGGGGTGGGAGAGTGGTGGTCTTTATATAGCCCAGGTGGTTGGCAATTTGTAAAAACATCCCCGGTTTTTCTCTCACGCGCGCGGTGTTTATGTTCCTGACCGCCGGGGGTCCACAGGACCTCTGATTCCGGTAAAACTTCGATCTGCGCGATCAGCGCGTCGAGCCGGCGGCGTTCACCTAGCGCGGGAACCGTTCCGAGAACACTTTCCGACGCGCTATAAAAATATCCCGTTTACTTATTAAACGGGGTTTTTGGTTCCGTTGGCTGCGGCTGGTCTTGTGCGGGTTTTTGCGATGGTGGTCGGGTAAACCCGGCGTCGCAAAGGTCGAGTGTCAGGGTGGCAAGGGTCGGTCTCCGTCCGGTATGAGATAAGAGGGGGGGGGGGAAATAATCGCCGATCGATAGATCGGGGATGCAAACACCGCAAACAAATCAGACAATCAAACAATTCACACCGAAAACAATTTTTTTTATTTTTGTGAAATCTGGGCTATTACAGCATCCAACTTGCGTGCTCAAGAAGACCTAGAGCTCTTTTGGGGAGGCTCATCATTGGAATATGCAAGCCAAGTTTTATAGTGTGAAGGGTCCCCACATAGCTATATGCATGAATGATAATCTCTATGGAGTACAAGGGATGTAGGATGAAGTACTAGTGTGGATCTCTCAAAAGGAATAGTAGTGTGCCCCCTTCTCTCTTTTTCTTTTTCTTTTTCTCTTTTATCTATTTTTTTGTATTTCTGGTGGCCTCAATGGATCTTTCTATTTCTCTCATTTGTCCTCTTGGTATCTTTTAATTTTGTCCTCTTTGGGATCTTTTCCTCACTTTAGGGGAAACACTCTATATTTTACAAGAATACATGAGATCTTTCACACTTTACAAAGGTACTCACATAAAGAAAATGTAACTATCATGATGAAAATGTATGCCTCTGCCACTGTAGGAGGATATGCAATGATACTAGCGTGTCATGTAGCAATGATTAGGTCAAGGCCCAACTAGCATGCGGCTCATCGATCAAGCAAGTGGCATCGATGACATGAAGATCAAGTCATGAGAGGATGGATGTTGCATGGCAATGTATCTCGGAAAGGCTATGGAAATGCCTTGATAGGTAGGTATGGTGGCTGTTTTGAGGAAAGATATAAGGAGGTTTATGATGATAGAGCGTATCATTCCAAGGGTTTGGATGTACCGGCAAAGATGGACGCCAACTCTCGGAGTGAGAAGGAGGCAATGCACGACACAGGAGAGGCTAGCAAAATATGGGAATGTGGAAGTGTCAACTTTCGAATACTCACATTAGTCCGAAGAACTCATGCACTTATTATCGGTAACTCTTAATCTAATCAGGAGGTTCTCAAAGAGACAAGTACCCCGAGGAGGAGTGTATGTGGGTTTGGTTATCCTTGCGCATCCTCGACTCGTGGTACGTGAGTGTACTCTAATATTCGAACCCTCCAGAGGTTAGTGATCCATCTAGTAGCTAGAGTTCTCAACAGGGGTTTTGGTTTTCGAAAATAAACAAGGATTGCCCAAAATACGACATCTATCACTAATAGGCTCGAGCTCTTGACACCAAAAGTTCAAACATTACTCCAGTCAATACCTCAAAACTATTGCAAGTTACTACTACGAAGAGAATAGCAACTTCAACTACCTACTTTCTAGTCAAGACACAAAACTCAGTGTAACAAGCAAACTCTCTAACAAGATAAAACATGCAACCTATAGAAATTTCAACCTAAGACAAGACAAAAGCTCTAGAAGAAAAATAAAGCACTATAACTAAACATGCCAACAACTAAGAAAAGAAAAAGAACAACTCACAGCTAAGAGAATAAGCATGCAAATCCTATGAGGAGTTCTAATTCAAGAAGAGCGTGTTTCTCTCCCACACAAAAGAAAGCTGGGTCTAACTTTTTATGAACAGAAAACAAAGCAAAAACAAACCTAAGAAAAGTAAAGAGCGAGACGCTCCAAGCATAGCACATAACGCATGAAGTGATAAAAATATAGTGCAACGAGGGACGGACTGATAATTGTTGATGAAGAATGGGATGCACGGGGGCATCCCCAAGCTTAGAAGCTTGAGTCTCCTTGAATATTTATTGGGGGTGCACATGGGCATCCCCAATCTTGAGCGTTTGACACTCTAGGATCTTCTTTCATCATCCTCCATCGCACACTTGAAAACTCCCTTCATACATAACTCATTGTAAACTGATTAGAGAGGTTAGTGCCCTATTAAAATAATTTTCCTCTACTGAAAATAAATATATTCTTGAAGAGCTACTGTTTCTCAAGATTGCCAAAAAGTTTTTGCAAAGAAAAAGCAAGCTTAAGGTTTGCAAAAGTAAAGAGAGACAAAACGTGGCAGAATCTGTGAAAAACAGAACAGCAGGTAGTAAATAATTTTTTAGGGATAGTTCTGCAACTCAAATAAAAAAACTCAGAACATACGAAAGTTCCGTGATTGTATACAGCACGCTGTGTAAAAATTTTACCTCAAAAAGATGAACTGGGATTTTTCTACGATTTTTCCCGTCACGAGGACAGAATCTGTTTTGTGGACAACATGTCACAACTTTCACTTCCCTTGTCATATGAGGCTATAAATGGCACAAAGCTTGAAAAAGTAAAGATACAAAGATGTTTCTACAGTAGTAACAATCATCAAGACCACTAAAAACAGAAGAAAAAGAAAAAAGAAAACATAAATTCGTTGCGGGCTGCCTCCCGAAAGCGCTACTTTAAAGTCATTAGCTTGGCTTAAAGCAAAAGATCAAGTCTTATCAAGAAAATAACTAGCCCGTGTGACGGACTCAAAAGGCAACTTAATATTTTTCCTACGGAAATGTTCCCCTCTTTCATGTCAATAACAGCACCCACGGTGCGAAGAAAAGGACGTCTAAAATAAGTGGACAAGAAGGCTCACACTCAATGTCCATAATAGTAAAATAAACGGGAACATAATTGTCATTGACAATGATAAGAACATCGTCGATATTCCCCAAAAGTTTCTTTACGGAAGAATCGACAAGACGAATACCAAAAGTAGAAGGATCAAAAGGTATCAATTCAAGCATATCATACATTCTTTTGGGCATAACGGAGGTACTAGCTCCAACATCACAAAGAGCAAAGCAAGAGAAGTTATTCAATTTGATTTTTATCATAGGATCCCAACCATCTTCTAGCTTCCTACGTATGGAGGCTTCTAGTCTAAGCTTCTCCTCCCTAACTTTGATTAGAGCATTGGTGATATTCTCTGTGGAGGCAAGATTAAGTGTGCTAGTGTGGGGGTCTCTAGACATTTTGTGTAGGAAACAAATAACTTCAGGTAAGGTGCAGTTGTCAAAGTCTAGATCACTACTATCCATCAAGGTTGCAGTGATATCATTTAGGCTTACGACTTAGTGCATCAGCCATGACATTGGCTTTGCCTGGGGTGTAAGAAATTCCTACGTCGTAATCTTTTATCAACTCAATCCAGCGTCTTTGCCTGAGATTAAGATCTGGCTGGGTGAATATGTATTTGAGGCTTTGGTGGTCGGAATATATCTCACAACGATTACCAAGGAGGTAATGTCGCCAAGTTGTTAGGGCATGAACTACGGCAGCAAGCTCAAGATCATGGGTAGGATAGTTCTCCTCATGTGGCCGCAACTGGCGTGAAGCATAAGCTACCACATGTCTATCTTGCAGAAGTATGCATCCTAACCCTTGCCGTGATGCGTCACAAAAGATCTCGAAATCCTTTTTGGTGTCTGGAGGTGCAAGTACGGGTGCAGAAGTCAATCTTCTTTTTATCTCTTGAAAGCTTTCCTCGCACTTGGGAGTCCATAGGGATTTCTTATCTTTCTTGAGGAGTTCAGTTAGAGGCTTTGCAACTTTAGAAAAGTTCTCGACGAAGCGGCGGAAATAGCTGGCTAGGCCAAGAAAACTCCTAACTTGCTTAACCGATTCAGGTGGAGTCCAGTCAAGGACGGCCTGAACTCTCTCGGGATTCACAGCAATGCCTTTTGCAGAAATCACGTGGCCTAAGTAGGTCACTTCTGGTAGCCAAAATTCACACTTGGAGAATTTGGCATACAGGCGGTGCTCTCTAAGTTTCATCAATACCAGCCTTAGGTGTTCGGCATGTTCTTCTTCGTTCTTCGAGTAGATGAGAATGTCATCGAGATAAACTACAACAAATTTATCTAGGTACTCCATGAAGATCGAATTCATCATGCGCGAGAAAGTGGCGGGGGCATTGGTTAAGCCAAAGGTCATGACGGTGTACTCGTAAAGACCATAACGAGTAGTGAAAGCCGTTTTGGGAATGTCCTCGTTTCGGATTTTGATTTGATGATAACCTAATCTTAAGTCCATCTTGGAGAAGACAGAGGATCCAGCAAGTTGATCATAAAGATCATTGATCCTGGGCAGTGGGTACTTGTTCTTTATCGTCGCTAGATTTAGCGGGCGATAGTCTACGCACATCCTTTCTGTTCCATCTTTCTTCGTTACGAACAGAACGGGGAAACCCCATGGCGATGAGCTAGGGCGGATGAAGCCTTTTTCCAACAAAGCTTCAAGTTGGGTTTTAAGCTCAGCTAACTCACGTGGGGCCATTTTGTATGGGCGTCTAGAAATTGGTGCGGTTCATGGCATAAGATCTACTATGAACTCTACACATCTGTCGGGTGGCATGCCCGGCAGCTCTTCAGGAAAGACATCCGGGAAGTCACTTACCACCAGAATATCTTCAAGTTCGGGAAGGGGAAGTACATTCAAAGAGTGCACCTGAGTTCTTGTTCTGGGTGAGGTATAGTTGACTGTATTGCCTGAAGGGTGGGTTAGTTTCACGGATTTGCCTTTGCAATCCAGGTAGGCATTCTGCCTGGATAGCCAATCCATTCCAAGGATTACATCGATGTCTGAAATCTTGAGGGCTATGAGTGAAGCAAGGAATACTAAACCCTCAATTGTAATTTTATTACCATGGCTTACTCTATTAGTTTGCCATCTTGACCCTGGAGTTTGAATAATCATGGGGGTGGACAATTCAACGAAGGATAACTCATGACGAAGTGCATAACTTTCCGACATGAATGAATGAGATGCTCCCGGGTCGAAAAGAACGGAAGTAGGAACATAATTGACTGGGAGCGTACCAAGAATGACGTCAGTCTCTTCAGCTGATATCTGGTTCACACGTCCACGATTGGCGGGAGGAGCGGGTTTGGTGGTGTAGAACTTCTGGGGTGGCTTGCCACGACCATTGTTGTTGCCTCCGGCACGAGGTGGAGTATTCTGATTCTAGAGCTGGTTCTGGGGACACTCGCGGGAGTAGTGGCCTGCCTGACCACACTTGTAGCAGGCTCCGAAGACAGTGCGTGGAGCTGGGTTGTTCAGTGGAGCTGGGTGGAATGAAGCTGGTGGACGAGGCGCCACATAGGATGGCCTCGGTGGGTTGTTCTGACGAAACATACTGTTGGGGATCCAGATCTTGCGCTTCTGAGAGCCTGAACTGGATGAACCATCATCTCTAGGGTGTTTGCGAAAGTCATTGGAGGTGTTCATGTCCTCCGCCTTGATGGCCTTGTTGACAAGGACCTGGAAGGTGGCAAAGTCATGGAGGTTGAGCTCACGACGGAGTCCAGAATTGAGTCCACGACGGAACCTCTCTTGCTTCTTGGCGTCGGAGGAGACCTCTTCAGTAGCATAACGAGCCAAACGGTTGAACTCACGACTAAACTCGTCAACAGTCCTTCTGCCTTGGGTGAGGTTGCAGAACTCCTCACGCTTGCGGTCCATAAGAACCTTTGGAATGTGGTGCTCACGGAAGGAAGTGCAGAACTCCTCCCAAGTTGTGGGCGGTCCAACGGGACACATGTTCAGGAATTTCTCCCACCAAGAGATAGCTGCACCCTCGAGGTGATAGGTGGCATAGCTGACCTTGTCGCCATCTGGAACATGGCCTGACTGAAGCTTACTCTCGATGCTGTGAAGCCAGTCATCAGCGTCAAGGGGCTCGGTGGAGTAGCGGAAAATCGGGGGATGAAGCCAGATGAAGTCGTTCAATGACACCAACTCGTTGCGATGCTGAGTGGTGTTGCGGGAAATGACCTCCAGCAAATGGTGAGAGTCTCGGCGGTTCCTCTCAACCTCCATCAGAACCTGAGCCATCATGGGTGGGGGTGGAAGGTTGCCTTCGTTCTGTTCATTCCCACGACCATGGGCACGACCAAGCTGGCCACGGGTTCCTTGAGACATCCTTAAGGTGAAAACCAAAGTCAAACAGAGTTGATTGGAAGAGTCTAAACAAGGTATTGAGGTACTGGAAGAATTACAGAGCAGAGGAAGTAATCATCTTGACAACATGGTGATAAAAGCATACAAGCCATATATTCACAAGCTGTCATACAAACCATACATCGTTTTAGTACAAGCTCGAAGCTAATACAAACGTGATGAAGATGATACATCCTTCAGAGGCACTCTGACTTCCAATACATTATTTATCTAAGCCTCTGGAACTTAGAACACCTTGCGTACAATATACTAAAGATACTACTACATCCTCACTAAGTAAGACCACAGGAGGTCTCACTCATCTCCATCTCCATAGTAGTCCTCGTAAAAGTTACCCGCGTAACCCGGTAGATGAAGGTGACCATCGGAAAACACGGAGGCCTGTGGACCCTGATATCCATTTGGGCAAGGATGGGGCCTAGGTCCAGCGTAGGGTGGAAGCAGAGGACCACGGGGTGGAAAAATGCTTCCAATCTCGGGCCAAGCAACTCGAGAAGGCATCTGTGTCCTGACTGGGTAGATAGCATCATACTCCACTGATCCAACACTCACAAAATGAGCCAGGAGTGTAAGTGCTCGATATATACGAACACGGGTGGCGTGAAGCTCAAAACGAAGGGCACGTGCATCACGATCTCTATCACAAGCATGCCGAGCAGTGATCTGAAGCAAAGGATCCTCCAAAGAGTGATCTGTGTATAGTCCGGTGTTATACCCCTCTTCTCCTGGAAGTGCAGCAGGGATATAGCGGAAGGATGTGTCTCCAAGCAAAGCGTGCTCCTCTCTCAGCAGGGTAATACATGAGTATGCAGCATCCTGCACAGCCATGTTCTTAGTCATGCCAATGCCATGTCCAAAATGGATAGACTGAGTTACTCCAGTGTGGTGCGCGTAGATCCTGACAATGCAGTGGAACTGGGTCTGGTTGAAGTCAAGGAACTGCTCCTCAACTGTGTACTCAGGGTACCATCGGTATCCAATGAAGGACATCATCTCGATCAGCATGGAGGGATGGCCACGCACTCCGAGGCACCTAGTCAAATGAACAATCTGCCGAGGGGGAAGATCTGCCATCTGAAACAGAAAGAAGGAGTTTGCAAATGCATCAGATTATGAAGAAACCTGGAATGACTCGGTCAGCATAACGGCTGTAATTGTAAGAAATGTCTTTTCTTACAATGTAGAAACAACACTTACATACGATGTAAGAAATCAGGAAGCACAACAACTCTAGTAAACCGTACACAACCTTCCTACGGCTATAAGGAAGCAAACAACGAGATTTTCTAGTAAGACATAGATGAGCATAGTCCTATCTTCCCGTAGAACAAGATGAGGGTGACTCAAAACTCAGAACGATGAGGGTAAGGATAAAAAAGAAGCCTTACGTTGTTCCCTTATATACCCAGAGTAACTATATAACTATAGCAAGCTAGACTCGACTTCGGCCAAGGCTGATAATCCTATAGTCAGTCCTGCTCTGATACCAAGTCTTTCGGGACCCGGGGTTAGCGTATGCAAGTTCTGCTACGACATAGTCATATGGAGAGCCGAGAACCGTACCCACTTGTCTAAGCAGACAAGGCCAAGCACATAACGTTCTCGGAAAGCATCGTACGTGAGGGGCATCCCATCCAGCTCGGATGATCAACTGAGATGGGTCCTCATCGTCCGCACACAAGTCTAAATAATATGGGTGATGAACTCCCATATTCACAGACAAGTCGCCTCAACCATACTATCGACTATCTCATAACTCCTACATAGACTTACTCCAGCCCGATCATTTAGTCGGGGTCTAGGGCGGGCTCAATCATACATCAAAGTGTGCACGAGACAGAGTATCGAACAATCGCATCGCGATGCCCCAAGCTGCGCACATCTAAGGGCCACTTGGTGTATAAAATACCGCCAACCAGATCACAACTAAGGTCTCGAAAACCCATACAAAGACATGCATGTTATAAACATACACGGAACATACATGCCTTGTATGAACAGCAGGTATCATTGCAATTCTCTACAAAGTATACATTTTATTGATAACTCTCACAGAGTGCACACAGAGATCACAAGCATGTGATCCAACATTACAACAAACAAGCGGAAGCAAAGTAGGTCTGAGTACAGACAAGTTTAACAAATGGCTTAAGAAGCCTTATTTAAACACAAGCCCTCCACGAGTAAACCAATCTTCTGACTGGGACTACACTAGCTTGGTCTTCAGTCGTCGAGCTCGATGAAGAATCCACCTTCGGGGTCAGTGGGTTCATCTAAAACATATAATAAGCAAACGTGAGTACAAAGTCGTAATCAGCAAGACTTACATAGGAACTATACTACTCATGCACATGTATCAAGGTAAAGGGAGGTGGGGTTCAAAATGCAGAAGGTCCAGCTTTGACTTGGCTAGTCCTGAACTACGAGTACCAGACTTGAGGTAAGAAGCGTACACGAGTCCACTACATTCTCCAACCAATTACACCACTATGGTGCCTTCCTCGACTTCCCCACGAGAAAGCACGCCATAGCACTCACACTTATCTTAGCAAGTTTTATAAGTATCCGGTTCAAGTTGTCTAATAATCAGGCACAGTTTTCCAAGTAGTCCCTTACCGCGGACGCGGCTATTCGAATAGTTTATTAACCCTACATGGGTGTACTGCTACACACATAAAACCATCAGTTACCGCCGGGATCTCGTCACCCTTCAAGCGGGTGTTGGTGAGGATAATCTCCACAACTTGTACCTCACAGCCAACTCAAGTTCAATGAAGACGCCTATCTGGGAGGGTTTCCACATTCGTAACCCGGCCGGTCTACTGAAATGGTCCCAGAAGATGTGTGCGTGGTGCATAAGCCAGTCTCGGTTGAGCCGTTCTCTCACCTTGCATCCAAGCCACAAACCTACCAGAACTCTGAACTACTGCGACTCATTGAACTGAGAAGGGGTGAGTTAGTAAGTTGAGCGGGGATCCGTTTGCCCAACATGTGGTAGTACTCTTCAGCTTGGATCACCACACAAGAACTCGGGCTTAAGGCGGTGTTCAACGAGGCAACCCACTGTGTACTCCTACACAGCCTCTCATTGTTCACCTTGTATTAGGGTAGATTCACCAACACATTTCCACCATCATCAACATGATCACTACCATCCCGACTCACATAACAATAACAACATTGTACCACTCTAAGCATGCAATAAGCAGTCACAGTTGCAAGGGTCACATGATATCAAAAAACTCCTACATTTGCTAGGATTGTGGTTTGCCTACTACTGTGACAAAATGATAGGTCATGCAAAGGAATGGATTCATCTATGCGGTAGAAACGCATCATGGTAATCATCCTAAACAATGCATAAGCGAGACATGAGAGGGAAGTGGGATTTTATCGACATGATCAATGGGGGTTTGCTTGCCTTGCTGACGAGGTTCGGTATCGGGGTCTTCAACGAAGGGGGCAGCCTCCTGTTCTGGTTCCACCTCTACTCGACAAACAACAAGAAAGGGAGCACAATAAGTACAATGAACAATCACATGGTTGAAGGTTGAAACTTGATGTATATGCTTCGGATGTGTGACGCAATTCCATTTAAATGGAGTATATTGCAAATGAAATTGCAAATTCAAACTCCAATTTGAATTCATTTTAGCCAAGTTACAAATGCTATTGTTTGATCAATGTAATTCATTTTGAAATGTGTATGACATTCCTCTGATGTTCAAATGAAATGTGGCATGTTGTTAAGATTCAAATTGCAAAAGCATTTGAATTTAATTTGATTAAATTCCAATTAAACCAAATAGCAAATGCTACTGGTCCCATTTTGAATTCAACTCAAACATAGTTGAAAGTTGGATATTTGGATAGATTATTTTCTCCTGATCATTTTTCATATATTATATGTTAAATTTGGAGTTAATATGAATTTTCTATGAATTTTCAAAGTTTTAGCCTTTTTCTGGATTTTCTGGAATTAAATAAATCATTTAACAATTTATTGCGTCAGGCTTGCGCAAGGGTGATGTCAGGAGGGGGGGCTGACGTGTGGGGCCACTTGGTCAGTGGCTGGTTTAGTAAACCCGGTTAGTTTAAACTAACCAGGGGTTAATTAGTAGCATGGGCCCACATGTAAGTGGCCCAGGGGGTGATTAGTGGGTTGGTTAAGCGCTAACTAAACACGCTACGCCGGCGGTTAGCCGCCGGCGACTTCCAGTGCGGCGGCGCTCGCACGGGATGGCGTTCCCGTGGTCCAAATGAGGCGCCAAGTTAACCAAAAGATAGCCCGTGCCCGCGCGCACTCGTTTGAGCACCGCAGGGCCACGGGGAGGCGCTGGAACCACGTCGACGTCGAGCCCTAGCGGAGGCGGAGGCACTGGCTCGAGGTGGAACTCGTTGTGGGGTGCCATTTGAAGCTACGGTGGTTGCAATCGAAGTAGCGGAGTACGTGGAGCATGGTAGACATGGCCACAGGGTGCTGGGGTTCATGGTTGCACGGTGAAGAACTCCCCGACGGCGAGAAGCTTCGGCGTTCATGGCGGCCATGGCTAGAGGATGAAATCGAGGGGGAAAAGATAGGGGTTTTGATCTCAAGCTCACCAGGAACTCAGCAGAGCCGGCGGCGAGGACGGAGGTGGCTTGCCGGAGACGCAATTGACGATGGCGCACGGCGGCCTTAGACGAAGACGATGACACGATTCGGCGGCTCCAGGGCGTCTGAGCTTGATTCCTTCTGCACAGAGACGTAGTCGACGGTGACGGAGGCGATGGACACCTTGGCGCGGCTCGTGGACGACGTTGGCCATGCGGGCTTCAATCCATGGCGACGACGGCGCTCGGGTCATCGTCGAGTTCGTCGCGGGAGTGAGAAGGAGAGGCTCTGGAGGGGGGGAATGGAAGCACGGCGTCTCCAGGCGTGGCGTGGCGTGGCTAGAAGGCGCGGGAGGGGCAGGTGGCGACCGCAGGGACGACGACGTGCTCGGCTGGCTCGGTGGCATTCCACCGAGCAGCTTGGAGGCGCGGGGTGGGGAAGAAGACCCCTGTGCCCTTTTGGGCCGGGTGGGCTGGCTGCGCTGCCTTCGCCTAGGCGACAGGTAAGTCTTTTTCTATTTTTTTCTTCTGTTTAATCTTTCCTTTCTGTTTTTCTTTTCTGTAATTTGTTTTGCTGTGCTAAATAAATAGCTAGGAATTTTATTAAATGCTGAAACTTTTTATGTGGCTTCACAAAATACTAGGCTAGCCACTTGTAAAGTTTGAACATTTTTAAAATTCAAATTATTTGAACTTTAAATCAAATAGGGTTTTTTGATTAATTCCAAGGTCCTGTTTGAATATTTGAAAAATCCATGAGCATGGGATGGGTCCCACATCACTTGATATGTGATCACACTCATTTATAAGACTTTTCAAAAATCTAACATGAATTTTTGGAGAAGATTTTTTTTCTATCCTTTTGAATTAATTCATCTGGGGGGTGTTCCTTCTCCCATTTGAGTTTGAATTTGATTTCAAATGATTTCTTTTGAAATTTTTAACATGATGCAAGGTGACTTTGATCCTAGCACATTACCTAACAGAGGGTTCTGACAAATCACCCCCACTCAACAGAATCTCGTCCCGAGATTCAGAAGTCTGTGGGAGGAAGGTGGGGTACTCGGCACGGAGACGGTCTTATCTTTCCCACGTGGCTTCTCTCTCAGAGTGGTGTGACCAATGCACTTTCAGAAACTTAATCTTCTGACAACGAGTGACACGCTCTGCGGAATCAAGAATACGAACGGGGTATTCTCGATAAGAAAGGTCATCTTGGAGATCAAGCGTTTCATGGCCGACTTCGCGGATGGGGTCCTTGAAGCAAAGCCTAAGTTGTGACACATGGAATACATCATGTACTCGGGAAAGGTGCGGGGGTAGTTCAAGTTGGTAGGCAACTTCTCCACGTTTAGCAAGAATGCGGAAAGGTCCAATGTAACGTGGGGCCAACTTGCCTTTGATACCGAATCGTTGGGTTCCCTTCAGAGGAGTAACCCGAAGGTAAGCCTTCTCATCCAGATTGTAGCTCTCTTGCCTATGATGATGATCATAGTAGCTTTTCTGACGAGACTGGGCTGCTTTCAATTGACCACGAACAATGTGAACTTGCTCTTCTGCTTCCTTGATCATATCCGGTCCAAAGAATTATCTTTCACCGGTTTTTGACCAGTTTAGTGGTGTTCGACATTGTCGTCCATATAGGAGTTCAAAAGGAGCCATGTTCAGACTAGATTGGAAACTATTGTTATAAGAAAATTCGGCGAAGGGAAGAGATTTCTCCCAATTATTTCCGAATGAGATAACACAAGCTCTGAGCATGTCTTCAAGAATTTGGTTAACCCTTTCGACTTGACCGCTAGACTGAGGATGGAAAGTTGTACTAAAGGAGAGATGAGTTCCCATAGCATTCTGAAAGCTTCCCCAGAATCTAGAGGTGAAAAGGCTACCACGATCAGAATTGATTTCCAAAGGAACACCGTGAAGGGATACAATTCTAGAGACGTACAAGTCCGCTAACTGGCTAACCTTTATAGACTCGCGAACGGGCAGGAAGTGAGCAACTTTCGAAAGCCGATCTACCACAACGAAGACGGCATCATTTCCTTTCTGGGTTTTTGGAAAGCCCGTGATGAAATCTATAGTGACTTTTTCCCATTTCCACTCTAGAATAGGCAAAGGTTGAAGTGTACTAGCAGGTCATTGATGTTCGACTTTAATGCGACGACAAACATCACATTCGGCAATGAACTGAGCAATTTGTCGCTCCATCCTGGTCCACCAAAATCTCTGGCGCAGGTCTCGGTACATCTTTGTGCTACCAGGTTGAATCGAAAGGGGTGTGTCATGGGCCTCCTTAAGAATTAGCCCCCTAAGATTGTGTTTTCGTGGTACAACCAATCGAGTGCCAAAGAAGACGACACCTTGATCATTTATGGAGAAACATTTAGCAACTCCGCTAGCAATGTTCTTCTTGATCTCTCGAATACCACTATCACGTTTCTGGTCGGCTATAATTTTATCCTCAAGGGTTGGTTTCGCCACCAAGTAAGAAAGATAGCCATGAGGAACAATCTCAAGATTGAGTTTGCAAAATTCCTCATGAAGAAGTGGTTGATACTGTTGTAACATGAGGTTGTTACAATACGACTTACGACTTAGTGCATCAGCCATGACATTGGCTTTGCCTGGGGTCTAAGAAATTCCTACGTCGTAATATTTTATCAACTCAATCCAGCGTCTTTTCCTGAGATTAAGATATAGCTGGGTGAATATGTATTTGAGGCTTTGGTGGTCGGAATAGATCTCACAGCGATTACCAAGGAGGTAATGTCGCCAAGTTGTTAGGGCATGAACTACGGCAGCGAGTTCAAGATCATGGGTAGGATAGTTCTCTTCATGTGGCCGCAACTGGCGTGAAGCATAAGCTACCACATGTCTATCTTGCAGAAGTATGCATCCTAACCCTTGCCGTGATGCGTCACAAAAGATCTCGAAATCCTTTTTGGTCTCTGGAAGTGCAAGTACGGGTGCAGAAGTCAATCTTCTTTTTAGCTCTTGAAAGCTTTCCTCGCACTTGGGAGTCCATAGGAATTTCTTATTTTTCTTGAGGAGTTCAGTTAGAGGCTTTGCAACTTTAGAAAAGTTCTTGAAGAAGCGGTGGCAATAGCTGGCTAGACCAAGAAAACTCCTAACTTGCTTAACCGATTCAGGTGGAGTCCAGTCAAGGACGGCCTGAACTCTCTCGGGATTCACAGCAATGCCTTTTGCAGAAATCACGTGGCCTAAGTAGCTCACTTCTGGTAGCCAAAATTCACACTTGGAGAATTTAGCATACAGGCGGTGCTCCCTAAGTTTCATCAATACCAGCCTTAGGTGTTCGACATGTTCTTCTTCGTTCTTCGAGTAGATGAGAATGTCATCGAGATAAACTACAACAAATTTATCTAGGTACTCCATGAAGATCGAATTCATAATGCGCGATAAAGTGGCGGGGGCATTGGTTAAGACAAAGGACATGACGGTGTACTTGTAAAGACCATAACGAGTAGTGAAAGCCGTTTTTGGAATGTCCTCGTTTCGGATTTTGATTTGATGATAACCTAATCTTAAGTCCATCTTGGAGAAGACAGAGGATCCAACAAGTTGATCATAAAGATCATTGATCCTGGGCAGTGGGTACTTGTTCTTTATCGTCGCTAGATTTAGCGGGCGATAGTCTACTGATACGTCTCAAACGTATCTACTTTTCCAAACACTTTTGCTATTGTTTTGCCCTCATTCTTGCATGATTTGAGCGAAACTAACCCGGACTAACGCTGTTTTCAGCAGAGCTGCCTGTATGGTTTATTTGTGCGCAGGAAAATGGATTTTTAGATGTCCCAGAAAATTACCGGAAAATCCACGCACCCGATGGAGCCAGGAGCCAGAAGTGGGACCAGAGGGGAGCTCTGGGGGCCCCAGGCGCCCCCTGGCGCGGCCAGGGGTGGGGCCGCGCCCACAGGCCGTCTGGGCTGCTCCCCCCTCCTCTGGTGCCCTACCGATGCTCCTATTTATCCCCGTGACGAGGAAACCCCAGAAAAGGAGTCGTTTTCCTAGTTTCCGTCGCGGAGCCGCCGCCACCCTGTGTTCTTCTTCGGGATGGCTAATCTGGAGGATGATTTGGCCTCCGGAGAGGGGAGATCGTCGCCATCGTCATCACCATCGCCACTCCATCCATCCTCCATGACTTCTCTTCACATGTGTGAGTAATTCCCTGCTGTAGGCAAAGGGGATGGTAGGGATTGGATGAGTTTAATCATGTAATAGTTCGTCAGATTGTTGGGGGCATGTTGCCTTTCATCTAGATTGGTGTTTATCTTCTTTGCTACAACTTGTTGTTCTTAATGCTTTTCACTTTGGGCCCGAGTGCCATGTTTTCAGATCTCAACTTTATGTATTTTCATGAATATATTTGTGTTCTAGATCCTATCTATGAGTTGTATGCACCTATTATGGTCCAGAACCGGCGATCCCAAAGGTGACAGCTTGGGACACCAAAGGGGATGGTCCATAATTTGTGGATTCCATGTCTCCATTGAGTTTATTGCTTTGTTCCGGTGCTCTTTGACAGGAGAACCTTAATCTCCATAAGTTCCTTTTGGCCCCGTTCGTAGCGGGATGGTAGGACAAAAGATGTTGTGCAAGTTCTTATTGCAAGCACGCACAACTACCTACGGGATACATGCCTATTGTTTGATATTTGCCTAGATGATCATTGCTTTTCTGTGTGCCTTGCCCCGTGTTAGAATCTATTATATGATTACTCTTATCCATGCAGCGCCCAACCATCCATCTCCAGAGCCTACAGTGTTTTCAATCCTGCTGGTTACTAGTTATCACTTTTGCTATCTACTTTTACTGTTGCTATCATCGCTATCATATTACCATTACCACTTATCTATTGTTGCACGCAAGTATATTTCAGGTGCGGTTGAATTGACAACTCAACTGTCAAAGCTTGTAAATACTCTTTGGCTCCCCTTGTGTCGAATCAATAAATTGGGTTAACCTACCCGCGAGGACTACCTCGATCCCTTACGTTTGTGGGGCATCAAGCAGTGTTTTCTGGCGCCGTTGCCGGGGAGCATAGCAATATTTACAAGTCTACTTGAAGTATCCTGCCTGCTGCATATCATCCGCTATGGGTAAGAAAGGAGACCCCAAGGTTCTGATCTTACCATCCCGTACAAGAAAAGGTATTGTTCTGAACACTAGTGCTACACTTGATTCACCTTCTGTAATGAGTAAGTTTACTTCACCACCACTACATGATGCTTCTATTGAGTATGTTACTATATCCGATACTTTTGATGATGCTTCCACTACTCTTGATGATGCTACTTTTCTTGGTCACCATATTGAAACTCAGACTACTAAGGCTGCAGCAAAATCCAAGACCGAGACCCCTGCTACCTATATTCCTACCTGCAAAATGTCGGGAACCGGGGTTAGCGTATGTAATTCTAGTTACGATGCAATCACATGGAGAGCCGAGAACCGTACCCACTTGTCTAAGCAGACAAGGCCAAGCACAGAACGTTCTCGGTAAGCATCGAACGTGAGGGGCATCCCATTCAGGCCGGATGATCAACTAAGATGGGTCCTGAACGTCCGCTCACAAGTCTAAATGCTTATGGGTGGTGAATCCCATATTCATAGACAAGTCGCCTCAACCATGTTATCGATTGAATCCTAACTCTTACATAGACTTACTCCAGCCCGATCACTTAGTCGGGGTCTAGGGCGGGCTCGATCATACAACAAAGTGTGCACGTGACGGAGTCACGAGCAATCGCATAGCGATGCCCCAAGCTGCGCACATCTAAGGGCCACTTGGTGTATAAAAGACCGCCAGCCAGATCACAACTAAGGTCTCGAAAACCCATACTAAGACATGCATGTTATAAACATACACGCAGCACACATGCCTAGTATGAACAGCAGGTATCATCACATAACTCTACAAAGTACTCTTTATTGATATACACATAGAGCATACAAAGATCACATGTCTGTGATCACATTACATCATACAACGGAAGCAAATTAGGTCTGAGTACAGACAAGATTAACAAATGGCTTAGAGAAGCCTTGTACAACAAACATGCCCTTCCACGAGGGACCAGACTGCTGTCTGGAACTATGCTACCAAGGTCAACGTCGAGCTTCATGAAGAATCCACCTTCGGGGTCTGGGTTTTCATCTAAAACATAGAATAAGCAAACGTGAGTACAAAGTCGTACTCAGCAAGACTTACATCAGAACTACACTACTCATGCTCAAGTATCAAGGTAAAGGGAGGTGGGGTTTCATCATGCAGAAGTGCCAGCTTTGACTTGGCTAATCCTGAACTACGAGTACCAGACTTGAGGTAAGAAGCGTACACGAGTCCACTATCCAAGTCTCCAACCAATACACCACAACGGTTACTTCCTCGACTTCCCCACGAGGAGCACACCATAGCACTCACGCTTATCTTGCGGATTTTATAAGTATCCATTCAAGTTGTCTAATAATCAGGTACAGGTTCCAAGTAGTCTTTAACCGCGGACGCGGCTATTCGAATAGTTTTGTTAACCTTGCAAGGGTGTAAACTACACACACATGACCATCGGTTACCACCAGGTCTCGCCACCTTTCAAGAGGTGACAGCGAGGATGTTCACCACGACACTTCGCTCACAACCGGTCTATTCCAGAAGTCGACTATCTGAGTTTGCCTCCGCTCGAGAGCCCGGCCGGATCAACGAAACCGACTCAAACAATACAGGTGACCGAGACGCCACCTCTGGCTGATGGTTTTCCTGCTTCACAGGTGCACCCACATATCTATATGATGCAATCACTTCCTTCGTTCTTTTTCTATGCACATGTCAAATGGAAATCCCGAACTAATGTGACTCCTGGACGTCGACTCGGATCAAGGTACTAGGCCGAGAGGGGTCAGTGAGCCCAATGTGTGGTTGTACTCTTTGTCTTGGATTACCATACAAGAACTCGGTGCTTAAGGCGGTGTTCAACGAGACAACCCACTATGTACTCCTACACAGCCTCTCATCGTTCACCTTGTATTAGGGTGGATTCACCGACACAGTTTCACTTTCATCAACACCATGTTCACCATCATCCCGACTCACATCAAAAGCAATCTCATGGTACCACTAAGCATGCAATAAGCTGTAACAGTTGCAGGGGCCTCATGATATCAAACAACTCCTATGTCAGCTAGGATTGTGGTTTGCTTACTACTGTGACAAGATGATAGGTCATGCATCGGATATGGGTTCAACTATGCGGTAGAATCGATACAAGATGATCTCCTAAACATGCATAAGAGAGACTGAGAGGGAATTGGGATTTTATAGACATGATCAAATGGGGTTTGCTTTCCTTGCTGACGACACACGGGGTTTAACGGTGGACTTCTTCTTCGGGGTGATCACCGTCTCGGAGGCACTGTTACCGGCACAATCATCAACAAGAGGGTGGCAACATTGTAATAGAATGCACAAGCACATGATATAGTTGTCCATGATGTGAATGCTACTGATTTGTGGCACATTTGATTTAAATGAAGTGTATTGCATTTGAAATGCAAATTCAAACTCCACATATGACTTTCAATTTAACCAAAATGCATTTGAAAATGTTTGATCATTTGAAACCATGTGATCATGTGTGTGATATGCTTCTGAAGTTCAGGTGATCATGTTTGCATTGTAATGGTTAAAATTTCAATTGCATTTGAAATAAATTTGAATTAATTCCAATTAAGCCAAATAGAAAAAGCTACTGGTCCCATTTTAAAATCAACTCAAACATGGTTGAAAGTTGTATATTTGGATAGGGAATTTTCTGCTGATCATTTTTCATATATTATTTGTCCAATTTGGAGTTCATATGAATTTTCTATGATTTATTGAAGTTTGGCTATTTTTCTGGATTTTCTGTAATTATTAAAATCATTTCTAAATTTCTGGAATTTGACTTACTGCATCAGCATGATGCAATGCTGACATCAGTGGGGGGGCTGACATGTGGGTCCAGCGTGTCAGCCTCAGGGGGGTTAATCCCCTCTGATTAAGAATAAACCGGTTAATTAGTGGGCTCGGGGCCCACTGTAAGTGAGAGAAAGGAGGGGTTAGGAGCTGGTTTAGGCCCTAATGGCCATGGCGTCGCCGGAGGTCACTGTTGCCGGCCGGAGTTTCGCCGGGAAGTAGATTTAGGGCACAGGGTGGGGATGAAGAAGAGTGCTGGGGGTGCTTCGCGACGTCGCGCGTCTGCCTGTGCCATCGGGGCAACGAGGGGGGGCTTGTGGCCACGGCTGCGTCTACGGAGGCGGCGGCCGGAGCTGCTGGAAAAGGCGAAGACGACGCGGAGAGCACGGGGAGGAGAAAGGAGAGGGGTAACCGGCTCGCAGTGCTCACCTGAACACGAAGAGAGGCACAGCGGCGCCAGAGAAGAAGCGTACGGAGCTCAATTTGTCGCTGGATCGCACGGTGGCCGCGGCGGTTCGGCGAAGCTATCGTCTTTTCTGGTGCTCCTAGCTCCAAATTAGAAGCGCTACTCGAACGGGTTGTCACCGGGGAACCTCCCAGACATCTTGGCTCGCCGGAAGGAGCTCGGTGGCCGCGTGGAAGCTCGACGGCGGCGACGGCGTTTCTCGGTTGCGTGCTGGAACTGGCGAAAGAGGGAGAGGGGAAGAACCAGGGGAGGGGGAGAAGGACCTGGGGCCTTCCAGGCTTCCACGGGGAGGGTTAGGAGGCCAGGGGGAAGCAGGAGGTGGCCGGCTGCCATGGCATGGCCGCCACGCAGCTCCCAGCCTGCCTGGCGCGGGGTAGAAGACGACCCTGCCCCTGGTGGGCTGGGTCGGCTTGCTGGCTAGGCTGGGCCACATGGGCCAGAAGCACAGGGACCCCCTCTTTTCTTTTTGTTTTTCTGTTTCATTTGTTTTTTCCCCAAAATCAAATAGCAGAGCATTTTTAAAAATCATGAAAACTTTTATGTGGGCTTATAACCTATATAGCTAGCCACTCATAAGTTTTGGTGATTTTTGAAAATCAAACAATTTGAATTTAAATTCAAATTGGAGTTTAATTTAATTTCCAAGCCCTATTTGGAATATTTGAAAAATCTTGGTGCATGCAGTGGGACCCACTTCACTTTATATGTGATCATGCATATTTATAAGACTTTTAAAAATTACCAGAGGGGTTTTTGGAAGCAACTTTTGTCTGGCCATTTAATTAAATTTCTCAGGGCTTTTCTTTTCCCCATTTTTGAATTTCTTTCAGAAATTTTCACATGATGCAAAGGGGCACTCAAACCCTAGCACTTACCCTAGTTGGGGTTCTGACAACTCGCCCCCACTCAAAAGAATCTCGTCCCGAGATTCAAAAGTCGTCGGGAGGAAGGAGGGGTACTCGGCATGGAGGCGGTCTTCTCTTTCCCAGGTTGCTTCTTTCTCGGAGTGATGTGACCATTGCACTTTGAGGAACTTGATCTTCTGACGACGAGTGACACGCTCTGCTGAATCAAGAATACGAACAGGGTACTCTCGATAAGAAAGTTCATCTTGGAGATCAAGCGTTTCATGGTCGACTTCGCGGATGGGGTCCTTGAAGCAACGCCTGAGTTGTGACACATGGAATACATCATGTACTCGGGAAAGGTGAGGGGGTCGTTCAAGTTGTTAGGCAACTTCTCCACGTTTAGCAAGAATGCGGAAAGGTCCGATGTAACGTGGGGCCAACTTGCCTTTGATACTGAATCGTTGGGTTCCCTTCAGAGGAGTAACCCGGAGGTAAGCCTTCTCATTCAGATTGTAGCTTTCTTGCCTATGATGGCGATCATAGTAGCTCTTCTGACGAGACTGTGCGGCTTTCAAGCGATCACAAACAATGCGAACCTGCTCTTCTGCTTCCTTGATCATATCCGGTCCAAAGAGTTGTCTTTCACCGGTTTCTGACCAGTTAAGGGGTGTTCGACATCGTCGTCCATAGAGGAGTTCAAAAGGAGCCATGTTCAGACTAGATTGAAAACTATTGTTATAAGCAAATTCGGCGAATGGAAGAGATTTCTCCCAATTCTTTCCAAAAGAGATAACACAAGCTCTGAGCATGTCTTCAAGAATTTGGTTAACCCTTTCAACTTGACCGCTAGACTGAGGATGGAAAGCTGTACTAAATGATAGATGAGTTCCCATAGCATTCTGAAAGCTTCCCCAGAATCTAGAGGTGAAAAGGCTACCACGGTCAGAATTGATTACCAAAGGAACACCGTGAAGAGACACAATTCTAGAGACGTACAAGTCTGCTAACTGGCTAGCAGTTATAGACTCGCGAACGGGAAGGAAGTGAGCAACTTTGGAAAGTCTATCAATGACAACGAAGATGGCATCGTTTCCTTTCTGGGTTTTTGGAAAGCCGGTGATGAAGTTCATACCGACTTTGTCCCATTTCCACTCTGGAATAGGCAAAGGTTGAAGTGTGCCAGCAGGTCTTTGATGTTTTGCCTTAATGCGACGACAAACATCACATTCAGCAACAAATCGAGCAATGTCTCTCTTCATCCTGGTCCACCAAAATCTCTAGTGTAGATCTCGGTACATTTTTGTGCTACCGGGATGAATCGAGAGGGGTGTATCATGGGCTTCTTTGAGGATGAGTTGCCTTAGATCTCTATTCTTAGGTACTACCAAACGATTTTCAAAGAATACCGTTCCTTTACTATCTCTGGAGAAACATTTAGCAACTCCGCTAGCAATGTTCTCCTTGATCCGACGTACACCTCGTGCACGCCTTTGGGCAACTATGATTTGATCCTCAAGTGTTGGTTTCGCCACCAAGTTGAAAAGAAATCCACGAGGAACAATCTCGAGATTAAGCTTTCGAAATTCCTCATGAAGAAGTGGTTGATACTGTTGTAACATGAGGTTGTTACAATACGACTTACGACTTAGTGCATCAGCCATGACATTGGCTTTGCCTCGGGTGTAAGAAATTCCTAAGTCATAATCTTTTATCAACTTTATCCAGCGTCTTTTCCTGAGATTAAGATCTGGCTGGGTGAAAATATATTTGAGGCTTTGGTGGTCGGAATAGATCTCACAACGATTACCAAGGAGGTAATGTCGCCAAGTCTTCAGGGCATGAACTACGGCAGCGAGTTCAAGATCATGGGTAGGATAGTTCTCTTCATGTGGCCGCAACTGGCGTGAAGCATATCCTACCACATGTCTATCTTGCATAAGTATGCATCCTAACCCTTGCCGTGAAGCATCACAATAGATCTCGAAATCCCTTTTGGTGTCTGGAGGTGGAAGTACGGGTGCAGAAGTCAATCTTCTTTTCAGCTCTTGAAAGCTTTCCTCGCACTTGGGAGTCCATTGGAATTTCTTATCTTTCTTGAGGAGTTCAGTAAGAGGCTTTGCAACTTTAGAAAAGTTCTCGACGAAGCGGCGGCAATAGCTTGCTAAGCCGAGAAAACTCCTAACTTGCTTAACCGATTCAGGTGGAGTCCAGTCAAGGACGGCCTGAACTCTCTCGGGATTGACTGCAACACCTTTCGCAGAAATCACGTGGCCTAAGTAGGTCACTTCTGGTAGCCAAAATTCACACTTGGAGAACTTGGCATAAAGGCGGTGCTCTCTAAGTTTCATCAATACCAACCTAAGATGTTCTGCGTGCTCTCCGTCATCAAGATAAACTACAACAAATTTATCTAGGTACTCCATGAAGATCAAATTCATTAAGCGCGAGAATGTGGCGGGGGCATTGGTTAAACCGAAGGACATGACGGTATACTCGTAAAGACCATATCGAGTAGTAAAAGCCGTTTTTGGAATGTCCTTGTTTCGGATTTTGATTTGATGATAGCCTAATCTCAAATCCATCTTGGAGAAGACAGAGGATCCTGCAAGTTGATCATACAGATCATTGATCCTAGGCAGTGGGTACTTGTTCTTTATCGTCGCTAGATTTAGCGGACGATAGTCTACGCACATCCTTTCTGTTCCATCTTTCTTCGTTACGAACAGAACAGGGCAACCCCATGGCGATGAGCTAGGGCGGATGAAGCCTTTTTCCAACGAAGCATCAAGTTGGGTTTTTAGCTCAGCTAACTCATGTGGGGCCATTCTATATGGATGTCTCGAGATTAGGGCTGTGCCTGGTATAAGATCAACTATGAATTCTATACACCTGTCGGGTGGCATTCCCGGCAGCTCTTCAGGAAAGACATCCGGGAAGTCACGAACCACCGGAATATCTTCAAGGTCTGGGAGGGGAAGCACATTCAAAGTATGCACCTGGATTCTAGAGCTGGGTGATGTGTAGTCAATGATCTGGCCTGAAGGATGGGTGAGTTTGACTGATTTGGCTTTACAATCAAGGAAATCATTCTGCCTTGATAACCAATCCATTCCTAGGATGACATTAATGTCCGAAGACTTGAGGGCTATAAGAGAAGCAAGGAATACTAAACCCTCAATTGCAATTTGATTGCCATGGCTTACTCTATTAGTTTGCCACTTTGAACCAGGAGTTTGAATAATCATTGGGGAAAACATTTCTTCAAAAGGGAATTCATGACGAAGTGCATAACTCTCCGACATGAATGAATGAGAAGCTCCTGGATCGAAAAGAACGGAGGCGGGAACATGATTGACTGGGAGTGTGCCAAGAATGACGTCAGAAGCAGCAGTGGTGTCCTCAACGGAGATTTGGTTCATATATCCTCTACTTGGAACTGGAAGCTTTGCTGGGAAGGTCTTGGTGGTTGGTTTCTTTGGAGGCTTAGGTCGAGAATGACGTGGTGCCATCAAGACCTGAGGGCATTGACGATAGTAATGGCCTGGAAGACCACACTTAAAGCATACCCTGTCTGAATTGCTGGGATTGGGATTACTTGGCTGCACACCATCATTCCGGGGTAGAATAATGTGCTGGGGTGGATGGCATATATTGGATGGTGGCCTCTGAAGAAAGTTTTGAGGTATGGCTCTGGTTGGAATCCAAATTCTGCGTTTCTGAGGGGCTAAACTTGAAGAAGGAGCAAGCTCAAGAGCATTCTTGCGAGACTCTTCGAACACTTCATTTCCATGCTCAGCTCTGAAAGACCTGTTGACTAAATCCTCAAAGGTGGCAAATTCGATGAGGTTGAGATCATGGCGAAGGATGGGGCTAAGTCCCTTACGGAATCTTGCCTGCTTTCTGGCATCGGTGGTGATCTCATCTTGGGCATACCGGGCAAGACGGTTGAACTCTCTCACATACTCATGAATGGACATCTTTCCTTGAGTCAAATTGCAGAACTCTTCCTTCTTGCGCTCCATCAACTCATCCAGAATGTGGTACCCTCGAAAGGCAACACAGAACTCCTGCCAAGTCACTATGTGACCATCTGGCTGCATAGCAACATAGTTCTCCCACCATTGAAGAGTAGCACCTTCCAGGAAGTATACCGCGAAAACCACTCGGTCATCGGGAGCAACATGTGCAGTGTCAAGCTTACGCTCGATGAAACGGAGCCAATCATCAGCTTCAAGGGGATCAGAAGAACATCGGAATACCGGTGGCTTGAGGAGGATGAAGTCCTGAATGCTCACAACCACATTGCGATGATGGGCGGTATTCTGCTCGATGAGCTCCAGAAGGCGTGTTTGATCGCGTTGATTCTTCTCAGCTTCCATCATGATTTCCGCCGCAGAAGGCGGTGGTAGAGGTTCATCATCATTTCGATTCCGAACACGGCCTCGATTCCGACGAACAGCACTACGAGTTCCACCTGACATCCTGTGTGATAAAAATCAACAATCAGAACAGGTTGACTGATGGAATTCAAAGATAACAAGACATGATGAAGGCGGAAAAGATTATAATGAGAAGGCAATGATCCACAGAAACTTGGAACAAATCCGGCAGCATAATGGCTACACCGGGATGGAAAACAAGACAACCCCGAGGAGATTGGACAGAACTTCCTCAAGGAACTCAAAATAGGAAGACTCTGGATGACCACAATTGTCCTACGGCTACAAGGAAGCACTCAACGAGATGTTCTAGTCAGACATAGATGAGCCTAGTCCTATCATCCCGTAGAAAAGATAAGGGTGACCCAGAACTCAGATCGATGAGGGTAAGGAGAAAAAGAAGCCTTACGTTGTTCCCTTATATACCCAGAGTAACTATATAACTATAGAGTGCTAGACTCGACTTCGACCAAGGGTTGAATAATCCTACAGACAGTCCTGCTCTGATACCAAGTCTGTCGGGACCCGGGGTTAGCGTATGTAATTCCAGTTACGATGCAATCACATGGAGAGCCGAGAACCGTACCCACTTGTCTAAGCAGACAAGGCCAAGCATAGAACGTTCTCGGTAAGCATCGAACGTGAGGGGCATCTCATTCAGGCCGGATGATCAACTGAGATGGGTCCTCAACGTCCGCTCACAAGTCTAAATGCTTATGGGTGGTGAATCCCATATTCATAGACAAGTCGCCTCAACCATGTTATCGATTGAATCCTAACTCTTACATAGACTTACTCCAGCCCGATCACATAGTCGAGGTCTAGGGCGGGCTCGATCATACAACAAAGTGTGCACGTGACGGAGTCACGAGCAATCGCATCGCGATGCCCCAAGATGCGCACATCTAAGGGCCACTTGGTGTATAAAAGACCGCCAGCCAGATCACAACTAAGGTCTAAAAAACCCATACTAAGGCATGCATGTTATAAACATACACGCAGCACACATGCCTAGTATGAACAGCAGGTATCATCACATATCTCTACAAAGTACTCTTTATTGATATACACATAGAGCATAGAAAGATCCCATGTCTGTGATCACATTACATCATACAATGGAAGCAAATTAGGTCTGAGTACAGACAAGATTAACAAATGGCTTAGAGAAGCCTTGTACAACAAACATGCCCTTCCACGAGGGACCAGACTGCTGTCTGGAACTATGCTACCAAGGTCAACGTCGAGATTCATGAAGGTGACTCCATCGGGGTCTGGGTTTTCATCTAAAACATAGAATAAGCAAACGTGAGTACAAAGTCGTACTCAGCAAGACTTACATCAGAACTACACTACTCATGCTCAAGTATCAAGGTAAAGGGAGGTGAGGTTTCATCATGCAGAAGTGCCAGCTTTGACTTGGCTAGTCCTGAACTACGAGTACCAGACTTGAGGTAAGAAGCGTACACGAGTCCACTATCCAAGTCTCCAACCAATACACCACTATGGTTACTTCCTCGACTTCCCCACGAGGAGCACACCATAGCACTCACGCTTATCTTGCGGATTTTATAAGTATCCATTCAAGTTGTCTAATAATCAGGTATAGGTTCCAAGTAGTCCTTAACCGCGGACGCGGCTATTCGAATAGTTTTGTTAACCTTGCAAGGGTGTAAACTACACACACATGACCATCGGTTACCGCCAGGTCTCGCCACCTTTCAAGAGGTGACAACGAGGATGTTCACCACGACACTTCGCTCACAACTGGTCTATTCCAGGAGTCGACTAACTGAGTTTGCCTCCGCTCGAGAGCCCGGCCGGATCAACGAAACGAACTCAAAAAATGCAGGTGACCGAGACGCCACCTCTGGCAGATGGTTTTCCTGCCTCACAGGTGCACCCACATATCTATATGATGCAATCACTTCCTTCGTTCTTTTTTATGCACATGTCAAATGGAAAGCCCGAACTAATGTGACTCCTGGACGTCGACACGGAGCAAGGTACTAGGCCGAGAGGGGTCAGTGAGCCCAATGTGTGGTTGTACTCTTTGTCTTGGATTACCATACAAGAACTCGGTGCTTAAGGCGGTGTTCAACGAGACAACCCACTGTGTACTCCTACACAGCCTCTCATCGTTCACCTTGTATAGGGTGGATTCACCGACACAGTTTCACTTTCATCAACACCATGTTCACCATCATCCCGACTAACATCAAAAGCAATCTCATGGTACCACTAAGCATGCAATAAGCTGTAACAGTTGCAGGGGCCTCATGATATCAAACAACTCCTATGTCAGCTAGGATTGTGGTTTTCTTACTACTGTGACAAGATGATAGGTCATGCATCGGATATGGGTTCAACTATGCGGTAGAATCGAGACAAGATGATCTCCTAAACATGCATAAGCGAGACTGAGAGGGAGTTGGGATTTTATAGATATGATCAAATGGGGATTGCTTGCCTTGCTGACGACACACGGGGTTTAACGGTGGTCTTCTTCTTCGGGGTGATCACCGTCTCGGAGGAACTGTTACCGGCACAATCATCAATAAGAGGGTGGCAACATTGTAATAGAATGCACAAGCACATGATATAGTTGTCCATGATGTGAATGCTACTGATTTGTGGCACATTTTATTTAAATGAAGTGTATTGCATTGGAAATGCAAATTCAAACTCCACATATGAATTTCAATTTAACCAAAATGCATTTGAAATTGTTTGATCATTTGAAACCATGTGATCATGTGTGTGATATGCTTCTGAAGTTCAGGTGATCATGTTTGCATTGTAATGGTTAAAATTTGAATTGCATTTGAAATAAATTTGAATTAATTCCAATTAATCCAAATAGCAAAAGCTACTGGTCCCATTTTAAAATCAACTCAAACATGGTTGAAAGTTGTATATTTGGATAGGGAATTTTCTGCTGATCATTTTTCATATATTATTTGTCCAATTTGGAGTTCATATGAATGTTCTATGATTTATTGAAGTTTGGCTATTTTTCTGGATTTTCCGTAATTATTAAAATCATTTCTAAATTTCTGGAATTTGACTTACTGCATCAGCATGATGCAATGCTGACATCAGTGGGGGGGCTGACATGTGGGTCCGTGGTGTCAGCCTCAGGGGGGTTAATCCCCTCTGATTAAGAATAAACCGGTTAATTAGTGGGCTCGGGACCCACTGTCAGTGAGAGAAAGGAGGGGTTAGGAGTTGGTTTAGGCCCTAATGGCCATGGTGTCGCCGGAGGTCACTGTTGCCGGCCGGAGTTTCGCCGGGAAGTAGATTTAGGGCACGGGGGGGGGGGGGGAGAAGAAGAGTGCTGGGGGTGCTTCGCGACGTCGCGCGTCTGCCTGTTTCATCGGGGCAACGAGGAGGGGGGGCTTGTGGCCACGGCTGCATCTACGGAGGCGGCGGCCGGAGCTGCTGGAAAAGGCGAAGACGACGCGGAGAGCACGGGGAGGAGAAAGGAGAGGGGTAACCGGCTCGCAGTGCTCACCTGAACACGAAGAGAGGCACGGCGGCGCCAGAGAAGAAGCGTACGGAGCTCAATTTGTCGCTGGATCGCACGGTGGCCGCGGTGGTTCGGCGAAGCTATCGTCTTTGCTGGTGCTCCTAGCTCCAAATTAGAAGCGCTACTCGAATGGGTTGTCGCCGGGGAACCTCCCAGACATCTTGGCTCGCCGGAAGGAGCTCGGTGGCCGCCTGGAAGCTCGACGGCGGCGACGGCGTCTCTCGGTTGCGTGCTGGAACTGGCGAAAGAGGGAGAGGGGAAGAACCAGGGGAGGGGGAGAAGGACCTGGGGCCTTCCAGGCTTCCACGGGGAGGGTTAGGAGGCCAGGGGGAAGCAGGAGGTGGCCGGCTGCCGTGGCATGGCCGCCACGCAGCTCCCAGCCTGCCTGGCGCGGGGTAGAAGACGACCCTGCCCCTGGTGGGCTGGGTCGGCTTGCTGGCCAGGCTGGGCCACATGGGCCAGAAGCACAGGGACCCCCTCTTTTCTTTTTGTTTTTCTGTTTCATTTGTTTTGCCCCAAAATAAAATAGCAGAGCATTTTTAAAAATCATGAAAACTTTTATCTGGGCTTATAACCTATATAGCTAGCCACTCATAAGTTTTGGTGATTTTTTAAAATCAAACAATTTGAATTTAAATTCAAATTGGAGTTTAATTTAATTTCCAAGCCCTATTTGGAATATTTGAAAAATCTTGGTGCATGTAGTGGGACCCACTTCACTTTATATGTGATCATGCATATTTATAAGACTTTTCAAAATTACCAGAGGGGTTTTTGGAAGCAACTTTTGTCTGGCCATTTAATTAAATTTCTCAGGGCTTTTCTTTTCCCCATTTTTGAATTTCTTTCAGAAATTTTCACATGATGCAAAGTGGCTCTCAAACCCTAGCACTTACCCTAGTTGGGGTTCTGACACAAAACCTTTGGTTATCCGTGCTTGGATGAACTCAAGGAGAGAATCCTTGATGATGATTATGTTACTCTTGATGATGATTTTTGCAGGGAACTCAAAGAGTGTGCCGACTCTGACCCTGGTGCTGTTAAAGAGTTGCTAAAAAGGCACGCCATGAAAAAAAAAGTTACTCCTGATCCTCAATTTGCCACATCTCCTATATGTATCACTGATCCTGATTATGATTTCTCTGTTGATCTTTCACTTAAATCTATAGTCGAGGCTGACCCCTTTTATGGTAGAGAAAATGATGATGCTATAGCACATGTGACCAAACTCGCTGAGTTAAGCAATCTATTCACTACTGATGAGAAGATACGAAACTTCTATGTGACCAAGCTGTTTCCTTTTTCTTTGAAGGAGGACGCTAAATCATGGTATGATGCACTACCCTATGGTTCCATTAAGAGTCCTCAGGACTTAGTCCAATTCTTTGTTGATAAATATTTCCTAGCTCATCTGCAACAAGCTGCTTTGCAAAGAATCTATAACTTTAAACAATTGCAGGATGAGCAACTCCCAAAAGCTTGGGCGAGGTTTTGTGATTTACTTAAAGTTATGCCGGTACATGGAATCCCCAAGAATGAACTGCTTGATATATTATATGCTGGTTTAACCGATGAGTCCAGAACCTATCTGGATAGTTGTGCTAGTTGTGTTTTCAGGGAAAGAACACCGGACGATGCAGAAGAATTAATGTGCAAAATTTCCAAGAACTATGAAGACTGGTCCGTTCCTGAACCACTTCTACCACCGAAAAAGAGGGGCATACTTGTTCTGAACCCCGAAGACATGCAAGAAGCAAAGAAGTATATAAAGGAGAAAGGTATTAGAGCCGAAGACGTGAAGAATTTACCGCCTATTGAGAAGTTGTGTGAGACTACTGCTCACCCTCCCTTAGTAGAGGTACACTCTCTATTAGACTTTACTGAAAGTGACATCCCTAAAGGTAAGCCTCCTAACCAATGTTTAGATGAGCTTGATAATTTTATTGTTAACAAAGATCATTTCAATAGGAAGCTACAAAGTTAGTTGCATGATAATTCTCTTGCTATCAAAAGTTTATGTGATGTTGTAGAAAGAACAGTTAATGATGTTAAATGTCTTGTTAAGCATTTTCATATGGTTCAAACTCAGCTTGAACAAATTTCTAATGTGCAAAAAGATTTTCTTGCTAATAATGCCAAATAGGACATACAAGCTTATGGAATTAAAACGAGGGGTGGAACACACACCCAAGACCCACTCTATCCCGAGGGGCATCCAAAGATGATCGAGCAAGATTCTCAAGTCCAAGAAGAAGACGAGATTGTTAGCTCTCCCAAGAAGAAAAAGAAGAAGAAACACAAGGAGGCTGACAATCTCAATGATCCTACTACAAGTGAAAAGCAAGCTGTTGATCCTAACAGCATATCTACCTCCGATGCTGAAACAGAAGATGATGCCGAGCCTGAAGAAAAAGACGCTGAGAAGGGTGATCCACCTGAGGTAAGAGAAGAAGAAGCACCTGATAAACGCAAGAGGTATTCTAAAGAAGACTTCATCGCAATGAGACATGGGAAGGAAAGAGAACCATGGATACAGAAGCCCATGCCCTTTCCAGGTAAGTCCCTCAAATCCAAAGAAGAAGAGCATTATAATAAATTTTGTGAATGGATGTGTCAGAACCCTCTGTTAGGTAATGTGCTAGGGTCTTTTGCACTTTGCATTCATGAAAGAAATCAAAGGAAATTCAAATTCAAAAGCAAATGGGAGAAGGAACCCCCCCCAGATGAATTAATTCAAAAGGCCAGATAAAAATCTTCTCCAAAAATTCATGTTAGATTTTTGAAAAGTCTTATAAATGAGTGTGATCACATATAAAGTGATGTGGGACCCACCCCATGCTCATAGATTTTTCAAATATTCAAACAGTGCCTTGGAATTAATCAAATACCCCTATTTGATTTAAGATTCAAATTATTTGAATTTTAAAAATGTTGAAACTTTATGAGTGGCTAGTCTATATTATTATGAGGCCACATAAATTTTTTCAGAATTTTAAAAAATGTTTAGCTATTTTATTTAGCTAAACAGAACAAATGTCAGAAGAGAAAACAGAAAAGAAAAATAGAAAAGGAAGCAGAAACCTTACCAGACGCCCAGGCGAAGCCGGCCCACCCCAGCCCAGCCGGCCCACAGGGGCAGCGACGTCTTCTTCCCCGTCCCGCGCCTCCAAGCTGCTCGGTGGAATGCCACCGAGCTAGCCGGGACGACACGTCGTCGTCGAAGAGCTTCCAGGCCTCCCCGTGGCCTCTTCTCGCACCTAGAGACGCCCTGGAGCATGCCACGTCCATTCCCCCCCTCCAGAGCTTCCTCCTCCTCCTCCCGTGCTCGAATCCGTCGCCGCCCGAAGCCTCACCGGAGCGCACCGCCGTGGACGACGTGGCCACCGTGCCCTAGAGCTCAAGCCAGCAAGTCCACCGTGCTCCTCGTCCTTGACTTCGTCTTCAAGCAGAAGCTGGAGCCCTAATTCCTCCCCGAGCCAACGCCATTGTCTTCAACCTCTCGCTGGACCCGCGAGCTCGCCGCCGTCGATTCGCCGCCGTTGAAGCCTCCCCAAGCTTGCCGTTGCTTCCGTTTGAACCGCGGTGAGCTACTGAGTGTTTCCCCTAAGCTTCCAGCACCCCGCGACCCTTCTATCCGTTTTCGCCATGGATGCCGAAGCACGTCGCTGCCATGGACGACGATGAGGTCGCCCCTGTGCCCCATCATCGCGTCCAGCGCGCGCGTTTGACTCCCAGTGACTCTAGGTTTCGAACGCACGCGAGCTCAGCCCAAACCGTGCACTACAACGTCAACTACGACCTCGCCGCCGTTCTGTTGCCGCCGGAGTCGTCGCCGTCGTCGCTCCCGACCTCCCTATGACCCCCTGATGCTTCCTCTCGACGCGGACGAAGCTGCTCCATCCATTGGTGTCCTCCCCGTGGCCTCCCGTGGCCTCTAGCAGATTCCGGCGAGTGCGCCGCCGTGGCCAGGCCACCGGCGTCTAGCCGCCGGTGGATTAGCCCTTAATCACTCGCCTAATGACCCCCTGGGTCACTGACTAGTGGGCCCAGTGGCTTAATTAAGCTACTGGATTAATTTAACCCACGGGTTAATTAAATCCAGTCACTGACACCCTGGACCCACATGTCAGCTGACGCAATAAATCATTTTATTGAATTTTCAGAGATTATTTGAATTAAAAGAATTCCAGAAAATACCCCAAACTTTGGAAATTCATAGAAAATTCATATTAACTCCAATTTGGACAAATAATATATGAAAAATGATCAGGAGAAAATTATCTTTCCAAATATGCAACTTTCAACTATGTTTCAGTTGAATTTAAATTGGGACCAGTAGCATATGTCATTTGGTTTATTTGAATTTAATTCAAATTCAAATCCAACGATCTTGCAACTTGGACCATGGTTTTATGTTATAATTCAACCACACATCAGAGGCATATCTTATACATTTGAAGATGTTTCAAAATGATCAAACAATGTCACATGCAACTTGGTTAATTTGAATTCAAATGTGGAGTTTGAATTTGCAATTCAATTTGCAATATACTCCATTTAAATGGAATTACTTTACACATCAAAGCATGTACATCAAGATTCAAACTTCCATCATGTGATTGTGCATTGTATTTACTTTGCTACTTTGCTTGTTGTTTGTCGAGTAGAGATGGAACCGGAGCAGGAGGCTGCCCCCTTCGTTGAAGACCCAGAACCCGAACCTCGTCAGCAAGGCAAGCAAACCCCCATTGATCATGTCGATAAAATCCCACTTCCCTCTCATGTCTCGCTTATGCATTGTTTAGGATGATCACCATGCTTCGTTTCTACCGCATAGATGAACCCATTCCTTTGCATGACCTATCATTTTGTCATAGTAGTAAGCAAACCACAATCCTAGCAAATGTAGGAGTTGTTTGATATCATGTGGCCCCTGCAATGTTACTGCTTATTGCATGCTTAGTATGATACCATGTTGTTACTGTGATGTGAGTCGGGATGGGAATGATCATGTGGATGATGGTAGAAAAGTGTTGGTGAATCGACCCTAATACAAGGTGAACGATGAGAGGCTGTGTAGGAGTACATGGTGGGTTGTCTCGTTGAACACCGCCCTAGTACGAGTTCTTGTGTGGTGATCCAAGATGAAGAGTACAACCACACATTGGGCTCACTGACCCCTTTCAACATATTAACTCATCCCCTTCGATGTCCAGATGTCGCAATAGTTCGGAGTTCTGGTAGGCTTGTGGCCTGGATGCTAAGTGAGAGAACGGCTCATCCGAGACCGGCTTATGCACCACGCACACATCACTTGGGTCCACTTCGGTAAACCGTCCGGGTTCACGATTGTGGTAACCAACCCAAGTAGGCGGCTTTCTCGGACTAGATCGGCTATGAGGTAACAGTTGTGGTGAGCATCCTCGCCGACACTTCTTGAACGGTGTCGAGTACAAAGGCGGTAAATGATGATCATGTGTGTGTAGCGGTACACCCTTGCAAGGTTAACAAAACTATTCGAATAGCCGTGTCCGCGGTTATGGACTGCTTGGAAAGCTTAGCTTGATTATTAGATAACTTGAACCGGATACTTCTAAAACACACCAAGATAAGTGTGAGTGCTATGGCGTGCTTTCTCGAGGGGAAGTCGAGGAAGGCACCATAGTGGTGTAATTGGTTGGAGAAAGTAGTGGACTCGTGTACGCTTCTTACCTCAAAGTCTGGTACTCGTAGTTCAGGACTAGGCAAGTCAAAGCTGGCACTTCTGCAAGTGAACCCCACCTCCCTTTACCTTGATACATGTGCATGAGTAGTATAGCTCCTATGTAAGTCTTGCTGAGTACGACTTTGTACTCATGTTTGCTTAATCTATGTTTTAGATGATGCCACTGACCCCGAAGGTGGCTTCTTCATCGAGCTGGACGACTGAAGACCAACTAGTCTAGTCCCAGTCAGACGACTGGTTCCCTCGTGGAGGGCTTGTGTTTAAATAAGGCTTCTTAAGCCATTTGTTAAACTTGTCTGTACCCAGACATAATTTTCTTCCGTTTGTGTTGTAATGTTGGATCACATGTTTGTGATCTCTGTTTGCACTCTATAAGAGTTATCAATAAAATTGTATACTTTGTAGAGAATTGCAATGGTACCTGCTGTTCATACAAGGCATGTGTGCTGCGTGTATGTTTATAACATGCATGTCTTTGTATGGGTTTTCGAGACCTTAGTTGTGTTCTGGCTGGCGGTCTTTCATACACAAAGTGGCCCTTAGATGTGCGCAGCTTGGGGCATCGCGATGCGATTGTTCGAGACTCCGTCTCGTGCACACTTTGTGTTATGATCGAGCCCGCCCTAGACCCCGACTAAGTGATCGGGCTGGAGTAAGTCTATGTGAGAGTTTTGAGATAGTCGATAGTATGGTTGAGGCGACTTGCCTTTGAATATGGCAGTTCACCACCCATATCATTTGACTTGTGTGCGGACGATGAGGACCCATCTCAGTTGATCATCCGGCCTGGATGGGATGTCCCTCACGTACGATGCTTTCCGAGAACGTTCTGTGCTTGGCCTTGTCTGCTTAGACAAGTGGGTACGGTTCTCGGCTCTCCATATGACTATGTCTTAGCTGTACTTGCATACGCTAACCCCGGGTCCCGACAGGATGAAGCCTCTTGTGGCACCCCGGATCAGAGCGACCGGTTTACCTTACATTGCCAGCCCAGAGATCAAGTCTTTTGGCAATGTTCAACATATTGGTATAGAAACGACCGCTTCATTTATGATACATGCGGATACAACAGTTCGAGGATACAAACTACTTCAAGGCATGGCGGCACAGGGTTTGCGCCAACTCTATGTACATTATTTATGTCACGTCTCAGGCCTCTCTTTGACGAAGAACACTACGGCAGCGGAACGACGGGGTGATGGAGCTCCATTCCACCGGGACACTGCTGGGACACGGCCTAGTTCGCGAAATACGGCATAATCAACTCTTCCGGTGCAGCTTCTCCTGCATCTGGCATGACACTCTAGGTCAGTACATTGAATGTACTTGCAAGCACACAATAATCAAGACATAAAGAGCACATATGAACAGGGCATGATTATAAACATGGTAAGTATGAGTGCATACCAAGTTAAACTTTAGTGCATAGTCCACAACTTACGATCACCACGTGACCACGAGTCTTACCATCGAGTCCTCCCGACTTGATACCGGGTCACCTCATGACCACTTACCAAACGGTTCAACCATTTCAACATTTTAAGATTACTATTGCCAAATTCTTGTTGACCTCATGTGACCTAGTACGAACTGTGTCCCATGACCGAGGACGCGGCTATTCGAATAGATTTTGACTCTATAGAGTTTGTGCACTTTCACCACACATGGAGTTCCTCCTCCGCTCAAAACCCCCGGAACCTGTCCCACAGGATCCTTGGAACCAGCCCCGTGAGTAGTGAGCTAGACATCCCCAACGAGACCGGTATACCGCGTGTCCCCCTTACCGCATCACCGACATACTTACACAAGTCATGTCCTGGGTAGCCCGGTGTCATCCCGACACTGACCATCGCATGGCTCCAACCATCGCGTGGCCCAAACTTGTCCCAAATGGGGACGGGTACCCATAACAATACTAGCTGTCAAGGCTACCGCCGTTTACCCGGCCAAGGCAACTGCCGCGCGTACCCCTCCCACTTTGGTGAATACGCGTAAGGAATGCCCACCGGTAGACCGCATCAAGGCCTACCCGCACAGGAAAATGTGGCTGCACGAAAAAGAGCTCGGTTCGGTGGCACTTGGTCAACGTTCAGATTAGGTGTATGAGCATAACAACATTTTTGTCTTAACATGAGCATGCAATACGGTAACATGGCATGAATCAAAGGTAAGATAACTAACATGGCATGACATGATCTATATGAACATAATATGCACACCTTCTTCATAACTTATCTACCATGACCAAGATGTGAATCTTATAGTGACATGGAAATGATCAGAGAACATGGCATGAATCAATATTTCACTTGGCATGGCAGTAACAATTTAATTAGCAAATTAAATCAAGCATAAAAACCAAGCTAAGGCTTCAAATGAACAGAATCCAACTCAAGCTCCTCATGACCAGAATATTGTGGCTTGCCTTGGTCAAGTGGAGTGTCCTGGAACTCCTGGTCTCTTGCAAGCTCCTGGTCAACTTCTGCAATAAAATAAAAGTGGCAAAGCAATTTAGGTCCAATGCATCATTTCTCTGTCCAGTGGACCTACACGGGGAGTCAAGCCCTCAAACTTTGCCAACTTAAAGAGGAGATCAAGACAAAAATTTAGCAAAAAGAATCAACTCATTTGGCCTTGTGGTTTAGGAGTTATTCATGGTCAAAGTTTGGTCAAAATCCATTTTTAAATAATTAAAAATGAATTTAATTGATTTTCCAGGGGGTGGCCACGTCGAAGGCGTATTCTAGGGAATACGCCTCCACTCGTACCGTGGGCTGGCCTGTGAGGCTGCCAGTGGGCCAGCCCTGGCAGGTTTAGAGGGGGAGGGGCAGAACAGAGCAGGGCGGGCTCCGGCAACGGCGTTCACCGGCGGCGAGGCCTCCCTGGCGACGGAGGAGTGCACGGCTAGAAGGGGCTGGGTGATGTCAGAACCCTCTGTTAGGTAATGTGCTAGGATCAAAGTAACCTTGCATCATGTCAAATTTTCAAAGGAAATTCAACTTCAAAATCAAAATGGGAGAAGGAACCCCCCCACAGATGAATTAATTCAAAAGGCCAGATAAAAATCTTCTCCAAAGATTCATGTTAGAATTTTGAAAAGTCTTATAAATGAGTGTGATCACATATCAAGTGATGTGGGACCCATCCCATGCTCATAGATTTTCAAATATTCAAACAGTGCCTTGGAATTAAAGAAATACCCCTATTTGATTTAAGATTCAAATTATTTGAATTTTAAAAATGTTGAAAGTTTATGAGTGGCTAGTCTATATTATTATGAGGCCACATAAAAGTTTTCAGCATTTAATAAAATGTTTAGCTATTTTATTTAGCTAAACAGAACAAATGTCAGAAGAGAAAACAGAAAAGAAAAATAGAAAAGGAAGCAGAAACCTTACCAGACGCCCAGGCGAAGCCGGCCCACCCCAGCCCAGCCGGCCCACAGGGGAAGCGGCGTCTTCTTCCCCGTCCCGCGCCTCCAAGCTGCTCGGTGGAATGCCACCGAGCTAGCCGGAGACGCCACGTCGCCGCCGAGAGCTTCCAGGCCTCCCCGTGGCCTCTTCTCGCGTCAGGAGACTCCCCGCGGCCGCCCTAGTCCATTCCCCCCCTCCAGAGCTTCCTCCTCCTCCTCCCGTGCTCGAATCCGTCGCCGCCCGAAGCCTCACCGGTGCGCACCGCGGTGGACGACGTGGCCACCGTGCCCTAGGGCTCAAGCCATAAAGTCCACCGTGCTCCTCGTCCTCGACTTCGTCTTCAAGCAGGAGCTGGAGCCCTAATTCCTCCCCGAGCCGACGCCATCGTCTTCAACCTCTCGCTGGACCCGCGAGCTCGCCGCCGTTGATTCGCCGCCGTTGAAGCCTCCCCAAGCTTGCCGTTGCTTCCGTTCGAACCGCGGTGAGCTACTGAGTGTTTCCCCTAAGCTTCCAGCACCCCGCGACCGCTCTATCCGTTTTCGCCATGGATGCCGAAGCACGTCGCCGCCATGGACGACGATGAGGTCGCCCCTGTGCCCCATCATCGCGTCCAGCGCGCGCGTTTGACTCCCAGTGACTCTAGCTTTCGAACGCATGCGAACTCAGCCCAAACCGTGCACTACAACTTCAACTACGACCTCTCCGCCGTTCTGTTGCCGCCGGAGTCGTCGCCGTCGTCGCTCCCGACCACCCCGTGACCCCTTGTTGCCTCCAGAAGACGCGGACGAAGCTGCTGCATCCATTGGTGTCCTCCCCGTGGCCTCCCGTGGCCCCTAGCCCATTCCCGTGCAGCGCCGCCGTGGCTCCAGTCGCCGGCGTTTAGCCGCCGGTGAGTTAGCCAGACCCCCCCGTTAATTACTCGGCTAATGACCCCCTGGGTCACTGACCAGTGGGCCTAGTGGCTTAATTAAGCCACTGGATTAATTTAACCCACGGGTTAAGTTAACCCAGTCACTGACAAGGTGACCCCACATGTCAGCCCCCCCCCCCTGACGTCAGCACTTGCGCAATAAATCAGTTAAATGAATTTCCAGAGATTATTTGAATTAAAGAAATTCCAAAAAATACCTCAAACTTCGGAAATTCATAGAAAATTCATGTTAACTCCAAATTGGACAAATAATATATGAAAAATGATCAGGAGAAAATTATCTTTCCAAATATGTAACTTTCAACTCTATTTGAGTTGAATTTAAAATGTGATCAGTAGCATTTGCTATTTGATTTAAATGGAATTAAATCAAATTCAAATCAAATATTTTTGCAACTTGAACCATGGCAACATGCTACATTTCAATCACACATCAGAGGCATATCATACACATTTGGAGTTGTTTCAAAATGATCAAACTATATCACATACAACTTGGTTAATGTTGAATTCAAATGTGGAGTTTGAATTTGCATTTCAAATGCAATATACTCCACTTAAATGGAATTGCCTCACACATCAAAACTTATACTTCAAGTTTCAACATTCATTCATGTTCTTGAGCATTGCATTCATATTGATTGCTACTTCGTGCTTTGTTTGTCGAGTAGAGGTGGAACCGGAGCAAGAGGTTGAAACCTCCGTTGAAGACCCAGAACCCGAACCTCGTCAGCAAGGCAAGCAAACCCCCATTGATCATGTCGATAAAATCCCACTTCCCTCTGATGTCTCGCTTATGCATTGTTTAGGATGATCACCATGTTACGATTCTACCGCATAGATGAACCCATTCCTTTGCATGACCTATCATTTTGTCACAGTAGTAAGCAAACCACAATCCTAGAAAATGTAGGAGTTGGTTGATATCATGTGGCCCCTGCAATGTTACTGCTTATTGCATGCTTAGTATGTTACCATGTTGTTACTGTGATGTGAGTCGGGATGGGAATGATCATGTTGATGTTGGTAGAAAAGTGTTGGTGAATCGACCCTAATACAAGGTGAACGATGAGAGGCTGTGTAGGAGTACACAGTGGGTTGTCTCGTTGAACACCGCCCTAGTACGAGTTCTTGTGTGGTGATCCAAGATGAAGAGTACAACCACACATTGGGCTCACTGACCCCTCTCAACTTACTAACTCATCCCTTTCGATGTCCAGATGTCGCAATAGTTCAGAGTTCTCGTAGGTCTGTGGCCTGGTTGCTAAGTGAGAGAACGGCTCCTCCGAGACCGGCTTATGCACCACGCACACATCACTTGGGTCCACTTCGGTAAACCGGCCGGGTTCACGATTGTGGTAACCAACCCAAGTAGGCGGCTTTCTCGGACTAGATCGGCTATGAGGTAACAGTTGTGGTGAGCATCCTCGCTGGCACCCCTTGAATGGTGTCGAGATCAAAGGCGGTAAATGATGATCATGTGTGTGTAGCGGTACACCCTTGCAAGGTTAACAAAACTATTCGAATAGTCGCGTCTGCGGTTATGGACTGCTTGGAAAGCTTAGCTTGATTATTAGATAACTTGAACCGGATACTTCTAAAACACACCAAGATAAGTGTGAGTGCTATGGCGTGCTTTCTCGAGGGGAAGTCGAGGAAGGCACCATAGTGGTGTAATTGGTTGGAGAAAGTAGTGGACTCGTGTACGCTTCTTACCTCAAAGTCTGGTACTCGTAGTTCAGGACTAGGCAAGTCAAAGCTGGCACTTCTGCAAGTGAACCCCACCTCCCTTTACCTTGATACATGTGCATGAGTAGTATAGCTCCTATGTAAGTCTTGCTGAGTACGACTTTGTACTCACGTTTGCTTAATCTATGTTTTAGATGATGCCACTGACCCCGAATGTGGCTTCTTCATCGAGCTGGACGACTGAAGACCATCTAGTCTAGTCCCAGTCAGACGACTGGTTCCCTCGTGGAGGGCTTTCTGTTTAAATAAGGCTTCTTAAGCCATTTGTTAAACTTGACTGTACTCAGACATAATTTGCTTCCGCTTTAATGTAATGTTGGATCACATGTATGTGATCTCTGTGTGCACTCTATAAGAGTTATAAATAAAATGTACACTATGTAGAGAATTGGAATGGTACCTGCTGTTCATACAAGGCATGTGTGCTGCGTGTATGTTTATAACATGCATGTCTTTGTATGGGTTTTCGAGACCTTAGTTGTGTTCTGGCTGGCGGTCTTTCATACACCAAGTGGCCCTTAGATGTGCGCAGCTTGGGGCATCGCGATGCGATTGCTCGAGACTCCGTCTCGTGCACACTTTGTGGTATGATCGAGCCCGCCCTAGACCCCAACTAAGTGATCGGGCTGGAGTAAGTCTATGTAAGAGTTTTGAGATAGTCAGTAGTATGGTTGAGGCGACTTGTCTTTGAATATGGGAGTTCACCACCCATATCATTTGACTTGTGTGCGGACGATGAGGACCCATCTCAGTTGATCATCCGGCCTGGATGGGATGCCCCTCACGTACGATGCTTTCCGAGAATGTTCAGTGCTTGGCCTTGTCTGCTTAGACAAGTGGGTGCGGTTCTCGGCTCTCCATATGACTATGTCTTAATTGTACTTGCATACGCTAACCCCGGGTCCCGACAGGTGAGGAGGCTCTGCCCGTACCCGTAGCTTGGCGAATGGTGGTTGGACGGCGAGGGGGTCTTCTTCTCCAGTGGACGGCGGCGGAGGGAGGTCGTAGGGGTCAAGCTACACTGCAAGATGGACCACGGCGAGCGGCGGGTTAGCTATGCCAGAGAGAAAGAAGGCTAAGGAAAGAGGGGGTTGTGCCCTGGGAGCACCAGAGGAAGGGGGCGAAGGTGGAGCTCCTTCCGGCGAGCTCCGGCGAGGATCTCGTGCCAGGACCTCCCCGGCGGGCTTCTTTTTTGCTTGCGCGCAATTCGAGTGAGGTGGGGGTGGTAGCTGTGGTCTGAGACGAGCCGGGGGCTCTAATTTCTAGAGCTCACCGGGGTTCATGTGCGGGCGTCGTCGGACCGAGCAGCAATGGCGCCAGGCGAACTGCCGAGGGGATAAGATGCTTCGGCGAGGTTTGCGGAGGCGGTGGCGTCGCTGCAGTGGGGGCAGGCTTGTCCTGAAGCTCTGCGTTGTTGGGGCGACGGGACTGGTCGTCGGCGGCAGCTCTGCGGCTCTGGATTGCCGGGACAGATGGCTATCAACGGCGTGAGGGGCAAAGAGGTGTTGCGCAGGCTTGCAGGGGTGGAGCACGATGCGCGGAAGCAGCCACGGCTAGGACGGCAAGCGTGCTGGTACAGTGGCGGCCCGTGGGTCTGCGGCGGACGAACAATGCGGCGACGGCGAGCTTCCGGCGGCCTGCGTGGCACTGGGCTGGGTGAGGTGTCGAGCCGAGGCTCTGCAGAGCTCGTGGACAAGGAGACGCGTCTTAGGGCGCTCGGTGTGCGAGGTGCCCCTGGCGGCCAGGCCACGGGCACTGCCACTGGCATGGCCAGAGCGCGCGTATGGCCGACAGTGCGCATGCTCACCCCGTGCACTCGTGCACTGGGGGCTGCCACTGCTGTGCAAACGTGTCTGGCAGGGGCTGCCACACCTTGTGCTGTTAGGATGTGCCCCAAAAATCCTACCTCCTTTAGCCAAAACTCGCATTTGCTGAACTTGGCGTAAAGGCGGTGAGCTCGCAGTTGTCCCAGTATAACACGGAGATGTTGCTCATGCTCTTCTTCATTTTTGGAGTATATGAGTATGTCATCAATGAACACCACCACAAATTTGTCCAAGAAATCCATGAAGACTTTGTTCATCATCCCCATGAAGTAAGCTGGGGCATTCGTCAACCCAAACGACATGACCGTGAATTCATATAGGCCATATCGGGTGGTGAATGCCGTCTTGGGAATATCTTCCTTCCGGATCTTCAACTGATAATAGCCGGTGCGGAGATCTATCTTAGAGAACACTTGGGCTCCCTTCAGTTGATCAAACAAATCATCAATGCGGGCAGCGGGTACTTGTTCTTGATGGTGACTTCATTTAGCGGGCGGTAGTCAACACACATCCGCAGAGTACCATCCTTCTTCTTGACGAACAATACGGGCGATCCCCATGGTGAGGTGCTGGGGCGGATATACCCCTTTTGTAATAGTTCATCCAGCTGCTTCTTCAACTCGACCAGTTCGGTGGATGGCATTCGGTAGTACTTCTTGTATATTGGGGCTGTACTGGGGACAATCTCAATAGCAAACTCCAGTTCTCTGTCTGGTGGCATTCCTGGCAACTCTTCTGGAAATACATCTGGAAATTCCCCGACCACTGGTATTTTGCTCATCTCTGTTGTGGTGACCTGACACACGGTTACCTCCTTCTTGCGTGGCACTCCCACGGCAGTGAATCGGGTTGCTTTCCCTTCTGGGTTTACCAAACTCACTATTCTGGTCTTGAAGGCGAGATGAACGTCATGTTGGGTGAGCCAATCAACGCCGATTATTGTATCAATCCCTTTTAATTCCAGCAGCATCAGAGTGGCCGGGAACTTGACCCCATATATCTCTATTTCCAGATCCTTGCATACCGTGCTTGCCCTGAGCATTCCTCCAGGGGTTTTGACCACCACCGGTTCATCCAGAAAAGAAATGGAAAAAAAAATTGGGTGGCAAAGCCCCATGAAAGAAATGAATCGGTTGCCCCAGAATCAAATAGAATAGTCGCGGGTATGTTATTTATAGGAAACATACCAACGAATACGTCGGGGGACTCGCGGGCTTCTTCGGCCGAGATGTGGTTGACTCGGGCCTAGCGGTAGTTGTTCTGGCCTCCCATGTTGACTTGCGGTGCCAGTTTCCCCGTCTTGTTGGTGCACTGCTTGGCGTAGTGTCCTGGATTCCCGCAGTTGAAACAAGTACCGTTCCGCATACAATCTTCCCTCACTTGGTTGCTGACAAAGGGCTTCCCTTGGACTGCCGGCTTGCTAGTTGCGGCATTGCCATTGTTCCACGAGGGCTTAAAGTCCGTTGGGGCGGGTTGGGAAGCGGCTTGTACCACACGTGGCTTCTGAGCGGAGGGTTCATATGGGGCTTTCTTTGCTTCATACTTCCTCTTGCGGTCATCATATGCCGCCTTGAGCTCGATGACAGACTTGTACTCACGTTCTGCAATGAGTGTCTTGTTGACCAGAGTCTGGAAGTCTGGAAAGTCTAGCATGCTGAGCTGACAGCGAAGAGTGGGACTAAGTCCTCCAAGAAAGCGGTCCACCTTCCTTTCTTCAGTGCTCACGTCATGGATGGAGTACCTTGCCAGATGGTTGAACTTGTTCAGGTACTCGCTCACTGTCATGCTGCCTTGGGTGAGAGAAAGGAATTCCCTCTGCTTGGTCTTCAACACTCCGGAAGGAATGTGATAGGTGCGGAACTTCTCCTTGAACCTTTCCCATGTGATGTCTTCTCCTGCGGGCCACATAGCCTTGGTGTTGTCCCACCAAATGGCGGCGGAACCCTCAAGGTACTGGGTAGCAAAAGGGACCTTGTCTTCCTCATCACAGCGTGCTATCTCTAGTTTCTTTTCCATAGTCCTTAACCAATCATCTGCATCAAGGGGGTCTTTGGCTTCGTTAAAGTCTGGTGGACGGGCGCGCTGAAAATCTGACAACTTGGAGCGTGACCCTTGATTCCGATTATGTCCCACAATATTCTGCATTCCTCTCAGCAGTTCCATGAGATCCTGATTCCTCCTTTCTTCAAACATTCTCATGATCTGGTCTGGGGTTGGTGCTTGTGGCGGATGAGGTGGTAGATGCTCGGGTGACAATCCAGCTTGCCTGGCGGATCGACGACGAGGGGTGTCGTCATCACCAGATTGGCTGCCTTCACCACGCCGCATCCTATAAATGTTCCCAACATAGAGCACCACACTCATGAGAAACCGCAAGGGGAAAAATAGGTGAAGTGACGGCAACACAAGAAGGAACTCAAAAACTCAGAGAGGCGGTGGGCAGTGACTATCCGAATCCCTTGCAAAAAGGCAAAAGAATCCAGCGGCCACCAGAACGGTCTTGACAACTCGGATCTGGGGCATTTGCTGGGGTAGCTCACCCCTTGCTCAAGACGTCTGCAAAGCAGCTCAGAACTTGGAACAAGTGTGATAGGAAGAGTGCAGCGATCCTCCTAAGTCGGCCGGAAATCAGCTCAGAGCATAGGGTCTCTACTGCGAAAAGAAACTCGACAGCTTCCCGAGACGGCCGCAAAACAGCTCAGAACTCGGGAGCAGTGTGAGAAAAAGAAAGCGGAGGTCCTCTAAGTCGGCCAAAAATCAGCTCAGAGCATAGGGACTCCACTATAAGAGAAAGAAACTCAACAGCTGCCCGAGACGGCCGCAAAACAGCTCAGAACTCGGGGGCAGTGTGAGAAAAATAAAGGAGGCATCCACCCCGGACGGCCGACCAAGTATCAGCTCAGAACCAGGCGTGGTGCCGTCAGCTGAAAAAGCGAGCAAGGGTTCGTCCGAGTCACCTACATCAAAGCAAAGGGACGGAAAACCTTAACAACAGAACTCTAAATAAGAAGCGAAGCAACCTCACACTCATACATCACATCATGACTGCATACATGGCGACTAACATAGGTAGCATAACTAGAACTGCTCACACGGCAGTGGACAACATGCATTACATAACAGTAAACATAACATCCTGCTGCTCGACTTTACTCTAGTCGCGGCGGTCGTCAGAGTCATCGGAGCTGTCCTCGGAGCCGGAGCTAATCACGTGAATCGTGTTGCGAGAGGAAGAACCAATGAAACGACGCTTACGAGGAGGCTTCTCCTCAGAAGAAGGAGAAGGGTGCGGACTAAGCATCGGAGCAGCTGGGGTGGCAACCAACGTCGACCACTCCTCTGTGGTCTCGCGTCGAGTGACAACCGGAACATCAGGAGGCACTGAAGGAGTCTGCAGGATGAGAGTAGTGGGTGGAGCTGGCACCGAAACAGGTGGAGAAGGTGGGGGAGGTGGTGACTGGACATTACTAAGGGATGCGAGCGCCTCCCGGGAATGAGCCAACTCCTCCGCAAGACTGATGATCAACTTATACTGAGCGACCACGTAGAGAGAGAGATGGACGTCCGTATGGTCGCACGCTGAGTCTGGTGGAAACAGAACATGGCCCGTGGGGGTCATGGTGGGGTAGTGAGAAAGACCTGGGTGAGTCTGCATCCCGACTTACTGCTGACGCAAGTCGACGAGAGCAGCCATGGAAGCATAGAAGACAGCCTGCTCAGGTGTGGAAGCTGGCCCTCCCTTCGAGGAACGAGAAAGGCTGCCAACCATGGAGCTTGTGAACAGGAACACCTCAGCTCGATATTCGTGCACGAAGTCAGCCAGCTTCTCACGGTACACCTGGAACACCGGGTCTTCTCCCTGAGGGTACAGCCGAAGCCAAACTCGACGGAGCAGCGCCGGAAAGCTTGACTGTGACGGGTCGTACTCAAAGGGAAAAGGAACAGGTGCCATCTACACTCACAAGGTTAGCCATTAGTAATAAAATCAATGCATCTATATGCCATGCATGCAGCAATCAAGTTGCAGGGATCAAGCAAGCTTCTAAACTACCGTTTTCTAGCGCACGGCCTAACTAGCGTGTCCTACAGTCAGCGCGGCTCTGATACCAATCGTTGTGGCACCCCGGATCAGAGCGACCGGTTTACCTTACATTGCCAGCCCAGAGATCAAGTCTTTTGGCAATGTTCAACATATTGGTATAGAAACGACCGCTTCATTTATGATACATGCGGATACAACAGTTCGAGGATACAAACTACTTCGAGGCATGGCGGCACAGGTTGTGCGGCAAGGAAAGAGGGGGTTGTGCCCTGGGATCACCAGAGGAAGGGGGCGATGGTGGAGCTCCTTCCGTCAAGCTCCGGCGAGGATCTCGTGCCAGGGCCTCCCCGGCGGGCTTCTTCTTTGCTTGCGCGCAATTCGAATGAGGTGGGGGTGCTAGGTGTGGTCTGAGACGAGCCGGGGGCTCTAATTTCTAGAGCTCACCGGGGTTCACGTGCGGGCGTCGTCGGACCGAGAAGCAATGGCGCCAGGCGAACTGCCGAGGGGATAAGGGGCTTCGGCGAGGTTTGAGGAGGCGGTGGCGTCGCTGCAGCGGGGGCAGGCTTGTCCTGAAGCTCTACGTTGCTGGGGCGACGGGACTGGTCGTCGGCGGCAGCTCTGCGGCTCTGGATTGCCGGGACAGATGGCTAGCAGCGGCGCGAGGGGCAAAGAGGTGCTGCGCAGGCTTGCAGGGGTGGAGCACGATGCGCGGAAGCAGCCACGGCTAGGGCGACAAGCGTGCTGGTACAGTGGCGGCCCGTGGGTCTGCGGCGGACGAACAGTGCGGCGACGGCGAGATTCCGGCGGGCTGCGTGGCGCTGGGCTGGGTGAGGTGTCGAGCCGAGGCTCTGTCGAGCTCGTGGACAAGGAGACGCGGCTCAAGGCGCTCGGTGTGCGAGGTGCCCCTGGCGGCCAGGCCACGGGCACTGCCACTGGCATGGCCGGAGCGCGCGTATGGCCGACAGTGAGCATGCTCACCCCGTGCACTCGTGCACTGGGGGCTACCACTGCTGTGCAAACATGTCTGGCAGGTGCAGTGAACGTCCAGGAGTTGATCTGGGCGCCTGGGTGCAGTTGGTTTGGTCAGATGTGGATGTGAGGTTCAATTTACTGTTCTGCATCAAACTTTGGCAGGTTCTGTAGAGCAAATGGCTAGGAGTCTGGTGCTGAATTTTTGTGTGCAAGCTACACTTAGGAAGGACTAGCAGTGTTCAAAATTTCAGGACCAACAGATAAGTCTACAGGGTACTTGCTATACAAAGTGCTATACTGACCAAAATTGCAAAATAATTTCTATAGGAGAACTTTTGCACTGAACTTGCTCATCTCATTGCATGGGATCATGTGCCATGACTCCATTGTTTAGCACAAGAAGTTTCAATGCAAATGTATAGGCAGAAGTGAGGTTAGCTTCATCCAGGAGGGGGAAACAGGGCAATTTCCTTTAGAGAAAAGGAATTTTTGGCTTAATAAAATTTGGGCAAGGTCATGAATGATCATGACTTGATCACGGCTATGGGGAAGGAGGGTGTAGGGGTCACTTGGTCCAAAAATAAAATTTGGACCCTAGTGAGCAAGGCCAAATGAGTTTGCAACTCTGGCAAATAAAATCCAAATCCAGAAAATCAGAAAAATCAAATGCAAATAAAAAGGGCCAAAAATCAGGGTGTCACACCTCTTTTTCTTCAAATTCCTTTGACTGATGCTATTAAGTTACCTCCTTATTCCAAATATATGAAAGATATTTGAACTAATAAAAGAAAAGTTCCTAATGAGGCAATATCTACTATGCTTGCTAACTACTCTTCTAGTGGCAAGATTCCTAAGAAGCTCGGTGATCCAGGTATACCCACCATTCCTTGCACCATAAAGAATACTTACGTCAGAACTGCTTTATGTGATCTTGGGGCAGGAGTGAGTGTTATGCCTTTCTCTCTTTACAAAAGGCTTTGTTTAGAGAAACTAATCCCTACAGATATCTCCCTTCAGATGGCTGAAAAATCAACAGCCATCCCAATAGGTATTTGTGAGGATGAACCCGTTGAAGTTGCTAATTGTTTAATCCTTACAGATTTTGTTGTGCTTGACATGCCCGAGGATGGGAGCATGTCCATTATTCTTGGTAGACCTTTTCTTAACACCGCAGGTTCTATCATTGATTGCAATAAAGGGAAGGTCACTTTCAACGTTGATGATAAAGAACACACGGTGTATTTTCCAAAGAAGATCGACAAGAGGCATGGCCTTAACTCTATAGAGAATATCGAGACCGTGAAGATTGGAGAATGGGACTGTCCACTACATGTGCACCACAAATACAAAACCATTATGGTGGGGACAATGTCCATCAAAGTAAAGGTGCAATGATCACTTCATGAGAGGTGAGACTTCTTGTTCTGTATATCGCCGGTTTGTTGGTAAGACTTGATCGACCTTACTAGTGAGCTTGTTTTATATAGGTAAAAAGTTAAACTTGTTATGTTTTCATTTGATTTAGCTTTCATTCTCTTTGCTGTACTAAGTTTTCATGTTTTTGAAACTTCACAATACTAATCACCGCTTCAAGTTTTCAGAAAGTTTTGCAGCTTTTTGAACTCCGAGAAATTTTCAACAGTGAAGTTTTCAGAAAAATTTCAGAAAAATTTAAATAAAAAATTCCATGCCGGGAGTGACCCAGAGGCACCTGGGGCTGATTAGGGGGGGCCACGAGTGGCCCAGGCGGCCAGCTGGCGCGGCCTGCCCCCTGGCCGCGCCCACAGGGCGCCTGGGGCCCACAGGCCCCACCTCCAGGTGAGTCTTCTTCTTCCTCCTCCTTCTTCTCTCTCAAAAAACACGAGCTCTGCACTTTGTTCTTGCGTTCTTGCTATTCTTGGAGGCGATTTTCGATCTCTCTCTACAGCCCACCATTCGAGCTGAAATTTTAAGCAAATACTCCCTGGTATGTAACTCCTTCACCCCTCCAATTAGATTTTTGATTGGTGGCTTCATTTGTGAGTATTTAGTAGCTCTTGGTGCTGTTCATTTGAGCTTGCATGCATGTGTAGAATTTTTTTTCCAAGTTTTGATACAAGTTTGTGCCTTAGGTAAGTGAGTTGAGTAGTTTGCCTTAACTCACTTTGTTTAAATCTTTGTTTTTGTAATTTGTCAAAAATTTCAGAAATGAGATTGCTAGGAAGAGCAAAGGGATGGCTTGGGAAGAAGAGGCCCGAGCGTTCCGATCGAGTTACAAGAGCTGCAGCTTCACCCTCGACTGCTAGGGTGAGCTACAACGAAGATCATGTGCCCTTGGAGTTGTTGGAGGACACAAATCAAGCACGTGCAATGACTTTCCCGTGCGATGTATTCCTTGAAGCTGTAGGAATTAAGGAGGAGTTCTATAATCTTTGTGCTAATGCAGGACTGACGCGGCTCGCTACGTGCCGTGTTGCCCAGTATCAAAAACTCACCTCCTGTTTTATCAATAGTTTTAGATATAACCTTGATGCTGGTTCTGTTGAGTTTAAAATTTATAATGATCTTTTGACCATGTCTTTGGAAAGGTTTTGTGAAATAATAGGTGTGCCAAACGTGGGACAAACGGCGAAGATGAGCACTCAGCCCTCGGGGCTGAGAACTGTCTTCAACTCTCTCTGTAGCATGGACACAAGGGATATTCATCAGTCAAAGATCTCCAGCATCTTATTCCCACACCTCAGGTATTTTGCGTATTTTATTGCTAGAGGGGTGCTAGCTCGTGACAACACGAGCGACATATCTGCGTCGGATATTGCTATCCTGTAAACCGCCCTTTCAGGGAGGTTTGATTATAATGTGGGTGCCTTAATTGCTCAACACCTTGCTATGAATGGTAACACGGGAGATTTATTTGGTGGCGTTTACGCCACACTTATCCTAGAGTCTCTTAATGGCACCCCACACCCCGATGATAAGCCTTTTACTTATTTAAGTTTTGATCTTGCTGCTATGAAAAGGCATAAGTTTGTTACCATGACTTCCGAGTTTGGTAACCATGATTATATCTTGCGTTTCGGAGCCACCACGGAACGCAAGATCCGTCTACCTGCACCTTTTTTGTTTGATTTTTCTAGCAGGAACGGATGGTCCTTTGATGTTATCCAGTTCGATGAGTTCGTGGTCCAGCACCTGTTTCATGACCCCATGGAGGGGGTTGTGCCCGACGAGGAGGAGCATGGTGAGTCCCCACCTATCCAGGGGGAGACCGTCACCCAGTTTGGTGAAGGGTCTTCCTCTGCTTGGAGCACGGATCCTTCTTCATGGGAGGATCCGAGGACTTCGGTGTACGCACCGGAAGCCTCGTATGACCCTTGTACTCACCCATACTACCCTGGAGCAGGAGGCTCCTGGGGACATTAGCTGCTACCAACTTAGGCCAAAAGCCTAAGCTTGGGGGAGTACGTGCCCTTCTCACTTTTCCATTGTATTATCCATCTTATTCACTTTGATCTTTTCGAAGCTTTTGCCCGTTTTTCTTTCTTTCTTTGCGAAAACAACAAAAATATTTTCTCTTTTCGTTTGCTTTCTTTTAACCTTTGAAAAACCCAAAAAGATTTCCCTTCTCTCTTTAGTTTGCTTTGTTTTCAGAGATCAGCTTGAGTCCGTGATGGCATTTGATTATATTTCCTACGTTCGATCGTGCAAGTGACCAGGCAGTAATGACGAAGATCGACGGAAGGGAAGCAACAAGGAAAACCGGTATGAACTCTTCTTGTTTCTACTTTTGTACATATGCCTGTACTTATGATCTAGAGACCATCTTGTAGCGACATAGTGCTATGTTTACAATGCTTTCCCAGTGTTCATGCTTTCCTTGTGGCTAGTCTCAAATAGCTAGAGTACATAATGTGTTGTTGAAATGATTTACATGCATTGCATTGTTCATGGTTTGGCATACTGAAGTGGTATTTCCCTTCGGAGAATTTTTGGATTGACTTGGCACATGTTCACTCATGTTTATGACTAAAAAGTCTATTATGCCTTGATGATCTTTTTGTTTCAGAATAGTTATATCACTTTCATGCCCGATTCAATGTTGCTTTGTCGCTCTGCATGATTATGACAGTTATTGCTCTCTAGTTGGTCGCTTCCCAGTCTTTTGCTAGCCTTCGCTCGAACCAAGTGGAATTCTGCTTGTGCTTTCAAGCTCCTTTTCAAACCCAGTTGCTCCAATTGAGTCCACCATACCTACCTATATGTGGTATTTACCGGCCACTCCTAACTTATACTTTCTTGTGCCATCTCAAAAATTATTCAAAAGTTTCCCTTTTGTAACCGTACAAGCTCATGGTGCGGTGAGGAGAAATCAGTATCTTTCATGCCAAAAATATCTTGACGGAAGTTTTAACTAGTCAAAACAGAAAAAGAAAAAATATATATATATATGAGTTACACCTCCCCCATACTTGATGATGGAGTGAAATGGACCAAATGCTGCTTATGATAGGTGGAACGATACCCTCCTTCCATCCTTGAGGCAAAATAAAAGGTTCCGTAGACCATCGAAGGATTTATGGATAAGGGATTATGTGTAAGCAAAAGGCATTATATATGGTTGGCATGGGAGATATTGAGAGACCTTTACCGTTCACCGTTGACTGGAAAGTTGCACTTCTCAAAAATGTTATATCTCTGTTTTCAAAACCAAGAGCTCTGGCACGTATTTAGTCTTTGCTTCCTTTCACGGGTTTTCAACCTTGCCATCAAAATCCACGGTTCGAGAGTCTCCCCTTCTTTCTTCAAAGCACCAACTATGAGAGCATAATTTTCATTCTTAGTGTAACATGCATTGTCCCAAAGTATTACATTGTCTTCTGCATGCTTTTTGTTATTGCTAGTCTGAAATACTGAGTTCTAGTCACCTTTAAAACTCCGGAGGAGTTTCTGCATTTATGTTTTGCTTCACTCATGGAGGCTAGCGAAATTCTGCTCAAGTATGTTCAATCTATGTGCATTGTGATCCTGTCTTGATATTCAGCAGCTTATTATTTACTTTTAGATGTTTGTGACTGATTACTTGAAAGAAGAATTGCTTTGTGCATTGTCCTTATAGCATTGTTTCAATACTTGATGAACTCTTTTCGTAGTACATGCTTATCTACACCTAATGAAGCAAAAGATTTTGTCAAAGTTTTCTTTGTCGCGTCCAGTTCGTTGAACTGAATTGCTTGAGGACAAGCAATATGCTAAGCTTGGGGGAGTTGATAAGTCTCAAATGTATCTACTTTTCCAAACACTTTTGCTATTGTTTTGCCCTCATTCTTGCATGATTTGAACTAAACTAACCCGGACTAACGCTGTTTTCAGCAGAGCTGCCTGTATGGTTTATTTGTGCGCAGGAAAATGGATTTTTAGACGTCCCAGAAAATTACCTAAAAATCCACGCACCCGATGGAGCCAGGAGCCAGAAGTGGGACCAGAGGGGAGCTCTGGGGGCCCCAGGCGCCCCCCTGGCGCGGCCAGGAGTGGGACCGCGCCCACAGGCCGCCTGGGCTGCTCCCCCCTCCTCTGGTGCCCTACCGATGCTCCTATTTATCCCCGTGACGAGGAAACCCCAGAAAAGGAGTCGTTTTCCCAGTTTCCGTCGCGGAGCCGCCGCCACCCTGGTTCTTCTTCGGGAGGGCTAATCTGGAGGCTGATTTGGCCTCCGGAGAGGGGAGATCGTCTCCATCGTCATCACCATCGCCACTCCATCCATCCTCCATGACTTCTCTTCACATGTGTGAGTAATTCCCTGCTGTAGGCAAAGGGGATGGTAGGGATTGAATGAGTTTAATCATGTAATAGTTCGTCAGATTGTTGGGGGCATGTTGCCTATCATCTAGATTGGTGTTTATCTTCTTTGCTACAACTTGTTGTTCTTAATGCTTGTCACTTTGGGCCCGAGTGCCATGTTTTCAGATCTGAACTTTATGTATTTTCATGAATATATTTGTGTTCTAGATCCTATCTATGAGTTGTATGCACCTATTATGGTCCAGAACCGGCGATCCCAAAGGTGACAGCTTGGGACACAAAGGGGATGGTCCATAATTTTTGGATTCCATGTATCCATTGAGTTTATTGCTTTGTTCCGTTGCTCTTTGACAGGAGCACCTTAATCTCCATAAGTTCCTTTTGGCCCCGTTCGTAGCGGGATGGTAGGACAAAAGATGTTGTGCAAGTTCTTATTGCAAGCACGCACAACTACCTACGGGATACATGCCTATTGTTTGATATTCGCCTAGATGATCATTGCTTTTCTGTGTGCCTTGCCCCGTGTTAGAATCTATTATATGATTACTCTCATCCATGCAGCGCCCAACCATCCATCTCCAGAGCCTACAGTGTTTTCAATCATGCTGGTTACTAGTTATCACTTTTGCTATCTACTTTTACTGTTGCTATCATCGCTATCATATTACCATTACCACTTATCTATTGTTGCAAGCAAGTATATTTCAGGTGCGGTTGAATTGACAACTCAACTGTCAAAGCTTATAAATACTCTTTGGCTCCCCTTGTGTCGAATCAATAAATTGGGTTAACCTACCCGCGAAGACTACCTCGATCCCTTACGTTTGTGGGGCATCATCTACGCACATCCTTTCTGTTCCATCTTTCTTTGTTACGAACAGAACGGGGCAACCCCATGGCGATGAGCTAGGGCGGATGAAGCCTTTTTCCAACAAAGCTTCAAGTTGGGTTTTAAGCTCAGCTAACTCACGTGGGGCCATTTTGTATGGGCGTCTGGAAATTGGTGCGGTTCCTGGCATAAGATCTACTATGAACTCTACACATCTGTCGGGTGGCATGCCCGGCAGCTCTTCGGGAAAGACATCCGGGAAGTCACGAAGCACCGAAATATCTTCAAGTTCGGGAAGGGGAAGTATATTCAAAGAATGCACCTGGGTTCTTGTTTTGGGTGAGGTATAGTTGACTATCTTGCCTGAAGGGTGGGTTAGTTTCATGGATTTGCCTTTGCAATCCAGGTAGGCATTCTGCCTGGATAGCCAATCCATTCCAAGGATTACATCGATGTCTGAAGAGTTGAGGGCTATGAGTGAAGTAAGGAATACTAAACCCTCAATTGCAATTTGATTACCATGGCTTACTCTGTTAGTTTGCCATCTTGACCCTGGAGTTTGAATAATCATGGGGGTGGACAATTCAACAAAGGATAACTCATGACGAAGTGCATAACTTTCCGACATGAATGAATGAGATGCTCCTGGGTCGAAAAGAACGGAAGTAGGAACATAATTGACTGGGAGCGTACCAAGAATGACGTCAGAAGTGTCATCAGTCTCTTCAGCTGATATCTGGTTCACACGTCCACGATTGGCGGGAGGAGAGGGTTTGGTGGTGTAGACCTTCTGGGGTGGCTTGCCACAACCATTGTTGTTGCCTCCGGCACGGGGTGGAGTATTCTGATTCTGGAGCTGGTTCTGGGGACACTCGCGGGAGTAGTGGCCTGCCTGACCACACTTGTAGCAGGCTCCGAAGACAGTGCGTGGAGCTGGGTTGTTTGGTGGAGCTGGGTGGAACGAAGCTGGTGGATGAGGCGCCACATAGGATGGCCTCGGTGGGTTGTTCTGACGAAACATACTGTTGGGGATCCAGATCTTGCGCTTCTGAGACCCTGAACTAGATGAACCATCATCTCTAGGGTGTTTGCGAAAGTCATTGGGGGTGTTCATGTCCTCCGCCTTGATGGCCTTGTTGACAAGGACCTGGAAGGTGGCAAAGTCATGCAGGTTGAGCTCACGACGGAGTCCAGAATTGAGTCCACGACGGAACCTCTCTTGCTTCTTGGCGTCGGAGGAGACCTATTCAGTAGCATAACGAGCCAGTCGGTTGAACTCACGACTAAACTCGTCAACAGTCCTTCTGCCTTGGGTGAGGTTGCAGAACTCCTCACGCTTGCGGTCCATAAGACCCTTTGGAATGTGGTGCTCACGGAAGGAAGTGCAGAACTCCTCCCAAGTTGTGGGCGGTCCAACGGGACGCATGTTTAGGGAATTCTCCCACCAAGAGCTAGCTGCACCCTCGAGGTGATAGGTGGCATAGCTGACCTTGTCGCCATCTGCAACATGGCCTTCCTGGAGCTTCCTCTCGATGCTGCGAAGCCAGTCATCGGCGTCAAGGGGCTCGGTGGAGTAGAGGAAACCGGGGGATGAAGCCGGATGAAGTCGTTCAATGACACCAACTCGTTGCGCTGCTGAGTGGTGTTGCGGGCAATGACCTCCAGCAAATGGTGAGAGTCTCGGCGGTTCCTCTCAACCTCCATCAGAACCTGAGCCATCGTGGGTGGGGGTGGAAGGTTGCCTTCCTCCTGTTCATTCCCACGACCATGGGCACGACCAAGCTGACCACGGGTTCCTTGAGACATCCTGAAGGTGAAAACCAAAGTCAAACAGAGTTGATTGGAAGAGTCTAAACAAGGTATGGAGGTACTGGAAGAATTACAGAGCAGAGGAAGTAATCATCATGACAACATGGTGATAAAATCATACAAGCCATATATTCACAAGCTGCCATACAAACCATACATCGGTTTAGTACAAGCTCCAAGCTAATACAAACGTGATGAAGATGATACATCCTTTAGAGGCACTCTGACTTCCTATACATTATTTATCTAAGCCTCTGGAACTTAGAACACCTTGCGTACAATATACTAAAGATACTACTACATCCTCACTAAGTAAGACCACAGGCGGTCTCACTCATCTCCATCTCCATAGTAGTCCTCGTAAAAGTTACCCGCGTAACCCGGTAGCTGAAGGTGACCATCGGAAAACACGGAGGCCTGTGGACCCTGATATCCATTTGGGTAAGGATGGGGCCTAGGTCCAGCGTAGGGTGGAAGCAGAGGACCACGGGGTGGAAAAATTCCTCCAATCTCGGGCCAAGCAACTTGAGAAGGCATCTGTGTCCTGACTGGGTAGATAGCATCATACTCCACTGATCCAACACTCACAAAAGGAGCCAGGAGTGTAAGTGCTCGATACAGATGAACACAGGTGACGTGAAGCTCAAAACGAAGGGAACGTGCATCACGATCTCTATCACAAGCGTGCCGAGCAGTGATCTGAAGCAAAGGATCCTCCAAAGAGTGATTTGTGTATAGTCCGGTGTAATACCCCTCTTCTCTTGGAAGTGCAGCAGGGATATAGCGGAAGAATGTGTCTCCAAGCAAAGGGTGCTCCTCTCTCAGTAGGGTAATACATGAGTATGCAGCATCCTGCACAGCCATGTTTTCAGTCATGCCAATGCCATGTCCAAAATGGATAGACTGAGTGACTCCAGTGTGGTGCGGGTAGATCCTGACAATGCAGTGGAACTGGGTCTGGTTGAAGTCAAGGAACTGCTCCTCAACTGTGTACTCAGGGTACCATCGGTATCCAATGAAGGACATCATCTCGATCAGCATGGCGGGATGTCCACGCACTCCGAGGCACCTAGTCAAACGAACAATCTGCCGAGGGGGAAGATCTGCCATCTGAAACAGAAAGAAGGAGTTTGCAAATGCATCAGATTATGAAGAAACCTGGAATGACTCGGACAGCATAACGGTTGTAATTGTAAGAAATGTCTTTTCTTACAATGTAGAAACAACACTTACATACGATGTAAGAAATCAGGAAGCACAACAACTCTAGTAAACCGTACACAACCTTCCTACGGCTATAAGGAAGCAAACAACGAGATTTTCTAGTAAGACATAGATGAGCCTAGTCCTATCTTCCCGTAGAACAAGATGAGGGTGACTCAGAACTCAGAACGATGAGGGTAAGGAGAAAAAAGAAGCCTTACGTTGTTCCCTTATATACCCAGAGTAACTATATAACTATAGCAAGCTAGACTCGACTTCGGCCAAGGCTGATAATCCTACAGTCAGTCCTGCTCTGATACCAACTCTGTCGGGACCCGGGGTTAGCGTATGCAAGTCCTTCTACGACATAGTCATACGGAGAGCTGAGAACCGTACCCACTTGTCTATGCAGACAAGGCCAAACACAGAACGTTCTTGGAAAGCATCGTACGTGAGGGGCATCCCATCCAGGCCGGATGATCAACTAAGATGGGTCCTCATCGTCCGCACACAAGTCTAAATGATATGGGTGATGAACTCCCATATTCACAGACAAGTCGCCTCAACCATACTATGGACTATCTCATAACTCTTACATAGACTTACTCCAGCCCGATCATTTAGTCGGGGTCTAGGGCGGGCTCAATCATACATCAAAGTGTGCACGAGACAGAGTCTCGAACAATCGCATCGCGATGCCCCAAGCTGCGCACATCTAAGGGCCACTTGGTGTATAAAATACCGCCAGCCAGATCACAACTAATGTCTCGAAAACCCATACAAAGACATGCATGTTATAAACATACACGCAGCATACATGGCTTGTATGAACAGCATGTATCATTGCAATTCTCTACAAAGTATACATTTTATTGATAACTCTCACAGAGTGCACACAGAGATCACAAGCATGTGATCCAACATTACAACAAACAAGCGGAAGCAAAGTAGGTCTGAGTACAGACAAGTTTAACAAATGGCTTAAGAAGCCTTATTTAAACACAAGCCCTCCACGAGGGAACCAGTCGTCTGACTGGGACTACACTAGCTTGGTCTTCAGTCATCGAGCTCGATGAAGAATCCACCTTCGGGGTCAGTGGGTTCATCTAAAACATAGAATAAGAAAACGTGAGTACAAAGTCGTACTCAGCAAGACTTACGTAGGAACTATACTACTCATGCACATGTATCAAGGTAAAGGGAGGTGGGGTTCAAAATGCAGAAGTGCCAGCTTTGACTTGGCTAGTCCTGAACTACGAGTACCAGACTTGAGGTAAGAAGCGTACACGAGTCACTACATTCTCCAACCAATTACACCACTATGGTTCCTTCCTCGACTTCCCCACGAGAAAGCACGCCATAGCACTCACACTTATCTTGGCAAGTTTTATAAGTATCCGGTTCAAGTTGTCTAATAATCAGGCACAGTTTTCCATGTAGTCCCTTACCGCGGATGCGGCTATTCGAATAGTTTATTAACCCTGCAGGGGTGTACTACTACACACATGAAACCATCAGTTACCGCCGGGATCTCGTCACCCTTCAAGCGGGTGTCGGCGAGGATAATCTCCACAACCTTTACCTCACAGCCAACTCAAGTTCAATGAAGACGCCTATCTGGGAGGGTTTCCACATTTGTAACCCGTCCGGTCTACCGAAGTGGTCCCAGAAGATGTGTGCATGGTGCATAAGCCGGTCTCGGTTGAGCCGTTCTCTCACCTTGCATCCAGGCCACAAACCTACCAGAACTCTGAACTACTACGACTCATTGAACTGAGAAGGGGTGAGTTAGTAAGTTGAGCGGGGATCCGTTTTCCCAACATGTGGTAGTACTCTTCAGCTTGGATCACCACACAAGAACTCGGGCTTAAGGCGGTGTTCAACGAGACAACCCACTGTGTACTCCTACACAGCCTCTCATCGTTCACCTTGTATTAGGGTAGATTCACCAACACATTTCCACCATCATCAACATGATCACTACCATCCCGACTCACATAACAGTGACAACATTGTACCACTCTAAGCATGCAATAAGCAGTAACAGTTGCAGGGGTCACATAATATCAAACAACTCCTACATTTGCTAGGATTTTGGTTTGCCTACTACTATGACAAAATGATAGGTCATGCAAAAGAATGGGTTCATCTATGCGGTAGAAACGCATCATGGTAATCATCCTAAACAATGCATAAGCGAGACATGAGAGGGAAGTGGGATTTTATCGACATGATCAATGGGGGTTTGCTTGCCTTGCTGACGAGGTTCGGTATCGGGGTCTTCAACGAAGGGGGCAGCCTCCTGTTCCAGTTCCACCTCTACTCGACAAGCAAGGGAGCACAATAAGTACAATGCACAATCACATGGTTGAAGGTTGAAACTTGATGTATATGCTTCTGATGTGTGAGGCAATTCCATTTAAATGGAGTATATTGCAAATGAAATTGCAAATTCAAACTCCAATTTGAATTCATTTTAGCCAAGTTACAAATGCTATTGTTTGATCAATGTAATTCATTTTGAAATGTGTATGACATGCCTCTGATGTTCAAATGAAATGTGGCATGTTGTTAAGATTCAAATTGCAAAAGCATTTGAATTTAATTTGATTAAATTCCAATTAAACCAAATAGCAAATGCTACTGGTCCCATTTTAAATTCAACTCAAACATAGTTGAAAGTTGGATATTTGGATAGATTATTTTCTCCTGATCATTTTTCATATATTATATGTTAAATTTGGAGTTAATATGAATTTTCTATGAATTTTCAAAGTTTCTGCCTTTTTCTGGATTTTCTGGAATTAAATAATTCATTTAACAATTTATTGTGTCGGGCTTGCGCAAGGGTGACGTCAGGGGGGGCTGACGTGTGGGGCCACTTGGTCAGTGGCTGGTTTAGTAAACCCGGTTAGTTTAAACTAACCAGGGGTTAATTATTAGCCTGGGCCCACATGTAAGTGGCCCAGGGGGTGATTAGTGGGTTGGTTAAGCGCTAACTAAACACGCTACGCCGGCGGTTAGCCACCGCCGACTTCCAGTGCGGCGGCGCTCGCACGGGACGGCGTTCCCGTGGTCCAAATGAGGCGCCAAGATAACCAAAAGCTAGCCCGTGCCCTCGCGCACTCGTTTGAGCACCGCAGGGCCACGGGGAGGCGCTGGAACCACGTCGACGTCGAGCCCTAGCGGCGGTGGAGGCACTGGCTCGAGGTGGAACTTGTTGTGGGGTGCCATTTGAAGCTACGGTGGTAGCAATCGAAGCAGCGGAGTACGTGGAGCATGGTAGACATGGCCACGGGGTGCTGGGGTTCATGGTTGCACGGTGAAGAACTCCCCGGCGGCGAGAAGCTTCGGCGTTCATGGCGGCCATGGCTAGAGGACGAAATCGAGGGGGCAAAGATAGGGGTTTTGATCCCGCGCTCACCAGGAACTCAGCAGAGCAGGCGGCGAGGACGGAGGTGGCTTGCCGGAGACGCAATTGACGATGGTGCACGGCGGTCGTAGACGAAGACGACGACTCGATTCGGCGGCTCCAGGGTGTTTGAGCTCGATTCCTTCTGCACGGAGACGTAGTCGATGGTGACGGAGGCGATGGACACCTTGGCGCGGCTCGTGGACGACGTTGGCCACGCGGGCTTCAATCCATGGCGACGGCGGCGCTCGGGTCGTCGTCGAGTTTGTCGCGGGAGTGAGAGGGAGAGGCTCTGGAGGGGGGAATGGAAGCACGACGTCTCCAAGCGTGGCGTGGCGTGGCTAGAAGGCGCGGGAGGGGAAGGTGGCGACCGCAGGGACGACGACGTGCTCGGCTGGCCCGATGGCATTCCACCGAGCAGCTTGCAGGCGCGGGGTGGGGAAGAAGACCCCTGTGCCCTTTTGGGCCGGGTGGGCTGGCTGGGCTGCCTTCGCCTAGGCGACAGGTAAGCCTTTTTCTATTTTTCTTTTTGTTTAATCTTTCCTTTCTGTTTTTCTTTTCTGTAATTTGTTTTGCTGTGCTAAATAAATAGCTAGGCATTTTATTAAATGCTGAAACTTTTTATGTGGCTTCACAAAATACTAGGCTAGCCACTTGTAAAGTTTCAACACTTTTAAAATTCAAATTATTTGAACTTTAAATCAAATAGGGTTTTTTGATTAATTCCAAGGTCCTGTTTGAATATTTGAAAAATCCATGAGCATGGGGTGGGTCCCACATCACTTGATATGTGATCACACTCATTTATAAGACTTTTCAAAAATCAAACATGAATTTTTGGAGAAGATTTGTTTCTGGCCTTTTGAATTAATTCATCTGGGGGGTGTTCCTTCTCCCATTTGAGTTTTAATTTGATTTCAAATGATTTCTTTTGAAATTTTTGACATGATGCAAGGTGACTTTGATCCTAGCACATTACCTAACAGAGGGTTCTGACATATTGCCGTTCCCATAGTTGTTGGATGGGAACGGTCTAGGATTGTTGCTACCAAAATTACTCCTATCAGCATTATTGTTGAAGTTGTTTGTAGAGATAAAGTTCACATCTACTTGTTCTTGAGCAACCAAGGAATTTAAAGGAACATCCTGAGGATCAATAGGAGCTTGCTTGGTAAGTAGAGACATGATTAAGTCAATCTTTTCATTAAGAGAGGAGATCCCCTCGACATAATTTACCTTCTTACCAGTTGGAGATCGTTCGGTGTGCCATTGAGAGTAGTTCAGCATCATCTCATCAAATAGCTTTGTGGCAGCACCAAGTGTGGTTGACATAAAAGTTCCTCCCGCGGCCGAGTCTAGCAGATTCCGCGAGGTAAAGTTTAAGCCTGCATAAAAAGTCTGGATAACAATCCAAGTATTCAAACCATGTGTAGGGCAGTTCTTAACACGAGATTTCACTCGTTCCCAAGCTTGGGCAACGTGTTCATTATCCAATTGCCTAAAATTCATAATGTTACTTCTTAACTGGATAATTCTAGCAGGGGGATAGTACTTCCCAATAAAAGCATCCTTACACTTGTCCAAAAATCGATACTGTTCTTAGGTAAGGATTGCAGCCACTCCTTGGCTCTTCCTCTCAAGGAGAAAGGAAAAAAGCTTCAGCTTGACGATGTCTCCATCTACTTCCTTGTACTTTTGCATGTCACAAAGCTCAACTAAATTATTTAAGTGCAAGGCAGCATCCTCTCCATCACCTGAGAATTGATCTTTCATAACAATATTAAGCAAAGAGGGTTTAATTTCATAAGAAGGTGCTGAAGTGGCAGGTGGAGCAATAGGAGTGCAGATAAAGTCACTATTGTTGTGACTAGTGAAGTCAAACAACTTAGTGTTTTCATTGGAAACCATAGTAGTAGCGGGTATTTTTGGTATTTTTGATAAGGGACACGAAAGCAAAAACTGAAAGGTAAACTAGCAAGACTAAAAAACAAAGATAAAAGATAGTGTGTGTCGGGGATCGGCCCCGGCAAATCCCATGGTCAAGGACCCTGGGCTAGTTGGAGAAGACACAGGTTGGACGATAAGCTCTTCGGCAAACAGGAGGATACCCTTCCTGCTCGATATATTGATTGTGGAGAAGTTACAGGGGATGCCAAAGAAGATGCGCTCTAGGCTAGGGTTACAGGCGATTTCAGATCCCCCCTATGCGTTGCCCCTCCTGGCCTTTATATAGTAGACCAGGTCTCGGGGAATCAATCTACAATTACAGGTAATCTAACCCTAGCTTGTGCGGCAAGTCCCTGCACCTTCCTTGTCAGTCGAGGACTCCCAATCTCGGTGCCATCTAGCGGGCCAAGGCGAATCCGGCGGTAGCTCCATGGGCCTTCAATGACACCGGGTAGGCCCATTAGTAGGAGTCGTGGGGTCACCCCCTCGTCAGTAGCCCCCGAGTGCTTGGGGGACTCGAAGAGTCGCGCAGGGACTCGAGTTCGTCTTCATGCGTCCGTGGCTTGTATGCGCGGTGCACCCGCGGTCGCTGGCAGCATGGTGGCCATGAAAAAACCTGTTTCGAGGGATGCTAAGAAGAAAGGGCCCAAGGAGTCGACGGATCGAGCCTTAGTGAATTGCGCTAGTGGAAAATACCGCGATCGCCCAATCAAACCCATGTCCCTCGACATGAGCTTGGAATACTGGAGCATAGAAAAAGTCCGGCCGCTTCAGGTCTTACGGTGTTCATTTGCCGCCAGTTGGTTGCGTAGCCTAAGGCGCGTCCGCCCGGCTTTATACTTCATGCGCAGCGCATGGAAAGGTTGGGAGTGAAATCGCTCTTCGGCAAGTCCCAGCCCGGCCGAACTTCGCAGCGGGGTCTTACCTACACGCTAGTCTTGCGTGGCATCTGGGCACAGTGTGTCGTGGTTCCAGGAATAGGCGTGTTTTTGAGGCGCGGAGCCTTATAGCATTTCACCCACTTGGAACAAATCATCAAGTGAGCTGTTCACTCATCTCACTCGCGGAGCTTGTTTCGAGTGCCCAGGCGAGGAATCCTTCTGCGAGTAATTACTCGAAAGCTGTTTGAGTTTCTTTCAGAGGCGAGGGAGCACCCGAGACTCTCAAGGGTGTGAGTGGTCACTCGAGCACCTTGCGGGTCCATAGGTGAGGGAGCACCTATAACTCTAGTGCGTGCGAGTGATCACTCGAGCACCTTGTTGATCTTTAGATGAGTGAGCACCTGGGGACTCTTGAGATGGGCTCCTCCCGATGGGAGTGAGAAGTTTTTTATTTGATGGAAAAAGATCTGTTAAAATTTCTGGGTTTCAGTAGCATTCCTGATAAGCTTTACTTGTGATGAGACGTTGGTTGGTCTTCTGCTTTTTTTCTGTCAGGATAACCACGTCGCTGTGTGGTTATTGTCATCGATGCTTGGCAGTGAACCGTCTTTTCATCTTGACCGGTCATAATGATGAGCTCCGTGGCGTGCGAGCAGCGCCGGTTAAGTTCCCGAGGCGCGCGTTTCCAACGCGCGTGATTTGATGGTACTATGAACAGCGCACCCCGTGGGCGAGCATCTTTGGCCTCGGATTTTGAAGCGTCGGCGTAGCTTTAATTTCTGGATTAAGTGCGGGCACCGCTTGGCCTTGCCGCGTCGGGCTTCCTTGCACTATAAATTGGCTTCGTCCTGGTTTGCTTTCCTCCATCTGTCTCCTCTTCTACTTCCCTTTTACTAACTTTTCATGGCTCCAAAGCGAGGCTCCGGCCGTGGTCGCGTCCGTCGTAGTAGAGGTGGACGTACTCCTCGTTCTGGACGCGGTGGTCGACATGGCACTCCGCTACCACCTTCTTCTTCTTCTGCTGAGGGCTTTTGGCGGCATGACTTCTTATTGCGCGTTCGTGGCCTTAGTGCCACTCGCGTTCTTCTTCCTTCTTCTTTTTCTGCCATTGTGGCCGATCTTGGTTTGGATGGCTTGCTTCTGCATCTTCAGGGGAGCGATCGAGCTTCTTCCTATGTCGATTTGGAGTTTGACCGTTCCCGCTTGGTCTTTCTTGGCTCTGGTTGGAGTTTGTTTTCTCGCCGTTTGGGTCTGCGCGATGGCGATGTTCTTTGCTGTCGATTTGATGGTGAGAGAACTGTTTCCGTCCGTGCTTTTGATCCGAGCGGTAACAGCATGGACCCGCGAGCTCAGGAGTCAAGCAGCGACGTTTCCACAAGGTCGGGGGGTGCTACGCCTTCTTCTTCTTCGACTCCGCCTTCCAGGAGCTCCTCTGGTGGTGATGACTTGGTGGTCAGCTCTGGCGAGGACGTCGACGTCAAGCCTTCGACCAAGCAAGCGCGCCGAGAGGCTTCATAGGGCTAACGACGGCTTTTTTTCGACGGCTCTGTGGCTGCAGCTGGAGAAGAAGCTGGTGGTGCTGCTGCTGCAGAGGGGTTGAAGAAGAAACTCGTGGAGCTGGAGAAGAAGCTGGTGGAGCATCGAGAAATAACTCGAGCTTCACCTTTTGTGATGTCATTGACATCCTCCACGAGTCCCTTTTCCTCCCGTTATCTGTGTTGATGTCCTTTTAATGTAGTCATATACTTCATGGGCACACATGTAGAAGTCATAATTCCTTGGGTAATTCCCTCTTGTAGTAGGAGCTGCCTTCTATCCAAATGTAACTGAGTCTTTGTGTCCAAGTTGTGTTTCAGGCTGTTTGAGTTAAGTGTTTTGCCTCCAGTCTTTCCAACAGTATGCACTCGACTGTGCCGGGTCGTCGACTCCTTCTGCTGTGTCTTTTCTGCTTGAAATGTGTTCGTCTCCTCCTGGTGTACTGCCTTTGGACGTAAATTCTATCGGGTGCGCGTCAGCGCTCCCGATGGGAGTAGCCCCCGAGGCTTCATTCGAGTTGTAGAGTCGAGCGTAGGCTGAGAGGAACTTGGCATATTTCCTTTGGCGCCATCCCTGGAGCAGCTGCAGTTGATCTCCTCCGGGGTGAAGTTGGAGATAGTGCTGACTACACCCTTTGCGAGCCTTGTGTCCTTTCGTATTGGAGAAAGCGCAGGTGCAGCTGGCTGTGGCTTGCTTGTTCAAACTCTATTGGGTGCGCGTCAGCTCTCCCGATGGGAGTAGCCCCCGAGGCTGCGTTCGAGTCGGAGAGTCGGACGTAGGCTGATATGAACTTTGCGTGATGATCTTCTAGAGTAATCCTCTTATTTTGCCGTGGCGAAGATGTAGACGTTGTCATTTGTGGAAGCTTCGGGTACTCCTGTTTGTTTCTATGGTGATTCCAATTTTTGAGTGTTGAATCGCGTGGGCGATGGCGTGCTAGGGGTGATTTTAAGCCCCCGAGTGCTTTTTAATGTGAAATCGCGTAGGCGATAGCAGGGCTCGGGGGGATTTTTCTTAAGTCCCCCGAGTGCTTTTTAACGTAAGATCGCGTAGGCGATAGCAGGGCTCGGGGGGGATTTTTCTTAAGCCCCCGAGTGCTGTAAGATCGCGTAGGTGATAGCAGGGCTCGGGGGGATTCTTCTTAAGCCCCCGAGTGCTGTAAGATCGCGTAGGCGATAGCAGGGCTCGGGGGGATTCTTCTTAAGCCCTCGAGTGCTTTTTGATGTAAGATCGCGTGGGCGATAGCAGGGCTCGGGGGGAATTTTCTTAAGCCCCCGAGTGCTTTTTGATGTAAGATCGCGTAGGCGATAGCAGGGCTCGGGGGGAATTTTCTTAAGCCCCCGAGTGCTTTTTGATGTAAGATCGCGTAGGCGATAGCAGGGCTCGGGTGGAATTTTCTTAAGCCCCCGGGTGCTTTTTGATGTAAGATCGCGTAGGCGATAGCAGGGCTCGGGGGGATTTTTCTTAAGCCCCCGAGTGCTTTTTGATGTAAGATCGCGTAGGCGATAGCAGGTGACGAGGGGGTGACCCCACGACTCCTACTAATGGGCCTACCCGGTGTCATTGAAGGCCCACGGAGCTACCGCCGGATTCGCCTTGGCCCGCTAGATGGCACCGACATTGGGAGTCCTCGACTGACAAGGAAGGTGCAGGGACTTGCCGCACAAGCTAGGGTTAGATTACCTGTAATTGTAGATTGATTCCCCGAGACCTGGTCTACTATATAAAGGCCAGGAGGGGCAACGCATAGGGGGGATCTGAAATCGCCTGTAACCCTAGCCTAGAGCGCATCTTCTTTGGCATCCCCTGTAACTTCTCCACAATCAATATATCGAGCAGGAAGTGTGTCCCCCTATTTGCCGACGAGTTTATCGCCCAACCTGTGTCTTCTCCAACTACCCAGGGTCCCTGACCATGGGATTTGCCGGGGTCGATCCCCGACAATTGGCGCCGTCTGTGGGAACTACACAGGTTGGGAACGCGATCTCGGCGGTCTCATCATCATCAACGCTCGCCAGCTCTGAGGTTCAGGCGAGATCCAGTCTGTTCGAGTCCCTCGGGTTCACGGCCCACCTCCCGGTCCTGAAGCCAGTCTTCACGGATCTGCAATCCGGCGTCGATCTGATCTTCGGAGGGTAACGGATCTACATCAACCACTGGGGAAGCCTCCGCCTAACCAACGACGTTCAAGCACCTACAGCAGCAGACGAGGCGGACGTCACCTGCACGGCCGGCACACCGACCAATAGCAGTCGAGCACCCGGCACCGAGCATCATAGCACTCGCCGTCCCTCGGGCAAACCCCTAGCATGGAGAAGCACCGACGCGCGAGCCAGCAGAGAGGCGACCGGAACACCCTCGCAAGTGTTCATGGCGGAAGTCGACGCACCACCACCAGGAATCAACGGGCAAGTTGAAAACTCGAGTGCTCCGCGGGACATACAGAATACCAGCGGAGCAGTAGGACCCGCTAACGCAGCCCAGATGGTCGTGCAACTGGGCGATCCAGGAAGCATACCAAAGAAAGTCCCAGCGGGACAGGCACCTGGCAACCAAGCAAGTAACCCGCAGCCAAAGCAGTCGTTCGGCCAGAACACCCAGCCACCAGGAAGCAGACAACAGGCCACTGCCGCCAGGAAAGCCGCACCACCAAAGGAAAAAATCATCTTACCCAAGGAAACCTTAGCGATGGTACAGGAAGCAGTCAAACTCGGCAGGATGCTGCCAAGAAACGCCACAAGAGACGAACTAAGAGCGTACACCAAGTTAGCGGGAGAACAGACGCAACGATGGCGCCAGGCCATGGAGGCGCAGGAAAAAGAAGGACTCGAGAGGAAAAGCAGTCACCGGCAACCTGCCGGAAGCAGTCGCCGCTCCCCCACTCGCGACAGATCAAAAATCAACAACCTACGAAAATCGGAAAGGGAGAGAGTGATCTGCAAACTCGACGATGATTTCAAACTAGAAGAGGACGACGACGACGAGGAGCCCCTCACACCAGCGGAGGCACTCATAAGCGCCCAGGACTACCTATCTCGTGCCCGGACAAGCTCTAAAGGGAAATCAGACCGCTACACCTCGATCGCCCTACAAATAATGAAGGACACCATCGACAACTCAGCATCCAAAAAACCCAGCACCAGGCGGCAGGCCCGCGAGCGGACACCAGACAGGGAACCTAGTGACCCTGACGACGACGAAGACGACGACAATGACGACGACGACGACAGGCGCGGGAACCCAAACAGGAGCAGAAGGCGCGACGATGACGACGACAGCCGCACACACCGCAGCACCCGGCGAGACGCACGTGACGACATCACCCAGAGCAGAGTCTACCGCGGCAGGCGGCGACGCGCGGCGCGCGAAGAATACTCCGACGAGGAGGCTTCCGAAGAAGAAGTCGAGCCATGCGGAGCACTATGCTTCACCCGAACCGTACGCGAGACACGCATGCCAAACGGATTCAAGCTCAACTCGACAACGCTAAAGTACAACGGACTTGAAGAACCAGAGGCCTGGCTTGAAGACTACTTAACGGCGGCCAAATTCCAGCGCGGAACCAACATCACAGCGATGCAGTACATACAGTTGATGCTCGAGGGATCCGCGCGGCACTAGCTCAAAAACCTACCGCGCGGGTCCATCAGCTCCTGAAGACAGTTCCGCACCGCCTTCATCGAGAATTTCAAGTCAACCTACAAACGGCCAGCATCACTCGAGGAGCTGCGAGCGTGCAAACAAGGAACAAGGGAGACCCTGAGGGCGTACATCCAGCGGTGGACGATCCTCAAAAACTCTGCAGAAGATATATCAGACGAGAGCGCAATCGACGCTTTCAGAAGAGGCCTACAGCGCGTCGAGTTCAAGGAGCAGTTGGGGCAAATGAAAGTCCGCACACTCGCAAAACTGCTGGAGCTAGCCAACAGCTGGGCAGACGGCGAAGATTCCGTCCGTAACAAAACAGAAACCTTCGCAGCACGATCAGAGCACGAATACGACTACAACGGAGACAGAGGAGGCGACAGAAGGACGAAACGGCCAAGGCGACACTTCTACGACGACCGAGGACCCGACATGGTTGCTGCCGGCTTCCCAAACGACCGAAACGGGAGGCGACGCGACGACAACAGACAGCCGAACAGAGAGAACCAGGAAGAAGAGCCTCAATCGCAGAAACGCGAATGGTGGCCAAAGCAACCGCGGGACAGCACACGAGCGCCTAGAACGGCAAAAGAGCAAATCGACAGCCCATGCACCATACATGGATTCAGAAACGAGCGAGGAGAAATAAGATCATCCCACACCCTCAGGAACTGAAGAAGCTTCAACGAGCTAGCAGAAGAGAAGAACCACCCCGCGGCCCCTGCAGGACAACCACTCGCAAGCATAGCAATCGGGCCAGTTGCCCACAACGCGCCACCAGCCCCTCCGTTGCCGACGAGGCAGGTGGCCTCCATTCAAGAAAGACAAAGGACACCGGATGAAGACCAGTACCCAGAAGCTCACCGAAGAATCTATATGATACAAGAAGGAAGGCCCTCCAACCGCCAGCAGAAGCAAGTAACCAGACAAGTCTTCCTGGCGACATCCGCACACCCAGCGATCCCAGAATACCTGCGCGGGTCAGAAACAGAGATAACCTTTTCCCGAGACGACCACCCACCAGTTGTCCCCCGACCAGGACACGCAACACTAGTACTGTAGGCGCGGATCGGGAACTACGACATGTCCCGCGTGTTCATGGACGGCGGCAGTGGAATCAACATCATATTCACCCGAACGCTCGACGAGATGTTGATCCAAAGCAACGCCCTGAAGCCCTCAGGAACGACTTTCCATGGGATCGTACCAGGCAAAGCAGTCTATCCCATGGGAAGGATAAGCCTGGAAGTGGTCTTCGGGTGCGCGACCAACTTTCGCAAAGAGATATTGGACTTCGAGGTGGTTGACTGGAAGTCGCAATACCACGCAATCCTCGGGCGACTAGCCTTCGCCCGCTTCATGGCTGTCCCTCATTACACCTACCTCAAGCTGAAAATGCCAGGGCCACATGGTGTCATTACAATCAACGGAAGCTTTGTCAGATCCGACAGATGCGACAAAGAATTCCACAAGCTAGCAGAAGCTTTCTTAGCCGATCAAAACGGTGGCACCACGGGAGCCACAGAAGAAAACCTCCCGTAAACGATGAACCAGCAGACGAACACAAGCGCCAGGCAACAAAGCTACCGGCCCTTAAGGCCACCTACAGCAGATAAAAGGTATCCGTCTTCAACGGAACCTCCCTCCTCTTATTTATTTTCCCAGACTTACTGTATGAGACAATAGGGAAAAGCGTGATTTAAGTATCTCCCACAAAAACAAACTCCGGCACTCGGGGGCTCGCCGAAGCAGCCACCCCTCGAGTCGTCTCCCGCAATCGCGGCACAAAAATAAACTCCGGCACTCGGGGGCTCGCCGAAGCAGCCACCCCTCGAGTCGTCTCCCGCAATCGCGGCATAAAAACAAACTCCGGCACTCGGGGGCTCGCCGAAGCAGCCACCCCTCGAGTCGTCTCCCGCAATCGCGGCACAAAAATAAACTCTGGCACTCGGGGGCTCGCCGAAGCAGCCACCCCTCGAGTCGTCTTCCGCAATCGCGGCATAAAAACAAACTCCGGCACTCGGGGGCTCGCCAAAGCAGCCACCCCTCGAGCCATCCCCCGCAATCGCGGCACAAAAATAAACTCTGACATTCGGGGGCTCGCCGAAGCAGCCACCCCTCGAGTCGTCTCCCGCAATCGCGGCATAAAAACAAACTCCGGCACTCGGGGGCTCGCCGAAGCAGCCACCCCTCGAGTCGTCTCCCGCAATCGCGGCACAAAAATAAACTCCGGCACTCGGGGGCTCGCCGAAGCAGCCACCCCTCGAGTCGTCTCCCACAATCGTGGCATAAAAACAAACTCCAGCACTCGGGGGCTCGCCGAAGCAGCCACCCCTCGAGTCGTCTCCCGCAATCGCGGCACAAAAATAAACTTCGACACTCGGGGGCTCGCCAAAGCAGCCACCCCTCAAGCCATCCCCCGCAATCGCGGCACAAAATAAACTCTGACACTCAGGGTCTCGCCGAAGCAGACACCCCTCGAGTCGTCCGCCGCCATCGCGGTACAAAAAGTAACTTCAGTACTTGGAGGCAACAGCCCCTCCCCAAACCATCGTCCACAGAGCACATTCAAACAAGGGAGGAAGACAAAAACAAGACAACTAATCCGATGGCTCCTTCTTGGCCATAATATGAGCGCCTAAACTGCGGTCGCTGTCTTCAACGACACGCGCTACAACACGACCTGCAAGTTCGTCAACGGCTGCATAATGATCGTCCATCGACTGAGCCCTACCACCCGGAGGACCCCGTACAACCTCTCCGAGATCCACACCAGGCCAGTGACTATGGACTAAACCTAAAGCAACCCGAGCTCCCGCTTGAATCAGGTGGTCCATCACGCAATGCAGTTCGGCAGGTTGGGTAAAGAAGCGGCAAAGCGTCTCAAGCTTGGAAGGGACAACTGCCAACGGATAAAACTGGGCATGAATGCCACCCAGCACCCGCTGGCAGTACCTCAACGCCAGCGGAACCTTCTCGACTCGAAGACGCAGCAAAGCAAAAGAACGAGCACGGGCCCCATCCGCCCAAAAGGGGTTCCTCGCTCGCACAACAGGATCTTCCAAGCGCGACATCTCCGAGTGCACGGCCGCCTCTTCATCTCGGGATCTCCCCGCCAGAACTTCGCCAAAGAAACAGCAACTACAATCAAGACTAAAGCACGAGGAGGACTCGCAGAATCAAGCAAAAGCAAAACTCACCCCGCAGAACATCAGCTAGACTGGCAACCCATGAAGCAAGCTCGTCAATCATAGCCTCGGCACGCTCTCGCCGAGACCGATGGACAGCCACAGCCGCCTTTAGCTGCACAATCTCCCGCTCGGCATTCCTCAACCGCAAGCAAATAGACTCGTAGGCACCCTCGCGAGCGTCATCCTTCAATGAATTCCAAGGACGAAGAACACCCGGAGCGGCCTACCGCAAACAAAAGCACAAGCATCAAACACCAGAAGGGACAAGCTAAACAAAGTCAAGATAGATAAAGGCAGCCGACAAGCAACAGTCACAGCAGAGTCGCGCGTTACAGATGAAGTCTCAACAAGAGTACTACTGCCCCCCTCCCTCGCCCACAGTAGGATTCATCTGGGCATCCACAGCCTTTTGCAGTAGAAGAGCAAGCTGATCAGCACGCCCAAGCAGCTCCGGCGAGTAGCCCGGGATGGTCTCAACCAAGGATTCGTCAATAGAAATCCCGTGCCCCATAAGGACAGCAAGAGCCGTAGAAGAGCCACTCACCAAGCTGTCAGCAACCAATTCCCCCACGCGCTTCCCTTCCGGACCAAACGTTGCCACAAGAGCATCCAGGCCCTCGGGCACCTTCGAAGCATCCGGCATCAGGTGCTCATGAACACGGCGAAGAAGACCGGAGGCACTACCACAAACACCCTCGACAGCAGCAACAGCACTCGCAAGAGCATCCGCAGCCCCCTTCAGAACGCCAGACCCCGAGGCAGCAACTTCGACCGGTTTCAAACCCGCAGTAGCTGCCAACAACCAATGGAACGTCAACAAAAAGGAGACAAATGTGACAGAAGGAAAAAGGACAGGATCCGCACTTACAAGTAAGTCGGTCCGCCAGCACTCGAAGGCGTTTCCCCTCCGCCAACTCCATCTGCTCATATGCCCCCTCAGCCTGACGAAGGCGAACGAGCTCCTCATGCTGCTCATGCAGCTCCACTTCTTTTGAAGACAAAGCTTCCTGCAAGTGGGAAGCAGTTCGAGAAACCTTGTCGGCCAGCTTCTCGGCCGCCCGGCGACGACCTGACGAGCATTCAACCACAAGGAAAAAGTCAGTGCAATAAAACTTGGAAAGCTCCACCCCAAACAGCTTAAGAAGAAGACGCACCATCCATGGTAGTTAGCGCATCCTGGGCAGAATCATGAGACCTTTGCCACCGCTCAGCATCAATGATCAGGCGCTCACAGTGTTGGAAGACAGGCTGTAAAAAAACGTAAACACGCAGCAAGGAAAATGAAACTGTAAGCAACCGCACGCGCTTGCTCACAGCCTCGGGGGCTACTCCCATCGGGAGCACTGCCGTGCTCCCAATGAAAAAGAACACAAGATAGAAACTTACCATAGCAGAAAAATGGTCAAAGGCACGGATTTTATCTTCAGCTGCAAGATCGAAGCGACCAAAGAAAGGAGGACCCAGCTCGGCAGGTCCAACGTCAGAAGCCCCACCAACAGGCGCACCCGAAGGAGGTGCGACAGGGACGGCACCCGCCCCCGAAGCAGTCGCCAGAGTGGAAGACCGACCAATAGGAGTAACAGGGACCTCATGACAATGAACAGCCGCCGAGTCTATCGACTTCAGATCCACGGTGGCCGCACTGTTACTCGAAGCAGCCGGAGGAGTCGCAACACTACAAACCAGTCATCAGATACAGAAGAAAGAAGCAAACGATTGACAAAACCAAGGAAAACACTTACCCACTCTGCGCGGGGCGAGCGCGCCACAGCCGGTTTCTTTTTGGAGCCGCAGGCGCAGAAGGAGCATCAGCAGCTGGAGCCACGGGAGCAGCAGTATCACGATCCCCAAAACTCCCGGGGCAGGACCGCTTCACACGAAAAGGGCCTGAATCCTCGCTGTCCCCAGATTCAACAATCATGGGCCCCATCCCGGCGGACCGAGCAGCGCCTTCGGCAGCAGAGGTATTGGGTTCCTCGAGGATATCAGCATCCTCCGGCTGAGGAGGATTACGCAACACAGGGTCATGTCCCTACAGCACTCAATAAAAACAACAGTCAGCAAATAAGCAACAGCACAAACACAGGCAAGGCGACGCGGTCAAAAACCTGAGGAGGAGGGTTTTCAGCGGAATATGGGCGCGCAAGCCGCATATCAGAGCCACTCGAGTACTTGGTCACCAATTGGAGTCGGGTGAGAAGCTCGCTAGACTCGAAATCTTCAGGCGAGCACCTGGTCGGGTCAGCAGGAACCAGATACTGCCACATAGGAGAGGCACGATGTTGCAGCGGCTGAACTCTCCTCCCCACGAAAACAGAGATAACCTCCCCACCAGACAACTCATTCTTCAGCAAAGAAATCCTATCTAGATAGGGAGTCAGCTCAGTCGATTCCGTAGCAGTCAGCGAATGAGACCAAGACGCCTGCCTCACTACTCGAGCGGCTGGATTAAAAGAAGCAAGACCAAAACGCTGGCCGGCCACGCAGCGGTCTTTCAGATAAAACCAGCCCCGCCGCCACCCGCTAACCGAATCGATCTTCTCTAGATCAAAATATGAGTCTTTGTCCCCAATGGAGATGCTCATCCGACCCACAGCATACTCGGAGTTGGTCCTCTTCACACTAAAGAGGCGCCTCCAGAGCCCCCAATGCGGGTAAATACCCAGGAACGCCTCACACAAAGTGATAAAACAGGCAATGTGCAAAACCCCGTTCGGGGTCAAATCATGCAACTGGATGCGATAGGAGTACAACAAGCCCCGCACAAATGCAGGCAGCGGAAGAGCGAACCCATGGGGGAAGTAAGATTGGAAGCATACCCGCTCATCTGACGCAGGAGCAGGGATCGGCTCATCCCCTGGCAAGCGCGCCTCACCCTCGACCACTACGCCATCGGCAACCAGACGTGCCAGATCTGAAGCATCAAAGGTCGATGGCTCCCAACAGCCAGACATCTTGATTGGTTCCGCAGCAGCACGAGATCGTTTGGTCATAGAAGTCGAGGAGGAATCAAGGCAGAGGAAGAGGACGAACTCGAGAACTGGAGAAGGAAAGAAGAAGACGGGGAAAGCAATAGCTGGGTGAAAACCTAAGTTTACCCAGACGCAAACCTATTTAACCCCGGAGCCTAACACGGAGCATCGCCGTTCACCCCTGCTACCTAGTAAACGTGGCACGATCCCACGAGGGGCGCATCGCATGGAAAACTCAACAGGCGCAGTAACAACACCGCGCACGATGCACGTAAAAAGAGGACCATAATCGCACAATGCGAAAATTTAGGCGGGACAACGCCAGGTCGTTTCCTACGGCAGGCTACAGTGGTAAAAAACAGCAGAAGACCACGCCAAAGTCTTGTCACAGGCAAAGCGTATCAGGTACGCCATCGACGCCTAGAGATTTTTTCAGATCTTTTTCCAACAAAGAAAATACATCTCACTCCCATCGGGAGGAGCCCATCTCGAGAGTCCCCAGGTGCTCACTCATCTGAAGATCAACAAGGTGCTCGAGTGATCACTCGCACACACTAGAGTTACAGGTGCTCCCTCACCTATGGACCCACAAGGTGCTCGAGTGACCACTCGCACTCTTGAGAGTTTCAGGTGCTCCCTCACCTCTAAAAGAAACTCAAACAGCTTTCGAGTAATTACTCGCAGAAGGATTCCTCGCCTGAGCACTCGAAACAAGCCCCGCGAGTAAGATGAGTGAACAGCTCACTTGATGATTTGTTCCAAGTGGGTGAAATGCTATAAGGCTCCGCGCCTCAAAAACACACCTATTCCTGGAACCACAACACACTGTGCCCAGATGCCACGCAAGACCAGCGTGTAGGTAAGACCCCGCTGCGAAGTTCGGCCGGGCTGGGACTTGCCGAAGAGCGATTTCACTCCCAACCTTTCCATGCGCTGCGCATGAAGTATAAAGCCGGGCGGACGCGCCTTAGTCTACGCAACCAACTGGCGGCAAATGAACACCGTAAGACCTGAAGCGGCCGGACTTTTGCTATGCTCCAGTATTCCAAGCTCATGTCGAGGGACATGGGTTTGATTGGGCGATCGCGGTATTTGCCACTAGCGCAATTCACTAAGGCTCGATCCGTCAACTCCTTGGGCCCTTTCTTCTTAGCATCCCTCGAAACAGGTTTTGTCATGGCCGCCATGCTGCCAGCGACCGCGGATGCACAGCGCATACAAGCCACGGACGTATGAAGACGAACTCGAGTCCCTGCGCGACTCTTCGAGTCCCCCAGGCACTCGGGGGCTACTGACGAGGGGGTGACCCCACGACTCCTACTAATGGGCCTACCCGGTGTCATTGAAGGCCCATGGAGCTACCGCCGGATTCGCCTTGGCCCGCTAGATGGCACCGACATTGGGAGTCCTCGACTGACAAGGAAGGTGCAGGGACTTGCCGCACAAGCTAGGGTTAGATTACCTGTAATTGTAGATTGATTCCCCGAGACCTGGTCTACTATATAAAGGCCAGGAGGGGCAACGCATAGGGGGGATCTGACATCGCCTGTAACCCTAGCCTAGAGCGCATCTGCTTTGGCATCCCCTATAACTTCTCCACAATCAATATATCGAGTAGGAAGTGTGTCCTCCTGTTTGCCGACGAGTTTATCGCCCAACCTGTGTCTTCTCCAACTACCCCAGGGTCCCTGACCATGGGATTTGCCGGGGTCGATCCCCGACTGCAGGGCTCGCGGGGAGTTTTCTTAAGCCCCCGAGTGCTTTGAAAGCTGGTAATGTTTGGGCAACATATGCTTTATTGCGGTCGAGTGATTACATGAGTTGCCGGTCATGTCCAACCGATTGGTGCTCAGGGTAGAACAGTCGAAGGTTTGCGACATTCCATGGATTGCCCACATCTTCGTCCGTCTTTGGGTTCTTCAGCCTGTAGGCGCCGCCTCCGATTACTTCTGATACTATGAATGGGCCTTCCCATTGGGGGGCTAATTTGTGGACCTTCTCTTGTATCAGTCGTAGTACTAGGTCCCCTTTGTTGAAGGTTCTAGTTCGAAGGCGACTGCTTTGGTAAGTGCGCAGCTTGTCCTGGTATCCTTCTGACTTTGACAGGGCCACGTCTCTTGCCTCGTCGACTGTGTCTTTGTCGTCTTGGAGTGCTTCTTCTGCTTCCTCTTCTTCGTACCCCGTGACCCGAGGGGCTCCGAACTTGAGGTCATGTGGTAGTACTGCTTCGGCCCCGTAAACCATAAAGAACGGTGTAAATTGGGTCGCAGTATTTGGCGTGGTCCGTAGGCTCCAAAGTACTGCTGGGAGCTCTTCTACCCAGTTTCCGGAGGCCTGCTCGAGTGGTGCGAGGAGCCACTTCTTGAGTCCTCCGCATACGAGTCCGTTTTCTTTCTCCACCTGGCCGTTGGATTGCGGGTGCGCGACTGATGCGTAGTATATTTTAATGCCTAGTTCTTCGCAGAAGTTCTGGAATTCGGCAGCTGTGAAACTTGTGCCATTGTCTGTGATGATGTTGTGTGGCACTCCGAATCTGAAGATTATTGATTGATGAAGTTCACGGCCGTGAGGGCGGTGGAACTAGTGATTGGCACTGCTTCGATCCACTTGGTGAACTTGTCGACTGCGACCAGTAGATGTGTCCTTCCTCCTTTTGGTGATTTCTTGAGTGGGACGACCATGTCGAGTCCCCAGGTGGCGAATGGCTAGGATAATGGTATGGTCTTGAGCTCTGAGGCCGGGGCGTGCGGTCTGTTAGCAAATTTCTGGCAGGCGACGCAGCGCCGCACTATGTCCTCTGCGTTTTTCATAGCTGTGGGCCAGTAGAATCCCGCTCGGAATGCCTTGGACACGAGTACTCGACTGCTTGCGTGGTGCCCGCATGTGCCCTCATGGATTTCGAGGAGTAGGGCTTTGCCGTCTTCCTCGTCGATGCCCTTTTGTAGTATTTTCGCAATGATGCGCTTGTACAACTGTCTGTTGATCACCGTGAATGCTTTGGAGCGTCTGCTGATGCGCCGTGCTTCGGCCACGTCTTTCGGTAGTGTTCCCCCGATTATGAACCGAAGGAATGGTTTTGCCCAGGCTGGTCCGTCGAGCTCGTCTGCTGCTGTGCCGTCGGGTGTGCTGGTGCCGGTGCCTTCTGACGGGCTTGCTGATGCCACCTGCGCTGGGTCTGTTGCGTCCTCTTCGTCCTCGGCTGTCTCGAGTGCCACCGCCGGTGTTTTGATGGACCTTTGGCTGATGCTTTCCAGGAAAACTCCGGGTGGTATTGGTCCTCGGGTCGATCCGATGTTTGCGAGTTCGTCCGCCTCCATGTTGTTGGCCCTAGTGATGTAGTTGAGCTCGCAGCCGTCGAAACTCCCTTCGAGTTCGTTGTAGAGTTTCTGATAAGTTGCCATGTTGTCGGCTAGGGCGTTGCAATTTCTCATCGCCTGCTGGACGACGAGATTGGAGTCCCCGTAGATGATGAGGCGGGTGGCTCCGCTTGTTTTGGCCATGCGTATGCCGTAGAGGAGTGCCTCGTACTCTGCTTCGTTGTTGGATGCGTGGCTGAAATTTATCTGGAGGATGTACTTCAGCTTCGTTCCTTTAGGGGAGAGTAGGATGACTCCTGCTCCTACTCCTTGTTTTCTTTTCGATCCGTCGAAGAACATTGACCATGAGTTCGACAGATCCGGGGGTCCTGGTGTTTGGACCTCTGCCCACTCGACCAGGAAGTCTGGGAGTACTTGGGCTTTGATTGATGTTGGGTGCTTGAACTGTAGATCTCGCGGGCTGAGCTCTATGTTCCACTCGGCGACTCGTCCAGTCGCTCCTGGGTTATTGAGGATGTCCGCGAGTGGGGCGCTGCTCACTATGGTGATCGGGTGCTCGTTGAAGTAGTGTGATACCTTCCGTGAAGTCATGATGACGGCCAGCAGTAACTTCTGGTAGTGTGGATATCGCTGCTGGGACTTGTTCAGTAGCATGCTAAGGTAATAGATTGGCCTCTGTATGCTTTGGACCTTGCCTTCTTCCATGCGTTCGACGGCGAGTGCCGTGCTTACTACGCTGCTGCGCGCTGCTATGTAGAGGTAGAGTTTTTCTTTGTCCCTGGGTACCGCCAGAACTGGTGGAGTTGAGAGCGTCTTTTTGAGGTCCGCGAACGCTTGGCGGGCTTCCTCTGTCCACTCGAATTTTTCTCCTTTCCTTAGCAGTTGGTAGAAGGGCAGCGTGCGTTCCCCTAGCCGGCTGATGAAACGGCTTAGTGCTGCGAGCCTTCCAGTTAGCTGTTGTACTCCTTTTATGTCAGTCGGCTCTTGCATCTTGGCAATGGCTTGGACCTTCTCGGGGTTTGCTTCGATTCCTCGGGCGGAGACCATGTAACCGAGCAGTTTCCCGGCCGGTACGCCGAAAACACACTTCTTTGGATTCAGCTTGATCCTGTATTTGTTGAGTGCTGCGAAGGTTTCGCGCAGGTCGTCGAGTAGCGTGTCTTCTTTGTAGGTCTTGATGACGATATCATCTACGTACACCTGTACGTTCCTCCCGATTTGGTCCTTTAGGCAGGCTTGCATCATCCGCTGGTATGTGGCACCTGCGTTCTTCAGCCCGAAGGGCATGGTCTTGTAACAGAATACACTGTAAGGTGTGATGAATGAGGTGTGCTCTTCGTCTTCTTCTTTCATCCTGATCTGGTTGTATCCTGAATATGCGTCCAGAAAGGAAAGCAGATCGCATCCTGCAGTCGAATCGATTATTTGGTCGATCCTTGGCAGGGAAAAGTGGTCTTTCGGGCAGTGCTTGTTCACTGACCCGTAGTCGACGCACATGCGCAGTACGTCCGTGTCTTTCTTGGGCACGAGCACTGGGTTTGCTATCCAAGTGGCTTTCTTGGTTTCTCGGATGAACTGGGCGTCGAGCAATCGGTTGACTTCTTCTCCGATTGCCCTACGCTTGGGCTCCGAGAATCGTCTCAGAGCTTGCTTCACTGGTTTCGTGTTTGGTTTGATGTTTAGAGCGTGTTCTGCGAATTCGCGTGGTATGCCAGGCATGTCGGCTGGGCACCAGGCGAATATCTTCCACTCGTCTTGAAGGAGAGCCACTAGAGCAGTCGCTTGTTCCTCTGGTAGGTGGGCGTACACGCGGACTATTTTGTCTGGGTCCGTCGGGTGTACTTGGTGCGTGACCGTGTCTATGTCGATGCTGAAGATAGGACCATACTCCATTGACTCGCTGCGGCTTGCCAATGGGAAGATTTTCTTGTCGACGACCATGACTATTTCTCTCAGTTCTTGGTCCGCTCCTAGTGTGTCGGAGATTTTGTGGAAATCGCGGTCGCATTGGTCTGACTTGATGAAGCTTCCGTTGATCGTGAGGACTCCTGTTGAGCCTGGCATCTTGAGGTTGAGATAGGCGTAGTGTGGTACTGCCATGAACTGCGCAAACGCTGGTCGTCCCAATATGGTGTGGTATTGAGATGGCCAGTCGAGCACCTCGAACTCGAGGACGTGCTTGGCGAAATTGCGTCGGTTGCCAAAGACAACCTCAAGCTCGATTGATCCGAGTGATGTTGCTGCTGCTCCTGGTACTACGCCGTTTAGTACGGTTCTTGACTTCTTCCATACCAATCGAGGGGTCAGCATTTTATGCAGGGTGCTTGCGAAGATGATGTTCATGCTGCTGCCTCCGTCCATGAAAACCCTATCCATGTCGTATCCTCCGATTTGTGTGTCGAGCACGAGAGGCGCGTGTCCCGGTCTTGGTATGGCTGGCGGGTGGTCACCCTGCGAGAACGTGATGATGGTCTCCGCGTCGTGCAGTTGGTAGGTTTCCACTGGTTTCATGTTCTCGGTTGCTGTAGCCTGCAGGGTGTAGGCGTCACGCCTCGCTTGTGGCACCCTGCTTTCCTGTATCATGAGCACCTGCCCATGCGGCGGGCTGTGGCGTCCTTCGGGGCTTGGTGGCGGCGATTGCTCGAGCTCTCGAGCGCGCTTGACTCCTTTGCGTTTTTCGTTCCTGAGGTCATCGGCCAGCTCATTGAACAGGCGGCATTCTCCCAGGGTGTGGTTGGATCTGATGTGCCCCTATTCGTCTTCAAAGTTGTGAATTGTGCAGGGTCCTGCAAGCTGTTCTCTGACCGTAAGTTTGCTTGACCCGCCGTGTCTCTTCCTCCTTGAGATTGTGAAGACATGCTCCGGGTGTTCGTAGAATCGGGGGTCTGTTTCGATTCCTCGAATTGTGTCCTGATGCTTGATGAGGTTGGCAAATTCGTCCGGCCTTATCTCCGGGTCGTAGTATTCGCCGACCGGTGTCTCCGAGTCGCTGTCTTGGCTGTCGTTGAGTGCCCGCGTGGCGGTGCGTCGGACGGCCCTTGGCTCCTCGACTGCGTCGTGCGGCTTGCAGGGTTTGTCCTCGCTGCAGATCTCCCTGGCGCGCCTCTTGGGTCGTCGATTCCTCCTTTGGCAGCGATATTCTTGGTTGCTGGTGTCAGGCTCGTAGCCATCATCGTGATGCTCGGCGGGTGCCCGGGTGGTGGTGGGCCGTCGAGAGACCTGCGGGTCTCCTGCTACGCGTCGCGCCTCCTCGAGTGGGACTCATGCGTAGGGGTTCCTTGCGGTTCTTCTGGATCGTCGGTTCCTTCGTCGCTGACGCCGTGTTTGGTTGCCTCCACTGTACTGGGTCTGATACGGTTGCGACTCGATCGAGACTGCTGGGACGGCGAAGATGTTTGCCGTGACATTGAATCCTTCGAGTGGGTTGGGTCCGGCTCTTGCCCTTGAGTTGCGATTTGCTGAAGATGGGACCGCCGAGATCGTAATTCCAACCTGTGTGGTTCCCACAGACGGCGCCAATTGTCGGGGATCGGCCCCGGCAAATCCCATGGTCAGTGACCTTGGGCTAGTTGGAGAAGACACAGGTTGGACGATAAGCTCGTCGGCAAACAGGAGGATACACTTCCTGCTCGATATATTGATTGTGGAGAAGTTACAGGGGATGCCAAGGCAGATGCGCTCTAGGCTAGGGTTACAGGTGATGTATATTTTGATCCCCCTATGTGTTGCCCCTCCTGGCTTTTATATAGTAGCCCAGGTCTCGGGGAATCAATCTACAATTACAGGTAATCTAACCCTAGCTTGTACGGCAAGTCCCTACACCTTCCTTGTCAGTCAAGGACTCCCAATGTCGGTGCCATCTAGCGGGCCAAGGTGAATCCGGCGGTAGCTCCGTGGGCCTTCAATGACACCGGGTAGGCCCATTAGTAGGAGTCGTGGGGTCACCCCCTCGTCAGTGTGCAACTCCCTTATCTTGTAGGCTGGAGTCTCCGGCAACGGCGCTAGAAATTGCTTGATGCTAGCAAGGAAGATACTTCTCTCGCTCCTTGTTGGTTACCCCAAGTGGAAGGTGAGGTGTAGCGTAGCAGCAAAATTTCCCCTATGTAGATGATAGGGTTTGTCTCCCATAGGACTCGCAGAGATACAAGAAGGTGGTAAAGTGAATAGTGGCGCCGAGGTTGCTCACTTCGCGTGGACCTGCACACACAACAAATAAATTTGCTCCCAACGAGTACAGAGGAGTTGTCAATTCCTCCGGCCTTACTGTTTACAAAGGATCAACGCAAGAGATAATAATAGTGGCAACTGAAAGTAAGAAATGAAAGTAAATTGAAAGTGTAAACAATGATGTGAATATGGACCGGGGTCCCGTGATGTTCACTAGTGATGTCTCTCTCCCAAAAGACGATAAAAGTGCTAGCGAGGTAAAAAAATCACAGCTGGGCAATTGACAGGATTATAAACACACCGCAATGCTAACTATGCTACAAAAGAACGGAAGAGGCTCAAAAGCAATGGGTAGTACGCTAAGGTAAGTAGACCGAAATCCATCTGCATCTACTACGAATCATACACCTTGAGATATCTATCCAGAACATCTCGCTAGTATTAAGTTGCGAATCCCACCCAAAGTGTAAACTCAAAGCAACAGACAACTGCATTAAAAGAACCATGCGTAAAGTAAACAATCCTTGCACCCGCAAGTACAAGCACCGTTGTTTTATCCCTGGTGGCAACAACACATCCCCTAGTCTCATGTTTCTATCACTCAAGCTAGACATCAAGGGGCTGAACCCACAAACATGGAAGAATTTACTAAAGAACACAAATATAAAAGAGAAACAAATATATTACTCATCACAATCTGAACATAATCTCATAATCCATCAGATCCCAGCAAACTCAGCATAGCAACATAGAAAACTACAAAAGTGCCTCGATCATGTGAGGCAGCTCACGAGGTCTCGAAAGTGGAAGCAAAAAGAGGGGAGGAGTACATCACATAGCTACTGGTCACGGACCCATGGTCCAAGGGGGACTACTCACGGCACATCGGAGAGACGTCCATGGCGATGGATGGTCTCCCAGAGGGGATTCCTCCTTCCGGCAGGTTGCCAGGGCAGCTTCTCCTGGCATCCCCGATCTTGAAATGGCGGTGGCGGCGGAACAGAGAGGAAAACGGGAATAGCAGATCGATATTAGGGGTTTCCGTCACGGGGGGTAAATATAGGTGAAGGGGGCACCAAGGGGGGCCACCAGGAAGCCAGGAGGCCTCCTGGCGCGGCCTAGGGTGGGGCCGCGCCAGGGACCCTCCTGGGCCCCCGGTGGTGGCCCTCCTGCCATATCTTGGTTATTCCGGAAGCTTCCGTGACGCTGATTTTTTATGTAATTTTTATGGGATTTATTGGGCACTTTTAATGGCCGGAAAACCTGAAATACAAAAACAGCAGAAAAACAGGAACTACCAACTGGGTGCACTGAGTTAATAGGTTAGTCCAAATATGATAAAAACTGTATGAAAGTTCAAGAAAAACTTGGCAAAGTCACACAAAACATGCATGGAGCAAGCAGAAATTATAGATACGTTAGGGACGTATCACCATGGTGGCCCGAGCGGCCCAGCGTCGACGGGGGGGGGGGGGGGGGGTCACGACGGTGAATCGACGGGAAAGAGAGGGGAATCGGGGTGGAGGCTTACTTCGGTTCTAGAGGCGCGCTCGAGGAGGCTGGGGGTGGACCGGAGCTCGCGGCGCGACGACGAGGGCTGCGACGACCGTGGCTGAGGAAGACGGTAGCGATGTCGAGCTTCAAGTGCCGCTCCAGTCAAAGAGATGCCCGGGGTGACGAAGTCGACGATGAGGAAGCGTCTGGACAACCTCCAGGTCGTCGGGGAGCTTGTTGGCCGCGTCAACGCCGACGACGCGCACCATCAACGCGCCATCTTTGGAGCTCGATTCCGAGTAGAGGAGGAGGGGCGCCATGGGGAACGGGAGGGGAATGAACGAGGGCGGTCTAGGGTTTCCATTGGACACACATATATGGCTGGGGAGGGCACGTGGTAGCCATCCGGCCATGGTGACCGTGGATGTCCTCCACGCCATGGCCTCCCTGCCACTGTAGCGGGAGGTGGAAGGAAACAGGGGAGGGGAGGGGCTGGGCCCTGGGTGGGTTTTGCCATGGGCCTAGTTTAGTCTTTCCAATTTGTTTGCTTTCTTTTCTTTTCTGTTACTCTTTCATTTCTGTTATATTTTGTTTAGCTAGTATAGGATTTTTCATTGAAAGTTCTAAGTGTTCCATTATTAGTATTAAACTTTACATAGATGACACCAAAAAGTTTGGCACACTTTTAAAAAATCATTTGAATTTCACTTAAATATTAAAAGGTCACTTGGTGCTGATATGCTACTGTTTTGATTTAATTGTATTACTTAAATATTTCAATAAATCCCCATTTCTAGTTTTTGAAGACCTACTGAATATTAGGCATTTAATAAAATTGGTTGCATTATTCTTGGATCAACTTTATGTTCCACTTTGTTTTTAATTTAATTTGAATTCCAACAGGGTTTGAATTTGAACTGCGCGTGATCAAGACTGGTTAATCATAGGTAACTACTGTGACTTGGCATTAGGACAGGGTGATTACTGTAGCATGACACTGGGGGTGTTACAAACTACTCCCGCTTCATGGAGGGAGGAAGCAACTTCGATGGACATGAATCCGAGGGCACTTCCCCGTCCCGGCAGGGTGCCGACACAGGAATTCTCGTCCCCTGAAACTTGTTGGCGATGGCGGCATAGATCGGAATTTCTTATGGAGAAAAGGGTTCTAGAATCAGGGTTTTCACGACGGGAGTAAAAATAAGGGCCAAGGGGGGCACCAGGGGAGGTCCCAATCGCCCAGGCGACCTGTCACTACTAGAGAAATAGATATACATGGAAACTTTATTAGTGGCGCATATTTTTTGGCATGCGCCACCATCTGTAAGGGGTGGCGCACTGGTGCAGAATGCGCCACCAATAAGCCGTTAGGGGTGGCACATTATTTTCCAGTGCACCACCACTAAGAGTGGGCCAGCCTGGATAAGCTTATACGTGGCGCATTTGGAGAAATGCGCCACCCCTAAGAACCTTATAGATGGCGCATTCTGGAAATGCGCCACCCCTAAGAGCTTATGGGTGGCGCATATTGGGAATGCGCCACCCCTAAGATCTTAAGGGTGGCGCATTTTGGGATGCCCCACCACTGAGATGCAAAATGCGTCACTAAATACCTGGAGCTTCACTTATCTACTCCACCCCACCTGCCACCTCTCATTCACTCCACACACTTCTCAAACTAGATCTACTCTTCTCACCCTAGACCTATTCGGTTTTCTCCTCCTCCCCACCTCATTTCTTCCATTTATCCATCCATACTTGGCTTTAAATCTACTTTTCTTCATATTAAAGTAAGTGGACCTCCTCCCCAACTCCTTTCTTCCATTTATCACTCATACTTGCCTTTACTAGCTTGGGGTTTGATGTATATGTGAAGCTTGGGTTTTGATGTATATGTGAAGCTTGTGGTGGTTTGATGTAGACGTGAAGTGTATATGTGAAGCTTGTGGTGGTTTGATGTATATGTGAAGTGTATATGTGAAGCTTGTGGTGGTTTTGATGTATGTGTGAAGTGTATATGTGAAGCTTGTGGTGGTTTGATGTATATGTGAAGTGTATATGTGAAGCTTATGGTGGTTTGATGTATATGTGAATCTTATGGTAGTTTGATGTATATGTGAATTTTGAGTTGCCAATGTTTTGCCGAAATGTTGATTCACTTCCCTTTCGGCAAATTTCTGGCGCACTCTCCGCATGCTCCCATGAATTATTAGGGAAGGTCATGCCGAATTTTTCTGGCGACGACTGTGATATATAATTGTGTTGCTCTCTCTGTGCATGCAGGCGATCATGGTCCGCGAGATGCTGAGCGATATCACCGTGACTAGGTGGATGCAATGTGCGACAAACGACATGCTATGGAATAATAGGAAGGATATAAGATGTATGTGTCAGAGATACAAACTACAGTGCGTGACCGAGCCTGATTCTGGAATATTGGAAAGACACCTGAAGTGTAATGGTTTGATGGATGGATACACACGGTGGATAAGTGATGAAGCTGGTGAGGAGGAGGACATCAATGGTGGGGCGTCAGTAAATGCGGAAGGGCAACTAGACAACAACGGTGGGCGAGAAGACGAAGAGCATCCCATACATGATCATGAAGAAGATGCCGAAGCAGATCATGTAGATCAAGATGCCGGACATGAAGATCAAGATGCCGGACATGAGGATTCAAGCTAGGTGCGGGACCCTCATGTTCAAGCGTTGTTTGTCAAAGAGGCGTTGAACACAAGAGGTGCAGCTAGAGAGAAAGCCAAGATGGCGCAACTCGAGAAAGACGCGGTTACAAAGTTGTATGAAGGATGCAACGACGGGGATACCCGCTTGAATGTAGCACTTGGGGCTATGGAGATGAAGGAAAAACACAAATGGACCGATGAAAGCTTCAATGATAACATGGCATTCTGGCACGATCGCCTTTCGAAGGGCAACACGTGCCCAACTAGTATCGCTGAGGCCAAGAAAGTAACGTGCCCTCTCGATCTTCCGCACATTGAATACCACATCTGTATAAATGATTGCATGATCTGTCGGGGTGAAGACGCGGAGAAAACCACATGTTCGGTGTGCAGTGTTAGTCGATACAAGAGAGGGAAGAAAGTTCCTACAAAAGTGGAATGGTACTTTCCGATCACTCCTCGTCTGCAGAGGTATTTCGTGGATACCGAGGAAGCAAATCTCACGACCTGGCACGCAGATAGAAAGAAGCTAAAAGAGGATGACCCGAACCCTGATCCGGAAAAGGAGGACATGCTGAGGCACCCTTCAGATGGTAGACAATGGACTGCGTTGGACCTCGAATACCTAGATTTTGGGAAAGAACCAAGGAACCTCAGGATTGGTGTGAGCGCCGATGGAGTCAATCCGTTTGGCGGCCAGAGAAGCACACACAGTACCTGGCCCACGTTTGTATGCATATACAACCTCCCCCCCCCCCCCCCGAAGTGCATGAAGAAAAAGTACATGACAATGTGTATGCTAGTTCAAGGGCCGAAATAGCCAGGTACGAACCTCAATCTGTATCTCCAGCTGCTGAAAGAGGATCTAGAAATGTTATGGAAAGACGGAGTCAATACGTGGGAATCCGCCGCAAAAGAATATTTCCCAATGAAAGCCGCGGTGATCACGATGGTGCACGACTATGTCGGATACGGATATTTCTCAGGGTAGGTGGTCCAAGGATTTTGTGCATGCGTTAGGTGCATGGATAATACAACGTACCGCCAACTAGCGAAAGATCCCGGATCTTCGAAAACCGTGTTCCAGGGGTCTCGGAGGTGGCTTCCCAAGAAACACGCGTGGAGAAAACTTGGATATCTATTCGATGGCAGCGAGGAGCTTCGAGCACCCCCAGCTAGAAGGAGCGGCAAAGAAATCGACAACTTGTTGAAAACTTCGAAAGAGTGCCCCGCGCCGGGAAACAAAAAAAAGAAAACTCAGCCGTTGATGAGGGTATGGAAAGAGATGTCTGTTTTCTAGGATTTGGAATACTGGAGTCTCCTCTGCAGTCCTCATAGCCTTGATCTCATGTGTGGGCACCCCGGACTATAAGTCCGAAGCGGCCAGCTGTGCATACCGTCATGCTCCCATGATCAATGTCGCATGACGCACAACTCGACACTGGATATCACAGTCACAAGTTCATACAGTACCGAATACAAAGTCATACATAAACAGTCTTACACGGCCTCATCGGGCTCAAATGGCAGCGGAATAAGCGAAAGCAAGATGGGTAGCAGCATCACAATCCATAGGCAAAGCTCAGAGCGTAGCACATCCTAGTACTCGTCAGTCGCGTCATCGTCAAATACCTGCTCCTCCAAGCCTGGCCGATTGAATAACCAGGGACAAAGCCGTGAGTACATACAAAGTACTCGCAAACCACCTAAAGAAAGTAACCAATATTTTTGTACAAGAAAATAATGGGATGGCTATATGGGGGGGTTTAACATGGGGAACCTAACTACTCAATATTAGTTAAGTTGGCAATGTTTTACTCTTGACAAATTTTAATCCCACAATTTATATTTGATTAAATCAAGTCCAACCCTTTTCATAATACCAACATCATCATCGTGAACCATAATCTCAGTACTAGAATTTCTCATCTATTCCCCACAAAGTGTGGCCTCACTAGCTGTCCATGACCGTGGACTCCGGCTACTCGAATAGTTTTCACTCTGCAGAGGTTGTACACTTTACCCACAACATTCGATACATCCGCCGGGAGTTCCCACGGTTCGTCATACCTCAGTATGCGGTTTTCGGATAATCGACCGGAGTCTTCCCCTTGCCTACCCTAGTACAGGTGATCTACCCGATGCCCACATCCTGAACTGTCCGCGTGCAAGGTCATGCTCCTCGTGGACGCAAGCCTTCACCGTAGTAGAGGTGCGGCAAAGTTCCGTACCGACACTGATATAGTCCAGCGTATTACACCCCCGACGCATCGGCAGGATTCTGGCTTCTGGGTACCATCGTGTACCTCACTCATGTAGTTATGAGATCCCCGTACTAAGATAAGCAAGCTTCCAACTAGCCCTGTCCCATACCAGAGTATTGTGGTTGTACTGTAATACTAGGTTTTGGCGGCACTTATAGAGAGTCCCTCTAGACTTTGAATATGTTCAACGATGTTTCCAACAACCACAACCTTGGCCATCACATCTTCTTAGATGTATGCCAATACATTAGGGGGGAGCAAGATTAACCAAATTATTATGTTGTCACTAGTTCATTAGCAAGGCTTGTAATAGTACCAAGATTATCGGTGTCTAGTTTTTTTCTCCCAAATAGGTAGGCTTACAAGGTATGTGGGGTTCACCTAATAAACTAGTACAAATCCCAACCCAAAATGATATAACAAGATCATGATATATAATATGGTACAAAGGAAGTAAAAATGTAGGACAAGGTTAAGTTTTTGAAGATGGCTTGCCTTCCTCGGCGATGTCTCCCGGTACGGCTTCTTCGGCTTGGAAGGAGTCTTCACCTGCAACGTCAGGCGTTTCGTTGTGGGGGGGGGGCGTTCCGGCGGCTGCAGGCGACGGTGAGGGGCGGCGGGGGTGCGGCTTGGGGCAGGGGTCCCGTTTTTGGGGCTCGGAGCCGGCTGCGGTCGTCGGAAGCGGCGTCGGCTCGGGGTAGACGTTGGGGCAGTGGGGTGCTTGGGGCGGCTCCTCTGGTCCCTCGCCGGCGGCTCCGGCGTGAGGCAGAGAGGCGGCGCGCCGGCCTCCCCTCCTCCTCCTCCTCCTCTGGCTTCCCTCCTCCTCTTCTCCTCCAACCTCTTCTTCTCCTCTTCCTTCTGCTCGGGCTGTCAAACGGATGAGCGGGGTGGTGTGGCTGGGTGGTGCAGTGATGTGTGGCGAGTGGGGAGAGGAGAGCCGGGGTGACCTCCTTTTATAGGCGAGCGAGGGAGAGCTCCAACGGGAGGGAGCGGCCAAGCTGGCGATCCGTGGCTCCTGGCACCATTGGTGAAGACAGGAGGTGGGCGAGCTCGTGAGAGAGAGGAGGTGGGTCGGTTCCGATGTGGGAGCTCGCCGGTCACATTGCTGATGAGGGTTGGGGGGTAGGAATTGCGTTGGCATGCCACGGGGGCGATCCTCGGGGTCGTCTTCGGTTGGGCAAAGGGGAGCGAGGGTGTCAGTTGGGCTCGGGGGGGTGAAGAGAGACGAGAGAGAGATTACGAGAGGGAGAGAGGCTCTCCCTGCGTGGGGAGAGGGAGAGAGAGAACGTGAGAGAGAGAGGGGAGGTTAGAGAGAAAGAGAGGAATTAGGGGAGGGATTAGTGGGGTAGTTAGGATAGTTTCTCTTTTTTTTCCTCTTTTCTTTTTTTTTCTTTAAAGCACCAAACACCCAATTAAAAAAAAGATATATAACTCTCTCAACATTAGTATTATTGTTATTGTTGTTATTATTATTAGGTTAGATATAAAGATCATGCATGCACTTCCTTATGATTTTATGTAGCTAGGAAATTTTATTGATAAATATTTTAGTTATTAGAAACAACCAAAAGGTTGATGCCTAGGGATTTTTGTAGTGGCTAAAACTTTTAGTATTAATACTATATAGAAAATTTACTAGGTGTTAGCACCAAGGGTTTTTAGAATTTGACAAGTTACCATTTTTAAGATAATCTCAAGAGGAGTTGCATGCATGGCAGACATTAGGCACATGCAACACCAAATGATCAATACCAAGTGCAACACCAGGCAACAACATGACTAACCCTAAGCACACAAGTTCAAGCATTGAAACACAACCTAAGATTTCATGCAAGGTTTTTTGTTGGCTCTAATTTTTGGTTAACTAGATTAACAAGAAGGGTAAAAGTTGGGATGTGACAGACCTTCCCCCCTTAAAAAGAATCTCATCCCCGAGATTCAAAGGCTAGTGAAGAGATGCGGGAACTCGCGCTTGAGGTAGTCCTCCCGTTCCCAGGTGGCTTCCTCCTCAGTGTGGTTGGTCCACTGGACCTTGTGGAACTTGATCGCGCGTTTTCGGGTGACTCGGGAGGCTTCTTCCAGGATACGAAGGGGTGTCTCGCGGTATGTGAGATCCTGGTTGATATCCACCGTGCGGTGATCGATGTTTTTGAAAACATCGGGCTTGTCCGGCACCTCCAGACACTTCCGGAGCTGCGAGACGTGGAAGACGTCGTGCACATCGGATAGTTCTGCTGGCAGTCTCAACTGATAGGCAACTTGACCTCGTCTGGCTATCACCTCAAATGGTCCGATGTATCGTGGTGCTAACTTCCCCTTCACATGGAATCGCTGCATTCCCTTCAATGGGGTGACTCGGAGATACACAAAGTCTCCAACTGCAAAAGTCACCTCTCGACGCTTGGGGCCGGCATAGCTCTTCTGACGGGACTGAGCGGTCTTGAGGCGCTCACGAATCAACTGGACCTGTTCCTGAGCTTCCTTCAAAACATCAGGTCCAAAGATCTTCCCTTCCCCGGTCTGAGACCAGTTTAGGGGCGTGCGGAACTTCCGTCCATACAATGCTTCAAAGGGGGCCATCTGCAGACTCGACTGATAGCTGTTGTTGTAGGAGAATTCTGCATACGGCAAGCAATCCTCCCACTTGGAACCATATGCTAGAGCACATGCGCGGAGAATATCCTCTAATATCTGGTTCACTCGCTCGGTCTGGCCTCCAGTCTGCGGGTGATAGGCTATGCTGAAAGTGAGCTTAGTGCCGAGTGCCTCCTGGACTCGCTTCCAGAATCTCGAGGTAAACTGGGTGCCTCGGTCAGACACAATCTCCTTCGGAACTCCATGCAGACAGACTATCCTTGACATGTATAATTCTGCCAGCTGGCCTCCTCGATAGGTGGTTCGGACTGGAATAAAGTGCGCTACCTTGGTGAGTCGGTCGACGATGACCCAGATAGAGTCATCACCCTTGCTCGACCTCGGTAGTCCTGTGATGAAGTCCATGCCTATCTGTTCCCACTTCCATTCAGGAACTCGGAGTGGTTGCAGCAATCCTGCAGGTCTCTGATGTTCTGCCTTCACCCTTTGGCAGATGTCGCACTTGGCAACATACAAGGCAATCTCACGCTTCATACCGTGCCACCAAAACAAGTCCTTCAGGTCTTGATACATCTTAGTCCCTCCGGGGTGGATGGAGTAAGGTGTATCGTGAGCTTCCCTCAGGATAGTGAGCTTCAACTCCTTTACATCAGGCACACACAATCGGCCATCAAACCAAAGAACTCCTTCATCATCCGTCGTGAACTTAGGGGCCTTGCCGAGGGGCATCTTCTTCTTGATTCCCTCGATACTGTCGTGTCCCTTCTCTGCCTCCTTGATCTGGTCAAATAGAGTCGGAGTCAGCTCGAGGTGAGCCAAAAAACCGGGTGTAACAAGTTCCAAACCCAGCTTCTCGAACTCCTCGTGCAGAGCTGGCTGCGTCTCTCTGATTATTGCGTTAAGTGTGCACGGCTTGCGGCTGAGGGCATCTGCTGCCACATTGGCCTTGCCAGGATGGTAGAGGATTTCAAGATCATAATCTTTGATCAGCTCGATCCATCTCCTCTGCCTCATGTTCAACTCCTTCTGCGAGAAAATGTACTTCAGGCTCTTATGGTCTGTGTAGATGTCGCAACGGTGACCCATCAGGTAATGTCTCCATCTCTTGAGAGCAAGCACAACTGCGGCTAGCTCCAAGTCGTGGGTGGGGTAGTTCAACTCGTGCGGCTTCAACTGTCGTGACAGGTACTCAATCACCTTGCCCACTTGCATAAGCACACAACCCAAACCAATCTTTGATGCATCACAGTACACATCAAAGCTCTTGGTCAGGTCAGGCATAGTCAACACTGGGGCAGATACCAATCTCCTCTTCAACTCCTGGAAACTGGCTTCACACTTTTCTGTCCACACAAACTTCTGGTCCTTCTCCAACAACTGGGTCATAGGACGGGCAATACTGGAGAAGCCTTCCACGAACTTGCGGTAGTATCCCGCTAGTCCGAGGAATCCTCTCACTTCGGTCTGAGTTGTCGGAGCTGTCCAGTCCATGACAGACTGAATCTTGGCGGGGTCGACGGATATTCCTCCTTCTGACAATACATGTCCCAAAAATCCAACTTCCTTGAGCCAGAACTCGCACTTGCTGAACTTGGCGTACAGCTGGTGCTCTCGCAATGTCTCGAGGACTAAGCGTAGATGCTCGGCATGCTCTTCCTCCGTCTTGGAATATATCAGGATATCGTCAATGAACACCACTACAAACTTGTCAAGGTACTTCATGAAGATCTTGTTCATGAGGTTCATGAAATAGGCCGGGGCATTGGTAAGTCCGAAAGACATCACAGTGTACTCGAACAAACCATAGCGGGTCGTGAAGGCGGTCTTGGGGATGTCCGACTCTCGGACCTTCAGCTGATTATATCCGGTCCTCAGATCGATCTTGGAGAAGACTCGGGCTCCGTTCAACTGGTCGAACAGATCCTCGATCTTGGGGAGCGGATACTTGTTCTTGATGGTTACTTCGTTCAGCTTACGGTAGTCCACACACATGCGTATGGTGCCGTCTCTCTTGTCCACAAAGAGAACTGGCGAACCCCAGGGTGAAGCACTGGGTCAAATCAGTCCCTTCTGGAGCATGTCATTCAGCTGCTTCTTCAATTCAACCAGCTCTTCGGCATTCCTCCGGTAGGGTCTCTGTGCAATCGGGGCTGTGCCAGGCACTAACTCGATGATAAACTCGATATCCCGATCAGGCGGCATACCGGGTAACTCCTCCGGAAAGACATCCGGGAATTCACATACCACATTCACTTCTTCAAGGGATGGCACCGAGACACTCTGATGACAGCAGGCTCGGGTCTTGTCGGTCAGGTCTGAGTACTCTATCCTAAGTCCTTCAGCACTGGTGAGGGTGACTGTCCTCTCTGCGCAATCTATCCGACCTCGGTACCTGGACAACCAGTTCATGCCAAGTATCACCTCTATCCCTTCTGTTCCCAGCACAATCAATTCTGTCGGAAACATGACTCCTTGGATCTCTACGGGCACACCATAACATGTGCAAAATGCCTTGACTCTAGACCCTGGAATTTGCACGCTCATGGACCTCCTCATAGGCTCGGACCTCATCCCACTTCTATTCACAAATGACGTCGTAACAAACGAGTGGGATGCACCAGAATCAAACAATACTTGGGCAGGTACTGAATTAACTGAGAACGTACCCAAGATGACGTCTGCGGCCTCCTGGGCTTCCTCGGCTTGCACATGATTCAGACGTCCATTCGCGGCGTTAGACGCACCGCGTGGGGCATTGCTGCGGTCGGGGTTCCCTCTAGCTGGCGCTGGTGCATTGGGGCGTGGAGCAGCATTCTTCTTGTTGGGACACTCTGTCGAGTAGTGACCCTTTTGACCACATCCAAAGCAGATCACTCCAGGGTTGCGGGGAACTCCACCTGCTGGACGCGGAACTCCAACAGGGCGGGTAGGAGCATTGGGGCGTGGCGCTGGGTAAGGGCTCCTTTGAGGCTGTGGTGCTGGTCTTGGCGGCTGTGTCGGACGCAGTCGGGGGTTGCTGGATCCACCCTGCTGCATCATGCGACGCTTGCGGTTTTCAGCGGCCATCTTGAGTTTTCCCTCCATCATAATAGCAGCATCGGCGAGAGACTCGAGATCAGGGAACTGCATGGCCACCAGAACAACCTGCAGCTCATCGTGAAGTCCATCCAGGAAACGGTCCTTCCGCTTCTCCTCGGTGTCCACCTCCTCCGGGTCATACCTCGACAGCTGAGTGAATCGGTCAAGATAACCGAACACAGTCATACCCCCTTGCTTGAGGTGGCGGAACTCATCCTTCATCCTCCTGATCAGTGCGGTGGGGATGTGCGCCTTCTTGAACTTGGCGGAGAACTCCGCCCAGGAGAGTACTTGCCCTTCAGGAAGACGGGCACGCACTCCTTCCCACCAGCTCCTAGCGGTGCCGGCGAGGTAGTGAGTGGCATATAGGACCTTCTCGTTGTTGCCAACAGCGGCGACATTAAGGTTGTTCTCCATGGTGCGGAGCCAATCCTCAGCATCCAGAGGCTCCTTCGTCTGCGAGAACACGGGCGGGTTGGTGTTCTGAAAATCTCGGAGCCGAGACCTGGGCTCCTCATTTCCACCAGCTCCTCCGCTTCCTTGATTGGCATTGGTGGCGGCCTGGACTAGTTGCTGGAGTGCAGCCATGTTCGCCTGGCGCTCGTCACGAGCAGCCTGGCGCTCCTCCATCAGTAGTCGTAGAAGTTGCGCCATGTTCGGGTCGGGTGGTGGCGGTGGTACATCACCGGATCCACTCGGGTTGCTGCGGGTGTGTCTCGACATCCTGAGGTTATGGCGTAAGATAAGAGGGAATTTAGTCTACAAGGGGGGGGTAAGTTCCTAACAATTTAGTTATCATACACAAGCAAGACATATAAGATAGACAATAAACTTGCAACTAGTAAATCAGCACATGGTAGCATAACGATAGCATAAGTCTCATACATAACCAAGTCTTACAGATAACCAGCCACACAATCATCAAACCGAGCCACGACTAAACCCAAAAGTGGCAACTACTCAATGGGACACCTCCTACGCGTCACCCTCCTCCTCATCGTCGATGAAAGCACGATCCTCGGAGTTCGAGACGTCCTCCTCCTCGTCGTGGTCCTCGTCAACACTAAGGTAGGCATCATCCTCCTTCCGGATGTCCTCGCCATCATCCAGAGCGGCAATCTCGTCCTCCAAATCCACGCACTTGCGCTTCAGGCTCCTGGTCCTCTTCCTCAGCATCTCATTACTCCCCTCCAGACGGACGACCTGGCCCTGCAGCTCCTCTATAATCCAGCCCCGGGACTCTAGATCGATGGGGTCGATGTGGGCGTGACCCCCTGTCTGGAGGTTGTAGTCGTGCTTAAACCGGGCTTCATCCAGCTGAGCCTCAGTCAAAGCCAAGTGCTTCTCCATAGCGATCAAGTGATCCCCCATGATCGGGTGAGGAATGCCGGGACTGGGATCTCCCTCGCCATCGCGCATCCCGTAGTGACGGAACCGCGTGGATCTCAGCTCGTACTGGTGGAACCTCACAAGGCGAGCAATCGCCTCCTGACAAGCTCGACGCAGACCCTCCTCCCAAGTACGGGCGTACATCACAAAGGCGATGGTGTCCGACCGCGGAGTAACCTCCGATCCTCGGAGCGCACATCGCACAACTAGGCGAGCCTCCACATCCTTCCTCCCGGAGATCTCGTAGGCCCAGAACTCTGCAACGGGGCGGCGAACAAGCTGAAGCAGCTCGATCAGATCCTGAGCAAAGAGCGTATCCCCAGCCTGAGTCAGCTGCAGGTGGTGCACCGGAACTCCAGCCATCTACAATTTTTATAAGTTTAAGTTAGATGACAAGTGTGCAATATTTTAAACATAACAAAATAGTTATAACTGGTTTACTATAGAAGGGGTAAGAGAGGTAAGCATTTTATACTATGCAGATTACCATCTCTTTATTTTAGAAAATAGTTTTTGATTTTCCCCCATCCTATCTATCGTCCATTCTAACTAGGCTGCTACGGTCGGAACAGGGGCTCTGATACCAAGTCTGTGGGCACCCCGGACTATAAGTCTGAAGCGGCCAGCTGTGCATACCGTCATGCTCCCATGATCAGTGTCGCATGACGCACAACTCGACAATGGATATCACAGTCACAAGTTCATACAGTACCGAATACAAAGTCATACATAAACATAGTCTTACACGGCCTCATCGGGCTCAAATGGCAGCGGAATAAGCGAAAGCAAGATGGGTAGCAGCATCACAATCCACAGGCAAAGCTCAGAGAGTAGCACATCCTAGTACTCGTCAGTCGCGTCATCGTCAAATACCTGCTCCTCCAAGCCTGGCCGATTGAATAACCAGGGACAAAGCCGTGAGTACATACAAAGTACTCGCAAACCACCTAAAGAAAGTAACCAATATTTTTGTACAAGAAAATAATGGGATGGCTATATGGGGGGGTTTAACATGGGGAACCTAACTACTCAATATTAGTTAAGTTGGCAATGTTTTACTCTTGACAAATTTTAATCCCACAATTTATATTTGATTAAATCAAGTCCAACCCTTTTCATAATACCAACATCATCATCGTGAACCATAATCTCAGTACTAGAATTTCTCATCTATTCCCCACAAAGTGTGGCCTCACTAGCTGTCCATGACCGTGGACTCCGGCTACTCGAATAGTTTTCACTCTGCAGAGGTTGTACACTTTACCCACAACATTCGATACATCCGTCGGGAGTTCCCACGGTTCGTCATACCTCAGTATGCGGTTTTCGGATAATCGACCGGAGTCTTCCCCTTGCCTACCCTAGTACAGGTGATCTACCCGATGCCCACATCCTGAACTGTCTGCGTGCAAGGTCATGCTCCTCGTGGACGCAAGCCTTCACCGTAGTAGAGGTGCGGCAAAGTTCCGTACCGACACTGATATAGTCTAGCGTATTACACCCCCGACGCATCGGCAGGATTCCGGCTTCTGGGTACCATCGTGTACCTCACTCATGTAGTTATGAGATCCCCGTACTAAGATAAGCAAGCTTCCAACTAGCCCTGTCCCATACCAGAGTATTGTGGTTGTACTGTAATACTAGGTTTTGGCGGCACTTATAGAGAGTCCCTCTAGACTTTGAATATGTTCAACGATGTTTCCAACAACCACAACCTTGGCCATCACATCTTCTTAGATGTATGCCAATACATTAGGGGGGAGCAAGATTAACCAAATTATTATGTTGTCACTAGTTCATTAGCAAGGCTTGTAATAGTACCAAGATTATCGGTGTCTAGTTTTTTTCTCCCAAATAGGTAGGCTTACAAGGTATGTGGGGTTCACCTAATAAACTAGTACAAATCCCAACCCAAAATGATATAACAAGATCATGATATATAATATGGTACAAAGGAAGTAAAAATGTAGGACAAGGTTAAGTTTTAGAAGATGGCTTGCCTTCCTCGGTGATGTCTCCCGGTACGGCTTCTTCGGCTTGGAAGGAGTCTTCACCTGCAACGTCAGGCGTTTCGTTGTGGGGGGCGTTCCGGCGGCTGCAGGCGACGGTGAGGGCGGCGGGGGTGCGGCTTGGGGCAGGGGTCCAGTTTTTGGGGCTCGGAGGCGGCTGCGGTCGTCGGAAGCGGCGTCGGCTCGGGGTAGACGTTGGGGCAGTGGGGTGCTTGGGGCGGCTCCTCTGGTCCCTCGCCGGTGGCTCCGGCGTGAGGCAGAGAGGCGGCGCGCCGGCCTCCCCTCCTCCTCCTCCTCTGGCTTCCCTCCTCCTCTTCTCCTCCAACCTCTTCTTCTCCTCTTCCTTCTGCTCGGGCTGTCAAACGGACGAGCGGGGTGGTGTGGCTGGGTGGTGCGGTGATGTGTGGCGAGTGGGGAGAGGAGAGCCGGGGTGACCTTGTTTTATAGGCGAGCGAGGGAGAGCTCCAACGGGAGGGAGCGGCCAAGCTGGCGATCCGTGGCTCCTGGCGCCATTGGTGAAGACAGGAGGTGGGCGAGCTCGTGAGAGAGAGGAGGTGGGTCGGTTCCGACGTGGGAGCTCGCCGGTCACATCGCTGATGAGGGTTGGGGGGTAGGAATTGCGTTGGCATGCCACGGGGGCAATCCTCGGGGTCGTCTTCGGTTGGGCAAAGGGGAGCGAGGGTGTCAGTTGGGCTCGGGGGGGTGAAGAGAGACGAGAGAGAGAGATTACGAGAGGGAGAGAGGCTCTCCCTGCGTGGGGAGAGGGAGAGAGAGAACGTGAGAGAGAGAGGGGAGGTTAGAGAGAAAGAGAGGAATTAGGGGAGGGATTAGTGGGGTAGTTAGGATAGTTTCTCTTTTTTTTCCTCTTTTCTTTTTTTTCTTTAAAGCACCAAACACCCAATTAAAAAAAAGATATATAACTCTCTCAACATTAGTATTATTGTTATTGTTGTTATTATTATTAGGTTAGATATAAAGATCATGCATGCACTTCCTTATGATTTTATGTAGCTAGGAAATTTTATTGATAAATATTTTAGTTATTAGAAACAACCAAAAGGTTGATGCCTAGGGATTTTTGTAGTGGCTAAAACTTTTAGTATTAATACTATATAGAAAATTTACTAGGTGTTAGCACCAAGGGTTTTTAGAATTTGACAAGTTACCATTTTTAAGATAATCTCAAGAGGAGTTGCATGCATGGCAGACATTAGGCACATGCAACACCAAATGATCAATACCAAGTGCATCACCAGGCAACAACATGACTAACCCTAAGCACACAAGTTCAAGCATTGAAACACAACCTAAGATTTCATGCAAGGTTTTTTTTTGGCTCTAATTTTTGGTTAACTAGATTAACAAGAAGGGTAAAAGTTGGGATGTGACATCATGCATATCACAAAGAACGTGTGTGAGAGCTTATTTGTCACGCTGCTCAACATGCCGGAGAAGACCAAGGACGGGCCAAAATCAAGGAATGACTTGAAATTTATGGGCATTAGGAGGGAACTTCACCCCCCTAGTGACGATGATGATGAGCCGGAGGAGGAGGAGGATAGGGAAACGCAAAACTCTCGCAAACGAAAAAGGGCGACCAAGAAGAAGACCGGTATTGATCACTGCCCCCCCCCAGCATGCTTCACTCTGTGCGAGGAGGAGATCAAGTTATTTATCCACTGCCTCATAGGAGCAAAATTTCCGAACGGCTACGCGGGGAAGATAAGCAGAAAAATAGACGAGGTGAAGCAGTGTTTCTCCGCAACACCATGCCGATCACCACGATTAACCTCAGGAGTCATGACAATAGTCATTATTGTCAGCTCCTTATCAACAAGCTGCACGGACGATACAAGTTCCTGGAGCCGTACAATAACACCAAACTCAAAGGGAACAAAGTAAACACATGGGACCTCAGAAAGATGAGCAAGGCCTTGTCCAGTTGGAAAAACCGGGTGAAAGAGGCAATTATTGAGAAGAAAAAAACCTGGGAGGAGCTCAAGGAGAAAGAGTTGTTGATCGAAGAAGCTACCTACAACCTTTTCAAGGCTAGGTGTGAGTCTGAGGCATCCAAGGCCACGAGTGCAAAGGGCAAGGTGATGCGGTCGCAGATCATAGGTAACCACCGTCTCGGAGCCGGTGGTTACAGAAGTTCCAAGCCTAAATGGGACAAGGAGGATGCCGAGTACGCCGTTGCGAGCATATGATACTCTATCATCGTTGGTTACCCCAAGTGGAAGGTTGAGATGTAGTGTAGCGGGAAATTTCCCCTATGTAGAGGATAGGGTTTGTCTCCGTTAGGACTCCGACAATGATAAGTAGGTGTCAATGGCGCAACTGACGTGGACCTGCACACAATACAAATAACTTTGCTTCCCAACGACTACAGAGAGGCTGTCAATCTCTTCGGCCTTGTTGTTCACAAAGGATCAACGCAACAAATAATAATGATAGTGATAGCAGCTAGAAAGTAAAAGCAGGAAAATAAAAGAGCGTGTAAACAGTGATGAGAATATGGACCGGGGTCCCGTGATGTTCACTAGTGATGTCTCTCTCCCAAAAGATGATAAAATTTCTATGCGAGGTAAACAAATTAGAGCTGTGCAATTGACAGGATTAAAAACGCACCGCGATGCTAACTATGCTATAAAGAAAGGACGAGGCTCAAAAGCATGGGCGGTATGCCAAAATAAGTAGACCGAAATCCAACTGAATCTACTACTAATCATCCACCTTGAGATATCTATCCAGAACATCTCGCTGATATTAAGTTATGAGCCCCACCCAAAGTGTAAACCCAAAGCAACAGGCAACTGCATTAAAAAGCACTTTGTGTAAAGTATACAATCCTTGCAACGGTGGTTACAAGCATAGTTTTTTTTTCCCCTTGTGGCAACATCACATCCCCTAGACTCATGTTTCTGCCACTCAAGTGTGTCATCGAGGGGCATGAACCCACAATCGAGCATAACGTTCCCTCTTGGAGTGACTACCTACTACTTGGCCCAAGAAATAAACAGCAACGGAGAACATGCAAGAATTACTTAGGAAAAAAAATATAAAAGATAAGAACCAAATATATTACTCAATCACAATCTGAACATAGTCTCATAATCCATCAGATCCCAGTAAACTCAGCATAGCAACAACAGAAAGTTACGTATGTGCCTCGATCAAGTAGGGAAGCTCACGAGGTCTAAACCATGAAGAACAAAGAGGGGAGGATAACATCACATAGCTACTAATCACGGACCCATGGTCCAAGGGAAACTACTCACGACACATCCAGGAAACGTCCATGGTGGAGGGGAAGCTCCCGGAGGTCAATCCTCCCTCCGGTAGGGTGCCGGGAAGAGGTCTGCTAGCGCTCCCGATCTTGGAAGCGCGGCGGTGGAACAGAGGCGAGATCGCGAAAAAGGGTTCTTTCCTCGGGGGTTTCAGATGCAGAGAATATATAGGCGAAAGGGGGAGCCAGGGGTCCAGGCGCTCCCCTGGTGCGGCCAGCCCCTAGGGCGCGGCGGCGGAACAGAGGCGAGATCGCGAAAAAGGGTTCTATCCTCGGGGGTTTCAGATGCAGAGAATATATAGGCGAAAGGGGGAGCCAGGGGGCCACCAGGGGTCCAGGCGCTCCCCTGGTGCGGCCAGCCCCTAGGGCGCGCCGCCAGGGCGCCTGGGCCCCTGGTGGTGGCCCTCTGGCCCCACCCAGGTGTTTCCGGAAGGTTCCTTCATGCTGATTTTTATCTGATTTTCCCCCAAATTTTGGAGCACTTTTAATATGGGGGGAAACCTGAAATAGAAAAACAGTAGAAAACAGGAACTGGCACTGTGGTGCACTGAGTTAATAAGTTAGTCCAAATATGATCAGAAGTGTATGAAAGTGTATCTAGATAATAGCAATATCACACAAAACATGCATGGAGCAAACATAAATTACAGATACATTTGGGACGTATCAGCATACCTAACCCCTTCGAGCAATACAAAAGTGATCTGCAGACCGAATTCTTTGTGAGGGCCCGGAGCTATAAGCACAAAGAAACCTCAAAAATAGTTGTCGATCCTAAGATTCAGGAGTTTACGACTGCCGTGGTAAGTAGTTTACCACGCGACCTTGTCGATTAAATTCTCTAGTGAAGTTCACAATTTCTTAACGCTTCACATTCTTTCTGCAGCAAGAGGAAATGAAAATCGCCTCATCGCAGGAGTCCTCGGTTAACCCGGCCGGCCCATGGGACACCGCCTTTAACAGGGCGTTGAACACGGTGAAGAAGGTTGACAACGTGGCGACGAAGCCATCATCAGTCGGCCGTGTGTTCGGCTTTGGTGCGGACCTAAATTGGTCCGAATATTATGGAAAACCGGCGGAGCAGTCGGGTTCGAGGGGGCGCAAGGCGAGAAGGACCGAAGAAGACACCTCTTATGTTCGTGGACTGGAGGAGAAAGTGAACATGCTTCCGCAGCTTGTCCAGGACGAAGTGGAAAAGACGATGAAGGCCATCCTTCCAAATATGATGTATTCACTGGCGAACTGGCAAGCGCGTGGTGGACAAGGGACCCTACCGGTCCCCAGCATGGTTGGCAGCAACTCGTGCACCGCGGAGGCAGTCCCGACTCCCACCGTATTTGTGGCTCCCACGCCGACTCCCGCCATATTGGTGGCTCGCGCACCGACTTCGGCCGCCAACACCGCGGCGCAGACGTGATGGTGACTCCTCCAGCCACGATCGAGCAACCGGGGCATAACAATAATGCACCCGACGACAGCCAAAATAGGGCGACCGACGCCACGGGAGGCAGCGCGCCCTCTGTCTCTTGCATGCCCGCCGTCGTCGGCGGGGTCTCTTCATTGGCCGACCTCGACGTCCTCAAGGTAACTAAAACGAGGACTTCATCTCCTTGCATTCTATTACTGGAATCTCTCTGATGCCCTACATGCATATATCTTTTTCGCAGGAGGACACTCCATGCATTCTATTACAAGTCGTGGACGGCAAGTTGAAGGATGTTGCCAAAGGTAAAATCCTTCGACCACAAAACCGAATCATGCACAATAGGCCGATGGCACCGGAGATGCATAGGGTTCAAATGTCTCTCGTGATTTCGGGCTACGAGAGAGTTGAACCTCCCATTCAACCCCCTCGGATACGATGAGGGCGAGCCGAAAGTCCTCAGTGATTGTTTCGGCCAAATATGCATATGGCCAAAGACTCAAATGCATTTGATTACGGGGAAGGGGGCACCACACCAAGGATAACACCGGTAATCGTCGTGCCGGCGCCACATGATCCCATCGGCGCACAACAAGAAGATGAGGATCTTGATGATGATATCAACGTCGACCGGTTCATCAACACTTTGTTTGAAGGTGATGACTTATTCATGCCTCCTGTTGAAGGAGCCTACCAGCTACTTATTGGCTTCTCGCCCTTCGTTGGTTACCCCAAGTGAAGGTTTGAGATGCAGTGCAGCAGCAGTTTTCCCTCGGTGAAGATACCAAGGTTTCTCTCCAGTAGGACTCCAGAGATGATAAGTAGGTGTCAGCGGCGCAACTGACGCGGACCTGCACACAGACACAGATAACTTTGTTCCCAACGAAGTTCAGAGAGGTTGTCAATCTCTCCGGTTTTGTTGTTCACAAATGATAAAACGCAAGGGATAATGATAGCAACTTGAAAGTAAATGCAGAAAAGTAAATATAGCTTGGAAACAATAATGAGGATATGGACCGGGATACTTGATGTTCACTAGTGATGTCTCTCTCCCAAAAGACGATAAAACTGCTATGCGAGGTAAACAAATTACAGAAGGGCAATTGACAGGATTATGAACGCACCGCAATGCTAACTATGCTACAAAAGAAAGGAAGAGGTTCAAAAGCACGGGCAGTACGCCAAAATAAGTAGACCGAAATCCATCTGCATCTACTACTAATCATCCACCTTGAGATATCTATCCAGAACATCTCGTTGGTATTAAGTTGCGAGCCCCACCCAAAGTCTAAACCCAAAGCAACAGACAACTGCATTAAAAAGAACTTTGCGTAAAGTAAACAATCCTTGTAACCGCGGTTACAAGCATCGTTGTTTTTCCCCCTTGTGGCAACAGCACATCCCCTAGACTCATGTTTCTGTCACTCAAGCGTGTCATCGGGGGGCATGAACCCACAATCTAGCACAACGCTCCCTCTTGGAGTCACTACCTACTACTTGGCCAAAGCAATAAACAGCAACGGAGAACATGCAAGAATTACTTAGGAACAAAAATATAAGAGATAAAACCAAATATATTACTCTATCACAATTTGAACATAATCTCATAATCCATCAGATCCCATCAAACTCAGCATAGCAACAACAGAAATATTACAAAGGTGCCTCGATCATGTAGGGCAGCTCACGAGGTCTAAACAATGAAGATCAAAGAGGGGAGGAGAACATCACATAGCTACTGATCACGGACCCATGGTCCAAGAAAAACTACTCACGAGACATCCGGGGAGCATCCATAGTGGAGAGGAGACTCCCGGAGGTCAATCCTCCCTCCGGCAGGGTGCCGGGAAGAGGTCTTCTGGTGCTCCCGATCTTGGAAGCGCGACGGCGGAGGAACAGAGGCGAGTTTGTGGAATAGGGTTCTTTTTTTGGAGTTTTCCCGTGACGTAGATTAAATAGGCGAAGGGGGGCAGCCAGAGGTGGACTAGGGGCCCCAGGCGCCCCCCTGGCGCGGCCAAGGGTGGGGCCGCGCCGGGTGGCCGCCTGGGCCCCATGGCTCCCCTCTGGCCCCTCCCGGGCTCTTCTCGAAGCTTCCGTCACACTGATTTTTTATCTGTATTTTCCCGAATTTTTCTCGCACTTTTTATATGGGGGAAAACTGAAATAGAAAAACAGCAGAAAACAGGAACTAGCACTGGGGTGCACTGAGTTAATAGGTTAGCCCAAATATGATCAAAAGTATATGAAAGTGTATCTAGATTATAGCAATATCACACAAAACATGCATGGAGCAAGCAGAAATAATAGATACGTTTTGGACGTATCAACATCCCCAAGCTTAATTCCTGCTCGTCCTCGAGTAGGTAAATGATAACAAGCATAATTTCTGTGGTGACATGCTAGCAACCATATAAGAACTTTGAAAAGTAAAGCAATCAAGGTTAGAGATTCAATTCAAGTTATAACATGCAAGAGTCTATGTTAGCATTCAAACAAGTAACAAAAGAACAAAAGGTGCAAGAGCTCTTGCTGTCCGTGACTCGAATGTCTCCAAATGGTGTTTGCGTGCAAGAAAGGGGATAGGGAATACCAGAGAAAAAAGTATTTTTGTTGAGAACTCAATCTACTAAAGTTTCACACTTGGTCCTCTTTGGAATCTTATCTTGACTCGTCCCCAGACCACTAGCCAGGTACAAGTCAATTTGATCCACTTCTTTTCGATATTTCGAGCACTCATGCAATGGATGAGCGTAAGCACGAGAGTTGACACTTAGGATGGCAAAGAGAGAAATATGGTGGAGGAGGAAGACAAAAAGGATGAGAAAGGCTCACATCAATGAGGACAATCATAGGAAAGAGATGCCAAATGATAGATATGATGTGAGGAGTAGGGATTGCCATGCAACGGATGCACATACGAGCTAAGAAGCTCTCCAATGGAACTAGTGGAGGTGCATCTAACTTGCTCGCTCATGAAGACCTAGAGCTCGTTTGAGGAGGCTCATCCTTGGAATATGCAAGCCAAGTTCTATAGTATGAAGGTCCCCACATAGCTATATGTATAAAGATCATCTCTATGGAGTACAAGGATATAAAGCGAGTACTAGTGTGGATCTCTCAAAAGGATAGTAGTGTTGCCCCTTTCTCTCTTTTTATTTCTTTTTTCTCTTTTTTTATTTTTTTGTATTTTTTTGTGGCCTCAATGGCTCTTTCTATTTAACTCTCATTTGTCCTCTTTGGGATCTTTTATTGTGTCCACTTTGGGATCTTTTCCTCACTTAAGGGCAACACTCTATTTTACAAGAAGGTAAAGGAGATCTTTCACACTTTACAAGATACTCAAAACATAAAGAAGATGTAACTATCATGATGTATGCAAGGTATGTCGCTGCCAGTGTAGCAGGAACATGTATGACATGAAGATCAAGTCATGAAGAGGTGGATGTTGCATGGCAATATAACTCGGAAAGGCTATGGAAATGCCTTGATAGGTAGGTATGGTGGCTGTTTTGAGGAAAGATAAAGGGAGGCTTATGATGACAGAGCGTATCATGCCAAGGGTTTGGATGTACCGGCGAAGGTGGACACCAACTCTCGGAGTGAGAAGAAGGCAATGCACGGCACGGGAAAGGCTAGCAAAATATGGTAAGGTGGAAGTGTCAACTCTCAATACTTACATTAGTCCGAAGAACTCATGCACTTATTATCGGTAAATCTCAATCTAATAAGGAGGTTCACAAAGAGACAAGTACCCCGAGGAGGAGTGTATGGGGGTTTGGTTATCCTTGCGCATCCTCGACTCATGGTACGTGACTGTACTCTAATATTCGACTCCTCAGAAGAGTAGTGATCTATCTAGTAGCTAGAGTTCTCAACTAGTTTTGTAGGTTTTGAAAATAAACACGGATTGCCAAAAATACGACACCTATCACTTATAGGCAAGAGCTTTTGACACCAAAAGTCCAAACATTACTCACAACAATACTTCAAAACTATTGCAAGCTACTACTAAAATTAAATAGCAACCTCAATTACCTACTTTCAAGACAAAACACAACTCAGTGCAACAACCAACTCTCTTTAACAAGATAAACATGAAAACTAAAAAGAGTTCCAGAAACAAAATAAAAAAAAGCCAAGGCTCTTGCTAAATACAAACTAAGACTAAAACTAAACATGGCAGCAGCTATGAAAAGATAAAGAACACACAACAGCAAAAATATAGGCATGAAGAATCCTATGATGTGTTCTAGATTTTGAAAGTGGAGCGTTTTTCTCTCCCACACAAAGTAAGACGGGATCTAACTTTTTATGAACAGCAAGCAAAGCTAAAGAAAACTAAAAACAAAATCTAAGAGCGAGACACTCCAAGCATAGCACATAACGCATGAAGTGATAAAATTATAGTGAGACAAAGGACGAACTGATGATTTGTTGATAGGGAAGGGGATGTACGGGGGCATCCCCAAGCTTAGGCGCTTGAGTCTCCTTGAATATTTATTGGGGATGCATGGGGGCATCCCCAAGCTTGAGCGCTTGACACTCCTGGATCTTCTTTCATCATCTTCTATCGCACACTTGAAAACTCCCTTCATACATAACTCATCATAAGCTGATTAGAGAGGTTAGTACCCTTAATAAATAATTTTTGACCCACTGGATATAAATATATTATTGAAGAGCTACTGTTTCTCAAGAGTGCCAAAAAAAATTTGCAAAGAAAAAGCAAGCTTAAGGTTTGCAAAAGTAAGGATAGACAAAACGTGGCAGAATCTGTGAAAAACAGAACAGCAGATAGTAAATAATTTTTTAGGGACACTTCTGCAACTCAAATCAAAAAACTCAGAACATACGGAAGTTTCGTAATTGTATAGATCATACTGTGTAAAAATTTCAGCTCAAAAAGATGAACTGGGATTTTTCTGGAATTTTTCTGGTCACGAGGACAGAATCTGTTTTCTGGACAGCATGTCACAACTTTTACTTCCCTTGCCATAAGAGGCTATAACTTGGCACAAAGCTGAAAAATAAAGATACAATGATGTTTCTACAGAAGTAACAACCATCAAGACACAACAAAAGAAAAAATAAACACCTAAATTCGTTGCGGGCTGCCTCCCGAAAGCGCTTCTTTAAAGCCATTAGCTAGGCATGATGCAAAAAGAAGAATCAAGTTTTATCAAGAGAAAGAGAATAACTAGCCCATGTAACGGACTCAAAAGGTAACTTGATTTTCTTTCTAGGGAAGTGTTCCATCCCCTTTTTGAATGGGAATTGGAATTTTATATTCCCCTCTTTCATGTCAATAACCGCACCAACGGTGCGAAGAAAAGGACGTCCCAAAATAATTGGACACAAAGGTTCACACTCTATATCCATAACAATAAAATCAATGGGAACATAGTTGTCATTGACAATGATAAGAACATCGTCGATCTTCCCCAAAGGTTTCTTTATGGAAGAATCAACAAGACGAACACCAAAAGAACAAGGCTCAAAAGGCTTCAATTCAAACATATCAAATATTCTTTTGGGCATAACAGAGGTACTAGCTCCAACATCACATAAAGCATAGCAAGAGAAGTTATTTAATTTAATTTTGATCATAGGGTCCCAACCATCATCTAGCTTCCTAGGTATGGAGGCTTCTACTCTAAGCTTCTCCTCCCTAGCTTTGATAAGAGCATTTGTGATATGCTCCGTGAAGGCAAGATTAAGTGTGCTAGTGTGTGGGTCTCTAGACATTTTGTGTAACAAGCTAATAACTTCTGAGAGGGTGCAACTATCAAAATCAATATCACTACTATCAAAGGTGGTAGTAGTGTCATCTAGGCTCACTTGTTTGAAACCCTCTATGTTCATAGGAGTTTCATTTTCTACGGTTGAGGTATTAGCATCACCATTAATAGGTCCAACGGGACTAGGAGTGCATTGGGTGCTAATACTATGGGTGTCCTCAACAATTTGGATAGTGGCAACTGTGTGGTGTGTAGGAAGGCTCTTAATTCTATCTTCTTCCATAGGGATAACTTCCGGTTTGGCTTCCATTTGATTTATCAAAGTAGATTGGGTGTGGGACATATTCGAAACATGGGTTTCGGTGGCGGTAAGTCTAGCCTGGAGATTAGAAATCTCGCTGTTCAGGCTATCAAGCTGTTCACTAATGTTTTACAGAATGGCAGTATGCTCACCTATTTTCTTAGAGAAGGCTTTGTTTTGTTCAAACTGGGTGTGCATATAGTTCTTAGTAGCTTTCTCTATTTCTGCCAATTTATCATAGCTAGGTAGGTCTCTTTTCGTATAAGCAGGATTATAGGAGTTGTTGCTAGGGTAAGTGTTGTTGTTCCCATAATTGGATGGAAACAGTCTAGGATTTCTAGCAAAATTTCCCCTATAAGCATTGTTGTTGAAGTTGTTTCTAGCAATAAAGTTCACATCTACTTGTTCTTGAGCAACCAAAGAATTTAAAGGCACATCATGAGGATCAATAGAGGGTTGCTTGGTAAGTAGAGACATAATTAAGTCAACTTTTTCATTGAGGGAGGTAATTTCCTCGACAGAGTTTACCTTCCTACCTGTTGGAGCGCGTTCGGTGTGCCATTGGGAATAATTGGTCATCATTTCATCGAGAAGCTTCGTGGCAGCACCAAGTGTAGTTGACATAAAGGTTCCTCCCGCGGCCGAATCTAACAGGTTTCGCGAGGTAAAGTTCAAGCCTGCATAAAAAGTCTGGATAACCATCCAGGTAGTCAAACCATGTGTAGGGCATTTCTTAACAAGATATTTCATTCGTTCCCAAGCTTGGGCAACGTGTTCATTATCCAATTGCTTAAAATTCATAATATTACTCCTCAATTGGATAATCTTAGCAGGAGGGTAGTACTTCCCTATAAAAGCATCTTTGCACTTATCCCAAGAATCTATGCTATTTCTAGGAAAAGATTGAAACCAGATTTTAGCATCTCCCCTTAAAGAGAAAGGAAAGAGCTTGAGCTTAACAACATCACCTTCTACTTCTTTATACTTTTGCATATCACATAATTCAACAAAATTATTCAAGTGTAAAGCAGTATCATCTCCAGCACCAGAGAATTGATCTCTCATAACAAGGTTTAGCAAAGCAGGTTTAATTTCATAAGAGGTAGCTGAAGTGGCAGGTGTGGCAATGGGAGTGCAGATAAAGTCCTGGTTGTTGTGACTAGTGAAGTCACACAACTTGGTGTTTTCAGTGGAACCCATAGTAGCAGCAAGTGTGCTAGATTTTTTTGTAAATTTTGATCAAAGACACAAAGATAAAAACTGAAAGGTAAACTAACAAGACTAAAAAACAAAGGTAAAGGGTAGTGTGCAACTCCCCTATCTTAGCACTCGGAGTCCCCGGCAACGGCGCCAGAAATACTCTTGCTTATTGGCTTCTCGTCCTTCGTTGGTTACCCCAAGTGAAGGTTTGAGATGCAGTGCAGCAGCAGTTTTCCCTCGGTGAAGATACCAAGGTTTGTCTCCAGTAGGACTCCAGAGATGATAAGTAGGTGTCAGCGGCGCAACTGACGCGGACCTGCACACAGACATAGATAACTTTGTTCCCAACGAAGTTCAGAGAGGTTGTCAATCTCTTCGGTCTTGTTGTTCACAAATGATAAAACGCAAGGGATAATGATAGCAACTTGAAAGTAAATGCAGAAAAATAAATATAGCTTGGAAACAGTAATGAGGATATGGACCGGGATACGTGATGTTCACTAGTGATATGTCTCTCCCAAAAGAAGATAAAACTGCTATGCGAGGTAAACAAATTACAGAAGGGCAATTGACAGGATTATGAACGCACCGCAATGCTAACTATGCTACAAAAGAAAGGAAGAGGTTCAAAAGCACGGGCAGTACGCCAAAATAAGTAGACCTAAATCCATCTGCATCTACTACTAATCATCCACCTTGAGATATCTATCCAGAACATCTCGCTAGTATTAAGTTGCGAGCCCCACCCAAAGTGTAAACCCAAAGCAACAGACAACTGCATTAAAAAGAACTTTGCGTAAAGTAAACAATCCTTGTAACCGCGGTTACAAGCACCGTTGTTTTCCCCCTTGTGGCAACAGCACATCCCCTAGACTCATGTTTCTGTCACTCAAGCGTGTCATCGGGGGGCATGAACCCACAATCTAGCACAACGCTCCCTCTTGGAGTCACTACCTACTACTTGGCCAAAGCAATAAACAGCAACGGAGAACATGCAAGAATTACTTAGGAACAAAAATATAAGACATAAAAACCAAATATATTACTCTATCACAATCTGAACATAATCTCATAATCCATCAGATCCCATCCAACTCAGCATAGCAACAACAGAAATATTACAAAGGTGCCTCGATCATGTAGGGCAGCTCACGAGGTCTAAACAATGAAGATCAAAGAGGGGAGGAGAACATCACATAGCTACTGATCACGGACCCATGGTCCAAGAAAAACTACTCATGAGACATCCGGGGAGCATCCATGGTGGAGAGGAGACTCCTGGAGGTCAATCCTCCCTCCGGCAGGGTGCCGGGAAGAGATCTTCTGGTGCTCCCGATCTTGGAAGCGCGGCGGCGGCGGAACAGAGGCGAGTTCGTGGAATAGGGTTCTTTTTCCGGAGTTTTCCCGTGACGTATATTAAATAGGTGAAGGGGGCAGCCAGAGGTGGACCAGGGGCCCCAAGCGCCCCCCTGGCGCGGCCAGGGGTGGGGCCGCGCCGGGTGGACGTCTGGCCCCCCCTGGCTCCCCTCTGGCCCCTCCCGGGCTCTTCTCGAAGCTTCCGTCACGCTGATTTTTTATCTGTATTTTCCTGAATTTTTCTGGCACTTTTTATATGGGGGAAAACTGAAATAGAAAAATAGCAGAAAACAGGAACTGGCACTGGGGTGCACTGAGTTAATAGGTTAGTCCAAATATGATGAAAAGTGTATGAAAGTGTATCTAGATCATAGCAATATCACACAAAACATGCATGGAGCAAGCAGAAATTATAGATACGTTTTGGACGTATCACTAGCATGACGAGGAAGCTCGCGGTCCAGCTGATCTTGCGGTCAAACCTGCTTGCTCCACGCGTCTCTTCGCTGCTTTTCAGAATATGTCTCCAGCAGCTTGCGCCTTCACCGAACCTTAAGCAGATGCCACAGGGAGATCTATTCTCAACCCGTCCACACTCCATAAGGCGGCGACTCAGCAGATAAAGGCCTGTGACTGCTCGAAATGAGAAAATAAGAAGGGACGGAGAAGATAGAAGAGCACTTCGAGCAGCCAACCTTCGATGCTGATCCGGGCTCAGGACGGGCCACCAATACCCAAGGATCTCTCGTTTGAAATCCATGTGGCGGGTAGGGCGATGCTACCTAATGACATGCTCGAGCTTGCAACTTCGGATATGCAGAGTGTGCATCACAGTGTTATGGCATTAGAGAAGATGCTTCTTCGAGAAAAGAATCCCTCGTACCCGGTTTTCATGGCCAAGGTGCCACTCAACATGGGCTTCATCAACACTATCCCCGCGGATATGATAATCGTGCGGTTTACAAAGATCTTCAATTTGTATCATCTCAAGCGGCTGGACCATAGCCTTGTCCGTCTGTTCTCGCTCAGCCTTTCTATGAGTATCATGAGAGATAAGACCCCGAGCGTCGTGATATTGGACCCCTTCTACATGCGTGAAAGCATCTTGATGGACGACGGGGACGCGACTTTCATGGCGGGGTACATCAGAGACTTCATGCTAGAGAACGCCAGCAAGGATTCATTTCTCATGACGTACTCTCCCAAGTAAGTCATTCACTCGCCGTCGTAGCATATATGCTTTCTTAGCTTTCCATTGTCCTCTTCCAACATTCATTTTGGATTGTTTTAATTATGCAGTGAGGATCAAGACTGCGTGCTCATCAGCTTTTCACTGCAACACTCGCATGTCGTGTATTTAGACTCGGGGAGTGTGAAGAAGAAAGATTACAAGTATATCATGAGAGTTTTGGATGATGCTCTCGCCGGCTACAAAGAAACCGGAGGCAAGATCGTGAAGCACAAGTTCAGGAAGCATCAGCCTGGCGTGAGCGTGTTCAACCACATAACGCAGTTCCCGCGTGTCAAGCAGCCGGCTGGCAATGTGAGGGATGCGTACTACGCCCTCCATCACATTCGGGCGATTGTACAGGAACAACTCAACCTTACGCTGCCAAGTCATCTCAAAGCGTGGGCCGAAAGGAAGGCGGAAATCGCCGACGCAAATCTTAAGCAGGAGTTCTTTCACATCCAAGCGGAGATGGCGACTATCATCCATCATGAAGTACAAATGAAGGTGTCGATCTTCCACTTCAACATTACACCATCCAATGGGGAGATAGAAGCCCGCCTAAAGGCCTTGAGTGACACAAGGCCTTTCACGACGAAAGAAGGATGCCGTCCATTCCCTGAGCTGAGTCAGAACAAGTGATCAATTTATGTTATATATGGCAGTTGTTTGATGAATGTGTGCCCTACATGTAATTTGGACGTACTCTTTGTGTAGTAGATGGTAGTGTCAAATACTCTTGGTGCTCTTTGTGTATAAAGGTCACTGCATATGCATTTTTATGCATATGTGCATGCTCCTGGCCATTGATCGATTTGCTTTATGTTGTTGATCACAAGAATATATGCTATATTGTGTTGTTGTCCTTTGCTATGAATTCATATGGATGTGGCCTCTAAATATTTGTTTTGTGCAGGTTGAAGATCAAACAAGAGATGATGAAGAAAGTAGCTTTCTATTTTCAATAATTGTTGGGCTCATTGTAATATTGTGATGGATGTAATCTCGTGAATCTTGTTGGCCTCTAAACCTAAGACGATGATGGATGTAATCTTGTAAATCTTTGTAATAAGAATTGTAATGAAATTATTTTGTATCAAAAATTGTTGGTCTCATTGGAGTATTGTCTTTTGAATTTCTGTAATGTGTGTAATTCTGTACTGTTTTTCTGTTTTCTGTAAGTTTATTTTTTGTTTTCTGTAATATATTTAGTGGCGCATTATGTCTAGTCTTAGTGGCGCACTACGAATGCGCCACCCCTAAGGATCCTTAGGCGTGGCGAATTTCAGAATGCGCCACCCCTAAGAGCTTAGAGGTGGCGCATTCTGAAATGCGCCACGCCTAAGAGCCTTAGGGGTGGCGCATTCAGAATGCGCCACCCCTAAGCCCTTATTAGTGGCTTGATTTTAGTGGCGCATTCATAATGCGCCACTAAACCCCTAAAAAGGACGCCACTATAAGGGCATTTTCTAGTAGTGTTTGGGTGCGGCCTCCCCCTAGGCCGTGCCGGGTGTCCGCCTGGGTGACAGGTGGCCCCCCTCCGTCTCTCCTTCGGGCGTATGGAGTCTTCTGGAACGCTGATTTTTTTTATATTTTTCCAGAATTTTTTGGGCACTTTATAAAATGGGAAAACCTGAAATAAAAAAAACAGCAGAAAACAGGAACTGGCACTGTTGTGCACTGAGTTAATAGGTTAGTCCAAATATGATCAAAAGTGTATGAAAGTGCATCAAAAGCATAGCAATATCACCCAAAACATGCATGGAACAAGCAGAAATTATAGATACATTTGGGACGTATCACACATCCCCTAGTCTCATGTTTCTGTCACTCAAGCTAGACATCGGGGGGCATGAACCCACAATCATGCATAACTCTCCCTCTTGGAGTCACTATCTACTACTTGGCCAAAGGAATAAACAGCAACGGAGAACATGCAAGAATTAATCAAGAACATAAATATAAAAGAGAAGAGCCAAATATATTACTCATCACAATCTGAACATAGTCTCATAATCCATCAGATCCCAGCAAACTCAACATAGCAACAGCACAATGAATTATATATGTGCCTTGATCATGTAGGGCAATACAAAGAAACAAGGAACATGCAAGAATACCCAAGAACTAATAATAAGAAGGTAAACCAAATATATTACTCATCACAATCTGAACATAATCTCATAATCCATCGGATCCCAGCAAACACAACATAGCAACATAGAAACTAATAAATAAGTGCCTTGATCATGTAGGTCATCTCACAAGGTCTAAGAATTGAGGCATAAGATTGGAGAGAAAACATCATCTAGCTACTGATCATGGGCCCATGGTCCAAGAGGAACTACTCATGACACATCCGGGAGGCGCTCATGGTGGTGGAGAAGCCTCCGAAGGTGAATCCTCCCTCTGGAAGGGTGTCGGGACAGTGTCTTCTGGCGATACCGATCTCGGGATTGCGGCAGCGGTGGAACAGTGGTGAAAATCGCTTAACGGGGCTCCTCTAGAGGGTTTATGTATCTAGGGAGAAATATAGGCGGAAGGGGGGCTCTAGGGGAGGCCCCACCTGACCAGGCGGCCAGGTGGCGTGGCCTCCTCCATGGTCGCGTTGTGTGACCGCCTAGCCAGGGGGTGGCCCCCTCCGCCTCTCCTTCGTGCTTCTTGAGTCATTGTGTCGCACTGATTTTTTAGCTGTTTTTTCTAGAATTTTCTGAGCACTTTAATAATTGGTATTTTCCTACAATGCAAGAACAATACTAGACGAAAACTGGCACTGGGGCACTGAGTTAGTAGGTTAGTTCAAATATATTGAAAAAGGTATGAAATTGTAGAAAAACATATAGCAAAGCCACCAATATAAGCATGGAACAAGCAGAAATTATAGATACGTTTGGGACGTATTAGCCACTAGTTGTGTCTCATTACTCAGTTTTGCCACTAGAAGTTTTGCTGCTCAAAAATGTCATCGCTCTGTTAGGCGCAAGCTCAAAATGCCATTAGACACCATTACTACTAGCTCAAAGCTCGTTGACAATGTTATATAACCAAAATAACCATGGATCCACATGTTAGCACTGCTCTATCTTAGTGTGGGCCCCACTTGATCCCAAAAAACGTTTTTATTTTTCTCTAAAATTATTCGCTTGCTTACTCCTTACAAGTGGGGCCCACATTTACTATAGTCATATAGAAACATTTGACAAGTGGTTCTAGGTTTATTTTTTCCTATAAAATGGTGAACAAGTTTGTCCTGAAAATAACCTTGTCTAGTGGAAATTTTTAGCAAACATCTAATACAAGAATGGCATTTTTGAGGTGTCTAATTGCATTTTTGAGCAAGGATCTCATAGAACGATGGAATTTTTTAGAAGTTGTAATTTTTAGTGGGAAAACCAAGTAATGGGACACAACTAGTGGCAGTCGCACAAATATCATTCCATTCATAGGACGCATATAATTAATTAAATACCTAAAATATTACATATATATAAGCTCTATTAAATATAGTATAGTCTCTCATCATTTACTTTCTCTTATTGTTGTTGCGATGGCGGCTGGCGACATTCCGTTGATCTTTTGGATTGACGGGCCACTGATGTTAACTCCTCGTTGATTACCCCAAGTGGAAGGTTTGATGTAGTGTAGCAGCAAGATTTCCCTTGGAAAAGATGCCAACGTTTTAAGATTGTCTCCCGTAAGACTCCAATAACTTCAAGTAGGTGGTGAAGTGAACAATGGCGCCGTTCACAACCTTAGGTTGCTTACTTCACCTGGACCTGCACACACAACAAATAACTTTGCTCCCAACGAGTACAGAGAGGTTGTCAATCTCTCCGGCCTTGCTGTTTACAAAGGATCAACGCAACAGATAATAGGTAGTGATAGCTATAACTAGAAAGTAAAAGCAGGAAGTAAATTGCGGGTGCAACAGTGATGGAAATATGGATCGGGGTCCCATGATATTCACTAGTGATGTCTCTCTCCCAAAAGACGATAAAACTGCTATGCGAGGTAAACAAATCACAGTTGGGCAATTGACAGGATTACGGGCACAAACCAATACTAACTATGCTACAAAGAAAGGAAGAGACTCAAAAGCATGGGCGGTACGCCAAAATAAGTAGACCGAAATCCATCTGCATCTACTACTAATCATCCATCTTCAGATATCTATCCAGAACATCTCGTTGGTATTAAGTTGCGAGCCCCACCCAAAGTGTAAGCCCAAAGCAACATACAACTGCATTACAAGAACTTTAAGTAATGTAAACAATCTTTGCAACCGCGGTTACAAGCATCGTTGTTTTCCCCCCTGTGGCAACAACACATCCCCTAGACTCATGTTTCTGTCACTCAAACTAGTCATCAGGGGGCATGAATCCACAATCAAGCATAACCCTCCCTCTTGGAGTCACTACCTACTACTTGGCCAAAGCAATAAACAGCAACGAAGAACATGCAAGCATTACTCAAGAACAAAAATATAAAATATAATAACCAAATATATTAATCAATTACAAACTGAACATAGTCTCATAATCCATCAGATCCCAGCAAACTCAGCATAGCAACAGCAGAAAGAATTACATATGTGCCTTGATCTTGTAGGGCAGCTCACAAGGTCTAATCCATGAAGAACAAAGAGGGGAGGAGAACATCACATAACTATTGATAATGGACCCATGGTCCAAGGTGGACTGCTCATGGGTCATTCGGGAAGTGTCCATGGTGGTGGAGAAGCTCCCGGGGGTCAATCCTCCCTCCGGCAGGGTGCCGGGAAGAGGTCTGCTGGCACTCCAGAACAAAGGCGAGAACGCGAAAAAGGGTTCTCTCTTCAGGGTTTCCATCACGGGGGATAAATATAGGCGAAGGGAGGCAGCCAGGGGGGCCACCAGGGGTCCAGGCGGCCCCTTGGTGCGACCCCACTCCTAGCCGCGCCAGGAGGGCGCCTAGGGCCCTGGTGGGTCCCCTCTGGCCCCTCCTCGGTGATTCCGGCAGATTCCAAAACACTGATTTTTATTGTATTTTCCCAGAATTTTTGGAGAATTTTTAATACGGGAAACCTGAAATAGAAAAACAGCAGAAAATAGGAACTGACACTGGGGTACACTGGGTTAATAGGTTAGTACAAATATGCTCAAAAGTGTATGAAAGTGTAGCTAAAACATAGCAATATCACACAAAACATGCATGTAGCAAGAAGAAATTATAGATACGTTTCGGACATATCAACATCCCCAAGCTTAATTCCTGCTCGTCCACCATTAGGTAAATGATAACAAGCATAATTTCTGTGGTGACATGCTAACAACCATATACGAACTTTGTTAGTAAAGCAATCAAGGTATGTAATTCAATTAAAGTCATAACAGGCAAGAGTCTATACTGGCATTGAAACACGCAAAATAAGAACATAAAGGTGCAAGAGCTCTCGTTGTCCGTGACTCGAATGTCTCCAGATGGTGTTTGCGTGCAAGAAGTGGGGGATGGGAATACGAGAGAAAACATATTTATTTGTTGAGAACTCAATCTACTAAAGTTTCACACTTAATCTTCTTTGGAATCTTATCTTGACTCGTCCCCAAACCACTAGCCAGTCACAAGTCAATTTGATCCACTTCATTTCGATATTTTGAGCACTCATGAAATGGATGAGCGTAAGCACGAGAGTTGACACTTAGGATGGCAAATAGGGAGATATGGTGGATAAGGAAGACAGAAAAGGTGTGAAAGGCTCACATCAATGAGGACAATCATAGGCGAGAGAAGGCCAAATGATAGATATGATGTGAGGAGTAGGGATTTCCATGCAACGGATGCACATGTGATCTAGAAAAGCTCTCCAATGGAACTAGTCGGGGTGCATCCAACTTGCTCGCTCAAGAAGACCTAGAGCTCATTTGAGGAGGCTCATCATTGGAATATACAAGCCAAGTTCTATAGTTTGAAGGTCCCCACATAGCTATATGCATATAATCATCTCTATGGAGTACAAGATATAAGAGGGAGTACGAGTGTGGTTCTTTCAAAAGGAATAGTAGTGTTGCCCCCTTCTCTCTTTTTTCTATTTTTTTGTATTTTTTGGTGGCCTCAATGGCTCTTTTTATTTAACTCTCATTTTTCCTCTTTGGGATCTTTTCCTCACTTAAGGGCAACACTCTATTTTACAAGAATTATAGAAGATATTCACACTTTACAAGGTACTCAACACAAAGAATATGTATCTATCATGATGTATGCAAATGTATGCCTCTGCCAGTGTGGCAGGAACATGTATGACATGAAGATCAAGTCATGAGAAGGTGGATGTTGCATGACAATGTGTCTCGAAAAGGCTATGGAAATGCCCTGATAGGTAGGTATGGTGGCTATTTTGAGGAAATATATAAGGAGGTCTATGATGATAGAGCGTATCATGCCAAGGGTTTGGATGCACCGGCGAGGTGGACGCCAACTCTTGAGAAGAGGGCAATGCGCAGTACCGAAGAGGCTAGCAAATATGAGGAGGTGGAAGTGTCAACTTTCAATACTTACATTAGTCCGAAGAACTGATGCACTTATTATCGGTAACTCTCAATCTAATAAGGAGGTTCACAAAGAGATAAGTACCCCGAGGAGGAGTGTATGGGAGTTTGGTTATCCTTGCGAATCCTCGACTCATGGTACGTGAGTGTACTCTAATATTCGATCCCTCCAAAGGTTAGTGATCCATCTAGTAGCTAGAGTTCTCAACTAGTTTTTGTAGTTTTTAAAAATAAACACGGATTGCCCAAAATATGACACCTATCACTAATAGGCTAGAGCTCTTGACACCAAAAGTTCAAACATTACTCACAACAATACCTCAAAATTATTGCAAGTTACTACTACAATTGAATAGCAACCTCAATTACCTACTTAAAGTCAAGACACAACTCAGTGCAACAACTAACTCTCTTAACAAGATAAACATGAAAACTACAGAGAGTTCCTGCAACAAACTAAACTAAAGCTCTTGAAAAATATAAGCAAGAAAACTAAGAGCTAAGCATGACAGCAGCTACGAAAAGATAAAGAACACACAACAAAAGAAAGATAAGCATGAAAATCCTATGATGTGTTCTAGTTTAAAGTGGAGCGTGTTTCTCTCCCACACAAAGAAAGTTGGGTTCTAACTTGTTATGAACAACAAACAAAACTAACGAAAACTAAAAAGTAAAGAGCAAGACGATCCAAGCAATACAGAGTGAGCATTGATTGGAGTACGAGGATTACTCATCGATAGCTCACACTTGATGTGGCTCGGCAGAACCGAGATAGGAGCCTTTAGCGGTGTCTTATTTGTGTCGTACTTGTGAAGTTATAATAACTTGTGATCACGGTCCGCTATCTAATCCTAGTTGACTAACAATGCGCATGGCTCACTGCTGAATATAATATATAATTGATAGGCAGCATAAGAAAAAGAAAGGTACATGAAGGGGCGACAATGGCAGGCTATGCATTGAATAGGTAAGCAACGTAGCAGCAAAAGTAGCAATGCCTAGTGCAAGAAAAGTACGGAAAGATAGGCAATCCTAATTCTGAATCAAATGCTTCACAACCGCTACACTTCCGTGTTACTAATTTATGTATGGATTTGGAATTGGAGACCTGTCTCTATTTATAATTTACTAGGACAATGCACGTAGGTTGCAACGGGATATAAATGCGAGAAGAGGTCATTTAATCGAACTGATATGCACGCATGCGTCCATTGTCTTCGTGGCTATCAGATGGTCTCGTGATCCAACGGTGATTGTGAACCACTCCCAACTCAAAACAAACGCCACATTTTGCAATAGATCCTTTGTTGCAAAGGATCCTTTGTTGATTCTTATTGCAAGGCGACACAACACTGCCTCGGATGGTCAGAGAGTGAAAAGATGTTGATTTGGTGTAATAAACAAATTATTGAAAGACTTTGCAGCAGAACTCCTATTGCAATGATCAGACCATAACAAAGCCTATGTTGTAAAGGATGGCTATCTTGCGGGTGCGAGCGATCGAGCAGCTCTACCTATCTCCATAGAACGACTGTATGAGTGGATAATTTAAACGCTACGAATGGATGAGTGGATAATTTAAACGCTACGAATGGATGACACATAGCGTCGCTTTATAAATATTATAATATGTTAGCTTGTGACTTATTTACCCATAAATATTTATTAAATGATGCACGTGATTTATCTTGTGTTTGGTTAAAAAAAATATAACTAAATTGAAGTAAAATTTGTTCAGAAAATAAGTAAATTAAGGTGGATGCTTCATATGTGGAAGTTGATGAAACATAGAATCTTATATTTTTAAGTAAAAAAATAGAGTAGATAAAAACAATATATCATTTGTATTACTTTTTATCCTTTTTATAGCGCACATCGGTTAGTTAAAACAAACTGATGTCGATAGATTATTGTGCTTCCTTTGCGGACATATGCTCGTAGTTGGGACAAATTGTGGCATGCCCGTGCGTTGTAACGATTTTTTTATAATATAATAAAATTAATAAGAAGTTTATTTACTACAAACAAACAAACGATCATTCTAAAAAAGCAGGACCATATGCTTTACTGGAAACAAAGATTAAGTACTTTTAGCGTTGTTTTTATTTATTTTATTTTAATTATCTATTACTGGTACCATTAGGTACAAAACAGTAGCATTAATAACAAATTAACCTAATTCAATTACATAATTATAGAATTAACTAAAATTAATCTAGGCAGGAATAATTTACAACTAGTAATGATATGACCATTTTTTAATTCTTAAAACAGTCATTCTAATTGATCTAAAAAATTGTTGTTTTTTTAATTTATTTAATTTTATTAACATTAAAATTACATACATAACAGTAGAATTAATAATAAATTTAATCTCATTCAATTAGGTATTATCATAGAATCAATTAAAATTAATCTAGGCAAGAATAATATACAACAAATTATCATATGATCATTTTTTTAATTCTTCAAAGAGTAATTCTGATTGATCCACAAAATTAAGCTATAAGTAAGGAGCGCAAAATTACTTTATATTTTTAGGATCTCTAGATTTTTTTTACTTTTTTTATTTACTAATGAGATTTAATAAAAAAGAAAAAAAAACTAACAGGGGCGGGCCAGCAGCTATCAATATGAAAAAAAGGTGCGAAGCAAGCCCTCAACCCACCAAGCAGGCCGGCACAAGAAGCTGAATCTAATGAAGAAATCATTTTTTCTATTTCGGACCATCTGAACTGCGGGTTGATTACCTAAAAAGAAGGGCTTTTTAGCAAAAATACACAAATAGACCACCCGGATAATAGGTATAGATTACCTAAGAAAGCCACCTCTTTTTATTATTAGGTATATATATCTATGTATATTGAGTAGCGCCTCGTTCTCTTTTACCCACTCACTAGCGATGAGCAGTTCGCGCACTGGCGAACTCGACCACCCGGATTATGGCGGACTGTGCCTCGCGCCTTCAGCAATGCTTGCAGCTCTGGTTCTGCAACAACATAGGTGAATGGGGCTCATGAAAAAACTCTCTTTGCCGTCATAGACGTGGAAAAAAAATCATAGCCCCGTGAAACGCACGGCACGGGCATATATCTAGTGCAAGAAAAATTCCAGTTTAGCCTGAAATAAGCATCGATCTGTGTTAAGTGTTAACTATGAACCTATGGTGACTGGGTGAGTGATCAGGAAGGCAACATACTAGCCAAGCATAGAGCACAATGGCTAACAAATTAAGCAAACAAACACAGGCGTCGCATGAAGTCCCACCACTCAGTTGCTACAAGGGCCTTCATTGGCCCAACGGTTGGTATATTGGACTATAAATAAAAGGGTAATCTTTATACTACATCTGATTCTTTTTATTTGACGTCCCCGACAGCCAAATTGAACTACTTCCAAACAAAATTATTGTCTGATACGTTAAATATAATGAATGGGAGGTAGTACTACATTAGTTTGCAAATCACAATCATTTTCTACTGTTGCCATGGCAGCGTCAGGAGTCAAAACTACCATCAAGAAACCCTATGACCTAATTAATGGCAAGCCATCAATCATCAGCACAATTATAACATAGCCAAATCATATTTGTTTAGAGCATCTTTAATAGATGTTGTATTTATATAAATAACTAACTTATACAACACTTGAGGCTAAAATAGTGGTCCAACAGGTGTTGTATATGTAAAAAATATTACAACACCAGCTCCAAGTGTTGCAACCTTGGTGTTGCAAATATACAACACTTTAGCTAGGTGTTGTAAAAACGTTTGCAACCAACTGCCGGAAGTTTCCTCCAGTCCGCCTCCTTACACACACTCGTTCGCCCGCCCGTCGTGCCGCCGCCGCTCATCCCCGCCATGGCCGCCGCCTCCCGTCGATGGTGCGCCTGCCTGCCTGCGCCTCCGTTTCCGGGCGTGTGTGCCAAGCAGAGAAACCCCAATCGCCTCCGCACCTCCCATCCTCCACGCGGCAGCGCCACCCCGTCTTGCGGCGACCGGTGAGCCCCCGGGTCGAGGGTGAAGGGCAGGCGGCTCGCCGACTCTCGTCCCGCGCGCTCGCCTTGGCCACGCCCACCTCAACGCAGCCCCCCGCGCCCTTCCACTCCAACGCTCTATAGCGGTTGTCGGGGTAGAGTGGGCCGAGGAAGGCCTTGACGAGGATGGCGTCCTTCCAGGAGGCGGCCCGGACCCCGTAGGCGAACACGTCGTAGCGCGGGGGCACGGAGGCCTGCGCCTGGAGGACGAGGAGGAAGCAGGTGCAGGAGGCGGCCATCGCGCCCGCCAGGAGCAGCCGCCGGAGCAGCGGCGCGCGCGGTGGCAGCAGAGCCCTCGCCATGCCCATTGGTGGTGGCGGCCGTGCGGGTGCGGCGCAGCTGGTGGTGGCGGCGGCGAAGGCGTGGATGGTTCTGCTCCCGTGCGCGGAAGTCAACCGCGCTCCGGCGGTGGTGGTGGTGCGAATGTGGAGTCCGTCTGTTGGCGTCTGTTGCACGCTCGCCTTCCTTCTTGGGCAACCCAGACGACAGCCTCCGTCTTCCTCTAGGTCTCCGCGCTCGCCGACGCCCTGCCGGCTCGGCCTCCACCGCCGCGCCTCCGGTGGGTGGAAGGGACTTCCTGCAGGATCTTTTCACTACATGAGAATCTTGAGTCGATCTGGGAGGAGAGGGAAGGGGCCACCAGTGAGGTTAGGAGAAAGTAGGAGGTTGACAGTGGGGTTGGAGCAGAGGAGGTCGTCGGTGAATCCCTGTGGCGTCCATCGTCGACGGTGGGGGTGCGGGTGGGTGAGGCGACGGATTGAGGTCGGAGGGAGGGAGAGGGTTGGGAGATGAGGTCGTGGTGCGTGGGAGAGAAGGGAACGAGAGGAGGAGGAGGAGTGCGGGGTTGTGGTCTTGGGTTGCCGTTGGATTCGGAGCATCCGTTATGGACCAATCAAAACATGACACGTGGATATATATATATTAGACGTTTCATGACTATAAATGCATTAAATATAGAAAATGAGATCTGAAAAATGCCTTATTTTATGATGAAAAGTTTTATGGTGTACGTTGGTTGTATAAAAAAATTCAAGGTCAAACAATAAATTAAATGTCAATTCTTCTTCAAACTTGATACATTTCCTCTCTAAACCATGATTCATGCTCGCGGAAGGTTCAATTTCTAAAGAGTGTATATCAAAAAAAAATGTGAAATCTTCTCAAAATTTTATAACGATATAATGAGGTCATTTATTACAACATGCCAAAATTTATCTTTTTTAGACTTCTTTTGAATTTTCTAGAATTAAATAACCAATAAATACATGTTTGTGATGGACTTTTGGCACATAAATGCTTGGAATTTATTTTTAATTATTTTATAAGTCATTTACATATACTCAATATCTTATATATGATTTTTCAAATCATTTTTGTGCATTATTGCATATATTCGTAGTTCAAATTTGAATTATATTCATTAAACACCTAGAAATGCACTAAATGATTAAAATATAGCAAACGAACAATGAAAAGTGCCAAATTTTTACATGAAGGATTTTGTGGTGTATGCTGAGTGTAGAAAAAAAAACAAGATGAAACGATGAAGGAAATATCAATTCATCTTCAAAGTTGATGCATTCCTTTTTGAAATTATTATTCTTTCTTGAAGATGGTTTGATTTTTGAAGACTGTATATCGATCTTTTTGAAACGTTCTCAGAATTTTATCATGGTATACTAAGGTCATTTTATGGCACCATGTCAAATTTAATATTTTTCAGACTTCGTTTATATTTTCTAGGATTAACTTAAATAATAAACAAAAACCATGTTTGTGGATGACTTTTACCGCATAAATGTTTGAAATTTCTTTTCAATACTTGTATAAGTCATTTACATATACTCAATATCTTGTATGTGATTTTTCAAACCACTTTTATGCATTATTCTATATACTCGTATTTTAAATTTGAATTATAACCATTAAATGCCTAGAAATGCACTAGCTGATTTAAATATAGCAAACAAGTTTTGAAAAGTGTCAAATTTTAACATGAAGTATCTTCTGGCATATGTTGAGTGTAGAAAAAAATCAAGATGAAACGATGAAGGAAATATCAGTTCATCTTCAAACTTGATGCATTCTTCCTTGAAACCATGATTCTTTCTTGAAGATGGTTCGATTTTTTAAGACTGTATGGCAAATTCTCATACTGAATACATAAAAACTCGTATTTTTGGTCCTTGCCGATCCCAAGTCCCAACTGCACCCACCTCATTAGTGGTTCTTTAACATTGATCCAAATTCTCGCCCTTAGCGATTCTCGAAAAGCAAATCCCTTAGCTTCCACATCAACCCGCACCACCTCTCCTAACATCTCTGCAATTTTCTTAGGCCATGGCGGATATCTAAGGTTGAACGGGAGATTGATAACGCGTGCCCAAATCTGCAGTTTCTCAAACTTACTGTATGGTCTCGAGCGGCAATCAAATATCTCGAGCACCACCGCATGCTAGCCTACCATCCAAGGCCCTCCATAGATTCTGTTATGATAATTCTGATTATCTATGATTACCACAAAAATATGCAAAAGGACGCGTCTAGCGAGCGCACAGGCGCTCGAGAGACATCTCTGGCGCACCCTCTCAACAGACCAGCTCGTCCTTTTGAAGAAATCACCCCATGAGCTGCTCGCAGGCCACAGATCGATCGTGTGCTGCCGGGAGAGCGCCGGCCTCCTACGGGCAGCAACGCTGATCAGATCCAAGCACGCCGTCGGGGAGGGCCTCAATTCCTGCCCCGACCTTCTCCCACCGACCGTCCCTGAGCACGCCATCGGGGAGCCCCCAAATCCTACCCCAACGTCCTCACCTGCTGCGTGCTGCCTCTCGCGGCTGCCTCCATCCTCCTTGCGCACGCCAGGTTCCCTCCCGAAGGCGCTTCAGTCTCCGTCGTCCCCGCACTAGACTGATGTTTCCTTATCTCAGCCAGGAGCAACAGGTGGAGCGGCAGCTTGGCGGCGGCAGCACGAGGACGGAACATGCATCTGGCCGGTGAGGAATCGTGACAAAGGAGGCCGACGGGGACGCGCTGGTGAACGGCAGTAGGAAAGGAGGTCGGCAGCGGCCAAAATTGCCTGCCGGAGCACTGCCTGTACGAAGACAGAAAAGGGGATTGGGAACGAGAGAAGATGTCTCAGGTTTCCACGAAGATAACGCTCAGACAGGACGTTTCCACGTGTATGACCATCAAGATACGTTTTGAATAACTCTTCGTTGAATGAAAAATTCATATTGGAATAAAAAGTACTTATAGATGTATGTTTTGAGCAACTCCTAACTAATATTTATGTAATTTTCATCAAAAAAAAGTATTAATCGGATAAATGGTAACTTGAATGTGCACTTAAAAAAACTCTTCATCCAATAAAAAACTTCTATTCAAATAAAGAACAAGGGAGTGACTAGGGCTCATGCACGCTGATGTCAGCCCGCATGTTTTTTTAACTAGTTTTTTGTTTGTTTGTTTGTTTGAGGCTCATAGTTATCTAATGGGCTCCAATGAACAAGAAAAAAAGAACTATCATATACAAAAATTACTACAATAAATGTAAAAAATGTCAATTTTAAAAATTATAAGTAAATGTCGGAATAGTTGCGACTCGTTGGTGAACTTGCAACTGAGAAAAAAAAAGTCAAACCAAGTTGCGACTCGTTGGTGGACTTACAATTGAAAAAATAACGCAGTTGCGACTAGATGGTTGACTTGCAACTGAAAAAAAAACGCAGTTGCGACTCGTTGGTTGACTTGCAACTGAGAGAAAAAGTCTGACCCAGTTGCGACTCGTTGGTGGGCTTGCAACTGAGAAAAAAAACCGGACTCGGTTGCGGCTCGTTGGTGGGCTTGCAACTGAGAAAAAAATCGGACCCAGTTGCGGCTCATTGGTGGACTTGCAACTGAGAAAAAAATCGGACCCAGTTGCGACTCGTTGGTGGACTTGCAACTGAGAAAAAAAATTGGACCCAGTTGCGACTCGTTGGCGGACTTGCAACTTAGAAAAAAAACGGACCCAGTTGCGACTCATTGATGGACTTGCAACTGCGAAAAAAACTCAGACCCACTTGCGAATCATTGGTGAGCTTGCAACTGAGAAAAAAAAGTCGAACCCAGTTGTGACTCATTGGCGAACTTGCAACTTAGAAAAAAATCGAACATAGTTGCGACTCGTTGGTGGACTTGCAACTGAGAAAAAAATCGGACATAGTTGCGGCTCGTTGGTGGACTTGCAACTGAAAAAACAATCAGACTCAGTTCCGACTCGTTGGTGGACTTGCAACTGAAAAAAAAACCCAGTTGCGACTCGTTGGTGGACTTGCAACTGAGAAAAAAACTCAGACCCACTTGCGACTCGTTGGTGGGCTTGCAACTGAGAAAAAACCCGGACCCAGTTGCGACTCGTTGGCAGACTTGCAACTTAGAAAATAATTGGACTCAGTTGCGACTCGTTGGTGGACTTGCAACTGAGAAAAAAACTCAGATCCACTTGCGAATCGTTGGTGGGATTGCAACTGAGAAAAAATATCGGACCCAGTTGCGACTCGTTGGCGGACTTGCAACATAGAAAAAAATCGGACACAATTGCGACTCGTTGGTGGTCTTGCAACAGAGAAAAAAACGTACATAGTTGCGGGTCGTTGGTGGACTTGCAACTGAGAAAAACAATCAGACCCAGTTGCGACTCGTTGGTGGACTTGCAAGTTGCAACTGAGAAAAAAATTGAAACTAGATACGACTCGTTGGTGGAATTACAACTGAGAAAAAAAATCAACAAAAATGCAGAGGAAACCATCGACGAAAAAAGGACAACCTATAAATATCACATGATAAAAGCGAAAAAAACAATCAAAAAAGTTGAAACAGTTTGCGCTCTCAACTCCCGTAGGACAAACAATCTAAATCAACCCTCAATCAACTCTTGTACAGTTTTTGAAAACAGAAAATCAGACGGCAACGGATTCATATGTAGATTCAATATTTCGTGTGTACATGCGTTTTAACAATTTTGTATTAAAAAACTTTATTCTATGTTAAAAAAATGTTCAGTGACTATTAAAAAATATTTGTGAAATAATATAAAAAACTAGTGAATACTTCCTCTGATCCATAATAAGTGTCGCTCATCTAGTACAAAGTTTGTACTAGCTTAATACAAAATGAGCGACACTTATTATGGATTGGAGGGAGTACTAAAAATGTTCATTCTACATAAATATTCTCAACTTATATAAACAAATTAATGTATATTTAAAAAATAGTTCGGCATAATAAATTTATTTTTAAGTATTTAATAAAATATTCATCATATATCACGAAAAGTTATAAAAAACACAAACAAAATAAAAAATGCATTAAAATCTGGAACTAGAAAAGAAAAAACGAAACAAAAGAATAACCAAAAAATTTGAAACAGAAAAAGAATAGGAAAAACATAAAAAAATATTAAGTGGGCCGGCCCACCTCTCTAGGCTGCAAGCTTCGCTTCAGCGAAATCACGTACATGTTTTAGAACCCTAAAAAAAACGTATATGTTTCAGAAAAACAGGATAAACATATTTGATTTGCAACTTAAGAGAAAAAAAACTTGCATGTGACTTAACTAATTGTCATGTACATGAGAATTAGCAAAGCCGAAGAACTATGTTTTGAGCAACTCCTAAATGAAATTTGTGCAACTCCTTATCGATCGGAAAACTCCTATTTAAATTAATTACAACTACGAATTTGTGTTTTGAGCAACACTCCGCCAAAAGAAAAACTCATATTCGAACAAATAGCAACTGCAGGCATTCGTTTTGAGCAACTCCTAGCCGTTATTTATACAACTCTCTATCGAAAAAAAAACTCATATTCGAACAAAGAGCAACTACGTGTGTGCATTGTTAGCAACTCCTATCCGTTATTTATGCAACTCCCCATCGAATGAAAAACTCATATCTAGATAAATAGCAACAAGGTCATGTGCACGTTCGAATCCACCATCGTGTCCATGTACAGTAGACGGCTTAGCCTTCGGGAGTGAAGGTGACATCGCCGGTGAGGTAGAGTAGGACAAGGGACATGCACCAACTCACGTGGCTTGAAGCGTTGCCGTCTTCAACAACCTATGTTTTCCCCATTGGAGCCAACGGGATGCATGTCTTCGGTGAATGTGAGGTCAACGATGGATCCGTCGTGGTTGGAGCTCGGCACCTCCACCACGACGCGGTTGTAGCACCAGGGCTTGTCAGTCACACGTAACGACACTGTAGAAAGCGACTACACCTTGCTAACGTCTACTGCAAGGGTAGTCGCGACCACCCGCACCCTCTTCCTTACACGACGAGCAAACTGCGCCATCACCTCCCAATTGGTCGTAGCGGTGCCATGACGTGCAATTCTGCCTCACTAACGTCTCCCGTGACGGCGCTCGCGGCCTCACGTTCCTTTTGCCTCGCAAAGTAGGCACACCCACTGAGGGCTTATTACAAAATCAACTACAATGGTCCCACTAGGAATATCCACATAAATGTTCTAGCAAGATCTAAAGCAAAAAAAATTAGCAAAAAAATCCAAGCAACTTTCCTAGCAAATCCAAGCAACCTTATTACAAAAACACAAGGAAAAATTATTCTATCAAAACTAAGCAACTCTACCTTCAAAATCAAGCAACTGTCCTAGCAAATTTAAGCCACTGCATCATTAAAACAAAATACTCTTAACAAAATCAAGAAGTTGTCCTAACGAAACCAATCAATTCTATTATAACACAATGCAAGTAGGGCTAATGCGCACCTCATCCAATTTATACAAAGCCACTCACACACGAATCATGAGGATACATATTGATTCGTGAAAAATATGACTGCGAGGTTGATGGGCAAGCAAGACACACCGCACCACTTGGTCGTGCGGTCGATGTGAAGTCGATGATGGTACCATCGTGGTCGGAGCCCAACACCTTCACCACGACGCAGTTTTGGCTCCAGGGGTTGCCGGTCACACGCAGCGGCACCCTAGCATGTGACGGCCTTGGCGATGTTTGATACTAGGGCAGTCGTGACCTTCCGCGCCCTCTGCCTCACACGACGGGCCCGCCCCTCCATTATATCCCCGTCTATCGGCTTATAAGTGCGGGCTTATTACAAAATCAACTGTAATTTCCCTGAGAAAATCCATACAGCTGCTGTAGCAAGATCAAAAGCAATTGTCCCTAGCAAAAAAACCAAGCAAGTCCAAGAAACCTTATTACGAAAACACAAGGCAAAACTATCTATCAAAGATAAGCAACTCCACCATCAGTCCCAAGCAACAGCATTATAAAAACACATAATGCAAAATTATCCTAGCAAAATAAAGCAGTTGTCCTAACAAAATCGAGCAACTGTCTTAAGAAAACCAAGCAACTGCATTATAACATAATTCAAGTAAGGGTAATATGGGCCTCATCCAATTTCTACAACCGCCATGCATGAGGATACATATTGATTCATGAAAACATGACTACCAGCAACCGTTCTAACCAATACAATGAAAAACTAAGCAATTGACCTATTGAAACCAAGCAACCATCCTAGAAAAATTCAAGAAACTTCACTATAATAAACATAATGCAAAATTTTCGTAGAAAAACCAAGAAATTGTCATATAAAAAAATAAGCAATTTGCCTAACAGAATCAAGCAACTATCCTAACAAAAACAAGAAACTGCATTGACACAATGCAACTAGGGCTAATGCAATGCCTCATCCAACATTTACAACCACCACACACACACGAATCATGACACATATTGATTTGTTAAAATATATCTACGTGGTCGATGGGGAAGCGAGACACAATGAACCCCTAGGCGGGCAGTCGTGTCGAACAAGTCGATGAACCGGATGAAAGAGAGGCGAGGCATCCCAACACCATTTCCACAAGTAGATACCTCAATTACGAACCCTCAAATTCATACAGTTACATGTGACATATAAGTATAAAGTAATCTGAATCTTTGGTGGCACTCGTCCATCTTCACTATCGTGCTTTAGGAGTCATGATTCGACCGTTGACGAAGTAAGGTAGGATATGGGCCACGCGCCGGGTGACGAGACTTGAGTCGCTGTGCCACATTTTCATGCCCTACTCTTCCTTGTCGGATCCCATAGACCGCACGTCTCGGTTGATGTGAGGTCAAGGATGGCTCTGTTGTTACCGAAGCCTGACACCTCCGCCACGACATGGTTGCGACGCCAGGGGTTGCCGATCACCTATAGCGACACTACGGTGTGCAACTCCGCCTTGGCGGTGTTTGTTGCGAGGGCGACCACTGCCTCCCACGACCTCTACCATGGCGGGCACGCCGCGCCATCACCTCCCCATCGATCGGGTCATAAGTGAGGGCTTATTACAAAATCAACTACAAATATCCCCTAGAATGGCTCCGTTGTTACCGAAGCCTGACACCTCCGCCACGACATGGTTGCGACGCCAGGGGTTACCGATCACCTATAGCGACACTGCAGTGTGCAACTCCGCCTTGGCGGTGTTTTTTGCGAGGGCGGCCACAGCCTCCCATGACCTCTACCATGGCGGGCACGTCGCGCCATCACCTCCCCGTCGATCGGGTCATAAGTGCAGCCTTATTACAAAATCAACTACAAATACCCCCTATAAAAATCCACTAAACTATTCTAGCAAGATCAATAGTCATTGTCCCTAGAAAAAAATTCAGTCAACTTTCCTAAAAAATTCAATCAACTATATTACCAAACTACAATGCAAAATTATTCTACCAAAAATGAAGCAACTATCCTATCAAAACCAAGCAGCTACCCTAGCAAATTAAAGCAACTGCATTATAAAAACACAATGCAAATTATCCTAGTAAAACCAAGCAACTATCCTAACAAAACAAAACAACTATTCTAACAAATTATATGAATATGATGTGTCCATGTCTGGTAGCCGAGTGAGTCTCCAGGAGTGAAGATTCAGCGTCGGTGAGGTAAAGTAGGACATGAGACAGACTCCGGCTCAGGGGGCCCAAGGCACTGTCGTCTCTCATGATCTACCCTTCCTCGTTTAAGCCCATAACTGCACGTCGCTGATAGATTTGAGGTCGATGATGGATATGTAGTGTCGGATCTCAACACCTCCACCACGACACGGTTGCGCCGCCAAGGATTGTCGGTCGCCCGTACCGGCACCACGGTGTGCACTCCACGTCCTATATGTCTACCTACGAGGGCGGCTGCGGCCTCCCACACCCTCTGCGTCGCACAATGGCACGCCGCGCGCACTTTCGGCCAGGAAATAAGTGCAAGCTTATTACAAAATCGAGTGCAATTGCCACCCTAGGAAAATCTAGACAAGTGTTTTAGCAAGTTCCAAAGCAACTAACCCTAGAAAAAATTAAAGTAACTTCCATACCAAATCTAAAGAACTGTATGACCAAAAACACAATGCAAAACTATTATCACAAAACTAAGCAACTATCCTATAAAACCAAGCAATTGTCCTAGAAAATTCAAGAAACTACGTTAAAAAAATACAATACAAAATTGACCTAGCAAAACCAAACAACTGTCCTAATAAATCCAAGCAACCATCCTAACAAAAGCAAGCAACTGCATTCTAACATGATGCAACTAGGGTTGACGCGTGCCTCATCCAATATCTACAACCACCACACACGCACGAATCATGATACATATCGATTCATGAAAACATCACTACGAGATCGATGGGAAAGTGAGACACACATCACCCCCTGGTCGGGCAACCGTGTTGAGCAGGTCGACAAACGAGAGGAAGGAGGAGGTGAGGCATCCTATAAAAACCAAGCAATTGTGCTAACAAAAGCAAGCAACTATCCAACAAATTTAAGCAACTACATTATAAAACACAATACAAAATTATCTAGCAAACTAATCAACTCTCCTATCAAAACCATGCAACTAATACTATGTTTCCATCTCCTTAACTCGCAAACGGATGCCGATGAGCCCCGCCGCATCGCCTCGAACATCTGCATCCTCACCTCCCTTTACTAGTGGTAGGAGAAATGATAACTCATATTCACATTGTGATCAACTTTTACTGGTATTTTGGAAAACTCCAAAAAAAAAAAATCGGGCAACTCCTATTTTCACTCCAACCACTCTAAAATCACGGTGTTCATCAAGTGAATCAGGTCAGTGGCGTTTACCATGGAGATAAAATTACATGAGTAATTCTGCATTTTAGGGACTAGAAAATCCACACGAGCAACGAGATGGGGGGCCAAGTTGGACTGCATCGTCCATAAAAAGTTTGAGGGATCTGGGCTTGTGTTTTGAGAAAGTAATTTGTCATCTACTTACTGGTATTTTCCCCCTATAAAATCATAAGTGCGGGCTTATTACAAAATCAACTACAAATACCCCCCTATGAAAGTCCACACACATTTGTTCTAGCAAGATCGGAAACAATTGTTCCTAGCAAGAAATCCAATCAAATTTTCTAGCAATTACAAAAAATTGTATTGGAAAAACAGTGCAACACCATTCTAGCAAACTGAGCTACTATCCTACCAAAACCAAGTAATTGTGCTAGAAATTTAAAGTAACTATGTTATAAAAACACAATGCAAAATTTTCCAAACCAAGCAACTGTCCTAATAAAACCAAGCAGTTGTCCTAACGAAACCAAGCAACTGCACTATGAAACGATGCAACTAGGGCTGATGCATGCCTCATCTATGCTCTGCACCTCCTGGTTGGGCAGCCGCATTGAGCGGGTTGATGTCAGTTTGACGATAGATCCATCGTGGTTGAAAATCGACTGCAACCGCCTTCCTCGAAAAATCCACATAATTATTTTAGCAAAAACCAAAGCAATCGTCCATATCAAAAAAATCAATGCAACTTTCCTAGCAAATACAAGCTACTATATCACCAAAACTGAATGTGAAACTAATCTAGCAAAATTTAAAAAAAACTGTCCTTGGAGGTTTTAACAACTATATTATAAAAAACATAATGTAAAATTTTGAGCGACTCATGTTTAAATTTTTAGGAACTCTTATGCCGCCTTGCAACAACTAATAATCCGAGAGGTTGCAAAACATTTGTACACATTCCAAAAAATATCGTCCCCATGAGACTACAATCCTTTATTTTACAATGACAAAGAAAACTTTAGAAATTTCAAAAACTTTACAATTTTGCATCACTGCCAAAAACAACCTTGGATCTGTTCATATAAAGAACATACTTGGCTCATTAGTTTTCATTGGTAATGTAGTGGATGTTACTGTCAAACCAATAGTCAAAGTATGCAAAACAGAACTAGATGAAGGTTAATTACTCTATGTATCATCAGTGGGTTAATTAAGCTACTCTAAACAAACATAGTACATCACATGCATATATTATACTAGTATATCCTTGTATCGTGTGAGGGTACAATCTGAACTACTAGTTTTGCTACTCAGGCAGGGGACCGAGAGAGCAGGTCCTGCCGGGCGCAGAGTGCCTTGCCATGAGGAGGCAGAAGGAAGGGAATGACCGGGTGTGACGCGCTTTGTTGGGAATAGGCAAGAGGATGAGGCAGCCGTGAGTGTGCTTGACGCAGCGCGCGGCGCCGGGAGGTGGTTGGTAGAACACGGCGGCAGAGCGTGTAGCCGGAGGGAAGATTAGGGCGGCAACTGCGTCATCGGGAGGTGTCTGGAGGAGCACGACGCTGGAGCTCTTGGCCGGGAGGTGGCATGGATGGATAAGATACGATGTGTACGGTCTGGAGGAGCACGACGCTGGATCAGGGCAGCAACCATGTCGCCGGGAGGTGGTTGAAGAAGCACGACGAGGAAGCGCGTAGGCGCCGGATGGATCAAGGCGGCAGCGGCGTCACCGAGAAGAGGAGCTTGTGGCTCGGCCTCGTATCAGGACGGGATGGCGGCCGCGCTGCAGGGAAGACGTGCTGGACAATGTGCAGGAAGTGGCATGGATGGATAAGATACGATGTGTACGGTTGCCATGTTCAGACAGGAAATCACCTGAGCGCGATTAGCGGAGATCGAACGGTTCGGCTGCGCTTTTAAAGAAACTAGGCAAAAATATTATCCTCAGCCGAACTAAACGTACGTAAGTCTCCCCCACGATGGCGCCTCTGAGATAGTATTAACATTTTAAAATCCGGCGGTGAAGAACCTTCCCCACCAACGCCCAATCCAGCACGAATCCAGCCCCTTCCAGCAGATCATCAATCATCAGTGTTGCACTCTCTTTCTCAGATAGATTCATCTTCTCCATCTGTTCCTCCATGTCCTCAGTCTGCCTCTTCCTTGACCCAGAACTATCCATTGCCGCCGATCTCCAAGACCAGAACCCTAACCCCAAGCACTCCAAGGGTGGGCAAAGACGCAAGGTCCCCCCTTAATCACCCCGAGAGATACCAGAAGAATGAGGAATCCGGCCCGAGTTGGAGATCGCGGTAGCAATCAGTATTCCTGTGCGCCTCGGACTCGGAGATTGGAAATCGCCCGCGCGCCGCCTCTGCTTTCCTTGCTTGATTTCTCCTTCCTTTTGGTTTCTTCCTTTTTCCTTTTTGAACCATCGTCGGACGCCTCCCAATCTCTCCCATGAGTCCGATGTCAGTACGTCCGGATTGGCGGATTGATATTTTTGGATTATAAATTCCAAACCAGAAGAGGAAGAGATCCAAGCAAAGCAAGCAGGAGACGCCGGACGATGGCAACGACGATGGAGAAGCTAGAGCAGATCCACCAAACCCTCGAAGACATTGACGCCCGCGTCCCTGACGCACTCCGCGTCGCTTTGGGGCTCGGCTACCGAGCGTCTCCCACGTCAGCTCCCGGCGAGGACAACGAGGTCGCCGACTTCGCCGCCTCCCTGTTGCAGCCGCCGGAGACGGAGGACGGTGCCGGTACGGAACACGACGCCGCGGCGCCGAGGATTGACTGGGCGTCATGCTACGTGCCGTTACACGACCACGACGCGCACTTCGGTAACACCAAGGCCGGCGTCCTCGGCGTGGAGGACGGCGTCGGCGCGTACGCGGATTACGGCGTGGACGCCGGCGCCTTCTCCCGCGGTCTCATGACGAGCGCCTCCGCGGAGGTTGCGGAGCTTGAGCCCGGCTCGCACGTCTGCCCCCGCGCGCTGCTGGGGCGGGCCTACGACGAGACGGCTGCGTCCGGTGCGCCGGGGGCGTCGATGGCGGTGATCCTGTCGCTCGCAGGCAACGCTCTGGAGTGGGCGTACATCGGCGACAGTGCCTTCGCTGTGCTTCGGGGCAGCAAGATCGTGTTCATCTCGACGCCGCAGCGGCACCTGTCCCGCGCCTCGCTAAAGAAGCTTCACTTCTCCTCCAGTGCCGCCCGGCGGAAACAACATCTCTTCTCCTTCGACGACCCCCCGTTTCAGCTTAGCGCGCCAGGCCCACACAGCGACAGCGTCTTGGATGCCAAGGCAGGGCAGCTCGCGGTGAGGGCCGGGGATGTCGTGGTGGTCGGGACGGACGGGCTTTTCGACAACATTCTCGAGGAGCAGCTGGAGCTCGCCGTGCAGATGGGCACCAGGTTGGGCTTCTCGCCCAAGAACATGGCGGACATCATCGCCGGCGTCGCTTACGAGAGGTCAAATCAAGCAAGCTCAAAGCGGTTGCGCAGAGGGAAGCCGGACGACATTACCGTTCTAATAGCATTCATTGTCCAATCCGATTTGTGATCGATGTGGTAATGCTCAGTGCTCGCTTAGTGCGGGTCAGCTTGGGGTTCATTATCAGAGTTGAGCATGGGTATTATGTATTATCACATCAGGCCATATCCTTTATATCACTATGCTCCCTAGTTTTAAAGCTCCCACGTTCGATTGAGGCTACCGATTTCGATTTTGATTTTGACTAGGTCATCTTCGCTTTTGAATCGCGTGGACGCCAGGTGCCAGGTGGGCTCCCTAGTTGGTGAAAAAAAAAAGTAGACCACTCCCTCCGTCCCTCGGTCGTTATGAGCAGTTTCCTTCCCTTCACCCCCGGGTCCTACATATCCTGTGATTCCGGAGGCGGCGGCACCGGAGGGATGACCTGTCGGCGACAACTCTCTGAGCATGGAGTACTTCCCTTTCTCTCTCGTGCGGTAGCGAGTAGCGACCGGGGACGACGTTCGCGATGCAACGATCCGAACAACGGGCTTCTCCGGTGCTCCTCTCTACCGTCGTTGGCGATCTTCTCTCGGTAAGACCCCCCCCCCCCCCCCCCCCGCGTCCTCATCCTCTTCCCTTCTCCCCCATCAATTTCTGAATTTCTAGGGTTAGGGGTTATTGGAGCGGACAGGGGAATGGAAAAAATTGAGGTGCTTGTCTATTACTTGTAGGGAACGCGATGATGGAGGTAATATTGGACACGGGAGCCTGGCGGTGGGATCAAATTCAAGGAGGACGTGGAGATCATGGGAGGAGAAGAAGGCCATGTGGGTGACATAGAAGAAGATGAGGAGCTTTCTGTTGTGGGCTGGGTGTGTGGGAGGAAGGGCCGGGTAGTTCATCTGGTCAAAATAGGTGGGCGGCGGTGTGGTGGCTCCTGTGCATCAGTCATGTACGTGTCAGATTTGATTCTTCACAGAGGGAGAGAGGCGGCTGGCAGGGGAGGGTTGTGGGTTGGGCGCTATTTGCGTTCAAGGTGGCGTGTTGGGTTACCCTTGTCGCTGTCATTGCTGCTGGAGGAGGTGGGCAATGTGACCAATGTGCGGAGTTTCTATGCCTCTCGCTCGTGGCCGAGGCCTGGAATGAGGAGCTATTGAGGCGCAATACGGAGGCCGTGGAAGGAGCGACATTGGGGTTGCTGCCTGTTCGTACATGAGGACGGTGGCATGGACACAATCTGGCAGATGCGCGTCATGTCGGGCCTCGCTCCTTGCAGGGTGGTTATCGTTGCTATTTTTTTTCCTGATTGACCTCTTGTGATGCAACGGCGTTGACTAGCCGTTGCCTCTCTCTCAGCAGACAACAACTATGTGCAGACCAACAATCTTTCACTACTCCAGGGTAGGTTCATTCTCTAACCCCTCCTGTCTTCTTCCATTCTTTCCTTCAGGAAATTTTGGGCACCAAAACGACTAACTGAGATGTGTTTGTGGATTTGTAAGAACGTACATGGTGGAGATGGAGGTGGGATTAACTGTGGGAGAGTAGATTGGTGAGTTCTCTGTAAATATTAATTTTTTTAGTTGCGAGTGAATAATTTCTGCCAATGACGCCTCGTTTGGGCATGTCAAATTTTCAAGATTCATAAGATGTTTAGTGATCCTGCTATGTTTTCTTACTTTGTGTGCACATGTTTCAATTATTAAAGTTAGCGGTTTGCTTCCTTTCACATTCATTTGGACCTTTGGAGTCCGATATGAGAAATAGAAAATAGTCTATTATCATTTTGATTTCAGATGGAATATATCTATGATGATCGGTCATTCTGTATTTTTTCTTGGACAAAGATCAACGTTTGTTTGTCGTTTGAAGTGGACTAAGTATGTCTTCCACTAGATTAGCAACTGAAAACTGCAATTTCCATTATTATATATAATAGTTGAGACCGGTTTTCATATTAACATCTCTTGAAAATTTAGCTTCCAATCCCCATTCTATAGGTGTGAAGCTGATAGTTCTCACCACTGATTGCTTTTGATTTTTTCCTTATAAATTGGAGTATTCAACTTAATTGATTATGGTGTCTTCCTTTGGACAGGGATTACACAGTTCTTCCCTAAATGGTCCCAAATGCTAACGACTTTAAGTAATATAATGTTCAGCATGAGATTATCACGGGATATGATAAAGAATTTGATGGCATAGAGTTTTGCACATGTACGTGTTCTCCTATGAGACTTTTATTGAAAATATGGATTGACCCATGGTGAAATGTTTTCTTAGACAGAGAGTTTTGCACATGTACGTGTTACTCTCAGATTTTAGTATATGGTTCAAGGAGCCTGCTGAGAAGCATATAGAGATTAGAGAGGTATAATTTCTCCATAGACATTGTCTAAATCATGCATAGCCATAGCTTGCTTTCAACTCTGAAGAAAGTTTCACAGAGAAAATACATGTTAAGAAACTTGAATAAACAGAATAGCACAAAAAATCTAAGGTGAGAACTGCTGAAAAGCTTTGGATTATATGGTGATGATAATTAATTAATTCAATACTTAGGAGATAAAGGAGGCTGGAATAAAATGTCTTAAGAATAGCATGGCATTTTAATGCAGCACCCAATAGCAGGAAAAATCTAAGATGAGAACTGCTTACAAGCTTTGGATTATATGGTCATGATAAAGAATTAATTCATTACTTAGGACATCAAGGAGGCCGCAATAAAATATCTTAAGAGGAGCATGGCGTTTAAAGCAACACCCATGCCAAAGTTTTACAAGGAGCATCCTCTTATAGTTGACTTGAGAATTTTACCTTTGTTGTTGTACTTTGTCTAGTGAGGTTGCATAGCTTCAACGTGATTAGTTCATATGATTCATGTGCATCTAATTTTTCTATTTGAAAGTAATATTCAAATATGGTTCAGTGAGTTGTATGTGTGTTATGACTTTTGAATGCTCTCATAATAGGATAGAGATCGAACTAAATGTTTGTTTCTGGCTTGCAGTTCCAGAAATTCTATTGGGGTATTGTGTTGCAAAATTCTAAGGTTATCAAGGTGAGCTCATCAATAATTGTTAAGAAATCTTGCATAACTACTAACTATACATTGCAAGCTATTTTATTTTTTAGATTTTTGGCTAGAGTTGCTTACTTGATGGTTCATGGGATATGAGAAATAGTCAGACTATTTTGCAACCACATTCTGTTTTTTAATTTTTCTGCGACCTGTATTTGTATTTACTCCGACCTTGAGAAATTTGGCAAAATGACACACAACTTTGTTCGGATTCAAGAAAAGCATACCATCATGTCACTTACATGTGTGGTCCGAGGGTTGGAGGGGGGTGAAAATGACCTGAGGTGTGACATTTGTGTCAAAGTGCAAAAAAAATTGTGGTGTTTTGTAAAAAATCTCTAAATTTACTATGCTCCCTAAGGATGGAGCTCCCAAAATCAATTGAGGATCGATTTGGCCGGCTGCATACAATTTTGATCGAGTGAAGCAGTGTTTTTTTAAGCAAAAGCGGTGGGTGAGATGGACAGCTGTGAGAGGGTGTGGGCCTGAGTTGTCACTGAGGGGGGAGGGAGGTAAAGCCTTGAGCAGCGTGGCTTTGAGTTACTTCCTTGCCGACCCTGGCTTCGCCGAGGGCGCCGCCAGCCTCTCCGGCTTCGACGCCCACGGCGGCTATGGCGGCAGCCCAATGCAATGCGGCATCCCGGTTCCGCGAGGACGCGTTGAAAGAGTTGGAGCTCGGGCGCCCGGGATGAGTCGTCGGTGTCCGATCCGGAAAGAGTTGGAGCCTGACGTGGTTGTTGACGAGGAGCTTCTGGATGTTGCCCGCGCCGGCGATCCTCGAGGGCAGAGGCTGCGACAAGCAGCGGCGGCGGTGCTTGGGTAGCAACCACCCGAGAATGACAAGGTCAAGAGTTCGCTATCATATCCGCTACATTTATCTTAGATCCGTGCCTGGCGTTTTGATCTGGCTAGCCTTCACCTCAGCTTGCCATGCATGTGTCTGCTAGGAATTGGGATCGATCCATTCTTTGATGTTTCTGTCCAGATTTTCCTCTTTTGATTGATTTTGCAAATTTTCCTCTTTGTAGCCAACGCGTGAAACGAACCTAGCACTGCCTACGCGTGGTCGCAGGAGTCTCTCTACAAGTTACTTGATTGATGATTTTGCATATTGGAGTAATTAGTAACTACTTTGTGAAGTTTTTCTCATTTTGAATGTTAACAACTAGAAAGACAGCCAAATGTACAAGTTGTCTATACCGATATCTAGAGATGACATGGAGAGCTGGTGATACTATCTTTGTACTTGCTCTTATTGCTGCAGGTCAAAGGCATCGTGGCGGCGCGTTGAAGCCAGAAGAGGAGGCGGCGGGCCAGCACCGTTCGTATCCAAGACATACGAGATGGTGAATGGCCAATCGACGGACGCAGTGGTGTGGTGGAGTGGCACGTTGGATGTGAGCTTCCTGGTCTGGTGCTCGCCGGAGTTCGCATCTTCAAGCACAGAAATTTCTCCAGCTTCATCCATCAGCTCATCCCCCTTCCCTCTCTCTTACTTGGAATCCCTATGCACGCCGCCAAGCAATCTCAGTCAAGTTCGTGCGGATTTGGGTTTAAGATAGGTGCCTATGCAGGAATTTATTAGTAGGAGTTGGGGTTGGATTTATTTGTCAAATTTGCTACAAAATTTGGCATCAGATTTTTATCTTGGGTGGGGGCGAGGGTCCTCAAATGTCTATGCAGTTGTGGTGAAATGCTACTACTTAAAATCATTTAGGATGACAATTTTCTTAGTTGGTCTTGATTGCAGTTTGATGCCAAAAATCAGGACTCGGTATGGTGCCAAAAAAATGTTCATATTTTTGTGTGTTGGGTTGGTGGGAAGCAATGTGAATCACTACATTCTTACTCCTTTGGTTCGCTGTAGGTTCAGGTTGCATTGACATGGGCTTGATTTTGTTCTCATGGTTTTCTAGGTTCAGGTTAAAGTTTTACCTTCATGATTGATCGTGATGTTTGGGCTGAAACTTGGTTCTGCTATCAAGATTATGTGTAGTTTTTATATTTGATCATCTCTGAAATATTTTCGTTTTAGTTCTCTAAAGATTGAGTCAAGATTTAACTGGTCTTTTAACAAAGACAAAGTTTCCAGTGTTATGCTTTTCTGAAGTAATGGCATCATTAAAAATTTGTAATTGTAGATGTTGGTCAATTTAACCGTAACCTTACGTACATGTACGAACAAAACAAGTGAGATAACCTTAAATATGTTTTCCTTTACTAAATACTCCATCCGTTCCTGAATATATGATGTTTTGCCGGTTCAAATATTTAGAAACAGCAGGAGTAAATGCATATGCAGATATGTGAGTATTTCAAGATTTCAGCTGCTTTTGATAGGTCTTTCATTTAGAAGAATCCAATGGTTCGTTAATGCAAACAGTCACTGTCCATTTGTCAATGGATTTATATATGTGCCTCTTTCAACTAGAGAGGAATTAATTCTATCTTCACGGCTAAAAGTGCTAAAAAATATCTGTAAATTCTGTTTGGTTTAAACAGAGATTCAAAATACATTTATGCATGCTTCCATGTTTATTAGTAATTTGTTAGCTTTTGTTTAGTAATCTCATATCAGGGTTTGTCAGATGCCATTGGCGAGGGGGCTGCCATGGGTAGAAATGTTGGGGTTAAGATTTTGAGTTGGTCAAATGTACCTTTTGAAAAATATATTTATTCATACAGATTGTGATCTTTGTAACCGTTTCTGACACACTGAAGTTACTAGCATTGTTAGAGGTTATGAGATTTTGGTTTGGATGCATTCACACAGTTCAAAATTGGAACCGACATCCTTTATTGCCATTTTAGCATTAGGCATACAGATTTTACCATGAACCAAAACATTCTGTTCTTTATGTTTTCTTTTATCTAAATGTCACTTAGGGTTGATGGGGACTTCATTTGATAGGGGGCGGCAGTTATCTATTTCGGTTGAAAAATTGTTGCTATTTCCTTAAATCTAACGTAATTCATTTACATTTGGTACTGTTCATGTGTCTCTTAGGTATCACTGGTGTTGGAATGGTCAAATTAGGAGATGGGTTACCATGTCTGCAAACCCTAGATGTCTCTCACTGCAGAAAGCTTAGTGACAAAGGTCTAAAGGTGGTTGCACTGGGATGCTGGAATTTGCGACAGTTGCACATCACAGGTTGCAAATTAATAACTGATAATTTATTGCATGTTGTATCAAAAGGTTGTTTAAACTTGGAAGAGCTTGGGGCTACAGGGTGTAACAGCATAACAGATGCTGGAATCTGAGCTCTAGCTGATGGTTGTCATAAAATGAAGTCGCTAGACATAAGCAAGTGCAATAAAGTTGGTGATCCTGGAATTTTCAAAATAGCCGAGGCCTCATCATCATCTCTTGTGTCATTGAAACTGTCGAATTGCAGCAAAGTGGGCAATAAGTCCATCTATTCACTAGCCAAGTTATGCTGCAACTTAGCGACTCTCATCATCGTTGGATGTCGCGATATTACAGACGAGTCCATATAAGCACTGGCGATGGTGGCCTTGTGGGTTTTACTTTCGCAGAGTCTGCCGATGATGGTATTTAGCACAAATGAACATCAAACACGGCTGCTATTTATGCCTTTGTACCTCTCCGAGACATCTAATGAATTCAAGGTGTTGGATTGGCTCACACTTTCAATAGCTCCACTCGAGAGGAGAGGAGGCGGTGACAAGAATGGTCTTGCCCAGGGCTAGGTGACGCATGGTTTAAGATAAGTCTCTTTGGTAATCTTTGACAAATGGAGTTCACAATCATTGTAATAAAAGCGGCGCAGCAAAGCGCGCTGTCTGCTTCTAGTAGTATTCAAATCAAATATTATCCGAGCATTTTAGGTGGCTCCAAACACCTGCACTTTTTGTTCTCTTTTTTTTTTATTAAAAGGAAGGATGGATCTTAATTCTGAATCAAATGTTTCAACCGCTACACTTTCGTGTTACTAATTTACGTATGGATTTGGAATTGGAGACTTGTCTCTATTTATAATTTGCTAGCAAAAATGCCTGTGCGTTGCAATGGAAAAAATAAATTCTCACTCATCATCATTAAATTTGTGAATCCATTGCTATCAATGATGTATTATCAACTCATGTGTTGTAATATAAGTAAAACATATCATGAGCTCCTAGCTTAGTAAGCATGGTGCAAGGCGACCTACGACCTTCGACACCGTCTTAGGTGCGACCAGTTCAATGAAAACCTAAAACACGTCCATGAAAATGCCCTCCCGTGCGCATGTGGCGTGGTTTAAATACATTCATTTATCAATCTAATTTTTCACCATGTGCTATCTAGTGCATGCACTATATCATATATTTATCTTTATTCGATAATTCTAAGTTTATGATCTCTTTTTTCCAAAACAACTATTTTTGTTACATAATTTTTGAAATCCCATTCGGTGTGTTTCTGTCTTCCTTTTTATAAGGGACTGCACAATAGTGCAAAGCTTCGTGACCCAATATGGACGGAAGCAAGGTACGTGCTCGCTAGTCTTTCGATACGGGATGACATAGGAAAGAAAACTTGGACTGCGGGTTGAGTTCTTGATTTTTGAGGAGGTAAATTGAAAAATTTACCAAAAAACAGCGAAAAATTGTTTGATATGGGACGACATACAAAAGAAAAGTTGGACTGCGGGTTGAGTTCTTGATTTTTTAGGAGGTAAATTGAAAAAATTACCAAAAAAAACAGCGAAAAAGTGTTTCTTTGCCGGAACTATTGGAATGTGGGTTAATTCACAAACAAATGTGTCTGTCTCTTGCAATGGTACAAATAAACATCACACAACATTCTTTATTTATTCCCCCTCTTATCCATTCATATTATGGCTTATCCTATTTTCCATCCTCTATCCCTCTCTTCCTTAACCTTTTAATATTTGCATGAGTCAGAAATGAAAGTTATAATTTTAAATCTTATCCAAAATAAGCATCAAGATACTACTTAAATTAAAAAAATAATGTTTTAAGCACGCATGCTTTGGCTTGCTAAGTAATCATGCATTTTATTGCAAGCGTTTCAATATAGCGCACCCCGCCAAAAATGTTGCAACGTTCCCAACGCCCACACGAAATGGTTTTGTTCATTTCATCTCTCCCTCTCTCTCTCTTTATGTGTGTGGAGCCCATGAGTATGTAAATAGTCAACTTTCTTGATTATTAGGCACGACACCATCCCCACCTTTTTTTTTAATTTGTTTCGTCCTTCCTCTTTTAACTACTCCATCCATTCCTAAATAAAAGGTGTATAATTTTTTGTAAAAAACTCAAACGTGTTTAACTTTGAATGGATTTGTAAATAAATATATATATGAAAATTATATTAAAATAATATTATCATATTCATCTTAAAACGTATTTTTATATTGTATTTATTAAATATCACATATGTTTATATTTTTTACAATAAAATCCATACACCTTATATCAATAAATGGAGGGAATACTTTCCAAGGCAACATCGAAATATCTTCCTTATTTAGTTCTTTTCCTTTTGCTCATATCTTTACCTAAAAATGAAACTAATAATACGTGTTTGTGACATTTAAAAAATTAATACAATGCTCAAAAAATTTCACTTATTTAAAAAAAATGTTTGTACAATTTTGAAAAGTGTTTGTAACATTTAACAAAATATTCACGCATTTCAAAAATACTTATGTGAAATTTATTAAAGTGTATGTAGTTTAAAAAATGTCCTCATAGTTTATAAAATGTTTTATACCATTAAAAATATATTGATTATTACTTCAATTTTTTTAAATGTATTAAAAATTCAAAATTATAATTGAGAAAATGTAAATCATGTATTTGGAAAATGTTAAACGTGTACAAAATGTATGTGCTATTATATGCAGCTTGTTTAGACTTGCAGCTACGATTTTCCCGCAAATAAAAGACTTGTAGCCACGATCAGGCTTGTCCTTTGAAGTTGCCTAATGTTGCAACGTCTATTTTAAATTATATAGACTTTTGTTAAAATCATAAATATTTTTAAGCATGTGAACATTTTATTTGAATGACATGAAATTTATTTTGAGAGGGTGAGCATTTTTAAAATTAGATAAACATTAATTTAATACATAAACACTTTTCTAAAAACTACTCAAACATTTTAAAGTGGGTTATTATTTCAAAAATATTTAAAATGCATTAAAAATTCAAAACATATAATTGAAGTTTTTTACATCGTTTATTTTAAAAATGTTCAACATGCATAAATTTTTTCATGTGTATAGAAAAAGTGTATTGAAAAGTATATATATGTAATTCAAAAATAAAAAATAAAAATAAAAGGTTAAACCGGTAACCAATGCAGATTTTTGTCACTGTTATTGTAATTCATGGCGTTGGTGGGCAGATACGCTATAAGAGGGCCAGGAGCGTGGCCTAGGCTTGGGCTGCAGATCAGAAGCCCGGCAACTCGGGATGCACCAGGGCGCGGCCCAGATTGGCAACAGGAAACGAAACGGTTTTTTCCCTTATTTTTACTGTATCGGGTTGATTAACATAAATTGCAGGGGGGTTTATGTAAAACATACCGACGGAAGGAGAAACCCACCTCCCTTTATTATTAGGTAATGATAGCTATGTATATCATGTAGCGCCTCATTCGCTTTTACCCACTCTCCAGCGATGAGCGGTTTGCGCACAAGCGAATTCGACCACGAAGAAAAGCATGGCGGACTGTGCCTCGCGTCTTCAGCAATGCTTGCGGCTCTGGTTTTGCAATAGCATAGGTGAATGGGGCTCATGAAAAAACTCTCTTTGCCGCCATAAACGTGGACAAAAATTCTTAGTCCCGTCAAACGCACGGCACGGGCATATATCTAATGAAAGAAAAATTCCAGTTTAGCCTGAAATAAGCATATGTGTTAGGTGTTAACTATGAAACCTATAGTGACTGGGTGAGTGATCAGGAAGGCAACATACTAGCCAAGAAAAGAGCACAATGGCTAACAAATTAGGCAAAGAGCACAATGGCTAACAAACTGAGTACATCTATCCCCACATTTGATAATTTATGTATCACAAAGTTGATACCTAGAAGCAGTCACCTACAAGAATAGGATGCATCATTTACCAAAGAAGAAATTGATAGAACTGTTAAGGAACTTCCAAATGATAAAGTGCCAGGACCAGATGGTTTTAACACAAACTTTATCAAAAGGTGTTGTAATATCATCGCTGAAGATCTTTATGCTCCCATTGCTGATTTCTTCCATGGAAAAATCACTCTACAGGGGCTCAATGCATCTTTCATTGCACTTATACCCAAAAATGATGCACCTACTACAGCTGCTGATTTCAGGCCAATATCTCTTCTTAACTATTCGCTTAAGATAATCACTAAATTGTTGGATAATAGTATTTAAAAGTTTATACTAAAACTGGTTCATAATAATCAATATGGTTTCCTGAACAACAGTTGTATTCAAGATTGCATTGCATGGGCATATGAATTCTTGCATCAATGCCACAACAAAGGTCAAGAAATGTTGATTATCAAACTGGACTTTGAAAAAGCTTTTGACATCATAGAACACAAAGCCATTAAAGATATGATGAGTGTAAGAGGTTTTGGGGAAATATGGATGAGGTGGATGCATATGATTCTAGATTATGTATCCTCATCAGTTTTACTTTATGGCATTCCTGGTAAACAGTTCACATGCAAAAGAGGAGTTAGACAAGGAGACCCATTATCTCCTCTATTATTTGTTATGACTGCTGACATATTCCAGACCATGCGTAATGAGACAATGCAAAACAACCTGATCCAACATCCTATTGAAAACCATCCATGTAATGATTTCCCTGTCATTCAACATGCAGATGACACTGTAATCATCATGAAGGCATCTGACACTCAAGTCTATCAATTGAAATGCATTCTACAACATTTCAATTTATTCACAGGCATGAGAATAAATTTTAGGAAATCTATGATTGTTCCAATCAACACTCCTCAGGATAGAATGCAACAATTGGCAAATATTATGGGCTGCAAAATAGGCACTTTCCCATTTCCATACTTGGGATTACCCCTCAGATTGAGCAAACCAAAGATGGAAGATTTTATGCCCATAATCAACAGAATTGACAGAATATCATCTAGATGCTCCACCCTTCTTTCATATGGAGAAAACGACTCTTATTAAATCAGTTTTTACCATTCTTCCAACTTTCTACATGAGTTCATTATCCTTGCCAATGGGAATTATTGAGTAGATCAATAAATATATTAAACATTGCTTTTGGAGGAAATATGGTATGGAGGACAAAGGAACATCTCTGATTGCTTGGAACAAAGTATGCAAACCTAAAGACAAAGGTGGCTTAGGAGTTTTGGATCTTGCTACCCACAACAAATGATTACTTATGAAACATGTACACAAGTCCCTTAACAGGATGGACCTGCCATGGGTGAATCTTATATGGAATTCTTACTATCCTAATGGGATTATAAATGACAAAACATTTGGATCCTTTTGGTGGAAGAATATCTGTAAACTTATACCAGTTTATAAGAACATGGCACAATGCACTATTGGACAAGGTAATACCATACACGTTTGGAATGATGACTGGGGCCAAGGAATTTTACAACATGAATTCCTTCATCTTATCACATACAGCAAAGTACCATCAATCACTATTTCACAATGGATGAATACTGCACATATCACTGATATCTTTCATAATCCTTTGTTCATGGAAGCCTATCAAGAATTTCAGCTAATTCAAGAGCTATATAACTCAATTAAGATACACGATGGTTTTGACAGCTGGAGAAATGGAAATGGCAACATTACATTCTCATAAAGTAAGCTATATAGGGCTATGTTCCCTACAGGATGTGCACATCAGATATTCCAGCAGATTTGGCACAATTCATGTGTCCTTAAGTACAAGATATTCATATGGCTGGTGACATATGACAGGATCAACACAAGAAACCTACTGAGCAGAAAGTCTTTCGATATCCCTTCAATTGTATGTGTTCTCTGCAGAGAAATGATTTTGGAAACCTGTCTGCACTTGCTATGGGATTGCACATTTGCTCTTGATTGCTGCGAATCAATTTGTCCCAATTGACGCCGAGGTATATCAGTTCTTGATAATATAATCCTCTTAAAGGAAGACCTGGCCTGCTTAGTTGCTATGGGAATAATCATCCTAGGCATTTGGCATCTTTGGATGCAAAGGAATAACTTGATCTTCAAAAACATCAAGCCATCCATCAGAAACTTGAGACAACAACTCAAGAAGGACTTAATTCTGATGTATCACAGAATTAAAGACAAACACAACCATAGCTTAGCCTCATGGATAGAAATACATCTTACTATATGAACAATCTTTATATTTCCCCTAGAGCCGGCATTGGCAGATTTTTTTTGAAGCTATGTAATGTAACTATCTGTTTATATTAATATAAAAACCGTAGAACGATTGTTCTATGGTTACTTAGCTTAAAAAAACAAATTAGGCAAACAAACACAGGCGTCACATGAAGTCCCACTACTCAGTTGCTACAAGGGCTTCCATTGGCCCAACAATTGGTATATTGGACTACACAGAAAAGAGTAATCTTTATACTACCTCTGATTCTTTTTATTCGACGTCCCCGACAGCCAAAACAAACTACTTACAAAGAAAGTTATTGTCTGAAACGTCAAATATAATGAATCGGAGGTATTACTACATTAGTTTGCAGATTACAATCATTTTCTACTACTGCCATCGCAGCGTCGGGAGTCAAAACTACCATCAGGAAACCCTATGACCTAATTAATGGCAACTATTTCAGGAGATAAATTCACCCGCGGTTACTGAAGTTGAGACCAAAATTCACTTTGGTCCATGTACTTAGAAATACCCGAAATACGGTCATTAAAGTTGTATCAGTGAACACCAACGGTCACCGTCATACGTTTTGATTACGTATTTTGCTTACGTAGCATATTGTTTGACCTGTTGACCGTCTATAAATTCATCAATGGTCCCTGAACTTATCTAATTTTTTTTATTTTGGTCACTGGTTCAAAATTAAAAACACATCCCTTTGTTCGTTCACTAGTCTTTTTTGTTTATATATTTAAAATATAGGTATTGCATAAAATAGTTTATATAAATTATTAAGAAAATCATAACACATACAATAAATTAATGCATCTACAAGTTATTTTTCACAAATGTAGCTAGCTTTCAAAAAATAATAGTGACATTAGAAAAATGTTCACGTTTAAAAAAATTAGATAATCTATTTTATGGTAGAATACTTTAACCTAGTCTTCATCCTCGTTGGATGGTGTATGTGCATAAACAATAGTACTTTCATACTTCAGGGACAATAGACTTATCGCCTTTGAAAAGTTGTTGAATTGCATTGATTTTTTTTTTAAAAAAATTAGTTAGTGGGTGCATATGCCCGCGTGAGCCGTTTGAGATTTTTTCACAGTTTTCTTAGAAGGTATACCTAATCACATACATGTGTCCAACATTTTGTAAATATAAGATGCTCATTGTGTAAAAAATTGTGTTTGGACATTTTTTATAAATTTTAACCATTTAAAAATATATTAAAAATATTTTTTGCATGGTAATAAATAATTTTTTATATTTTGTGAACATTAAATATATTATATTAATATATTTTAAATTTTGAAAACATGTGATCATTTTTTCAGATGTTATGTACATTTTATAAATGGTACAAAAAATTCCTTAAATTTATGTGAATATTTTTTTACTATAAGTTTTTTTAAATCAACATTTTCTCAAATAGATGTACCATTTCTTAAATTTCATGATTCGTTATTGAATAATATAGAACAATTTTGTAAATTGTGCAATTTTTTATATTGTATTAAAAGAATTAATTTTATTGAACCTATTTGATACTTGAGTTTTTCTTAATGCCACTAATATTTTCTTAAAATCTAGCAACACTTTATAAAACTAGTTTGAACATTTCTTACACTGCATGACCATTTATTGTATGTGTGATGAATACTTTTACAGTTATACATAAATTAAAAAATTTAATATATATATATTTTATGTGTTTTGAATTTTGAACTTTGGTGTATGTTATGAATACCAAAGTGAATTTTTTTTTCAATATATATAAAGTATGAAGAAATACTAACGAACGAACAAAGTTATGTGTTTTGAATTTTGAACCAGTGACTAAAATAAATATTCAAGACAAGTTCAGTGACCACACTAGTAGACAGACCCCCTTTCGTCCAGCCCAAAAAAGGCATCGCTCCCGGTTCATTACAGAACCGGGACCGATGCCGGGCAACGGTCCCGGTTCGTCTGGATATGGCATTGGTCCCGGTTCAACTGGGGCAACGGTCCCGGTTTTTGCCACCAACCGGGACCAATGCTCTGGCGAGCATTGGTCCCGGTTGGTGGCAAAAACCGGGACCGTTGGTTTTACAATGGTCCCGGTTTTTGTCAACAACCGGGACCAATGCTCTGGCGAGGCATTGGTCCCGGTTTGTCGCAAAAACCGGGACCGTTGGTTTTACAATTTTTTTATTTTTTCTGATTAAAGAATAAATCGGAAAATGGCAGAAATTAAGTGAAACTTTGAAAATTCATAGAAAATTCATATTAACTCCAAATTTAACATATAATATATGAAAAATGATCAGGAGAAAATAATCTATCCAAATATCCAACTTTGAACTATGTTTGAGTTGAATTTAAAATGGGACCAGTAGCATTTGCTATTTGGATTAATTGGAATTAAATCAAATTCATTTCAAATGCTTGTGCAACTTGAACCATAGCAACATACCACATTTCAATTGCACATCAGAGGCATATCATACACATTTCAATTGCACATCAGAGGCATATCATACACATTTCAATATGAATTACTTTGATCGCACAATAGCATTTACAACTTGGCTAACTTGAATTCAAATTGGAGTTTGAATTTGCAATTCATTTGCAATATACTCCATTTAAATAACACATGGTCTAATATTTTACAAAAATAAAGTGGTTCAAGTTGACATCAAATATTTGGTAGATCCTTCACAAAAAACCCATACTTTTGTCACTCGGAAAATGGAAAATGGATTTTTCGTGCAAAGAAAATAAAAACTTCCTTTGGCAAACTTGTTGGCTAGTATAATATACACACATGTGCAAAATATGAGATCATTTGGTAAAACTATCCTTTCAAACTAGCTGTAACATCGGTCATTTGGCTTGAAAGTCATGAATCTTCATACTCGATAGCTCATTTTAAAAACACTTTTATAAGATATTTGCTTTATTCCAAGTTTGTTGTTTTGTATGGTTACTAAGACATAAATTAGGATGCAACGCGAAGGTTTTACAATTTTTTTATTTTTTTTTGAATTATTTTTGTCGATTTCAAAAAGTGGTCAAAACGGAGGGCATGACCGGTAATAGATAGGGGTGGAATCTTACAAAAGTCTTGGTGGATCCCTGATGAAATGACTACTTGTGTATCTAGAAATGATTTTTTCAAAAAATAAAGAGCAAACTATCAAGCACATGTAGTTCAAATTTGACCCCGTTCCATTTGAATCTGCGGAAATTTGTCTTTTTCAGAAGAGGTATATAAAAACCATATTACATGGAAACTTTGGTCAATTGTAAATAACGCATGGTGTAATATTTTACAAAAATAAAGTGGTTCAAGTTGACATCAAATATTTGGTAGATCCTTCACAAAAAACCCCATTTTTGTCACTCGGAAAATGGAAAATGGATTTTTCGTGCAAAGAAAATAAAAACTTCCTTTGGCAAACTTGTTGGCTAGTATAATATACACACATGTGCAAAATTTGAGATCATTTGGGAAAACTATCCTTTCAAACTAGCTGTAACATCAGTCATTTGGCTTGAAAGTCATGAATCTTCATACTCGATAGCTCATTTTAAAAAGACTTTTATAAGATATTTGCCTTATTCCAAGTTTGTTGTTTTGTATGATTACTAAGACATAAATTAGGATGCAACGCGAAGGTTTTACATTTTTTTTATTTTTTTTGAATTATTTTTGTCGATTTCAAATAGTGGTCAAAACGGAGGGCATGACCGGTAATAGATAGGGGTGGAATCTTACAAAAGTCTTGGTGGATCCCTGATGAAATGACTACTTGTGTATCTAGAAATGATTTTTTCAAAAAATAAAGAGCAAACTATCAAGCACATGTAGTTCAAATTTGACCCCGTTCCATTTGAATCTGCGGAAATTTGTCTTTTTCAGAAGAGGTATATAAAAACCATATTACATGGAAACTTTGGTCAATTGTAAATAACACATGGTCTAATATTTTACAAAAATAAAGTGGTTCAAGTTGACATCAAATATTTGGTAGATCCTTCACAAAAAACCCCATTTTTGTCACTCGGAAAATGGAAAATGGATTTTTCGTGCAAAGAAAATAAAAACTTCCTTTGGCAAACTTGTTGGCTAGTATAATATACACACATGTGAAAAATTTGAGATCATTTGGGAAAACTATCCTTTCAAACTAGCTGTAACTTCGGTCATTTGGCTTGAAAGTCGTGAATCTTCATACTCGATAGCTCATTTTAAAAAGACTTTTATAAGATATTTGCCTTATTCCAAGTTTGTTGTTTTGTATGGTTACTAAGACATAAATTAGGATGCAACGCGAAGGTTTTACATTTTTTTTATTTTTTTTGAATTATTTTTGTCGATTTCAAATAGTGGTCAAAACGGAGGGCATGACCGGTAATAGATAGGGGTGGAATCTTACAAAAGTCTTGGTGGATCCCTGATGAAATGACTACTTGTGTATCTAGAAATGATTTTTTCAAAAAATAAAGAGCAAACTATCAAGCACATGTAGTTCAAATTTGACCCCGTTCCAGTTGAATCTGCGGAAATTTGTCTTTTTCAGAAGAGGTATATAAAAACCATATTATATGGAAACTTTGGTCAATTGTAAATAACACATGATCTAATATTTTACAAAAATAAAGTGGTTCAAGTTGACATCAAATATTTGGTAGATCCTTCACAAAAAACCCCTACTTTTGTCACTGAGAAAATGGAAAATGGATTTTTCGTGCAAAGAAAATAAAAACATACTTTGGCAAACTTGTTGGCTAATATAATATACACACATGTGCAAAATATGAGATCATTTGGGAAAATTATCCTTTCAAACTAGCTGTAACATCGGTCATTTGGCTTGAAAGTCATGAATCTTTATACTCGATAGCTCATTTTAAAAAGACTTTTATAAGATATTTGCCTTATTCCAAGTTTGTTGTTTTGTATGGTTACTAAGACATAAATTAGGATGCAACGCGAAGGTTTTACATTTTTTTTTTTTGAATTATTTTTGTCGATTTCAAAAAGTGGTCAAAACGGAGGGCATGACCGCTAATAGATAGGGTGGAATCTTACAAAAGTCTTGATGGATCCCTGATGAAATGACTACTTGTGTATCTAGAAATGATTTTTTCAAAAAATAAAGAGCAAACTATCAAGCACATGTAGTTCAAATTTGACCCCGTTCCAGTTGAATCTGCGGAAATTTGTCTTTTTCAGAAGAGGTATATAAAAACCATATTACATGGAAACTTTGGTCAATTGTAAATAACACATGGTCTAATATTTTACAAAAATAAAGTGGTTCAAGTTGACATCAAATATTTGGTAGATTCTTCACAAAAAACCCCTACTTTTGTCACTCAGAAAATGGAAAATGGATTTTTCGTGCAAAGAAAATAAAAACTTCCTTTGGAAAACTTGTTGGTTAGTATAATATACACACATGTGCAAAATATGAGATCATTTGGGAAAACTATCCTTTCAAACTAGCTGTAACATCGGTCATTTGGCTTGAAAGTCATGAATCTTCATACTCGATAGCTCATTTTAAAAAGACTTTTATAAGATATTTGCCTTATTCCAAGTTTGTTATTTTGTATGGTTACTAAGACATAAATTAGGATGCAACGCGAAGGTTATACATTTTTTTTATTTTTTTTGAATTATTTTTGTCGATTTCAAAAAGTGGTCAAAACGGAGGGCATGACCGGTAATAGATAGGGGTGGAATCTTACAAAAATCTTGGTGGATACCTGATGAAATGACTACTTGTGTATCTAGAAATGATTTTTTCAAAAAATAAAGAGCAAACTATCAAGCACATGTAGTTCAAATTTGATCCCGTTCCAGCTGAATCTGCGGAAATTTGTCTTTTTCAGAAGAGGTATATAAAAACCATATTACATGGAAACTTTGGTCAATTGTAAATAAAATATGGTCTAGTATTTTTTACAAAAATAAAGTGGTTCAAGTTTACATCAAATATTTGGTAGAATTTTCACAAAAAACCCCATTTTTGTCACTCGGAAAATGAAAAATGTGTTTTCAAAATTAAAAAGAAAATATATTTTTTCAGAAAAATAATTTAAAAACATTTAAAATATAATAAGTAACCGATCGGGAAGTTTCAATTTTTTTTTAAATTTCATCACAACATAGACATCAACAAGGTCCTAGACATCAACAAGGTTTAATATGATTGATATGATACATATATCAACAAGTGTCTGTTAAGCGAGTTGGGGTAGGTGTTGAATGGAACTGAGAAGTTAAGCGTGCTGGTGCTGGAGTAGTGTGAGGATGGGTGACCCTTGGGGAAGTTTGACCACGAGTTTCAATTTGATCTGAGATTAACCATAATAATAAATAATAATAATAAATAATAAATAATAAAGAAAAAATAAAAAAAAATATGGAGGCCCGATCCCGGTTCTTCCTATCAACCGGGACCAATGACCCCTCCCCCCTCTTCGGTCCCGGTTCGTGGGCCAACCGGGACCAGCATTGGTCCCGGGTTATTGGTCCCGGGTGTTGAACCGGGACCAAAGGCCCATTTGAACCGGGACAATATGGGGGTCTCTCCACTAGTGCCATCGATGAATTTATAGTGTCAACAAGTCAAATAATATACCACGTAGGCAAAATACGTAGTCAAAGCGTATGGCGGTGACTGTTGGTGTTCACTGATACAACTTTAATAACCGTATTTCGGGTATTTCTAAGTACGTGGACCAAAGTGAATTTTGGTCTCAACTTCAATGACCACAGGTGAATTTATCTCCTATTTCAGCCATCAATCATCGGCACAATTATAACATAGCCAAATCATATTTGCTTAGAAGCCTAAGTTCAGACCAAGATGTAATTGCTTTGCTGTTACTATCCTTGGCTACTTTCAGGGAGACTACTCCTGCTGCTCTTCGGGGGGTTCTTCCTCTTGCCGTTGCGGCTTCTGCCACAATACGTCATTGGTGGCCACCATACATCATACCTGTTCCTGGCACCTGCTGTGCTGGCACATAGTAATATGGATAAGAACTATGATCATAGCAGGCCAACTCTTGGAAGCCCGAGTCCCACTTCTTTCATTTCATCCCTCGGAATTATGTCCACCAGAAAGTCATATATATCAGTCCTGGTGATGGCAGCTGCAATGTCGTACTTCGGTAATCTAACTATAATCAAACTCAAAAGTATCTATCTATAATCTAAATAGTGCAAAAATTAAAGGGCGAGCCTGGTGCAAGCACCGCCTGTGACCCGAAGGTCCCTGGTTCGATCGAGTCACGGTCTCCTCACATTGCACAGGCGAGGGTAAGGCTTGCCACTGACACCCTTCCCCAGACCCCGCACAGAGCGGTAGTTCTCTGCACTGGGTACGCCATTTTAGTGCAAAAATGCCATATGCAAAGCAGAGAGATAATTATGCGGTCAGAAGGATGTTTTCTGTTCAGAGATATACACCTGCTTCTCTGCATTTAGATTTAGACCTCCTGCTTGAAGTTTCGGCTAGATTAATGGTGTCTGATCTATTTTCCACTCTGCACTTCACCTACCCATGTACTCACCTCATGATAATTAGGAATCTACCTCTCTATTATATTTAGCCAGTAGAGCAAAACCATTCTTGCTAACATAGAATTTGTACAAAAGTAAACTAAAGTTGAATGAATATTTAGCAAAACAAACCTGTCCAATTACTCTTTTTTGGCATTAGTGACCACCAAGCCTGGTGAGCAGGGACTCACCCCATCAACCTGTCTGTTATGCCGAGGTAGAGTGGAGCGGCCGCTTGTGGATGGTGGGCTTGGGCAGCAGCTTGTGGACTGACTTGGCGAACTTCTCCAAAAACTGTTTTCGACATTCAGTTGCACACAAATCATGTAATTGCATCTCAGCTTCCTGTATATAATATTCAGTTACACATATATCATGGAATTCCATGTACACTTTCCTGTAAATAAATGCATTGCAATGAAGCTGGAACTTGAGATGTAAAAAATGCAAGCATAGTACTTTTTTTCAAAAAAAAAAACTTCTGATAAGATCCTTCCAACCAGTTTTCCTAAATACAACTATCGATTTCTGATTTGCAAATAGAAAGGTTATGCATCGTACTACATTCCTTGTATTTACAAACCTAGAAAGTTCATTATCAAGATAATCTAATCGATAAAGATCTAGAGATTCATCTGAATAAATGATAATTAATCATCCTTATCCGCAAAGAAAATTATGGATAAAAAAGAATATGTCAACACGACAATGAGAACCCATAAGTAGAGCAATCAGGTTCAGAAGTGGGGCCTAACTGCTAAGAGTAACTCCAACCAAGGTTCTATCGGAGCCCTCATCTCATTTTGAGGGTTCAGAACGCAAAAAATTGTTCTCCAACCGGTCCCCTATCTGGCCCCGGACGGATGAAGGTGCCTCATTCCTTGCTCCTCGCCCCCACATATTGTTGGGGATCGGCGCAGAAAACAAAATTTTCCTACCTACGAGTCCCAAACCCAAGATCTATGCTATGCTGATGTATGTAACGGAAGGAATCGGTGTTCATACCTTTGAAGACCGAAAGAGGGAAACGTTCCTCGAACGTGGTTGGCGTAGACTCTGATCCTACGACCTCCCTGTCGTGTTGAAGAACCTTCGACGATGAAGTAGCACCACACGTGTAGTGCCTCGCGGGATTACACACGTACGGTGCAACCGACGTCCCTCCGGGCTCCGAACCAGAAGAGCAGCGGAAAGAAGATTGATCCGGATCCCGATTCCGGCAGCGCGAAGGCGTCCGGATGATGGTGAAACCCCCAACCAGGTGCAAACTCCAAACCAGGGGGGTCCGCTCTAGGTCGGAGAAATAGAGAGAGAGAGAAACTCAATGTTGTATCGAAAAAGGCACCCCACCCCTCCTTATATAGGCCAAGGAGGGGCTCCACCCCCTCCCCTTCCCCCATGTGGGACTACACCCCCAAGGGGGGAGTGGTGCGGCTAGGAGGGGGGATGGGCCCCTCCCTTGGCGCCAAGCCCAAGGGGGGAGGCTCCCCCTTCCCCTCATGGGCCTTTTAAGGCCCAAATACATTTTCACCTTTTTAATTAATTATTTAAATCATTTAAATATTTAATTCTGTCAATTAAATAATAAAACATACTTAAACATTAATATATATTATTTTGAACCTTTAAAAATATCCGGAACAGCTTCCGGCACCTCCCGGTACATTTCCGGTGTTTTCTCTCTTTTCACCGATGATCCCGAATCAATCCTTAATGCATCGATTGCCCTTAAGTGTGACACCCTACGACCCGGGAAACAATAGACATGATCGAGACACTCTCTGACCAATGACCATCATGTGGGATCTGGTTACAATCCTTGATGTGCCCCTACGCTCCCATCGAATAAACTTCATCGATGTTGAACCGTTAACAATATGACTTGATCCCTTTGTGCTTTGGTACTATGTTTGTCCGAGGTATGATCGTCGGTATCCAATACCTAGTTCTACCTCGTCTCCGACATAACATGTTTACTCGTCTGTGAATATTACATCTCTTGTGACCTAGTCACTTGCTTGCAAGCTATTGATGCAACACCACCGAGTGGGCCCAGAGTACCTATCCGCCACTCGGATTGACAAATCCCTCTCTGATCTATTTCATACTCCTCAACATATCTACTTCGGAATACCCAAGATACACCTTTTCAGTTACCATGTTTCAGTTTAACGGTTAATGCACTCAAAGCATCCTAATAGATAGCAATTATGTATGATCATCACGGTCTAAGGATTCAGTCACTATGTTATTAAGTCATCGCAATGCTGAACTTATGTGACTTGATCACATTGCAATGCTTAAGGTGGGTGTGTGTCCATCACATCATTCTCCTAATGATATGACCTCATTTTCAATAGACTATTATGTTCTCATGATCAGGAAACCTTGATCATCAATTGCCCAATGAGCTAGTATGCCTGAGTTTAACTAGGGACCAGGTTGTTATATATCACACGTGTATTAATGTTTCCGCTTAATACAGTTCTAGCACAATATATAACGAATTATGAACAAACAGATATGTGACCAATATCTTTATTAATTTGCCTCTAGGGCACATATCCAACACATATGAGGGCCTTCGCCGAAGCCTCACCTACCGGAGAGGATGTAACACTCTCACTATCAGTGTATAGTAATCACAATTACTGTTGATCCTTACTGTTCCAAATTTCTGCTTTGATCCACCTGGGTCAGATAAAATTTCAAATTCCCCCTTGTGATGTTGTTAAAGCAATGTGATCATGGATCTGGATCATTAGGAATCAAAACAAGTCCAAGCCATTTGAATTGAAATTCAAACAAACCCTAAATGCCTTTTGATGAATATTAAAAATATTGTGACAATAAAATCTTTTCCAAAAATCTTGGAACCACTTTTATAAAATCCCAAATAATCGTTGGACCATGGCAATGTGGTCATGGGTATTTATTGTGCCATGGAAAATTTCAAAAAAATAATAACAGTGCTAAAACAGCACTATTTTCCAATTGCTTAATGAAAATAAATATCTAAAGAGTTTAGAAAAACCCTAAACTTTTTGTGGCACTCTAGGTATATGCTCTACTAATTATGGAACAATAATTGTATTATACAAAAATGCCTAAGCCATTTAAATAAATGCTAACATAATTTTACAGAAAAAGAAAAGAACAAAAATGGGACACCGACTATTTGTCGCACGAGGCAAACCCCACTGATCTGGCCCAACCCAGCCCACCGCGCCCCCCATCTTCAACCTGCCGTACACGGGGGTGCCGTGGCGGGCATTCCCCGGCCATGGCGCCGTGGCGGGCATCCCACGGCCGCCGTCGAGGATATGGCTTCCCCCTCCACCCCCGACCCCTTGGAAACCCTAGATCGAGCTAGGTCCCTTTCCCCTCCCTCCTAGCGTCTTCCCCCACCCACGCCAAGCTCCGCCGTGGGCACTCCCTTGCCGCCGGCGCGGCCAGCGAGCTTGCCGCGCCACGAGAAGACGTCCAGGAGCTCCGCTCGCCACGCGTACGTCCTCTTGCGCTGTCAATTGGAACCGGGACGCCACGCCACGCCGAATCGGGCCGATCCCCTTGCCGCGGCTGTCACCTCATCGGCGACGAATTCGTCGCCACCGGTGCACCTCCGGCTCCAAGACCTCTCCCCTACCCCCCAGTGAGCTCTACACCGTTTTCCCCCCTCCTCGCACTCCTTTTGGTGCTCTGTATCGCCGCCCCCATAGTACCATGCTCCGGCAGCCGCGCAAACCATTGCCGTCGTCGTTTGAGCTCACCCCGCCCATTTTTCTTTGCACCTATGGGCGCGCGAGGAACGCCTTGTTCGATTCCGCCCCTCCGCCGTGATTTTGGTCGCCGGAGTAGTGCTTGGGCTCGACGCCATGTCCGCGGTCGCCATGGCCGGAGCACGAGCTCCTGTGCAGGCTCTGTGTGGCGGGGTGCCACTGCTCGCATGCCCACGTGCTTGCCCCTGGCCGAGGCCGCCTTCGCCCCTGCCCACCGCGCGCGGCGGTTACCCCCTCACTCGCCTCGTCGCCGGCGTGCGTGGAGCCATGGGTTGAACCCCACTGGCTAATCCCCCCCTCAATGACCAGTGGGGCCATACTCCCCTAATCACATGTTAATTAAAACTAAACAAAGATAACCCCCTCCCCAGTGTATGAAAGATGGGCCCCATGCCCTATTAACTAAATAAAACCTATTAGTTAAACCCCCTGTGTCACTTACACCTAGGGCCCACCTGTAAATTAATTAGTTTAATTAAAATAGAAATGTAATGTCCCTATGACATGTGGGACCCCACTGTAATTAGATTTAATTAAAATGTTTTATTAACATGTGAGGCTGACCAGTGGGACCCACTGGTCAGGTTTGACCAGTCAACCCTGTTGTGGATAATGTTTGGAATTTAATAACAAAATAATTCAGAAAAATTGATTTAAAATGATTTAAACTTTGAATTTGAATATCTTTTAAACCGTAAGTCGGATTCAAAAACTTTATACATGAAAATTGATCATAAAAATATAACAAATACGAATACGCTATCCGTATACAAACCACACCCCTCTAACACAACGAACACCGACATCCCCCCTCCGGGCTGTCTGTTGATAACTCCCGGTGCCGGTAAAAATCTGCCGGATGAATTTATTCCGAACACGAAAGTTGTCCGGAATGGTTCAACTAACACGGATACACCCCCTTATCTTTGTCGGATGTCCACGACACCTCCGGCGTGATACCTTCCCCCTCCGATAGCCCTGTCCGGTAATCACCCGGAGCTGGCAGTTCCTCCCCGGATGAATTCCCGCTCCGAGCAACGTGCATTGCACTGCGTTAGAACACCGTTAACTTTGCATACGTCATGCCCTGTATTTGTTTGCTATGATTGCTTTGTATTTACTGTGTTTATCCCCTTATTCTTCGGTAGACCCCACTGCCGCCGTCGACTACACCGCTTCCGGGTACGACTACTTCGTCGACGACCCGACCCCTATCCTCGAGCTTCCAGGAAAGCAGAGCCATTCTCTTCCCCAGATATCGCCTATCTTTTCCGTACATTTCTTTCATTAGGCATGGTTACTGCTGCTGCTATGATTACAATCCTATTCAATTGCATAGCCTGTTTTTTTTGTTGCCCCTTGATGTACCTCCTTTATCCTATGCTGCCTATTATTATTATATATTATATTCAGCAGTGAGCCCTGCGCATTGTTAGCTAGTATTAGATAGCAGGGCCGTGACCACTCAGGGGAGTGACCCCGGATGAGATATAACAACTGTTACAGGTACGGTACAATGCAGACACCGCCTAAGGCCCCCTAGCTCGGCTCTGCCGAGCCACCATCAAGTGTGAGCTATCGAGGAGTAATCCTCGTACCTCCACTCGTTGCTGACTTTGTATAGCTGCTCTAGGTACCTGAGCAACGGTTGTCCTAAAGGTAAGGAGTCGGGCGACCCAACGGTGCCCGCGAGCGGTATTGCGTCGGGAACGACAGGGAGGGTACGACTGACGTTACTGGCGTGCTTGGCCCCTGCTCGTATCTCGCGATAGTTACCAAACCACGTAAAGTCGAGCTCTACCAAGAGCACACGCGAGACAAGGTAAGGAGACGGTTCACCTTGTTGGTAACCGCAGAGATTTGGTGGGACGACAGGGCAGGCACCGATGTACTGGTGGTCCTGACTGCTGTCGTTGACCGCGGGTCACTTAACTCGAGGCAACGATAACGGTTGTCACGCAGGTTAATTAAAATGCTAAAAGGTTCAGCGGATGACTTGAGAGACCCGTTGGTCTGTACGCACTACCTTCACGTGGGATAAGGAGTTATGGGCTCCCCTGCGTCATAGTTTGTTCGAAAGCTCTTCAGACGTCAGCAGTACTGCGGCCTGATCGCCGGGAAGTGATCTTGTCTTTTTGCTGCAGCAGGTGTGTTTGGATTTGCTTTTGGTTCACCAGCCAGACTCGCACCGTGCAGGAGCGTGCAAGGGTGAGGGACCTAGACCCCTTGGCGCATAGGATATAGTCCGGCGGATGGCCTCTCTGCTGAGCCTAGGATGGGCTGCGATGTGTTGGATAGCCTCGGTGGGGCATTACCTAACAAGGTGTACGCCACCATGGAGATCCGAGCATGCAGGATGAACAGTAGTGCACCCCTGCAGGGAGTTTAATCTATTCGAATAGCCGTGTCCATGGTAACAGGACACTTTATGCTGAAGCTGGATCTTACCACTACAAACTATTACTATTAAACTGTATGGTTCCCGGTTTTCTTCCTCGCAGGGAAGTCGAGGAGGGGAACTCGGAGGCATTATTATTATTAATCATTACAACTTATATTATACAATGTTGCAGCAACTTCTGCTTCATTGTTACTTTATGCTTTATATAAATTGTTAGTTGTTTCTCTTCTCATGCTGCAAGACATCGTCAGAAGGTGCTAGTCTTCGATAGGCCTAGTTTCTTACCCTTATTCTGATTTCTATCTTGCAGTCCACTATATACAGCCTCCCCTTTCCGTTGATACAAATGCATAATGCTTAGTAGCGGACATAAGACTCGCGGGTATGCTAGATACTCACCTTTTCTTTATTCCCCCCTTTATGTTTTGCCTGATCGGCCGCTGCAGTCGACGTTGGAGCCCAGGAGCAAGAGTACCCCGGAGGCGGATACTACTACGTCGAGACCCCGCTGACCAAGACCAGGAGTAGTTTCGGAGGCTCCCAGGCAGGAGGCCTTGCCTTTTCGATCTGTATCTCTGATGTTATTTGTGCTAGCCTTCTTAAGGAAAAACTTGACCAAGTATGTCTGTACTCAGATATTATGGCTTGTATAACTTATGTATTCGGGTCCGCGTGACCCCCCTTTATTGTAACATATTGATTTATCCTTTTGTGTTTAGTGTTGTGCTGTGATATTCTCACCGTGGCACCCTAATCTCAGCCGTGTACCCTGCGTGTATGAGTACTGTACACGGATTGATTTTAGGGGCGTCACAAGTTGGTATCAGAGCCGACTGCCTGTAGGAAGCCACCCCACCACTACCTGGTCGAAGTTGAGTCTAGACTTTGAAAAACTATTTTTCTAACTTAATGTTTGGCTTATGGGCCCACATCGATGTCACTACGTGTGATATCTATGGTATTAGGATCCTTTTCTCCTTACCTATGCTCTGGGAATCTGCTCTCTTATCCTTGCTGGTAAGTTTTACAAACTCTGACATTAGGATCACGTTCTCTTGATTCCATCCGGCGTTTTGGTGCTTCCCCCATTGATTGAGTCGTGTCGCAGGAGTTCTACCCCAGGTCCCGGACCGCGGATCACATTCTCATTCTGGGCAGGCCGCGCGTCCTCTGGCTTTAACTCCTGTGGCCAACAGTTTTCTTGCGGCGTGATTGACATAGTGGAATCTATGTCGCGTCGTGTAATCCTTACCGCGGTCTGCGCACCGCCTAGTGTGTCCTTTTTCCTAAATTTCTACGACGTTACGCTGCCCGATTTTCAATTGATTCTATGTGTGGATGTGTATGTCTTATATGACTACTCCTATATATCCGCGCCTCCTCTTTGTTGTCGCTTTACCTATTACTCGTTTCCGGCATCTCGTTAAAATGTTCATCGCTGAAATACCCCTGTTAAATTCTAGCAGGATGGTTGGTCGTGGTGGTCGTGGTCGTGGTGCCAACGACCCACCTCGGCCGCCAGACTACATGGCCGCGATGATGCAACAGTTTCAGATGAACCAAGTGTTCATGCAAGGAGTCATAGATTAGCTCCAGAACCAGAATCAGAACCAGAACCAGCACCAGAACCAACTGCCCGTGGTTACTCTGCGGGATTTCATGTGACTCAATCCCCCTCTCTTCCACCAACCTAAACAGCCGCTGGATGCCGATGATTGGCTTTGTGACATCACTCGTCAGCTGGAGTTTGCTAATGTGAGCGCTGCTGATTACGTCAACTTCGCGTCCTATTTCCTGCCCGCTGCTCAGTGGTGGGACACTTACAAGGGCTCGCTAGCTGAAGGGACTGTCGTCACCTAGAATGACTTCAAGACTACCTTCCGTGCTCGTTATGTCCCCCAGGCGATTATGAACTGTATGAAGGCCGAGTTCCGCAACCTTGTTCAGGGAAAAAAACTGTCGAGGCATATCAGACGGAATTCCTCCCCTCTCCCGCTATGCTGCAAGTGACCTCCCCAATGATGCGAGTAGGCAAGAGAAGTTCCGTGATGGACTCAACCCCGATCTCTAGGTTGCACTGGCTTTGCACGTCTTCCCCGACTTCGCCACCATGGTGAACCAGACTATCATTCTCGAGACCGCCCAGCTTAAGTTCGGTGGTTCGCCGAAGCGCCCCCGTGATGCTGGCTCTTCTTCGGGCACAGCACAAAAGCAACGCGTTTGGCTTCTGATAATTCCAAAACGTATCTATAATTTCTGCTTGCTCCATGCATGTTTTGTGTGATATTGCTATGATCTAGATACACTTTCATACACTTTTGATCATATTTGGACTAACCTATTAACTCAGTGCACCACAGTGCAAGTTCCTGTTTTCTGCTGTTTTTCTATTTCAGTTTTCCCCCATATAAAAAGTGCTCCAAAAATTCGAGAAAAATCAGACAAAAAATCAGCGTGAAGGAACCTTCCGGAAGAACTTGGGTGGGGCCAGAGGTCCACCACCAGGGGCCCATGCGCCCTGGTGGCGCGCCCTAGGGCTTGGCCGCGCCAGGGGGGCGCCTGGACCCCTGGTGGCCCCCCTGGCTGCCCCCCTTCGCCTATATATTCTCCGTCACGGGAAACTTCCGAGAACAGAACCCTTTTTCGCGATCTCTCCTCTGTTCCGCCGCCGCCGCGCTTCCGAGATCGGGAGCACCAGAAGACCTCTTCCCGGCACCCTGCCGGTGGGAGGGCCGACCTCCGGGAGTCTCCTCTCCACCATGGATGCTTCCCGGATGTCTCGTGAGTAGTTTTCCTTGGACCATGGGTCCGTGATCAGTAGCTATGTGATGTTCTCCTCCCCTCTTTGTTCTTCATGGTTTAGACCTCGTGAGCTGCCCTACATGATCGAGGCACTTTTGTAATCTTTCTGCTGTTGCTATGCTGAGTTTGATGGGATCTGATGGATTATGAGATTATGTTCAGATTGTGATTGAGTAATATATTTGGTTCTTATCTCTTATATTTTTTGTTCCTAAGTAATTCTTGCATGTTCTCCGTTGCTGTTTATTGCTTTGGCCAAGTAGTAGGTAGTGACCCCAGGAGGGAATGTTTTGCTCGATTGTGGGTTCATGCCCCCCGATGACACGCTTGAGTGACAGAAACATGAGTCTAGGGGATGTGCTGTTGCCACAAGGGGGAAAACAATGGTGCTTGTAACCGCGGTTACAAGGATTGTTTACTTTACGCATAGTGCTTTTTAATGCAGTTGTCTGTTGCTTTGGGTTTACACTTTGGGTGAGGCTCGCAACTTAATACCAGCGAGATGTTCTGGATAGATATCTAAAGGTGGATGATTAGTAGTAGATGCAGTTGGATTTCGGTCTACTTATTTTGGCGTACTGCCCATGCTTTTGAGCCTCTTCCTTTCTTTTGTAGCATAGTTAGCATTGCGGTGCGTTCATAATCCTGTCAATTTCCTTCTGTAATTTGTTCACCTCGCATAGCAGTTTTATCGTCTTTTGGGAGAGATACATCACTAGTGAACATCACGTATCCCGGTCCATATCCTCATTACTATTTACACGCTCATTTACTTTTCTGCTTTTACTTTTAGTTGCTATCATTATCCCTTATGTTTGATCCTTTGTGAACAACAAGACCGGAGAGATTGACAACCTCTCTGAACTTCGTTGGGAACAAAGTTATTTGTTTCTGTGTGCAGGTCCGCGTCAGTTGCGCCGCTGACACCTACTTATCATCTCCGGAGTCCTACTGGAGAGAAACCTTGGTATCTTTACTGAGGGAAATTTGCTGCTGTGCTACATCACGCCTTCCACTTGGGGTTACCAACGAAGGGCGAGAAATCACTATCATTACCTCGCACATCAAGCCAAATTTCTAGCGCCGTTGCCGGGGACTCCGAGTACTAAGATAGGGGAGTTGCACACTACCTTTTACCTTTGTTTATTTAGTCTTGTTAGTTTACCTTTCAGTTTTTACTTTTGTGTCCCTTATCAAAAATACCAAAAATACCTGTTACCTTGCTTGCTGATGCTATCTTTACCATGGGTGTTGAACCACCCAAATATGGAAGGATGGACATGTTTCACTTGGCTTGTCTTCGATCAATTTGTGCTCGCGCTAAAAACCCAACCGACTTGGTTGAGGGAAAATCATTGGATGAGCATGCTCATTACACGCAGCACCGCCTATCTCAGAAAGGGAAACACTTATGGGACCAAATACAAACTTCTTATTGCTATGTTGAGTGTTTATGCCACATTTATGATTTTACTTGCTTCTCTAATATAGAGCGTAAACACCTTCCTTTCCAGTGTGAGTTTAATGAAAATGAGATCCTATCTTCTTATGCCAAAGGTGTTTATGATTACTTTGATGTTGAAAATATTGAAGAGTTTGTTGCTTTTAAAGGTGCTTATGAGATTGCTTCTTTGATTGAAAAGTATTATGATACTATTCACAAGTCCGAAAACTTTGCTGTTCTTGCTTATTGCTTTGAGAATTATACTTCCAATGCTTATATTGAGGATTTAAAAAATAAAATGCTTGCTGCCCAAGAAGAGGCTAATGATTGCTATGAAGAGGAATCTTATGATTCCGAGGACTCACTTGATACTTCCCTTTCTGATGATGTTGCTACTTGCTTTGTTGATGGCCATGATGCCACTATGGATGATGCCTACGAAGATGAACTTGCTATAGTTCCTTATGTTAAGCATGAAATTATTTTTGTTGCACCCACACTTGATTGCCCTATTATCCCTTTGAAATCTCCAACTATTCCGGAGAATTTTGCTCTTATCAAGGCTCAATGTGATGGGTTGCATCTATCTTATCATCCTAAAAACCGTGTTGAAAACAATACACGTGTGCTTGTAGGTCATGAACAACATGATTTATGTGATATTTATATTCTTGATGTTGTTCATGATGCTACTGAAAATTACTTTGAGAGAGGAAAGTTTGGTTGTAGAAACTTCCATGTTACAAAAACACCTCTCTTCATGTTGAAATTTTTGAAGTTGTTCTTGTTCTACCTTCCTATGCATGTCACTTTGTGCTTCTTTGATTTATTTTCTTACAGGACGCCTATGCATAGGAAGTGGGTTAGGCTTAAATTTGTTTAACATTTGCTTCTTGATGCTCTCTTTTGCTTCAATTCTTATTCTCTTGTGAGCATCTTTCATAATCTTTAAGCCTAGCTTAAAGGCATAAAAGAAAGCGCTTTCGGGAGGCAGCCCGCAACGAATTTAGGTTTTTCTTTTTGCTTTTGTTGTGTCTTGATGTTTGTTACTACTGTAGCAACATCATTGTATCTTTATTTTTCAGCTTTGTGCCAAGTTATAGCCTCTTATGTTAAGGAAAGCAAAAGTTGTGACATGCTGTCCAGAAAACAAATTCTGTCCCTTGACAGAAAAATTCGAATCAAATCACCAAATCATCTTTTTGATCTGAATTTTTTTGACAGCGTTCTCTATACAATTGTGAAACTTTCGTATGTTCTGAGTTTTTTGATTTGAGTTGCAGAAGTGCCCCTAAACAATTCTTTACTACCTGCTGTTCTGTTATTCACAGATTCTGCCACGTTTTGTCTCTCCTAACTTTTGCAAACCTTAAGCTTTCTTTTTATTTGCAAAAACTTTTTGGAACTCTTGAGAAAAAGTAGATCTTCAAGAATATCTTTATATCCAGTGGAGAAAAATTATTTTATTAAGGGTACTAACCTCTCTAATCAGCTTATGATGAGTTATGTATGAAGGGAGTTTTCAAGTGTGCGATGGAAGATGATGAAAGAAGATCCAGGAGTGTCAAGCGCTCAAGCTTGGGGATGCCCCCATGCATCCCCAATAAATATTCAAGGAGACTCAAGCGTCTAAGCTTGGGGATGCCCCCGTGCATCCCCTTCTCCATCAACAATCATCAGTTCGTCCTTCGTCTCACTATATTTTTATCACTTCATGCGTTATGTGCTATGCTTGGAGCGTCTCGCTCTTAGGTTTTATTTTTAGTTTTCTTTAGCTTTGCTTGCTGTTCATAACAAGTTAGACCCCGTCTTACTTTGTGTGGGAGAGAAACACGCTCCACTTTCAAAATCTAGAACACATCATAGGATTTTTCCTGCTTATCTTTTTGCTGTTGTGTGTTCTTTATCTTTTCATAGCTGCTGCCATGCTTAGTTTTAGTCTTAGTTTGTATTTAGCAAGAGCCTTGGATTTTGTTTAGTTTGTTGCTGGAACTCTTTTTAGTCTTCGTGATTATCTTGTTAAGAGAGTTGGTTGTTGCACTGAGTTGTGTTTTGTCTTGGAAGTAGGTAATTGAGGTTGCTATTTAATTCTAGTAGTAACTTGCAATAGTTTTGAGGTATTGATGTGAGTAATGTTTGAACTTTTGGTGTCAAGAGCTCTAGCCTATTAGTGATAGGTGTCGTATTTTGGGCAATCCGTGTGTATTTTCAAAACCTACAAAACTAGTTGAGAACTCTAGCTACTAGATGGATCACTAATCTTTGGAGGGATCGAATATTAGAGTACACTCACGTACCATGAGTCGAGGATGCGCAAGGATAACCAAACCCCCATACACACCTCCTCGGGGTACTTGTCTCTTTGTGAACCTCCTTATTAGATTGAGAGTTACCGATAATAAGTGCATGAGTTCTTCGGACTAATGTAAGTATTGAAAGTTGACACTTCCACCTTCCCATATTTTGCTAGCCTCTCCCGTGCCGTACATTGCCTTCTTCTCACTCCGAGAGTTGGTGTCCACCTTCGCCGGTACATTCAAACCCTTGGCATGATACGCTCTGTCATCATAAACCTCCTTATATCTTTCCTCAAAACAGCCACCATACCTACCTATCAAGGCATTTCCATAGCCTTTCCGAGATATATTGCCATGCAACATCCACCTCTTCATGACTTGATCTTCATGTCATACATGTTCCTGCTACACTGGCAGCGACATACATTGCATACATCATGTTAGTTACATCTTCTTTATGATTTTGAGTACCTTGTAAAGTGTGAAAGATCTCATTTAGCTTCTTGTAAAATAGAGTGTTGCCCTTAAGTGAGGAAAAGATCCCAAAGTGGACACAATAAAAGATCCCAAAGAGGACAAATGAGAGTTGAATAGAAAGAGCCATTGAGGCCACACAAAAATACAAAAAAATAGAAAAAAGAGAAAAAGAAATAAAAAGAGAGAAAGTGGCAACACTACTATCCTTTTGAGAGATCCACACTAGTACTCCATTTATATCCTTGTACTGGATAGAGATGATCATCATGCATATAGCTATGTGGGGACCTTCACACTATAGAACTTGGCTTGCATATTCCAAGGATGAGCCTCCTCAAACGAGCTCTAGGTCTTCATGAGCGAGCAAGTTATATGCACCCCCACTAGTTCCATTGGAGAGCTTCTTAGCTCGTATGTGCATCCGTTGCATGGCAATCCCTACTCCTTACATCATATCTATCATTTGGCATCTCTTGCCTATGATTGTCCTCATTGATGTGAGCCTTTCTCATCCTTTTTTGTCTTCTTCCTCCACACTATTCTCTCTTTGCCATCCCATGTGTCAACTCTCGTGCTTACGCTCATCCATTGCATGAGTGCTCAAAATATTGAAAAAGGAGTGGATCAAATTGACTTGTACCTGGCTAGTGGTCTGGGGACGAGTCAAGATAAGATTCCAGAAAAAGACCAAGTGTGAAACTTTAGTAGATTGAGTTCTCAACAAATAAATGTTTTTCTCGTATTCCCTATCCCCCTTCTTGCACGCAAACACCATTTGGAGACATTCGTGTCACGGACAGCGAGAGCTCTTGCACCTAATGTTCTTTTGTTACTTGTTTCAATGCTAATATAGACTCTTGCATGTTATGACTTGAATTGAATTTCTAACCTTGATTGCTTTACTTTTCAAAGTTCTTATATGGTTGCTAGCATATCACCACAGAAATTATGCCGTTATCATTTACCTACTCGAGGATGAGCAGGAATTAAGCTTGGGGATGTTGATACGTCCAAAACGTATCTATAATTTCTGCTTGCTCCATGCATGTTTTGTGTGATATTGCTATGATCTAGATAAACTTTCATACACTTTTGATCATATTTGGACTAACCTATTAACTCAGTGCACCACAGTGCCAGTTCTTGTTTTCTGCTGTTTTTCTATTTCAGTTTTCCCCCATATAAAAAGTGCTCCAAAAATTCAGGAAAAATCAGATAAAAAAATCAGCGTGAAGGAACCTTCCGGAAGAACCTAGGTGGGGCCAGAGAGCCACCACCAGGGGCCCAGGCGCCCTGGTGGCGCGCCCTAGGGCTTGGCCGCGCCAGGGGGCGCCTGGACCCCTGGTGGCCCCCCTGGCTTCCCCCCTTCGCCTATATATTCTCCGTCATGGGAAACTTCCGAGAACAGAACCCTTTTTCGCGATCTCTCCTCTGTTCCTCCGCCGCCGCGCTTCCGAGATCGGGAGCACCAGAAGACCTCTTCCCGGCACCCTGCCGGAGGGAGGGCCGACCTCCGGGAGTCTCCTCTCCACCATGGATGCTTCCCGGATGTCTCGTGAGTAGTTTTCCTTGGACCATGGGTCCGTGATCAGTAGCTATGTAATGTTCTCCTCCCCTCTTTGTTCTTCATGGTTTAGACCTCGTGAGATGCCCTACATGATCGAGGCACTTTTGTAATCTTTCTGCTGTTGCTATGCTGGGTTTGATGGGATCTGATGGATTATGAGATTATGTTCAGATTGTGATTGAGTAATATATTTGGTTTTTGTCTCTTATATTTTTTGTTCCTAAGTAATTCTTGCATGTTCTCCGTTGCTGTTTATTGCTTTGGCCAAGTAGTAGGTAGTAACCCCAAGAGGGAACGTTTTGCTCGATTGTGGGTTCATGCCCCCCGATGACACACTTGAATGACAGAAACATGAGTCTAGGGGATGTGTTGCTGCCACAAGGGGGAAAACAACGGTGCTTGTAACCGCGGTTACACGGATTGTTTACTTTACGCATAGTGTTTTTTAATGCAGTTGTCTGTTGCTTTGGGTTTACACTTTGGGTGGGGCTCGCAACTTAATACCAGCGAGATGTTCTGGATAGATATCTCAAGGTGGATGATTAGTAGTAGATGAAGTTGGATTTCGGTCTACTTATTTTGGCGTACTGCCCTTGCTTTTGAGCCTCTTCCTTTCTTTTGTAGCATAGTTAGCATTGCGGTGCATTCATAATCCTGTCAATTGGCCTTCTGTAATTTGTTCACCTCGCATAGCAGTTTTATCGTCTTTTGGGAGAGAGACATCACTAGTGAACATCACGTTTCCCGGTCCATATCCTCATTACTGTTTACACGCTCATTTACTTTTCTGCTTTAATTTCAGTTGCTATCATTATCCCTTGTGTTTGATCCTTTGTGAACAACAAGACCGGAGAGATTGACAACCTCTCTGAACTTCGTTGGGAACAAAGTTATTTGTGTCTGTGTGCAGGTCCGCGTTAGTTGCGCCGCTGACACCTACTTATCATTTCCGGAGTCCTACTGGAGACAAACCTTGGTATCTTTACTGAGGGAAATTTGTTGCTGTGCTACATCACGCCTTCCACTTGGGGTTACCAACGAAGGGCGAGAAATCACTATCATTACCTCGCACATCAGCTTCCACACAGTGTGTTTCGTCCAACTTCCCCTGCACCAAGGACGTCATATGTTGCACCCCGTCTGCCTCCGCCCCCGCCGAGACAGCCGAAGATTGGGACCGCACCCCTCCGTCCTCAAGATGGCGTGTGTTTCAAGTGCCGTCAGCCAGGCCATATTTCCAGAGACTGCCCTCAGCGACAGAATCAATTGGTAGTTCACCCTGCTGGCCGCGGAAATGGCCGTGGCAACAATGGGACCCTCAACTATAATACTGGTTCAAATACTCATGCTCGTGGTCATGCTTACAACATTAATGTTGAAGCAGCTCAGGCACAGCCCGCTACAGTGATGGGTACTCTCCTCGTTAACTCAATACCTGCTACTATTTTATTTGATACAGGAGCATCGCATTCATTTATGTCTGGAGCATTTGCATCTAAGCGTGGCATATACCACGAAAAGATGCGTACCCCCTTAATAGTCCGGACCCCCGGTACCCAGTGTCGTGTTGACATGGTTGCACCTAACCTCACTGTCGAGATCGAAGGATTTGAGTTCATGGTTTCTCCACACATTCTGAAAACCTCCACCATCGACCTTATCCTTGGCATGGATTGGCTGAAAACCCACGATGCCGCACTTTATTGTGGCACCAAGGTCATCCAACTTTTTCATCCTTCTGGCGCGATTTTGAGTCATACTGCCATTGTTTCGATGAATGCCGAAGCTTGTATATATGCTCTGAATGCCTTGAATGTCGCACCTCTCGAAGGGATTGAGAAAGTCCCAATCGTTTGTGATTTTACCGACGTATTCCCAGAAGAACTGCCGGGGATACCCCCGGTTAGGGAAGTTGAATTCTTCATCGACTTGAAGCCCGACACCGTCCCTATTGCCAAGCGCCCATATAAGATGCCACCTCACCACCTCCTTGAATTGAAGAAGGAGATCGACACGGCCCTCGAGAAAGGCTTCATCCGTCCAAGTTCCTCTGCTTGGGGAGCACCTTCGCTCTTTGTCAAGAAGAGTGATGGCACGAACCGTTTGGTCCAAGATTACCGACCTATCAACCAGGCCACGATACAGAAGAAGTACCCCCTCCCTCGGATCAATGATCTTTATGATCAACTTGCTGGATCCACGGTGTTTTGAAAACTCGACTTAAGGTTGGGTTACCATCAGATCCGGGTCCGTGATGAGGACATCCCGAAGACTGCATTCATTACTCGCTATGGTTCATACGAGTACACCTTCATGTCATTTGGCTTGACCAATGCACCAGCCACCTTCTCCCGATTGATGAACTATATATTCATGGAATATCTCGACAAGTTTGTCGTGGTTTATCTGGATGATATATTGATTTACTCCAAGACCGATGTAGAACATGCTGAACATCTTCGTCTTATACCGGAAAAGCTTCGAGAACACAAACTCTATGTTAAGTATTCTAAGTGTGAGTTCTGGCTTCCTGAAGTAACCTACCTTGGTCATGTGATTTCCAAGGATGGCGTTGCCGTCAACCCCGAACGTATCCAGGCTATACTTGACTGGACTCCGCCCAGGACCGTCAAGCAAGTCAGAAGTTTCCTCGGCCTTGCCAGGTATTGCCGCCGTTTTGTCAAGAATTTCTCCAAGATTGCCAAGCCTCTGACTAATCTGCTTCACAAAGACGTCAAGTTTGAGTGGAATGATAAATGTCAAGAAATTTTTCAAGCTCTGAAGGACAAGCTCACTTATCCCCCAGTGCTTGCTCCGCCTGATACTCAGAAGGACTTCGTGATATATTGTGACGCGTCTCGTCAAGGATTAGGATGTGTCCTAATGCAAGAGCGAAAAGTGATTGCTTATGGCTCTCGTCAACTGCGTGCTCACGAAGAAAACTATCCAACTCATGATCTCAAATTGGCAGCGGTGATTTATGCATTGAAGCTGTGGCGACATTACCTCGTTGGTAACCGTTGCGAGATCTACACTGACCAACAAAGCCTGAAGTACCTATTTACTCAACCAGACCTGTATCTCCGATAACAGAGATGGCTCGAGACAATAGCCGACTACAACATGGGAATTTCTTACACCCCTGGCAAAGCTAATGTGGTGGCCGATGCCTTAAGCCGTAAATCCTACTGTTCTGAACTTGAAGTCCAGATAGAGCAACCACTGCTGTATGAAGAGCTCCGCAAGTTGAACCTTGAAATTGTTCCGCAGGGACATGTGAATAACCTTGTTGTTGAGCCGGATCTCGACAACACCATCAAGTGGATACAAACATGTGACTCTGATGTCGAGAAGATCAAGAAGTATATCGCTAGAGGAAAGCCATCATGCTTCACTGTTGCTGATGATGGTACGTTGTATTTCAAGAATTTTTTAGTGGTACCTAGGAGTAAGCCCAATCTAAACTTGGCCCCGCGCGTCATGAAAGAAGCTCATGATACTCCTTTTTCAATTCACCCTGGTAGTACCAAGATGTACCAAGACCTTCGTCGGCGGTACTGGTAGTCTAACATGAAGCAAGACATTGCTCGATATGTTGACGAGTGTGACGTTTGCCGTCGCGTGAAAGCAGAACATCAAAGACCTGCTGGAACTCTACAACCACTTTCTATTCCTGAATGGAAGTGGGACAAGATTGAAATGGACTTCGTCACCGGTTATTCGAGAACACAGAAGGGTCATGATGCAATCTTTGTCGTCATCGACCGATTCTCCAAGGTTTCCCATTTTCTGCCTGTCAAGGAGACGATCTCTGCTAGTCAGTTGGCAGACTTGTATGTTTCTAGAATCGTGTCGCTCCACGGTATTCCGTTGGAGATCAGTTCCGACTGAGGCAACATTTTCACCTCTAAGTTCTGGGACAGTTTCCAAGAAGCTATGGGCACTCACCTAAATTTCAGCACCGCTTATCACCCCAAGTCGCAAGGACAAGTTGAACGAGTCAACCAAGTGCTTGAAGATATGCTTCGAGCTTGTGTCATTTCATTCGGTAAGAAATGGGAGGAATCTCTTCCATTTGCTGAATTCTCGTACAACAACAACTATCAAGCTAGTCTGAAGATGGCACCCTTTGAAGTTCTATATGGACGTAAGTGTCGAACCCCTCTGAATTGGTCAGAAACTAGGGAACGAACTCTCATTGGTCCGGACATTATAAAACATGCAGAAGATCAGGTTCACGTTATTCGTGAACATTTTAAAGCTGCTCAGTCCCGTCAGAAGAGCAACTATGATCGCAAGCACAAAGAAATGGTCTATCAACCTGGCGAATACGCGTACCTCCATGTCACTATGATGAGAGGCACTCATCGTTTCAGAATCAAAGGCAAGTTAGCTCGTCGCTACATTGGCCCGTTCCGTATCCTTTCCAGAAGTGGACCGGTGGCATACCGTTTGGAATTGCCGTCGAACCTCTCCCAAGTCCATGATGTCTTTCACGTGTCGCAACTCCGACGCTGCTTCAAAGACCCTATTCGCGAAGTGGAACATGATATGATTGAGCTGCAACAGGACTTGACTTATCAAGAACATCCGAGCCGCATTCTCGATCAGTCTGAACGCAAGACCCGCAACAAGACAACCAAGTTCCTCAAAGTTCAGTGGTCGAATCATTCTGAAGATGAAGCCACTTGGGAACGCGAAGATCGTCTTCGTGAAGAATACCCCGACCTTTTCCCCTCTACCACTTAGATTCTCGGGACGAGAATTCTTGTAGTGGGGGAGATTTGTAACACTCTCACTATCAGTGTATAGTAATCACAATTACTGTTGATCCTTACTGTTCCAAATTTCTTCTTTGATCCACCTGGGTCAGATAAAATTTCAAATTCCCCCTTGTGATCTTGTTAAAGAAATGTGATCATGGATCTGGATCATCAGGAATCAAAACAAGTCCAAGCCATTTGAATTGAAATTCAAACAAACCCTAAATGCCTTTTGATGAATATTAAAAATATTATGACAATAAAATCTTTTCCAAAAATCTTGGAACCACTTTTATAAAATCCCAAATAATCATTGGACCATGGCAATGTGGTCATGGGTAGCTATTGTGCCATTGAAAATTTCAAACAAATAATAACAGTGCTAAAACAACACTATTTGCCAATTGCTTAATGAAAATAAATATCTAAAGAGTTTAGAAAAACCCTAAACTTTTTGTGGCACTCTAGGTATATGCTCTACTAATTATGGAACAATAATTGTATTATACAAAAATGCCTAAGCCATTTAAATAAATGCTAACATAATTTTACATAAAAAGAAAAGAACAAAAATGGGACACCGACTATTTGTCGCACGAGGCAAAACCCACTGATCTGGCCCAACCCAGCCCACCGCGCCCCCCATCTTCAACCTGCCGTACACGGGGGTGCCGTGGCGGGCATCCCCCGGCCAGACCACGGCCATGGCGCCGTGGCGGCCATCCCACGGCCGCCGTCGAGGATATGGCTTCCCCCTCCACCCCGACCCCCTGGAAACCCTAGATCGAGCTAGGTCCTTTTCCCCTCCCTCCTAGCGTCTTCCCCCACCCACGCCAAGCTCCGCCGTGGGCACTCCCTTGCCGCCGGCGCGGCCAGCGAGCTTCCCGCGCCACGAGAAGACGTCCAGGAGCTCCGCTCGCCACACATACGTCCTCCTGCGCTCTCAATTGGAACCGGGACGCCACGCCACACAGAATCGAGCCGATCCCCTCGCCGCGGCTGTCACCTCATCGGCGACGAATTCTTCGCCATCGGTGCACCTCCGGCCCCAAGACCTCTCCCCTACCCCCCAGTGAGCTCTACGCCGTTTTCCCCCTCCTCACGCTCCTTTTGGTGCTCTGTATCACCGCCCCATAGTACCATGCTCCGGCAGCCGCGCAAACCATTGTCGTCGTCGTTTGAGCTCACCCACCCATTTTTCTTTGCACCTATGGGCGCGCGAGGAACGCCTCGTTCGATTCCGCCTCTCCGCCGTGATTTTGGTCGCTGGAGTAGTGCTTGGGCTCGAAGCCATGGCCATGGTCGCCATGGCCGGAGCACGAGCTCCTGTGCGGGCTCTGTGTGGCGGGGTTCCACTGCTCGCGTGCCCACGTGCTTGCCCCTGGCCGAGGCCACCTTCGCCCCTGCCCACCACGCGCGGCGGTTTCCCCCTCGCTCGCCTCGTCGCCGGCGTGCGTGGAGCCATGGGTTGAACCCCTCTGGCTAATCCCCGCCTCAATGACCAGTGGGGCCATACTCCCCTAATCACATGTTAATTAAAATTAAACAAAGATAACCCCCTCCCCAGTGTATGAAAGATGGGCCACATGCTCTATTAACTAAATAAAACCTGTTAGTTAAACCCCCCTGTGTCACTTACACCTAGGGCCCACATGTAAATTAATTAGTTTAATTAAAATAGAAATGTAATGTCCCTATGACATGTGGGACCCCACTGTAATTAGATTTAATTAAAATGTTTTATTAGCATGTAAGGATGACCAGTGGGACCCACTGGTCATGTTTGACCAGTCAACCCTATTGTGGATAATGTTTGGAATTTAATAATAAAATAATTCAGAAAATTGATTTAAAATGATTTAGACTTTGAATTTGAGTATCTTTTAAACCGTAAGTCGGATTCAAAAACTTTATACATGAAAATTGATCAAAATTATATAACGAATACGAATAAGGTATTCGTATACCAACCACACCCCTCTAACACAACGAACACCGACATCCCCCCTCCGGGATGTCTGTCGATAATTCCCGGTGCCGGTAAAAACCTGCCGGATGAATTTATTCCGAACACGAAAGTTGTCCGAAATGGTTCAACTAACACGGATACGCCCCCCTTATCTTTGTCGGATGTCCAAGACACCTCCGGCGTGATACCTTCCCCCTCCGGTCGCCCTGTCCGGTAATCACCCGGAGCTGGCAGTTCATCCCCGGATGAATTCCCGCTCCGAGCAACGTGCATTGCACTGCGTTAGAACACCGTTAACTTTGCATACGTCATGCCCTGTATTTGTTTGCTATGATTGCTTTGTATTTACTGTGTTTATCCCCCTTATTCTCCGGTAGACCCCACTGTCGTCGTCGACTACACCGCTGCCGGGTACGACTACTTCGTCGACGACCCTGCCCCTACCGTCGAGCTTCCAGGAAAGCAGAGCCATTCTCTTCCCCAGATATCGCCTATCTTTTCCGTACATTTGTTTCACTAGGCATGGTTACTGCTGCTGCTACGATTACAATCCTATTCAATTGCATAGCCTGTTTTTTTGTTGCCCCTTGATGTACCTCCTTTATCCTATGCTGCCTATTATTATTATATATTATATTCAGCAGTGAGCCCTGCGCATTGTTAGCTAGGATTAGATAGCAGGGCCGTGACCACTCAGGGGAGTGAACACGGATGCGATATAATAACTGTTATAGGTACAGTACAATGCAGACACCGCCTAAGGCCCCCTAGCTCGGCTCTGCCGAGCCACCATCAAGTGTGAGCTATCGAGGAGTAATCCTCGTACCTCCACTCGTTGCTGACTCTGTATAGCCGCTCTAGGTACCTGAGCAAGGTTGTCCTAAAGGTAAGGAGTCGGGCGACCCAACGGTGCCCGCGAGCGGTATTGCATCGGGAACGACAGGGAGGGTACGACCGACGTTACTGGCGTGCTTGGACCCTGCTCGTATCTCGCGAGAGTTACCAAACCACTTAAAGTCGAGCTCTACCAAGAGCACACGCGAGACAAGGTAAGGAGACGGTTCACCTTGTTGGTAGCCGCAGAGACTTAGTGGGACGACAGGGCAGGCACCAATGTACTGGTGGTCCTGACTGCTGTCGTTGACCGCGGGTAAGTTAAGTCGAGGCAACGATAACGGTTGTCACGCAGGTTAATTAAAATGCTAAATGGTTCGGCGGATGACTTGAGAGACCCGTTGGTCTATACGCACTACCTTCACGTGGGATAAGGAGTTATGGGCTCCCCTGCGTCGTAGTTTGTTCGAAATCTCTTCAGACGTCAGCAGTACTGCGGCCTGATCGCCGGGAAGTGGTCTTTCTTTTTGCTGCAGCAGGTGTGTTTGGATTTTCTTTTGCTTCACCGGCCAGACTCGCACCATGCAGGAGCGTGCAAGGGTGAGGGACCTAGACCCCTTGGCGCATAGGATATAGTCCGGCGGATGGCCTCTCTGCTGAGCCTAGGATGGGCTGCGATGTGTCGGATAGCCTCGGTGGGGCATTACCTAACAAGGTGTACGCCACCCTGGAGATCAGAGCGTGCATGCTGAACAGTACTGCACCCCTGCAGGGAGTTTAATCTATTCGAATAGCCGTGTCCACGGTAACAGGATGATTTATGCTGAAGCTGGATCTTACCACTACAAACTATTACTATTAAACTGTATGGTTCCGGGTTTTCTTCCTCGCAGGGAAGTCGAGGAGGGGAACTCGGAGGCATTATTATTATTATTAATCATTACAACTTATATTATACAATGTTGCAGCAACTTCTGCTTCATTGTTACTTTATGCTTTATATAAACTGTTGGCTGTTTCTCTTCTCATGCTGCAAGACATCGTCAGAATGTGCTACTCTTCGATAGGCCTAGTTTCTTACCCTTATTCTGATTTCTATCTTGCAGTCCACTATATACAGCCTCCCCTTTCCTTTGATACAAATGCATAATGCTTAGTAGCGGACGTAAGACTCGCGGGTATGCTAGATACTCACCTTTGCTTTATTTCCCCCTTTATGTTTTGCCTGATCGGCCGCTGCAGTCGACGTTGGAGCCCAGGAGCAAGAGTACCCCGGAGGAGGATACTACTACGTCGAGACCCCCGCTAACCAGGACCAGGAGTAGTTTCGGAGGCTCCCAGGCAGGAGGTCTTGCCTTTTCGATCTGTATCTCTGATGTTATTTGTGCTAGCCTTCTTAAGGCAAAACTTGACTAACTATGTCTGTACTCAGATATTATGGCAGGTATAACTTATGTATCCGGGTCCGCGTGACCCCCCTTTATTGTAACATATTGGTTTATCCTTTTGTTTTTAGTGTTGTGCTGTGATATTCTCACCGTGGCACCCTAATCTCAGCCGTGTACCCTGCGTTTATGATTATTGTACACGGATTGATTTTAGGGGCGTCACAGAGGAGCAATAGTCGTCTTCCCGCCCCGCCTCGGAGTTTTCCGAGCCGGTATGTCCTCGTCCCTCCCTTCTCGTGGTGGTGTCGCCCATGGAGCACAAAGGTTGTAAAATGATTCCTTGATTACTGCAGCTTCAAGGAAAACTTCGCACGGATATATCATTGCACGTGCCGGACTTGTATCTTCTAACAACTCTAGGGGCACATGATCTTCATTGTAGCTCACCCTAGCAGCTGAGGATGAAGCTGCAGCTCTAGTAACTTGGTCGGTACGCTCGGGCTTCTTCTTCCCAAGCCATGCTTTTGCTTTTCCTAACAAGCTCATTTCTGAAATTTTTGACAAATCACAAAAACAAGGATTTAAGAAAAATGAGTTGAGACAAACTACTCTACTCACTTACCTAAGGCATAAACTTGCATCAAAACATGGAAAATAAATTTCTACACATGCATACAATCTCATATGAACAGCACCAAGAACTACTAAATACTCACTAATGAAGCCACCAATCAAAATTCTGATTGGAGGGGTGGAGGAGGCACATACCAGGGAGTATTTGCTCAAAATTTTAGCTCAAACAATGGGCTGTAGAGAGATATCAAAGTTTTGGGTGGAGAGCAACAAGAACCCAAGTCCCAGCTAAAGAACTCGTGTTTTTGGAGCAAGGGAGAGACAAGAGGAGTACTTACCTTGCTGGCTGACATGGGGGCCCCAGGCGCCCTATGGGCGAGGCCAGGGGGCAGGCCGCGCCAGCTGGCCACCTGGACCAGGGGTGGCCCCCCTGGTCGGCCCCAGGTGCCTCTGGGTCACTTTTTCTATGGAAAATTGATTTTTATTTTTGCGGAATTTTTTTGACAACTTCACTGTTGAAAAGTTTTCGAGGTTCAAAAAACTGCAAAACTTTCTTAAAACTTGAAACAGTGGTTAGAAATATGAATCTTCAAAAACATAAAAACTTGGTACAGCAAGGAGAACAAAATATAAAGGAAATGAAAACATAACAAGTTCCACTTTTTACTTATATAAAACATGCTAGCTAGCAAGGTTGATCAAGTCTTACCAACAAACCAGCGATATATAGAGCATAAAGTCTCACCTCTTATAAAGTGATCATTGTACCTTTACTTTAATGGACATTGTCCCCACCATAATGATTTTGTATTTGTGGTGCACATGTAGGGGACAATCCCAATCTCCAATCTTCACGGTCTCGATATTCTCTATAGAGTTAAGGCCATGCCTTTTGTCGATCTTCTTCGGAAAATACACCGTGTATTCTTTATCATCCACGTTGAAGGTAACCTTTCCTTTATTGCAATCAATGATAGCACATGCGGTGTTAAGAAAAGGTCTACCAAGAATAATGGACATGCTCCCATCCTCGGGCATGTCAAGCACAGCAAAATCAGTAAGTATTAAGCAATTAGCAAATTCAACAAGAACATCCTCACAAATACCAATCGGGATGGTTGTTGACTTGTCAGCCATCTGAAGAGAGATATCTATAGGGATTAGTTTATCTAAACAAAGCCTCTTGTAAAGAGAAAAGGCACAACGCTCACTCCTACACCAAGATCACATAAAGCAGTTTTGACATGATTATTCTTTATGGAATAAGGAATGGTGGGTATACCCGGATCACCTAGCTTCTCAGGAATCTTGCCACTGAAAGAGTAGTTAGAAAGCATAGTAGATATTGTCTCATTAGATACTTTTGTTTTATTAGTAACACTATCTTTCATATGTCTCGAATAAGGAGGTAACTTAATAGCATCAGTCAAAGGAATTTGAAGAAAAAGAAGTTTCATCCATTTACAAAATTTATTATAGTGATCTTCTTCTTTGGTTTTGAGAGACTTACCTGGAAAGGGCATGGGTTTCTGTACCCATGGTTCTCTTTCCTTCCCATATCTTCTTGCGATGAAGTCTTCTCTAGTGTACTTCTTTCGTTTGTCGGGTGCTTCTTCTTCTCCCGCCTCGGGAGGATCACTCTTCTACTTATCTTTTTTGGGCTCAGCACCGTCTTCAGTCTCAGCATCGGAGGTAGATATACTTTTTGGGTCAGCAACAGGCTCTTCTTCAACTATGGGATCATTTGAATTGTCAGCTTCCTTGTGTTTCTTCTTATTCTTCTTCTTCGGAGATATAACAAATTCTTCTTCCTGGATTTGAGAATCTTGCTCGATCCTCTTCGGATGCCCCTCTGGATAGAGAGGGTATTGGGTGTGTGTTCCACCTCGGGTCTTTATACCATAAGCCTGTAAATCTTGTTTGGCATTGTTAGCAAGCAAATCTTTTTGCACATCAGAAATTTGTTCAAGTTGAGTTTGAACCATATGAAAATGCTTAACAAGACATTTAACATCATTAACTCTTCTACCTAGAACATCAAGCAAGCTTTTGATAGCAAGGGTATTATCATGCAACTCACTTTGTATCCTCATATTAAAGTGATTTTGCTTCATAATAAAATTGTCAAGCTCATCTAAACATTGATAAGGAGGATTACCTTGAGGGGTGTCACTTGCATTGAAATCTAAAAGAGAGTCTAACTCTACGAAGGGAGGGTGAGTAGTAGGCTCACACAACTTCTCAATAGGAGACCATTCTCTTTTATAGACTTCTTTTCTTATTGCATATCTTCGGGGCTTAGGACAAGCATGCCCCTCTTCTTTGGTGGTGGATGTGGTTCAGAGACAGACCAATATTCATGGTTCTTGGCAATCTTGCCCATTAGTTCTTCAGCATCGTCCGGTGTTCTTTCCCTGAAAACAGAGCCAGCACAACTTTCCAGATAGGATCTAGATTCATCGGTTAGACCAACATAAAATATATCGAGTAATTCATTCTTAGGGACTCCGTGTCCTGGTCTAGCCTTGATTAAACTGTAATACCTCCCCCAAGCTTTAGGGAGGTGCTCGTCCTGCAACTGTTTAAAGTTATAAATTCTTTGTAAAGTAGCATGTTGCATATGACCAGGAAAGTACTTATCAACAAAAGATTGAGCTAAGTCCTGAGGACTTTTAATGGAACCATAAGGTAGTGCATCATACCATGCTTTAGCATCTTCCTTCAAAGAAAAAGTAAGAAGCTTAGTAACATAAAAGTTCTGTATCTTCTCATCGGTAGTAAACAAGCCACGTAACTCAATGTGTTTGGTCAGGTGTGCAATGCGTCATCATTTTCTCTGCCATAAAAGGGGTCAACTTTAACTGTAGATATAATTGAAAGATCAACAAAGAAATCATAACCAAGATCATGGATGCATATAGGAGATGTAGCAAATTCAGGATCAGGAGTAATCTTGTTCTTCATAGAGTGCTTTTCAAGCAGCTTCTTAACAACATCAGGGTCAGATTTAGCACACTTTGTAAGTTCCCTACATAAATCATCATCAAGAATAATATAATCATCCTCAAGGAGTCTCTCCTTGAGTTCACTCAAGTCTGGGTAACCAAAGCTTTGCAAGTGGGGTAATAGGCAGTAGGAGTTTCAGTCTCAGACTGTTCTGCAACCTTAGCAATTTGAGATTCAAGATATCGACCAAGAAACCCAATTTTATCAAGAGTAGTGGAAGCATCATCAAAAGTATCGGACATAGTAACAGACTCAGTGGAGGTAGCATCTGGTGGTGGTGAAGCAAACTTACTTATAAATAAAGGTGAATCAAGTGTAGCACTAGTGCTCAGAACAATACATTTTCTTGTAGTAGATGGTAAGATCAAAACCTTGGGTCTCCTTTCTTACCCATAGGGGATAAAGTGCGGCAGGAAAAATACTTCAAGTAGACTTGTAAATAAAGCTATGCTCCCCGACAACGGCGCCAGAAAAAAGTACTTGATGACCCTCAACTGTAGGGGATCGAGATAGTCTTCGCGGGTAAGATAACCCAATTTATTGATTCGACACAAGGGGAGCCAAAGAATATTTATAAACTTTAACAGTTGAGTTGTCAATTCAACCGCACCTGAAATATACTTGATTGCAATGAAATATTATTAGCAATGGTGATATGGAAGTGATGGAGGCAACAGAAGTAGTGGTAGTGAAACGGCGAAAGTAAGACAACAAAAGTAAAGAACTAGTAACCAGCAGGATTAAAACACTGTAGGCTAGGGGGATGGATGGTTGGGCGCTGCTTGGATGAGACTGAACATGTAATAGATTCTAACACAGGGCAAGGCACACAGAAAATCAAGGATCATCTAGGCAATATCAAACATTAGGCATGCATCCCGTAGGTAGTTGTGCGTGTTTGCAATAAGACCTTGCACAACATCTTTTGTCCTACCATCCCGCTACAAACAGGGCCAAAAGGAAATTATGGAGATTAAGGTGTGATACGCCTCAAATGTATATACTTTTCCAAACACTTTTGATATTGTTTTGCCCTCATTCTTGCATGATTTGAGCTAAACTAACCCGGACTGACGCTGTTTTCAGCAGAGCTGCCTGTATGGTTTTAATGTGCGCAGGAAAATGGATTTTTGGACATCTCAAAAAATTTCCAGAAAAAATACAGAAAATCCACGCACCTGGAGGGACCCAGGACCAGAAGGTGGGCCAGCGGGGAGCCAGGGGGGCCCCATGCACCTAGCTGGCGCGGCCAACCCCCTGGCCGCGCCCATAGGGCGCCTAGGTGGGTCCCACCCCCTCTGGTGACCTACCTTGGCCCCTATTTATTCTCGTGGCAAGGAAACTCCGAAACATAAGTCGCTTTTCCAGAACCCGTCGCGGAGCCGCCGCCAACCTCTGTTCTTCTTCGGGAGGGCTAATCTGGAGTCTGATTTGGCCTCCGGAGAGGGGAGATCGTCGCCATCGTCATCACCATCACCACTCCATCCTCCCGCCATGACTTCTCTTCACATGTGTGAGTAATTCCCTGCTGTAGGAAAAGGGGATGGTAGGGATTGGATGAGATTGATCATGTAATAGTTCGTCAGATTGTTGGGGGCATGTTGCCTATCATCTACTTTGGTGTTTATCATCTTTGCTACAACTTGTTGCTCTTAATGCTTGTCACTTTGGGCCCAAGTGCCATGTTTTCTGATCTGAACCACTTATTTTTTCATGAGTATATTTATGTTCTTGATCCTATCTATGAGTTGTATGCACCTATTATGGTCCGGAACCGGCGATCCCAAAGGTGACAACTTGGGACACCAAAGGGGATGGTCCATAATTTGAGGATTCCATGTATCCATTTAGTTTATTGCTTTGTTCCGGTGCTCTTTGACAGAGGCACCTTAGTTTATGGCCCCGTTCGTAACGGGATGGTAGGACAAAAGATGTTGTGCAAGTTCTTATTGCAAGCACGCACAACTACCTATGGGATACATGTCTAATGTTTCATATTTGCCTAGATGATCATTGCTTTTCTATGTTCCATGCCCCGTGTTAGAACCTATTACATGTTCATTCTTATTCATGCAGCGCCCGACCATCCATCTCCCTAGCCTACATTGTTTTTAATCCTGCTGGTTACTACTAGTTTATTTCCGCTGTTTTACTTTTGCTGTTATCACTATCGCTATCATATCACAGTTGCTATTAATACTTTGTTGCAAGCAAGTATATTTCAGGTGCGATTGAATTGACAACTCAACTGTCAAAGCTTATAAATACTCTTTGTCTCCCCTTGTGTCGAATCAATAAATTGGGTTAACTTACCCGCGAGAACACTACAATCGATCCCCTATAGTTGAGGGTCATCAAGTACTGTTTTCTGGCGCCGTTGCCGGGGACCATAGCAACATTATAAGTCTACTTGAAGTATGCCGCCTGCCACATTTCATCCACTATGGGTAAGAAAGGAGACCCCCAAGGTTTCGATCCTACCATCTACTACAAGAAAAGGTATTGTTCTAAGTACCAGTGCTACGCTTGATTCACCTTCCGTTATAAGTAAGTTTGCTTCACCGCTACCACCACATGCTACTTCTACTGAGTCTGTTACTATGTCCGATACTTTTTATGATGCTTCCACTACTATTGATGATACTAGTTTTCTTGGTCACTACATTGAAACACAGACTGCTAAGGTCGCTGCAGAATCCAAGGCCGAGACTCCTTCTATCTATATTCCTACTTGCAAAACCTTTGGTTGCCCAGACTTAGATGAACTCAAGGAGATGATCCTTGATTATTATATTACTCTTGATGATGATTTTTGCAGGGAACTCAGAGAGTGTGCCGACTCTGACACTGATGCTGTTAAGGAGCTGCTCGAAAAGCACTCCATGAAGAACAAGATTACTCCTGATCCTAAATTTTCCACATCTCCTATATGCATCTCTGATACCGATTATGATTTCTCTGTTGATCTTTCACTTATATCTACGGTCGAGGCTGACCCTTTTTATGGCAGAGAAAATGATGATGCTATAATACACCTGACCAAATTCGCTGAGTTAGGTTACCTATTTATTACTGATGAAAAGATACGAAACTTCTATGTGGCCAAGCTTTTTCCTTTTTCTTTGAAGGAAGATGCTAAATTATGGTACGATGCACTACCCTATGGTTCCATTGAAAGTCCTCGGGACTTGGTTCAATTTTTTGTTGACAAATATTTTCCTGCTCATATGCAACATGCTACTTTGCAAAGAATCTATAACTTTGAAAAATTGCAGGATGAGCACATCCCTAAAGCTTGGGGGAGGTATTGTGACTTAATCAAGGCTAGACCGGGACATGAAGTCCCAAAGAATGAATTACTTGATATACTTTATGTTGGTCTAACCGATGAATCTAGATCCTATCTGGATAGTTGTGTTGGTTGTGTTTTCAGGGAAAGAACACCGGACGAGGCTGAAGAACTAATGGGCAAAATTGCCAAGACCCATGAAGATTGGTCCGTCCCTGAACCACCTCCACCACCAAATAAGAAGGGCATGCTTTTTTGGAGCCCCGAAGATATGCAAGAAGCAAAGAAGTCTATAAAGGAGAAAGGCATTAAAGCCGAAGACATGAAGAATCTACCGCCTATCGAGAAGTTGTGTGATCCTACTACTCACCCTCCCTTGGTAGAGTTATACTCTCTGTTAGAATTTACTAAAAGTGACATCCCTAAAGGTAAGCCTCCCGAACAATGCTTAGATGAGCTTGACAATTTTATTATTAAGCAAGACAATTTTAATAGGAGGATACAAAGTCAGTTGCATGATAATTCTCTTGATATCAAAAGTTTACTTGGTGTTCTTGAAAGAACAGTTAATGATGTTAATGTCTTGTTGAGCATTTTCATATGGTTTAAACTCAGCTTGAACAAATTTCTAATGTGTAAACAGATTTGCTTGCTAACAATGCCAAACAGGACATACAAGCTTATGGCATCAAGACCAGGGGTGGAACACACACCCAGGACCCACTCTATCCTGAGGGGCATCCAAAGAGGATCGAGCAAGATTCTCAATTACAAGTAGAGGACGAGATTGTTAGCTCTCCAAAGAAGAAAAAGAAGAAGAAGAAAAACAAGGAAGCCGACAAGTCCAACGATCCTATTACAAGTGAAGAACCTGCTGTTGATCCTAACAACATATCTACCTCCGTTGTTGAAACTGAGGACGGTGACGAGCCCGAAGAAAATGATAAGGAGAAGAATGATCCTCCCGAGGTGCGAGAAGAAGAAGCACCTGATACACGCAAGAAATATACTAGAGAAGACTTCATCGCAAGAAGACACGGGAAGGAAAAAGAACCGTGGGTACAGAAACCCATGCCCTTTCCAGGTAAGTCTCTCAAAACTAAAGAAGAAGAGCATTATAATAAATTTTGTGAATGGATGAAGCCTCTTTTTCTTCAAATTCATTTGACTGATGCTATCAAGTTACCTCCTTATTCCAAATATATGAAAGATATTGTTACTGATAAAAGAAAAGTTTCTAATGAGGCAATATCTACTATGCTTGCTAACTACTCTTTCAGTGGCAAGATTCCTGAGAAGCTTGGTGATCCAGGTATACCCACCATTCCTTGCTCCATAAAAAATAATTGTGTCAAAACTGTCTTATGTGATCTCGGAGCAGGGGTGAGTGTTATGCCTTTTTCTATTTATAAAAGGTTATGTTTAGATAATCTAATCCCTACAGATATCTCTCTTCAGATGGATGGCATGCCAACATCCGTCCCGATAGGTATTTGCGAGGATGTTCCTGTTGAAGTTGCTAATTTCTTACAGACTTTGTTGTGCTTGAAATGCCCGAGGATGGGAGCATGTCAATTATTCTTGGTAGACCTTTTCTTAACACCGCAGGTGCCATTATTGATTGCAATAAAGGAAAGGTCACCTTCAACGTAGATGATAAAGAACACACAATGTATTTCCCAAAGAAGATCGACAAAAGGCATGGCCTTACTTCTATAGAGAATATCGAGACCGTGAAGATTGGAGAATGGGATTGTCCTCTACATGTGCACCACAAATACAAAACCATCATGGTGGGTACAATGTCCATTAAAGTAAAGGTGCAATGATCACTTCATAAGGGGTCAGACTTTGTGTTCTATATATCGCCGATTCGTTGGTAAGACTTGATCGACCTTGCTAGTGGGAATGTTTTATATAGACAAAAAGTAGAGCTTGTCATGTTTTCATTTGCTTTAAATTTTATTCTCTTTGCTTTACCAAGTTTATATGTTTTTGAAGCTTCACAATTCTAATTACTTCTTCAAGTTTTCAGAAAGTTTCGCAGCTTTTTGAACTCCGGAAAATTTTCAATAGTGAAGTTTTCAGAAAAAATCCAGAAAAACTAGAATAAAAATTTCCATGCCGGGAGTGAACCAGAGGTGCCTGGGGCTGACCAGGGGGGCCACCAGTGGCCCAGGCGGCCACCTGCAGGTATTTCTTCTTCTTCCTCCTCCTTCCTCTCTCTCCACCTACAGGTGTCTCTCTAACATTATGTCAGAACCTCAACTAGGGTAAGTGCTAGGGCTTGTTTGATCCCTTTGAATCATGAGAAATTCAAAAGAAAATTCAAAATGGGGAACAGAAAAGCCCTGAGAATTTAATTCAAATGGCCAGATAAAAATATTTTTCCAAAAATCATTTGAATAGTTGGAAAATTCATATAAATGAGGATGATCATTTCAAAAGTGGTTTGGGTTCATTCCCATGCACAAGGAATTTTCTAAAAATCCAAATGTTCCTTGGAAATTAAATATGACCCCTATTTGAATTGAAATTCAAATATTTTGAATTTCAAAAATGCTCAAACCCTATAAGTGGCTAGCTACTGGTCACCTAGGAATTATAAAAATATTTGGGAATTTTTATAAAATGCCTAGCTAATTTTTTTAGCAAGGCCAACCTATTTACAGTAATATAAAAAGAAAGGAAAACAACAGGGGCTATCTACCGCCCATGGGCACGGCCCACTTACCTTGGCCTCGGCCCAGCCCAGCTCGCCCGCGTGTCGTCTTCCTCCCCGCGGCTCCAAGCAGCTTGCTGGAGCCGGGGCACGCGCCGTGGACGCTGAGGACCTTCTAGCCCCCCTTGCTCCTCTGTGCGCCACGCAACGCCCAGAACCCCCCTCTTAATTTCCCCTCTGCTCGCGGTCCCTCCCCGCGCCTCTGCGTCGTCTTCCCCGCACACACCCGTGAACACACCAGAGCGCCACTGTCGGACTCGCGTGGCCAACGGCCCTCCCAAGCGACGTCGAGCTGTCCATCAGACGCAACGCCCTCCTCTTCATTGCCCTGGAGAAGGCGCCGAGCCCGAAACGCTTCGAATCGCCGGAATCGACGACAAAACGCCGCCGGACCCACAAGACCTCGCCGTCGATTGCGCCACTACCGCAATCCCTCCGGCTCCCTCGACCTCGCCATCACCTTCACGGTGAGCTTGCGCGAATTTTGACTCCATCCGCGCTTCGCCCCGCTCCTCGTAGTCGTTTCCCCCTTCAAGCCTCTTCGGTCGTCGCCATTGCCGTGCTATCCAAGCTCCAGAGCCCCCTGGTGAACCCCGCCTAGCCCCACCCGACGCGGCAGCTCACGGTGAGCACGCCCGTGCCTTCCTTACCCTTCCCCGTGGCCGATTTACCCACTCCGGCGATGCTCCGGCCGTTTTTCCGGCGACCCTCGCCGTTAAACCCAACCCCGTGGCCTAATTAACCCACTAACCCCTAACCCTAGCCACTGACCCCTGGGCCCCAGTGCCCTAATCTAAACCAGTGGTTAATCTAAACAGGGGTTTAACCCCAGAGCCTATGACAGGAGGGCCCCACTGGCCAGAAGCCCCCCATGTCATGCTGATGTCAGCATGACGCAGTAAATCAGTTTATGTTTTAAAAAGAATTAAAATAAATCAGAAAAATCCAGAAAATAGCCAAAACTTCAATAAATCATAGAAAATTCATATGCACTCCAAATTGGACAAATAATATATGAAAAATGATCATCAGAAAATTCTCCATCCAAATATCCAACTTTCAGCTCTGTTTGAGTTGAATTTAAAATGGGACAAGTAGCTTTTTCTATTTGGCTTAATTAGAATTAATTCAAATTTAATTCCAATGCAATTCAAATTTGAAACATTGCAATACACCACATCTCACTTGTACTTCAGAAGCATATCACACACATGGTCACATGGTTTCAAATGATCAAACATTTTCAAATGCATTTTGGTTTAATTGAAATTCATATGTGGAGTTTGAATTTGCATTTCAAATGCAATACACTTCATTTAAATCAAATGTACCACAAACCAGCACCATTCACCTCATGGCCAACTATATCATGTGCTTGTGCATTCTATTACAATGTCCCCCCCCTTTTTGTTGATGATTGTGCCGATAACAGTGCCTCTGAGACGGTGATCACCCCCGACGAAGAAGAAGTTCGGTAAACCCCGTGTATCGTCAGCAAGGCAAGCAAACCCCATTGATCATGTCTATAAAATCCCAATTCCCTCTCAGTCACGCTTATGCATGTTTAGGAGATCATCTTGTATCGATTCTACCGCATAGTTGAACCCATATCCGATGCATGACCTATCATCTTGTCACAGTAGTAAACAAACAACAATCCTAGATGACATAGGAGTTGATTGATATCATGAGGCCCCTGCAACTGTTACAGCTTATTGCATGCTTAGTGTTACATGAGGTTGCTTTTGATGTGAGTCGGGATGATGGTGAACATGGTGTTGATGAAAGTGAAACTGTGTCGGTGAATCCACCCTAATACAAGGTGAACGATGACAGGCTGTGTAGGAGTACACAGTGTGTTGTCTTGTTGAACACCGCCTTAAGCACCAAGTTCTTGTATGGTAATCCAAGACAAAGAGTACAACCACACATTGGGCTCACTGACCCCTCTCGGCCTAGTACCTTGATCCGTGTCGACGTCCAGGAGTCACATTAGTTCGGGCCTTCCATTTGACATATGCATAGAAAAAGAGTGAGTGGAAATGTTGCATCATCCTAGATATGTGGGTGCACCTGTGAGGCAGGAAAACCATCTGCCAGAGGTGGCGTCTCGGTCACCTGCATTGTTTGAGTCCGTTTCGTTGATCCGGCCGGGCTCTCGAGCGGAGGCAAACTCAGATAGTCGACTCCTGGAATAGACCGGTTGTGAGCGAAGTGTCGTGGTGAATATCCTCGCTGTCACCTCTTGAACGGTGGCGAGACCTGGCGGTAACCGATGGTCATGTGTGTGTAGTTTACACCCTTGCAAGGTTAACAAAACTATTCGAATAGCCGCGTCCGCGGTTAAGGACTACTTGGAACCTGTACCTGATTATTAGACAACTTAAATGGATACTTATCAAACTCGCAAGATAAGCGTGAGTGCTATGGTGTGCCTCCTCGTGGGGAAGTCGAGGAAGTAACCATAGTGGTGTATTGGTTGGAGACTTGGATAGTGGACTCGTGTATGCTTCTTACCTCAAGTCTGGTACTCGTAGCACATGACTAGCCAAGTCAAAGCTGGCACTTCTGCATATTGAACCCCACCTCCTTTACCTTGATACTTGAGCATGAGTAGTATAGATCTGATGTAAGTCTTGCTGAGTACGACTTTGTACTCACGTTTGCTTATTCTATGTTTTAGATGAGAACCCGAACCCCGATGGAGTCACCTTCGTGGAGCTCGACGTTGACCTTGGTAGCATAGTCCCAGACAGCAGTCTGGTCCCTCGTGGAAGGGCATGTATGGTTACAAGGCTTCTCTAAGCCATTTGTTAAACTTGTCTGTACTCAGACCTAATTTGCTTCCGTTGTATGATGTAATGTTGATCACATACATGTGATCTTTGTATGCTCTATGTGTATATCAATAAAGAGTACTTTGTAGAGTTATGTGATGATACCTGCTGTTCATACTAGGCATGTGTGCTGCGTGTATGTTTATAACATGCATGTCTTAGTATGGGTTTTTGAGACCTTAGTTGTGATCTGGCTGGCGGTCTTTTATACACCAAGTGTCCCTTAGATGTGCGCAGCTTGGGGCATCGCGATGCGATTGCTCGTGACTCTGTCACGTGCACACTTTGTTGTATGATCGAGCCCGCCCTAGACCCCGACTAAGTGATCGGGCTGGAGTAAGTCTATGTAAGAGTTAGGATTCAATCGATAACATGGTTGAGGCGACTTGTCTATGAATATGGCATTCACCAGCCATAAGCATTTAGACTCGTGAGCGGACGTTGAGAACCCATCTCAGTTGATCATCCGGCCTGAATGGGATGCCCCTCACGTTCGATGCTTACCGAGAACGTTCTGTGCTTGGCCTTGTCTGCTTAGACAAGTGGGTACGGTTCTCGGCTCTCCATGTGATTGCATCGTGACTGGAATTACATACGCTAACCCCGGGTCCCGACAGACTTGGTATCAGAGCAGGACTGTCTGTAGGCTTATCAAACCCTTGGTCGAAGTCGAGTCTAGCATTCTATAGTTATATAGTTACTCTGGGTATAAGGGAACAACGTAAGGCTTCTTTTTCTCCTTATCCTCATCGATCTGAGTTCTTAGTCACCCTTATCTTTTCTACGGGATGATAGGACTAGGCTCATCTATGTCTGACTAGAACATCTCGTTGTTGTGATCGTCCAGAGTCTCCGTGTTTTGAGTTCCTTGAGGAAGTTATGTCCAATCTTCTCGAGGTTGTTTCATTTTCCATCCCGTTGTAGCCGTTATGCTGCCGGAATTGTTCCAAGTTTCTGTGAATCATTGCCTTCGCATTATACTCTTTTCCGTATTCATCATGTCCTTCTTGTCTTTGATTCCATCATACAACATGTTCTGATTGTTGATTTTTATCACACAGGATGTCAGGTGGAACTCGTAGTGCTGTTCGTCGGAATCGAGACCGTGTTCGGAATCGAAATGATGATGAACCTCTACCACCGCCTTCTACGACGGAAATCATGATGGAAGCTGAGAAGAATCGACGTGATCAAACACGCCTTCTGGAGATCATCGAGCAGAATACCGCTCGTCAGCGTAATGTGGTGGTCAGCATTCAGGATTTCATCCTCCTCAAGCCACCGGTATTCCGATGTTCTTCCGAGCCCCTTGAAGCTGATGATTGGCTCCGTTCCATCGAGCGTAAGCTTGATACTGCACATGTTTCTCCCAATGAACGAGTTGTGTTCGCGGTATACTTCTTGGAAGGTGCTGCTCTTCAATGGTGGGAGAACTATGTTGCTATGCAGCCAGATGGTCACGTAGTGACTTGGCAGGAGTTCTGTGTTGCCTTTCGTGTGTACCACATTCTGGATGAGTTGATGGAGCGCAAGAAGGAAGAGTTCTGCAATTTGAATCAAGGAGATATGTCCATTCATGAGTATGTGAGAGAGTTCAACCGTCTTGCTCGTTATGCCCAAGATGAGATCACCACCGATGCCAGAAAGCAGGCAAGGTTCCGTAAGGGACTTAGCCCCATCCTTCGCCATGATCTCAACCTCCTTGAATTTGCTACCTTTGAGGATTTAGTCAATAGATCCTTCAGAGCTGAGCATGGCAATGAAATTTTCGAGGAGTCTCGCAAGCATGCTCTTGAGCTTGCTTCTTCTTCAAGTTCAGCCCCTCAGAAACACCGAATTTGGATTCCAACCAGAGCCATACCTCAAAACTTTCTACAAAGACCAACCTCCAATATATGCCATCCACCCCAACACATTATTCCACCCCGGAATGATGGTGTGCAACCAAGTAATCCCAACCCCAGCAATTCAGACAGGGTATGCTTTAAGTGTGGTCTTCCAGGCCATTACTATCATCAATGCCCTCAGGTCTTGATGGCTCCACGTCATTCTCGACCCAAGCCTCCAAAGAAATCAACCACCAAAGCCTTTCTAGCAAAGCCTTCATCCACTAGTAGTGGTTGTGTGAACCAAATCTCAGTTGAGGAAAACACTACTGCTTCTGATGTCATCCTTGGCACACTCCCAGTCAATCATGTTCCCGCCTCCGTTCTTTTCGATCCAGGAGCTTCTCATTCATTCATGTCGGAGAGTTATGCACTTCGTCATGAGTTTCCTTTTGAATAAATGTTTTCTCCAATGGTCATTCAAACTCCTGGTTCAAAGTGGCAAACTAATAGAGTAAGCCATGGCAATCAAATTGCAATTGAGGGTTTAGTATTCCTTGCTTCTCTTATAGCCCTCAAGTCTTCGGACATTGATGCCATCCTAGGAATGGATTGGTTATCAAGGCAGAATGCTTTCCTTGATTGTAAAGCCAAAGCAGTTAAACTCACCCATCCTTCAGGCCAGACCATTGAATACACATCACCCAGCTCTAGAATCCAGATGCATACTTTGAATGTGCTTCCCCTTCCAGACCTTGAAGATATTCCAGTGGTTCGTGACTTCCCGGATATTTTTCCTGAAGAGCTGCTGGGAATGCCACCCGACAGGTGTGTAGAATTCATAGTGGATCTTATACCAGGCACAGCCACAATTTCGAGACGTCCATATAGAATGGCCCCACATGAGTTAGCTGAGCTAAAAGCCCAACTTGATGCTTCGTTGGCAAAAGGCTTCATCCGCCCTAGCTCATCGCCATGGGGTTGCCCCGTTCTGTTCGTAACGAAGAAAGATGGAACAGAAAGGATGTGCGTAGACTATCGCCCGCTAAATCTAGCAACGATAAAGAACAAGTACCCACTGCCCAGGATCAATGATCTTTATGATCAACTTGCGGGATCCTCTGTCTTCTCCAAGATGGATTTGAGATTAGGCTATCATCAAATCAAAATCCGAAATGAGGACATTCCAAAAATGGCTTTCACTACTCGTTATGGTCTTTACGAGTACACCGTCATGTCCTTTTGTTTAACCAATGCCCCCGCCACATTCTCGCGCTTAATGAATTCGATCTTCATGGAGTACCTAGATAAATTTGTTGTGGTTTATCTTGATGACATTCTCATCTACTCGAAGAACGAAGAAGAGCACGCAGAACATCTTAGGTTGGTATTGATGAAACTTAGAGAACACCGCCTTTATGCCAAGTTCTCCAAGTGTGAATTTTGGCTACCAGAAGTGACCTACTTAGGCCACGTGATTTCTGCGAAAGGTGTTGCAGTCAATCCCGAGTGTCGGGACCCGGGGTTAGCGTATGCAAGTCCAGTTAAGGAATAGTCATATGGAGAGCCGAGAACCGTACCCACTTGTCTAAGCAGACAAGGCCAAGCACAGAACATTCTCGGAAAGCATCGTACGTGAGGGGCATCCCATCCAGACCGGATGATCAACTGAGATGGGTCCTCATCGTCCGCACACAAGTCTAATGATATGGGTGGTGAACTCCCATATTCAAAGACAAGTCGCCTCAACCATACTATCGACTATCTCATAACTCTTACATAGACTTACTCCAGCCCGATCACTTAGTCGGGGTCTAGGGCGGGCTCGATCATACCACAAAGTGTGCACGAGACGGAGTCTCGAGCAATCGCATCGCGATGCCCCAAGCTGCGCACATCTAAGGGCCACTTGGTGTATGAAAGACCGCCAGCAAGAACACAACTAAGGTCTCGAAAACCCATACAAAGACATGCATGTTATAAACATACACGCAGCACACATGCCTTGTATGAACAACAGGTACCATTGCAATTCTCTACAAAGTGTACATTTTATTTATAACTCTTATAGAGTACACACAGAGATCACATACATGTGATCCAACATTACAACACAGGCGGAAGCAAATTATGTCTGAGTACAGACAAGTTTAACAAATGGCTTAAGAAGCCTTATTTAAACACAAAGCCCTCCACGAGGGAACCAATCGTCTGACTGGGACTAGACTAGTTGGTCTTCAGTCGTCCAGCTCGATGAAGAAGCCACCTTCGGGGTCAGTGGCATCATCTAAAACATAGATTAAGCAAACGTGAGTACAAACTCGTACTCAGCAAGACTTACATAGGAGCTATACTACTCATGCATATGTATCAAGGGAAAGGGAGGTGGGGTTCATTTGCAGAAGTGCCAGCTTTGACTTGGCTAATCCTGACCTACGAATACCAGACTTTGAGGTAAGAAGCGTACACGAGTCCACTACTTTCTCCAACCAATACACCACTATGGTGCCTTCCTCGACTTCCCCACGAGGAAGCACGCCATAGCACTCACACTTATCTTGGTGTGTTTTAGAAGTATCCGGTTCAAGTTATCTAATAATCAAGCTAAGCTTTCCAAGCAGTCCATAACCGCGGACGCGGCTATTCGAATAGTTTGGTTAACCTTGCAAGGGTGTACCGCTACACACACATGATCATCAGTTACCGCCTTTGTACTCGACACCGTTCAAGAGGTGTCGGCGAGGATGCTCACCACAACTGTTACCTCATAGCCGATCTAGTCCGAGAAAGCCGCCTACTTGGGTTGGTTACCACAATCGTGAACCCGGCCGGTTTACCGAAGTGGACCCAAGTGATGTGTGCGTGGTGCATCAGCCGGTCTCGGATGAGCCGTTCTCTCACATAGCAGCCAGGCCACAGACCTACCAGAACTCTGAACTATTGCGACATCTGGACATCGAAAGGGATGAGTTAGTAAGTTGAGAGGGGTCAGTGAGCCCAATGTGTGGTTGTACTCTTCATCTTGGATCACCACACAAGAACTCGTACTAGGGCGGTGTTCAACGAGACAACCCACCGTGTACTCCTACACAGCCTCTCATCGTTCACCTTGTATTAGGGTCGATTCACCAACACTTTTCTACCATCATCAACATGATCATTCCCATCCCGACTCACATCACAGTAACAACATGGTATCATACTAAGCATGCAATAAGCGATAACATTGCAGGGGCCACATGATATCAAACAACTCCTACATTTTCTAGGATTGTGGTTTGCTTACTATTGTGACAAAATGATAGGTCATGCAAAGGAATGGGTTCATCTATGCGGTAGAAACGAATCATGGTGATCATCCTAAACAATGCATAAGCGAGACATGAGAGGGAAGTGGGATTTTATCGACATGATCAATGGGTGTTTGCTTGCCTTGCTGACGAGGTTCGGGTTCGGGGTCTTCAATGAAGGTTTCAACCTCTTGCTCCGGTTCCACCTCTACTCGACAAACAAAGCACGAAATAGCAATCAGTATGAATGCAATGCTCAAGCACATGAATGAATGTTGAAACTTGAAGTATAAGTTTTGATGTGTGAGGCAAATCCATTTAAGTGGAGTATATTGCATTTGAAATGCAAATTCAAACTCCACATTTGAATTCAACATTAACCAAGTTGTATGTGATATAGTTTGATCATTTTGAAACAACTTCAAATGTGTATGATATGCCTCTGATGTGTGATTGAAATGTAGCACGTTGCCATGGTTCAAGTTGCAAAAATATTTGATTTGAATTTGATTTAATTCCATTTAAATCAAATAGCAAATGCTACTGATCACATTTTAAATTCAAATCCAACAGAGTTGAAAGTTGCATATTTGGAAAGATAATTTTCTCCTGATCATTTTTCATATATTATTTGTCCAATTTGGAGTTAATATGAATTTTCTATGAATTTCCAAAGTTTGGGGTATTTTCTAGATTTTCTGGAATTCTTTTAATTCATTTTGATTTTCTGGAAATTCATAAAATGATTTATTGTGTCGGCTGACATGTGGGTCCAGGGTGTCAGTGACTGGGTTAATTAACCCGTGGGTTAAAATAATCCAGTGGCTTAATTAATCCACTGGGCCCACTAGTCAGTGACCCAGGGGGTCATTAGCCGAGTAATTAACAGGGGGGGGGGGGGGGTTGGCTAACTCGCCGGCGGCTAAACGCCGACGACTGGAGTCGCGGCGGCGCGGCACGGGAACACGATTCCGGCCATTATTTGGAGCGCGAAGACCGCCAGATTGAAGCCCTCTCCCGTGCGCGTCGAACTGAACCGATTCCAAGAGCTGGGGTGCACGGTACGCTCGCTGGCGTCAACTTTTGCGGCGACCTAGCTACGGCCAAGATCGAGATTTGGCTCCAGGGCACAACTTGAGGCGAGGCTAGGCTGGTTCGACGAGGAGGAGTACGGGGAACACGTTGGACAACATGTTGAGCTCGATGGCGTAACGGTTGGACGTCTCCATTGATCCCGGTGGCGAGGAGCTTCGGCTACCATGGCGGATCCGGCTAGAGTGAGTAATCCAGGGGGAGAAGAGAGGGGTTTCGAACCCGAGCTCACCAGGAACTCAGTAGAGGTGGTGGCGAGGGCTGGGGTGGTTCAACGGCGGCGGAATTGACGAAGTTCTTCACGGCGGCCGGCGGGAACTCGAGGAAGAATCCGGCGTCTACGAGGGCTCCGAGCTCGATTCCTTCTGCAAGTCGGTGAAGACGACGACGACGAAGCGCTTGGACACAGTCTTGGGGCTTCTAGGCGTCAATGGCCACGCGTGTGCTCGACGGCGCTCCGGCGTGTTCCTCGGGCGGCGATGAATCGGGCGAGAGAGGAAGAGGAGGTGTTCCTGGAGGGGGGGGGGAATGAAGCAGGGCGGCTCCAGGATGCGTCTGGACGAAGAGATAAGGCTTGGGGAGGCTTGGACGCTCGAAGGCGTCGTGGTGGCGTCCACGGCATCGGCTCCTCGCCACCGAGCTGCTTGGCAGCGCGGGGTGGAAGACGACAAGGGGTTTCGCGGGCTGGGCTGCGGGAGAGGTGAATTGGGCCGGGGTGGCCCAGGTAAGCGGCCACTTTCCTGTTTTCTTTTTCTTTCTGTTTTCTCTTCTGACATTTGTTCTGTTTAGCTAAATAAAATAGCTAAACATTTTATTAAATGCTGAAAACTTTTATATGGCCTCATAAATATATAGACTAGCCACTTATAAACTTTCAACATTTTTAAAATCCAAATAATTTGAATCTTAAATCAAATAGGGGTATTTCTTTAATTCCAAGGCACTGTTTGAATATTTGAAAAATCTATGAGCATGGGATGGGTCCCACATCACTTGATATGTGATCACACTCATTTATAAGACTTTTCAAAATTCTAACATGAATTTTTGGAGAAGATTTTTATCTGACCTTTTGAATTAATTCATCTTGGGGGTGTTCCTTCTCCCATTTGGATTTTGAAGTTTATATCCTTTGAAAATTTGACATGATGCAAGGTTACTTGATCCTAGCACATTACCTAACAGAGGGTTCTGACAACTCGCCCCCACTCAACAGAATCTCGTCCCGAGATTTAGAAGTCTGCGGGAGGAAGGTGGGGTACTCGGCACTGAGACGGTCTTCTCTTTCCCACGTAGCTTCTCTTTAAGAGTGGTGTGACCATTGCACTTTCAGAAACCTAATCTTCTGACGACGAGTGACACGCTCTGCGGAATCAAGAATACGAACGGGGTATTCTTGATAAGAAAGGTCATCTTGGAGATCAAGCGTTTCATGGTCGACTTCGCGGATGGGGTCCTTGAAGCAACGCCTGAGTTGGGACACATGGAATACATCATGTACTCGGGAGAGGTGCGGAGGTAGTTCAAGTTGGTAGGCAACTTCTCCACGTTTAGCAATAATGCGGAAAGGTCCGATGTAACGTGGGGCCAACTTGCCTTTGATACCGAAAAGTTGGGTTCCTTTCAGAGGAGTAACCCGAAGGTAAGCCTTCTCATCCAGATTGTAGCTCTCTTTCCTATGATGACGATCATAGTAGCTTTTCTGACGAGACTGGGCTGCTTTCAATTGACCACGAACAATGCGAACTTGCTCTTCTGCTTCCTTGATCATGTCCGGTCCAAAGAATTGTCTTTCACCGGTTTCCGACCAGTTTAGTGGTGTTCCACATCGTCGTCCATATAGGAGTTCAAAAGGAGCCATGTTCAGACAAGATTGAAAACTATTGTTATAAGCAAATTCGGCAAATGGAAGAGACTTCTCCCAATTCTTTCCGAATGAGATAACACAAGCTCTGAGCATGTCTTCAAGAATTTGGTTAACCCTTTCGACTTGACCGCTAGACTGAGGATGGAAAGCCGTACTAAAGGAGAGATGAGTTCCCATAGCATTCTGAAAGCTTCCCCAAAATCTGGAGGTGAAAAGGCTACCACGATCAGAATTGATTTCCAAAGGAACACCATGATGGGATACAATTCTAGAGATGTACAAGTCTGCTAACTGGCTAGCAGTTATAGACTCGCGAACCGGAAGGAAGTGAGCAACTTTGGAAAGCCTATCTATGACAACGAAGATGGCATTGTTTCCTTTCTGGGTTCTTGGAAAGCCGGTGATGAAGTCCATACCGACTTTGTCCCATTTCCACTCGGGAATAGACAAAGGTTGAAGTGTACCAGCAGGTCTTTGATGTTCTGCCTTAATGCGACGACAAACATCACATTCGGCAACAAATTGAGCAATGTCTCTCTTCATCCTAGTCCACCAAAATCTCTGGCGTAGATCTCGGTACATTTTTGTGCTACCGGGATTAATTGAGAGGGGTGTGTCATGGGCTTCCTTGAGGATGAGTTGCCTTAGTTCCTTATTCTTAGGTACTACCAAACGATTTTCAAAGAATACCGTTCCTTTGCTATCTGTGGAGAAACATTTAGCAACTCCGCTAGCAATGTCCTCCTTGATCCGGCGAACACCTCGTGCACGCCTTTGGGCAACTATGATTTGATCCTCAAGAGTTGGTTTTGCCACCAAGGTAGAAAGATAGCCATGAGGAACAATCTCAAGATTGAGCTTGCGAAAGTCCTCATGAAGAAGTGGTTGATACTGTTGTAACATGAGGTTGTTACAATATGACTTACGACTTAGTGCATCAGCCATGACATTGGCTTTGCCTGGGGTGTAAGAAATTACTATGTCGTAATCTTTTATCAACTCAATCCAGCGTCTTTGCCTGAGATTAAGATCTGGCTGGGTGAAAATATATTTGAGGCTTTGGTGGTCGGAATAGATCTCGCAACGGTTACCAAGGAGGTAATGTCGCCAAGTTGTTAGGGCATGAACTACGGCAGCGAGTTCAAGGTCATGGGTAGGATAGTTCTCTTCATGTGGCCGCAACTGGCGTGAAGAATAAGCTACCACATGTCGATCTTGCAGAAGTATGCATCCTAACCCTTGCCGTGATGCGTCACAATAGATCTCGAAATCCTTTTTGGTGTCTGGAGGTGCAAGTACGGGTGCAGAAGTCAATCTTCTTTTTAGCTCTTGAAAGCTTTCCTCGCACTTGGGAGTCCATAGGAATTTCTTATCTTTCTTGAGGAGTTCAGTTAGAGGCTTTGCAACTTTAGAAAAGTTCTCAACGAAGCGACGGCAATAGCTGGCTAGGCCAAGAAAACTCCTAACTTGCTTAACCGATTCAGGTGGAGTCCAGTCAAGGACGGCCTGAACTCTCTCGGGATTCACAACAATTCCTTTTACAGAAATCACGTGGCCTAAGTAGGTCACTTCTGGTAGCCAAAATTCACACTTGGAGAATTTAGCATACAGGCGATGCTCTCTAAGTTTCATCAATACCAGCCTTAAGTGTTCGGCATGTTCTTCTTCGTTCTTCGAGTATATAAGGATGTCATCGAGGTAAACCACGACGAACTGGTCCAAATACTCCATGAAGATCGAGTTCATCATGCGTGAGAAAGTGGCAGGGGCATTGGTTAAACCAAAGGACATGACGGTATACTCGTAAAGACCATAACGAGTAGTAAAAGACGTTTTGGGAATGTCCTCGTTTCAGATCTTGATTTGATGATAACCTAATCTCAAATCCATCTTGGAGAAGACAGAGGATCTTGCAAGTTGATCATAAAGATCATTGATCCTGGGCAATGGGTACTTGTTCTTTATCGTCGCTAAATTTAGCGGGCGATAGTCTACGCACATCCTTTCTGTTCCATCTTTCTTCGTTACGAACTGAACAGGGCAACCCCATGGCGATGAGCTAGGGCGGATGAAGCCTTTCTCCAACAAAGCTTCCAGTTGGGTTTTAAGCTCAGCTAACTCACGTGGGGCCATTTTGTACGGGCGTCTAGAAATTGGTGCGGTTCCTGGGGCAAGATCCACTATAGACTCTACACATCTGTCGGGTGGCATTCCCGGCAGCTCTTCAGGAAAGACATCCGGGAAGTCACGAACCACCGGAATATCTTCAAGTTCGAGAAGGGGAAGTACATTCAAAGAATGCACTTTGGTTCTTGTTCTGGGTGAGGTATAGTTGACGGTTTGGCCTGAAGGGTGGGTGAGTTTCACGGATTTGCGTTTGCAATCTAGGTAGGCATTCTGTCTTGATAGCCAATCCATGACAAGGATGACATCAATGTCTGAAGACTTGAGGGCTATGAGTGAAGCAAGGAATACTAAACCCTCAATTGCAATTTGATTACCATGGCTCACTCTATTAGTTTGCCATCTTGACCCTGGAGTTTGAATAATCATCGGGGTGGACAATTCAACAAAGGGTAACTCATGACGAAGTGCATAACTTTCCGACATGAATGAATGAGATGCTCCTGGGTCGAAAAGAACGGAAGTAGGAACATAATTGACTGGGAGCGTACCAAGAATGACGTCAGTGGTGTCGTCAGTCTCTTCGGCGGCAATCTAGTTCACACGTCCACGAGTGGCGGGAGGAGCGGGTTTGGCGGTGTAGACCTTCTGGGGTGGCTTGCCACGACCATTGTTGCTGTTGTTGCCTCCGACACGGGGTGGAGCATTCTGATGCTGGAGCTGGTTCTGGGGACACTCGCGAGAGTAGTGGCCTGCCTGACAACACTTGTAACAGGCTCCGAAAACAGTTCGTGGAGCTAGGTTGTTTGGTGGAGCTGGGTGGACGAGGCGCCACATAGGATGGTCTCGGTGGGTTGTTCTGGCGGAACATGCTGTTTGGGATCCAGATCTTGCGCTTCTGGGAGCTAGAACTGGATGAACCATCATCTCTGGGGTGTTTGCGGAAATCGTTGGGGGTGTTCATGTCCTCTGCTTTGATGGCCTTGTTGACAAGGACCTGGAAGGTGGCAAAGTCATGAAGGTTGAGCTCACGACGAAGTCCAGTGTTGAGGCCACGACGGAACCTCTCTTGTTTCTTGGAGTCGGTGGAGACTTCTTCGGTAGCATAACGAGCCAGCCGGTTGAACTCACGACTAAACTCATCAACGGTCCTTCTGCCTTGAGTGAGGTTACATAACTCCTCACGCTTGCGGTCCATAAGTCCCTTGGGAATGTGGTGCTCGCGGAAAGAAGTGCATAATTCCTCCCAAGATGCAGGTGGTCCAACGGGACGCATATTCAGAAAGTTCTCCCACCAAGAGCTAGTTGCACCTTCGAGGTGATAGGTGGCATAGCTGACCTTGTCGCCATTTGCAACACGGCCTGCTTGGAGCTTCCTCTCGATGCTGCGAAGCCAGTCATCGGCGTCAAGGGGCTCGGTGGAGTAACTGAAAACCGGGGGATGAAGTCGGATGAAGTCGTTCAGGGACACCAACTCATTGCGCTGCTGAGTGGTGTTGCGTGCAATGACTTCCAACAGATGGTGAGAGTCTCGGCGGTTCCTCTCGACTTCCATCAGAACCTGTGCCATCGTGGGTGGGGGTGGAAGGTTGCCTTCCTCCTGGTCATTCCCACGACCCTGGTTACGACCAACCTGGCCACGGGTTCCTTGAGACATCCTGAAGGGAAAACCAAAGTCAAACAGAGTTGATTGGAAGAGTCTAAACAAGGTATTGAAGTACTGGAAGGATTACAGAGCAAAGGAAGTAATCATCTTGACAACATGGTGATAAAGCATACAAGCCATATATTCACAAGCTGTCATACAAACCATACATCGTTTTAGTACAAGCACTAAGCTAATACAAACGTGATGAAGATGATACATCCTTCAGAGGCACTCTGACTTCCTATACATTATTTATCTAAGCCTCTGGAACTTAGACACCTTGCATACAATACACTAAGATACTACTACATCATCACTAAGTAAGACCACAGGCGGTCTCACTCATCTCCATCTCCATAGTAGTCCTCATAAAAGTTACCCGCGTATCCCGGTAGCTGGAGGTGACCATCGGAAAACCACGGAGGCTTGTGGACCCTGATATCCATTTGGGCAAGGATGGGGCCTAGGTCCAGCGTAGGGTGGAAGCAAAGGACCACGGGGTGGAAAAATGCCTCCAATCTCGGGCCAAGCAACCCGAGAAGGCATCTGAGTCCTCACTGGATAGATAGCATCATGCTCAACTGATCCCACGCTCACAAAGGGAGCCAAAAGTGTCAGTGCTCGATACAGACGAACACGGGTGGCGTGGAGCTCGAAACGGAGAGCGCGTGCATCACGATCTCTATCACTAGCAAACCTAGCAGTCATCTGAAGTGCGGGATCCTCTGCAGAGTGATCTGAGTAGAGTCCGGTGTAATATCCCTCTTCTCCTGGAAGTGCAGCAGGGATATAGCGGAAAGAAGTCTCTCTCAGCAAAGTGTGCTCCTCTCTCAGCAGTGTCATACATGAGTATGCAACATCCTGCACAGCCATGTTCTCGGTAACGCCAATGCCATGTCCAAAGTGGATAGGCTGAGTGACTCCAACGTGGTGCGGATAGATCCGGACAATGCAGTGGAACTGGGTCTGGTTGAAGTCGTGAAACTGCTCCTCGATGGAGTACTCAGGGTACCACCGATATCCCACGTAGGACATCATCTCGATCAACGTGGCGGGATGGCCACGCACACCGAGGCACCTGGTCAAACGAACAATCTGCCGAGGGGGAAGATCTGCCATCTGAAACGGAAAGGAGTTTGCAAATGCATCAGATTATGAGATAAACCTGGAATGACTCGGACAGCATAACGGCTGTAATTGCAAGAAAAAGACAATTTCTTACAACATGGAAACAACACTTACATACGATGTAACAAAACAGGGAGCATAACCATTCTAACAAACCGATCACAACGTTCCTACGGCTATGAGGAAGCAAACAACGAGATGTTCTAATCAGACAGAGGAGAGCCTAGTCCTATCTTCCCGTAGAATAAGATGAGGTTGACTCAGAACTCAGAACGAAGGGGGTAAGGAGAAAAAAAAGCCTTACGTTGTTCCCTTATATACCCAGAGTAACTATATAACTATAGCAAGCTAGACTCAACTTCGGCCAAGGCTACTAGTCCTACAGTCAGTCCTGCTCTGATACCAAGTCTGTCGGGACCCGGGGTTAGCGTATGCAAGTCCAGTTAAGGCATAGTCATATGGAGAGCCGAGAACCGTACCCACTTGTCTAAGCAGACAAGGCCAAGAACAGAATGTTCTCGGAAAGCATCGTATGTGAGGGGCATCCCATCCAGGCCGGATGATCAACTGAGATGGGTCCTCATCGTCCGCACACAAGTCTAATGATATGGGTGGTGAACTCCCATATTCAAAGACAAGTCGCCTCAACCATACTATCGACTATCTCATAACTCTTACATAGACTTACTCCAGCCCGATCACTTAGTCGGGGTCTAGGGCGGGCTCGATCATACCACAAAGTGTGCACGAGACGGAGTCTCGAGCAATCGCATAGCGATGCCCCAAGCTGCGCACATCTAAGGGCCACTTGGTGTATGAAAAACCGCCAGCCAGAACACAACTAAGGTCTCGAAAACCCATACAAAGACATGCATGTTATAAACATACACGCAACACACATGCCTTGTATGAACATCATGTACCATTGCAATTCTCTACAAAGTGTACATTTTATTTATAACTCTTATAGAGTACACACAGAGATCACATACATGTGATCCAATATTACAACACAGACGGAAGCAAATTATGTCTGAGTACAGACAAGTTTAACAAATGGCTTAAGAAGCCTTATTTAAACACAAAGCCCTCCACGAGGGAACCAGTCGGCTGACTGGGACTAGACTAGTTGGTCTTCAGTCGTCCAGCTCGATGAAGAAGCCACCTTCGGGGTCAGTGGCATCATCTAAAACATAGATTAAGCAAACGTGAGTACAAAGTCGTACTCAGCAAGACTTACATAGGAGCTATACTACTCATGCATATGTATCAAGGTAAAGGGAGGTGGGGTTCATTTGCAGAAGTGCCAGCTTTGACTTGGCTAATCCTGAACTACGAATACCAGACTTTGAGGTAAGAAGCGTACACGAGTCCACTACTTTCTCCAACCAATACACCACTATGGTGCCTTCCTCGACTTCCCCACGAGGAAGCACGCCATAGCACTCACACTTATCTTGGTGTGTTTTAGAAGTATCCGGTTCAAGTTATCTAATAATCAAGCTAAGCTTTCCAAGCAGTCCATAACCGCGGACGCGGCTATTCGAATAGTTTTGTTAACCTTGCAAGGGTGTACCGCTACACACACATGATCATCAGTTACCGCCTTTGTACTCGACACCGTTCAAGAGGTGTCGGCGAGGATGCTCACCACAACTGTTACCTCATAGCCGATCTAGTCCGAGAAAGCCGCCTACTTGGGTTGGTTACCACAATCGTGAACCCGGCCGGTTTACCGAAGTGGACCCAAGTGATGTGTGCGTGGTGCATAAGCCGGTCTCGGATGAGCCGTTCTCTCACTTAGCAGCCAGGCCACAGACCTACCAGAACTCCGAACTATTGCGACATCTGGACATCGAAAGGGATGAGTTAGTAAGTTGAGAGGGGTTAGTGAGCCCAATGTGTGGTTGTACTCTTCATCTTGGATCACCACACAAGAACTCTTACTAGGGCGGTGTTCAATGAGACAACCCACCGTGTACTCCTACACAACCTCTCATCGTTCACCTTGTATTAGGGTCGATTCACCAACACTTTTCTACCATCATCAACATGATCATTCCCATCCCGACTCACATCACAGTAACAACATGGTATCATACTAAGCATGCAATAAGCGATAACATTGCAGGGGCCACATGATATCAAACAACTCCTACATTTGCTAGGATTGTGGTTTGCTTACTACTGTGACAAAATGATAGGTCATGCAAAGGAATGGGTTCATCTATGCGGTAGAAACGAATCATGGTGATCATCCTAAACAATGCATAAGCGAGACATGAGAGGGAAGTGGGATTTTATCGACATGATCAATGGGGGTTTTCTTGCCTTGCTGACGAGGTTCGGGTTCGGGGTCTTCAATGAAGGTTGCAACCTCTTGCTCCGGTTCCACCTCTACTCGACAAACAAAGCACGAAATAGCAATCAGTATGAATGCAATGCTCAAGCACATGAATGAATGTTGAAACTTGAAGTATAAGTTTTGATGTGTGAGGAAAATCCATTTAAGTGGAGTATATTGCATTTGAAATGCAAATTCAAACTCCACATTTGAATTCAACATTAACCAAGTTGTATGTGATATAGTTTGATCATTTTGAAACAACTTCAAATGTGTATGATATGCCTCTGATGTGTGATTGAAATGTAGCATGTTTCCATGGTTCAAGTTGCAAAAATATTTGATTTGAATTTGATTTAATTCCATTTAAATAAAATAGCAAATGCTACTGATCACATTTTAAATTCAACTGAAACAGAGTTGAAAGTTGCATATTTGGAAAGATAATTTTCTCCTGATCATTTTTCATACATTATTTGTCCAATTTGGAGTTAATATGAATTTTCTATGAATTTCCAAAGTTTGGGGTATTTTCTGGATTTTCTGGAATTCTTTTAATTCATTTTGATTTTCTGGAAATTCATAAAATGATTTATTGCGTCGGCTGACATGTGGGTCCAGGGTGTCAGTGACTGGGTTAATTAACCCGTGGGTTAAAATAATCTAGTGGCTTAATTAATCCACTGGGCCCACTGGTCAGTGACCCAGTGGGTCATTAGCCGAGTAATTAAAAGGGGGGGGGGGTTGGCTAACTCGCCGGCGGCTAAACGCCGGCGACTGGAGTCGCGGCGGCGCAGCACGGGAACACGATTCCGGCCATTATTTGGAGCGCGAAGACCACCAGATTGAAGCCCTCTTCCGTGCGCGTTGAACTGAACCGATTCCAAGAGCTGGGGTGCACGGTACGCTCGCCGGCGTCAACTTTTGCAGCGACCTAGCTACGGCCAAGATCGAGATTTGGCTCCAGGGCACGACTTGAGGCGAGGCTAGGCTGGTTCGATGAGGAGGAGTACGGGGAACACGTTGGACAACATGTTGAGCTCGATGGCGTAACGGTTGGACGTCTCCATTGATCCCGGCGGCGAGGAGCTTCGGCTACCATGGCAGATCTAGCTAGAGTGAGTAATCCAGGGGGAGAAGAGAGGGGTTTCGAACCCGAGCTCACCAGGAACTCAGTAGAGGTGGTGGCGAGGGCTGGGGTGGTTCAACGGCGGCGGAATTGACGAAGTTCTTCACGGCGGCCGGCGGGAACTCGAGGAAGAATCCGGCGTCTACGAGGGCTCCGAGCTCGATTCCTTCTGCAAGTCGGTGAAGACGACGACGACGAAGCGCTTCGACACAGTCTTGGGGCTTCTAGGCGTCAATGGCCACGCGTGTGCTCGACGGCGCTCCGGCGTGTTCCTCGGGCGGCGATGAATCGGGCGAGAGAGGAAGAGAAGGTGTTCCTGGAGGGGGGGGGGAATGAAGCATGGCGGCTCCAAGATGCGTCTGGACGAAGAGATAAGGCTTGGGGAGGCCTGGACGCTCGAAGGCGTCGTGGTGGCGTCCACGGCGTCGGCGCCTCGCCACCGAGCTGGTTGGCAGCGCGGGGTGGAAGACGACAAGGGGTTTCGCGGGCTGGGCTGCGGGAGAGGTGAGTTGGGCCGGGGTGGCCCAGGTAAGCGGCCACTTTCCTGTTTTCTTTTTCTTTCTGTTTTCTCTTCTGACATTTGTTCTGTTTAGCGAAATAAAATAGCTAAACATTTTATTAAATGCTGAAAACTTTTATATGGCCTCATAAATATATAGACTAGCCACTTATAAACTTTCAACATTTTTAAAATCCAAATAATTTGAATCTTAAATCAAATAGGGGTATTTCTTTAATTCCAAGGCACTGTTTGAATATTTGAAAAATCTATGAGCATGGGATGGGTCCCACATCACTTGTTATGTGATCACACTCATTTATAAGACTTTTCAAAATTCTAACATGAATTTTTGGAGAAGATTTTTATATAACCTTTTGAATTAATTCATCTGGGGGGTGTTCCTTCTCCCATTCAGATTTTGAAGTTGATTTCCTTTGAAAATTTGACATGATGCAAGGTTACTTGATCCTAGCACATTACCTAACAGAGGGTTCTAACACCGAGAGAGTTCAGGCCGTCCTTGACTGGACTCCACCTGAACCGGTTAAGCAAGTTAGGAGTTTTCTCGGCTTAGCAAGTTATTGTCGTCGCTTCATAGAGAACTTTTCTAAAGTTGCAAAGCCTCTTACTGAACTCCTCAAGAAAGATAAGAAATTCCAATGGACTCCCAAGTGCGAGGAAAGCTTTCAAGAGCTAAAAAGAAGATTGACTTCTGCACCCGTACTTGCACCTCCAGACACCAAAAGGGATTTCGAGATCTATTGTGATGCTTCACGGCAAGGGTTAGGATGCATATTTATGCAAGATAGACATGTGGTAGCTTATGCTTCACGCCAGTTGCGTCCACATGAAGAGAACTACCCTACCCATGATCTTGAACTCGCTGCCGTAGTTCATGCCCTGAAGACTTGGCGACATTACCTCGTTGGTAATCATTGTGAGATTTATTCCGACCACAAAGCCTCAAATATATTTTCACCCATCCAGATCTTAATCTCAGGCAAAGACGCTGGATAGAGTTGATAAAAGATTATGACTTAGGAATTTCTTACACCCCAGGCAAGGCCAACGTCATGGCTGATGCACTAAGTCGTAAGTCGTATGTAACAACCTCATGTTACAGCAGTATCAACCACTTCTTCATGAGGAATTTCGAAAGCTCAATCTCGATATTGTTCCTCGTGGATCTCTTTTCAACTTCGTGGAGAAATCAACCCTTGAGGATCAAATCATAGTTGCCCAAGGGCGTGCACGAGGTGTACGTCGGATCAAGGAGAACATTGCTAGCGAAGTTGCTAAATGTTTCTCTAGAGATAGTAAAGGAACGGTATTCTTTGAAAATCGTTTGGTAGTACCTCAGAACAGGGATATAAGGCAACTCATCCTCAAAGAAGCCCATGACACACCCCTCTCGATTCATCCCGGTAGCACAAAAATGTATCGAGATCTACGCCAGAGATTTTGGTGGACCAGGATGAAGAGATACATTGCTCGATTTGTTGCTGAATGTGATGTTTGTCGTCGCATTAAGGCAGAATACCAAAGACCTGCTGGCACACTTCAACCTTTGCCTATTCCAGAGTGGAAATGGGACAAAGTCGGTATGGACTTCATCACCGGCTTTCCAAAACCCCAAAAAGGAAATGATGCCATCTTCGTTGTCATTGATCGTCTTTCCAAAGTTGCTCACTTCCTTCCAGGTCGCGAGTCTATAACTGCTAGCCAGTTAGAGGACTTGTACGTCTCTAGAATTGTGTCTCTTCACGGTGTTCCTTTGGTAATCAATTCTGATCGTGGTAGCCTTTTGACCTCTAGTTTCTGGGGAAGCTTTCAAAATGCTATGGGAACTCATCTATCCTTTAGTACAGCTTTCCATCCTCAGTCTAACGGTCAAGTTGAAAGGGTTAATCAAATCTTGGAAGACATGCTCAGAGCTTGTGTTATATCTTTCGGAAAGAATTGGGAGAAGTCTCTTCCATTTGCCGAATTTTCTTATAACAACAGTTTCCAATCTAGTCTGAACATGACTCCTTTTGAACTCCTATATGGACGACGATGTCGAACACCCCTAAACTGGTCAGAAACCGTGAAAGACAACTCTTTGGACCGGATATGATCAAGGAAGCAGAAGAGCAAGTTCGCATTGTTCGTGATCGTTTGAAATCCGCTCAGTCTCATCAAAAGAGCTACTATGATCGTCATCATAGAGAGGAGAGCTACAATATTGATGAGAAGGCTTAGCTTCGGGTTACTCCTCTGAAGGGAACCCAACGATTCGGTATCAAAGGCAAGTTGGCCCCACGTTACATTGGACCTTTCCGCATTCTCGCTAAACGTGGAGAAGTTGCCTACCAACATGAACTACCTCCTGTCAGAACCCCAACTAGGGTAAGTGCTAGGGCTTGTTTGACCCTTTGCATCATGCAAAAAAATTCAAATGAAATTCAAAAAAGGGGAAGCAGAAAGCCCTGAGAAATTAATTCAAATGGCCAGATAATTTTTTTTTTTCCAAAAATCTTTTGAACATTTGGAAAATTCCTATAAATGATGCTGATCATTTTAAAAGTGGTTTGGGTATTTTCCCATACTCATGGAATTTTCTAATATTCAAAAGGTGCTCTGGAAATTAAAGTTTACCCCTATTTGAATTGAAATTCAAATTATTTGAATTTCAAAAATGTCCAAATTTTTTATGTGACTTGCTACTGGTCACCTAGGATTTATAAAATTAATTGGGCATTTTAATAAATTGCTCTGCTATTTATTTTGGGGCAAAACCAATTACAGAAAAGTTAAAAACAGAAACAAAGCAAAGAAAAGTAGAAAAGAGGAAGTGGCCCAACTGAAGCCCCCCCAGCCTTCCAGCCCAGCCCACCTGGGGAGGGCACATGCGTCTTCCTCCCCAGGACAGGCAGGCAGGTAGCACGCCGGCGACCGCCGTGGGCGTGCCAGGCAGCTGCCTGCTTCCCCCTCTCTTCCCGTGGCGCCTGGAGACGCCCAGAAGGCCACCGCGTCCATTCCCCCTCTCTCTGGACCTCCTCCCCCTCTCCTCCTCGACGTTCTCGCGACGACCGAAGCCCTAGCAGGAGCACGGCCGTGCGCCACCGTGACCACCGGGCATCCCACGCTGCGCCGTCGTGTCCTTCCGCTTCAGCACCGTCGTCCTCGTCTTCAACTGCGCGGAATCGAGAGTAGAAGCCCCGTGGACGTCGACCCCTTCTCCAGTTCGCCGCCGGCCGCCGTCGACGTCGTCGACGAATTCGCCGCCGTCTCTAACCCTCCGGCCTCCCCGTGCTCGCCATCAAGCTCTGGTGAGCCTCACGAGTTTTTCCCTCTGTCCGTGCACCTCCCCGTGACCCCGTCGTCCTTTTCCACCGGAACCGAGCCCAGCTGCCGCACGGGTTGACGCCGACGTGCTCTCCGGCCATCCCTTGCCCCCCCCGTGTGCACAGCTCGAAGCGGACGAGCACGGCTCACCTTCCCGTGATCTTCCCGTGCCAAATGGTGGCCGGAAACCCACTCCGGCAACCCTCTGCCGCGTCTGCAGGTCACCGACGGCTAACCGCCGGCGGACCCGTTTAGCTTAGGGGCTAATCCCCTGTTAGTGACCCTTGGGTCACTGACTGGTGGGCCAGCCCCCCCCCCCCTAAACCCTCGTTTAAGAAAATTAAACCGGGTTATTTCCCACTGTGACTAACCAGCCGGCCCCACCCGTCAGCCCCCTTGTGACGTCACCCCGACATCATGCTGGCGCAATAATTCAATTCCAGAAATAGAAACGATTAAAGAAAATTCCAGAAAAATCCAGAAAATCATTTAAACTTGGGAAATTCATAACTAATTCATTTTAACTCCAAATATAACAAATAATATGTCTAAAAATATCAGAAAAATCCAAGGATTATGAATATGGGCTCTGTTTTCATGTTTGACCATTTTAAAATGGGTGAACAGTGCAAAACATCCATATGGCTTTAATTCAAATTCAAATTTGAAGCACATTTGCAAATGACTTTGCATTTGACTTCTTTTAAATGGAATTGTACCCACATTGTGACCAAGAACATCACCATTACAATATTGATCATGTGTTTGAGCATTGCAAATAAATTTATACCATTGTTTGATTGTTTGCTCGATAGACGTGCAACAGGAACCGGAGGCCACCCCCTTCGTTGAAGACACCGATATTGAACCTCGTCAGCAAGGCAAGCAAACCTCATTGATCATGTCTATAAAATCCCAATTCCCTCTCAGTCTCGCTTATGCATGTTTAGGAGATCACCGAGACACGTTCTTTCGCATAGTTGAACCCATTCCGATGCATGACCTATCATTCTGTCACCGTATTAAGCAAACCACAATCCTAGCAGATTTAGGAGTTGAATGATGAGCATGTGGCCCCTACAACTGTTACTTCTTTTGCTGCTTAGTGATACAATGAGGATGTTTTGATTGTGAGTCGGGATGGAATGAACACAGTGGTGTTGATGAAAGTGAAACGTGTTGGTGAATCCACCTAAGCAAAGGTGAACGATGAGAGGCTGTGTAGGAGTACACAGTGGGTTGTCTCGTTGAACACTGCCCTAGGCCCCGAGTTCCTGTTTTGTGATCCAAGACAAAGAGTATGACCACATGTAGGGTTTTATGGGAGCCCCGTTTGGCCTCTTTACGTACCCGATCCGGTCCAGGAGTAACAATAGATTCGGGCTTTCCATTTGGCATGTGGATAGAAAAAGTATGAAGAAAAGGTTGCATCATCCTAGATATGTGGGTGGACTTGTGAGGCAGTGAAACCATCTGGCAGAGGTGGCGTCTCGGTCCCTTACATTATCTGAGTCCGTTTCGTGGAACCGGCCGGACTCTCGAGCGGTGCCAAACTCAGGTAGTCGATTCCTGGATTAGAGAAGGTGATGTGAGGTTAGTTCCTTTGTTTCATCCACGTCCGACATCCGCTTGAAGGATGCCAAGAACGAGGCGATAAGTGATGACACGCGTGTGAAGATGTACACCCCTGCAGGGTTAATGAACTATTCGAATAGCCGTGTCCGCGGTTATGGACTACTTGGAAACCTCTACTTGATCATAGATAACTTGAACGGATACTTATAAAACTCGCAAGATAAGCGTGAGTGCTATGGTGGGCTTCCTCGTGGGGAAGTCGAGGAAGTAACCATAGTGGTGTATTGGTTGGAGATGTAGCGGACTCGTGTACGCTTCTTACCTCAAGTCTGGTACTCGTAGTACAGGATTAGCCAAGTCAAAGCTGGCACTTCTGAATGATGAAACCCCACCTCCTTTACCTTGATACTTGAGCATGAGTAGTGTAGTTCTGATGTAAGTCTTGCTGAGTACGACTTTGTACTCACGTTTGCTTATTCTATGTTTTAGATAAGAAACCGAATCCTGATGGAGTCACCTTCGTGAATCTCGACGTTGACTAAGTTAGCATAGTCCCAGACAGCAGTCTGGTCTCTCGTGGAAGGGCATGTTTGTTTACAAGGCTTCTCTAAGCCATTTGTTAAACTTGTCTGTACTCAGACCTAAATTGCTTCCGTTGTATGATGTAATGTTGATCACAGACATGTGATCTTTGTATACTCTAGGTGTATATCAATAAAGAGTACTTTGTAGAGTCATGTGATGATACCTGCTGTTCATACTAGGCATGTGTGCTGTGTGTATGTTTATAACATGCATGTCTTAGTATGGGTTTTTGAGACCTTAGTTGTGATCTGGCTGGCGGTCTTTTATACACCAAGTGGACCTTAGATGTGCGCAGCTTGGGGCATCACGATGCGATTGTTCGTGACGCTGTCACGTGCACACTTTGTTGTATGATCGAGCCCGCCCTAGACCCCGAGTAAGTGATCGGGCTGGAGTAAGTTTATGTAAGAGTTAGGATCCAATCGATAACATGGTTGAGTCGACTTGTCTATGAGTATGGGATTCACCACCCATAAGCATTTAGACTTGTGAGCGGACGTTGAGGACCCATCTCAGTTGATCATCCGGCCTGAATGGGATGCCCCTCACGTTCGATGCTTACCGAGAACGTTCTGTGCTTGGCCTTGTCTGCTTAGACAAGTGGGTACGGTTCTCGGCTCTCCATGTGATTGTATCGTGACTGGAATTACATACGCTAACCCCGGGTCCCAACATACTTGGTATCAGAGCAGAACTGTCTGTAGGCTTATCAAACCCTTGGTCGAAGTCGAGTCTAGCATTCTATAGTTATATAGTTACTTGGGTATATAAGGGAACAACGTAAGGCTTCTTTTTCTCCTTACCCTCATCGATCTAAGTTCTGGGTCACCCTTATCTTTTCTATGGGATGATAGGACTAGGGTCATCTATGTCTGACTAGAACATCTCGCTGAGTACTTCCTTGTAGCCGTAGGACAGTCGTGGTCGTCCAGAGTCTTCATGTTTTGAGTTCCTTGAGGAAGTTTTTTCCAATCTCCTCGAGGTTGTTTCATTTTCCATCCCGGTGTAGCCGTTATGCTGTCGGATTTATTCCAAGTTTCTATGAATCATTGCCTTCGCATTATAATCTTTTCCGCCTTCATCATGTCTTGTTATCCTTGAATCCATCATCCAACCTGTTCTGATTGTTGATTTTTATCACACAGGATGTCAGGTGGAACTCGTAGTGCTGTTCGTCGGAATCGAGACCGTGTTCGGAATCGAAATGATGATGAAACTCTACCACCGCCTTCTGCGGCGGAAATCATGATGGAAGCTGAGAAGAATCAACGCGATCAAACACGTCTTCTGGAGCTCATCGAGCAGAATACCTCACGTCATTGCAATGTGGTTGTGAGCATTCAGGACTTCATCCTCCTCAAGCCACCGGTATTCCGATGTTCTTCTGAGCCCCTTGAAGCTGATGATTGGCTCCGTTCCATCGAGCGTAAGCTTGATACTGCACATGTTGCTCCCGATGATCGAGTTATATTCGCGGCATACTTTCTGGAAGGTGCTGCTGCTGAATGGTGGGAGAACTATGTTGCTATGCAGCCAGATGGTCACCTAGTGACTTGGCAGGAGTTCTGTGTTGCCTTTAGAGGGTACCACCTTCTAGATGAGTTGATGGAGCGCAAGAAGGAAGAGTTCTGCAGTTTGACTCAAGGAGAGATATCCATTCATGAGTATGTGAGAGAATTCAACCGTCTTGCACGGTATGCCCAAGATGAGATCACCACCGATGCCAGAAAGCAGGCAAGGTTCCGTAAGGGACTTAGCCCTATCCTCCGCCATGATCTCAACCTCATCGAATTTGCCACCTTTGAGGATTTAGTCAACAGATCCTTCAGAGCTGAGCACGGCAATGAAGTGTTCGAAGAGTCCCGCAAGCATGCTCTTGAGCTTGCCCCTTCTTCTAGTTCAGCCCCTCAGAAACGCAGAATTTGGATTCCAAACCGTGTCATACCTCAAAACCTTCTTCAGAGACCACCACCGAATATATGCCATCCACCCCAACACATTATTCCACCCAGGAATGATGGTGTGCAATCAAGTAATCCTGCTCCCAGCAATTCAGGCAGGGTATGTTTCACGTGTGGTCTGACAGGCCATTAATTTCGACAGTGCTTTACAGTGTTGGTGGCACCACGTCGACCTAGTCACAAGCCTCCAAACAAATCAACCACCAAAGCTGTCCCAGCAAAGCTTACCAAATCTCAGTTGAGGACACCACTACTGCTTCTGACATCATTATTGGCACACTCCCAGTCAATCATGTTCCCGCCTCCGTTCTTTTCGATCCAGGAGCTTCTCATTCATTCATGTCGGAGAGTTATGCACTTCGTCATGAGTTCCCCTTTGAAGAAATGTTTTCTCCAATGATCATTCAAACTCCTGGTTCAAAGTGGCAAACTAATAGAGTAAGCCATGGTAATCAAATTTCAATTGAGGGTTTAGTATTCCTTGCTTCTCTTATAGCCCTCAAGTCTTCGGACATTGATGTCATCCTAGGAATGGATTGGTTATCAAGGCAGAATGCTTTCCTTGATTGTAAAGCCAAATCAGTCAAACTCACCCATCCTTCAGGCCAGATCATTGACTACACATCACCCAGCTCCAAAAACCAGATGCATACTTTGAATCTGCTTCCCCTTCCTGACCTTGAAGATGTTCCGGTGGTTCGTGACTTCCCGGATGTCTTTCCTGAAGAGCTGCCGGGAATGCCACCTGACAGGTGTGTAGAATTCATAGTGGATCTTATACCAGGCACAGCCCCAATCTCGAGACGCCCATATAGAATGGCCCCACATGAGTTAGCTGAGCTAAAAACCCAACTTGATGCTTCGTTGGCAAAAGGCTTCATCCACCCTAGCTCATCGCCATGGGGTTGCCCCGTTCTGTTCGTAACGAAGAAAGATGGAACAGAAAGGATGTGCGTAGACTATCGCCCGCTAAATCTAGCGACGATAAAGAACAAGTACCCACTGCCCAGGATCAATGATCTTTATGATCAACTTGCAGGATCCTCTTTCTTCTCCAAGATGGATTTGAGATTAGGCTATCATCAAATCAAAATCCGAAACGAGGACATTTCAAAAACGGCTTTTACTACTCGTTATGGTCTTTACGAGTACACCGTCATGTCCTTTGGTTTAACCAATGCCCCCGCTACATTCTCGCGCTTAATGAATTCGATCTTCATGGAGTACCTGGATAAATTTGTTGTGGTTTATCTTGATGACATTCTCATCTACTCGAAGAACGAAGAAGAGCACGCAGAACATCTTAGGTTGGTCTTGATGAAACTTAGAGAGCACCGCCTTTATGCTAAGTTCTCCAAGTGTGAATTTTGGCTACCAGAAGTGACCTACTTAGGCCACGTGATTTCTGCGAAAGGTGTTGCAGTCAATCCCGAGAGAGTTCAGGCCGTCCTTGACTGGACTCCACCTGAATCGATTAAGAAAGTTAGGAGTTTTCTTGGCTTAGCAAGCTATTGCCGACGCTTCGTCGAGAACTTTTCTAAAGTTGCAAAGCCTCTTACTGAACTCCTCAAGAAAGATAAGAAATTCCAATGGACCCCCAAGTGCGAGGAAAGCTTTCAAGAGCTAAAAAGAAGATTGACTTCTGCACCCGTACTTGCACCTCCAGACACAAAAAGGGATTTCGAGATCTATTGTGATGCTTCACGGCAAGGGTTAGGATGCATACTTATGCAAGATCATCATGTGATAGCTTATGCTTCACGCCAGTTGCGGCCACATGAAGAGAACTATCCTACCCATGATCTTGAACTCGCTGCCGTAGTTCATGCCCTGAAGACTTGGCGACATTACCTCCTTGGTAATCGTTGTGAGATCTATTCCGATCACCAAAGCCTCAAATATATTTTCACCCAGCCAGATCTTAATCTTAGGCAAAGACGCTGGATAGAGTTGATAAAAGATTATGACTTAGGAATTTCTTACACCCCAGGCAAGGCCAATGTCATGGCTGATGCACTAAGTCGTAAGTCGTATTGTAACAACCTCATGTTACAACAGTATCAACCACTTCTTCATGAGGAATTTCGAAAGCTCAATCTCGAGATTGTTCCTCGTGGATCTCTTTTCAACTTGGTGGCGAAACCAACCCTTGAGGATCAAATCATGGCCGCCCAGAAACAAGATAGTAGTATTCAAGAGATCAAGCAGCACATTGTTAGCGGAGTTGCTAAATGTTTTTCTGCAAATGATCGAGGAACGATATTCTTTGAAAATCGTTTAGTAGTTCCTAAAAACGAAGACCTAAAGCAACTGATCCTTAAGGAAGCTCATGACACTCCTCTCTCCATTCATCCCGGTCGCACAAAAATGTACCGAGATCTACGCCAGAGATTTTGGTGGAACCGGATGAAGAGAGACATTGCACAATTTGTTGCCGAATGTGATGTTTGTCGTCGCATTAAGGCAGAACACCAAAGACCTGCTGGTACTCTTCAACCATTTTCTATTCCCGAGCGGAAATGGGACAAGGTCGGTATGGACTTCATCACCGGCTTTCCAAAAACCCCGCAAGGAAATGATGCCATCTTCGTGGTCATTGATAGACTTTCCAAAGTTGCTCACTTTCTTCCTGTTCGCGAGTCTATAACTGCTAGTCAGTTGGCGGACTTGTATGTCTCTAGAATCGTGTCTCTTCACGGTGTTCCTTTGGTGATGAATTCTGATCGTGGTAGCCTTTTCACCTCTAGATTTTGGGAAAGTTTTCAAAATGCTATGGGAACTCATCTATCCTTTAGTACAGCTTTCCACCCTCAATCTAGCGGTCAAGTTGAAAGGGTTAATCAAATCTTGGAAGACAAGCTCAGAGCTTGTGTTATCTCATTTGGAAAGAATTGGGAGAAACCTCTTCCATTCGCCGAATTTTCTTATAACAATAGCTATCAATCTAGTCTGAACATGGCTCCCTTTGAATTCCTCTATGGACGACGATGTCGAACACCCCTAAATTGGTCAGAAACCGGTGAAGGACAACTCTTTGGACCGGATATGATCAAGGAAGCAGAAGAGCAAGTTCGCATTGTTCGTGATCGTTTGAAAGCCGCTCAGTCTCGTCAAAAGAGCTACTATGATCGTCATCATAGAGAGGAGAGCTACAATATTGATGAGAAGGCTTACCTTCGGGTTACTCCTCTGAAGGGAACCCAACGATTCGGTATCAAAGGCAAGTTGGCCCCACGTTACATCGGACCTTTCCGCATTCTCGCTAAACGTGGAGAAGTTGCCTACCAACTTGAACTACCTCCGCACTTTTCCCGAGTACATGATGTATTCCATGTGTCACAACTCAGGCGTTGCTTCAAGGACCCCATCCGCGAAGTCGACCATGAAACGCTTGATCTCCAAGATGACCTTTCTTATCGAGAGTACCCTGTTCGTATTCTTGATTCAGCAGAGCGTGTCACTCGTCGTCAGAAGATCAAGTTCCTCAAAGTGCAATGGTCACATCACTCCGAGAAAGAAGCAACCTGGGAAAGAGAAGACCGCCTCCGTGCCGAGTACCCCACCTTCCTCCCGACGACTTCTGAATCTCGGGACGAGATTCTTTTGAGTGGGGGCGAGTTGTCAGAACCCCAACTAGGGTAAGTGCTAGGGCTTGTTTGACCCTTTGCATCATGCAAAAAAATTCAAATGAAATTCAAAAATGGGGAAGCAGAAAGCCCTGAGAAATTAATTCAAATGGCCAGATAAAAATTTTTTTCCAAAAATCTTTTGAACATTTGGAAAATTCCTATAAATGATGCTGATCATTTTAAAAGTGGTTTGGGTATTTTCCCATACTCATGGAATTTTCTAATATTCAAAAGGTGCTCTGGAAATTAAAGTTTACCCCTATTTGAATTGAAATTCAAATTATTTGAATTTCAAAAATGTCCAAATTTTTTATGTGACTTGCTACTGGTCACCTAGGATTTATAAAATTAATTGGGCATTTTAATAAATTGCTCTGCTATTTATTTTGGGGCAAAACCAATTACAGAAAAGTTAAAAACAGAAACAAAGCAAAGAAAAGTAGAAAAGAGGAAGTGGCCCAACTGAAGCCCCCCCCAGCCGTCCAGCCCAGCCCACCTGGGGAGGGCACATGCGTCTTCCTCCCCAGGACAGGCAGGCAGGCAGCACGCCGGCGACCGCCGTGGGCGTGCCAGGCAGCTGCCTGCTTCCCCCTCTCTTCCCGTGGCGCCTGGAGACGCCCAGAAGGCCACCGCGTCCATTCCCCCTCTCTCTGGACCTCCTCCCCCTCTCCTCCTCGCCGTTCTCGCGACGACCGAAGCCCTTGCAGGAGCACGGCCGTGCGCCACCGTGACCACCGGGCATCCCACGCTGCGCCGTCGTGTCCTTCCGCTTCAGCACCGTCGTCCTCGTCTTCAACCGCGTGGAATCGAGAGTAGAAGCCCCGTGGACGTCGACCCCTTCTCCAGTTCGCCGCCGGCCTCCGTGGACGTCGTCGACGAATTCGCCGCCGTCTCTAACCCTCCGGCCTCCCCGTGCTCGCCATCAAGCTCTGGTGAGCCTCACGAGTTTTTCCCTCTGTCCGTGCACCTCCCCGTGACCCCGTCGTCCTTTTCCACCGGAACCGAGCCCAGCCGCCGCACGGGTTGACGCCGACGTGCTCTCCGGCCATCCCTTGCCCCCCCCGTGTGCACATATCGAAGCGGACGAGCACGGCGCACCTTCCCGTGATCTTCCCGTGCGAAATGGTGGCCGGAAACCCACTCCGGCAACCCTCCGCCGCGTCTGCAGGTCACCGGCGGCTAACCGCCGGCGGACCCGTTTAGCTTAGGGGCTAATCCCCTGTTAGTGACCCTTGGGTCACTAACTGGTGGGCCAGCCCCCCCTAAACCCTCGGTTAAGAAAATTAAACCGGGTTATTTCCCACTGTGACTGACCAGCTGGCCCCACCTGTCAGCCCCCTTGTGACGTCACCCCGACATCATGCTGGCGCAATAATTCAATTCCAGAAATAGAAACGATTAAAGAAAATTCCAGAAAAATCCAGAAAATCATTTAAACTTGGGAAATTCATAACTAATTCATTTTAACTCCAAATATAACAAATAATATGTCTAAAAATATCAGAAAAATCCAAGGATTATGAATATGGGCTCTGTTTTCATGTTTGACCATTTTAAAATGGGTGAATAGTGCAAAACATCCATATGGCATTAATTCAAATTCAAATTTGAAGCACATCTGCAAATGACTTTGCATTTGACTTATTTTAAATGGAATTGTACCCACATTGTGACCAAGAACATCACCATTACAATATTGATCATGTGTTTGAGCATTGCAAATAAATTTATACCATTGTTTGATTGTTTGCTCGATAGACGTGCAACCGGAACCGGAGGCCACCGCCTTCGTTGAAGACACCAATATCGAACCTCGTCAGCAAGGCAAGCAAACCTCATTGATCATGTCTATAAAATCCCAATTCCCTCTCAGTCTCGCTTATGCATGTTTAGGAGATCACCGAGACACGTTCTTTCGCATAGTTGAACCCATTCCGATGCATGACCTATCATTCTGTCACCGTATTAAGCAAACCACAATCCTAGCAGATTTAGGAGTTGAATGATGAGCATGTGGCCCCTACAACTGTTACTTCTTTTGCTGCTTAGTGATACAATGAGGATGTTTTGATTGTGAGTCGGGATGGAATGAACACAGTGGTGTTGATGAAAGTGAAACGTGTTGGTGAATCCACCTAAGCAAAGGTGAACGATGAGAGGCTGTGTAGGAGTACACAGTGGGTTGTCTCGTTGAACACTGCCCTAGGCCCCGAGTTCCTGTTTTGTGATCCAAGACAAAGAGTATGAACACATGTAGGGTTTTATGGGAGCCCCGTTTGGCCTCTTTACGTACCCGATCCGGTCCAGGAGTCACAATAGATTCGGGCTTTCCATTTGGCATGTGCATAGAAAAAGTATGAAGAAAAGGTTGCATCATCCTAGATATGTGGGTGGACTTGTGAGGCAGTGAAACCATCTGGCAGAGGTGGCGTCTCGGTCCCTTACATTATCTGAGTCCGTTTCGTGGAACCGGCCGGACTCTCGAGCGGTGCCAAACTCAGGTAGTCGATTCCTGGATTAGAGAAGGTGATGTGAGGTTAGTGCCTTGGTTTCATCCACGTCCGACATCCGCTTGAAGGATGCCAAGAAAGAGGCGATAAGTGATGACACGCGTGTGAAGATGTACACCCCTGCAGGGTTAATGAACTATTCGAATAGCCGTGTCCGCGGTTATGGACTACTTGGAAACCTCTACTTGATCATAGATAACTTGAACGGATACTTATAAAACTCGCAAGATAAGCGTGAGTGCTATGGTGGGCTTCCTCGTGGGGAAGTCGAGGAAGTAACCATAGTGGTGTATTGGTTGGAGATGTAGCGGACTCGTGTACGCTTCTTACCTCAAGTCTGGTACTCGTAGTACAGGATTAGCCAAGTCAAAGCTGGCACTTCTGCATGATGAAACCCCACCTCCTTTACTTTGATACTTGAGCATGAGTAGTGTAGTTCTGATGTAAGTCTTGCTGAGTACGACTTTGTACTCACGTTTGCTTATTCTATGTTTTAGATAAGAAACCGGACCCTGATGGAGTCACCTTCGTGAAGCTCGACGTTGACTAAGTTAGCATAGTCCCAGACAGCAGTCTGGTCCCTCGTGGAAGGGAATGTTTGTTTACAAGGCTTCTCTAAGCCATTTGTTAAACTTGTCTGTACTCAGACCTAAATTGCTTCCGTTGTATGATGTAATGTTGATCACAGACATGTGATCTTTGTATACTCTAGGTGTATATCAATAAAGAGTACTTTGTAGAGTCATGTGATGATACCTGCTGTTCATACTAGGCATGTGTGCTGTGTGTATGTTTATAACATGCATGTCTTAGTATGGGTTTTTGAGACCTTAGTTGTGATCTGGCTGGCGGTCTTTTATACACCAAGTGGACCTTAGATGTGCGCAGCTTGGGGCATCACGATGCGATTGTTCGTGACGCTGTCACGTGCACACTTTGTTGTATGATCGAGCCCGCCCTAGACCCCGAGTAAGTGATCGGGCTGGAGTAAGTTTATGTAAGAGTTAGGATCCAATCGATAACATGGTTGAGTCGACTTGTCTATGAGTATGGGATTCACCACCCATAAGCATTTAGACTTGTGAGCGGACGTTGAGGACCCATCTCAGTTGATCATCCGGCCTGAATGGGATGCCCCTCACGTTCGATGCTTACCAAGAACGTTCTGTGCTTGGCCTTGTCTGCTTAGACAAGTGGGTACGGTTCTCGGCTCTCCATGTGATTGTATCGTGACTGGAATTACATACGCTAACCCCGGGTCCTGACACCTCCGCACCTTTCCCGAGTACATGACGTATTCCATGTATCACAACTCAGGCGTTTGTCGTCGATATGTGACGGCAGATGCCATGGGGATGGCTAAAGTGAGGGGAAGACACGAGGGAGAGAATGTCGATGGTGCCGGAATCGGGTTGGGCACAAGCACGGTGAAGACACCACGATGTACCCAGGTTTGGGGCTCTCCGGAGAGATAACACCCCTACTCCTGCTTGTCTCTTATATATCAATGTAGGAACTACAATAAATGCTCTTCTATCTTCTCAGGGGAAGGAGTAAACCGCCGCCGTGGGCAAGGTCTTCTCCTGCTTCCCTGGGGAGTGGCTACGGGCAGTAAATGAACTGAAGGGGGAAAGAGTTAATGAGATCTCAGGTGTGGCGTCCCTCGCGCAGGAGGGGTACCCTGGCTCTTATAGTGTGAGTCCAGGGTACTTCGGTAACTTCAGTGCCGAATGGGCCCAGCTGTCAACCTCTAATCGGCCTGGGCCCACCGACTGCTCCTATCCAGGTGATCCGGAGCCTACGAGCGGCGGCCCATGCTGCTACCTCGTAGAGCCTAGTGACGAACAGTGGAGCTAGGGGGTGCGGTCTTGTCAGCCTGTCCGCGGAATCGGCGGGGAGGTCGACACCGTATCTCCAGCAAATCCTCGATGTGACCTGGCCTTCCTGCCACCCAGATATCTCGGGATATGGTATTTATGACCTCGTAATCATACCCCCGATTGGGTGGTAGGTTGCTCCGATTGCGCCTGGACCGACTGGTGGTTCCTGGTAAGGCCGATTGCTCTGGGTAGTCGGCCTTCTGGGAATCAACCTCGGTCCAGCTGCAGACCAATCGGACGAATGTCTGATAAGGGAAGGGTGGGCCGATTGCGCCTGGGCCGACTGCTGGCATTTGGTATGGCCGATTGCCTTGTAGCAATCGGCCGTACCTCCGCCCAGCTCGGCCCAGCTGCAGCCCAATCGGCCCATCCTTGTCTTGAAATCTTCCTTCCGCTTGGGTTAGCCTACCCGGGTACCAATCCCCTGACAGTAGCCCCTAAAGCTGTAAAGGTCCCACGGTCACTTGACCGCGGGGCCTTTGCAGCTTTTCAATCTATCTTGACGTTTTCCAACTGCAATGGCCTCCTCGAGTACGTCACTCCGAGCCCGTCGGCCGACTCGGAGATCACACTCGGCTGACCCCAGTTCCACCCGATTGGCCTTAGGTCCTTCTCACTTCGTGTCTTCATTTTCTGGCAAAAGTATCTTCTGCCGATTGCGCTCCAACGGTTACCTCTGACTCGCCCACGATGTGATCAATGAGTTGGGACCCACGACCCACGCGCGACGTGACATAACTGTAGGAGCTGACCCCCACGTCGCACGCCTCGCCTTATGCGCCGGGATCCTTTGTGCTGATTCGTCGGTTGGCCTCCCTGTGCCCTAGGCCACACCAGGCCACACGACCGCAGGGTCATCCCACTCCCCTCCCCCGCCGCCCATATAAGCCACCGGGGGGGGGGGAGCCTCGCCTCTTCCTTCTTCCCAACGCCTCCTTCGCCTCTAGCTCTCTCTCCGCGCCATTGCTGCTCCTCGCGCAAACCTTCTCTCCCGCGAACCTCTGCTCTCCAACTTGCTCTAGCCACTGACTTGTGTTCTTCTCCGCCTCCGCCGCCGCCGCAGCAGTTCATCGGCGTCGTTCTCATGTTCCGCCTCGATCTTTTTCCTCTTCTTCCTCTTCTGCGAAATCCATGGCGCCGCGACGGGACGTATCGCAGGCGAGCCGCGGGTGCTGGAAGGGATCCCAGGTCACCACTGCCGCCGTCGAAGCCCTAATCCGCGCCCGAAAAATGCCTGCGGAGATCGAATGGCGGATCCCGGGCAGGGCCGATGTCGTGCCCAGCGCGCGCGCGCGGGCGAGAGGGTCGTGTTCCTCGCTCACTTTGAGCGTGGATTCGGCCTTCCCTCTAGCGTCTTCTTCCGCGAATTCCTCGACTTCCACCGACTTCAGCCTCACCACCTTGCAGCTAACTTCATCATGAACCTCTCCTGGTTCGTGACACTCTGCGAGGGGTATCTCGGCTGCCGACCCAGCATCGCGCTTTTCAAACGCTTCTTCAACCTCCGAGCCCACAACGCTCGGACGGGAGAAGTAGTGGCCTCCACCATTGAAGGCGGCAAACCCACCTATCCGACTGACATGACCGACTGCGGCAGTTGCCTTGCTACAGCCGGCAAGTTAAAATATCCGAGCCCCGAAATCATCCAATCCTGCAAGAATTGGCAGACTTCGTTCTTCTACGTCAAGTCTCCTGATCAGAGCCCCGATCTCCTCAATCTGCCCGAGTTCTCACTCGCCAGGCCGGTTGAGAAGCATCAGTGGTCCCTGAAACACGGCACTGGAAATTGCGATGTCGACGCCCAAGCCATCAGGGTCACCCAGCTGGAGCGAGAGGGACTCCTCCCCACCGACTTGGTAGCCGCATGGCTTCACGCTCGGATTCTTCCCCTGCAACGCCAAGTGCACCGCCTCTGCGACGTGTCGGGACCTCGGGATCCCACTCGGCTCTGCACGTGGGAGGTGACGACGGAAATCCTTTGCGCCCGATTGAAGGCCATCACTGCTAGTGCGCTGCCTGATCCTTTCCAATTCGGGCTTGACTACCTCACGCGCCAGCGAAAGCCGCCTGTGGTACGCCCCGACTTTTTTTTATCCGATTGCACGTTCTTCCGATTGCTTTCTCTTCCGACTGCTCTGATCATTTATGTCTTCTTTTCAGCATTTCATTCAGTCCAACCGCATGGAAGACGGCCAGGAAGCTGGCGTGTATGCCCCTGACCGCACGGAAGAGGATCCTACCGACCTTGAGTATGACGGCGAGATTCCTTCCGCCGAGACCAGTGGGGATGATGAGGACGAAGACGAGTCCTCCGGGGAATCCTCCGACCCCATGGATGCTGATGACGATGACGCCGAGCGCGCCGACCCTCCGAGGACCACCACTAGACTGCCAGCCCAAGGGGGTACGCCCGACTCTTCCCTTGAGCAATTTTTGGCTGAATGGAGTGACGATGATAGTGTCTCAAAGGGTGCTGCTTCTAATGCAGCTCCTCGGGATAAACCTCCGAAGGTGCCAGCTAAACGCACCCCGGCCGCTGGCTCCTCCTCTGGTACGGCTCTCCCCAAACTCACTACAACCAAAACGACTGCCAACAAGGGCAAGCAAACCCAGGAGACGACCACTCGGAGGCCGACCATTCAGGCGCCGCTGGACGTTGCCCCGCTCCGCTGCCGAATGCCTACCGGTGCACCCCGGACAGTCGGGTATGTTTCTGTCTTTCCGCGCAGTACTTTGCTATCTTTGCTTCTACTGACTCTTCTCCCTTTCTTATTTCAGTGAGCCGATTGGGCTTGATGACATTGACACCGACATTCCGGCTCATATCGGCGCCATCATCTCACCCGCTGCTTCTGCTGCAGCCGTTCGCAAGCGGCCGACTGCCACTAGTCGTTCTTCCAAGGACGCCGAGCGTGCTGCTAAGAAGGCTCGCCTTGCTGCGGCTCAGAAGACCTCCTCTTCCAACCTTGCTCCCAAAGCCTCCAAGCGCGCGGCCGACCCGGTGTCTCCTGGTATTGGAGGAACGCAATCGGTCGATCCGATTGCCCCGTCTCCGCCACCCCGCTCCAGTCCGGCCGCCGCTGCTGCGACTGCCCCTGCTGTAACCTCCGTGTCCGACATGCCAATGGTGACGAGCTCGCCGCCGATTGTGATGTCGACACCAACAACTACAGCGACTGCGCCACCAGCTGTTCTGTCAGCGCCGCCGACGACCGCGACCCTTCCGCCAGTCATTGTTACCACTTCTGCTCCGACTCACCCGGTTGCGCCGCCGCCGCAATCGGGTGAGTCCGGTCCTTCACCAACGTCCGTGCCGCCAGTCCTTCCCACTACAGCTTTCGCCATCGTTCCTACCTCAGCGCCACCGCCGATTTCCTCCCCCTCCGAGATTCTTATGCGCTCGGTGGATCACTTCCGAGCCGAGTATTCTCGCGCCCGTCATGTCGGCGCTGAGCCTGATGCTTCGCCTCGTCCTCGGGATCCCGTGACGAGCACTCTGAGCCGGGTGAATGAGTTCGCCGAAGCCCTTGCTCGGGACCTTCAACAGCTGACCTCTCACCATTCGGTAAACTCTTTAACCTTTCCTTCTGTACCTCTATTTTACTTCGGCAATTTTTCTTCCGGTGGGTGCGCGCAAGCGCACCCAGTGGGTGTAGTCCCCGAGATTCGGGCCGATTGGCTACAATCGGTTCGGATCTTTAGCATTTTTTGCTTTATCGTTTTCCTTCCTCAATCGGTAGACTTTCTTCCGGTGGGTGCGCGCAAGCGCACCCACTGGGTGTAGTCCCCGAGATTCGGGCCGATTGGCTACAATCGGTTCGGGTCTTTAGCATTTTTTGCTTTATCGTTTGCCTTCCTCAATCGGTAGACTTTCTTCCGGTGGGTGCGCGCAAGCGCACCCACTGGGTGTAGTCCCCGAGATTCGGGCCGATTGGTCACAATCGGTTCGGATCTTTCTCACTTGTTGCTTTACGTCTGACTCCGTCTTGCTGCTCGTCACAGGCTGTCATGGAAGAGAAAAGAGTTGTCTTCGAAAAACTCTTGGAAGCTTATACTGCCAGCCTTCGAACCCTTGCCCAGGCCCAGCTGCAGGTTAATAACCAATCGGCTGAAATCACTAAGCTAAGAGGTATCCTCTATCTCACCGCTGTCTCTTCTTCACTTGACAACCGCTCTGGTACTGAAATCTTCGCGCTCTCTTGTAGCTTCTATTCCTATGGTAAATGATCTTCAAGGCCGAATTGCAGAATTGGCTACAGAACTTAGCCAACAAGGTCCAGCCCTTGATAAAGCCACCGGGGAGGTAACTCGGCTGCAGGGGGTAGAGAAGGATTTGAATCGGACTATTCACGACCTCCAATCTGAAATGGCTGCTCTTGAGAAGAAACATCTAGCTGACATCGCCGCAGTGACAGCTACTGGTGATGGGCTTCTTGCTGAACGAGATGCTGCCGTCGCCGCCCAAGTTTCTCTGCAAACTGAAAGGGATGAGGCAATTTCTGCCCGAGACTCCATTCGCCGAGATCATGACGAGCTCGTCACTAAGTTCTAAGAACTGGAGAAGCGCAGCTATGAGGAGACCACCCGAATGCGCCGCCGAGCCAAAGGCTTCTGCGATACATTGACCGAAATGGATCTCCTCCTTGGTTGTGAGTCCTCCTTGTTGCCGAGTGCACTTTCCGGTTGCTTTCTTCTCCTATCTTATTGCTTATGCTCTTCCTTCTTGATGCAGAAGCTTGGCCCGAATCTGAAGCGGCTGCTTATGCAGCTGTCGCCAAGTCCCGAGAGGATACCATCGCCGCTGGAGGGACCTGTGACCGTGCAGATGACGTCTGGACCCGGCATGAATATTTGATCGGCACCCAAGCCCGCATTCCTATTATCCAAGGAATTGCCCTATCCTTCAAGCTCGGGATTCTAAAGATTGCTGAAGCGCTGTGGTCGCCGACTGAGCTCAAGGCCGGACTCCAGAAGATGAAGAATGCTGCCGACTCCTCCGCCGAGATCCGTAAGGCAGACACTCAGGATGTCGAGGATTCTGACCAAGGGGACACTCCGAATGCCACCACTGAGCAAACTCGGACTCTCCTTAAGGCTATCCCACGTTGGATCGATGTTTTGCTGAATTCTGCCGGAAGGACTGGTGCGGAGACCGCTCTTCAGACTGTGTTGACTTGGTACCCTCAAGTGAAGCTCTCCCGGTTGTACAGCCTTCGAGACAATGCCTCTGACCTTCTTGAGAAGACCTACGTCGAAGTCAATCGGCTAGCCAGCACTATGGTGGATTGGTTTTCTCCCTACGAGTACACTCCGCATCTCGACCAGGGAGGGAAACCGCTCCCTGCCTCTACCATCTCTGGCCTGGCCGAGGAGCTCTCCGATAGCGGCTCATCCCAGACGTCTCCGAAGTCTAAACAGACAGGTGCTGCGACTTCTGAAGCTCAATCGGACCCATCTTCTCCACCTTCTAGCTCAGTGCCTCCGACTGCTTAAGCTATGTTATCTTCAATTTGTACTCCGACTGCCCGCTTGCAAGACATATTTTTAATTCTGTCGACACCTACTGGGTGTGACTTGGATGTAATGACCTTATTCGGCCTTGGGCCTTTTACTTTTGATGCAATCCGATTGCTTGTTTTTTACTTTTGCATGTGCGATCAACTTTGCGTCTTTGTCGGTTTCCTTTATCGGCTGCACTTGGGGATGTCTGCTGTGTCGACCTTGCTGCCGTCATGCGGTCTGCAATCAGATCAACAGTAGACATCCAGCCAAGGTTCGATAAGTTTTCATTTTTTACACGACAAGATTTTTACCGCAAAGGATTCTGCAATAGCAGGCGCCGATTGCTCGCTACAAGGTCCGATGTCCTGATTTGCGGCGCAATCGGTGACTTTGTCCTGTCGACTGTGCCCTTGGTGGCCTCTTTCACATTGTTTCCCGGGGATTTGTACTACCGACTGCCTCAATCGCCACCCTTCTCAATGCCACAAACCTTTGTGATTTGCGCTCGAGCTAAGTATTCGATTGAAGGCCAGCCTGCAGTCCCCGTGCCTCGATGGCTTATTTACTTGACCTCGCGGTCGGCCAGTCCCCGGGTGTGCTACGCACATCTCGGGTATGACTGAGCATTGCTGATTGAGGCTAGCTCTTCGAATGAAATTATACAAAGGTACTCGAATGCTCATTTTCAGAGACATGATAACTTTTATTGATTGCTTGCCGAATGGCTTACATAAATTTCTGCCGCTCAACTATAGAACGGACACAACAGCTCGGCGTTCCACGGCCGCTCTGTCTCTGCTCCTGACGTGTCCTTGTGCCGAGTGCCCTTGGTGCAGTCGATCAGATAATAGGAGTTGTTCTTGAGCGCTCTGCTGACAATAAATGGCCCTTCCCAAGGTGAGGATAGCTTGTGCTGCCCATCTGACTTCTGGATTCGGCGTAGCACCATGTCCCCCTCTCGGAAAGAGAGAGGTCGAATCTTCTTGCTCTGGTAGTGCCGCAACTTCTGCTGATAGATTGCTGACCTAGACAAGGCCAACAAACAAGCTTCTTCTTTGAGGTCGACGCCGTCTTCTCTTGCTAACTTGGCTTCTTCTTCAGTGTATAAAGCGTACCGAGGTGAATCAAACTCGATGTCGGAGGGGATGACTGCTTCTGAACCATATACCAGGAAGAAAGGAGTGAATCCAGTCGACCTATTCGGCGTGGTCCTCAAACTGAAAAGTATTGCGGGGAGCTCATCAATCCATGCCCCAGGTGCCCTCTCAAGTGGCTCTACCAATCTGGGCCTGATACCCGATAGGATTAGTTCATTTGCCCTTTCGACTTGACCATTGGACTGTGGGTGTGCCACAGATGCCAGATCAAGCCGAATGCCTTGCTGAGATGCATATCGAGCCAATGCCCCCTTTGCAAAGTTTGTGCCGTTGTCGGTGATGATGCTGTTAGGAACACCATATCTGCATACAATGTCGGCCACAAACTTGACTGCAGTCGGTCCATCCAACTTCTTGATTGGTCTTGCCTCGATCCACTTGGTAAACTTGTCGATTGCTACTAGGAGATGTGTCATGCCGCTTCTAGCTCTCTTGAATGGTCCGACCATGTCCAAACCCCAAACTGCACACGGCCAAGCTATTGGGATGGTCTTCAGTGCCGATGCTGGCTGATGACTCTTTGCCTTGAATCGCTGACAACCCTTGCAGTGCTTCACCAGATTTTCAGCTGCTGCGAGTGCAGTTGGCCAGTAGAAACCATGTTGAAAAGCCTTGTTGGCGATTGCCTTTGCTGACGCGTGATGACCACATTCACCCTGATGGACGTCTCTGAGCAGCTCCAAGCCTCTGTCCTCTTCAACACACCTCTGAAGAACACCAGTCGGACTCTTGCGCATCAGCTCGTTGTTGATGATTGTATATGCCCAAGATCGGCGACTGATCTGCCTGGATAACGCCAAATCTGGTGTAAGGATCCCATCTGCCAAAAAATCTCGAATCGGCTGTGCCCATGATGGCGCACTGACCACTACCATTACTGCTGCCTGCTGGGGTAAGACTTCTTCTTGGATCTCGGTCTCTTGAGCGTTGGCCTGCTCGATCTCGGCCTCTTGAACCTCTGCTATCTCTTCTTCTGCTTGCGAACTGCCGACTGCGGCGCCTGGCACGCCTTCGGCAGCCTCTGGTGCTGACTTCTCATCTGGGGTTGAAACTTCATTACTGCAATCGGCAATCTCTGATATCACTTGCTCTCCAGAGGTTGTGCCCTCTGGCGCAACCTCTGCTTGCTTCTCTGTGGTATCGCTCTTCTTCTTCTCTTCTGCAGCCCCAGGTTCGCAATCAGCAGCCCCTGGTGCTATTGCCGAGACACCCTGAGCGCTGGATTGCTTCTTCATGGTTGCAGGCTTGGCCGGTTGAACTTCTTTTGCCTTTCTCAGAGCTTAAAGATCGGTCTCCGAGATGAATATGGACTCGGAGTCTGGTGACGGAGTGATGGATGGCTTCTTGATGTACTCGAGAGATACGCCTGGTGGAATTGCTTGCCTTGTGGAACCAAGCTTGGACAATGCATCTGCTGCTTCATTATTTGCTCTTGCAACATGATGGAACTCACAACCTTCAAAGTATCCGCTGATTTGCTGCACCAGGAATCGGTAGCTTGCCATATTAGCATCTTTAGCATCCCACGTGCCCGAGCACTGCTGTACCACCAGATCAGAGTCACCATAGCACTCAATATTCCGAATACCGATTTCCTTGGCCAACTTGACACCATGCACAAGGGCTTCGTGCTCGGCTACATTATTTGATGCTGCGAAGTGAATCTGGAGTACATATTGCAATTGATCTCCTCTTGGGGACGTGAGCACCACCCCAGCCCCTAGGCCATTCTTCATCTTGGAGCCATCGAAGTGCATTCGCCAGACATCCGACATGGGGAGCTGTGGCATGTACTGAGTTTCAGCCCAGTCCACCAGGAAATCGGCTAGTGCCTGCGACTTGATTGCAGTCCTTGGCTCATATTGGATGCCATGACTGGCCACTTCGATTGCCCATTTCGCCACTCTTCCGGTTGCATCTTTGCTTCCCATGATGTCGGCTAATGGAGCCGAACTGACAACAGTGATCAAGTGGGCTTGAAAATATGGCTTCAATCTCTTGGCCGCCATGTATACTCCATAGCACATCTTCTGGTAGTGAGGATAGTTCTGCTTGGACGCCGAAAGCACTTCGCTGATGTATTACACTGGACGCTGGACTTGCTGTTCCTTGTCCCTCTCGGGCCGCTCCACCACCATAACTGCGCTGATCACCCGATTGGTTGCCTCAATGTATAACATCATGGGCTCCTTCTCAATCGGGGCAGCCAGAATCGGTGCCGTGGATAGCATGCGCTTGAGCTCTCGGAATGCTTCATTTGCCTGGGGGGTCCAAGTAAACTTCTCTGTCTTCTTCGTCAACTGATACAAGGGAATTGCCTTCTCGCCCAGCCGACTGAGGAATCGGCTGAGGGAGGCGAGGCAACCGGTGAACTTCTGCACTTGCTTCAAGGTCTTGGGCTTCTCCATGCGCTCTATTGCGGCTATCTTCTCGGGGTTGCATTCGATTCCTCTCTCGGAAACGAGAAACCCCAAGAGCTTGCCGGCTTGGACTCCAAACACACACTTCTCCGGGTTGAGCTTGATCTGATAGGTCCTCAGATTTGCAAAGGTCTCTCTGAGGTCGTCCAACAATGTGACTCCCCTTGCCGACTTCACCACCAAGTCGTCCACGTAAACGTGGATATTTCTGCCGAGCTGAGAGTGTGTGCATCTTTGCATCATGCGCTGATAAGTAGCACCTCCATTTTTCAGACCAAAAGGCATGGTGATATAGCAATAGGCCCCGAAAGGGGTTATGAATGTTGTCTTGATCTGATCTTCCACGGCTAACTTTATCTGGTGATATCCAGCAGTAGCATCCAAAAAGGATAACAACTCGCAGCCGGCCGTAGAATCAACCACTTGGTCAATTCGGGGCAAAGAAAACGGATCTTTGGGGCATGCCTTGTTCAAACAAGTGTAATCTATACACATACGCCAAGTCTTGTTCTTCTTCATGACGAGGACTGGATTGGCCAGCCACTCGGGGTAAAACACTTCCATGATGAAACCTGCAGCTTGTAACTTTGCAATCTCTTCGCCGATTTCTCTTCTCTTGTCCTCAGAAAAACGTCTCAGGAGTTGCTTGACCGGCTTCGAGCCTGGCCGAATGTGCAGCTTGTGCTCGGCGAGTTCTCTCGGAACACCAGGCATGTCCTGTGGAGACCATGCAAAGATGTCCCGATTCTCACGGAGAAACTGGACGAGCTCGCTTTCCTATTTGTCGCTAAGTCCAGCTCCGACCACAACAAACTTGGTCGAGTCGGAGGGATCTAGAGCGATTTTCTTGCTGTCCTTGGCCGATTGAAAGGACGATTCCTCATCTTCTCTCTTTGCTGGGCCAACCGGCAGTGGATTCTTGTTCTGCGCTTGCGCCATTGCGATCACCTTGCCAAGCTGACGCTTCTCTCTCTCCACCACTAAGGACTCAGCCAAACTGCTGCCAGCGGATGTGCACTCGAGGGACTTCCTGAAATCTCCGGTGACTGTGATGACGCCGCTTGGCCCCGGGATCTTCATCTTCAGGTATGTCTGCTGTGTATTGATCATGAACTTGGCAAATGCTGGTAATCCCAACAAAACATGGTATGGACTGCTGAGGTCGGCCACCTCGAACCAAATCGGCTCTCTCCTGAAATTCTCCTCTGTGCCAAAAATAACATCCAACCGAATGCGACCCAAGGGGGTGCAAGACAACCCAGGGACAATCCCGTGGAATGTCGTCCGACTGCGCTCCAAATCCCTCTCTGTAAGTCCTAGCTTGAGCATCGTATCTCGGTACAGGATGTTGATTGTACTTCCTCCATCAATTAGCACTCTTGAGAATTTGCATGAAAACTTTGGTCCTGCGACCAGAGCATCCACCACCAGCGGATAGTTGCCCGGATTCGGCAAAATAGTGGGGTGATCTGCTCTGTCCCAGGATATCGGACACTCGGACCAGTGCATGAATTGGGGAATCGGCGGCATTGTTGCATTGACTTCCTGGGCTCGGGCTCTCCGACTGCCCTTATCTGTGGACTCACTGGTAAAAATCATATATGCTGCATCTTGCTGCGGGTACTGGTTCTGCTGCTGAGGTGGTCCTCTGTTCTGTTGTGGTGGTGGTGGTGGTGGTAAAGCTTCTCCCCTTGCTATCCTTCTCACGAAATCACATTGCCGAGTAGTGTGCGCAGATGGCCTCCCAGGCGTACTGTGCAACTTGCATGGTGCATCTAACATGTCCTCAAATGTGTACTTGGGCTTCATCTGCCCTGGAGGTCTCACGTTTGGCCTCATCTTCCGACTGCCTCCTGCAGCCGCTGGGTCTTCCTCGTTTTGAACAGCGGCCACCTGCCGACTGCCATACTGAGTGTCCGGTTGCTCGTCCTTTCGCTTGTTCTGCTGGTTGTTGTTGTTGTTGTTGTTGTTGTTGCGATTGTTCTCCCTTCTCTCCTTCCGACTGAGGCCTTGGTTCCCTGTGTCCGACTGCGGAGCCCCTGGTGATTGGATCACACCTCCAACTCCGAGTTGGATAGGGCGCATCGCAGAATCAGACATAGCGAACGCATTTGCCACCTTCATAAGCTCAGCGAGCGACGTGAAGTCTTTGCGGAGCAGCTTGTGCTTCAACATTGAATCCGCCAGGCACCCATCAGTAAAATACTGAATGGCCTGGATCTCATGGACTCCTTCGCATGAATTCTTCAGCTTGATCCACCGAGATAGGTAATCTCGGAGGGGCTCGTCCTTGCCTTGCACACACAGAGCTAACTATCGTGGGAGGTTGGGCCTCTCATACGTGCTTGTGAAGTTGTGAATGAATGCGGTCGTGAAATCCTCCCAGCAATTCACACTGTCCTTGGGCAAACTGTTCAACCACGTCCGCGCTGAGCCTTGCAGCATGAGAGGTGCGTAGCGGACTGCTACACGCCGGTTGCCTCCTGCAATGCGGACTTCCGTCAGGTAGTCGGACAGCCAATCTTCCGGTTTCACCGAGCCATTGTACTTGGGAGTGTCTCTCGGTAATGTGAAGCCTTTCGGGAATCTCTCCGTCCGAATGCGGTGACCAAAACATGATGGGCCAGCTTCTCCTTCTTCATCTTCCTGAGCTTCCTTCTCCAGGAGCTCAATGAGATGCCTTGCGTCGTTCTGGCCGATTTGGCGAGGGCCAAGTCGGGTGCTGATTGCTGGTCTTGGCGCCGATTGCTGCGGCATGTCATGGCGCCTGCTGTTAACAGCTGGCTCTTCCATTCTTCTGCTTGCTACTGGGGGTGGCCGATTGCTTCTGACCTTGCTGTCGTGCCGAGACGGTGCAGGTTGACGCCCGTTCTGGCGCAATGCATTCGGTCGCTGGCTAGCTCCCGCATTCGGCCTCACAGTTCCTCTTGATGCCTCTGGCTCAGCATTCTGATTGCCTATTTCCACAAGCCTCTGCTCTTTTGCGGCCGCTATCAGCTCACGCATTCGGCGCGACTGTTCGCGCCGCTCATCTCCTTCCAATTCTTCCAGCTCGAGCGCTATCTGCTCGGCGGCTCTCAAATTCTTGTCCGGTGTGCTATATGTTGGCCTCTGGATGAATGCCGACTGCGCTGGCTGCTCCGGTTGCCCCAGCCTTCTCGGACGTTCCGGCTGCTCAGCTCCTGATAGCTGCTGGTGGACTGCTCTTCCTCGGCTTCTCAGGTCTTCCAGGACTGCGGGCTCAATCGGCCGGCGCGGTCCTGCGTGAGCTGCGTTGTACTCCCTTGTGATGGCTCCTAGTCGACGCTCTTCTGCCAACACTTGCTCAGCCCTGCGAGCCAGAGCGAGCCGTGCTGTTTCTAGCTCGGTGTGCACCTGCTCCGGATCACCATTCCGGTTCACAGGTGTATATAACACATCCCGCAACGCACTGGTGCCGATTCGCTCTGCCGCATCAGCTACTTCCTTGGCCTTCCTTGCTGCACTCGCCGGGTCCCGATTGGTCGAGGAGGACGCTCCCGCCATCATGACAGCGGCGTACAGTCGGCCCTCCCCTTGGCCAGGCGCTGCAGCGCAGCCCCTGGTCAAGAGAGAGTCTGTAGCACACGAGAAGACACGGATGTCCCTTGGATATGCCTTAGGGAAGCTACCGATGAAGAGACGGTGACTTCCCACCTGCAGCGACACCCCGGGCGGCAAGGGAGCTCCTGCCTTGTACCGCGCCGAGTAGTCCACTACATAGTCGATTGCCCCACGCCTTATAATCAGGCCGGAGGCGTGGCTACCGCCCGATGCAGAGGTTGATCTCGTCCGGATCTTGACTCCAGTCGACGCCTCGGTCTTCCCCACGGTGGGCGCCAACTGTCGTCGATATGTGACGGCAGATGCCATGGGGATGGCTAAAGTGAGGGGAAGACACGAGGGAGAGAATGTCGATGGTGCCGGAATCGGGTTGGGCACAAGCACGGTGAAGACACCACGATGTACCCAGGTTCGGGGCTCTCCGGAGAGATAACACCCCTACTCCTGCTTGTCTCTTATATATCAATGAAGGAACTACAATAACTGCTCTTCTATCTTCTCAGGGGAAGGAGTAAACCGCCGCCGTGGGCAAGGTCTTCTCCTGCTTCCCTGGGGAGTGGCTACGGGCAGTAAATGAACTGAAGGGGGAAAGAGTTAATGAGATCTCAGGTGTGGCGTCCCTCGCGCAGGAGGGGTACCCTGGCTCTTATAGTGTGAGTCCAGGGTACTTCGGTAACTTCAGTGCCGAATGGGCCCAGCTGTCAACCTCTAATCGTCCTGGGCCCACCGGCTGCTCCTATCCAGGTGATCCGGAGCCTACGAGCGGCGGCCCATGCTGCTACCTCGTAGAGCCTAGTGACGAACAGTGGAGCTAGGGGGTGCGGTCTTGTCGGCCTGTCCGCGGAATCGGCGGGGAGGACGACACCGTATCTCCAGCAAATCCTCGATGTGACCTGGCCTTCCTGCCACCCAGATATCTCGGGATATGGTATTTATGACCTCGTAATCATACCCCCGATTGGGTGGTAGGTTGCTCCGATTGCGCCTGGACCGACTGGTGGTTCCTGGTAAGGCCGATTGCTCTAGGTAGTCGGCCTTCTGGGAATCAACCTCGGTCCAGCTGCAGACCAATCGGACGAATGTCTGATAAGGGAAGGGTGGGCCGATTGCGCCTGGGCCGACTGCTGGCATTTGGTATGGCCGATTGCCTTGGAGCAATCGGCCGTACCTTCGCCCAGCTCGGCCCAGCTGCAGCCCAATCGGCCCATCCTTGTCTTGAAAGCTTCCTTCCGCTTGGGTTAGCCTACCCGGGTACCAATCCCCCGACAGCGTTGCTTCAAGGACCCCATCCGCGAAGTCGACCATGAAACGCTTGATCTCCAAGATGACCTTTCTTATCGAGAGTACCCTGTTCGTATTCTTGATTCCGCAGAGCGTGTCACTCGTATTCAGAATATCAAGTTCCTCAAAGTTCAGTGGTCACATCACTCCGAGAAAGAAGCAACCTGGGAAAGAGAAGACCGCCTTCGTGCCGAGTACCCCACCTTCCTTCCGACGACTTCTGAATCTCGGGACGAGATTCTGTTGAGTGGGGTCGAGTTGTCAGAACCTCCACTAGGGTAAGTGCTAGGGCTTGTTTGATCCCTTTGCATCATGAGAAATTCAAAAGAAAATTCAAAATGGCGAACAGAAAAGCCCTGAGAATTTAATTCAAATGGCCAGATAAAAATATTTTTCCAAAAATCATTTGAATAGTTGGAAAATTCATATAAATGAGGATGATCATTTCAAAAGTGGTTTGGGTTCATTCCCATGCACAAGGAATTTTCTAAAAATCCAAATGTTCCTTGGAAATTAAATATGACCCCTATTTGAATTGAAATTCAAATATTTTGAATTTCAAAAATGCTCAAACCCTATAAGTGGCTAGCTACTGGTCACCTAGGAATTATAAAAATATTTGGGAATTTTTATAAAATGCCTAGCTAATTTTTTTAGCAAGGCCAACCTATTTACAGTAATATAAAAAGAAAGGAAAACAACAGGGGCTATCTGCCGCCCATGGGCACGGCCCACTTACCTTGGCCTCGGCCCAGCCCAGCTCGCCCGCGTGTCGTCTTCCTCCCCGCGGCTCCAAGCAGCTTGCTGGAGCCGGGGCACGCGCCGTGGACGCTGAGGACCTTCTAGCCCCCCTTGCTCCTCTGTGCGCCACGCAACGCCCAGAACCCCCCTCTTAATTTCCCCTCTGCTCGCGGTCCCTCCCCACGCCTCTGCGTCGTCTTCCCCGCACACACCCGTGAACACACCAGAGCGCCACTGTCGGACTCGCGTGGCCAACGGCCCTCCCAAGCGACGTCGAGCTGTCCATCAGACGCACCGCCCTCCTCTTCATTGCCCTGGAGAAGGCGCCGAGCCCGAAACGCTTCGAGTCGCCGGAATCGACGACAAAACGCCGCCGGACCCACAAGACCTCGCCGTCGATTGCGCCACTACCGCAATCCCTCCGGCTCCCTCGACCTCGCCATCACCTTCACGGTGAGCTTGCGCGAATTTTGACTCCATCCGCGCTTCGCCCCGCTCCTCGTAGTCGTTTCCCCCTTCAAGCCTCTTCGGTCGTCGCCATTGCCGTGCTATCCAAGCTCCAGAGCCCCCTGGTGAACCCCGCCTAGCCCCACCCAACGCGGCAGCTCACGGTGAGCACGCCCGTGCCTTCCTTCCCCTTCCCCGTGGCCGATTTACCCACTCCGGCGATGCTCCGGCCGTTTTTCCGGCGACCCTCGCCGTTAAACCCAACCCCGTGGCCTAATTAACCCACTAACCCCTAACCCTAGCCACTGACCCCTGGGCCCCAGTGCCCTAATCTAAACAAGTGGTTAATCTAAACAGGGGTTTAACCCCAGAGCCTATGACAGGAGGGCCCCACTAGCCAGAAGCCCCCCATGTCATGCTGATGTCAGCATGACGCAGTAAATCAGTTTATGTTTTAAAAAGAATTAAAATAAATCAGAAAAATCCAGAAAATAGCCAAAACTTCAATAAATCATAGAAAATTCATATGCACTCCAAATTGGACAAATAATATATGAAAAATGATCATCAGAAAATTCTCCATCCAAATATCCAACTTTCAGCTCTGTTTGAGTTGAATTTAAAATGGGACAAGTAGCTTTTTCTATTTGGCTTAATTAGAATTAATTCAAATTTAATTCCAATGCAATTCAAATTTGAAACATTGCAGTACACCACATCTCACTTGTACTTCAGAAGCATATCACACACATGGTCACATGGTTTCAAATGATCAAACATTTTCAAATGCATTTTGGTTAAATTGAAATTCATATGTGGAGTTTGAATTTGCATTTCAAATGCAATACACTTCATTTAAATCAAATGTACCACAAACCAGCACCATTCACCTCATGGCCAACTATATCATGTGCTTGTGCATTCTATTACAATGTCCCCCCCCCTTTTTGTTGATGATTGTGCCGATAACAGTGCCTCCGAGACGGTGATCACCCCCGACGAAGAAGAAGTTCGGTAAACCCCGTGTATCGTCAGAAAGGCAAGCAAACCCCATTGATCATGTCTATAAAATCCCAATTCCCTCTCAGTCTTGCTTATCCATGTTTAGGAGATCATCTTGTATCGATTCTACCGCATAGTTGAACCCATATCCGATGCATGTCCTATCATCTTGTCAGAGTAGTAAACAAACCACAATCCTAGCTGACATAGGAGTTGATTGATATCATGAGGCCCCTGCAACTGTTACAGCTTATTGCATGCTTAGTGTTACATGAGGTTGCTTTTGATGTGAGTCGGGATGATGGTGAACATGGTGTTGATGAAAGTGAAACTGTGTCGGTGAATCCACCCTAATACAAGGTGAACGATGAGAGGCTGTGTAGGAGTACACAGTGGGTTGTCTCATTGAACACCGCCTTAAGCACCGAGTTCTTGTATGGTAATCCAAGACAAAGAGTACAACCACACATTGGGCTCACTGACCCCTCTCGGCCTAGTACCTTGATCCGTGTCGACGTCCAGGAGTCACATTAGTTCGGGCCTTCCAATTGACATATGCATAGAAAAAGAGTGAGTGGAAATGTTGCATCATCCTAGATATGTGGGTGCACCTGTGAGGCAGGAAAACCATCTGCCAGAGGTGGCGTCTCGGTCACCTGCATTGTTTGAGTCCGTTTCGTTGATCCGGCCGGGCTCTCGAGCGGAGGCAAACTCAGATAGTCGACTCCTGGAATAGACCGGTTGTGAGCGAAGTGTCGTGGTGAACATCCTCGCTGTCACCTCTTGAACGGTGGCAAGACCTGGCGGTAACCGATGGTCATGTGTGTGTAGTTTACACCCTTGCTAGGTTAACAAAACTATTCGAATAGCCGCGTCCGCGGTTAAGGACTACTTGGAACCTGTACCTGATTATTAGACAACTTAAATGGATACTTATAAAACTCGCAAGATAAGCGTGAGTGCTATGGTGTGCCTCCTCGTGGGGAAGTCGAGGGAGTAACCATAGTGGTGTATTTGTTGGAGACTTGGATAGTGGACTCGTGTACGCTTCTTACCTCAAGTCTGGTACTCGTAGCACAGGACTAGCCAAGTCAAAGCTGGCACTTCTGCATATTGAACCCCACCTCCTTTACCTTGATACTTGAGCATGATTAGTATAGATCTGATGTAAGTCTTGCTGAGTACGACTTTGTACTCACGTTTGCTTATTCTATGTTTTAGATGAGAACCCGAACCCCGATGGAGTCACCTTCGTGGAGCTCGACGTTGGCCTTGGTAGCATAGTCCCAGACAGCAATCTGGTCCCTCGTGGAAGGGCATGTATGTTTACAAGGATTCTCTAAGACATTTGTTAAACTTGTCTGTACTCAGACCTAATTTTCTTCCATTGTATGATGTAATGTTGATCACAGACATGTGATCTTTGTATGCTCTATGTGTATATCAATAAAGAGTACTTTGTAGAGTTATGTGATGATACCTGCTGTTCATACTAGGCATGTGTGTTGCGTGTATGTTTATAACATGCATGTCTTAGTATGGGTTTTCGAGACCTTAGTTGTGATCTGGCTGGCGGTCTTTTATACACCAAGTGGCCCTTAGATGTGCGCAGCTTGGGGCATCGCGATGCGATTGCTCGTGACTCTATCACGTGCACACTTTGTTGTATGATCGAGCCCGCCCTAGACCCCGACTAAGTGATCGGGCTGGAGTAAGTCTATGTAAGAGTTAGGATTCAATCGATAACATGGTTGAGGCGAATTTTCTATGAATATGGGATTCACCACCCATAAGCATTTAGACTCGTGAGCGGACATTGAGGACCCATCTCAGTTGATCATCCGGCCTGAATGGGATGCCCCTCATGTTCGATGCTTACCGAGAACGTTATGTGCTTGGCCTTGTCTGCTTAGACAAGTGGGTACGGTTCTCGGCTCTCCATGTGATTGCATCGTGACTGGAATTACATACGCTAACCCCGGGTCCCGACACATTAGAGACGTGAAGACGTTTGCAACGAAGGGCCCCGAGAGGGGTGTAATAGAGACAATTGCAGGATTGGTGTTGTGGCTTGTTTTCGTAGGATAGAAAGCGGTTCTCTCTCGAAACCCCTTAGCAGCCACGTAAAACTTTCAAAAGATAAAGTAGAAGGCATTTTAACTTTAATTTGCATGTAAGGGGGGGATCATAGCTTGTATGATTTACAGTTTTACTTCCTGTCTTGCTAATATGCTAGATATGCGACGGTAGCATGATAGGATAATCTCTCTCAATACCATGATTGTATTCTCCCTTAGTGGGCACCGCCTGGAAGGATCTCTTTATGATAGGAAGGCCATGACGATCGGGTGTCATACATACATTAGCGTTCTCATGAGGTTGGGTTTGGCAAGCCTAGCATATGCAGATATGGCCTTGCTGAACAGCCATACACTAAGGTTCGACTGGCAGGCTTGACATATGTAGATATGAGCTTGGGATACGGATGACCGAAAGGTTAAGCATGAGTCATATAACGGATATGATTGGCATGATGGCCTACCTAGGGAGATGTCTCGTTGGCCATGTGATATTCGAGGACGATCATTCAAACTATGATTATGTTAATCACTTAGTAAATTTGGAGAGATGTTTAACTAAGTGGGAGTTTTAGAATTAATTAAAATTGAACTCCAATTATGAACAAAGTCTAAATATGTGTTTTGAAAATAACCATTGTAGATGGCCGCACCTCGCCCCTCATTCAACTTAGGGTCATTCCTAGACAAAGACAAACTGAAAACCGATGGGTCAAACTTCACCAACTGGTTCCGCACTCTGAGGATTCTCCTCGTTCCCCTCAAGATGGCATACGTACTAGCGACCACGTTAGGTGACGAACCACCAGCAGACGATAGTCAGGATGAGAAGAATGTCTACCTCTCCAAGACGGATGATTACAACCTTGTCCAGAGTGGAATGCTTTACTCCATGGAGGCTGAGCTGCAGAAACGCTTTGAGAGGATGGGTGCATATGAGATAATCACCGACCTCAAGGTCGTCTTTGCACCCCAAGCCAGGGCTGAACGTTATGAGGCTTCTGAAGCTTTCTTCTCAGCAAAGATGGATGGGCATAGCAGTGTTAGTGAGCACGTGGTAAATATGTCTGGCTACGTTCAACGCTTGAATGCTCTGGAATGTCAGATTCCAGATGAACTTGCTGTTGATAGGGTGCTGCAGTCGCTTCCCCCTAGCTACAAAGGCTTTGTGTTGAACTACAACATGCAGGGGATGACTAAGACCCCTTCTGAGTTGTTCGCCGTGCTGAAAACTGCTGAGGTTGAGATCAAGAAGGAGCATGCCGTATTCATGGTCAACAAGACTGTTGAATTCAAGAAGTCTGGCAAGAAGGAGAAGGGAAAGAAGGGAAGCCCGAAGAAGGGTGACAAGCCAGTTGTCACTCCTCGTAAGGCACCCAAACCTGGACCCAAGCCCGACGTTGAGTGCTTCTACTGCAAGGGTGATGGTCACTGGAAACGCAACTGCCCCAAGTACCTAGAGGATAAGAAGGCTGGCAAGATTGTCAGAAGAGACAAAGGTATATTTGATATACACGTTATTGATCTTTTCTTAACAGCGCTGGGAACAAATCCTGGATATTTGATACAGGATCTGTTGCTCATATTTCTAACTCCTCTCAGGGGCTACGGAATAGGCGACGCTTGATGAAAGATGAAGTGACGATGCGCGTGGGAAATGGCTGCCGGATTGAAGTGGTGGCGGTCGGCACGAAGCATCTTAGTCTCCCTTCGGGATTAGTTTTGATTTTGAATAAGTGCTACTATGTACCCGCATTGAGTGTGAACATCGTTAGTGGTTCTTGCCTGAAGCGAGACCACTATTCTTTTAAGTCAGATACAATTGGTTGTGAGATTTATAAGGATGATGTGTTTTATGTTCACGCACCGGAGAAAAATGTCTTATTCATTCTTAATCTCGATTGTGATATACTTCATATTGATAACGTAGAGGCCAAAAGATTAAAACCTAGTGGCGAAGAACACATGACGATGTGGCATTGTTGACTTGGTCATATTGGTGAAAAGCGCATGAAGAAGCTTCATGATGATGGACTTCTGTAGTCATTGGATTTTGGATCCCTTGACACATGTGAACCATGCCTTATGGGCAAGATGACAAGGACTCCATTCAATGGAACAATGGAGCGTGCGAAAGACTTGTTAGGGATCATACATTCAGATGTATGTGGACCTATGAACGTCCCCACACGCAATGATCTTCGTTACTTCGTGACCTTCACAGATGACTTAAGCAGATATGGGTATATCTACTTAATGAAACATAAGTCTGAAACCTTTGAAAGGTTCAAGGAATTTCAGAGTGAGGTCGAGAATCAACTCGGGAAGAAAATCAAGCACCTTCGATCCGATCGAGGAGGCGAGTATTTAAGTCACGAGTTTGGCGATCATCTTAAGAGTTGTGGCATCGTACCACAACTTACGCCGGCAGGAACATCTCAGCGTAACTGTGTTTCTGAGCGACGTAATTGAACTCTATTGGATCGCGTACGATCGATGATGTCTCATACCGAATTACATGTGTCATTCTGGGGGTATGCATTAGAAACTGCCGCTTACATTCTTAATAGGGCACCGTCCAAATCCGTAAAGACAACACCATTTGAGGAATGGCATGGCAAGAAACCAAAGTTGTCTCACTTGAAGATTTGGGTTTGTGAGGCTTATGTTAGGAAACTTCAGCCTGACAAACTCGAATCAAAAGCGGATAAGTGCATCTTTGTGGGATATCCAAGGGAAACCGTTGGATACACCTTCTACAACCAGTCTGAGGAAAAAACGTTTGTCGCCAAGACTGGATGCTTTCTTGAGAAAGAGTTTCTTTTGAAAGAATTGAGTGGGAGGAAAATAGACCTCAACGAGATGATTGACCAATCACTCCAAGTGGAAGAAATGGCAATGGAAGTTGTTCCGGAACCATCTTCCGTAGTGGGAGTTGAAGAGAACGGTCATCATGATATTCATAACTGAAAGCTCAAGAATGATCAGAGGGGGAGGGGGTGAATGATCACTTCTAAAAATTCTAAGGAACTTAGAAGGAAATCATGTAAACATCGTAGGACTAAAAACATCTCGAAGGGAATTCAGTATCGAAAGTAATGGAAGGCTCGAAAGGATTGGGAGCGAAGGAAAACATCGAAGACAAATAGGCTACGAGTAAATATTTGAAGTAAATGCTAGAAGGAAAACGAGCCTGACACAGCGATGTTTGGTAAACCAGTTCACACTCTGCAAAGTGCTACGTCTGGTTGGAGGGACTGGTGATTGAACACCTGGAGCAAAACTCTCTCCGTCCTATTCTCCACTGCAACAAACTCCTCGAGCTTGTCCAGTTTTCACTCGTGGTAGATGATTCAGTACATCTCCGAGACCTTTACAAACTTCCTTCAGCAGCGACAATTACTCTTCGACTGCTTGACAGGCGACGCCTAACCGTCTGGGAGACTTTCAGATCTCCAAGATAAAAAGATCGGCTAATCTCAACCTAAGTCATAGTGAATTGCTCAACTCAGTTCAGACTTGGGTGAAGGTTTTCTCTCGATGAATCTCTTTGGGATGCTCTCAGACTTCTGTCTTAGAATCTTCAGTGGAGCAGCCAACCCGAAATGGCGGGTGGGTGCGGGGTATTTATAGTTGGCGATCCTGATGGGTAAAATGACTGAAGTGACCCGATGCAACCGCTTGACGCGTGTCCACAACGGTCGGATTCCAATCACTGCGCAAGTTTACTTGAGGAACAAGTAAGCTGACTCACCGAACGAGTTCTCTCTCGAAGGCACGAAGTGCAATGACTTTGCCTTCGAGCTATTTGCTCGACTAGGTGAGATTTCTCTCGGTAGGCTTTTGTGGGTTTTGGTTGAGCAGAGCAAATTCACTTCGACGAAGATCTCAACTAGCAAACCCCTCTTAATAGTACGGTTTTTCCTACGACTCAAGAAATAAAGAGAAACTAGCAAAAAGACTAAGTCTTCGACCAGCTTCAGCTTTCTCCTCGTTGCGCTTTTGCTCGAGAGAGACATCTTCTTCGACGACATTTTTAGGGGTCGTCTTCCTTCAAAAGCTTCGGTAGATGACTGCAGCTTTACTGCAGTGAGTTGTCCTTCGACCTTCTACATGCAAACTCCATTCTTTCGGAACCTAAGTATCTGTTTATACTCGAAAACAATATTAGTTCCACTTCTGCTTTGTCCAACAATGTCCAAAACCTTCGGGGGCAAAACTTGCTCTTACAATCTCCCCCTTTTTGGACGATTGTTGACAAAACAGGCATCAATAAATAATTTGAAAAAGTTTGAGTTTTCGATAATAAACCAGTGCTAGGATCGATGAAGTACTCCCCCTTGATGTATGCACGGAAGATAAAGATTTCCTGTGAAGTGCATATTTGAACAAGTAGAGTCGAGGGAAAAACATCAATAGTCTTCGCGAGAGAAATTGCATTCCAGATAGTATCCAATGTGAAGTATGCAATTTCCTCGAATGACCTGTGAACTTATATGAAAGATAACTTCCTGCAAAAATGGTTAAGTATAGCAAGCAGCAGATAGATATCTTACGAAAAGAGTAGCAGTTCACAGTCCAACTTAGAGTTAGTTACAACCAGATCGAATGTGAATCGAAAGTTTGTTGAAACTACTCAGAAACCTCAAAAACAAGAGTTTATCGAATGGAATGCAAAACCCTTAACCCCGTAGGAAAACTAATTTCTTCGATGCCACTACATCTCCCCCTTTTTGTCACAACGTACAAAAAGATCGAGAGAATAGGGTCGAAAGAAATCCCTACTCGCGAGGCTGGCTCCGGCGACGACGAGAAGATTCGGCGAGCGTTGGAGCACGACGAATTGGACGAGCGCCTGGAGGAGTAATCTTCGTGCGGAATGAATGTTGATCTCCTGAAGATTCCAGCTGCGATTCCGGCGGGGTCCTGGGGCTTCGAGGAAGTGGCGAGGGAACTCTGGGTTGACAGTGAGGAGGGGCTTCTTCTTCTTTCTCGGAGTCAGAGGATAAATTGTCCAAAGTGATATGATAATAATCATCGACACTTAGCACATCTCTGTTCTTCGGTAGACGAGGGATATTGGGATCCGGTCGATCTACTCGATCATCATTGGTCCAATTCCTGTTCAGATGGGGAGGATATTCTTCGAACCCGCAACGTTGAAGTTGACCGAGGGAATTGAACTTCCGAAGACCTTTCCAATCACGGCGAAGGCATTCACGCAGCATCTGATTGTTGTTCATGGTAATGTTACGCAAGTGATTGATCTCATCCATCAGAGCTTGCTTCTGAATAAAATCTTGATCAATGTGATGTTGAAGCATTTGCTGGGACCGAAGAGAAACTTCCATATGATGCACTGGCTTGATAAACTTCGAACGAATATTGCGCTCAGTTAAGTGGGCGCGGATGCCAGTGTGCTCAGCAAAAGGGTCGTTGGGTCGAGCAACAACCTGCAATACTTCACGAACTGGAGGAGTGAAAATCTTCGGGTAAATTGACACGGGGAAAGGCACGTCCCGAGAGTAATTGCAGATTGCCATCAGCCAAGGTGCATATGGCTTGTGGGAATTGTGGTCATCAGCACAAGACACCAAGGTTCTGAGGAAGTAGTCTTCAAAATCGAAGGGATGACCGTGGACTAATTTCAACAGAGCAAGTTGCACATCATTTGGAATTGGAAAATTATCGTGCACATCAAGCATTGGCATCAAAGTCTTCGAGAGAATATAAAACCATGCCTTTGCTTCAAATACCAAGTGTCTTGGCTTCGGCTCAGTGGGGTAGTGATCTCCTACGACTTCTGGATCCATCAGCGTAGAGAATTCAGCAGGAGTTGCAGCAGGTAAGTCATGAAGTTTGTGAGGTAATCCTTCGAACCGAGGTAAATTGATGATAGCTAGAAATTGGTCGACAGTCATGTGAAAAACTTGGCCTTGAATCATATAGTCAAATTTCCATGTCTTCGAGTTCTCAGGATCTCCAGAGACATAAAGTGTTGCACAAAACTGTTTGATAAGCTCGGGATTGTAACCACAATCGAGAGCAAACATCTTGTGAGCATGCAGGCTATCAATTGTCTCGGCAATGTTCTCGAAACAAGTAGTGGAGTACACCGAAGGCATATCAAGATATTGATGCTGGAAAACTCTTGCCTTGTTGTACAACACACGAGTATAATAGATAGCTTGCTCTTGGGTCCAAAACCGAAGAGAATAAGCACTTCTGGGCTTCTCGTAGGGATTGGTACTGAAGAAAAATGGCTTGTGTTCGCGCCTTTTGAAGATGGGACCTCCTCGAGAAACATCTGAGCGGAACAAAGGCAGCATTTCTCTCGGATGAGCAGAGTGAAGCAGCTCATCAATGGGAAAAACCTCAGCAGCATTATCTGGCATCTGGAACTCTGGTTCAGCAGGTCGAGAGATAGATGATGGAATGTTTACGATATCCTGATCCGGAATGACTGCAGGAGCATTCTCCTCGTCCTGAGCTACGACGGCATCTCCTTCGTCGGTTTGAGCATTTTGTGCAGCCTCTTCAATTTCCATGGCCTCCAAGTCTTCATTAAATTGAGCAAACGCATCAACCATTTCTTCGTTCGAAGAACTGGATGAGGAGGATGAAGAATTATGACTTGAACTGTCATTTCCAGAACTATTTCTTACGACAGAATCTCGTCGAGAGGAAACTGTCGTGATGTCAACATCAACATCTTCTCCTTCAGGCATAGTCCGGGCAGAAGAGTAATCTTTCTGGACTTGAGTTTCTTGCTCGACACGAACAACTTGCTCGGTCTCTGCATGAGCTTGGATTTCAGTGGCGGGGGTGGTCGATGGAATGACATGAGGTGGAGATGGTGGGTTTTGAGGTGGTGGCGAGGCTTTTGGTGGTGAGGGTTGACGAGGTGGAGATGGAGGTGGAGGTGGAGGTGTTTGTTGTCGGGGTGGAGGTGTAGGTGTTTGTTGTCGGGGTGGAGGTCTAGCTTGACGAGAGGGTGGAGTTGTTTGTCGAGGCGGTGAACTTGTTTGGCGAGGTGGTGGAGTTTTCTTACGGGGAGGAGTGGGTTGCTTGGTGGGGTTTGGTTCAGTTTCTTGTCGTTCTGTGGTAGCAACGACCTCGGTGGACTTGGCCTTCTTTGCATTCTTCTCGATCTCTAGCGTCCCACGCTCAGAGGTTGGGGCAGAAGACTTTCTCTTTCGAGATTGTCTTTGGAACAGAGCATCATTATGCTCTTTGCAAACAGCAGACACAACTTGTTTTACCTTGTCAAACACAGCAGATAAATTTTCTTTCTGAGTCCTCCTGGAAGCTTCAGCAGATGCAATCTTGGACTTGAAAAAATTTCGGGACTCAATGTCCTCGGTTTCCTCTTGGAGTTTCCTGGTGTAAAACCTGACTTGCTCTTTATCCTTTCGATCCTGGGTGATATAACCTTCCCAGCGGATCATGTATCGAGCAACATGCTCTTGGATTTCAGCAGGAACATCATCCTCGGCAGTGACTTTGCTCGGTGTAGTAGCCATCTTCCAGAGAATGTGAGAAATGTGTGCAGCATCCCAAGGAGCATTTGCATTGGATTCTCCTTCATTGGAACTTTCTTCATCGGCACGAGGGCCGGAAACAGCAGGTGCAACAGGGGCAGGAGCTGGTGCAGCTCGAGGAACTGGAGCAGCTTGAGCCTTCTGTCTTGCCTCTTTGGCTTTCTTTTCGGCTTCCTTGGTGGCTTTGGCAGCAGCAATGGGTTTTGAGACCACTGCTTTATCCTTCGAGGCACTAGGGGCTATAACCTTTTCTTTCGTGACTGTGGGAGTCACAACTTTCTCGGTGACCTTTTCTTTCGGGTCACTAGGGATAGTGCCTGCAGAAACCTGTCGTCGATATTTTTCACTGACCAAGTGAAGAATGCCCAGTTGTTGAGCTACCAGAGCCTTTTTATGCTCGGGCTGACTGTGAAAGTTCAGGAGCTTGGCATTAATCAATTATTTCTCTTCTTGTTCCTTTTGCTTGGCCAGCCTTTCCTTTCGCTAAATAAGCGTTTCATCATCTTCACCAACTTGAGCTTGCTTTCCCTTCGATGGAGCCGAAGGTTTTGGTTGGCGAGCAGGAACAGGTGGAGCAGATGAAATAGGTGGATCTGTGACCAAGTTGGTCAAGTCAATATTTCCTCGAGGAGCCTGTGGAGCTGGCTCCTGGATCCTTATGCCTCTACTGCTCGGCTTTTTCTTCAGAGGTAAGTCTTCGACATCAGCCTCTGTACCAGGGTCTTGATCATCTGAATTAGCTTCTCCTTCGGAACTTGCATCAGGAGGTGAAACTATTACAACCTTTTTCTGTCTCTTGGCAAACTTCTTGCCACCCTTCGGTTTGGCGCTAGGGCCAACTTCTTCGGCAGCTTTAGCAGCAGCTGCTTCCTTTCGAGCTTTAGCTTCTTTCCTCTTTTGTGCTCGAAGTTCACGAGCTTCAACGAGCTCTTTAAAATCATCAGGAGTTTTGAGGGCAGAAGGGTGAGCATCAGCTGGAGGAGGTGGTCGATTAAATTTCGTCCACTTTGGCCTTAGAGCTTTGACATCAACCCAAGGATTCTTCATAGCAAACAGCCTCTCCCAACGAGGGATAAGAGACTTGTATTCATACCAACGAAGAGCTTGAAGTCTCCGAATCTCTTGCAGACGATTCTCTCTTGTACGATCATCCTCAGATCCTGGCGGCGTTCTCAAATTCTTCTCAATGATCACTTCCTCAGACAAACCTTCAGAGTTATTGGTGATTCTTGTTCGGCCTCCCACACGCTTGGGAACTCTAATATTTCCTTCGTTATCAGCCATTGTCCTGCGAAAAAGAAGGATACGAGGGAATATAGGAAAGTTGTGAACAAGTACCAACAATTTCGAGGAAAAACATTTTGAAAGCAGCAATCTTTTCGAAAGATTTGTCTTATCGCAAGTTTTCATGAAAGTGCTAGGCTAGATTTTCATCGGGTGGAAATCTAACGAAGAACTTGTATGAATAAATCGCACAAGATTAAATCTATCGAAACGATACTGTAGGATTTGCCTAAGTGAGAGAATCCGAGGGATTTCTTACCAAGGACAGATGGGGAATCGACAGAAAAACTAGAAACAGATTTCCCAAGTTTCAAAGATCCAATCGGATCAAACAGACCTAAAAGAAATCAGAGAAAAATCAACACAAAAACTGGAAACGATGAACAGAGCGAGATTGAATCGACTCCAGAGCCACACATACCCTAACTTGGTGATGTGAGGCGACTACGGCGACGCGGATGATGATCTTCGTCGACGGGAATGCCTCCGGCGGCTTCCTTCCGGCAGTTAAGCGGCGACGGAGTCGACGGCGACGAGACAGCACGGCGGCGCGCGCGAGAGAGAGAGATTCTGGAGGCGAAGAGACGAAGTCGAAGGAATAGCGATGTCTAAGCCGGTGGAGTGGATCAGTATTTATAAGGGAGGTTCTGACCGAGCTGTCAGATCTGATCCAACGGCGCAGATTTCGCGTCTCTCCGCATTCAACGGACGGATTTTGTGGCGGTAATCGCGGGAAAAATCCCAACGAACCGAAAGATAGTTGCTCCACGTCCGAGACCAAACTCATCGAACATCGAGTAAAAAGAAGATAAAACTTCGATAGATTTTCCTTCTGAATCAATGACATTCGAAGGGAATCTTGATCGAGTACAATATATACATGTTCACAAGAGAAAAGCATAGAATAGGTAGGGATAGAATAGAGGGAAAACAGGGTCCGATACTTAGTCAATCCGAGGGGAAAACAGTGATAAAACTCGGAATGATAAGTGTATAGGACAACACCAAGCGAACAAAAAAAATAAACGAAAAGGAAACACGATCGAGAATTAACGAAAGTAAATAACAATAAAAACTAATGATACATAGTACCGATGATTATGATCTTACTGCACATTGCGTGAGTCCAATATGTTTAACTCACACCTTAGTGCACAAAACCTCTTTTCATCCAAGGGCTTCGTAAAGATATCAGCCAATTGATCTTCGGTGCGAACATGACTGATAACAATATCTTCTCGCTGAACATGATCTCGAAGAAAATGATGACGAATATCAATATGCTTCGTTCGAGAGTGTTGCACTGGATTATAAGCAATTTTGATTGCACTCTTGTTATCACAAAGCAATGGAATTTTCTTCACAAGAATACCATAATATTTCAGCGTTTGCTTGAGCCACAGAATCTGAGTACAGCATGAACCGGCAGCAATATACTCGGCTTCAGCCGTAGAGATAGATACACAATTCTGTTTCTTCGAGGCCCAACAGACAAGAGATCTACCGAGAAAATGACATGTGCCTGAGGTAGATTTCCTGTCGACTCGATCACCAGCCCAGTCAGAATCTGAATAACCAACGAGATCAAACTGGGCACCCTTGGGATACCAAAGACCCAAGGTTGGTGTGTGAGCCAGATATCGAAGGATTCGCTTGACAGCAATATGATGAGATTCCTTCGGATTTGCCTGAAAACGAGCACACATACATACTGATAGCATAATGTCAGGTCTAGATGCACAAAGGTAAAGAAGCGAACCGATCATCGAGCGATATTTCTTCTGATCGAAAGGTTTGCCCTTCTCATCTGCATCTAGATGAACATTCGTAGGCATTGGAGTCTTGATAGTTTTGCAACCGACAAGATCAAACTTCTTCAGGCAATCTCTGAGATACTTCTCTTGTGAAATGAAAGTACCATTCTTCTGTTGACGGATTTGAAGCCCGAGAAAGAACTTCAATTCTCCCATCATTGACATTTCATATTTCTTCGACATCATACGAGCAAATTCTTCGCTAATATCAGGGTTAGTGCAGCCAAAAATAATATCATCGACATAAATTTGACACACAAAGAGATCATTTTTGTATGCACGAGTAAAAAGAGTCGGATCAGTTGTTCCTGGTTTGAAGCCCTTCTTAAGAAGAAAATCCTTCAGCGTTTCATACCAAGCACGAGGTGCTTGCTTTAACCCATATAGGGCCTTGTGCAATCTGTACACCTTATCAGGATTCTTCGGGTCTTCAAAACCTGGTGGCTGCATAACATACACTTCTTCTTCGATCTCACCGTTAAGAAATGCACTTTTGACATCCATTTGATATAGCAATATACCATTGTAATTGGCAAAAGCAAGCATGACTCGAATGGATTCAAGACGAGCAACTGGGGCATAAGTCTCACCAAAATCAATACCTTCGATTTGGGTATAGCCTTGTGCAACCAGTCGAGCTTTATTCCTTACCACTATGCCATCTTCATCTTGCTTGTTGCAAAAAATCCACTTCGTACCAATGATATTATGCTTCGTGGAATCAGGTCTATCGACAAGGGACCAGACTTTATTTCTCTCGAACTGGTTAAGTTCTTCGAGCATGGCAGTCATCCAGTCTGAGTCTCTCATGGCTTCATCAAATTTTGAAGGTTCTAGCATGGATACAAACGAGAAATTTCCACAGAAGTTAGCTAATCGAGTACGAGAACGAGTGGTGGGACGACCTGGTAAACGAATCTCTTCGAGAATTGAGTCGACATTCACTCTTCTTCGAACACGAGGAAAAGATTCTTCATCTTGTGGATCAGGTTGATCTTCGGGATCAGCTTGTCCTTCGGGATCATTTCCTTCGGGTTCAGCTTGTCCTTCGGGATCAACATATTCTTCGTTTATGCGATCTCCTTCGACCTGTGCATCAATTTCTTCAGGATGTTGATCTCCAGCGCCTCGGGCTATGTGTGGGAACATTGGACCATCATCATCCCCGTTGGCTTGTTGAGCTTTTCCTTCGACAGGCCGAATATCTCCAATAGCCATGTACCTGATAACTTCATCCAAAGGAGGTTCATCCAGGTTAAGAGGTAATTGCTCCTTTTGAGAGCCGTTAGTTTCAAATCGAACATTTACAGTTTCTACAACTTTGCCAAGATGTGAGTTGTAAACTCTGTAAGTGTGAGAATTTGAACCATAACCTAGAAGAAAACCTTCGTGTGCCTTTGGGGCGAACTTGGAGCTGTGATTCATGTCTCTGATATAACATGGAGCACCAAAAACCCTGAGATAAGACACATTTGGCTTTTTACCAGTGATGAGTTCATGTGAAGTTTTCTTCAGAAACTTATGCAGATAAACCTTGTTGATGATATGACATGCAGTGTTGATGGCTTCGGCCCAGAACCTGATAGGAGTCTTGTATTCAGCAAGCATTGTTCTGGCCATTTCAATAAGTGTTCGATTCTTTCTCTCGACTACACCATTTTGTTGCGGTGTATAAGCAGCCGAGAATTCATGAGTAAAGCCATATTCATCAAGAAAATCTTCGATATGAGTATTTTTGAATTCAGTACCATTATCACTTCTGATATGCTTGAGAGATAATTCATATTCAGTTTGAGCTCTCTTTGCGAAAGTTTTGAAAATTTCAACAACCTTGCTCTTGTCATCTAGAAAGAAAACCCAGGTGTATCGAGAGAAATCATCAACAATAACCAGACCATACTTGTTACCTCCAAGACTAGCATAATTTTGAGGACCGAATAAATCCATATGAAGTAATTCAAGAGGACGAGTAGTAGTCATGACGGTTTTTGCAGAGTGATGTTTCTTGGCAATCTTTCCTGCTTCAGAGGCACTGCATAGACGATCTTTATCGAATTTTACATTATCAATTCCAACGATGTTCTTCTTCGAGATAAGAGTTTGAAGATTTTTCATCCCTGCATGACCAAGTCTTCGGTGCCATAACCAACCAGAAGTGGCTTTGGCCATTAAACATGTGGACACAGCAGGTCCCGAAGAAAAATCAACGACGTAAAGATCACCCTTGCGATATCCTTCGAACACGAAGGAATAATCATCCTGTGAAAAGACAACAGAACGAGACGCAGAAAACAGTACAAGCATACCCATATCACAAAGTTTCGATATAGACATAAGATTATATCCTAGAGATTGTACAAGCAAAAACTTATCGATATGCTTGTCTCTCGATATGGCAACCTTACCCAAACCAAGTACTTTCCCTTTGTTGTTGTCACCGAAGGTAATATATTTCTGTGAAGATTCAGATAGTGTTTCTTCGGTGAACAAATCTTTGTCTCCGGTCATATGATTTGTACATCCACTATCCATGACCCATTCGGATCCACCGGAGACATAGCCCTGCAGAAGAATTAGTTCTTCTTAACCACCCACAAGCGAGCAGGTGACTTAGAAGGCATGGTAGAGCTAGATGGATCAGCAATATTATATCGAACAGGATTGCATTGTCGATCAGGACCATCAAGCACACCATAAATATAATTCCTCGACGAGGGGTTAGAGTAACGATGGGTAATGGCAATTTTGGTACGATTGTCACGATGACGATAAACAGTTCTATCTATATGATAGTAATCCTTCTGGGGAACATTTGAAGCAGGCACCAAGGGTTCATTTCTATCCTCGAGAGAATAGTAGTGATTCGGTGGTACTGTGGGTTTTCCCTGCATTGAATGGTTAGAGGGCAGTTTTTCTACGAGAGATTTGCGAACCCAAATCTGTCGTTTATAAAAGCCATTCTTTGGAGGAGTACCAACGAACTCAGCTGACACCTTTCCTTCCTGATCTTTGATAAGCTTATAGTTAGAATCAAGTGATTCATCAACAATAGCTTTGTCAATTTTGCAACTGAAACCTGAAAGGTTAGCAATATCAATGGGCTTTTCTTTCGCAAGAACCCAGACAGTATTAGGATACTGTTCGGGTTTCCAGTAGGTTCCATCAGGATTGATTTTCCTTTCGAAGCCAACTCCTTCGTTTCGAGGATTCCTGTGAAGAAGAGCCTTTCGAAGGATATCACACAGATAATGGTGTCCCTGCACACTTTTGAACATGCCTGTTTCAAACAAATTTCTCAACCTGAGGAGTTCCTCGGTAATGGTTTCCTCGTTCGAGGGGTTAGCATCATCAATGACAATAGGTTGCTTTTCTTTCGATCTCTCATAAATAGAATCAATTTTACTTCATTCCAAACAAGTCAAGCAAGGTGAAACAGATTCATTTTTATCTTCTGAGCCCTGTTGAGCCATGAGAGTGAGATTGACACTTTCCAACTCTTCATTAGCCTCTCTCAGTTTCTCGAGAGCCATTTTCCCTTGAAGTAATTCATAGGTTAGCTTCTCGTAGTCCACTGAGAGAAGATCATGCCGAGAGGAAAGCTCATCATACTTTTCCTTCAGAGCAACATGCTCGTTTGTCAAAGTTTGACCCTTCTCAATCTCATCGATCAACAAGGTCTCAGTTTTTTGAATGGTTTCACTTAGAGAATCTAGCTCATCTTTTTGGATAGAAGCAATTTTAGCAAGTTTAGCATAGCTTATCCTAGAGTCACTTTCATAAGCAGATCCATCAGAAGAATCATAGGATTTCTTAGATGAGGATACCTTAGCCTTGGACATGAAGCAGTAAGCGGGAGATTCATCTTCACTGCTCTGGTTGGAGAAGAATGAACTTGAATTCTTGTTCGAGGCGAATGCTATCCCAGCAACACCATTAGATTCAGAACCAGAACCAGAACCTGATCTTGACTTTGATCCTGCTTCAGAACCGGATGCTTCTTCTTCAGAGTTCATCTCTTTACCCTGATAGGCTTTGGCTCGGTGCGAATTCTTTCGACGAGAGGAATGAGATTTTGATGAAGAACCCTCTCGATGCTTGTGATACTTCTTTTTCTTGACATCATCAGAACCATCTTTCTTGTCTTTTCTGGACCTTGAATCATATCTCTTCGAATCGTGATTTTTGCTCGATCTATAAGACTTGCTCGAAGAGCTGCTGTGAGAGTGCTTTGATTTATGTTCAATTTCCCAGAGAGGACAATCAGCGATGAAGTGACCTGGCTTCTTGCACTTGTAACAACAGTTATCTTTCGCAGATGAGTTTTTGGATGATGACCGATGCTGAGATGAATTGCTAGAATGTCTTGAAGAATAGTTTTTTTTCGGTGAAGAGGAGTTCCTTCTCTGAAAGCGATTGAATCTTCTCATTATCAGTGCAAGATCTTTCCCAATGTTCTCGGGGTCATCAGAGGCACCATCAGATTCACAACTGGCTTCAGGAGAGGAGTGATGTGAAGCTCTGGCCTTGAGTGCATGAGATTTCTTTCGACTCCCATTGACATCACGCTTCTCATCTTCTTCCATCTCGAAAGTATTAAGCCTTTCAAGAATATCAGCGGCAACCATATCCTTGAAATCAGTTCTTTCCTTAATCATCAGCACAATGTGATCGAAGGAATCATCAAGAGAACGGAGCAAGGTTCTGACAATAATCCGATTGGTAATATCATCTGCACCGAGGGAAATCAGTTCATTTGACAGCGCAGTGAGTCTGATGTATATGGAACAAACTTTTTCTCCCTCGTGCCTCTTGAACCGATAGAACTTGCTTCGAAGGGTGTCAATTCGAGCATCTTTCTGAGTAGAGACACCTTCACCAATCTTCTCGAGATAATCCCAAACACCTTTGGCCGAAGGAATATTCTTGACCTCATGATATTTTTCAGGAATCAGATGATTTGTGATGAATACCCAGACTTCAGCATCAAGGGAAAACTTCTTAGCCTCTTCAGGAGTGATGGCATCAGTGTCCTCGACAGTTACACCATTATTGACAACTTCCCAAGCGGCAGAGTTGATAGCCATGATATTCCTCTTCATTTTGTCCTTCCAATAGGGATAGTCCTTCCCATTGAATATAGGGATCGGTTCCACCGAGCGAACAGCTGCAAACGACATTCTTGACAACACTCCAGGTTGTTAGACCAAAATACGCAGAGCGTAGGGAGTGCCTAGCTCTGATACCAATTGAAAGCTCAAGAATGATCAGAGGGGGAGGGGGTGAATGATCACTTCTAAAAATTCTAAGGAACTTAGAAGGAAATCATGTAAACATCGTCGGACTAAAAACATCTCGAAGGGAATTCAGTATCGAAAGTAATGCAAGGCTCGAAAGGATTGGGAGCGAAGGAAAACATCGAAGACAAATAGGCTACGAGTAAATATTTGAAGTAAATGCTAGAAGGAAAACGAGCCTGACACAGCGATGTTTGGTAAACCAGTTCACACTCTGCAAAGTGCTACGTCTGGTTGGAGGGACTGGTGATTGAACACCTGGAGAAAAACTCTCTCCGTCCTATTCTCCACTGCAACAAACTCCTCGAGCTTGTCCAGTTTTCACTCGTGGTAGATGATTCAGGACATCTCCGAGACCTTTACAAACTTCCTTCAGCAGCGACAATTACTCTTCGACTGCTTGACAGGCGACGCCTAACCGTCTAGGAGACTTGCAGATCTCCAAGATAAAAAGATCGGCTAATCTCAACCTAAGTCATAGTGAATTGCTCAACTTAGTTCAGACTTGGGTGAAGGTTTTCTCTCGATGAATCTCTTTGGGATGCTCTAAGACTTCTGTCTTAGAATCTTCAGTGGAGCAGCCAACCCGAAATGGCGGGTGGGTGCGGGGTATTTATAGTTGGCGATCCCGATGGGTAAAATGACTTAAGTGACCCGATGCAACCGCTTGACGCGTGTCCACAACGGTCGGATTCCAATCACTGCGCAAGTTTACTTGAGGAACAAGTAAGCTGACTCACCGAACGAGTTCTCTCTCGAAGGCACGAAGTGCAATGACTTTGCCTTCGAGCTATTTGCTCGACTAGGTGAGATTTCTCTCGGTAGGCTTTTGTGGGTTTTGGTTGAGCAGAGCAAATTCACTTCGACGAAGATCTCAACTAGCAAACCCCTCTTAATAGTACGGTTTTTCCTACGACTCAAGAAATAAAGAGAAACTAGCAAAAAGACTAAGTCTTCGACCAGCTTCAGCTTTCTCCTCGTTGCGCTTTTGCTCGAGAGAGACATCTTCTTCGACGACATTTTTAGGGGTCGTCTTCCTTCAAAAGCTTCGGTAGATGACTGCAGCTTTACTGCAGTGAGTTGTCCTTCGACCTTCTACATGCAAACTCCATTCTTTCAGAACCTAAGTATCTGTTTATACTCGAAAACAATATTAGTTCCACTTCTGCTTTGTCCAACAATGTCCAAAACCTTCGGGGGCAAAACTTGCTCTTACAAGTGGATATTCAAGAAAAAGACTGGCGCAGACGGAAACGTATCTGTCTATAAAGCTCGACTTGTCGCAAAAGGTTTCCGACAAATTCAAGGAGTTGACTACAAAGAGACTTTCTCTCCCGTAGCGATGCTAAAGTCTATCCGGATATTGCTAGCAATTTCTGCCTATTACGATTATGAAATATGGCAGATGGATGTGAAAACCGCGTTCCTAAATGGCAACATTGAGGAAGAGTTGTATATGGTACAACCGGAAGGTTTTATTGATCCTAAGGACGCTGGTAAGGTATGCAAACTTCAATGGTCCATTTATGGGTTGAACCAAGCATCTCGGAGCTGGAATCTTCGTTTTGATGAGGTGATCAAAGCTTTTGGATTCGTCCAAAATGAAGAAGAATTCCGTGTTTATGAGAAAGCGAGTGGGAGCTCTGTGGCATTCCTAGTACTATATGTGGATGACATATTATTGATAGGGAATGATGTGAAATTTCTAGAGGGGGTAAAGGAATATTTGAATCGACAATTTTCCATGAAGGACCTAGGTGAAGCTGCATACATATTAGGCATTAAAATCTGTAGAGATAGATCAAGACGCCTATTAGCACTGAGTCAGAGAACTTACCTTGAGAAGATATTGAAGATGTTCAATATGGATAACGCCAAGAGAGGCCTCTTGCCCGTTATGAATGGAAGTAAATTGAGTGTGACTTAATGCCCAGCAACAACAAAAGAAAGGGAGGAAATGTCCTCAAAGCCCTATGCCTCAGCCATAGGTTCTATCATGTATGCTATGTTGTGTACTCGACCAGAGGTGGCCCTGGTGGTTAGTCTGGCTAATCGTTTCCAAAGTAATCCTGGAATGGATCATTGGATTTCTGTGAAGAACGTCCTTAAGTACTTACGAAGAACTAAGGATCTGGTTCTTGTCTATGGAGGATGTGAAGAAGAGCTCGCCATAACAAGTTACGTCGATGCCAGTCTTGGTACTGATCCCGATGACTCAAAATCCAAGACGGGATACGTTTTTATGTTGAATGGTGGTGCGATTAGCTCGAGGAGCGGCAAGCAGTCAGTCGTCGCCCAATCTACGATGGAGTCAGAGTATATTGCCGCTTGTGAAGCGTCAAACGAAGCGCATTGGATGAAGAAGTTCGTCATCGAGCTTGGCGTATTCCCTAGTTGCACTGACCCTGTTAGCATTTATTGCGACAATACGGGTGCCATTGCTAACGCAAGGGAGCCGAGGACTCACTCTACAGCCAAGCATATTCTCCGGCGTTTCCATGTGACGCGGGACTATGTCAAGGATGGTCATACTAGGATTTGCAAAATACATACGGATCTGAATCCGTCAGACCCAATGACTAAACCTCTTCAACAAGTCAACTTTGAACAACACCGAGAGACTATTTGTGTTAGATACATACCTGATGTAAACTAGTGTAATTTGTACTCTAGTGCAAGTGGGAGACTATTGGATATGTGCCCTAGAGGCAAATTAATAAATATATTTGTCACATATCTGTTTGTTCATAATACGTTATATATTGTGCTAGAACTATATTAAGAGGAAACATTAATACACGTGTGATATATAACAACCTGGTACCTGGTTAAACTCATGCATACTAGCTCATTGGGAAATTGATGATCAAGGTTTCCTGATCATAAGAACATAATAGTCTATTGACAATGAGGTCATATCATTAGGAGAATGATATGATGGACACACATCCACCTTAAGCATTGCAGTGAGATCAAGTCACATAAGTTCAGCATTGCGATGACTTAATAACATAGTGACTGAATCCTTAGACCGTGATGATCATACATAATTGCTATCTATTAGGATGATTTGAGTGCATTAACCGTTACACTGAAACATGGTAACTGAAAAGGTGTATCTTGGGTATTCCGAAGTAGATATGTTGAGGAGTATGCAATAGATCAGAGCGGGATTTGTCAATCCAAGTGACGGATAGGTACTCTGGGCCCACTTGGTGGTGTTGCATCAATAGCTTGCAAGCAAGTGACTAGGTCACAAGAGATGTAATATTCACAGACGAGTAAACATGTTATGTCGGAGACGAGGAAGAACTAGGTATTGGATACCGATGATCATACCTTGGACAAACATAGTACCGAAGCGCAAAGGGATCAAGTCATATTGTTAACGGTTCAACAACGATGAAGTTTATTCGATGGAAGCGTAGGGGCACATCAAGGATTGTAACCAGATCCCACATGATGGTCATTGGTTAGAGAGTGTCTCGATCATGTCTATTGTTTCCCGGACCGTAGGGTGTCACACTTAAGGGCAATCGATGCATTAAGGGTTGATTCGGGATCATCGGTGAAAAGAGAGAAAACACCGGAAATGTACCGGGAGGTGCCGGAAGCTATTCCGGATATTTTGAAAGGTTCAAAATAATATATATTAATGTTTAAATATGTTTTATTATTTAATTTACAGAATTAAATATTAAAAATGATTTAAATAATTAATTAAAAAGGTGAAAAGGTATTTGGGCCTTAAAAGGCCCATGAGGGGAAGGGGGAGCCTCCCCCCTTGGGCTTGGCGCCAAGGGAGGGTCCCATCCCCCCTCCTAGCCGCACCACTCCCCCCCTTCGGGGTTTAGTCCCACATGGGGAAGGGGAGGGGGTGGAGCCCCTCCTTGGCCTATATAAGGAGGGGTGGGGGTTCCTTTTTCAATACAACATTAAGTTTCTCTCTCTCTCTATTTCTCCGACCTAGAGCAGACTCCCCTGGTTTGGAGTTTGCACCTAGTTTGGGGTTTCACCATCATCCGGACGTCGTCGTGCTGCCGGAATCGGGATCCGGATCAATCTTCTTTCCGCTGCTCTTCTGGTTCGGAGCCCGGAGGGACGTCGGTTGCACCGTACGTGTGTAATCCCACGAGGCACTACACGTGTGGTGCTACTTCATCGTCGGAGGTTCTTCAACACGACAGGGAGGTCGTAGGATCAGAGTCTACGCCAACCACGTTCGAGGAACGTTTCCCTCTTTCGGTCTTCAAAGGTATGAACACCGATTCCTTCCGTTACATACATCAGCATAGTATAGATCTTGGGTTCGGGACTCGTAGGTAGGAAAAAAAATTGTTTTCTGCGCCGATCCCCAAAAGTGGCTTGGGAAGAAGAAGCCCGAGCGCTCCGATCGAGTTACTAGAGTTGCAGCTTCACCCTCAGCTGCTAGGGTGAGCTACAATGAAGATCATGTGCCCCTGGAGTTGTTGGAAGACACAAGTCCAGCATCCGAGATGTTGTATCCATGCGATGATTTTCTTTAAGTTGCAGGAATTAAGGAGGATTTTATGGCCTTTGCGCCAATGCAGGTTTGACACAACTAGCACTATGCCATGTGGTGCAATACAAGAGGCTCACCTACTTCTTTGTTAATAGTTTTTGTTATAACCATTCTGCTGGAACCGTTGAGTTCAAAATTTATAATAATCTTATAACCATGTCTTTGGCACAGTTTTGTGAAATAATGGGTGTGCCGAACGCTAGTCAGACGGCGAGGATGAACACTCAGCCCTCCGAGTTGAGGACCCTCTTCAACTCCCTTTGTAGCCAGGAGGAGAGCGACATCCGGCGTACAAAGGTTTCCAGCATTTTATTCCCCCACATTAGGTATTCTGCATACTTTATTGCTATAGGTGTGTTGGCTCGTGACAACTCGAGCAACGGTTCTACACCAGATTTTGCTATATGCGAACGCCCTCTCTGATAGGAATGATTATAATGTGGGTGCCTTAATTGCTCGACGCCTTGTTACGAACAGTAACAAGGGTGGTTTATTTGGTGGTGTTTACGCCACACATATTCTTGAGTCTCTTAACTGCACCCCGCATCCTGATGATGTTCCCTTTTCTTACGAAGTCTTGATCTTGCTACTATGAAGAGGCATAAGTTTGTTACCATGACTTCCCAGTTGGGTAACCCTGTTTATATTTTGAAGTTTGAAAAGACCATTACTCGTGAGATCCGTCTACCTGCACCACTTTTGTTTGATCACACTCGCAGGAACGGATGGTCCTTCAATGATGTCCAGTTCGATGAGTTCATGGACCAGTATCGGCTGCATAACCCCATGGAGGGGGTTGTGCCCGACGAGAAGGAGCATGGTGAGTTCCCACCTTTCTAGGGGGAGACCTTCACCCAGCTGGGTGAGGGGTCTTCTTCTGCTTGGGACGCGGGACCTTCCTCATGGGAGGACCCGAGGACTTCGGTGTACACGCCGGAGGACTCATACGACCCTTGGACTTACCACTACCCCAGAGCAGGAGGATCCTGGGGGAAGTAGCTGCTACCAACTTAGGCCAAAAGCCTAAGCTTGGGGGAGTACGTGCCCTTCTCACCTTTCCATTGTATTATCCGTTTTTAGTTTGTTCGCTTTGATCTTTTCGAAGTTTTTGCCCGTTCTTCTTTGTTCTTTTAATTTGCAAAAACAACAAAAAGATTTCTATTTTCTTTTTCTATCGTTAAACCTTTAAAAAACCCAAAAATATTTCCTTTCTCTCTTTAGTTTGCTTTGTTTTCAGAGTTCAGCTCGAGTCCGTGATGGCATTTGATTATATTTACCACGTTCGGTCGTGCAGTGACAAGGTAGTAATGACGAAGATCGACGAAAGGGAAGCAACAAGGAAAACCAGTATGAACCCTTCTTGTTTCTACTTTTGTACATATGCATGTACTTATGATCTAGAGACCAGCTTGTAGCGACATAGTGATATGTTTACAATGCTTTCCCAGTGTTCATGCCTTCTTTGTGGATGATCTCAAATAGCTAGAGTGCATAATGTGTTGTTGAAATGATTTACATGCATTGCATTGTTCATGGTTTGGCATATTGAAGTGGTATTTCCCTTCGAAGAATTCTTTGATTGACTAGGAACATGTTCACACATGTTTATGACTAAAATGTCTATCATGCCTTGATGACCTTTTTATTTCAGAATAGTCATATCACTTTCATGCCCGATTGAATGTTACTTTGCCGCTCTGCATGATTATGACAATTATTGCTCTCTAGTTGGTCGCTTCCCAGTCTTTTGCTAGCCTTCGCTCACACTAAGCGGAATTCTGCTTGTGTATCCAACCTCCTTTTCAAACTAGTTATTCCACTTGAGTCTACCATACCTTCCTATATGTGGTATTTACCGGCCACTCCTAACTTAGACTTTCTTGTGCCATCTCGAAATTTATTCAAAAGCTTCCCTTTTGTAACCATACAAGCTCATGGTGCGGTGAGGGAAAATCAGTGTCTACGATGCCAAAAATATTTTCACGGAAGTTTTAACTAGTCAAATTTATAAAAAATATAGAGAGTTACACCTTCCCCCATACCTGATGATGGAATGAAATGGACCAAATGCTGCAGATGATAGATGGAAAACTCCTTCCATACTTGAGGCAAAATAAAAGGTTCCATAGACCATAAAACGATGGATGGATAAGGGAATAAAGTGTACGAAGAAAATAAACATTAATATGGTTGGCATGGGAGATATTGAGAGACCTTTACCATTCACCGTTGACTGGAAAGTTGCACTTCTCAAAAGAATTTTATCTCTGTTTTCAAAACCAAGAGATTTGGCACATGTGTAGTCTTTGCTTCCAATCACGGGTTTTCAATCTTTCCATAAAAAAGCCACGGTTCGGGAGTCTCCCCTTCTTTCATCAAAGCACCAACTATTGAGAGCATAATTGTCATTCTTAGTGTAACATGCATTTTCCCAAAGTATCACATTGTCTTCTGCATGCTTGTGATATTGCTAGTCTGAAATTCTTAGTTCTAGTCTACTTTAAAACTCCGGAGGAGTTTCTGCATTTATGTTTTGCTTCACTCATGGAGGCTAGTGAGATACCACTCTAGTATGTTCACGCTATGTGCACTATGATCTTGTCTTGATTTTCGGCACATATTGTTTACTTTTGGTTTTTTGTGCTTGATCACTTGAAAGAAGGATTGCTTCGTGCATTGTCCTCATATCATTGTTTTGATACTTGCTAGACTCTTTTCGTAGTACCGGCTTATGTACATCTTATGAAGCAAAAGAGTTTGTCAAAGTTTTCTTTGTGACGTCCAGTTCGTTGAACTGAATTGCTTGAGGACAAGCAATAGGCTAAGCTTGGGGGAGCTGATACATCTCAAACGTATCTACTTTTCCAAACACTTTTGCTATTATTTTGCCCTCATTCTTGCATGATTTGAGCTAAACTAACCCGGATTTGAGGATTCCATGTATCCATTGTGTTTATTGCTTTGTTTCGGTGCTCTTTGACAGGAGCACCTTAATCTCCATAAGTTCCCTTTGGCCCCGTTCGTAGCATGATGGTAGGAAAAAAGATGGTGTGAACGTTCTTATTGTAAGAACGCACAACTACCTACGGGATACATGCCTAATGTTTGATATTTTCCTAGATGATCATTGCTTTTATATGTGCCATGCCCCGTGTTAGAACCTATTACATGTTCATTCTTATTCATGCAGCGCCCGACCATCCATCTCCCTAGCCTACAGTGTTTTTAATCATGCTGGTTACTACTAGTTTATTTCCGCTGTTTTACTTTAGCTGTTATCACTAGCGCTATCATATCACAGTTGCTATTAATACTTTGTTGCAAGAAAGTATATTTCAGGTGCGGTTGAATTGACAACTCAAGTGTCAAAGCTTATAAATACTCTTTGTCCCCCCTTGTGTCGAATCAATAAATTGGGTTAACTTACTCGCGAGAACACTACAATCGATCCCCTACAGTTGAGGGTCATCAAGGTGCTCCTGTCAAAGAGCACCGGAACAAAGCATTAACACTCAATGGATACATGAAATCCTCAAATTATAGTCCATCCCCTTTGGTGTCCCAAGCTGTCACCTTTGGGATTTCCGGTTCTGGACCATAATAGGTGCATACAACTCATAGATAGAATCGAGAACACAAATAAACTCATGAAAACACAAGTGGTGCAGATCTGAAAACATAGCACTCGGGCCCAAAGTGACAAGCATTAAGAGCAATAAGTTGTAGCAAAGATGATAAACACCAAGGTAGATGATAGGCAACATGCCCCCAACAATCTGACGAACTATTACATGATCTAACTCATCCAATCCCTACCATCCCCTTTGCCTACAGCAGGGAATTACTCACACATGAAAGGAGAAGTCATGGAGGGATTATGGAGTGGTGATGGTGATGATGATGGCGATGATCTCCGCTCACCGGAGGCCAAAACAACCTCCAGATTATCCCTCCCGGAGAAGAACGGAGGGTGGCGGCGGCTCGGCGACGGAAACTGGGAAAACGACTTCTGTTCTGGGGTTTCCTCATGACGAGAATAAATAAGGGTCCTGGTAGGGCACAATAGGGGGGAGGACCCACCCAGGCGGCCTCCCGACGTGGCCAGAGGTGGGGTCGCGCCAGCAGGGTGCCTGGGGCCTCTTTGGCTGCCCTCTGGCCCCACTTATGGCCCAGGGTCCCTCCGGGTGCGTGGATTTTCTGTGATTTTTCCTGGAATTTTCTGAGACATCTAAAAATCCATATTCCTGCACATAAGAAAACCATACAGGAAGCTCTGTTGAAAACAGCGTCAGTCTGGGTTATTTTCGTCCAAATCATGCAAGAATGAGGCCAAAACAGTAGCAAAAGTGTTTGGAAAAGTATATAAGTTTGAGACGTATCACGTGGTACTACCGCACCCAGCACGGTACTACCGCACCAGCGGTACTACCGAATATTAACTGTCGTGCTACTACCACTCAGGTTATAGAGAGCAAACCCTTGAGCGGTAGTGGCACTGTAATTAAAGTCTGATACTAGCACTAGCGCGGTACTACCGCAGAGGTCACGGTATTACCGCCCTGTTAAAACCAGGGGGCCCTTAGCACATAACAAGTGGCCTCCAAAATGCCGAGAGAAATATGTGGGGGAAGAGAGTGTGTATGTGTGATGATTCTACGCACCATTCCACAGCGGATCCCCTCTTAATAGTACAGTTTTCCTACGACTCAATTCACCAAAAAGAAATCTTAAGAAAAACACCGTCTTCACGCTCCATACACCAAGGGGAAAATAACCATCTTGTGCCACGCATAGTATTATCTGAAATGCTCATCACACTCGGTTAAACCGCAAATGTATTATCATCAATCACAAAAACCAAACAAGAGGAAATATGCCTTATCACCAAGTATCAGCAAACAATTGGCGAAACTCTTGCACGCTAAGCTGACAATTCAAGGCATAGTCCATTGTTCAGTTGTGAAGGATTCTAATCCAATTTATCCAAGTGGATGTTCAACTTAAAAGTCTCCACTGAAAATTATGGTATATCAAACATGGTTTGGAACAGTTGACAACCTGCTAGGCCTTGAAATCTGGCGGGTATTATTGGATTATAGATGGGCTTAGGCCCCAATAACTCAATAATCCCTAGTTAATCTCTAGGGGCCCATGTAGGTGGAGGGTGGGAAAGATTCGTACCACCTTGCTGGTGGAGGGAGAGTTAGACCTCTTTATAAGTGGTGCTCACTCACTACTCATTGGGAGCTTAGGAAGAGGAGTGGTACATGCGCGCTACTTCTCCGCAGTCGCCGCCCACCTCGCCTCGTCATGTCATTGTCGGGACCCGGGGTTAACATATGTAATTCCAGTCATGATACAATCACATGGAGAGCCGAGAATCGTACCCACTTGTCTAAGCAGACAAGGCCAAGCACAGAACGTTCTCGGTAAGCATCGAACGTGAGGGGCATCCCATTCAGGCCGGATGATCATCTGAGATGGGTCCTCATCGTCCGCTCACAAGTCTAAATGCTTATGGGTGGTGAATCCCATACTCATAGACAAGTCGCCTCAACCATGTTATCGATTGGATCCTAACTCTTACATAGACTTACTCCAGCCCGATCACTTAGTCGGGGTCTAGGGCGGGCTCGATCATACAACAAAGTGTGCACGTGACAGAGTCACGAACAATCGCATCGCGATGCCCCAAGCAGCGCACATCTAAGGGCCACTTGGTGTATAAAAGACCGCCAGCCAGATCACAACTAAGGTCTCGAAAACCCATACTAAGACATGTATGTTATAAACATACACGCAGCACACATGCCTAGTATGAACAGCAGGTATCATCACATAACTCTACAAAGTACTCTTTATTGATATACACATAGAGCATACAAAGATCACATGTCTGTGATCAACATTACATCATACAACGGAAGCAAATTAGGTCTGAGTACAGACAAGTTTAACAAATGGCTTAGAGAAGCCTTGTAAACAAACATGCCCTTCCACGAGGGACCAGACTTCTGTCTGGGACTATGCTAACTTAGTCAACGTCGAGCTTCACGAAGGTGACTCCATCGGGGTCCGGTTCTTATCTAAAACATAAAATAAGCAAACGTGAGTACAAAGTCGTACTCAGCAAGACTTACATCAGATCTATACTACTCATGCTCAAGTATCAAGGTAAAGGAAGGTGGGGTTTCATCATGCAGAAGTGCCAGCTTTGACTTGGCTATTCCTGAACTACGAATACCAGACTTGAGGTAAGAAGCGTACACGAGTCCACTACATCTCCAACCAATACACCACTATGGTTACTTCCTCGACTTCCCCACGAGAAAGCACACCATAGTACTCACACTTCTCTTGGTGTATTTTAGAAGTATCCAGTTCAAGTTGTCTAATAATCAAGTACAGGTTCCAAGTAGTCCTTAACCGCGGACGCGGCTATTTGAATAGTTTTGTTAACCTTGCAAGGGTGTAAACTACACACACATGACCATCGGTTACCGCCAGGTCTCGCCACCGTTCAAGAGGTGACAGCGAGGATGTTCACCACGACACTTCTCTCACAACTGGTCTATTCCAGGAGTCGACTATCTGAGTTTGCCTCCGCTCGAGAGCCCGGCCGGACCAACGAAATGGACTCAAAAAATGCAGGTGACCGAGACGCCACCTCTGGCAGATGGTTTTCCTGCCTCACAGGTGCACCCACATATCTATATGATGCAACCATTTCCTTCGTTCTTTTTCTATGCACATGTCAAATGGAAAGCCCGAACTAATGTGACTCCTGGACGTCGACACGGATCAAGGTACTAGGCCGAGAGGGGTCAGTGAGCCCAATGTGTGGTTGTACTCTTTGTCTTGGATTACCATACAAGAAATCGATGCTTAAGGAGGTGTTCAACGAGACAACCCACTGTGCACTCCTACACAGCCTCTCATCGTTCACCTTGTATTAGGATGGATTCACCGACACAGTTTCACTTTCATCAACACCATGTTCACTATCATCCCGACTCACATCAAAAGTAACCTCTCTGTAACACTAAGCATGCAATAAGCTGTAACAGATGCAGGGGCCACATGATATCAAACAACTCCTATGTCAGCTAGGATTGTGGTTTGCTTACTACTGTGACAAGATGATAGGTCATGCATCGGATATGGGTTCAACTATGCGGTAGAATCGATACAAGATGATCTCCTAAACATGCATAAGCGAGACTGAGAGGGAATTGGGATTTTATAGACATGATCAATGGCGTTTGCTTGCCTTGCTGACGAGGTTCGATAATGGGGTCTTCAACGAAGGGGGTGGCCTCCGGTTCCGGTTGCACGTCTATCGAGCAAACAATCAAACAAGGTATAAATTTATTTGCAATGCTCAAACACATGATCAATATTGAAATGGTGATGTTCTTGGTCTCAATGTGGCTACAATTCCATTTAAAATAAGTCAAATGCAAAGTCATTTGCAAATGTGCTTCAAATTTGGATTTGAAATAAAGCCATATGGATGTTTTGCACTGTTCACCCATTTTAAAATGGTCAAACATGAAAACAGAGCCCATATTCATAATCCTTGTATTTTTCTGATAATTTTTCATATACTATATATTTAATTTGGAGTTAAAATGAATTAGTTATGATTTTCCAAAGTTTAATCAATTTTCTGTAATTTCTGGAATAATTTAAATCTCTGGAAAACCTTTATTGCGTCAGCATGAGGTCAGGGTGATGTCACAGGGGGACTGACAGGTGGGGTCGGGGTGTCAGTGGCAGTGGGTTTAAACCCGGTTTAATTTAATTAAACAGGGTCATTAAGGGGGGGCCAGGGCCCACCAGTCAGTGACCCAAGGGTCACTAACAGGGGATTAGCCCCCTACGCTAATCGGCCCGCCGGCGGTTAGCTGCCGGTGACCAAACCGCACGGCGGCGCACACGGGTCCCGGCGTCTCCGGCCATGGGAGAGCACGGGGAGACCACCAGCATGATCCTCGTGCTCGTCCGCGTCTGCTGCTGCCCACGGGGAGGCAAGGGGGGTGGCCGGAGCCTCGCCGGCGTCTACAAGGCGCGGCGGCCGTGGCTCGGTTTTGGTGGCGCAGTGCTACGGTGGACGGGGAGGAGCTGGGAGAGAGGGGAAACGGGCGCGAGCTCACCCTGGAGCGGATGGCGTTGACGGCTACGGCGGGGAGGCACCGGAGGCAGCGTATTGCTCCCCGGAGTTCCTCGGTGGCCGGCGGGAGCTCTGTGAAACTTGCGTCGTCTCCTTGGCTCGCCGGGCTCAATTAGCAGAGGGGTTCGACGAAGGGGACGTCGCTGGTCCTCCTGGACACCTTTCCGCGACGAGGAGAGCTCAGTGGCCGCGGTGGCACGTGACGGCAGCGACGAGACGCGCTCGGGAGCAGCGGGATTCGGCGGGAGAGAGCTTGGAGAGGGGCCAGAGGAGGGGGAGATAGACCTGGGGCCGTCCAGGCGTCGCGGTGGCAAGGAGATGAGGAAGGGGAGAGCCTAGGTGGCTCGGCAGCCGCGGGCATGCTCGCCACGGCGGCGAGCTGCCTGCTCTGGCGTCGGCGGGGAAGACGACAAGGGGGGAGGCGGCTGGGCTGGGCCAGGCCGAGGTAAGTGGGCCTGTGGCCTGTGGGGTGGGCTGGGTTTTTTTCCTTTTAATCTTTTCTCTGTTTTTTTTCTGTTATTTGTTTTGCTGTGCTAAAACAATTAGCTAGGCATTTTATAAAATCATGAAAACTTTTATGTGGGCTTATAACATATATAGTTAGCCACTCATAAGTTTTGGTGATTTTTGAAAATCAAACAATTTGAAATTAAATTCAAATTGGAGTTTAATTTAATTTCCAAGCCCTATTTGGAATATTTGAAAAATCTTGGTGCATGCAGTGGGACCCACTTCACTTCATATGTGATCATGCATATTTATAAGACTTTTCAAAAATACCAGAGCTATTTTTGGAAGAAATTTTTGTCTGGCCATTTGATTTAATTTCTCAGGGCTTTTCTTTTCCCCATTTTTGATTTTCTTGTTGAAATTTTTGCATGATGCAAAGGGCACAAACAAACCTAGCACTTACCCTAGTTGGGGTTCTGACAACTCGCCCCCACTCAAAAGAATCTCGTCCTGAGATTCAGAAGTCGTCGGGAGGAAGGTGGGGTACTCGGCACGGAGGCGGTCTTCTCTTTCCCAGGTTGCTTCTTTCTCGGAGTGATGTGACCATTGCACCTTGAGGAACTTGATCTTTTTACGGCGAGTGACACGCTCTGCTGAATCAAGAATACAAACAGGGTACTCTCGATAAGAAAGGTCATCTTGTAGATCAAGCGTTTCATGGTCGACTTCGCGGATGGGGTCCTTGAAGCAACGCCTGAGTTGTGACACATGGTATACATCATGTACTCGGGAAAGGTGAGGGGGTAGTTCAAGTTGGTAGGCAACTTCTCCACGTTTAGTTAGAATGCGGAAAGGTCCGATGTAACGTGGGGCCAACTTGCCTTTGATACCGAATCGTTGGGTTCCCTTCAGAGGAGTAACCCGGAGGTAAGCCTTCTCATCAGCGCTATAGCTCTCTTCCCTATGATGACGATCATAGTAGCTCTTTTGACGAGATTGAGCGGCTTTCAAGCGATCACGAAGAATGCGAACTTGCTCTTCTGCTTCCTTGATCATATCCGGTCCAAAGAATTGTCTTTCACCGGTTTCTGACCAGTTTAGGGGTGTTCGACATCGTTGTCCATATAGGAGTTCAAAAGGAGCCATGTTCAGACTAGATTGGAAACTGTTGTTATAAGCAAATTCGGCAAATGGAAGGGATTGCTCCCAATTCTTTCCGAATGAGATAACACAAGCTCTGAGCATGTCTTCCAAGATTTGATTAACCCTTTCAACTTGACCGCTAGACTGAGGATGGAAAGCTGTACTAAAGGATAGATGAGTTCCCATAGCATTCTGAAAGCTTCCCCAGAATCTAGAGGTGAAAAGGCTACCACGATCAGAATTGATCACCAAAGGAACACCGTGAAGAGACACAATTCTAGAGACGTACAAGTCCGCCAACTGACTAGCAGTTATAGACTCGTGAACGGGAAGGAAGTGAGCAACTTTGGACAGTCTATCAATGACCACGAAGATGGCATCATTTCCTTTCTGGGTTTTTGGAAAGCCGGTGATGAAGTCCATACCGACTTTGTCCCATTTCCACTCGAGAATAGGCAAAGGTTGAAGTGTACCAGCAGGTCTTTGGTGTTCTGCCTTAATGCGACGACAAACATCACATTCAGCAACAAATCGAGCAATGTCTCTCTTCATCCTGGTCCACCAAAATCTCTGGCGTAGATTTTGGTACATTTTTGTGCTACCGGGATGAATTGAGAGGGGTGTATCATGGGCTTCTTTGAGGATGAGTTGCCTTAGATCCCTATTCTTAGGTACTACCAAACGATTTTCAAAGAATACCGTTCCTTTACTATCTGTGGAGAAACATTTAGCAACTCCGCTAGCAATGTTCTCCTTCATTCGGCGTACACCTTGTGCACGTCTTTGGGCAACTATGATTTGATCCTCAAGGGTTGGTTTCGCCACCAGGTTGAAAAGAGATCCATGAGGAACAATCTCGAGATTGAGCTTTCGAAATTCCTCATGAAGAAGTGGTTGATACTGTTGTAACATGAGGTTGTTACAATACGACTTACGACTTAGTGCATCAGCCATGACATTGGCCTTGCCTGGGGTGTAAGAAATTCCTAAGTCATAATCTTTTATCAACTCAATCCAGCGTCTTTGCCTGAGATTAACATCTGGCTGGGTGAAAATATATTTGAGGCTTTGGTGGTCGGAATAGAGCTCACAACGATTACCAAGGAGGTAATGTCGCCAAGTCTTCAGGGCATGAACTACGGCAGCGAGTTCAAGATCATGGGTTGGATAGTTCTCTTCATGTGGCCGCAACTGGCGTGAAGCATAAGCTACCACATGTCGATCTTGCATAAGTATGCATCCTAACCCTTGCCGTGAAGCATCACAATAGATTTCGAAATCCCTTTTGGTGTCTGGAGGTGCAAGTACGGGTGCAGAAGTCAATCTTCTTTTTAGCTCTTGAAAGCTTTCCTCGCACTTGGGGGTCCATTGGAATTTCTTATCTTTCTTGAGGAGTTCAGTAAGAGGCTTTGCAACTTTAGAAAAGTTCTCGACGAAGCGACGGCAATAGTTTGCTAAGCCGAGAAAACTCCTAACTTGCTTAACCGATTCAGGTGGAGTCCAGTGAAGGACGGCCTGAACTCTCTCGGGATTGACTGCAACACCTTTCGTAGAAATCACGTGGCCTAAGTAGGTCACTTCTGGTAGCCAAAATTCACACTTGGAGAACTTGGCATAAAGGCCATGCTCTCCAAGTTTCATACATACCAACCTAAGATCTTCTGCATGCTCTTCTTCGTTCTTCGAGTAGATGAGAATGTCATCAAGATAAACCACAAAAAATTTATCTAGGTACTCCATGAAGATCGAATTCATTAAGCGCGAGAATGTGGCGGGGGCATTGGTTAAACCGAAGGACATGACAGTGTACTCATAAAGACCATAACGAGTAGTGAAAGCCGTTTTTGGGATGTCCTCGTTTCGGATTTTGATTTGATGATAACCTAATCTCAAATCCATCTTGGAGAAGACAGAGGATCCTGCAAGTTGATCATAAAGATCATTGATCTTGGGAAGTGGGTACTTGTTCTTTATCGTCGCTAAATTTAGCGGGCGATAGTCTACGCACATCCTTTCTGTTCCATCTTTCTTCGTTACGAACAGAACGGGGCAACCCCATGGCGATGAGCTAGGGCGGATGAAGCCTTTTGCCAACGAAGCATCAAGTTGGGTTTTTAGCTCAGCTAACTCATGTGGGGCCATTCTATATGGACGTCTCGAGATTGGGGCTGTGCCTGGTATAAGATCCACTATGAATTCTACACACCTGTCGGGTGGCATTCCTGGTAGCTCTTCTGGAAAGTCATCCGGGAAGTCACGAACCACCGGAACATCTTCTAGGTCTGGAAGGGGAAGCACATTCAAAGTATGCATCTGGATTTTAGAGCTGGGTGATGTGTAGTCAATGGTCTGGCCTGAAGGATGGGTGAGTTTGACTGATTTGGCTTTGCAATCAAGGAAAGCATTCTGCCTTGATAACCAATCCATTCCTAGGATGACATCAAAGTCCGAAGATTTGAGGGCTATAAGAGAAGCAAGGAATACTAAACCCTCAATTGCAATTTGATTGCCATGGCTTAATCTATTAGTTTGCCACTTTGAACCAGGAGTTTGAATGACCATTGGAGAAAACATTTCTTCAAAAGGAAACTCATGACGAAGTGCATAACTCTCCGACATGAATGAATGAGAAGCTCCTGGATCGAAAAGAACGGAGGCGGGGACATGATTGACTGGGATTGTACCAAGAATGACGTCAGAAGCAGTAGTGGTTTCCTCAACTGAGATTTGGTTCACACAACCACTACTTGTGACTGAAAGCTTTGCTGGGATGGTCTTGGTGGTGGATTTCTTTGGAGGCTTGGGTCGAGAATGACGTGGTGCCATCAAGACCTGAGGGCATTGACGATAGTAATGGCCAGGAAGACCACACTTAAAGCATACCCTGTCTGAATTGCTGGGAGTGGGATTACTTGGTTGCACACCATCATTCCGGGGTGGAATAATGTGTTGGGGTGGATGGCATATATTGGATGGTGGCCTCTGAAGAAAGTTTTGAGATATGGCACGGGTTGGAATCCAAATTCTGCGTTTCTGAGGGGCTGAACTTGAAGAAGGGGCAAGCTCAAGAGCATGCTTGCGGGACTCCTCAAAAATTTCATTGCCATGCTCAGCTCTGAAGGATCTGTTGACTAAATCCTCAAAGGTGGCAAATTCGATGAGGTTGAGATCATGACGAAGGATGGGGCTAAGTCCCTTACGGAACCTTGCCTGTTTTCTGGCATCGGTGGTGATCTCATCTTGGGCATAACGAGCAAGACAGTTGAACTCTCTCACATACTCATGCATGGACATCTCTCCTTGAGTCAGGTTGCAGAACTATTCTTTCTTGCGCTCCATAAACTCATCCAGAAGGTGGTACCCTCGAAAGGCAACACAGAACTCCTGCCAAGTCACTAGGTGACTATCTGGCTGCATAGCAACATAGTTCTCCCTCCATTCAGCGGCAGCACCTTCCAGAAAGTATGCCGCGAATATAACTCGGTCATTGGGAGCAACATGTGCAGTATCAAGCTTACGCTCGATGGAACGGAGCCAATCATCAGCTTCAAGGGGCTCAGAAGAACATCGGAATACCGGTGGCTTGAGGAGGATGAAGTCCTGAATGCTCACAACCACATTACGATGACGTGAGGTATTCTGCTCGATGAGCTCCAGAAGGCGTGTTTGATCACGTTGATTCTTCTCAGCTTCCATCATGATTTCCGCCGCAGAAGGCGGTGGTAGAGGTTCACCATCATTTCGATTCCGAACACGGTCTCGATTCCGACGAACAGTACTACGAGTTCCACCTGACATCCTGTGTGATAAAAATCAACGATCAGAACAAGTTGAATGATGGATTCAAGGATAACAAGACATGATGAAGGCGGAAAAGGTTGTAATGCGAAGGCAAAGATTCATAAAAACACGGGATAAATCCGGCAGCATAACGGCTACACCGGGATGGAAAACAAGACAACCTCGAGGAGATTGGACAGAACTTCCTCAAGGAACTCAAAACACGGAGACTCTGGACGACCACAACAATCCTACGGCTACAAGGAAGCACTCAACGAGATGTTCTAGTAAGACATAGATGAGCCTAGTCCTATCATCCCGTATAAAGGTAAGGGTGACCCAAAACTCAGATCGATGAGGGTAAGGAGAAAAAGAAGCCTTACGTTGTTCCCTTATATACCCAGAGTAACTATATAACTATAGAATGCTAGACTCGACTTCGACCAAGGGTTTGACAGTCCTACAGACAGTCCGGCTCTGATACCAAGTCCGTCGGGACCCGGGGTTAGCATATGTAATTCCAGTCATGATACAATCACATGGAGAGCCGAGAACCGTACCCACTTGTCTAAGCAGACAAGGCCAAGCACAGAACGTTCTCGGTAAGCATCGAACGTGAGGGGCATCCCATTCAGGCCGGATGACCATCTGAGATGGGTCCTCATCGTCCGCTCACAAGTCTAAATGCTTATGGGTGGTGAATCCCATACTCATAGACAAGTCGCCTCATGTCACATCCCAACTTTTACCCTTCTTGTTAATCTAGTTAACCAAAAATTAGAGCCAACAAAAAACCTTTCATGAAATCTTAGGTTGTGTTTCAATGCTTGAACTTGTGTGCTTAGGGTTAGTCATGTTGTTTCCTGGTGATGCACTTGGTATTGATCATTTGGTGTTGCATGTGCCTAATGTCTGCCATGCATGCAACTCCTCTTGAGATTATCTTAAAAATGGTAACTTGTCAAATTCTAAAAACCCTTGGTGCTAACACCTAGTAAATTTTCTATATAGTATTAATACTAAAAGTTTTAGCCACTACAAAAATCCCTAGGCATCAACCTTTTGGTTGTTTCTAATAACTAAAATATTTATCAATAAAATTTCCTAGCTACATAAAATCATAAGGAAGTGCATGCATGATCTTTATATCTAACCTAATAATAATAACAACAATAACAATAATACTAATGTTGAGAGAGTTATATATCTTTTTTTAATTGGGTGTTTGGTGCTTTAAAGAAAAAAAAAAGAAAAGAGGAAAAAAAAAGAGAAACTATCCTAACTACCCCACTAATCCCTCCCCTAATTCCTCTCTTTCTCTCTAACCTCCCCTCTCTCTCTCACGTTCTCTCTCTCCCTCTCCCCACGCAGGGAGAGCCTCTATCCCTCTCGTAATCTCTCTCTCTCGTCTCTCTTCACCCCCCCGAGCCCAACTGACACCCTCGCTCCCCTTTGCCCAACCGAAGACGACCCCGAGGATCGCACCCGTGGCATGCCAACGCAATTCCTACCCTCAACCCTCATCAGCGATGTGACCGGCGAGCTCCCACGTCGGAACCGACCCACCTCCTCTCTCTCACGAGCTCGCCACCTCCTGTCTTCACCAATGGCGCGAGGAGCCACGGATCGCCAGCTTGGCCGCTCCCTCCCATTGGACCTCTCCCTCGCTCGCCTATAAAAGGAGGTCACCCCGGCTCTCCTCTCCCCACTCGCCACACATCACCGCACCACCCAGCCACACCACCCCGCTCGTCCGTTTGACAGCCCGAGCAGAAGGAAGAGGAGAAGAAGAGGTTGGAGGAGAAGAGGAGGAGGGAAGCCAGAGGAGGAGGAGGAGGGGAGGCCGGCGCGCCGCCTCTCTGCCGCACGCCGGAGCCGCCGGCGAGGGACCAGAGGAGCCGCCCCAAGCACCCCACTACCCCAACGTCTACCCCGAGCCGACGCCGCTTCCGACGACCGCAGTCGCCTCCGAGCCCCAAAAACAGGACCCCTGCCCCAAGCCGCACCCCCGCCGCCCCTCACCGTCGCCTGCAGCCGCCGGAACGCCCCCCCCCCACAGTGAGCTCCGTTCCCTGCTGTCACCATGGCCGTTTTTTTTCCGCGATGCATGCCATGTTTTAGGGCAAAAATGGAACCCCCTCGACCCCCCCTACCTCCGCCGCCCCCTGCCGTCGGCCTCCGGCCACCGGAGGGCCACCGGCGCGGCCGTGCTGGCCTCTAGCCGCCATGGGAGGGCTCCCGTGCCTGGCCTGTGCGGGAGGAGGAAGACGGCCCCCTGGCCGTCGGATCCCACTAAGATCCAACGGCCTGGGGAGGCCAATACCCCTTCGATTTTAGAAAAAAAAAACCCGCTGCTGCGCTACACTGGGATCGGCCCGTTTAAAAAAAATGAAGGGAGCGCCGTGGGCGCCTGTTAGCCGGGCCGGCCTGCTGTTTTTTTTCTTTTTCTTTTATTCTGTAACACTGTTTTACTTATAGAAAAATAAATACAACTCCAAATTCAGTGAAACAAATTTTGTTGTGTGCATAAAATTAATATCTATAATTCTGCATGTTTAGAATAATTTTTGTGCAGTGCCAAAATAATTTCTTTAGTTTTTTATTAGTTTATTGTGCTTTTTAGCAGCTAAGAATAGTTTTAGTTAAATCCTTGTTGACTCTAAAAATGTGTTCTTGACTTGTTTATACTCCTATGATTATACTTTATTTTTCTGTATGATTAGAATTGTTGATTGTTTAAATAAAATTAATGATCATATTACTATTATTGCTAGCATTCCATGTTAGGATAATTTTAGTTTATTCTTTGTTAATCAATCAAATAGGTTAAAATTTTATTATGCTTGTATTTGGACAGTAGATAATTATGGTTGATATTGAAATAACTTTAAGCATGATCTAAAGTAATACAAAAGTAACTTGTGTAAAATCCCTTGTGGTGTATGGCATAAATTTTGCTTAGCCCTATGAACTTGTTACATCACCACTAAATTTTTCGCTCACGTGTGTTAATCCTAATATGTTTGATTGGTATGACTCATTTGTTGATTGATTGGGTGCCAAGTGATTGTTATGTTAGTTGAGTGTTGCTTGGAATTAATGTGATAGTAATGGGTGTTATTTTCCCGCAACGTGTAGACGAAACGCCTGACGTTGCAGGTGAAGACTCCTTCCAAGCCGAAGAAGCCGTACCGGGAGACATCGCCGAGGAAGGCAAGCCATCTTCAAAAACTTAACCTTGTCCTACATTTTTACTTCCTTTGTACCATATTATATATCATGATCTTGTTATATCATTTTGGGTTGGGATTTGTACTAGTTTATTAGGTGAACCCCACATACCTTGTAAGCCTACCTATTTGGGAGAAAAAAACTAGACACCGATAATCTTGGTACTATTACAAGCCTTGCTAATGAACTAGTGACAACATAATAATTTGGTTAATCTTGCTCCCCCCTAATGTATTGGCATACATCTAAGAAGATGTGATGGCCAAGGTTGTGGTTGTTGGAAACATCGTTGAACATATTCAAAGTCTAGAGGGACTCTCTATAAGTGCCGCCAAAACCTAGTATTACAGTACAACCACAATACTCTGGTATGGGACAGGGCTAGTTGGAAGCTTGCTTATCTTAGTACGGGGATCTCATAACTACATGAGTGAGGTACACGATGGTACCCAGAAGCCGGAATCCTGCCGATGCGTCGGGGGTGTAATACGCTGGACTATATCAGTGTCGGTACGGAACTTTGCCGCACCTCTACTACGGTGAAGGCTTGCGTCCACGAGGAGCATGACCTTGCACGCGGATAGTTCAGGATGTGGGCATCGGGTAGATCACCTATACTAGGGTAGGCAAGGGGAAGACTCCGGTCGATTATCCGAAAACCGCATACTGAGGTATGACGAACCGTGGGAACTCCCGGCGGATGTATCGAATGTTGTGGGTAAAGTGTACAACCTCTGCAGAGTGAAAACTATTCGAGTAGCCAGAGTCCACGGTCATGGACAGCTAGTGAGGCCACACTTTGTGGGGAATAGATGAGAAATTCTAGTACTGAGATTATGGTTCACGATGATGATGTTGGTATTATGAAAAGGGTTGGACTTGATTTAATCAAATATAAATTGTGGGATTAAAATTTGTCAAGAGTAAAACATTGCCAACTTAACTAATATTGAGTAGTTAGGTTCCCCATGTTAAACCCCCCCCATATAGCCATCCCATTATTTTCTTGTACAAAAATATTGGTTACTTTCTTTAGGTGGCTTGCGAGTACTTTGTATGTACTCACGGCTTTGTCCCTGGTTATTCAATCGGCTAGGCTTGGAGGAGCAGGTATTTGACGATGACGCGACTGACGAGTACTAGGATGTGCTACGCTCTGAGCTTTGCCTGTGGATTGTGATGCTGCTACCCATCTTGCTTTCGCTTATTCCGCTGCCATTTGAGCCCGATGAGGCCGTGTAAGACTATGTTTATGTATGACTTTGTATTCGGTACTGTATGAACTTGTGACGTTGATATCCATTGTCGAGTTGTGCGTCATGCGACACTGATCATGGGAGCATGACGGTATGCACAGCTGGCCGCTTCAGACTTATAGTCCGGGGTGCCCACAGACTTGGTATCAGAGCCCCTGTTCCGACCGTAACAGCCTAGTTAGAATGGACGATAGATAGGATGGGGGAAAATCAAAAACTATTTTCTAAAATAAAGAGATGGTAATCTGCATAGTATAAAATGCTTACCTCTCTTACCCCTTCTATAGTAAACCAGTTATAACTATTTTGTTATGTTTAAAATATTGCACACTTGTCATCTAACTTAAACTTATAAAAATTGTAGATGGCTGGAGTTCCGGTGCACCACCTGCAGCTGACTCAGGCTGGGGATACGCTCTTTGCTCAGGATCTGATCGAGCTGCTTCAGCTTGTTCGCCGCCCCGTTGCAGAGTTCTGGGCCTATGAGATCTCCGGGAGGAAGGATGTGGAGGCTCGCCTAGTTGTGCGATTTGCGCTCCGAGGATCGGAGGTTACTCCGCGGTCGGACACCATCGCCTTTGTGCTGTACGCCCGTACTTGGGAGGAGGGTCTGCGTCGAGCTTGTCAGGAGGCGATTGCTCGCCTTGTGAGGTTCCACCAGTACGAGCTGAGATCCACGCGGTTCCGTCACTACGGGATGCGCCATGGCGAGGGAGATCCCAGTCCCGGCATTCCTCACCCGATCATGGGGGATCACCTGATCGCTATGGAGAAGCACTTGGCTTTGACTGAGGCTCAGCTGGATGAAGCCCGGTTTAAGCACGACTACAACCTCCAGACAGGGGGTCACGCCCACATCGACCCCATCGATCTAGAGTCCCGGGACTGGATTATAGAGGAGCTGCAGGGCCAGGTCGTCCGTCTGGAGGGGAGTAATGAGATGCTGAGGAAGAGGACCAGGAGCCTGAAGCGCAAGTGCGCGGATTTGGAGGACGAGATTGCCGCTCTGGATGATGGCGAGGACATCCGGAAGGAGGATGATGCCTACCTTAGTGTTGACGAGGACCACGACGAGGAGGAGGACGTCTCGAACTCCGAGGATCGTGCTTTCATCGACGATGAGGAGGAGAGTGACGCGTAGGAGGTGTCCCATTGAGTAGTTGCCACTTTTGGGTTTAGTCGTGGCTCGGTTTGATGATTGTGTGGCTGGTTATCTGTAAGACTTGGTTATGTATGAGACTTATGCTATCGTTATGCTACCATGTGCTGATTTACTAGTTGCAAGTTTATTGTCTATCTTATATGTCTTGCTTGTGTATGATAACTAAATTGTTAGGAACTTACCCCCCCCCTTGTAGACTAAATTCTCTCTTATCTTACGCCATAACCTCAGGATGTCGAGACACACCCGCAGCAACCCGAGTGGATCCGGTGATGTGCCACCGCCACCACCCAACCCGAACATGGCGCAACTTCTGTGACTACTGATGGAGGAGCGCCAGGCTGCTCGTGACGAGCGCCAGGCGAACATGGCTGCACTCCAGCAACTAGTCCAGGCTGCCACCAATGCCAATCAAGGAGGCGGAGGAGCTGGTGGAAATGCGGAGCCCAGGTCTCGGCTCCGAGATTTTCAGAACACCAACCCGCCCGTGTTCTCGCAGACGAAGGAGCCTCTGGATGCTGAGGATTGGCTCCGCACCATGGAGAACAACCTTACTGTCGCCGCTGTTGGCAACAACGAGAAGGTCCTGTATGCCACTCACTACCTCGCCGGCACCGCTAGGAGCTGGTGGGAAGGAGTGCGTGCCCGTCTTCCTGAAGGGAAAGTACTCTCCTGGGCGGAGTTCTCCGCCAAGTTCAAGAAGGCGCACATCCCCACCGCACTGATCAGGAGGATGAAGGATGAGTTCCGCCACCTCAAGCAAGGGGGTATGAATGTGGTCGGTTATCTTGACCGATTCACTCAGCTGTCGAGGTATGCCCCGGAGGAGGTGGACACCGAGGAGAAGCGGAAGGACCGTTTCCTGGATGGACTTCACGATGAGCTGCAGGTTGTTCTGGTGGCCATGCAGTTCCCTGATCTTGAGTCTCTCGCCGATGCTGCTATTATGATGGAGGGAAAACTCAAGATGGCCGCTGAAAACCACAAGCGTCGCATGATGCAGCAAGGTGGATCCAGCAACCCCCGACTGCGTCCGACACAGCCACCAAGACCAGCACCACAGCCTCAAAGGAGCCCTTACCCAGCGCCACGCCCCAATGCTCCTACCCGCCCTGTTGGAGTTCCACGTCCAGCAGGCGGAGTTCCCCGCAACCCTGGAGTGATCTGCTTTGGATGTGGTCAAAAGGGTCACTACTCGACAGAGTGTCCCAACAAGAAGAATGCTGCTCCACGCCCCAATGCACCAGCGCCAGCTAGAGGGAACCCCGGCCGCAGCAATGCCCCACACGGTGCGTCTAACGCCGCGAAGGGACATCTGAATCATGTGCAAGCCGAGGAAGCCCAGGAGGCCGCAGACGTCATCTTGGGTACGTTCTCAGTTAATTCAGTACCTGCCCAAGTATTGTTTGATTCTGGTGCATCCCACTCGTTTGTTACGACGTCATTTGTGAATAGAAGTGGGATGAGGTCCGAGCCTATGAGGAGGTCCATGAGCGTGCAAATTCCAGGGTCTAGAGTCAAGGCATTTCGCACATGTTATGGTGTGCCCGTAGAGATCCAAGGAGTCATGTTTCCGGCAGAATTGATTGTGCTGGGAACAGAAGGGATAGAGGTGATACTTGGCATGAACTGGTTGTCCAGGTACCGAGGTCGGATAGATTGCGCAGAGAGGACAGTCACCCTCACCAGTGCTGAAGGACTTAGGATAGAGTACTCAGACCTGACCGACAAGACCCGAGCCTGCTGTCATCAGAGTGTCTCGGTGCCATCCCTTGAAGAAGTGAATGTGGTATGTGAATTCTCGGATGTCTTTCCGGAGGAGTTACCCGGTATGCCGCCTGATCGGGATATCGAGTTTATCATCGAGTTAGTGCCTGGCACAACCCCGATTGCACAGAGACCCTACCGGATGAATGCCGAAGAGCTGGTTGAATTGAAGAAGAAGCTGAATGACATGCTCCAAAAGGGACTGATTCGACCCAGTGCTTCACCCTGGGGTTCGCCAGTTCTCTTTGTGGACAAGAGAGACGGCACCATACGCATGTGTGTGGACTACCGTAAGCTGAACGAAGTAACCATCAAGAACAAGTATCCGCTCCCCAAGATCGAGGATCTGTTCGACCAGTTGAACGGAGCCCGAGTCTTCTCCAAGATCGATCTGAGGACCGGATATCATCAGCTGAAGGTCCGAGAGTCGGACATCCCCAAGACCGCCTTCACGACCCGCTATGGTTTGTTCGAGTACACTGTGATGTCTTTCGGACTTACCAATGCCCCGGCCTATTTCATGAACCTCATGAACAAGATCTTCATGAAGTACCTTGACAAGTTTGTAGTGGTGTTCATTGACGATATCCTGATATATTCCAAGACGGAGGAAGAGCATGCCGAGCATCTACGCTTAGTCCTCGAGACATTGCGAGAGCACCAGCTGTACGCCAAGTTCAGCAAGTGCGAGTTCTGGCTCAAGGAAGTTGGAATTTTGGGACAAGTATTGTCAGAAGGAGGAATATCCGTCGACCCCGCCAAGATTCAGTCTGTCATGGACTGGACAGCTCCGACAACTCAGACCGAAGTGAGAGGATTCCTCGGACTAGCGGGATACTACCGCAAGTTCGTGGAAGGCTTCTCCAGTATTGCCCGTCCTATGATCCAGTTGTTGAAGAAGGACCAGAAGTTTGTGTGGACAGAAAAGTGTGAAGCCAGTTTCCAGGAGTTGAAGAGGAGATTGGTATCTGCCCCAGCGTTGACTATGCCTGACCTGACCAAGAGCTTTGATGTGTACTGTGATGCATCAAAGATTGGTTTGGGTTGTGTGCTTATGCAAGTGGGCAAGGTGATTGAGTACCTGTCACGACAGTTGAAGCCGCACGAGTTGAACTACCCCACCCACGACTTGGAGCTAGCCGCAGTTGTGCTTGCTCTCAAGAGATGGAGACATTACCTGATGGGTCACCGTTGCGACATCTACACAGACCATAAGAGCCTGAAGTACATTTTCTCGCAGAAGGAGTTGAACATGAGGCAGAGGAGATGGATCAAGCTGATCAAAGATTATGATCTTGAAATCCACTACCATCCTGGCAAGGCCAATGTGGTAGCAGATGCCCTCAGCCGCAAGCCGTGCACACTTAACGCAATAATCAGAGAGACGCAGCAAGCTCTGCACGAGGAGTTCGAGAAGCTGGGTTTGGAACTTGTTACACCCGGTTTTCTGGCTCACCTCGAGCTGACTCCGACTCTATTTGACCAGATCAAGGAGGCACAGAAGGGACACGACAGTATCGAGGGAATCAAGAAGAAGATGCCCCTCGGCAAGGCCCCTAAGTTCACGACGGATGATGAAGGAGTTCTTTGGTTTGATGGCCGATTGTGTGTGCCTGATGTAAAGGAGTTGAAGCTCACTATCCTGAGGGAAGCTCACGATACACCTTACTCCATCCACCCCGGAGGGACTAAGATGTATCAAGACCTGAAGGACTTGTTTTGGTGGCACGGTATGAAGCGTGAGATTGCCTTGTATGTTGCCAAGTGCGACATCTGCCAAAGGGTGAAGGCAGAACATCAGAGACCTACAGGATTGCTGCAACCACTCCGAGTTCCTGAATTGAAGTGGGAACAGATAGGCATGGACTTCATCAAAGGACTAACGAGGTCGAGCAAGGGTCATGACTCTATCTGGGTCATCGTCGACCGACTCACCAAGGTAGCCCACTTTATTCCAGTCCGAACCACCTATCGAGGAGGCCAGCTGGCAGAATTATACATGTCAAGGATAGTCTGTCTGCATGGAGTTCCGAAGGAGATTGTGTCTGACCGAGGCATCCAGTTTACCTTGAGATTCTGGAAGCGAGTCCAAGAGGCACTCGGCACTAAGCTCACTTTCAGCACAGCCTATCACCCGCAGACTGGAGGCCAGACCGAGCGAGTGAACCAGATATTAGAGGATATGCTCCGCGCATGTGCTCTAGCATATGGTTCCAAGTGGGAGGATTGCTTGCCGTATGCAGAATTCTCCTACAACAACAGCTATCAGTCGAGTCTGCAGATGGCCCCCTTTGAAGCATTGTATGGACGGAAGTGCCGCACGCCCCTAAACTGGTCTCAGACCGGGGAAGGGAAGATCTTTGGACCCGATGTTTTGAAGGAAGCTGAGGAATAGGTCCAGTTGATTCGTGAGCGCCTCAAGACCGCTCAGTCCCGTCAGAAGAGCTATGCCGACCCCAAGCGTCGAGAGGTGACTTTTGCAGTTGGAGACTTTGTGTATCTCCGAGTCACCCCATTGAAGGGAATGCAGAGATTCCATGTGAAGGGGAAGTTAGCACCACGATACATCGGACCATTTGAGGTGATAGCCAGACGAGGTCAAGTTGCCTATCAGTTGAGACTGCCAGCAGAACTATCCGATGTGCACGACGTCTTCCACGTCTCGCAGCTCCGGAAGTGTCTGGAGGTGCCGGACAAGCCCGATGTTTTCAAAAACATCGATCACCGCACGGTGGATATCAACCAGGATCTCACATACCGCGAGACACCCCTACGTATCCTGGAAGAAGCCTCCCGAGTCACCCGAAAACGCGCGATCAAGTTCCACAAGGTACAGTGGACCAACCACACTGAGGAGGAAGCCACCTGGGAACGGGAGGACTACCTCAAGCGCGAGTTCCCGCATCTCTTCACTAGCCTTTGAATCTCGGGGACGAGATTCTTTTTAAGGGGGGAAGGTCTGTCACATCCCAACTTTTACCCTTCTTGTTAATCTAGTTAACCAAAAATTAGAGCCAACAAAAAACCTTGCATGAAATCTTAGGTTGTGTTTCAATGCTTGAACTTGTGTGCTTAGGGTTAGTCATGTTGTTGCCTGGTGATGCACTTGGTATTGATCATTTGGTGTTGCATGTGCCTAATGTCTGCCATGCATGCAACTCCTCTTGAGATTATCTTAAAAATGGTAACTTGTCAAATTCTAAAAACCCTTGGTGCTAACACCTAGTAAATTTTCTATATAGTATTAATACTAAAAGTTTTAGCCACTACAAAAATCCCTAGGCATCAACCTTTTGGTTGTTTCTAATAACTAAAATATTTATCAATAAAATTTCCTAGCTACATAAAATCATAAGGAAGTGCATGCATGATCTTTATATCTAACCTAATAATAATAACAACAATAACAATAATACTAATGTTGAGAGAGTTATATATCTTTTTTTAATTGGGTGTTTGGTGCTTTAAAGAAAAAAAAAGAAAAGAGGAAAAAAAAAGAGAAACTATCCTAACTACCCCACTAATCCCTCCCCTAATTCCTCTCTTTCTCTCTAACCTCCCCTCTCTCTCTCACGTTCTCTCTCTCCCTCTCCCCACGCAGGGAGAGCCTCTATCCCTCTCGTAATCTCTCTCTCTCGTCTCTCTTCACCCCCCCGAGCCCAACTGACACCCTCGCTCCCCTTTGCCCAACCGAAGACGACCCCGAGGATCGCCCCCGTGGCATGCCAACGCAATTCCTACCCCTCAAACCTCATCAGCGATGTGACCGGCGAGCTCCCACGTCGGAACCGACCCACCTCCTCTCTCTCACGAGCTCGCCCACCTCCTGTCTTCACCAATGGCGCCAGGAGCCACGGATCGCCAGCTTGGCTGCTCCCTCCCGTTGGAGCTCTCCCTCGCTCGCCTATAAAAGGAGGTCACCCCGGCTCTCCTCTCCCCACTCTCCACACATCACCGCACCACCCATCCACACCACCTCGCTCGTCCGTTTGACAGCCCGAGCAGAAGGAAGAGGAGAAGAAGAGGTTGGAGGAGAAGAGGAGGAGGGAAGCCAGAGGAGGAGGAGGAGGGAAGGCCGGCGCGCCGCCTCTCTGCCTCACGCCGGAGCCGCCGACGAGGGACCAGAGGAGCCGCCCCAAGCACCCCACTGCCCTAACGTCTACCCCGAGACGACGCCGCTTCCGACGACCGCAGCCGCCTCCGAGCCCCAAAAACGGGACCCCTGCCCCAAGCCGCACCCCCGCCGCCCCTCACCGTCGCCTGCAGCCGGCGGAACGCCCCCCGCCCCCCCCCCCCACACAGTGAGCTCCGTTCCCTGCTGTCACCATGGTCGTTTTTTTCCGTGATGCATGCCATGTTTTAGGGCAAAAATGGAACCCCCTCGACCCCCCCTACCTCCGCCGCCCCCTGCCGTCGGCCTCCGGCCACCGGAGGGCCACCGGCGCGGCCGTGCTGGCCTCTGGCCGCCATGGGAGGGCTCCCGTGCCTGGCCTGTGCGGGAGGAGGAAGACGCCCCCCTGGCCGTCGGATCCCACTTAGATCCAACGGCCTGGGGAGGCCAATACCCCTTCGATTTTAGAAAAAAAAACCCGCTGCTACGCTACACTGGGCTCGGCCCGTTTAAAAAAAATGAAGGGAGCGCCGTGGGCGCCTGTTAGCCGGGCCGGCCTACTGTTTTTTTTCTTTTTCTTTTATTCTGTAACACTGTTTTACTTATAGAAAAATAAATACAACTCCAAATTCAGTGAAACAAATTTTTTTGTGTGCATAAAATTAATATCTATAATTCTGCATGTTTAGAATAATTTTTGTGGAGTGCCAAAATAATTTCTTTAGTTTTTTATTAGTTTATTGTGCTTTTTAGCAGCTAAGAATAGTTTTAGTTATATCCTTGTTGACTCTAAAAATGTGTTGTTGACTTGTTTATACTCCTATGATTATACTTTATTTTTCTGTATGATTTGAATTGTTGATTGTTTAAATAAAATTAATGATCATATTACTATTATTGCTAGCATTCCATGTTAGGATAATTTTAGTTTATTCTTTGTTAATCAATCAAATAGGTTAAAATTTTATTATGCTTGTATTTGGACAGTAGATAATTATGGTTGATATTGAAATAACTTTAAGCATGATCTAAAGTAATACAAAAGTAACTTGTGTAAAATCCCTTGTGGTGTATGGCATAAATTTTGCTTAGCCCTATGAACTTGTTACATCACCACTAAATTTTTCGCTCACGTGTGTTAATCCTAATATGTTTGATTGGTATGACTCATTTGTTGATTGATTGGGTGCCAAGTGATTGTTATGTTAGTTGAGTGTTGCTTGGAATTAATGTGATAGTAATGGGTGTTATTTTCCCGCAACGTGTAGACGAAACGCCTGACGTTGCAGGTGAAGACTCCTTCCAAGCCGAAGAAGCCGTACCGGGAGACATCGCCGAGGAAGGCAAGCCATCTTCAAAAACTTAACCTTGTCCTACATTTTTACTTCCTTTGTACCATATTATATATCATGATCTTGTTATATCATTTTGGGTTGGGATTTGTACTAGTTTATTAGGTGAACCCCACATACCTTGTAAGCCTACCTATTTGGGAGAAAAAAACTAGACACCGATAATCTTGGTACTATTACAAGCCTTGCTAATGAACTAGTGACAACATAATAATTTGGTTAATCTTGCTCCCCCCTAATGTATTGGCATACATCTAAGAAGATGTGATGGCCAAGGTTGTGGTTGTTGGAAACATCGTTGAACATATTCAAAGTCTAGAGGGACTCTCTATAAGTGCCGCCAAAACCTAGTATTACAGTACAACCACAATACTCTGGTATGGGACAGGGCTAGTTGGAAGCTTGCTTATCTTAGTACGGGGATCTCATAACTACATGAGTGAGGTACACGATGGTACCCAGAAGCCGGAATCCTGCCGATGCGTCGGGGGTGTAATACGCTGGACTATATCAGTGTCGGTACGGAACTTTTCCGCACCTCTACTACGGTGAAGGCTTGCGTCCACGAGGAGCATGACCTTGCACGCGGACAGTTCAGGATGTGGGCATCGGGTAGATCACCTATACTAGGGTAGGCAAGGGGAAGACTCCGGTCGATTATCCGAAAACCGCATACTGAGGTATGACGAACCGTGGGAACTCCCGGCGGATGTATCGAATGTTGTGGGTAAAGTGTACAACCTCTGCAGAGTGAAAACTATTCGAGTAGCCGGAGTCCACGGTCATGGACAGCTAGTGAGGCCACACTTTGTGGGGAATAGATGAGAAATTCTAGTACTGAGATTATGGTTCACGATGATGATGTTGGTATTATGAAAAGGGTTGGACTTGATTTAATCAAATATAAATTGTCGGATTAAAATTTGTCAAGAGTAAAACATTGCCAACTTAACTAATATTGAGTAGTTAGGTTCCCCATGTTAAACCCCCCCCATATAGCCATCCCATTATTTTCTTGTACAAAAATATTGGTTACTTTCTTTAGGTGGTTTGCGAGTACTTTGTATGTACTCACGGCTTTGTCCCTGGTTATTCAATCGGCCAGGCTTGGAGGAGCAGGTATTTGACGATGACGCGACTGACGAGTACTAGGATGTGCTACGCTCTGAGCTTTGCCTGTGGATTGTGATGCTGCTACCCATCTTGCTTTCGCTTATTCCGCTGCCATTTGAGCCCGATGAGGCCGTGTAAGACTATGTTTATGTATGACTTTGTATTCGGTACTGTATGAACTTGTGACTGTGATATCCATTGTCGAGTTGTGCGTCATGCGACACTGATCATGGGAGCATGACGGTATGCACAGCTGGCCGCTTCGGACTTATAGTCCGGGGTGCCCACAGACTTGGTATCAGAGCCCCTGTTCCGACCGTAGCAGCCTAGTTAGAATGGACGATAGATAGGATGGGGGAAAATCAAAAACTATTTCCTAAAATAAAGAGATGGTAATCTGCATAGTATAAAATGCTTACCTCTCTTACCCCTTCTATAGTAAACCAATTATAACTATTTTGTTATGTTTAAAATATTGCACACTTGTCATCTAACTTAAACTTATAAAAAATTTAGATGGCTGGAGTTCCGGTGCACCACCTGCAGCTGACTCAGGCTGGGGATACACTCTTTGCTCAGAATCTGATCGAGCTGCTTCAGCTTGTTCGCCGCCCCGTTGCAGAGTTCTGGGCCTACGAGATCTCCGAGAGGAAGGATGTGGAGGCTCGCCTAGTTGTGCGATGTGCGCTCCGAGGATCGGAGGTTACTCCGCGGTCGGATACCATCGCCTTTGTGTTGTACGCCCGTACTTGGGAGGAGGGTCTGCGTCGAGCTTGTCAGGAGGCGATTGCTCGCCTTGTGAGGTTCCACCAGTATGAGCTGAGATCCACGCGGTTCCGTCACTACGGGATGCGCGATGGCGAGGGAGATCCTAGTCCCGGCATTCCTCACCCGATCATGGGGGATCACCTGATCGCTATGGAGAAGCACTTGGCTTTGACTGAGGCTCAACTGGATGAAGCCCGGTTTAAGCACGACTACAACCTCCAGACAGGGGGTCACGCCCACATCGACCCCATCGATCTAGAGTCCCGGGACTGGATTATAGAGGAGCTGCAGGGCCAGGTCTTCCGTCTGGAGGGGAGTAATGAGATGCTGAGGAAGAGGACCAGGAGCCTGAAGCGCAAGTGCGCGGATTTGGAGGACGAGATTGCCGCTCTGGATGATGGCGAGGACATCCGGAAGGAGGATGATGCCTACCTTAGTGTTGACGAGGACCATGACGAGGAGGAGGACGTCTCGAACTCCGAGGATCGTGCTTTTATCGACGATGAGGAGGAGAGTGACGCGTAGGAGGTGTCCCATTGAGTAGTTGCCACTTTTGGGTTTAGTCGTGGCTCGGTTTGATGATTGTGTGGCTGGTTACTTGTAAGACTTGGTTATGTATGAGACTTATGCTATCGTTATGCTACCATGTGCTGATTTACTAGTTGCAAGTTTATTGTCTATCTTATATGTCTTGCTTGTGTATGATAACTAAATTGTTAGGAACTTACCCCCCCCCTTGTAGACTAAATTCCCTCTTATGTTACGCCATAACCTCAGGATGTCGAGACACACCCGCAGCAACCCGAGTGGATCCGGTGATGTGCCACCGCCACCACCCGACCCGAACATGGCGCAACTTCTGCGACTACTGATGGAGGAGCGCCAGGCTGCTCGTGACGAGCGCCAGGCGAACATGGCTGCACTCCAGCAACTAGTCCAGGCTGCAACCAATGCCAATCAAGGAGGCGGAGGAGCTGGTGGAAATGAGGAGCCCAGGTCTTGGCTCCGAGATTTTCAGAACACCAACCCGCCCGTGTTCTCGCAGACGAAGGAGCCTCTAGGGCGGGCTCGATCATACAACAAAGTGTGCACGTGACAGAGTCACGAACAATCGCATCGCGATGCCCCAAGCTGCGCACATCTAAGGGCCACTTGGTGTATAAAAGACCGCCAGCCAGATCACACCTAAGGTCTCGAAAACCCATACTAAGACATGCATGTTATAAACATACACGTAGCACACATGCCTAGTATGAACAGCAAGTATCATCACATAACTCTACAAAGTACTCTTTATTGATATACACATAGAGCATACAAAGATCACATGTCTATGATCAACATTACATCATACAACGGAAGAAAATTAGGTCTGAGTACAGACAAGTTTAACAAATGGCTTAGAGAAGCCTTGTAAACAAACATGCCCTTCCACGAGGGACCAGACTGCTGTCTGGGACTATGCTAACTTAGTCAACGTCGAGCTTCACGAAGGTGACTCCATCGGGGTCTGGTTCTTATCTAAAACATAAAATAAGCAAACGTGAGTACAAATTCGTACTCAGCAAGACTTACATCAGATCTATACTACTCATGCTCAAGTATCAAGGTAAAGGAAGGTGGGGTTTCATCATGCAGAAGTGCCAGCTTTGACTTGGCTATTCCTGAACTACGAATACCAGACTTGAGGTAAGAAGCGTACACGAGTCCACTACATCTCCAACCAATACACCACTATGGTTACTTCCTCGACTTCCCCACGAGAAAGCACACCATAGTACTCACACTTATCTTGGTGTATTTTAGAAGTATCCAGTTCAAGTTGTCTAATAATCAGGTACAGATTCCAAGTAGTCCTTAACCGTGGACGCGGCTATTCGAATAGTTTTGTTAACCTTGCACAGGGAGAGCACGGGGAGAGCACCAGCACGATCCTCGTGCTCGTCCGCGTCTGCTGCTGCCCACGGGGAGGCAAGGGGGGTGGCCGGAGCCTCGCCGGCGTCTACAAGGCGCGGCGTCCGTGGCTCGGTTTTGGTGGCGCAGTGCTACGGAGGACGGGGAGGAGCTGGGAGAGAGGGGAAACGGGCGCGAGCTCACCCTGGAGCGGATGGCGTTGACGGCTACGGCGGGGAGGCAACGGAGGCAGCGTATTGCTCGCCGGAGTTCCTCGGTGGCCGGCGGGAGCTCTGTGAAACTTGCGTCGTCTCCTTGGCTCTCCGGGCTCAATTAGCAGAGGGGTTCGACGAAGGGGACGTCGCTGGTCCTCCTGGACACCTTTCCGCGGCGAGGAGAGCTCGGTGGCCGCGGTGGCACGTGAAGGCAGCGACGAGACGCGCTCGGGAGCAGCGGGATTCGGCGGGAGAGAGCTTGGAGAGGGGCCAGAGGAGGGGGAGATAGACCTGGGGCCGTCCAGGCGTCGCGGTGGCGAGGAGATGAGGAAGGGGAGAGCCTAGGTGGCTCGGCAGCCGCGGGCATGCTCGCCACGGCGGCGAGCTGCCTGCTCTGGCGTCGTGTAACATCCCAAAATGATTGTTAATAGATAATGATTGTTTGCTTGATGTGTTTGATTTTTCTCTGGGATTTAAAACCTTTGGAGTTATTGAATATTAAAAAGAGAGGGAATAAAATGACTTTCCCTAATATTCAACATTGGTGTTCTGGAATTTATTATAAAAAAAACCAACAAAATAAAATGAGAGAAGGTAATATGACTCCTTCAACATTTTTAAAAGTTTGGAAAAGGTTTTTAATCATTGTTGGAACTCTTTTGATTATTCAAAATATTTTTCAGCTAAAGGAAAATTCATTGAGAGGATATAAAATGACTTATCCCCTTTTTAACTAAAGTTGGAAATGTTTAGAATATTATTTTTAATGTTTTTAAAATTTATTTTGAGTGTTACAAATAACTCTAAAATTAATTTAGAGATTTTATAATGCCAAGAGAGTTTTTATTTCACTGAAATGATTTATTAAAATATTTTGAAAGGGTTGAAAAAGTATTTCAAAGGGATATTTTATTTTACCTAATTATTTATTGGGTTGACAATTTTAAAATTTGTATTTTAATATTTAGAAATGGTTTGTTAATGTTTTTGACCAAATAAAAATATTTTAAAAGGTTTATTGGATTTTATTTGATTTATGAAAAGTATTTTATAGTTAAGTAAAGTATTTAGAAAAGGTTTTTATTTTTATTTTCCTTTTTGGAGAATATTTTCATTTTATAATTTTCTTTGTATTATTTGATGAATTTAGAATTTTATTTCATATTTTTCGGAGCTACGGTTTATTTTATTTTATTGTTTGAAGTTACGGTTTTCAATTAAAAAGAAGAAATCCGGACTGCCGGCCCATTAGCCTTTTTTCCGCACGCGAGCGTAATTGGAGCCCAACGTGGACCCATTGTTTTTTTTTTCAGACTGCTTATAAATAATTTCCGAAAATCCCTTTTTCCTTTTCTTTTTTCGTTTTTGGAAACCCTAGAAAAAAAAAGAAAAAAAACTCGCCGGGCCCCGCCCGTCAGCCGCCGCCGCCACGTCGCCGACCCCGCCGCCGCGTCCGTGCCGCCGCCTCTGCGCCACGCCGCCGCCACCGCCCGCCGCCGGACCTCCGCCGCCGGCCGCCTCCAGCCGGCCATCGCCGGGGCCGCCGCGCCACCAAGTCGCGTGCCTCCCCCAGGAGCCGCGCACCCCGGCCACCTGCGCCGCCACCCGCACCAGCGACGGCCGCCGCCGGCCGCCCACTGCCTCTGCCGCCCGGCCGCTCGCCGGAGCCCGCGCCGAGGCCGACGCCACCTCCCCTGTGCCGCGCTAGGCCGCCGTGCCGCCCCTGTGCTGCGCTGCCGTCTCCCCTGTCTTCCACGTCGCCGGAGCCGTGCGCAGCTCGCCGGATTCGAGTTCACCGGAGCAAATTCCGGCCAGATCTGGTTTCGGGGACCCGATCGCGTTTTTGGAAAAACTTTAATTACGGATGGGTCCTTTTGGGCAGAAAACACCCCGGCGCCGTATTCGCGATATCTTCTACACCGTAAGTCGGAACGAGGTGAAACTTTATGCAACGCGTTCGTGTTGTTCTGTACTTTAGCATGGTATCAAATTTTTCACACTTTGCACACTTTTGAATTTGAGTTTATTTCAAATTCAAATTCAAATTCCGGTGGCCGTATCTTTTATACCGTTGATCCAAATCGCGTGATTCTTTTTGCGTTGGATCACTCGTTCCATGTACTTTCTGTTTATACCATGTGTACACAAAAATTCACAAGTTTATTGTTCTGTTTATTTTCAAATTCAATTCATTGTTGCAGTTGCTATGACCTGCGTTGTAGTATTCCGTTTCACGTGATTCTTTTTGCATATTGGATCATATGAGACATCTTATCGGCAATATTCACATACCATTTATATTGCTATGATCTTTACCTTGATTTCATAATGCCTTGATCATACTTTTGTATTGACAATTCCTTATCCGTTGACTCTCTCGAGTTCGTGTTCCACCGATCACTTTCGGGCACATCCACACCTTTGCACTTCAAAACTTTTGTTTTGTTGCTAAAACCTTTATGATTGTTTTGTTGATCTTATTTTTTGTCATTGTGGTGTGATTGCTTATTGAGTTCTTTCGTTGACGATAGATTGCTCGGAGTGTGACGAGTAGAGTTGACTGAAACGTGAGAGCGAAGATCTTCATCGAATGTATAAGGCAAGTGATACTTTGACCATACTCATACCTATATTTTCTATATGCATTATATTAGGAAATATCACTCTATTGCATGATAGGTAGTTTATTTTACTGTTGCTGCAAACCAGTTAGGATAACCATATGTTTTGACTTGTCTACCGTAGATCAACCTAGCCGTGTTGTTAATTTATTGCTATGCTTTTTAGACGTGGTTTGGGTTGTGCAATTCATGGAGTGCATGTGAGCTGTTTAATAACTTGTGTAGCAACTGTTTAATAAATAGAAATCACTTCTGGACGGGCAGGGAGTGCTTCCTGGGGGCTCGTTCCTTTTCTAAGGTCGAGACCAGGTTGTACCCCTAATGGTTTGTTTGGTGGCCGAGAAAACGTCATGGTGAGCCCGCTGACGTGGTGGGCGCCGTCCAGGCTCAAAAAGATCAGACTTACTTGGTGACTAGAAGCTTACCTGTACAGCCGCTGGCCATATGGGCTCTGGCTTAGTTGAGTACGATGTAGGAAGCCTCTCCCGTGCAATGCTAGCAGATGTAGATATGATAGGTGGTACCGGCTTGCCGTTGGGTGTAGGTGACCTCTTCTGAAAGACTTCGTCTCAATCTTCGGGTTGAGTCCAGCGGGGAAAGTGTACTAACCTCTGCAGAGTATAAACTAATCATGATTAGCCGTGTCCCCGGTTATGGACATCCTTGAGCTACTAGACATTACGGTTAATGGAGGATCTTGACAGATGAATCACCTTACTAACTTGAGTGGGCAAGATTAATAAAGGGTGTGGTGGATTGAGACTGGTGTGCCTAGTTCAATCTTTAGTAGTAAGTTCAACTTAAAATTTTGACTAGTTTAGTTCAGGAGAAAATTGGCTTTCTGCAAAACTAAACCTTAAGCCTTTCCTTGACTTACCTTGCATGTAGTTGTAGGTCCTTTATATAAACTTTTTCGTGTCACTTGCCGTAAAAATCAGATGTACTGACCCGTTGTCGGGCTGTAACCTTCGGTGTTGCAGGTTTTTCAGACGATCAGTAAGGTGCGTTAGGGGTTGCGAGTCTACACTCAGCATGTTCGCTTGTGGCTGTTGATGGGACTCTACGTTACTTGCTTTTGCTTCCGCTATATTTATATTGAATAAGCTAGCCTTGAGCTATGCAACTTGTTATTTACTTACTCTGGATCATACGTTGTAATAATGATGCACTTGTACTTTGATATACATCTATTATACTGTGTGTGCCAGCGAGTTCGATCCAGGGACTGGCACTTGAGCACAGAGACTTCAATTCGGTGTGAATTGGGTCGTTACATGTCGGCGGGGAAGACGACAAGGGGGGAGGCGGCTGGCTGGGCCAGGCCGAGGTAAGTGGGCCTGTGGCCTGTGGGGTGGGCTGGGTTTTTTTCCTTTTAATCTTTTCTCTGTTTTGTTTTTCTGTTATTTGGTTTGCTGTGCTAAAACAATTAGCTAGGCATTTTATAAAATCATGAAAACTTTTATGTGGGCTTATAACATATATAGTTAGCCACTCATAAGTTTTGGTGATTTTTGAAAATCAAACAATTTGAATTTAAATTCAAATTGGAGTTTAATTTAATTTCCAAGCCCTATTTGGAATATTTGAAAAATCTTGGTGCATGCAGTGGGACCCACTTCACTTTATATGTGATCATGCATATTTATAAGACTTTTCAAAAATACCAGAGCAATTTTTGGAAGAATTTTTTGTCTGGCCATTTGATTTAATTTCTCAGGGCTTTTCTTTTCCCCATTTTTGATTTTCTTTTTGAAATTTTTGCATGATGCAAAGGGCACAACAAACCTAGCACTTACCCTCGTTGGGGTTCTGCCAGTCATGACGCGTGCGCGCGCCACAGGTTGCGGGTATGAGCCGAGCCGAGCTTACACCTATGCGCTTATTTTTGCCGGTCACAAACGGTTAATTAATATGGGATTAAATAACGAGTCACTAACGGAAGCGCCACTCTCCAAGACGTTGGACCGTGGGCTGTTCGCGGACTTGGTCGTGGGTTACGGCCCAGGCCCGTTACACCAATGACATGTATAAAGGGGCGCCAGGGCTGTGGAGACACTCACTTGCTCACTCTATACCTCTGTGCCTAACCTTAGCCGTCATCTACTGTTCCTTGTTGTGTGCTGCCTCCGGCGATCCCAGCCCATCGATCGCATGCACAGTCGTTCCGGTGAGCAGGTGCCGCTGGAACCGCGACCTTCAAGATACTACCAGGGAGAAGGCCGATAAGGTTTTTGGGGAGCGTCTCAGCGCGACTGCTACCGATCCGTCTGCTTTCTCTGCCTCGACTCCGAGTGTTCCTTCGACTACTTCCCCTGCATCGACACAATGGCGAAGGACGACACCGATGCCACGACCGCCGCCTTGAAGAAGGCGACTGACGAATCCCAGGCTGCTGCCGCCGCCTTGCGTTGTCTTGGCCAATCATGGGGGTATTATTCGTCCATCCCCTTTATACTCGTACATGTGGTTGTCGTATATGCACTGTTCATAGATGTTTCGATGCAAGATTATATATGTCCTCACATGCTTAGTTATTGGTATGAGATGCATGCCATAAATGCCATGTTTACTGTTTACAGTGCATTAGAATAACAAAAAAATATGCTAATATATCCGATATGCATATGTTTAACCGAAGTGCTCCAAGTGATGGTTTTCAGAATTTTCAGGAATTCATTCTCACCAAGCCACTTACCATACTTGCCTTGCTTCAATTCAAGGAATAAGGAGCAGTGTTGAGCATATTGCTTCAGACCCTGTTGTTGCACTCAACAATGCATTGACTGAAGCTGAACATATTCATTCAAATGCAATAGTTACAAAGAAAAAAAAGAGACGGGACCAATATAGAGCGCGAAGAATACATTAAATCTGAGAAGATGAAGGAAATCATTGCACGTCATAGAGCAGCTAGGAAAATTAAAACAGTTGAGGAGAGGAACGCCCGCCAAAGGGAAGCCAAGCAAAGTTTGACATGAGAGCACAGACAAGAGAAAAACATTCGTCGTTGCTTTTCCATGACAATCACCAAGGCGCTAGGGAAAACCATACCCATTATTGGTGTGTACTGATACGTCTCAAACGTATCTACTTTTGCAAACACTTTTGCTATTGTTTTGCCCTTATTCTTGCATGATTTGGACGAAACTAACCCGGACTAACGCTGTTTTCAGCAGAGCTGTCTATATGGTTTTATTGTGCGCAGGAAAATGGATTTTTGGAAATCCCTTAAAATTCCCAGAAAAATACCAGAAAATCCACGCACCCGATTGAGCCAGATGCCAGAATTAGGACCAGAGGGGAGTCCTGGGGGCCCCAGGCGCCCCCTGGCACGACCAGGGGTGGGGCCGCGCCCTCTGGCCGCCTGGGGGCCTCCCCCTCCTCTGGTGCCCTACCGATGCTCCTATTTATTCCCGTGATGCGAAAACCCTAGAACAGAAGTCGTTTTCCCAATTCTTGTCGCGGAGCCGCCGCCACCCTCTGTTCTTCTCCGGGAGGGCTAATATGGAGGATGTTTTGGCCTCCGGTGAGGGGAGATCATCTCCATCGTCATCGTCATCACCACTCCATCCTCCCTCCATGACTTCTCCATCCATGTGTGAGTAATTCCCTGATGTAGGAAAAGGGGATGGTAGGGATTGGATGAGTTATATCATGTAATAGTTTATCAGATTTTTGGGGGCATGTTGCTTATCATCTAGATTGGTGTTTATCATCTTTGCTTCAACTTGTTGCTCTTAATGCTTTTCACTTTGGGCCCGAGTGCCATGATTTCAGATATGAACCCTTTGTGTTTTCATGAATATATTTGTGTTCTTGATCCTATCTATGAGTTTTTTGCACCTGTTATGGTCCGGAACCGGCGATCCCAAAGGTGACAGCTTGGGACACCAAAGGGGATGGATTATAATTTGGGGATTCCATGTATCCATTGATTGTTAATGCTTTGTTCCGGTGCTCTTTGACAGGAGCACCTTAATCTCCATAAGTTCCTTTTGGCCCCTTTCGTAGCAGGATGGTAGGACAAAAGATGTTGTGCAAGTTCTTATTGCAATCACGTACAACTTCCTATGGGATACATGCCTGATGTTTGATTTATGCCTACATGATCTTTGCTTTTCTGTGTGCCTTGCCCCAAGTTGATTACATGATGTGTCTTATCCATGCAGCGCCCAACCATCCATCTCCCTAGCCCACATTGTTTCAATTCTGCTGGTTACTAATTGTTTACTTTTGCTGTTACTATTACCGTTGCTATCATCACTACTACTATTAGCGCAGTTGCTATTTATATCTTGTTGCAAGTAAGTGTATCTCAGGTGCGGTGGAACTGGCAACTCCACTGCTAAAGCTTGTGTATATTATTTGGCTCCCCTTGAGTTAAATCAATAAATTGGGTTATCTTACCCGCGAAGACTATCTCGATCCACTGCAGTTGTGGGTTATCAAGCCTGTTTTCTGGCGCCGTTGCCGGGGAGCATAGCTTTATTCACAAGTCTACTTGAAGTATTTTACCTGCTGCAATTTATCGGCTATGGGTAAGAAAGAAGACCCCAAGGTCCCGATCTTGCCATCATGTACAAGAAAAGGTAATGTTCTGAACACTAGTGCTACACTTGATTCACCTTCAGTTATGAGTAAGTTTTCTTCACCGCCACCACATGATGCTTCTACTGAATCTGTTACTATGTCCGACACTTTTGATGATGCTTCTACTACTCTTGATGATATTGATTCGCTTAGTCACGTTCTTGAGAAACAGATTGCTGCTGCTGCCAAGAAATCTGGGATTGAAATTCCCGATACTTGCTATCCTTTTGATGGGACTTACACTTATCCCGATCTGAGTAAACTCAAGGAGAGACTCCTTGATGAGATTATATTATACTTGATGATGATTTATTGTCAGAACCCTCTGTTAGGTAATGTGCTAGGATGAATTTCACTTTGCATTCATGAAAGAACTCAAAGGAAATTCAAAATCAAAATCAAAATGGGAGAAGAAACCCCCCAGATGAATTAATTCAAAAGGCCAGATAAAAATATTCTCCAAAATTCATGATAGATTTTTGAAAAGTCTTATAAATGAGTGTGATCACATATCAAGTGATGTGGGACCCACCCCATGCTCATAGATTTTTCAAATATTCAAACAGTGCCTTGGAATTAAAGAAATACCCCTATTTGATTTAAAATTCAAATCAGTTGAATTTTAAAAATGTTGAAACTTTATAAGTGGCTAGTCTATATTATTATGAGGCCATATAAAAGTTTTCAGCATTTAATAAAATGCCTAGCTAATTATTTTAGCACAGCAAAACAAATGGCAGAAAGAAAAACAGAAAGAAAAGAGAAGGGGGCTTACCTGCAAAGAGGCCCGACTAGCTCCCCAGCGGCCCAGCCCACCTCCCCTCCTTGTCGTCTTCTTCCCCGCGCTGCCAAGCAGCTCGCTGGAGCGGCAGAGCGCGGCGACGACGACACCTCAATGCCTTCGAGCTTCCAGTCCCCCCCAAGCCTCATCTCCTCGTCTGGATGCATCCTGGAGCCGCCCCAGTTCATTCCCCCCCCTCCTCTTCGTCTTCCCCTTCCTCTCTCGCCCGATTCGTCGCCGCCCGAGAAGGACGCCGGAGCACCGTTGAGCCCCCGCGTAGCCATTGACGCCGAGAAGCCCCAAGACCGTGTCCAAGTTCTTCCTCGTCGTCGTCTTCATCGACCTGCAGAAGAAGGCGAGCCCGGAGCCCTCCTAGTCACCTGAATCAAACTCGAGCCGCCGCCGGACCCGCAAGAACTCTCCGACGAATTCGTCCTCATCACGCCGCCGTTCACCTCACCGTCTGCTCTGCTGAGTTCCTGGTGAGCTCACGACCGAAACCCCTAACTTTACCCCTTCGATTGCTTCCTCTAGCCTTGGTCGCCATGAGAGCCGAAGCTCCTCGCCGCCGGGATCCATGGAGACGTCCAACCGTTACGAAATCGAGCCCGCCGTGTTGTCTATCACGTTCCCCGTGCTCCTCCTCGTCGAACCAGCCTAGCCCCGCCTTGATCCGTGCCCTGTAACGAGATCCCGATCACGGTCGTAGCTAGGTCGCCGCAGAACTTGACGCCGGCGAGCGTACAGTGCAACCCAGCACTTGGGATCAGTCTCATTCGACGCGCGCAAGTGAGGGCTTCAAGATGGTGGTCTCCGCGCTCCAATTCGTCGACGGAATCGCCCTCCCCGTGCAGCGCCGCCGCGGCTCCAGTCGCCGGCGTTTAGCCGCCGGTGGGTTAGACAACCCCCCCCCCCCCCCCCGTTAATCACCCCTCTAATGACCCCCTGGGTCACTGACCAGTGGGCCTAGTGGCTTAATTAAGCCACTGGATTAGTTTAACCCAACGGATTTATTCAACCAGTCACTGACACCCTGGACCCACATGTCAGCCCCCCCCCCTGACGCCAGCTTGACGTCAGCCTGACGCATTAAATCGATTAAATGAATTTCTAGAGATTAATTGAATTAAAGAAATTCCAAAAATTCCAGAAATTACCCCAAACTTTGGAAATTCATAGAAAATTCATATTAACTCCAAATTGGACAAATAATATATGAAAAATGATCAGGAGAAAATTATCTTTCCAAATATGAACTTTCAACTATGTTTGAGTTGATTTTAAAATGGGACCAGTAGCATATGTCATTTGGTTTATTTGAAATTAATTCAAATTCAAATCAAATGATTTTGCAACTTGGACCATGGAATTATGCTACATTTCAACCACACTTCAGAGGCATATCATACACATTTGAAAAGGATTCAAACTGATCAAACAATGTCACATATAACTTGGTTAAGTTTGAATTCAAATGTGGAGTTTGAATTTGCATTTCAAATGCAATATACTCCATTTAAATGGAATTGCCTCACACATCAAAGCTTATACTTCAAGTTTCAACATTCAATCATGTGCTTGAGCATTGCATTCATATTGATTGCTACTTCGTGCTTTGTTTGTCGAGTAGAAGTGGAACCGGAGCAGGAGGCTGCCCCCTTCGTTGAAGACCCAGAACCCGAACCTCGTCAGCAAGGCAAGCAAACCCCCATTGATCATGTCGATAAAATCCCACTTCCCTCTCATGTCTCGCTTATGCATTGTTTAGGATGATCACCATGATTCGTTTATACCGCATAGAAGAATCCATTCCTCTGCATGACCTATCATTTTGTCACAGTAGTAAGCAAACCACAATCCTAGCAAATGTAGGAGTTGTTTGATATCATGTGGCCCCTGCAAATGTTATCGCTTATTGCATGCTTAGTATGATACCATGATGTTACTGTGATGTGAGTCGGGATGGTAGTGATCATGTTGGTGATGGTAGAAAAGTGTTGGTGAATCTACCCTAAAACAAGGTGAACGATGAGAGGCTGTGTAGGAGTACACGGTGGGTTGTCTCGTTGAACACCGCCCTAAGTCCGAGTTCTTGTGTGATGATCCAAGATGAAGAGTACAACCACACATTGGGCTCACTGACCCCTCTCAACTTTCGATGTCCAGATGTCGCAATAGTTCGGAGTTCTGGTAGGCTTGTGGCCTGGATGCTAAGTGAGAGAACGGCTCATCCGAGACCGGCTTATGCACCACGCACACATCACTTGGGTCCACTTCGGTAAACCGGCCGGGTTCACGATAGTGGTAACCAACCCAAGTAGACGGCTTTCTTGGACTAGATAGGCTATGAGGTAACAGTTGTGGTGAGCATCCTCGCTGGCACCCCTTGAATGGTGTCGAGATCAAAGGAAGTAAATGATGATCATGTGTGTGTAGCGGTACACCTTTGCAAGGTTAACAAAACTATTCGAATAGCCGCGTCCGCGGTTATGGACTGCTTGGAAAGCTTAGCTTGATTATTAGACAATTTGAACTGGATACTTCTAAAACACACCAAGATAAGTGTGAGTGCTATGGCATGCTTTCTCGTGGAGAAGTCGAGGAAGGCACCATGGTGGTGTAATTGGTTGGAGAAAGTAGTGGACTCGTGTACGCTTCTTACCTCAAGTCTGGTACTCGTAGTTCAGGACTAGCCAAGTCAAAGCTGGCATTTCTGCAAGTGAAACCCCACCTCCCTTTACCTTGATACATGTGCATGAGTAGTATAGCTCCTATGTAAGTCTTGCTGAGTACAACTTTGTACTCATGTTTGCTTAATCTATGTTTTAGATGATACCACCGACCCCGATGGTGGCTTCTTCATCGAGCTGGACGACTGAAGACCAACTAGTCTAGTCCCAGTCAGACGACTGGTTCCCTCGTGGAGGGCTTGTATTTAAATAAGGCTTCTGAAGCCATTTGTTAAACTTGTCTGTACTCAGACATAATTTGCTTCCGTCTGTGTTGTAATGTTGGATTACATGTTTGTGATCTCTGTGTGAAGTCTATAAGAGTTATCAATAAAAATGTACACTTTGTAGAGAATTGCAATGGTACCTGCTGTTCATACAAGGCATGTGTGCTGTGTGTATGTTTATAACATGCATGTCTTTGTATGGGTTTTCGAGACCTTAGTTGTGTTCTGGCTGGCGGTCTTTCATACACCAAGTGGCCCTTAGATGTGCGCAGCTTGGGGCATCGCGATGCGATTGTTCGAGACTCTATCTCGTGCACACTTTGTGGTATGATCGAGCCCGCCCTAGACCCCGACTAAGTGATCGGGCTGGAGTAAGTCTATGTAAGAGTTATGAGATAGTCGTTAGTATGGTTGAGGCGACTTGTCTTTGAATATGGGAGTTCACCACTCATATCATTAGACTTGTGTGCGGACGATGAGGACCCATCTCAGTTGATCATCCGGCCTGGATGGGATGCCCCTCACGTACGATGCTTTCCGAGAACGTTCTGTGCTTGGCCTTGTCTGCTTAGACAAGTGGGTACGGTTCTCGGCTCTCCATATGACTATGTCTTAGCTATACTTGCATACGCTAACCCCGGGTGCCGACATTTATGCAGGGAGCTAACAGAGTTTAACGACTTTGACCCTAATGCTATTAAGAAGCTGCTCGAGAAACATTCTTTGAAGAACAAGACTGTTCTTGATCCTACTTTTGCTACGTCTCCTATATGCATCAATGATCCTAATTATAATTTCTCTGTTGATCTTTCACTTATATCTATGGTTGAAGCTGACCCCTTTTATGGCAGAGAAAATGATGATGCTATTGCATACCTGACCAAACTCACTGAGTTGGTGGCTTGTTTACTACAGATGAGAAGATACGAAAATTATATGTTACTAAGCTTTTTTCTTTCTCTTTAAATGGAAGTGCTAAAGCATGGTACGATGCACTACCATGTGGTTCTATTAGAAGTCCTCAAGACTTAGCTCAGTCTTTTGTTGATAATTATTTTCCAGCTCATATGCAACATGCTGCTTTACGAAGAATTTATAACTTTACACAGTTGCAGGATGTGAACCTCCCTAAAGCTTGGGGAAGGTATTGCAGTCTGATCCAGGCTAGACCGGGACATGGAGTCCCTAAGAATGAATTAATTGATATATTTTATGCTGGTCTAACTGATGAATCTAGATCCTACTTGGATAGTTGTGCTGGTTGTGTTTTCAGGAAAAGAACAATGGATGATGCAGAAGAATTAATGGGCAAGATTGCCAAGAACCGCGAAGATTGGTCCGTCCCTGAACCACCTCCACCACCAAAGAAGAGGGGATTGCTTGTACTAAGCCCCGAAGACATGCAAGAAGCTATGAAGTCTATTAAAGAGAAGGGTATTAAAACTAAAGACGTGAAGAATATACCCCCTATTGAGAAGTTGTGTGAGCCTACCACTCACCCTCCTATGGTAGAGGTATACTCTCTTTTAGATTTCAATGCAAGTGACATTCCTCAGGGTAAGCCTCCTGATCAATGTTTAGATGAGCTTGATAATTTTATTATGAAGCAGAATCACTTTAATGAGAGGATACAAAGTTAGTTGCATGATAATTCCCTTCCTATCAAAAGTCTGCTTGATGTTCTAGGTAGAACAGTTAATGATGTTAAATGTCTTGTGAAGTATTTTCATATGGTTCAAACTCAGCTTGATCAAATTTCTAATGTGCAAATAATTCCAAACAGGATATACAGGCCTTCGGGATTAAAACCCGAGGGGGAACTAGCATTCAAGATCCTCTCTACCCGGAAGGGCATCCTAAGAGGATCGAGCAAGATTCTCAAATCCAGGAAGAATAAATTGTTAGCTCTCCAAAGAAGAAAAAACACAAAGAAGCTGACGATTCCAATGATCCAAATAGTATATCTACTTCCGATGCTGAGACTGAAGACGGTTCTGTGCCTGAAAAGGATGGTGAAAAGAATGGTCCACCTGAGGCTCGAGAAGAGGAAGCACCCGACAAACGCAAGAAATACATTAGAGAAGACTTCATCGCAAGAATACATGGGAAGGAACGAGAACCATGGGTACATAAACCTATGCCCTTTCCAGGTAAGTCTCTCAAAACCAAAGAAGAAGAGCATTCCAATAAGTTTTGTGAGTGGATGAAACCTCTTTTTCTTCAAATTACTTTGACTGATGCTATTAAGTTACCTCCTTATTCGAAATATATGAAAGATATTGGTACTAATAAAATAAAAGTTCCTAATGAAGCAATATCTACTATGCTTGCTAACTACTCTTTTAGTGGAAAGATTCCTGAGAAGCTTGGTGATCCAGGTATACCCACCATTCCTTGTTCCATAAAAAATAATTATGTTAGGACTGCTTTATGTGATCTTGTAGCAGGAGTGAGTGTTATGACCTTTTCTCTTTACAAGAGATTATGTTTAGAAAAACTAATCCCTACAGATATCTCTCTTCAGATGGCTGACAAGTCAACAGCTGTTCCCACAGGTATTTGTGAGGATGTTCCCGTTGAAGTTGCTAATTGTTTAATCCTTACTGATTTTGTTGTGCTTGACATGCCCGAGGATGGGAGCATGTCTATTATTCTTGGTATACCTTTTCTTAACAACGCAGGTTCTATTATTGATTGCAATAAAGGAAAGGTTACTTTCAATGTGAATGACAAAGAACACACGGTGTATTTTCCGAAGAAGATTGACAAGAGGCATGGCCTCAACTCTATAGAGAATATCGAGACCGTGAAGATTGGAGAATGGGATTGTCCTCTACATGTGCACCATAAATACAAAACCATCATGGTAGGGAAAATGTCCATTAAAGTAAAGGTGCAATGATCACTTCATCAGAGGTGAGGCTTTTTCCCTATATATCACCGGTTTGTTGGTAAGACTTGATCAACCTTTCTGGTAAGCATGTTTTATATAGGTAAAAAGTGGAGCTTGTTATGTGTTAATTTGATTTAGCTTTTATTCTCCTTGCTGTACCAAGTTTATATGTTTTTGAAACTTCACAATTTTAATCACTGCTTCAGGTTTTCAGAGAGTTTCGCAGCTTTTTGAACTTCGAAAAAATTTCAACAGTGAAGTTGTCAGAAAAATTCCAGAAAAAATATTTTAAAAATTTCCATGTCGAGGGTGACCCAGGGGCACCTGGGGCTGACCAGGGGGCCCGCCAGTGGCCCAGGAGGCCAGCTGGCGCGGCCTGGCCCCTGGCCGCGCCCACAGGGCGCCTGGGGCCCACAGGGCAGCCAGCCAGGTAAGTATTCTTCCTCCTCCCTCTTCTCTCTCCAAAAACACGAGTTTTGCACTTTGTTCTTGCGTTCTTGCTGCTCTTCGTACAGAATTTCGATCTCTCTCTACGACCCATCATTTGAGCTGAGATTTTGGGCAAATACTCCCTGGTATGTAACTCCTTCACCCCTCCAATTAGATTTTTTATTGGTGGCCTCATTTGTGAGTATTTAGTAACTCTTGGTGCTGTTCTTATGAGATTGCATGCTTGTGTAGAAATTTATTTTCCAAGTTTTCATGCAAGTTTATGCCTTAAGTAAGTGAGTAGAGTAGTTTGCCTCAACTCAGTTTGTTTAAATCCTTGTCTTTGTGAATTGTAATTTTTTTTTCAGAAATGAGTTTCTTTGGAAAAGCAAAGGGGTGGATTGGAAAGAAGAAGCCCGAATGCTCCAATCGAGTCACTAGAGCTGCGGCTTCACCCTCAGCAGTTAGGGTGAGCTACAATGAAGATCATGTGCCCCTGGAGCTGTTGGAAGAAACAAATCCATCATGTGCAATGATGTATCCATGCGATGATTTTCTTACAGTTGCAGGAATTAAGGAGGAATTTTATGGCCTTTGTGCCAATGTAGGTTTGAAACGGCTAGCTTTATGCCGTGTGGTACAATACAAAAAACTTACCTCCTGTTTTGTTAACAGTTTTTGCTATAACCATGATGCTGGAACCGTCGAGTTCAAACTTTATAATGATCTCATAACCATGTCTTTTGGCACAGTTTTGTGATATAATAGGTGTGTCAAACGTTGGTCAGACAACTAAGATGACCATGCAGCCCTCCGGGTTGAGGACCCTCTTCAACTCCCTTTGCTGCCAGGAGGAGACCGATATTCGGCGCACGAAGATTTCCAGCATCTTGTTCCCACACCTCAGGTATTTTGCGTATTTTATTGCTAGAGGGGTGTTAGCTCGTGACAACACGAGCAACGGTTCTGCACCAGACTTCGCCATTTATGCGAACGCCCTCTCTGGTAAGTTTGAGTATAATGTGGGTGACTTAATTGCTCGGCGTCTTGTTACGAACAGTAACAAAGGCGATTTATATGGTGGCGTTTACGCCACACTTATACTTGAGTTTCTTGAGAGCACCCCGCATCCTGATGATGTTCCCTTTTCATACGCGAGTCTCGATCTTGCGGCTATGAAGAGGCATAAGTTTGTTACCATGACTTCTCAGTTTGGTTACCTTGACTATATTTTGAGGTTTGAAAGGACTATTACTCGTGAGATCCGTCTACCTGCACTACTTTTGTTTGATAACACTCGCAGGAATGGATGGTCCTTCAACGAAATTAAGTTCAATGAGTTCTTGGCTAATTACCAGCCGCATAACCCCATGGAGGGGGTTGTGCCCGACGTGGAGGAGCATGGTGAGTTCCCACCTTTCCAGGGAGAGATCTTCACCGAGCATGGCGAGGGATCTTATTCTGCTTGGAGCGCAGAACCTTCCGCATGGGAGGATCCGAGGGCTTCGGTGTACGCACCGGAGGGCTCATACGACTCCTGGACTTACCCTTACCCTGGAGCAGGAAGCTCCTGGGGGCAGTAGCTGCTACCAACTTAGGCCAAAAGCCTAAGCTTGGGGAAGTACGTTTCCTTCTCACCTTTCCATTGTATTATCCATTTTTATTTTTTGTTTGCTTTGATCTTTTCAAAGTTTTTGCCGTTCTTCTTTGTTCTTTTATTTTCCAAAAACAACAAAAAAAATTCTCTTTTCTTTTTCTTTCGCTTAACCTTTGAAAAATCCAAAAATAATTTATTTTTCTCTCTTTAGTTTGCTTTGTTGCAGAGTTCACCTCGAGTCCGTGATGGCATTTGATTACATTTCCCATGTTCGGTCGTGCAAGTGACAAGGCAGTAATGACGTAGATCGACGAAAGGGATGCAACAAGAAAAACTGGTATGAACTCTTTTTGTTTCTACTTTTGTACATATGCTTGTACTTATGAATTAGAGACCAGCTTGTAGCGACATAGTGCTATGTTTACAATGCTTTCCCAGTGTTCATGCTTCCTTTGTGGTCAATCCTAAATAGCTAGAGTGCATAATGTGTTGTTGAAATGATTTACATGCATTGCATTGTTCATAGTTTGGCATGCTGAAGTGGTATTTCCCTTTGGAGAATTCTTGAATTGACTTGGCGCATGCTTACACATGTTTATGACTGGAAAGTCTACTATGCCTTGATGATCTTTGAATTTCAGAATAGTTATAGCATCTTCATACCTAATTCAATGTTACTTTGTCTCTCTGCATGATTATGACTGTTATTGCTCTCTAGTTGGTCGCTTCCCAGTCTTTTGCTAGCCTTCGCTCGCACTAAGCGGATTTCTGCTTGTGCATTCAAAATCCTTGAAACCAGTTTTTCCATATGAGTCCACCATACCTTCCTATGTGGCATTTATCGGCCATCCTAACGAAGATTTTCTTGTACCATCTCGAAATTATTCAAAAGCATTCCTGTTTTGTGCCTCTATTTTAGCTCATGAGGAAGTAGTAGATAATTCATGACCGTCTTATGTAGGCATGTTTTATTCCGGGATTGCATGACTAATCTGCAAACCCCAATACGAGGGGGGACTGGCATGAGTGCGCCCAGCTCACAAAAGATAATCACAACCAACAAACCCTCCTTCACGCTTTGTCTATGAGAAATCAGAAAACTTTGGCAGTGATAAACAAAGGAGATTAAGGGGATGTGATCGTCTCCATCTTGGGAGCCATTCCTCGAAACATGTCTAGAGTAAGAGGCGATTGAGATTTCTATTAGCATTCGTTGACGAAGCATGCATATCCCAAAACATATTTTTATCTTTGTTTTCAAAACCAAGAGCTCTGGTACAAGTTTAGTCTTTGCTTCCTTCCACGGGGTTTCAACCTTTCCATCAAATTCCACGGTTCGAGAGTCTCCACCTTCTTTCTTCAAAGCACCAACTGTGATTGCATAATTGTCATTCTGAGTGTAATGCGCATTGTCCCAAAGTATTACATTGTCTTTTTCATGATTGTGGTATTATTTATTCTGAAGTTCTTAGTTCTAGTCTCCTTTAAAACTCTGGAGGAGTTTCTGCATTTATGTTTTGCTTCACTCATGGAGGCTAGCGAAATACCACTCTAGTATGTTCAAACTTTATGCATTGTAATCCTGTCTTCATTTTCAGTAGCATATTATTTAATTTTAGTTGTTTGAGATTGATCACTTGAAAGAAGGATTTCTTCGTGCATTGTCCTCATAGCATTGTTTTGATACTTGCTAAATTATTTTCGTAGTACAGGCTTATGTACATTTATTGAAGCAAAAGAGTTTGTCAAAGTTTTCTTTGTCGCGTTCAGTCCGTTGTACTGAATTGCTTGAGGACAAGAAATATCTTAAGCTTGGGGGGGTTGATACGTCTCAAACGTATCTAATTTTCCAAACACTTTTGCTATTGTTTTTCCCTCATTCTTGCATGATTTGGACGAAACTAACCCGGACAAACGCTGTTTTCAGCAGACCTGTCTGTATGGTTTTATTGTGCGCAAGAAAATGGATTTTTGGACATCCCGGAAAATTCCCAGAAAAATACCAGAAAATCCACGCATCCGAAGGAGCCAGATGCCAGAAGTGGGACCAGAGGGGAGTCCTGGGGGCCCCAGGCGCCCCCCTGGTGCGGCCAGGGGTGGGGCCGCGCCCTCTGGCCGCCTGGGGGGCTCCCCCCTCCTCTGGTGCCTACCGATGCTCCTATTTATTCCCGTGACGCGAAAAACCCATAACAGAAGTCGTTTTCCCAATTCTCGTCGCGGAGCCGCCGCCACCCTCTGTTCTTCTCCGGGAGGGCTAATCTGGAGGCTGTTTTGGCCTCCGGTGAGGGGAGATCATCACCATCGTCATCGTCATCACCACTCCATCCTCCCTCCATGACTTCTCCATCCATGTGTGAGTAATTCCCTGTTGTAGGCAAAGGGGATGGTAGGGATTGGATGAGTTATATCATGTAATAGTTTATCAGATTCTTGGGGGCATGTTGCCTATCATCTAGATTGGTGTTTATCATCTTTGCTTCAACGTGTTGCTCTTAATGCTTGTCATTTTGGGCCCGAGTGCCATGATTTCAGATCTGAACCCTTTGTGTTTTCATGAATATATTTGTGTTCTTGATCCGATCTATGATTTTTTTGCACCTGTTATGGTCCGGAACCGGCGAACCCAAAGGTGACAGCTTGGGACACCAAAGGGGATGGATTATAATTTGGGGATTCCATGTATCCATTGATTGTTAATGCTTTGTTCTGGTGCTCTTTGATAGGAGCACCTTAATCTCCATAAGTTCCTTTTGACCCCGTTCGTAGCGGGATGGTAGGACAAAATATGTTGTGCAAGTTCTTATTGCAAGCACGTACAACTACCTGTGGGATACATGCCTGATGTTTGATTAATGCCTAGATGATCTTTTCTTTTCTGTGTGCCTTGCCTCAAGTTGATTACATGATGTGTCTTATCCATGCAGCGCCCAACCATCCATCTCCCTAGGCTACAGTGTTTCAATTCTGCTGGTTACTAATTGTTTACTTTTGTTGTTACTATTACCATTGCTATCGTCAATACTACTATTATCGCAGTTGCTATAAATATCTCGTTGCTATTAATATCTTGTTGCAAGTAAGTGTATCTCAGTGTCACAACCCCAATTTAGGTATGTGCTAGAATAGCAAGTCACTTTGCATCATGATAAAAATTTCAAAAGAATTTGAAATGGGAGAGAACCCCCCAAGATGAATTTAATTAAAATGGCCATAATAAAAGTTGCTCCAAAAATTCCTTTTGCATTTTTGAAAACTCCCATAAATGAGTGTGATCACATATCAAGTGGTGTGGCAGCAATCCCATTCTCATGGATTTTTCAAATATTCAAATAGGACCATGGAATTATTCAAAAACCCCTATTTGATTTAAAATTCAAATGATTTGAATTTTAAAAAGTGCCAAACTTTATAAGTGGCTAGCCTAATATATTATGAGGCCATATAAAAGTTCTAGCATTTTAGAAAATGGTTTGCTATTTAATTACCAGTGCCAAAACATAATGCAGAAAAGAAACAGAAAAGAAATAAGAAAAAGGGAGAAAACCTGGAAAGCAGCCCAACTCAAGCCTGGCCGGCCCAGCAGCAGGCCCAACCCACCTCCCTCCTTGGCGTCTTCCACCCCATGCCCCGAAGCTGCTCGGTGGAATGCATGCAACATTCCACCGCGCTGCCGACGAGCTCCTCGTCACCTTCTTCTTCCCCGCGTCCACGTCTCAACGCCTGGAGACGTCCTGAAGCGCCCTCGACCACTTCCCCCTCCTCCCTGCCACTCCCGAGCTCTTCCTCGTCGGATTCCTTCACCACCCGAAGGCCGCCGTCGCCATGGCTCTGAGAAGGCGTGGCCAGTGAGCTCCTCAAGCCACGACGCCGTGTCCAACGTGTTCCTCGACGACGACTATGCCTCCGTGCAGAAGGAATCAAGCCGAGACGCCGTGTAGCCGACGCCCCCCTTCATCTTCTTCGTCTCCGGCCGCCGCGCGCCATCAACAAATTAATCACCGTCAAAGAACTCCCGACCTCGCCGTCGCGTTCTTTGCAACCGTGGTGAGCAGGCGCATCGATCCCCTCTGTTTCCCCCTTCCAATTCGTCCTCTACCCCGAGCTGCCATGAGAGCCGAAGGATGTCGCCGCCATGGTTGACGTTGAGGTCGCCCCAGTGCTCCATCGACTCAACCAGTGTGCGCATCATAATCCTGGTGCTCTTGTGCGTCGAACGAGCCCCCCTTTGCCTCGCCCCGTGGCCGTTTTATGAGTGCAGCTCCAAGCCATAGCTCCGGTCGCCGTCGCGGTTGAAGCTGGCGTCACCTGCAGCCTCTCCGGCGACGCGTGAGTAGCCCATTCGACGCGGCTCGTCACGGGTTGTCTTCTGGTGCTCTTGGCGCATCGAATGACGGCCGGAATCAAGATCCCGTGCAGCGCCGCCGCCTCGGTTGGTCGTCGGCGACTAGTCGCCGGCTGGCCAACGGGGCCGGATTAGATTAAGCTAATCCCCCCCAACGAGAGCCTATGACAGTGGGCCCCAGGCCCCCGAATCCTCTCTGTTTAATTAAACAGAGAGGGGATTAGCCCCCGAGTCAATGACAGGTAGGGCCCCCATCTCAGTTTGACTGGGTCAACCCCATGATGTCATGCTGACTCAGTGCTGAGGCAATAAACCCTTTTACAGATTAAAGGAATTTCAGAAAATCCAGAAAATGCAATAAACTTTGGAAATTCATAATTAATTCATTTTAACTCCAAATTAGACAAATAATATGTCTAAAATTATCAGAAAAATACAAGGATTCTGAATATGCAACTTTTTTCTATGTTTGACCATTTTAAAATGGGTGAATAGTAGCAAACATGCATATGGCATTCTTTTGAATTCAAATTTGGAGTGAATTTGCAAATGACCTTGCAACACACTTCTTTTAAATGGTTTCATCCACACATCAGAGACTTTACCTCAACTTTACAACATCACTTCATGATCAACCTTTTCAAATGAACATTCATGGATTCAAATTGCATTTGAAATTCATCGATAAATCATATGGAGTTCGAATTTGCATTTCAAATGCAAGACACTCCATTTAAATGGAATTGGCAACACATCAGCACCCTTACACCATGTTATAACATTTGATCATGTGCTTGAGCATTGCATTCATATTGATTGCTACTTCATGCTTTGTTTGTCCGGATAGAAGTGGAGCCGGAACCGGAGGCCACCCCCTTCGTTGAAGACCCCGATACTGAACCTCGTCAGCAAGGCAAGCAAACCCCCATTGATCATGTCGATAAAAACCCATTTCCCTCTCAGTCTCGCTTATGCATGAAATAGGATGATCACCTTGTTATCGATTCTACCGCATAGTTGAACCCATATCCTTTGCATGACCTATCATTTTGTCACAGTAGTAAGCAAACCACAATCCTAGCAAATGTAGGAGTTGATTGTTATCATGTGGCCCCTGCAACTGTTACTGCTTATTGCATGCTTAGAGTTACAATGAGGTTACTCTTTTGTTAGTCGGGATGGTAGTGATCATGTTGATGATGGTGGAAATGTGTTGGTGAATCTACCCTAATACAAGGTGAACGATGAGAGGCTGTGTAGGAGTACATAGTGGGTTGTCTCGTTGAACACCGCCTTAAGCCCGAGTTCTTGTGTGGTGATCCAAGCTGAAGAGTACTACCACATGTTGGGCACATGGACCCCCGCTCAACCTACTAACTCACCCCTTCTCAGTTCAATGAGTCTCAATAGTTCGGAGTTCTGGTAGGTCTGTGGCATGGTCTGCGAAGTGGAAGAACGGCTATTCAGACCGTCTTGGGACCCTGCACACATCTTCTGGGACCACATCGGTAAACCGGTCGGGTTCACGATGTGGACTCCAGCCCAGATAGGCGTCTCCTTTGTACTTGAGTTGGCTGTGAGGTAAAAGTTGTGGAAATTTATCCTCGCCGACACCCGCTTGAAGGGTGACGAGATCCCGACGGTAACTGATAGTTTCATGTGTGTAGCAGTACACCCCTGCAGCGTTACTAAACTATTCGAATAGTCGCGTCCGCGGTAAGGGACTACTTGGAAAACTGTGCTTGATTATTAGACAACTTGAATACGATACTTATAAAACTTGCCAAGATAAGCGTGAGTGCTATGGCGTGTTTTCTCGTGGGGAAGTCGAGGAAGGCAACATAGTGGTGTACTTGGTTGGAGATGTAGTGGACTCGTGTACGCTTCTTACCTCAAGTCTGGTACTCATAGTTCAAGACTAGCCAAGTCAAAGCTGGCGCTTCTGCTTATGAACCCCACCTCCCTTTACCTTGATACATGTGCATGAGTAGTATAGTTCCTATGTAAGGATTGTTGAGTACGACTTTGTACTCACGTTTTGTCACAACCCCAAGTTAGGTATGTGCTAGGATCAAGTGCTCCTTTGCATCTTGCAAAAATTCAAAAGAAAATTCAAAAATGGGGAAAAGAAAAGCCCTGAGAATTTAAATCAAATGGCCAGATAAAAATCTTTTTCCAAAAATCATTTGACTATTTGGAAAATTCCTATAAATGATGCTGATCATTTTAAAAGTGGTTTGGGTTCTTTACCATGCCCATGGAATTTTCAAAAATTCGAAATGTGCCTTGGAAAATTAAATAAACCCCTATTTGATTTAAAATTCAAATGTTTTGAATTTTAAAAAGTGCCAAACTTTATAAGTGGCTACTCTATTATAATATGAGGCCATATAAAAAATTATGGCATTTATAAAAATACCTAGCTATTTTATTTGGCTAGGTCAACCTATTTACAGAAGAAATAAAAATAAAAAGGAAAAGACAGAGAGAAGGAGCTTACCAGACGCCCAGGGGCGAGGCCCACCTTCCCTCTGCCGGCCCAGCCCAGCCCCTCGCCTTGTCCTCTTCCTCCCCGCCGAGCCAAGCTGCTCGCTGGAGCAGAGCGTTGCCACGGCGACGACACGGCGACGCCCGGCCTCTTCTAGGCTTCCCCCTCTCTCCCTTGCGCCACGCAGTAGCTGCACAAGCCCCCCCCCCCCCCCCCCGCATCTTTTCCCCCTCCTCTGGGTCATCTCCCCCCTCTCCTTTCGCCGTTCGGTTCGCAGCTCGAAGCTCGCCGCGGAGCACGCGGCCGCATCGACGTGGCCAACGGCCTCTTCTCGCCTCACCGACTTGTCCAGGGCGCGCGCCGTCATCGACTTCGTCTCCGTGTGCAAGCAATCGAGGCCGAGAGCCCCGAGCACGCCGTCCTCTTCGCCGAGCCGCCGCTGGAACCGCAAGAACTCGTCAACAAATTCGTCGCCGCCGCCGCTCTTTGGCCCTCCCCAACCACCCCATCGTGCTCCTGGTGAGGTCCTCTCTCGTTTCCCCCTCCCCATTCACCACCTCGTGCCCCGTCGCCGTTTCCCCGCTTAGCCTAGCTCCGGCTGCCGCGCTCCTCGACGCCGGCGAGCGTCCAGAGCCTCCCCGTGGTCGCCTTGTGCACTGGGCGACGCGGGCGAGCCTCAGGACCCCAACCGTGCCCTCCGTTTGGCAAGAGGAGGCCGGAGCCGCCCTCTCCAGTGGGCGCCGCCGCGTCCTGTGGCTGCCGCCGGTTAGCCGCCGGCCGGTTAGTTTACTTAGGGGGATAACCCCCCTCCTAATTGACCCCATGGGTCAATGACAAGTGGGCCAGCCCCCCCCCCTCTAACCCCTCTCTGTTAATTAAACAGAGGGGATTAGACCCCTCTCCCACTGACATGGGGGCCCCAGCAGTCAGACCCCCCCCCCCCCACATCATGCTGATGTCAGCATGACGCAGTAAACCTTTTTCCAGAGTTTTAATTTATTCCAGAAATTACAGAAAATGGCCAAAACTTCAATAAATCATAGAAAATTCATTTTAACTCCAATTTGGACAAATAATATGTCTAAAATTATCAGAAAAATACAAGGATTATGAATATGAAATTTGTTTTCATGTTTGATCATTTTAAAATGGGTAAACAGTAGCAAACATGCATATGAATCCTTTTCAAATTCATATTTGGAGTGATTTTGCAAATGATTTTGCAACACCGTTAATTCCAATGGATTCATCCACATATCAGAGGCTTTACCTCAACTATACAACATCACTTCATGATCAAACTTTTCAAATGAACTTTCATGCATTCAAATGCATTTGAAATTCATCGATAAATCAAATGGAGTTTGAATTTGCATTTCAAATGCAATATACTCCTTTTAAATGGAATGCTCAACACATCAGTACCTTGAACATCACCATTGCAATCTTATTCATGTGATTGTGCATTGTACATTATGTTGATCCTATGATTGTCATGTTGCTGATAGAAGTGGAGCCGGAACTCGAGGTCACCCCCTTCGTTGAAGACCCCGTGACTGAACCTCGTCAGCAAGGCAAGCAAACCCCCATTGATCATGTCGATAAAATCTCACTTCCCTCTCATGTCTCGCTTATGCATTGTTTAGGATGATCACCATCATAACGTTTCTATCGCATAGTTGAACCCATATCCTTTGCATGACCTATCATCTTGTCACAGTAGTAAGCAAACCACAATCCTAGCGGATGTAGGAGTTGGTTGATATCATGTGGCCCCTGCAACTGTTATTGCTTATTGCATGCTTAGTGGTACAACGAGGTTGCTTATGATGTGAGTCGGGATGATGATAAACATGGTGTTGATGAAAGTGAAATGTGTTGGTGAATCCACCCTAATACAAGGTGAACGATGAGAGGCTGTGTAGGAGTACACAGTGGGTTGTCTCGTTGAACACTGCCTTAAGTCCGAGTTCTTGTGTGGTGATCCAAGAAGAAGAGTACAACCACACATTGGGCTCACTGACCCCTCTCATCCTAGTACCTCACCCCGTTCGAACCCCAGAAGTCGCAGTAGTTCGGAGTTCTGGTAGGGCTGTGGCACGGTATGCGAAGTGGATGAACGGCTTTTCAAGACCGGCTTGGGACCCTGCACACATCGTTTGAGGCTATACTGGAACCTCGGCCGGACTTCCATACGGATCCCCCTCAGATAGGCGACTCTCTGGACTAGAATGGAGCTGTGGGCGAAGTGCTGTGGTGGCATCCTCGCTGTCACCTCTTGAACGGTGACATGCAAAAGGCGGTAAATGATGACACGTGTGTGTAGCGGTACACCCCTGCAGGGTTAACAAAACTATTCGAATAGCCGCGTCCGCGGTTAAGGACTGCTTGGAAAGCTTAGCTTGATTATTAGACAACTTGAACTGGATACTTCTAAAACTCGCAAGATAAGCGTGAGTGCTATGGTGTGCTTCTCGTGGGGAACTCGAGGAAGTAACCATAGTGGTGTATTGGTTGAAGAGATGTAGTGGACTCGTGTACGCTTCTTACCTCAAGTCTGGTACTCGTAGTTCAGGACTAGCCAAGTCAAAGGTGGCACTTCTGCAAGTGAAACCCCACCTTCCTTTACCTTGATACATGTGCATGAGTAGTATAGTTCCTACGTAAGTCTTGCTGAGTACGACTTTGTACTCACGTTTGCTTATTCTATGTTTTAGATGAACCCACCTACCTGATGGTGGCTTCTACCCGAAGCTCGAAGAATGAAGACTCAGACCAAGACCAAGCTAGTGTAGTCCCAGTCAGACGACTGTTTCCCTCGTGGAGGGCTTGTTTTTAGATAAGGCTTCTCTAAGCCATTTGTTAAACTTGTCTGTACTCAGACCTACTTTGCTTCCGCTTGTCTGTTGAAATGTTGGATCACATGCTTGTGATCTCTGTGTGCACTCTGTAAGAGTTATTAATAAAGATGTATACTTTGTAGAGAATTGCAATGATACCTGTTGTTCATACAAGGCATGTGTGCTGCGTGTATGTTTATAACATGCATGTCTTTGTATGGGTTTTCGAGACCTTAGTTGTGATCTGGCTGGCGGTCTTTTATACACCAAGTGGCCCTTAGATGTGCGCAGCTTGGGGCATCGCGATGCGATTGCTCGAGACTCTGTCTCGTGCACACTTTGATGTATGATCGAGCCCGCCCTAGACCCCGACTAAGTGATCGGGCTGGAGTAAGTCTATGTAAGAGTTATGAGATAGTCCGTAGTATGGTTGAGGCGACTTGTCTGTGAATATGGGAGTTCATCACCCATATCATTTGACTTGTGTGCAGACGATGAGGACCCATCTCAGTTGATCATCCGGCCTGGATGGGATGCCCCTCACGTACGATGCTTTCCGAGAACGTTCTGTGATTGGCCTTGTCTGCTTAGACAAGTGGGTACGGTTCTCGGCTCTCCATATGACTATGTCGTAGCGGGACTTGCATACGCTAACCCCGGGTCCCGACACGTTTGCTTATTCTATGTTTTAGATGAACCCACTGACCCCGAAGGTGGATTCTTCCTGGAGCTCGACGACTGATCAAGCTAGTGTAGTCCCAGTCAGACGACTGTTCCCTCGTGGAAGGGCTTGTTTATAGCTAAGGCTTCTCTAAGCCATTTGTTAAACTTGTCTGTACTCAGACCTACTTTGCTTCCGTATGTTTGATGTAATGTTGGATCACAGACTTGTGATCTCTGTGTGCACTCTATAAGAGTTATCAATAAAGTTGTAAACTTTGTAGAGAATTGCAATGTTACCTGTTGTTCATACTGGACATGTGTGCTGCGTGTATGATTATAACATGCATGTCTTAGTATGGGTTTTCGAGACCTTAGTTGTGATCTGGCTGGTGGTATTTTATACACCAAGTGGCCCTTAGATGTGCGCGGCTTGGGGCATCGCGATGTGATTGCTCGTGACTCCGTCACGTGCACACTTTGATGTATGATCGAGCCTTCCCAAGACCCCGACTAAGTGATCGGGCTGGAGTAAGTCTATGTAAGGGTTATAATACAATTGATAGTATGGTTGAGGCGACTTGTCTATGAGTATGGGAGTTCACCACCCATATCATTTAGACTTGTGTGCGGACGATGAGGACCCATCTCAGTTGATCATCCGGCCTGGATGGGATGCCCCTCACGTTCGATGCTTTCCGAGAACGTTCTGTGCTTGGCCTTGTCTGCTTAGACAAGTGGGTACGGTTCTCAGCTCTCCATATGATTGTGTTGTAGCGAGTCTTACATACGCTAACCCCGGGTCCCGACAAACTTGGTATCAGAGCAGGACTGACTGTAGGATTATCAGCCTTGGCCTAAGTCGAGTCTAGCCTTCTATAATTATATAGTTACTCTGGGTATATGAGGGAACAACGTAAGTCTTCTTTTTCTCCTTACCTTCATCGATCTGAGTTCTGAGTCACCCTCATCTTGTTCTACGGGAAGATAGGACTAGGCTCATCTATGTCTTACTAGAACATCTCGTTGTTTGCTTCCTTGTAGCCGTAGGAAAGTTGTGTTCGATTTGCTAGAGTAGTTGTTCTTCCTGATTTCTTGCATCGTATGTAAGTGATGTTTCTATGTTGTAAGAAAGTTGTTTTCTCTTGCAATTACAGTCGTTATGCTGCCGGATTTATTCCGCGTCTTGATGAATCATTGCCTTCGCAATATTATCTTTTCTGCCTAAATCATATCCTTTTATCCTTGCCTCCATCGTACAACCTGTTCTGATTGTTGATTTTTATCACACAGGATGTCAGGTGGAACTCGTAGTGCTGTTCTTCGGAATCGAGACCGTGATCGGAATCGAAATGATGATGAACCTCCACCACTGCCTTCTGCGGCAGAAATCATGATGGAAGCTGAGCGGAATAGACGTGATCAAACACGCCTTCTGGAGCTCATCGAGCAGAATACCGCCCACCATCGGAATGTGGTGGTCAGCATTCAGGACTTCATCTTCCTCAAGCCACCGGTATTCCGATGTTCTACTGAGCCCCTCGAAGCTGATGATTGGCTCCGTTCCATCGAGCGTAAGCTTGATACAGCACATGTTGCTCCCGATGACCTAGTTATTTTCGCGGTATACTTCTTGGAAGGTGTTGCTCTTCAGTGGTGGGAGAACTATGTTGCAATGTAGCCAGATGGTCACGTAGTGACTGGGCAGGAGTTCTGTGTTGCCTTTCGAGGGTACCACATTCTGTATGAGTTAATGAAGCGGAAGAAGGAAGATTTCTGCAATCTGAATCAAGGAGAGATGTCCATTCATGAGTATGTGAGGGAGTTCAACCGTCTTTCTCGTTATGACCAACATGAGATCACCACCGATGCCAGAAAGCAGGCAAGGTTCCGCAAGGGACTTAGCCCAATCCTTCGTCATGATCTCAACCTCCTTGAGTTTGCCACCTTTGAGGATTTAGTCAACAGATCCTTCAGAGCTGAGCATGGCAATGAAGTTTTTGAGAAGTCTCGCAAGCATGCTCTTGTGCTTGCCCCTTCTTCCAGTTCACGCCCTCAGAAGCGCATGATCTGGATTCCTAACAATTTGTTCCACCAAAAAACACACCGAGGCCATCCCTTGTGCCGCCTCGTCCACCAGCTCCACCGAACAACCCAGCTCCCTGCACTATTGTAACAGCCTAGTTTTCACAAAAATTAAAAATTTTGTTTTCGGTGTGAATTGTTTGATTGTCTGATTTGTTTGCGGTGTTTGCATCCCTGATTTATCGATCGGTGATTATTTTTCCCCTCTTATCTCGTACCGGACGGAGACCGACCCTTGCCACCCTGACACTCGACCTTTGCGACATCGGGTTTCACCCGATCACCGTCGCGAAAACCGCACGAGACCAGCCGCAGCCAACGGAACGAAAAAACCTATTTAATAATTAAACGGGATATTTTTATAGCGCGCCGGAAAGTGTTTTCAGAACAGTTCCAGCACGAGGTGAACGCCTCCGGCTCGACGCGCTGATCGCGCAGTTCGAAGTTTTACCCGAATCGGAGGTACTGCGGACCCCCGGCGGTCAGAAACGTGAGCACCGCGCGCGCAAGATAAAAACCGAAGATGTTTTTGCAAACTGCCAGCCACCTGGGCTATATAAAGACCACCACACTCCCACCCCATTTCTAGGGTTTCCCTAGACACAATTTTGCAGCCACACCCCCAATTTTGCTCAATTTTCTGCCCAATGAGTTCTGGACCGTCAGATCCGGAGATCCGACGGCCCAGATCGCGTCTAGCCCCCACCACTCCATCTCTCTCCTCACCTCCTCTCCCCTCCCGTGGAGGCTCCACGCAGCCATGGAGGCAGCCGCCGCCTCCCGCCGACCACCTCCGCTGCTCCACGCCGACAAGCAGCCAGCCGCGCCCGCGACCTCCCTCTCCTCCTCTCCCTTCCCCTCTCCTCTCTTTCCCCCTCCTCCCTCTCTCTAACTTCCCTCTCTCCCGCAGGACCCACGCCATGGCCATGGCCTCCACTGGCTAGGAGCTCTGCCCGCGCCGCCACACCATGGGGCCGCCCGAGCTGGCCGTCGTCGCCGCCCGGAACGGATCCGGCGACCTCGCCGCGCCCCTAGCGCCCTGCGCCACCTCGCCCCGCCGCCGGCCGCCGGAGCTTGGCCGGAGAGCCAGCGCCGCCGCGCCCTGTTCGATCGGATCGGGAGGAGCCCCGATCGGACCGGCCACCTCCGCCTGGGCCCGGCCTCCCTCGCGGCCCACCAAGCCCCGCGGCCCAGCCAGCGCCAAGCCAGCCGCCAGGCCCCCCTCCAGCCAGGCCAGATGGGCCCCGAGGCCCATAGTGAGCATTTCGGCCCGAGTTCCTTTTTTTTTCTGTTGGACGACCTGCGAATTTCACTAAGTCAGAAAACTTTTGCTGCTGATCTGTTTTCGCGATGCGTTTTGCGACTAAACCATAGCCCGGATGAACGTGCCCCCAGAACGAAAGTTGCTCAGTTTTGCGTGCTCTAGCATTCGTATGTAGAAATCTTTTGCATTTGAGCTCATCTTGATTGTGTATTTGTGTGTTGAACAGGGCATCAGACCGTTAATTGCATTTATTTCCTGTTAAGTGCTGCTGTTTATATTTTGTTGCAACTTCGCATGATGATTGTGACTCATCCATGAGGCCTATTGCATTGATTCTTTCTCCTATGTGTTAAGCATCATGTGTACTTCATTTCCATGCTTTAACTTGCCATGTTTGGGTGCTTTAGCTATATTAAATCTTGCTCCAAAGTGGTGATCCTGATGTTAATGTGCTGCTGTTGCTGAAACTGTTATTTTGTTGCAACTTCGGTCGACGAGTGTGTCGCGACCGTTTATCGGATTTGAGTGATTCCAATTGCATATTGTTAAGCACCATGTCTACTTTCATTACATGTATTGCATTGCCATGATATGTAACTCCGTTTGGATTGTGCCTTATATGTAACTCCGTTTGGAGTGTGCCTTATATGTAACTTGATTAGTTTTGCGTGTACTTTGTGTTTATGCTATAGTTTTCTGTTGTTAACCAACCTAAAATATGGTTTAGGACAGAACAGTACCAAATGTTTTAATCATCGTGTGACACTTAGTGTTATGCCATGTTTAGGATTGTGCCCCACTTAAATTTTCTAGCATAGATAGTTTACTTTGTGCTTCACCTCTTGAAATGTTTGTGTGCTATGCCATGCTTGCTTGAGTTTCCATGTTAATAACCGTTGATTGATCACCAGTAACTAAATAACTTGAACCCTTGCTAAATGTGCGGTATCGTCGTGTGTGACGAGCACTCCACTTAACTTATTAGTAACCGCTCTCGACGGTAGGTGTGATGTCTCATGTTGCCTTCTTGTTGATGCTTGCTCGTGTTTTCCCCGTAGTAATAGATGCTTGCTCGTTGATTGCTTTTTAGTGTTTATCGTCTTGTGTGCTCCCGTGGGTACCCTCGTAGACAATGCGAGCTTGCGATCAACTACACCTTCGAAACCCGACTTATCAACAGGCAAGGACAATACATTACTTATGATCCATTCTATTTCAACTAGCGGTTTGCATGCTAGTCTAGGTTAGGCTCGATGTTTGATCCTACCACTTGTTTACAGCCTCTTTCAAACCGATACAGCCATGTCCCTTCCCAGCAAACATTGTACTGCTATGTTACTATTGCTCGTTGCTCAGCCCCTGCTTAGGATGCTACGATGTTACCCTGTTACTCCTTGGTTTGGGATATCACATTATTCTATTGTTGTTGATGGTATGATTATTATAATGTTGACTATATTCAACGAAGGATGGAAGATCTAGGCTATCCCGCCCCGACGCTTTGTTCCAGTCGAGTCACCTAGGATCCGAGTTCCGGGTATTGGTTTTAAGACTGAGCGTGCCTAATCGCGTGTGGGATTTTATGGCGTCCCCTCTTCTTACCTACCTAGCTTCAAACATTTCTAGAGGTGGCCCAAGCTGATTTACCATTTGAAACCGTGTGTGTGCTGGTCAGCTGCCAGTAGTTTTCAAACAACTTGGGCCAACGGAGACTTAGTTCCTCTGTTGGTCCACACTTGGTGTGCTAGGGAAGTCGCCTGTTATATAGGCGAGACTTACCCCGAACTTGGCCATACGGAAGAGTCCGATCCGAGAGCGTGGCCAACTTTTGGATTGGGTGTCGACTCCCCGGGGGCCACCCGGATTTGTTCGTTGTTAGTTAAAGGGACCTGTCGTTTCGGATCTCTTGGAACTAAATCATAAAATGGTTGCCTAAAATGGGTAGCAACTGAGAGAGATGGGCAAGCATGCGATGCCTCGTAATGGGAAGTTGGTACACCCCTGCAGGGTTAAATCTTTTCGAGAAGCCCTGTCCACGGTTATGGATGACTTGAGACCTACTCCTTGTTCATAGACAACATCAACTGAGATAATCTTAATATAACTTGATCAACATGTGTGTGTGCCTTGACTGCTTCTTCTTCGTCGGGATGCGAAGAGGAGGACAAGGATAGGATAGGTGTTATGATTGCGTAAGTAGCTGATAGCAGACTTGTTGGAGGCGATTCCTCATCGAATGCTTGGCTTCTTATCTTACTCGCTAGTGCGGCAGCAACCTCTCCACTTACCCTTCCTTACCGTAAACTACTAGTTGTCCTAGAATGACGAGTGATGAAGTCCTTGCTGGGTCAGATGACCACTACAGTTGGATGCTGAGTACCTCTGTACTCATGATACTACCCCCAAACTCTTTTCAGGGTTCTTGATCGACAACAGGTATGGTGATCGACGTTTCACGTGGAGACTCGACGACGACTAGTTAGGCGGATCCCAGCGGAGGGCCTGGACCCGTGTGGTTATGGGATCGATGCTTTTCTCTTTGCCAGTAGGCATTTGCTTGTAGTCTGTACTCAGACATGTATCTTCCGCTGTTGTATTATATCTGAGGCAGTTGTATGCCGATTGTATGAGATGTTGTATCCTGTATCTGTAATGTTGTGATATCATGTTGGAAATCCGGGGCATATGGCTTTGTCATATGTCGCGGTGGGACCGATATGTGCTTCGTCCCCGGATCTGGGTGGAAACACCTAGATCTGGAACAGTACCGCATATCGGGCCTTACAACTATCTTTGGAGCCTGCTTCCGATGTGGCCAGCCTGGTCACTATTCTCATGATTGTCCCATAAGTCAGAATGCTCCACACCATGCCAAAGGGAACCCCAATGTTCGTGCCAAGCCACCCCCGAAGGTTTCCACCGCCAAGCCTCCCACTTCCGCAAATCTTGGACGTGTGAACCAAATCTCAGCTGAGGAAACTGATGGTACTTCTGATGTCATTCTTGGTACGCTCCCAGTCAATCATGTTCCCGCTTCTGTTCTTTTCGACCCAGGAGCTTCTCATTCATTCATGTCGGAGAGTTATGCACTTCGGCATGATGTATCCTTTGAAGAAATGTTCACCCCTATGATCATTCAAACTCCTGGTTCAAAATGGCAAACTAATAGAGTAAGCCATGGTAATCAAGTTGCAATTGAGGGTTTAGTATTCCTTGCTTCACTCATAGCCCTCAAGTCCTCAGACATTGATGTCATCCTTGGTATGGATTGGTTATCAAGACAACATGCTTTTCTTGATTGTAAAGCCAAGTCAGTTAGACTTACACATCCTTCAGGCCAGACAATAGATTACTCCTCACCAAGAACAAGAACCCAGATGCATTCTTTGAATGTGCTTCCCCTTCCATACCTTGAAGATATTCCGGTGGTTCGTGACTTCCCGGATGTCTTTCCTGAAGAGCTACCGGGAATGCCACCCGACAGATGTGTAGAGTTCATTGTAGATCTTGCCCCAGGAACCGCACCAATTTCCAGACTCCCATACAAAATGGCCCCACGTGAGTTAGCTAAGCTTAAAATCCAACTTGAAGCTTTGTTGGCAAAAGGCTCCATCCACCCTAGCTCATCGCCATGGGGTTTCCCCGTTCTGTTCGTAACGAAGAAAGATGGAACAAAAAGGATGTGCGTAGATTATCGCCCGCTAAATCTAGCGACGATAAAGAACAAGTACCCACTGCCCAGGATCAATGATCTTTATGATCAACTTGCTGGATCCTCTGTCTTCTCCAAGATGGATTTGAGATTAGGTTATCATCAAATCAAAATCCGAAACGAGGACATTCCAAAAACAGCTTTCACTACTCGTTATGGTCTTTATGAGTACACCGTCATGTCCTTTGGATTAACCAATGCCCCCGCCACTTTCTCGCGCATGATGAATTCGATCTTCATGGAGTACTTGGATAAATGTGTTGTAGTTTATCTTGATGACATTCTCATCTACTCGAAGAACGAAGAAGAACATGTCGAACATCTTAGGCTGGTATTGATGAAACTTAGAGAGCACCGCCTCTATGCCAAGTTCTCCAAGTGTCAATTTTGGCTACCAGAAGTGACCTACTTAGGCCACGTGATTTCTGCCAAAGGAATTTCTGTGAATCCCGAGAGAGTTCAGGCCGTCCTTGACTGGACTCCACCTGAATCGTTTAAGCAAGTTAGGAGTTTTCTTGGCTTAGCAAGCTATTGTCGCCGCTTCGTCGAGAACTTTTCTAAAGTTGCAAAGCCTCTAACCGAACTCCTTAAGAAAGATAAGAAATTCCTATGGACTCCCAAGTGCGAGGAAAGCTTTCAAGAGCTAAAAAGAAGATTGACTTCTGCACCCGTACTTGCGCCTCCAGACACCAAAAAGGATTTCGAGATCTTTTGTGACGCCTCACGGCAAGGGTTTGGATGCATACTTATGCAAGATAGACATGTGGTAGCTTATGCTTCACGCCAGTTGCGTCCACATGAAGAGAACTATCGTACCCATGATCTTGAACTCCCTGCCGTAGTTCACGCCCTGACAACTTGGCGACATTACCTCCTTGGTAATCGTTGTGAGATCTATTCCGACCACCAAAGCCTCAAATACATATTCACCCAGCCAGATCTTAATCTCAGGCAAAGAAGCTGGATTGAGTTGATAAAAGATTACGACGTAGGAATTTCTTACACCCCAGGCAAAGCCAATGTCATGGCTGATGCACTAAGTCGTAAGTCGTATTGTAACAACCTCATGTTACAACAGTATCAACCACTTCTTCATGAGGAATTAAGAAAACTCAATCTTGAGATTGTTCCTCATGGTTATCTTTCTACCTTGGTGGCGAAACCAACCCTTGAGGATAAAATCATAGCCGCCCAGAAACGTGATAGTGGTATTCGAGAGATCAAGAAGAACATTGCTAGGGGAGTTGCTAAATGTTTCTCCATAAATGATCTAGGTGTCGTTTTCTTTGGCACACGATTGGTTGTACCACGAAAAAACAATCTTAGGAGGTTAATTCTTAAGGAGGCTCATGACACACCCCTTTCGATTCATCCTGGTAGCACAAAGATGTACCGAGACCTATGCCAGAGATTTTAGTGGACTAGGATGAAGCGAAAAATTGCTTAGTATGTTACCGAATATAATGTTTGTCGTCGCATTAAGGCCGAACACCAAAGACCTGCTGGCACTCTTCAACCATTGCCTATCCCTGAGTGGAAATGGGACAAAGTCAGTATGGATTTCATCACTGGCTTTCCAAAAACCCAGAAAGGAAATGATGCCATCTTCTTTGTCGTTGATAGACTTTCCAAAGTTGCTCACTTCCTTACCGTTCGCGAGTCTATAACTGCTAGCCAGTTAGCGGACTTGTATGTCTCTAGAATTGTGTCTCTTCATGGTGTTCCTTTGGAAATCAATTCTGATCGTGGTAGCCTTTTCACCTCTATATTCTTGGGAAGCTTTCAGAATGCTATGAGAACTCATCTCTCCTTTAGTACAGCTTTCCATCCTCAGTCTAGCGGTCAAGTCGAAAGGGTTAACCAAATTCTTGAAGACATGCTCAGATCTTGTGTTATCTCATTCGGAAAGAATTGGGAGAAGTCCCTCCCATGCGCCGAATTTTCTTATAACAACAGTTTCCAGTCTAGTCTGAACATGTCTCCTTTTTAACTCCTCTATGGACGAAGATGTCGAACACCCCTAAACTGGTCAGAAACCGGCGAAAGACAATTCTTTGGACCGGATATGATCATGGAAGCATAAGAGCAAGTTCGCATTGTTCATGATCAATTGAAAGAAGCCCAGTCTCGTCAGAAAAGCTACTATGATCGTCATCATAGGCAAGAAAGCTACAATCTGGATGAGAAGGCTTACCTTCGGGTTACTCCGCTGAAAGGAACCCAACGCTTCGGTATCAAAGGCAAGTTGGCCCCACGTTACATTGGACCTCTCCGAAGTCTTGCTAAACGTGGAGAAGTTGCCTACCAATTTGAACTAGCCCCGCACCTTTACCGAGTACGAGTACATGATGTATTCCATGTGTCACAACTCAGGCGTTGCTTCAAGGACCCCATCCGCGAAGTCGACCATGAAACGCTTGATCTCCAAGGTGACATTTCATATCGAGAGTATCATGTTCGTATTCTTGATTCAGCAGAGTGTGTCACTCGTCGTCAGAAGATTAAGTTCCTCAAAGTGCAATGGTCACATTACTCCGAGAAAGAAGCTACGTGGGAAAGAGAAGACCGCCTCCGTGCCGAGTACCCCTCCTTCCTCCCGATGACTTCTGAATCTCAGGACGAGATTCTTTTGAGTGGGGGCAAGTTGTCACAACCCCAAGTTAGGTATGTTCTTGAATAGCAATTCACTTTGCATCATGATAAAAATTTCAAAAGAATTTGAAATGGGAGAGAAACCCCCCCAGATGAATTTAATTCAAATGGCCATAATAAAAGTTGCTCCAAAAATTCCCTTTGCATTCTTGAAAACTCCTATAAATGAGTGTGATCACATATCAAGTGGTGTGGTAGCAATCCCATGCTCATGGATTTTTCAAATATTCAAATAGGGCCTTGGAATTATTCAAAAACCCCTATTCGATTTAAAATTCAAATAAGTTGAATTTTAAAAAGTGCCAAACTTTATAAGTGGATAGCCTAATATATTATGAGGCCATATAAAAAGTTCTAGCATTTTAGAAAATGGTTTGCTATTTAATTAGCAGTGCCAAAACATAATGCAGAAAAGAAATAAGAAAAAGGGAGCAAACCTGGAAAGCATCCCAACTCAAGCCTGGCCGGCCCAGCAGTAGGCCCAACCCACCTCCCTCCTTGGCGTCTTCCTCCCCACTCCCCGAAGCTGCTCCGTGGAATGCATGCAGCATGCCACCGCGCCGCCGATGAGCTCCTCGCCACCTCCTGCTTCCCCGCGTCCACGTCTTGACGCCTGGAGACGTCCTGAAGCGCCCTCGACCACTTCCCCCTTCTCCCTGCCACTCCCGAGCTCTTCCTCGCCGGATTCCTTCGCCACCCGAAAGCCGCCGTCGCCATGGCTTCGAGAAGGCGTGGCCAGTGAGCTCCTCAAGCCACGACGCTGTGTCCAACGTGTTCCTCGACAACGACTACGCCTCCGTGCAGAAGGAATCAAGCCGAGACGCCGTGTAGCCGATGCCCCCTTCATCTTCTTCGTCTCCGGCCGCCGCGCGCCATCAACAAATCCATCACCGTCAAAGCACCCCCGACCTCGCCGTCGCGTTCTTTGCAACCGTGGTGAGAAGGCGCATCGATCACCTCTGTTTCCCCCTTCCAATTCGTCCTCTACCCCGAGCTGCCATGAGAGCCGGAGCATGTCGCCGCGATGGTTGACGTCGAGGTCGCCCCAGTGCTCCATCGACTCAACCAGTGCGTGCATCATCATCCTGGTGCTATTTTGCGTCGAACGAGCCCCCCTTTGCCTCGCCCCGTGGCCGTTTTACAAGTGCAGCTCCAAGCCGTAGCTCCGGTCGCCGTCGCGGTTGAAGCTGGCGTCGCCTACAGCCTCTCCGGCGACGCGCGAGTAGCCCATTCGACGCGGCTCGTCACGGCCTGTCTTCTGGTGCTCTTGGCGCATCGAATGAAGGCTGGAATCAAGATCCCGTGCAGCGCCGCCGCCTCGGTTGGTCGCCGGCGATTAGCCGCCGGCTGGCCAACGTGGTCGGATTAGCTTAAGCTAATCCCCCCCCCCAACCAGAGCCTATGACAGTGGGCCCTAGGCCCCCTAATCCTCTCTGTTTAATTAAACAGAGAGGGGATTAGCCCCTGAGTCAATGACAGGTAGGGCCCCATGTCAGTTTGACTGGGTCAACCCCCTGATGTCATGCTGACTCAGTGCTGACGCAATAAACCATTTTACAGATTAAAGGAATTTCAGAAAATCCAGAAAATACAATAAACTTTGGAAATTCATAATTAATTCATTTTAACTCCAAATTGGACAAATAATATGTCTAAAATTATCAGAAAAATACAAGGATTCTGAATATGCAACTTTTTTCTATGTTTAAGCATTTTAAAATGGGTGAACAGCAGCAAACATGCATATGGCATTCTTTTGAATTCAAATTTGGAGTGAATTTGCAAATGACCTTGCAACACACTTCGTTTAAATGGTTTCATCCACACATCAGAGACTTTACCTCAGCTTTACAACATAACTTCATGATCAACCTTTTCAAATGAACATTAGTGGATTTAAATTGCATTTGAAATTCATCGATAAATCATATGGAGTTTGAATTTGCATTTCAAATGAAAGACACTCCATTTAAATGGAATTGGCAACACATCAGCACCCTTACACCATGTTATAACATTTGATCATGTGCTTGAGCATTGCATTCATATTGATTGCTACTTCATGCTTTGTTTGTCCGGATAGAAGTGGAGCCGGAACCGGAGGCCACCCCCTTTGTTGAAGACCCCGATACTGAACCTCGTCAGCAAGGCAAGCAAACCCCCATTGATCATATCGATAAAAACCCATTTCCCTCTCAGTCTCGCTTATGCATGAAATAGGATGATCACCTTGTTATCAATTCTACCGCATAGTCGAACCCATATCCTTTGCATGACCTATCATCTTGTCACAGTAGTAAGCAAACCACAATCGTAGCAGATGTAGGAGTTGATTGTTATCATGTGGCCCCCGCAACTGTTACTGCTTATTGCATGCTTAGAGTTACAATGAGGTTACTCTTTTGTGAGTCGGGATGGTAGTGATCATGTTGATGATGGAGGAAATGTGTTGGTGAATCTACCCTAATACAAGGTGAACGATGAGAGGCTGTGTAGGAGTACATAGTGGGTTGTCTCGTTGAACACCGCCTTAAGCCCGAGTTCATGTGTGGTGATCCAAGCTGAAGAGTACTACCACATGTTGGGCACATGGACCCCCGCTCAACCTACTAACTCAGCCCTTCTCAGTTCAATGAGTCGCAATAGTTCGGAGTTCTGGTAGGTCTGTGGCACGGTCTGCGAAGTGGAAGAACGGCTATTCAGACCGGCTTGGGACCCTGCACACATCTTCTAGGACCACATCGGTAAACCGGCCGGGTTCACGATGTGGACTCCAGCCCAGATAGACGTCTCCTTTGTACTTGAGTTGGCTGTGAGGTAAAAGTTGTGGAAATTTATCCTCGCCGACACCCGCTTGAAGGGTGACGAGATCCCGACGGTAATTGATAGTTTCATGTGTGTAGCAGTACACCCCTGCAGGGTTAATAAATTATTCGAATAGGCGCGTCCGCGGTAAGGGACTACTTGGAAAACTGTGCTTGATTATTAGACAACTTGAATCGGATACTTATAAAACTTGCCAAGATAAGCGTGAGTGATATGACGTGCTTTCTCGTGGGGAAGTCGAGGAAGGAAACATAGTGGTGTACTTGGTTGGAGATGTAGTGGACTCGTGTACGTTTCTTACCTCAAGTCTGGTACTCGTAGTTCAAGACTAGCCAAGTCAAAGATGGCACTTCTGCTTATGAACCCCACCTCCCTTTACCTTGGTACATGTGCATGAGTAGTATAGTTCCTACGTAAGTCTTGCTGAGTACGACTTTGTACTCACGTTTGCTTATTCTATGTTTTAGATGAACCCACTGACCCCGAAGGTGGATTCTTCCTGGAGCTCGACGACTGATCAAGCAAGTGTAGTCCCAGTCAGACGACTGTTCCCTCGTGGAAGGGCTTGTTTATAGCTAAGGCTTCTGTAAGCCATTTGTTAAACTTGTCTGTACTCAGACCTACTTTGCTTCCGCATGTTTTATGTAATGTTGGATCACAGACTTGTGATCTCTGTGTGCACTCTGTAAGACTTATCAATAAAGTTGTAAACTTTGTATAGAATTGCAATGATACCTGCTGTTCATACTGGACATGTGTGATGCGTGTATGATTATAACATGCATGTCTTAGTATGGGTTTTCGAGACCTTAGTTGTGATCTGGCTGGCGTTCTTTTATACACCAAGTGGCCCTTAGATGTGCGCAGCTTGGGGCATCGCGATGCGATTGCTTGTGACTCCGTCACGTGCACACTTTGATGTATGATTGAGCCCGCCCTAGACCCCGACTAAGTGATCGGGCTGGAGTAAGTCTTTGTAAGGGTTATAATACAATCGATAGTATGGTTGAGGCGACTTGTCTATGAGTATGGGAGTTCACCACCCATATCATTTAGACTTGTGTGCGGACGATGAGGACCCATCTCAGTTGATCATCCGGCCTGGATATGATGCCCCTCACGTTCGATGCTTTCCGAGAACGTTCTGTTCTTGGCCTTGTCTGCTTAGACAAGTGGGTACGGTTCTTGGCTCTCCATATGATTGTGTTGTAGCGAGTCTTGCATACGCTAACCCCGGGTCTCGACACTCAGGTGCGGTGGAACTGACAACTCCACTGTTAAAGCTTGTGGATATTCTTTGGCTCCCCTTGAGTCGCGAAGACTATCTCGATAAATGGGGTTATCTTGCCCGCGAAGACTATCTCGATCCCCTGTAGTTGTGGGTTATCATGTACCTATCGGATCTGATATTCTCTCACGAACAGCTCTACGTCGCCTTTTCTAGGGAAACCACGAAGAGGAACATTAATATTCTCGCCATCAAGGACACCAACAAGGGCAAGGAACAAATCAAAGACACCAACAAGCCTTTAGTAACGACCATGAAGAACATAGTCTACAAGGAAGTCCTTAGCACATGAAGTCGATGTGATCAGTATGAAACTTTCAACAAATGCAGGAGGAAGATGATGGTACTCCTACTCGCTAGAGAATAACAAAGATAATAAAGTAATGTATTTCTTTTCATGTATATAAAGGGAATCAGGAACTTACCACTCAAAATCAGTATATATTTCTCACCTTCGAGTTGCTACTGCTGTTGCACTGAATTTTCTGAAAATAAATTTCTCTACCGCGTTTGAGACCTGAAATATGAAAATGTTAGACATGCTCTAATTTATATATATATATTGATAAGGAAAAAGAAGTATCGAAAACAATTTCATATTTTTGGCAATTAGCCATTACATACTTCCATATATCTCAGCTCTCACGAACAACCAAAAAATGAAAAGGCATGTCAACACTAAAGATGTTTAGTTATCACTGAACCATATTGGTGAACACCGGCAGGAACATGTTCATGAACTTCTCACTAATGATCTCCAGAGGCACAGATCCGTGCGACGGGGAAAAGAGCGAAGACTTGCAAGCGGACTGTTCCAAACCGTCTTTGGATAGGTTGAACGCGACAGCCACGACACCGGCCAATAACAATACATGTTCTTCAACTCTCTGGTACTGTATTTCTGATGCTTTTTGCACTCCCATGATTCGGTCATTAGATCAAGTTTGTGTGGGATGGAGAAAGAATAATAAAAATTTTGGTAACATGTTCTATGCTGCCTCCATCTGGAGCATTTGGTTACTAAGGAATTTATTATGTTTTCAGGGAACACGCTGGAGGTGTGTTCGATGCACTCTAGACAGGCTGCTGAAGCTTCTCCATCAATGGAAGTGCTCTGCGATCTGCAACAAGCAAGACTGCTTTTAAGATGCATTCACATCCTCAACTGACGTCGTGGAGAACTCTTGATGATAGCCTGGCGTCGATGATGCCCAAGGATGCCACGGAGGATGATCGCCGCCGGTTCCTGCTGTCCAAGGGATTCTTGGCGGAGTGACTGTGATGAAATCACCTATATGAACGTCTTGAAAGGTCTATCTTAATTTAGGTGAATGTGGCATGTTTGGCCGACCCCGATTTTCTTCCTAGTTATCTAGTTATTTGCCTGGGGTTCTCCTTCTTTTCTAAGAAAAAAAGTTATTTACCTGTAAGAGAATCTCTAGCCCCCCCCAAGAGGCCCTCAAGCCAGCGCTATTTACGCCAGACGGACGAATTCAGCCCAGTCGTTCCCCAAGGGCCCAAATAGCGCTGGATTGGGCCAAATTTGAGTCCTGCGATCCCAAGCCGACCCAGCGCGCTGAGGGTCGCTTGGGGGCACCGGATGAAAGAAAACGGCGCGAACGCGGGAACCGTTCACATGCTTTCACGCGAGTCGCGTCCACGGCCCCACTTGTCGGCGTCTTTCCCACGTGGCGGCCTCACCCTCTCGCCTCGACTTCCCCACGCCTGGCGCCGCTTCAGCAGCCGCAGTGGAATCAATGCGGCGTCGGAGTCGAGTCCAATCGCTGCGGTAGGCGATTCAATGCAGCCGCGGTGAGTAGTCCAATCGCCGCCCACAGCGTCGAGGCGGCGAGGATCCGGCCGGCGGCGCGGGGAGAGGGCTTTCTCTAGCCTATGATTGTCCTCATTGATGTGAGCCTTTCTCACCTTTTTTTACTTCCTCCTCCACCATATTATCTCTTTGCCATCCTAAGTGTCAACTTTCTTGCTTACGCTCATCCATTGCATGAGTGCTCAAAATATCGAAAGGGAGCGGATTGTTTTGACTTGTACCTGGCTAGTGGTCTGGGGATGAGTCAAGATAAGATTCCAAAGAAGACCAAGTGTGAAAGTTTAGTAGATTAAGTTCTCAACAAAAAAATACTTTTTTCTCGTATATCCCTATCCCCTTTCTTGCACGCAAACACCATTTGGAGACATTCGAGTCACGGACAGCGAGAGCTCTTGCACCTTTATGTTCTTATGTTGCTTGTTTCAATGCTAAATGTAGACTCTTGCCTGTTATGAATTGAATTGAATTGCATGCTTTGATTGCTTTACTTAAAAGTTCTTATATGGTTATTAGCATGTCACCACAGAAATTATGCTTGTTATCATTTACCTACTCGAGGACGAGTAGGAATTAAGCTTGGGGATGTTGGTACGTCCAAAATGTATCTATAATTTCTGCTTGCTCCATGCCTTTTTTGTGTGATATTGCTATGATATTGATGAACTTCCATACACATTTGATCATATTTGGACTAACCTATTAACTCAGTGCACCCTAGTGCCAGTTCCTATTTTCTTTTATCTTTTCTTTTTAGTCTTGTTAGTTTACTTTTCAGATTTTTCTTTAGTGTCCTTTATCAAAAATCAAAAAAAATTACCTTGCTAGTAGTTGTCATAAGTTTAGTTCCTAGTCTTATCCTTGTGAAATGATTGGGCCACTTGCTACTCCTCAGTTACCCTGTTTACTTTGCTTGTATTTTACCTTTCTGTTGCTTAAACCAAAAACCCCTAAAAATTACCTTTGAGTGTGTGTAGCCTTTCCTTATCCAGTGTCACTTATCAGTACCTTCTGCTCCTCGCAAGGATCGACATCCTTATTTATCGAAAAGCTACAATTGATCCCCTATACTTGTGGGTTATCAAGAATCGTTTATTAGCGCGGTTAACAGGGGAGGCAATCCCAATAAACCTATTAACTTCTCCGCCATCAACGAGCTTTTCTGGCGTTGTTGCCGGGGAGTGTAGCGCTATTGGTAAGTGAAGCCGGTAAGGAAACCTTTATTTTCTGTTGTTACCTTCATTCCTTATGAACTCTGCTACTGTTGGTTCATTGCTGGTAAGGAGCCGCCCCACGACTGTGGTGGTCACTCCTACCCCTACTGAAATTGTGCCTTATAAAATTTAACCTGGTATTATTTATCATGTCTTGTCTAAACGTTATACAGGAGAAGGATATCTGGGAGAACACCTGCTATATTTATCACAATTATGTTCTTTATTTAAGCTTGTAGGTGTAACAATGGAGTTCGTCAAGAAGAAAATATTCTCCATATCACTCAAAGATAAAGCTTCAGATTGGTATAAGCTACTTGATAACTCTGATTTGCTTGAATGGCCAGAGCTTATGTCTCTCTTTTATGCAAAGTTTTATCCTCTTCGTGAAATTCACCAAGACAGGAACTACATCTACAACTCTTGGTCTCACGGTGGAGAGAGCATCGCTCAAGCTTGGGGGAGACTGAAGTCCCTGATGCTCAAATGCCCAAACCATGAGCTCCCCAAGGAAATTATACTTACAATTTTTTATGCCAGGCTTTCTCGTCAGAACAAGGAGATGTTGGATGCCTCCTCTAGCGGGGTATTCCAGACCAGAAGTATGGAAGAAAAATGGGATCTTATAGAGAGGATCCATAAGAACACTGGAGACTGGGAAATTGATAAAGGTATTGAACCCGCTATAAACTATGAACATGATTACATTGAGAGCTATATGAAGACTAATTACTTTAATACCTTTTGCTCTAAAATTGGTCTTGATTCCAAGCTAATGGTTGACTTTTGCAAGGACTTTGCTTCTCATATTGATTCTTCTAGGAAGAAGGAGAGTCAACATCATAAACCTTTCAAGGAGTCACCTATTGAGATTAATGTTACTGATCTTGTTCTACCTGCAGTTGTGTATGAACAGCCTCCTTATCCCTCAAGGATAAAGGAGCACTATTTTGTTAAAGGTATTCTAAACAAAAATGGAAGGACCACTGACGAACCTGAGGACATGATTAAGGTCAAGCCTCAAGTTGCAATGGTCAAGGATCTGGTAACTAGTGATACTAAAGAATCCACTATTAGTTTTTGTGCTGTTTCCACTAACATTTTCACAGCCAAGAACAAAGGCCCAATTTCCGGTACAGCAGTTGTATCTGTCAAATTAGGAGATCATAATTACTAGGGGCTATGTGATTTGGGATCTAGCGCCAGCGCTATTCCCTTCACACTTTATCAAGAGATCATGCACGAGATTCAACCGTGTGAGATCGAGGACATTGATGCCACGATTCATCTTGCAAATAGACAAACAATCTCTCTAGTTGGGATTGTGAGAGATGTTGAAGTACTCTGCGGGAACGTAAAATATCCTACTGACTTTCTTATACTTGGTTCAGTGCAAGATAGTTTTTTCCCTATTATCTTTGGTAGGCCCTTCCTCAGCACTTGTGGATCTATAATAGATTGAAAGAAAGGTAAAGTTTTTGTTGAATTCAACGGTGAGCCATATGAATTTAATTTTTCTAAGTTTTCTAAGCAGCCTCGTGGTACTGACTTGTCAAGTAATGACAAAATTATTGAAGAAATTTCTTCTATTGCTATTCCTGCTAATGATACATTGCAGCAATTTATGGAAGACCACGAGAATGATATACATATGCAGGACAGGGATGAACTAGAATACATATTTTTAGGACAAACTCCTATCTTGAAGCACAACCTCCCAGTTGAACCTTTAGGAATACTCTCGCAACCAAAAGAAGACCCGATGTTTGATCTAAAACCACTACCCGATACGCTCAAGTATGCTTATTTATATGAAAAGAAAGTATATCTTGTTATTATCAATTCTAACCTTTCAGGGTATGAAGAAGAGCGACTATTGGAGACACTCCGCAGACACCGAGGTGCTATTGGCTATACTCTTGATGATCTCAAGGGTATTAGTCCATCCATTTGCCAACATACTATCAATCTCGAGCCCGATGCTAAACCAGGTGTTGATCATCAACGACGGTTGAACCAAAAGATGAAGGACGTGGTTAGGACAGAGGTTCTCAAACTTCTACCCGCAGGTATCATCTATCCTATAGCTGATAGTAAGTGGGTAAGTCCCGTTCATTGTGTTCCTAAGAAAGGAGGTATGACTGTTGTTCCTAATTATAAAAATGAACTAATACCTCAGAGGACTATTATTGGATATAGAATGTGTATTGATTTCAGGAAGTTGAACAAGGCTACCACGAAGGACAACTATCCTCTGCCCTTTATTGATCAGATGCTCGAGCGGCTGTCTAAAAACACCCACTTATGCTATCTTGATGGGTATTCTGGCTTCTCCCAGATTCACGTTAACACCGCGGATCAAGAGAAGACAACCTTTACGTGTCCTTACGGTACTTATGCTTATAGGCGTATGCCTTTTGGTTTGTGTAATGCACCTGCTACTTTTCAGAGGTGTATGTCTGCAATATTTCATGGTTTCTGTGAGGAGATTGTAGAAGTTTTCATGGATGACTTTTCCGTCTATGGAAACTCCTTTGACCACTGTCTCCACAATCTTAATAAAGTTTTGCAGAGATGTGAAGAAACTAATTTGGTGCTCAATTGGGAGAAGTGCCATTTCATGGTTAACGAAGGGATAGTTCTTGGACACAAGATTTCCCGAAAGGGGAATTGAAGTGGACAAGGCAAAGATTGAAGCTATTGAAAGAATGCCCTATCCAAGGGACATCAAAGGTATTCGTAGTTTTCAAGGTCATGCTGGTTTCTATAGAAGATTTATCAAGGACTTTTCTAAGATCTCGAGACCCCTTACCAATCTTCTACAGAAGGATTCTCCTTTTGTATTTGATGAAGATTGTAAGGAAGATTTTGAAGTTTTTAATAAAGCCTTGATAACCGCTCCTATAGTACAACCACCAGTCTGGAATTTGCCCTTTGAAATTATGTATGATGCTAGTGATTTTGCTGTTGGAGATGTTTTAGGACAAAGGGTTGACAAGAAATTGAATGTCATCCACTATGCCAGAAAGACACTTGATAGTGCTCAAAAGAATTATGCTACTACCGAGAAGAAATTCTTGGCAGTGGTGTTTGCTTTGATAAGTTTAGGCAGTATATTGTTGATTCTAAAGTTATTATTCATACTGACCATGCTGCCATTAAGTACCTTATGCAGAAAAAGGATGCCAAACCAAGACTTATTAGATGGGTACTCCTTCTTCAAGAATTTGATTTGCAGATTGTCGATAGAAAAGGAGGAGACAATCCAGTGGCGGATAATCTTTCAAGGATGGAAGATATTCCGCACGATCCTATTCCAGTCAACGACAGTTTTCCCGATGAACAGCTTGCTGTCTTAAAAGTACAATCTCATTCCGACCCTTGGTTTGCAGATTATGCTAATTTTATCGTTGCAAAGTTTTTGCCTCCAGGTTTTACATTTCAGCAGAGGAAGAAATTCTTCACGGATTTGAGACATTACTTTTGGGATGATCCACATCTTTTCAAGGAAGGTCCAAATGGGAACGTGAGGAGATGTATACCGGAACACGAGCAGAAGGACATTCTTCGACAATGTCATGATAGTCCCTATGGAGGACATCATGCCGGTGAAAGGACCGCACATAAAGTATTACAATCAGGTTTTTATTGGCCTACTCTTTTTAAGGACGCCTGAAGGTACGTTCTATCTTGTGATAAGTGTCAGAGACTTGGTAACATTAGTAGGAGGAATGAGATGCCTATGAATTACTCACTAGTGATCGAACCTTTCGATTGCTGGGGTTTTGATTTTATGGGTCCTTTTCCTTCCTCACACAAGTACACACACATCTTAGTTGTTGTTGATTATGTAACCAAGTGGGTTGAAGCAATCCCCACTGAGAGTGCTCATCACAAGACATCTTTGAAAATGCTCAAGGATGTAATTTTTCCTAGGTTAGGAGTACCAAGGTACCTCATGACAGATGGAGGGTCACACTTCACGCATGGAGCTTTTAGGAAAGCTCTAGCCAAGTACGATGTCAATCATAGGATTGCATCACCGTACCACCCTCAAACTAGTGGGCAAGTTGAGCTCACCAATAGAGAGATCAAGTTGATCTTACAGAAGAATGTCAATTTAAATAGAAAGGATTGGTCAAATAAGTTAGGAGATGCTTTGTGGGCATATAGAACTGCTTACAAAAACCCCATGGGCATGTCTCCGTATAAAATGTTCTATGGCAAGGCTTGCCATTTACCATTAGAGCTAGAGCACAAAGCTTTCTGGGCTGTCAGAGAGCTAAATGCTGACCCAAAGTTAGCTGGTGAAAAGCGTCTCATGAAATTGACTTCTCTAGATGAGTGGAGAAGTGAAGCTTATGAGAGCGCTAAAATGTTCAAGGAAAAGGTAAAGAAGTGGCACGATAAAAGAATTCTGAAACGTGAATTTAATGTTGGTGATAAAGTTTTGTTGTTTAGATCTCGTTTCAGGTTTCCTCCAGGTAAACTACTTTCCAGATAGGAAGGACCTTTTCATAACGAAGAAGTATATCGGTCTGGTGCAATCAAGATTAATAATTTCGAAGGCACCAAACCTCAAGTTGTGAATGGACAAAGACTCAAACATTATATGGCAGGTGATCCAATCAATGTGGATGCAAACATGATATATACAAATACTCATGAAGAACATGTTGCAGCCCAGTTTCAGACTCCGGAAGGATCAACATAAGAAAAGGTATGTATTACGGTAAGGAAACATCGCGAACATCAGTAAAAGTTTACTTTTCAAAGTTTTTGCAAAATTAGGAAAATTCCAAGCCCGAGTGGAGCCGGAGAGGAACTCCAGGGGGCCCAGGAGGCCTCCTGGCGCGACCCCCCTCCTGGCCGCGCTAGGCACCCTCCTGGGTGCCCTGAACTCCGACTCCGACTCCACCTAGGCTTGAAACCTTCCTTCTGTTGCGGAAATTTTTGCTATATATTTGCCCGGATAGTCCCGGCACCGTATCTCTCGATTTCGCGTGTTTTCTTTCTCGGTCTTTTCTGCCAGGGTGAAAATCTGTTGCTAGAGATGTCTTCTTGTGTCTCGAGCGGAGAGGACTTCTTGGGATGGCGTCTACATCAAGTTCAGGAGGATCTTAATCAGGGGAAGCACGTTGATTGGGCTACCGAAGAAGAAATTGCCGCAAGACAAGCGGAGATGGAGCGCTCCGTGAGAGAGGAAGTCAAGACTATCACTGCCCAACAACAAGGAGGTCCAAGCAATCCCATCGTGGTGGGATCCGTCCAACCTCAATATGATCTTTCTCTTAACCTTTTAGGGCCGTCCACTTCACTTGAAGATCAACGCATGCTTTCCACCATCTCCGAAGCCTACCGCGTCACCAACCAACTCATTGAAGATTTCCGTGTACTAAAAGTACAAGTGGAATTCTTGGAGTTAGAGAACCAAACCCTTCGCCGTGTCATCAGGGATCTGAAGAAACAGCCTCAACAAGAATGAGGAGTAAATCTCCTCGGGTAATGGCATCCCCTTAGCTTGTTCCAAGCTTGGGGGAGTGCCGGGTATCTTTATCTTTATCTTTGTCTTTAGGAGTCAAGTAGATTTGTATCATGTCTAGGGAAGTTACTTTATGAAATAGGTGTTGCTTTGAGGTCTATCACTCCTTTTGTGGAGAGCTTTTTATCCGTGAGTGTGGAGTCGTCTATGAAGGAATATTAATGAAAAGTCTATTGGTTTCTTTGCTGCACTCGGTATTCTCTTCATGCAATCAACATTATGAGCTGATTCTTATGGGGAGTATTGACCTTATATTAGGTACGGCTTCGAAAACTTTATTTAAATCTTGGCAAGTATAGCTTTGGTCATAACAACAAGCATGTTTTTCTCAAAGTAGCGACATAGCCAAAACCTTTGTGTTATTATGCTTGAAGTGTTATGTTGACAAGGAAGACAACTTGATGTTTCATGCTAGTTTTAATGTTTATGCTTTGTATTGCTTGCATCTAAGTTGTCATCAATTGTCTGTTCTCTCAAAGCCTTGCTAGCTAAAACTCTGTACTAAGCGGAATTCTTCTTGTACTTCCATACCCTGAAACCAACATCTTCCACTTGAGTCCACCATACCTTCCTATTTGTGGTATTCCACTACCTCTCCTAAAGTATATAATTTATGTGCTACCTCTAGATGTTCAAAATCTTCTGTTTTGTGCCACTGATTCAGCTCATGAGGAAGTGGTGGGTAACCCATGATCTTCTTAATTTGGACAAGTTTTATCTTGGGATTGCATGTCTAATCTGCAAACCCCTAATATGAGAAGGGACTGGCATGAGTGCCCAGATCGTAAAAGATAAAATACTAACACACAAGTTCCTTCGCCCATTTATGAGTGATAAACAAAGGAATGTAAGGGGATGTGATCGTCCCCACATGGGAGTCGTTGCTCGAAACTTGTCCAAATCATGAAGTGAGTGAGTTATCTATCAGCGGTCGTTGACGGATCATGCACCTCCCAAAAGTCTGTTTTTATTCTGTTTGATCTAGAGATAGCACATGAGTTTTCCCTGCTTACCCTTTTTGCACGGGGTTTATCCTTTATTTTGTGCTGAGTCAGTCCTTCCTACTTCCTTCCTTCTTGAGATAGAACAGACACTTGATGTTAATAAAGATTCTTGCATACAAAGCTGCATTGAAAGTTAGCATGTTAAATCTTTGTTGACATTATCTTTTGATAAGTGAGTTGTTTGCAAAAGCTTATGCTGAGTAAACATCTTACTTTGTGTTAACATGTGCACTTCTTGACTGATAACATGTTCTTTCCAAAGCTTCAATTGGTTCCATTATAAGTGAAAGAGCAAAAGTAAAAGTTAGTAGTTATTCCTTGACCAAGGCTATGTTTGCTATGATTTGATGAGTTTTCCAGGTCCTACTTTGTTATAATTGTTACTACTTTCTCATAAGGACCTTATGAGTTGAGGTTGATGTTGAGGATGCTTTAGTTTGGTGAGAAATCTTGATGCTTCTTGTCCATATTTTTTTATCGACAGTTCACTCTCTAAACTTGTGGACAGGTTTACCGAGCTCAGTGTTCGCTTGGGGACAAGCGAGGTCTAAGCTTGGGGGAGTTGATACGTCCAAAAAGCATCACTATTTTATATTGTAATTTCATCCTATTCATTGATATATTCCACTTTAAAGTATTGTTCTTATGTTGTTTTGGCTTGTTTTACATAGTTTACAACTTTCCGGTGCCGAAGCAGCAGAACCAGGATTCAGTGGTGAAAAGTGGACATCAAGTTGTGAATCAGATCAAGTTCAAATGCGATGAAAATTTACCGGGAGTGCTTTTATGAAGATTGACTGGGGATCGCCGAGGATGGAGGTGAGGGGACCCACCAGGAAGCCAGAAGGGTGCCTGGAGCGGCCCCCCTCCTGGCCGCGCCAGGCACCCTCCTGGATGCCTGGTGGCCCCCTCGGTGCCCCCTTGTAACAGCCCAGTTTTCACAAAAATTAAAATTTTTGTTTTCGGTGTGAATTGGTTGATTGTCTAATTTGTTTGCGGTGTTTGCATCCCCGATTTATCGATCGGCGATTATTTTTCCCCTCTTATCTCGTACCGGACGGAGACCAACCATTGCCACCCTGACACTCGACCTTTGCGACACCGGGTTTCACCCGATCACGTCGCGAAAAACGCACGAGACTAGCTGCAGCCAACGAAACGAAAACCCTGTTTAATAATTAAACGGGTTATTTTATAGCGCGCCGGAAAGTGTTTTTGGAACGGTTCCAGCGCGAGGTGAACGCCGCCGGCTCGACGCGCTGATCGCGCAGTTCGAAGTTTTACCCGAATCGGAGGTACTGCGGACCCCCGGCGGTCATAAACGTGAGCACCCCGCGCGCGAGAGAAAAACCGGGGATGTTTTTGCAAACCGCCAGCCACCAGGGCTATATAAAGACCACCACACTCCCACCCACTTCTAGGGTTTCCGTAGCCACAATTTGCAGCCACCCCCTCCACTTTGCCCCATTTTTTTCGCACCAAACCCTAGCCAGAAAAAAAAACAATCCCAGTGGATCTGGACCGTCGGATCGGCCGATCCAACGGTCCAGATCACGCCCAGCCACCTACCTCGTCCCAACCTCCCTCCTCTCTCCTCCACGTCCATGGACGCAGCCGCCGCCCGAGGGGCTCGCGCCGCCGCCCGAGGGGCTCGCGCCGCCGCGGCCAACTCCGGCCAGTCGGGCCGCCGCACGCCGGCTCCCCTCCTCTCCTCCTTCCCTACCTCCCGCGCCTCCCCTCTGCCTCCTCTCACCCGCTCTCCTCCTCCTGCAGGTCCAGCAGGCCACGCGCCATGGCCGGAGCCGCCCTGGTCTCCTTGCTGCGCCGCCCGAGGACGTCCAGGTCGGGCCGCCGTGTCCTCCCGGCGCCCCTCCCGCGCCCGAACCCCGCCTCCAGCGCCTCCCTCCGGCGCCCCTCGTCCCGCAGCCACCCGCCGCCGCAGCCGCGTGCGGTTCCAACGGGAGGAGCCCGCTCCGTCCACTGGCCAGGCCGGCTCATCCACCTGCCACGTGGGCCCAAGCGCGGCCCACCTCCAGATCTGGCCCAGCCAGGCCGCCTCCAAGGCCCAGCCGCCTTGGGCCGAGCCCATTTGGGTGAGGCTTCACCTTTTTTTCCTGTTGTTAAAAACCTACGATTTTTTTGCTAAGTCTCTGAAATTGCTTGATGTATTCAATTTTTCTCTGTAATTTGCGAGTAATCCGTAGCTCCGATGAACGTGCCCCAAAACAAAAGTTGCTCGGAATTGCGTGTACTTCAATTCATCTTTTGTGAGCATTTGCATTTGAGGCCATCTTGATGGTGCTAATCTGTGTTGAAGTGGGCATCAGGCCGTTAAACTGCTACTAATTCCTGTTAAGTGCTGTTGTGTATATTTTGTTGCAACTTTGCATGATGATTGTGACTCATCCATGAAGCCTATTGCATTGATTCTTTTTCCTATGTGTTAAGCATCATGTGTACTTCATTTCCATGCTTTAACTTGTCATGTTTGACTGCTTTAGCTATATTAAATCTTGCTCCAAAGTGGTGATCCTGATGTTAAGGTGCTGCTGTTGCTGAAACTATTATTTGTTGCAACTTCGGTCGACGAGTGTGTCGCGACCGTTTATCGGAATTGATTGATTCCAATTGCATATTGTTAAGCATCATGTCTACTTTCATCCCATGTATTGCATTTTCATTCAGAGAAAGAAGCCACCTGGGAACGAGAGGATCGTCTACGAGCTGAGTACCCCACCTTCCTCCCGACGACTTCTGAATCTCGGGACGAGATTCTTTTGAGTGGGGGCGAGTTGTCAGAACCCCAAAGTAGGTTTGTGTTTAACCTAGCTTGCATTTTTGCATCTTGAAAAAAATTGCAAAAGAAAAGGAATTGGGGAAAAGAAAAGCCCTAAAGGAATTAAATAAAAAGGCCAGAAATAAATCTTTTTCCAAAATTCTTTTGGATATGTTGAAAAATCCTAAAAATGAGTGGGATCATTTTAAAAGTGAATTGGGATTAATCCCATGATCATAGATTTTTCAATAATCCAAAAAGGTGGCTTGGAAATTAAATAAATTGCTTATCTGAATTGAAATTAAAATAAATTGAATTTCAAAAATTCCCAAAACTTGGGGTTGACTTCTATATAGTCACCTAGGTTTTATAAAAATGTTTGGGGATTTTTATAAATGCCCTAACTATTTATTTTAAATGGGCAAAACAAATAACAGAAAAGAAAAATAAGAAAAGTAGAGAGAAACCTTACCTTGCGCCCACGGGCGAAGGCCCACCTGGCCCAGCCTGGCTCCTCTCCTCTGTCGTCTTCCTCCTCTGCCAGAAGGAGAGGCAGCCGCGTCGTGCGCTGCGTGGCGGGCATGCCTCCCCCTCCACGCCACCTCCTGCTCTCCCCTCCTCTTCTCCTTCGCTCTGGAGACGCCCAGAAGGCCCCAGGCCACTCTCCCTCCCCTCGCGACCTCCCTCCTCTCCTCTGCCGCCTTTTCCCGAGCCGTAGCCGGAGCGCCGTCGTGCCCGCGCGTGGCCACCGTGCTCCATTCGTCGCACCGCTCTGTCCATCTTCTTCCCCAACGCCGTCCTCGTCGAGCCACGCTCTCAATTCAAGCCGAAGGCCTCTGGAAACGACGCAAGCTCCGAGAACCCGTCGCCGGCTGCCATTCTTCCCGGGGAGGAATTCGTCGCCCACAGCTCCTCCCCGGCCGCCCCGAGCTCGCCTTCGAGTTCAGGTGAGCACGAGCTTCATTTCCCCCCCATCCGTGCTCTCCCCGCGCCCTCTCCGTCGAATCCGCCATGGCCAAGGGCTCCGGCCGCCGCCTCCGTCGACAAAGTCGTGGCCCCGAGCGCCCGTTTGACCCCCCCCCCCTAGCTCCAACAGACGCGCGGCGTCGTGAGCAACCTCCCCGTGCTCTTCCTCTTCTCCCCCGGGCCCGTTTTCCCTCTCCGGCAAGAGCTCCGACGAGCTCCAGTGGCCTCCGGCGACATCAGCCATTAGGGCTTAACCCTGGGCACTAATCACCCTCCCCTCTCTCTATGACAGTGGGCCCAGCCCCTTAATTAAACCAGGTTAAAATTAAACAGAGGGATAATAACCCCCTCTCTCACTGACAAAGGGACCCCACTGGTCAGCCCCTACCCCCAAGTCATGCTGACATGTTGCTGATGCAGTAAATAGAAATCAATTAAATTATTCAGTAAATTCCAGAAAATGGCTGAAACTTTGAAAAATCATAGAAAATTCATTTTAACTCCAAATTCAACATATAATATATGAAAAATGATCAGGAGAAAATCCTCTATCCAAATTTCCAACTTTCAGCTATGTTGGAGTTGATCTTAAAAAGGGATCAGTAGCTTTTGCTATTTGATTTAATTGGAATTATTTCAAATTCAAATCAATTGCTATTCCAACTTCAAACTTTGAAATGCACCACATATCACTTGTACTTCAGAAGCATTTCACACATATGATCTTTTGGTTAAAAATGAACAAATTTAGCAAATGCAAGTTGACCAAATTTGAATACATTTGGAGTTTGAATTTGAATTTACTTTTCAAATCAACTTCAATTAAAATGTGGCAAATTAAACCTAAGTCACATCAGCACATTGCCATGCTATGTTTTGCATATTGAATGTGAATTGTATTATCTTGATTGTGCTTTACTTCCAGTGCTTCGGTGATTGCATCTTCTCGGTAGAGTTGATCTCGGAGACGAGTTCAACCTCACGTCGGAAGAGTGATACCTCGTGATCGTCAGCAAGGCAAGCACCCCCTCTTTGATCATGTCGATAAAATCCATGTTCCCTCTCATTCTCGCAAATGCATGTTTAGGATGTCACCATGATACGTTCTACCGCTAGTTGAACCCATTCCTTTGCATGACCTATCATTTTGTCACAGTAGTAAGCAAACCACAATCCTAGCAGATGTAGGAGTTGGTTGATATCATGTGGCCCCTTCAACTGTTACAGCTTATTGCATGCTGAGAGTTGTTACCTGAGGCTACTTTGATGTGAGTCGGGATGGTAGTGATCATGTGAATGATGGTGGTAACGTGTTGGTGAATCTACCCTAAACAAAAGTGAACGATGAGAGGCTGTGTAGGAGTACACAGTGGGTTGTCTCGTTGAACACTGCCTTAAGCCCGAGTTCTTGTGTTGTTATCCAAGACAAAGAGTACGACCACACATTGGGCTCACTGACCCCTCTCGGCCTAGTACCTCACCCCGGACCAGTCCAGGAGTCGCAAGTAGTTCGCCCTTTAACGATCTCAAGCAGGTGGAACCAAGGTAAGTGGTTGGCGTAGGTTGTGGGCACGTTGAATCAAGTGATCATGATCGAGTTGAGCTTGATGGCGGTCACACAACGTTTGAGTCCGCATCGGAACAATCGGCCGGATTCCGATTGTGGTCCCAACTCAAATAGGCGACTCCCTAGGATTAGAGATGGTGCCGTGAGTGAAGTGTCATGGCAGCATCCTCGCCGGTACTCATTTGAAGGGTCCATCCCCAGGCGGTAACTGATGAGGCGTGTGTGTAGCAGTACACCCCTGCAGGGTTAATGAACTATTCGAATAGCCGTGTCCGCGGTTATGGACTACTTGGAGACCTTTACTTGAACATAGATAACTTGAACTGGATACTTCTAAAATACACCAAGATAAGTGTGAGTGCTATGGCGTGCTTCCTCGTGGGGAAGTCGAGGAAGGCACCATAGTGGAGTATTGGTTGGAGACTGTTACTTGGACTCGTGTACGTTCTTACCTCTCTCTGGTATTCGTAGTTCAGGACTAGCCAAGTCAAAGATGGCACTTCTGCAAGTAAAACCCCACCTCCCTTTACCTTGATACATGTGCATGAGTAGTATAGTTCCTATGTAAGTCTTGCTGAGTACGACTTTGTACTCACGTTTGCTTAATCTATGTTTTAGAGACGAGACCACTGACCCTGATGGTGGCCTCTACCTCGAGCTCGACGTGGACCAATGTCGTATAGTTCCAGGCAGCAGCCTGTGCCCTTTGGAGGGTCGTTGTACTTTTCTTTCAGGCTTCTTAAGCCATTTGTTAAACTTGTCTTTACTAAGACATAATTTGCTTCCGTTGATGTTTGATGTAATGTTGGATCACAGGCATGTGATCTCTGCTTGTAATACAACTACTATGTCTGCTCTGTTTAGCAGAAGTTATAAAGACTATGAGTTTGTACAGTTCATGTTGTGATTACCTGCTGTTTACACTGGACATGTATGATGCGTGTATGATTATAACATGCATGTCTTAGTGTGGGGTTCGATAGCTTAGTTGTGTTCTTGCCGGCGGTCTTTTATACACCAAGTGGCCCTTAGATGTGCGCATCTTGGGGCATCGCGATGCGATTGCTCGTGACTCTGTCACGTGGCACACTTTTTTGTATGATTGAGCCCGCCCGAGATCCCGACTAAGTGATCGGGCTGGAGTAAGTCTATGTAAGGGTTATGATTCAATCGATAATGTGGTTGAGGCGACTTGTTTATGAGTATGGGATTCACCACCCATAAGCATTAGACTTGTGAACGGACGTTGAGGACCCATCTCAGTTGATCATCCGGCCTGGATGGGATGCCCCTCACGTTCGATGCTTACCGAGAGTGATCTGTGCTTGGCCTTGTCTGCTTAGACAAGTGGGTACGGCTCTCGGCTCTCCATGTGATTGCATTGTGACCGGAATTACATACGCTAACCCCGGGTCCCGACAGACTTGGTATCAGAGCAGGACTACCTGTAGGATTATCAAACCATTGGCCGATGTCGAGTCTAGCATTCTATAGTTATATAGTTACTTTGGGTATAAAGGAACAACGTAAGACTTCTTTTTTCTCCTTACCCTCATCGAACTGAGTTCTGAGTCACCCTCGTCTTGTTCTACGGGAAGATAGGACTAGGCTCATCTATGTCTTTACTAGGACACCTCGTTGATTGCTTCTTTGTAGCTGTAGGAGTGTTGTGGTCTTTCTGAGCCATCATTCCATAGTGTTTTTGTGGAAGTGATGTCCGTTATCCTGTAGGTTGTCTCAATTTCCATTCCGGTGCAGCCGTTATGCTGTCCGTTTGTGGCTTTGATGCTATTGCATTATAGTCTTCTATCTTAGCATAGAATTGTGTCCTAAATCCTATTCTGATTGTTGATTCTTATCACACAGAATCTCAGGTGCAACTCAAGGTGTTGATCCCAGTTCTAGTTACATAGACGGTGAAAAACCTCCACCACCAACCTCAACGGCAGAAATCATGATCGAGGCTGAACAGAATCGTCGTGATCAGACACGTCTTCTCGAGCGTATTGAGCAGAACACTTCTCGTCAGCGTCATAGTGTTGTTACCATCCAGGACTTCATTCTCCTCAACCTGCCAGTATTCCGATGTTCTTCCGAGCCCCTTGATGCCGACGATTGGCTTCGTTCCCTCGAGCGTAAGCTTGAGACAGCCCATGTTGCTCCAGATGATCGTGTGCTATTCGTGGAATACTTTCTGGAAGGTGCTTCTCTTCAGTGGTGGGAGAACTTCGTGGCAATGCAACCAGTTGGTCACGTGGTGACTTGGAAAGAGTTCTATGATGACTTCCGAGGATATCATATTCCAGATCAGTTGATAGAGCGCAAGAGAGAAGAATTTTGCAATCTGACCCAAGGAAAGATGATTGTTCATGAGTATCGGACTGAGTTCACTCGTCTAGCACGTTATGCCCAAGAAGAAGTATCCACCGATGCCAAGAAACAAGCAAGGTTCCGCAAGGGACTTAGCCCCGTTCTTCGTCATGACCTAAACCTTCACGAGTTCGTCAACTTCAGGGACTTGGTCGACAAATCTTTCAAGGCCGAGTATGGAAATGAGTTGTATGAAGAGTCTTGCAAACGTGATCGTGAGTTTGCCCAATCTTCTGGGCCAGTTTCTCGAAAACGCTGTGTATGGATTCCTTTCAGTGACGTCAGTCATGCTGTAAGTGCTTCTAGACCCCCAACCACCATATATCGTCCACCTCAACCCAATCTTCCTCCTTGGAATTTTGTTGGACAATCAAGTGCTCAAGTTCCTTTCATTCCACGTGGTGTTTGTTTCCAGTGTGGACAATCAAGTCACAATGTTCGAGAGTGTCCTCAAAATCATGTAGCCACCACACCTAAACCAAAGCAAGCCTTTCGTCGTGGTAAGCCACTACCCAAGACTTCCAAGGTCAAGCCTCCTGCCTATGAACATGGTTACGTGAATCATGTATCCATTCTAGATTCTCACAAGTCAACCGATGTTGTACTCGGAACCCTTCCTGTCAATTCCACCCCAGCTTCGGTTCTGTTCGACCCAGGAGCATCTCACTCATTCATATCCCAGGACTTTGCACTGTCACATGACATCTCTTTTTCGATGTTATCCACCCCCTTAGTTGTGCAAGCCCCTGGATCCAGATGGCACACCACCATGGTGAGTCATGAGAATGAAATTGCAATTGAGGGTTTAGTATTCCTTGCCTCACTTATAGCCCTCAAGTCTTCAGACATTGATGTCATACTAGGAATGGATTGGTTATCAAGACAGAGTGTTGTCCTTGATTGTAAAGCCAAGTCAGTGAAACTAACCCATCCATCGGGCCAGGCAATCAAGTACACCTCACCAAGCTCTAAAGCCCAGGTGCATTCTTTGAATGTTCTTCCTCTTCCAGACCTTGAAGATATGCCGGTGGTTCGTGACTTCCCGGATGTCTTTCCAGAAGAACTGCCAGGCATACCACCTGACAGATCTGTAGAGTTTGTGGTAGATCTTATCCCAGGAACCGCCCCAATATCCAGACGCCCATATAGAATGGCCCCACGTGAGTTAGCTGAGCTCAAAATCCAACTTGAAGCTTCGTTGGCAAAAGGCTTCATCCGCCCTAGCTCATCGCCATGGGGTTGCCCCGTTCTGTTCGTAACGAAGAAAGATGGAACAGAAAGGATGTGCGTAGACTATCGCCCGCTAAATTTAGCGACGATAAAGAACAAGTACCCACTGCCTAGGATCAATGATCTTTATGATGAACTTGCAGGATCCTCTGTCTTCTCTAAGATGGATTTGAGATTAGGCTATCATCAAATCAAAATCAGAAATAAGGACATTCCCAAAACGGATTTTACTACTCGTTATGGTCTTTTTGAGTACACCGTCATGTCCTTCGGTTTAACCAATGCCCCCGCCACATTCTCGCGCTTGATGAATTCGATCTTCATGGAGTACCTAGATAAATTTGTTGTAGTTTATCTTGATGACATTCTCATCTACTCGAAGAACGAAGAAGAACATGCCGAACACCTAAGGCTGGTATTGATGAAACTTAGAGAGCATCGCCTGTATGCTAAATTCTCCAAGTGTGAATTTTGGCTACCAGAAGTGACCTACTTAGGCCACGTGATTTCTGCAAAAGGCATTGCTGTGAATCCCGAGAGAGTTCAGGCCGTCCTTTACTGGACTCCACCTGAATCGGTTAAGCAAGTTAGGAGTTTTAATGGCCTAGCCAGCTATTGTCGTTGCTTCGTCGAGAACTTTTCTAAAGTTGCAAAGCCTCTAACTGAACTCCTCAAGAAAGAGAAGAAATTCGAATGGACTCCCAAGTGCGAGGAAAGCTTTCAAGAGCTAAAAAGAAGATTGACTTCTGCACCCGTACTTGCGCCTCCAGACACCAAAAAGGATTTTGAGATCTATTGTGATGCCTCACGGCAAGGGTTAGGATGCATACTTCTGCAAGATCGACATGTGGTAGCTTATGCTTCACGCCAGTTGCGGCCACATGAAGAGAACTATCCTACCCATGATCTTGAACTCGCTGCCGTAGTTCATGCCCTGACAACTTGGCGACATTACCTCCATGGTAATCGTTGTGAGATCTATTCCGACCACCAAAGCCTCAAATACATATTCACCCAGCCAGATCTTAATCTTAGGCAAAGACGATGGATAGAGTTGATAAAAGATTATGAATTAGGAATTTCTTACACCCCAGGCAAAGCCAATGTCATGGCTGATGCACTAAGTCGTAAGTCGTATTGTAACAACCTCATGTTACAACAATATCAACCGCTTCTTCATGAGGAATTTCGAAAGCTCAATCTCGAGATTGTTCCTCGTGGATCTCTTTCAACTTGGTGGCGAAACCAACCCTCGAGGATAAAATCATTGTTGCCCAAAGGCGTGCACGAGGTGTTCGCCGGATCAAGGAGAACATTGCTAGCGGAGTTGCTAAATGTTTCTCCACAGATAGTAAAGGAACGGTATTCTTTGGAAATCGTTTGGTAGTACCTAAGAATAGGGAACTAAGGCAACTCATCCTCAAAGAAGCCCATGACACACCTCTCTCGATTCATCCCGGTAGCACAAAAATGTACCGAGATCTACGCCAGAGATTTTGGTGGACTAGGATGAAGAGAGAAATTGCTCAGTTCATTGCTGAATGTGATGTTTGTCGTCGCGTTAAAGCAGAACATCAAAGAACTGTTGGTACTCTTAGACCTTTGCCTATCCCCGAGTGGAAATGGGATAAAGTCAGTATGGATTTCGTCACTGGCTTTCCAAAAACCCAGAAAGGAAATGATGCCATCTTCGTTGTCATTGATCGACTTTCAAAAGTTGCTCACTTCCTTCCAGTTCAAGAGTCTATAACTGCTAGCCAGTTAGCGGACTTGTATGTCTCCCGAATCATGTCACTTCACGGTGTTCCTTTGGAAATCAATTCAGACCGTGGTAGTCTTTTCACTTCTCGATTTTGGGAAAGTTTCCAGAATGCTATGGGAACCCACCTCTCCTTTAGCACCGCTTATCACCCGCAGTCCAGTGGTCAAGTAGAAAGGGTAAATCAAATTCTCGAAGACATGCTCAAAGCTTGTGTTATCTCTTTCGGAAAGAAATGGGAGAATTCTCTTCCTTTTGCCGAATTTGCGTATAACAATAGTTTCCAATCTAGCTTGGGCATGGCTCCTTTTGAATTTCTCTATGGACGGAAATGTCGAACACCCCTAAACTGGTCAGAAACCGGTGAAAGACAATTCTTTGGACCGGATTTGATTCAGGATGCAGAAGAGCAGGTTCGCATTGTTCGTGAGAAGTTGAAGACAGCCCAGTCTCGTCAGAAAAGCTATTATGATCGTCATCATAGGGAAGAAAGCTACAATCTGGATGAGAAGGCTTACCTTCGGGTTACTCCTCTGAAGGGTACCCATCGCTTCGGTATCAAAGGCAAGTTGGCCCCACGTTATATCGGTCCCTTTCGCATTCTCGCCAAACGTGGAGAAGTTGCCTACCAATTGGAACTACCCCCTCACCTCTCCCAGGTTCATGATGTCTTCCACGTCTCTCAATTCAGGCGTTGCTTCAAGGACCCCATCCGCGAAGTAGACCACGAAACGCTTGATCTCCAAGATAACCTTTCGTATCGAGAGTACCCTGTTCGTATTCTTGATGAAGCCGAGCGTAGCACCAGACGTCGGAAGATCAGATTCCTCAAAGTGTAGTGGTCACATCATTCAGAGAAAGAAGCCACCTGGGAACGAGAGGATCGTCTACGAGCTGAGTACCCCACCTTCCTCCCGACGACTTCTGAATCTCGGGACGAGATTCTTTTGAGTGGGGGCGAGTTGTCAGAACCCCAAAGTAGGTTTGTGTTTAACCTAGCTTGCATTTTTGCATCTTGAAAAAAATTGCAAAAGAAAAGGAATTGGGGAAAAGAAAAGCCCTAAAGGAATTAAATAAAAAGGCCAGAAATAAATCTTTTTCCAAAATTCTTTTGGATATGTTGAAAAATCCTAAAAATGAGTGGGATCATTTTAAAAGTGAATTGGGATTAATCCCATGCTCATAGATTTTTCAATAATCCAAAAAGGTGGCTTGGAAATTAAATAAATTGCTTATCTGAATTGAAATTCAAATAAATTGAATTTCAAAAATTCCCAAAACTTGGGGTTGACTTCTATATAGTCACCTAGGTTTTATAAAAATGTTTGGGGATTTTTATAAATGCCCTAACTATTTATTTTAAATGGGCAAAACAAATAACAGAAAAGAAAAATAAGAAAAGTAGAGAGAAACCTTACCTTGCGCCCACGGGCGAAGGCCCACCTGGCCCAGCCTGGCTCCTCTCCTCTGTCGTCTTCCTCCTCTGCCAGAAGGAGAGGCAGCCGCGTCGTGCGCTGCGTGGCGGGCATGCCTCCCCCTCCACGCCACCTCCTGCTCTCCCCTCCTCTTCTCCTTCGCTCTGGAGACGCCCAGAAGGCCCCAGGCCACTCTCCCTCCCCTCGCGACCTCCCTCCTCTCCTCTGCCGCCTTTTCCCGAGCCGTAGCCAGAGCGCCGTCGTGCCCGCGCGTGGCCACCGTGCTCCATTCGTCGCGCCGCTCTGTCCATCTTCTTCCCCAACGCCGTCCTCGTCGAGCCACGCTCTCAATTCAAGCCGAAGGCCTCTGGAAACGACGCAAGCTCCGAGAACCCGCCGCCGGCCGCCATTCTTCCCGGGGAGGAATTCGTCGCCCACAGCTCCTCCCCGGCCGCCCCGAGCTCGCCTTCGAGTTCAGGTGAGCACGAGCTTCATTTCCCCCCCATCCGTGCTCTCCCCGCGCCCTCTCCGTCGAATCCGCCATGGCCAGTGGCTTCGGCCGCCGCCTCCGTCGACAAAGTCGTGGCCCCGAGCGCCCGTTTGACCCCCCCCCCCTAGCTCCAACAGACGCGCGGCGTCGTGAGCAACCTCCCCGTGCTCTTCCTCTTCTCCCCCGGGCCCGTTTTCCCTCTCCGGCAAGAGCTCCGACGAGCTCCAGTGGCCTCCGGCGACATCAGCCATTAGGGCTTAACCCTGGGCACTAATCACCCTCCCCTCTCTCTATGACAGTGGGCCCAGCCCCTTAATTAAACCGGGTTAAAATTAAACAGAGGGATAATAACCCCCTCTCTCACTGACAAAGGGACCCCACTGGTCAGCCCCTACCCCCAAGTCATGCTGACATGTTGCTGATGCAGTAAATAGAAATCAATTAAATTATTCAGTAAATTCCAGAAAATGGCTGAAACTTTGAAAAATCATAGAAAATTCATTTTAACTCCAAATTCAACATATAATATATGAAAAATGATCAGGAGAACATCCTCTATCCAAATTTCCAACTTTCAGCTATGTTGGAGTTGATCTTAAAAAGGGATCAGTAGCTTTTGCTATTTGATTTAATTGGAATTATTTCAAATTCAAATCAATTGCTATTCCAACTTCAAACTTTGAAATGCACCACATATCACTTGTACTTCAGAAGCATTTCACACATATGATCTTTTGGTTTAAAATGAACAAATTTAGCAAATGCAAGTTGACCAAATTTGAATACATTTGGAGTTTGAATTTGAATTTACTTTTCAAATCAACTTCAATTAAAATGTGGCAAATTAAACCTAAGTCACATCAGCACATTGCCATGCTATGTTTTGCATATTGAATGTGAATTGTATTATCTTGATTGTGCTTTACTTCCAGTGCTTCGGTGATTGCATCTTCTCGGTAGAGTTGATCTCGGAGACGAGTTCAACCTCACGTCGGAAGAGTGATACCTCGTGATCGTCAGCAAGGCAAGCACCCCCTCTTTGATCATGTCGATAAAATCCATGTTCCCTCTCATTCTCGCAAATGCATGTTTAGGATGTCACCATGATACGTTCTACCGCTAGTTGAACCCATTCCTTTGCATGACCTATCATTTTGTCACAGTAGTAAGCAAACCACAATCCTAGCAGATGTAGGAGTTGGTTGATATCATGTGGCCCCTTCAACTGTTACAGCTTATTGCATGCTGAGAGTTGTTACCTGAGGCTACTTTGATGTGAGTCGGGATGGTAGTGATCATGTGAATGATGGTGGTAACGTGTTGGTGAATCTACCCTAAACAAAAGTGAACGATGAGAGGCTGTGTAGGAGTACACAGTGGGTTGTCTCGTTGAACACTGCCTTAAGCCCGAGTTCTTGTGTTGTTATCCAAGACAAAGAGTACGACCACACATTGGGCTCACTGACCCCTCTCGGCCTAGTACCTCACCCCGGACCAGTCCAGGAGTCGCAAGTAGTTCGCCCTTTAACGATCTCAAGCAGGTGGAACCAAGGTAAGTGGTTGGCGTAGGTTGTGGGCACGTTGAATCAAGTGATCATGATCGAGTTGAGCTTGATGGCGGTCACACAACGTTTGAGTCCGCATCGGAACAATCGGCCGGATTCCGATTGTGGTCCCAACTCAAATAGGCGACTCCCTAGGATTAGAGATGGTGCCGTGAGTGAAGTGTCATGGCAGCATCCTCGCCGGTACTCATTTGAAGGGTCCATCCCCAGGCGGTAACTGATGAGGCGTGTGTGTAGCAGTACACCCCTGCAGGGTTAATGAACTATTCGAATAGCCGTGTCCGCGGTTATTGACTACTTGGAGACCTTTACTTGAACATAGATAACTTGAACTGGATATTTCTAAAATACACCAAGATAAGTGTGAGTGCTATGGCGTGCTTCCTCGTGGGGAAGTCGAGGAAGGCACCATAGTGGAGTATTGGTTGGAGACTGTTACTTGGACTCGTGTACGTTCTTACCTCTCTCTGGTATTCGTAGTTCAGGACTAGCCAAGTCAAAGCTGGCACTTCTGCAAGTAAAACCCCACCTCCCTTTACCTTGATACATGTGCATGAGTAGAATAGTTCCTATGTAAGTCTTGCTGAGTACGACTTTGTACTCACGTTTGCTTAATCTATGTTTTAGAGACGAGACCACTGACCCTGATGGTGGCCTCTACCTCGAGCTCGACGTGGACCAATGTCGTATAGTTCCAGGCAGCAGCCTGTGCCCTTTGGAGGGTCGTTGTACTTTTCTTTCAGGCTTCTTAAGCCATTTGTTAAACTTGTCTTTACTAAGACATAATTTGCTTCCGTTGATGTTTGATGTAATTTTGGATCACAGGCATGTGATCTCTGCTTGTAATACAACTACTATGTCTGCTCTGTTTAGCAGAAGTTATAAAGACTATGAGTTTGTAGAGTTCATGTTGTGATTACCTGTTGTTTACACTGGACATGTATGCTGCGTGTATGATTATAACATGCATGTCTTAGTGTGGGGTTCGATAGCTTAGTTGTGTTCTTGCCGGCGGTCTTTTATACACCAAGTGGCCCTTAGATGTGCGCATCTTGGGGCATCGCGATGCGATTGCTCGTGACTCTGTCACGTGGCACACTTTGTTGTATGATTGAGCCCGCCCGAGATCCCGACTAAGTGATCGGGCTGGAGTAAGTCTATGTAAGGGTTATGATTCAATCGATAACATGGTTGAGGCGACTTGTTTATGAGTATGGGATTCACCACCCATAAGAATTAGACTTGTGAACGGACGTTGAGGACCCATCATAGTTGATCATCCGGCCTGGATGGGATGCCCCTCACGTTCGATGCTTACCGAGAGTGATCTGTGCTTGGCCTTGTCTGCTTAGACAAGTGGGTACGGCTCTCGGCTCTCCATGTGATTGCATTGTGACCGGAATTACATACGCTAACCCCGGGTCCCGACAATATGCTTGTTGGTCATATAGTTTTTGAGCTCCAAAGTTGCTATGCTGCTGCTTTTGACAGCCACCTCTGTTTTTCACAAAGTCTGTTACTTTGCGATGCCATGTTGTTTGCTTAATATCTTTTGATCTATGATGTATTTTTGCATGATTCCTTTTGCCATGCCTTCCATGTCATGTCTAATTTAATTTCATATCATTTGTGAGCATGTTTGCCTAGATTAACCTGTTTATTCATTGCTCTAAAGTGTGCTTCGTGATGTTGACAGATTGTGCCCGTAACTTGTTTTGCTTGTATCTTTTTAACCGTAACTCCGTTTGGGGTGTTCTTTATATGTAACTTGATTAGTTTTTCGTGTACTTTGTGTTGATGCTATTGTTTGCTGCTATTAACCAACCTAAAATATGGTGTAGAACAGAACAGTACCAAATTTTTTAATCATCGTGCGGCACTTAGTGTATGTCATGTTTAGGTTGTGCCTCACTTAAATTGACTAGCATAGATAGTTTACTTTGTGCTTCACCTCTTGACATGTTTGTGTGCTATTCCATGCTTACTCGAGTGAGATGCCATGTTAATAACCGTTGGTGGATCGCATGTAGCTAAGCAACTTGAACCACCGTAAACGTGCGATATTCGTCGTGTGTGACCGATACCCCACTTAAACTGTTAGTAACCGTTCTCGACGATAGATCTGTATCGCGTTGCCGTGTCGTGTGATGTCTTCTTGATCTTGTGATGCCCCGTAGTAATAGAGTGCTTGCTCGTTGATTTCTTTCCAGTGTTTATCGTCTTGTGTGCTTCCGCGGGTACCTCTCGGAGACGTTGCGAGCGTGCGATCGACTACACCTTCGGAACCCGACTTATCAACAGGCAAGGACTATACATTACTTATGATCCATTCTATTTCAACTAGCGGTTTGCATGCTAGTCTAGGTTAGGTTCGATTTTTGATCCTACCACATGTTTACAGCCTATTTCAAACCGATATAGCCATGTCCCTTCCCAGCAAACCTTGTACTTCTATGTTACTATTGCTCGTTGCTCAGCCCCTGCTTAGTATGCATGCTTAGGATGCTACGATGTTACCCTGTTACTCCTTGGTTTGGGATATCACCTTATTATATTGTTGTTGATGATATGATTATTATAATGTTGACTATATTCGACGAAGGATGGAAGGTCTAGGTTATCCCGCCCCGACGCTTTGTCCCATTCGAGTCACTTAGGACCCGAGTTCCGGGTATTGGTTTTAAGACTGAGCGTGCCTAACCACGTGTGGGATTTTATGGGGTCCCCTTTTCTTATCTACCTAGCTTCAAGCATTTCTAGTGGTGGCCCAAGCTGATTTTACCTTTTGAAACCGTGTGTGTGCTGGTCGTACGCCAGTAGATTTCCAACCAACCCGGACCAGTGGGGACATGGTTTCCCTGTTAGTCCACCGTTGACCGACGAGGGCCCGAGGCCTCACGTGAGGCGTCTCGGTAACCTAAACCCTGTTGAGACGGAAGAGTCCGATCCGAGAGCGTGGCCAGCTTTTGCATTGGTTGTCGACTCCCCGGAGGCCACCCGGATTTGTTCGTTATTAGTTAGAGGGACCTGTCGTTTCGGATCTCTTGGAACTAAATCATAAAATGGTTGCCTGTGATGGGTAGCAACTGAGAGAGATGGGCGAGCGTGCGGAGCCTTGTAATGGGCAGTTGGTACACCCCTGCAGGGTTAAATCTTTTCGAGAAGCCGTGTCCACGGTTATGGACGACTTGAGACCTACTCCTTGTTCATAGAGAACAACAACTTAGATAATCTTAATATAACTTGATCAACGTGTGTGTGTGCCTTGACTGCTTCTTCTTCGTCGGGATGCGAAGAGGAGGACAAGGATAGGATAGGTGTTATGCTTGCGTAAGTAGTTGATAGCAAGACTTGTTGGAGGCGATTTCCTCATCGAATACTTGGCTTCTTACCTTACTCTCTACATTGTTAGCCACTTCATAAATGCTAGTGCGGCAGCAAGCTCACCACTTACCCCATCCTTACCGTAAACTACTAGTTGTCCTAGAATGACGAGTGATGAAGTCCTTGCTGGGTCAGATGACCACTACAGTTGGATGCTGAGTACCTCTGTACTCATGATACTACCCCCAAACTCTTTTCAGGGTTCTTGATCGACAACAGGTTTGGTGATCGACGTTTCACGTGGAGACTCGACGACGACTAGTTAGGCGGATCCCGGCGGAGGGCCTGGACCCGTGTGGTTATGGGGATCGATGATTTTCCTTTGCCACTAGGCATTTGATTGTAGTCTGTACTCAGACATGTATCTTCCGCTATTGTATTATATTTAAGGCAGTTGTATGCCGATTGTATGAGATGTTGTACCCTTGTATCTGTAATGTTGTGATATCATGTTGGAAATCCGGGGCATATGGCTATGTCATATGTCGCGGTGGGACCGATATGTGCTTCGTCCCCGGATCTGGATGGAAACATCTAGATCGGGAACAGTACCGCATATCGGGCCTTACAATTTGGTATCAGAGCCTTACCGACCGTAGGATCCCTTTTCTGGCCGAAGTCGAGTCTAGACAAAAACTATTTTGTAGTTACTAAGTTAGTTGTCGGAGAGTAGGATTCTTTTTACTCCTTACCCTTGCTCTGGTCAGGAAGAATGTCGTAAGTGTTTTACTCTCGCCTTTCCCCCTTCAAAACTCTAGGATCTCGAGTGTGTGGAGTATCGGAACCGTTACAATGCCTTGCTTGCAGCGTATTCTCTCGATTCCGAGCTCAGGTGGGAAATCTTGTAGTATCTTTAGTTCTTTCGACTCTGGGTAAACCTCTTGGTCATCTGTTGAGTTGAGTCCTCTTGCCCAGTATCTTCACAATTTCAGTGAGAATGCTTCCCTTCATCGTCGCTTTGAATTGTCGTTCTTCCTCTTGACACTTACGGTTTCGTTTTTTTCGACGATGTCGTCTCCCTGCGGAAATTTATCTCGACAGAAGCTCGACATCGACATGGAGCAGAGTCCCTTGTTGGTGGTGTTGAAGATCGTCGACTCTTTTTTCTCTCTCCCCTCTCCCCCGGATCGTCCTGGATCTCGGGACGAGATCCCTTGTTGGTGGTGTTGTATTGTAACAGCCCAGTTTTCACGAAAATTAAAAATTTTGTTTTCGGTGTGAATTGGTTGATTGTCTGATTTGTTTGCGGTGTTTGCATCCCCGATTTATCGACCGGCGATTATTTTTCCCCTCTTATCTCGTACCGGACGGAGACCGACCATTGCCACCCTGACACTTGACCTTGGCGACACCGGGTTTCACCCGATCACATCGCGAAAACCGCACGAGACTAACCGCAGCCAACGGAACGAAAACCCCGTTTAATAATTAAACGGGTTATTTTATAGTGCGCCGGAAAGTGTTTTCGGAACGGTTCCAGCGCGAGGTGAACGCCGCCGGCTCGACGCGTTGATCGCGTAGTTCGAAGTTTTACCCGAATCGGAGGTACTGCGGACCCCCGGCGGTCATAAACGTGAGCACCGCGCGCGCGAGAGAAAAACTGGGGATGTTTTTGCAAACTGCCAGCCACCGGGGCTATATAAAGACCACCATACTCCCACCCATTTCTAGGGTTTCCCTAGCCACAATTTGCAGCCACCCCCCTCCACTTTTCCCCATTTTTTTCGCACCAAACCCTAGCCAGAAAAAAAAAAAACCAATCCCAGTGGATCTGGACCGTCGGATCGGCCGATCCAACGGCCCAGATCGCACCCAGCCACCTACCTCGTCCCAACCTCCCTCCTCTCTCCTCCACGTCCATGGACGCAGCCGCCGCCCGAGGGGCTCGCGCCGCCGCGGCCATCTCCTGCTAGCCGGGCCGTTGCACGCCGGCTCCCCTCCTCTCCTCCTTCCCTACCTCCCGCGCCTCCCCTCTACCTCCTCTCACCCGCTCTCCTCTGTCTCCTACAGGTCCAGCAGGCCACGCGCCATGGCCGGAGCCGCCCTGGTCTCCTTGCTGCGCCGCCCGAGGACGTCCAGGTCGGGCCGCCGCGTCCTCCCGGCGCCCCTCCCGCGCCCGAACCCCACCTCCAGCGCCTCCCTCCGGCGCCCCTCGTCCCGCAGCTAGCCGCCGCCGCAGCCGCGTGCGGTTCCAACGGGAGGAGCCCGCTCCGGCCACTGGCCAGGCCGGCTCGGCCACCTGCCACGTGGGCCCAAGCGCGGCCCACCTCCATATCTGGCCCAGCCAGCCGCCTCCAAGGCCCAGCCGCCTTAGGCCGAGCCCATTTGGGTGAGGCTTCACCTTTTTTTCCTGCTGTTAAAAACCTGTGATTTTTTTTTGCTAAGTCCCTGAAATTGCTTGCTGTATTCAATTTTACGCTGTAATTTGCGAGTAATCCGTAGCTCCGATGAACGTGCCCCCAAAACGAAAGTTGCTTAGAATTGCGTGAACTTCAATTCATATTTTGTGAGCATTTGCATTTGAGGCCATCTTGATGGTTCTAATCTGTGTTGAAGTGGGCATCAGGCCGTTCAACTGCTACTAATTCCTGTTAAGTGTTGTTGTTTATATTTTGTTGCAACTTTGCATGATGATTTTGACTCATCCATGAGGCCTATTGCATTGATTTTTTTCCTATGTGTTAAGCATCATGTGTACTTCATTTCCATGCTTTAACTTGTCATGTTTGACTGCTTTAGCTATATTAAATCCTGCTCCAAAGTGGTGATCCCGATGTTAAGGTGCTGTTGTTGCTGAAACTGTTATTTTGTTGCAACTTCGGTCGACGAGTGTGTCGCGACCGTTTATCGGAATTGATTGATTCCAATTGCATATTGTTAAGAATCATGTCTAATTTCATCCCATGTATTGCATTGTCATGATATGCTTGCTGGTCATATAGTTTTTTAGCTCCAAAGTTGCTATGCTGCTGTTTTTTACAGCCACCTCTGTTTTTCACTAAGTCTGTTACTTTGCGATGCCATGTTGTTTGCTTAATATCTTTTGATCTATGATGTCTTTTTGCATGATTCCTTTTGCCATGCCTTCCCTGTCATGTCTACTTTAATTTCATATCATTTGTGAGCATGTTTGCCTTGATTACCTTTTTATGCATTGCTCTAAAGTGTGCTTCGTGATGTTGACAGATTGTGCTTGTAACTTGTTTTGCTTGTATCTTTTTAACCGTAACTCCGTTTGGGGTGTTCTTTATATGTAACTTTATTAGTTTTTCGTGTACTTTGTATTTATGCAATTGTTTTCTGCTGTTAACCAACCTAAAATATGGTTTAGGACAGAACAGTACCAAATGTTTTAATCATCGTGCGGCACTTAGTGTATGCCATGTTTAGGTTGTGCCTCACTTAAATTGACTAGCATAGATAGTTTACTTTGTGCTTCACCTCTTGACATGTTTGTGTGCTATGCCATGATTGCTTGAGTGAGATGCCATGTTAATAACCGTTGGTTGATCACCTGTAGCTAAGCAACTTGAACCACCGTAAACGTGCGGTATTCGTCGTGTGTGACCGATACCCCACTTAAACTGTTAGTAACCGTTCTCGACGATAGATCCGTATCGCGTTGCCATGTCGTGTGATGTCTTCTTGATCTTGTGTTGCCCCGTAGTAATAGAGTGCTTGCTCGTTGATTGCTTTCCAGTGTTTAACGTCTTGTGTGCTTCCGCGGGTACCTCTCGGAGACGTTGCAAGCGTGCGATCGACTACACCTTCGGAACCCGACTTATCCACAGCCAAGGACTATACATTACTTATGATCCATTCTATTTCAACCAGCGGTTTGCATGCTAGTCTAGGTTAGGTTCGATGTTTGATCCTACCACATGTTTACAGCCTGTTTCAAACCGATACAGCCATGTCCCTTCCCAGCAAACCTTGTACTGGTATGTTACTATTGCTCTTTGCTCAGCCCCTGCTTAGTATGCATGCTTAGGATGCTATGATGTTACCCTGTTACTCCTTGGTTTGGGATATCACCTTATTATATTTTTGTTGATGATATGATTATTATAATGTTGACTATATTCGACAAAGGATGGATGGTCTAGGCTATCCCGCCCCGACGCTTTGTTCCGTTCGAGTCACTTAGGACCCGAGTTCCGGGTATTGGTTTTAAGACTGAGCGTGCCTAACCGCGTGTGGGATTTTATGGGGCCCCCTTTTCTTACCTACCTAGCTTCAAGCATTTCTAGTGGTGGCCCAAGCTGATTTTATCTTTTGAAACCGTGTGTGTGCTGGTCGTACGCTAGTAGTTTTCCAACCAACCCGGACCAGTGGGGACATGGTTTCCATGTTGGTCCACCTTTGACCGGCGAGGGCCCGAGGCCTCATGTGAGGCGTCTCGGTAACCCAAACCCTGTTGAGACGGAAGAGTCCGATCCGAGAGCGTGGCCAGCTTTTGGATTGGTTGTCGACTCCCCGGGGGCCACCCGGATTTCTTCATTGTTAGTTAGAGGGACCTGTCGTTTCGAATCTCTTGGAACTAAATCATAAAATGGTTGCCTGTGATGGGTAGCAACTCAGAGATATGGGCGAGCGTGCGGAGCCTTGTAATGGGCAGTTGGTACACCCCTGCAGGGTTAAATCTTTTCGAGAAGCCGTGTCCACGGTTATGGACGACTTGAGACCTACTCCTTGTTCATAGACAACAACAACTGAGATAATCTTAATATAACTTGATCAACGTGTGTGTGTGCCTTGACTGCTTCTTCTTCGTCGGGATGCAAAGAGGAGGACAAGGATAGGATAGGTGTTATGCTTGCGTAAATAGTTGGTAGCAAGATTTGTTGGAGGCGATTTCCTCATCGAATGCTTGGCTTCTTACCTTACTCTCTAGATCGTTAGCCACTTCATAAATGCTAGTGCGGGAGCAACCTCACCACTTACCCCATCCTTACCGTAAACTACTAGTTGTCCTAGAATGACGAGTGATGAAGTCCTTGCTGGGTCAGATGACCACTACACTTGGATGCTGAGTACCTTTGTACTCATGATACTACCCCCAAACTCTTTTCAGGGTTCTCGATCGACAACAGGTGTGGTGATCGACGTTTCACGTGGAGACTTGAAGAAGACTAGTTAGGAGGATCCCGGCGGAGGGCCTGGACCCGTGTGGTTATGGGGATCGATGATTTTCTTTTGCCACTAGGCATTTGACTGTAGTCTGTACTCAGACATGTATCTTCTGATGTTGTATTATATTTAAAGCAGTTGTATGCCGATTGTATGAGATGTTGTACCCTTGTATCTGTAATGTTGTGATATCATGTTGGAAATCCGGGGCATATGGCTATGTCATGTGTCGCGGTGGGACCGATATGTGCTTCGTCCCCGGATCTGGATGGAAACATCTAGATCTGGAATAGTACCGCATATCGGGCCTTACACCCCTCTCACATATAAGACCCCCCTGGGGTGAAACCCTAAAAAAAGAGTTTCCGTGTTTCGTCGCCTTCACAGGGCGGAAACCTATAGAGAAGAAAAGCCATCTTCGGTGGGAAGATTCCTCCGGGGAGATCACCTCCCGGAAGGGGAGATCATCGCCATCATCATCATCATCGTCACGGGCATCATCGAGATCATCATCAACATCATCCCCAACATCAGCACCATCTCCATCTCCATCCCATCTCATCTCACAATTGCAACTTGTGTTGTAATCCGTACTATCTATCTTCTCTACTCTGTTGGTGTTGATTACTACTTTGTGGTGAATGTTATTGAGTTTTGTTGGAGAATTATCATTGTGTCCAGATTGTTTGCCACCCATCTATCACCTCTGATTATGATCTCTTTTATGTCTTGTGAGTAGTTACTTTAGTTCTTGAGAACATGAGAGAAGTCTAGTTGTTAGTAGTCATATGATGTTGAAGTGTTATGTGTTGTTTGATACTTAAGTTGTGTTGTTATTTCTCTAGTGGTGTTATGTGAGTCGAACACTTAACACTTCACCTTTCATGGGCCTAGAGGAATACATTGTGCACAAAGGATGCTTACGGTGGGTTGTCGGAGTGACAGAAACCTGAACCCCAGTTCGCACACTTTTGCACAAGGGAGTTATGGATCCTTGATCGTAATGTTGTGGTTAGGCTTATGCCTTAATTACTACCTTGTATTTGCGGATGCTTGCAAGGTGTGTAATCATAAGAGTACACTTATCTTAGTCTAGAAGGTGTACTAGCATTCATCCACCCACCAACACTTATCAACACAATACATATTACTTGGCGGAGTATGGTGAAAGTAACTTGGCTATCTCTCCCGTGTGTTCTCGAGAACGATTTAGCTTTTATAATTTTAGTTCCTAGGCTTATGCTTGTGAAATGATTGGGCCACTTGCTACTCCTCAGTTACCCTGTTTAATTTGCTTGTCTTTTACTTTTCTGTTGCTTAAACCAAAAACCCCAAAATATTTACCTTTGAGTGTGTGCAACCTTTCCTTATCCAGTGTCACTTATCAGTACCTTCTGCTCCTCGCTGTGATCGACATCCTTATTTATTGAAAATCTACAATTGATCCCCTAGACTTGTGGTTTATCAAGAATCGTTTATTGGCGCGGTTAACAGGGGAGGCAATCCCACTAAACCTATTAACTTCTCCGCCATCAAGATGCCAAGCATTAATAAGATAAGTGAGTTGGATCGTAAGATTCAAGTGAATTTGAATAGACTCGATAGCTCCATGCATAAAATTTTCAAAACCTTGGAGACCATCAAATCCCATGACTTGGATCCTTCTAGAATAGATAAGATTGAAGAAATCATTGACACTCTAGGGACTACTTTCTCCTCAATAAAAACCAAAAAGTTAGAAACTCCGGCAAAGAAGGAACCTAGGTTCGTTTACGTTCCAAAGGCTCCTCGTTTCAAAAATAATCCATCTATTGCCAAAGGGGTTGAAACTGTGAAGGCTTTGGAAGAGATACCTCTCTTTAATAGAATAAATGAAACTTCCATTCATCTTCCGCCTTTTGCTTTTATCCCTAGAAGTATCTTTATTAGGACTTTATTTGAAATACCTCTTAAGAGTGGTTGTACTATTGAAGAGCTATTTGATGATCTTGATGATGGTTCAATTGATACAACTTGATCTTATTTGCATTAAGCCTAGCTAATGGATTTAAAAAAGCGCTTTCGGGAGGCAGCCCGCAACGAATTTAGGTTTTCCTTTTTTTATTATGTTTTTAGTGTTCTTGATTATTGTTACTAATGTATCCACATCATTCTATCTTTACTTTTCAAGATTTGTGCCAATTATAGCCTCGTATGACAAGGGAATTGAAAGTTGTGACATGCTGTCCAGAAAACAGATTATGTCCTCGTGACGGGAAAAATCACAGAAAAATCCCAGTTCATCTTTTTGAGCTTAAATTTTTACACAGCGTGCTCTATACAATTACGGAACTTTATTATGTTCTGAGTTTTTTTATTTGAGTTGCAGAAGTATCCCTAAAAAATTCTTTACTACCTGCTGGTCTGTTTTTCACAGATTCTGTCCTGTTTTGCCTTTTCTTCATTTTGCAAACCTTAAGCTTGCTTTTTCTTTGCAAAAACTTTTTGGAAATCATGAGAAACAGTAGCTCTTCAAGAATATCCTTATTTCCAGTAGAGGAAATATTATTTTATTATGGGTACTAACCTCGCTAATCAGATTATGATAAGTTATGTACGAATGGAGTTTTCAAGTGTGCGACGGAAGATGATGAAAGAAGATTCAGGAGTGTCAAACGCTCAAGCTTGGGGATGCCCCCGTGCACCCCCAAGAAATATTCAAGAAGACTCAAGCGTCTAAGCTTGGGGATGCCCCCATGCATCCCCTTCTCCATCAACAATTATCAGTTCGTCTTTCGTTTCACTATATTTTTATCACTTCATGCGTTATGTGCTATGCTTGGAGCGTCTCGCTCTTTATTTCCTTTTTAGTTTTATTTATATTTGCTTGCTGTTCATAACAAGTTAGAACCCATATTTCTTTGTGTGGGAGAGAAACACGCTCCACTTTCAAAATCTAGAACACAACATAGGATTCTTCATGCTTATCTTTGTTGTGTGTGTTCTTTATCTTTTTCATAGCTGCTGTCATGTTTAGCTGTTAGTTTTCATGCTTAACTTTTTAAAGAGCTTTTGCTTAGTTTGTTGCTAAAAATCTCTTGAGTTTGCATGTTTATCTTGTTTAGAGAGTTTGCATGTTGCACTGAGTTTTGTGTCTTGACTTGAAGTAGGTAATTGAGGTTGCTATTCTTTTGTAGTAGTAACTTGCAATAGTTTTGAGGTATTGCTTTGAGTAATGTTTGGACTTTTGGTGTCAAGAGCTTTAGCCTATTAGTGATAGATGTCATATTTTTGTCAATCCGTGTTTATTTTCAAAACTTACAAAATTATTTGAGAACTTTAGCTACTAGATGGATCACTACTCTTTGGAGGGATCGAATATTAGAGTACACTCACGTACCATGAGTCGAGGATGCGCAAGGATAACCAAACCCCCATACACTCCTCCTCGGGTACATGTCTCTTTGTGAACCTCCTTATTAGATTGAGAGTTACCGATAATAAGTGCATGAGTTCTTCGGACTAATGTGAGTATTCGAAAGTTGACACTTCCACCTTCCCATATTTTTCTAGCCTCTCATGTGCCGTGCATTGCATTCTTCTCACTCCGAGAGTTGGCGTCCACCTTCTCCGGTACATCCAAACCCTTGGCATGATACGCTCTGTCATCATAAACCTCCTTATATCCTTCCTCAAAACAGCCACCATACCTACCTATCAAGTCATTTCCATAGCCTTTCCAAGATACATTGACATGCAACTTCCACCTTCTCATGACTTGATCTTCATATCATACATGCTACTTGCTTGATCGATGAGCCGCATGCTAGTTGGGCCTTGCCCTAATCATTGCTACATGACGCGCTAGTATCATTGCATATCCTGCTACACTGGCAGAGGCATACATTTGCATACATCATGATAAGTATATCTTCTTTATGATTTGAGTACTCTTGTAAAGTGTGAAAGATATTCTATACTTCTTGTAATATATAAAGTGTTGCCCCTAAAGTGAGGAAAAGATCCCAAAGAGGACAAAATCGAAAGATCCCAAAGAGGACAAAATCAAAAGATCCCAAAGAGGACAAATGAGAGAAATAGAAAGAGCCATTGAGGCCACACACAAAATACAAAAAAATAGAAAAAAGGAGAAAAAGAAATAAAAAGAGAGAAGGGGGCACACTACTATTCCTTTTGAGAGATCCACACTCGTACTCCTTCTTATATCTTATACTCCATAGAGATTATCATTCATGCATATAGCTATGTGGGGACCTTCACACTATAGAACTTGGCTTGTATATTCCAATGATTGGCCTCCTCAAATGAGCTCTAGGTCTTCTTGAGCAAGCAAGTTGGATGCACCCCCACTAGTTCCATTGGAGATCTTACCTTAGCTCATATGTGCATCCGTTGCATGGCAATCCCTACTCCTCACATCATATCTATCATTTGGCTTTCTCTCGCCTATGATTGTCCTCATTGATGTAAGCCTTTCTCACCTTTTTTTGACTTCCTCCTCCACCATATTCTCTCTTTGCCATCCTAAGTGTCAACTTTCTTGCTTACACTCATACATTGCATGAGTGCTCAAAATATCGAAAGGGAGTGGATCATTTTGACTTGTACCTGGCTAGTGGTCTGGGGATGAGTCAAGATAAGATTCCAAAGAAGACCAAGTGTGAAACTTTAGTAGATTAAGTTCTCAACACAAAAATATTTTTTTCTCGTATATCCCTATCCTCTTTCTTGCACGCAAAGACCATTTGGAGACATTCGAATCACGGACAGCGAGAGCTCTTGGACCTTTATGTTCTTATGTTGCTTGTTTCAATGCTAAATATAGACTCTTGCCTATTATGACTTGAATTGAATTGCATGCTTTGATTGCTTTACTTAAAAGTTCTTAGATGGTTGTTAGCTTGGGGATGGTTGTTAGCATGTCATCACAGAAATTATGCTTGTTATCATTTACCTACTCGAGGACGAGCAGGAATTAAGCTTGGGGATGTTGATACGTCCAAAACGTATCTATAACTTATGCTTGCTCCATGCCTCTTTTATTTGATATTGCTATGATATTGATGAACTTACATACACTTTTGATCATATTTGGACTAACCTATTAACTCAGTGCACCCCAGCGCCAGTTCCTGTTTTTTGCTGTTTTTGTATTTCAGATTTTCCCATTATTTAAAGTGCCAGAAAAAATCCGGGAAAAATATAGGAAAACCAGCGTACGGGAACCTTCCAGAAGAGCCAAAGTGGGGCCCGAGGGGGGCCAGGGGTGGCCCAGGCGGCCACCTGGGGCCCCTGGTCCACCTCTGGTTGCCCCCTTCGCCTATTTATTTCCCGTGACGAGAAACCCTCGGGGACAGAACCGTTTTTCGCGATCTCTACTCTATTCCGCCGCCGCCGCGCTTCCAAGATCGGGAGCACCAGGAGACCTCTTCCCGGCACCCTGCCGGAGGGAGGAACCACCTCCGGGAGCTTCTCCACCACCATGGATGCTTCCCGGATGAATCGTGAGTAGTCCACCTTGGACCATGGGTCTATGATCAGTAGCTATGTGATGTTCTCCTCCCCTCTTTGTTCTTCATGGTTTAGACCTCGTGAGCTGCCCTACATGATCGAGGCACATATGTAATCTTTCCGTTGTTGCTATGTTGAGTTTGCTGGGATCCGATGGATTATGAGATTATGTTAAGATTGTGTTTGAGTAATATATTTGATTCTCCTCTTTTATATTTATGTTCTTGAGTAATTCTTGCATGTTCTCCGTTGCTGTTTATTGCTTTGGACAAGTAGTAGGTAGTGACTCCAAGAGGGAGCGTTATGCATGATTGTGGGTTCATGCCCCCCGATGACTAGCTTGAGTGACAGAAACATGAGTCTAGGGGATGTGATGTTGCCACAAGGGAGAAAACAACGGTGCTTGTACTTGCGGGTGCAAGGATTGTTTACTTTACACAAAGTTCTTTAATGCAGATGTATGTTGCTTTGAGTTTACACTTTGGGTGGGATTCACAACTTAATACCAGCGAGATGTTCTGGATAGATATCTCAAGGTGGAAGATTAGTAGGTAGATGCAGATGGATTTCGGTCTACTTGTCTTGGCGTACCGCCCATGCTTTTGAGCCTCTTCCTTTCTTTATAGCATAGTTAGCATTGATTTTCGCACATAATCCTGTCAATTGCCCAGCTGTAATTTGTTTACCTTGCGTGGCTATTTTATCGTCTTTTGGGAGAGAGACATCACTAGTGAACATGATAGGACCCTGGTCCATATTTCCAACACTGTTTACACACGCTATTTATTTTCTGCTTTATTTACTTTTCCGTTGCTATCACTATCATTATTATCCCGTGTGTTTGATCCTTTGTAAACAACAAGGCCGGAGAGATTGAAAACCTCTCTGAACTCGTTGGGAGCAAAGTTATCTGTTGTGTGTGCAGGTCCACGTCAACCGCCTACTTGCTAGCGTTGTTGTCACCTTCCTGTCGTTGCTGGAGTCCTGCTGGAGACAAACCTTGGTGTCTTCACCGAGGGAAATTGCTGCTATCTACATCTCAACCTTCCACTTTGGGCAACCAACGAGGGGCGAGAAGATATCGTGATGTTGCCGGGGAAGCAAACTATACCTGACAACTCTCGTACCGTCACAGGGCCGCTAGAGGAGGCGCCGGGGAGCCCGACATCGAGCACTTTACTTTTTTTTCTTTTCAGTATTTTTTTTACTTTTTAGTTTCTACTATGTAAATTAAACCAAATATTATGAATTCGGCCAAACTTCGTTCAATTTGTCTTGTTTTAAACTAATTTTTGCCGAACCTGAGGGGTCGCTATGGGGCCGGTCGCCGCAGAGCCTTTTCGCCACCCGAGCACCCCCCAAGCGACGCTAAAATAGCGCCGAAAAACGGCTTGGTAGCCGAAAGGCTGGAGATGCTCTAAGGCCGCTATAAAAACTGCTATAACTGTGTGTGACTTTTGTTGTATCAATAAAAAGATGAAACCAAGGGGGAGACCCCTTTCTTTCAAAAAAAAAAGGCCAACGCTAGGCGTCAGCCGGCTGATTCCGCGGAGGAATAAGCCGCCTTGCCAGCCATCTGATTGGCCCTCATGGTGACCGTCGGATGGGACGTCCTGCATCGCAGCATTCGTCATAGACGTCGGTGCTCCATCGCAGCATCGTCTGCCGCCGTGCTACGTGGCAGCACCATCACCGATCGCATCACCTGTCTGCCGCCATGCTGCGTCGCAGCACCGTCGCCGGCAATGCTGCATCGCAGCATTCGCCATGGACGTCGGAGCTACATCGCAGCACCATCCGCTGTCGTGCTACGTGGCAGCACCGTCGCCGGTCGCAGCACCCGTCCGCCACCACGCTGCGTCGCAGCACCGTCGCCGGCAACACTGCATCGCAGCATCCGCCATGGTCGCCGACGAAGAAAGCTCCGTCGCAGCACATGGACGCCGGTGAAGTTGTAGTGTGGCGCCACACCCCCACGGTGGTGCTTCGTTGCAACACCTGGCTGCAGGCAAAGTTGCAGTGCTGGGCCACGCCGCCACAGTGGTGCTTCGTCGCAGCACCTGGGCGCCGACGAAGTTGCAGTGCAGCGTGACACCGCGGTGGTGCTTCGTAGCGCTGCTCCCCTCGCAGCGCTGGCTGCCGGCGAAGCTCCAACGGTGGCGTCCGTAACGAATTTGGCGGTGTCGCGCTGCTCCCCTCCCAGCGCTGGCTACCGGCAAAGCTCTGACAGCGGCGTCTGTAACGAATCTCGCGGCGGCGCAGATGTGTTTTAGCGAGAGATGAGTGAAAGAAAGGAGATGGGAGAAGATAAGGGTGGGGAATATAAATGAACGCGGTGGGCTGGCCCCACATGGTACGTGGCGTGTAGCGGGAACTGTTTACGTGAGGGAGAAATCAGTCAGTTTAAATAAAGTATTTCCAAAAAAAAGCGTGGGGTGTGGGGAAATCTTACTATGAGCCGAACGTGTCCCAAATTCTCTGTTGGAATTGCATATCCAGAACAAAACAAAAATTGTTGAACATGTTAAGAAGTTCTAGAAAAGAAAAAAAACTCGACGAACTCTCATTCAGTCCACTACCACAAAGACTGCAAGACTGACGCGATGCACAATAGTCCTTGATATTGGGTATAATGATTGTATTAGGAAACATAGATAGCGTAGGACTCTATTCTACCTTGACTTGTACTCCAAGTAAATCATTGTATTCCTATATATATGCCTCCAAGGCTCAAGAAATAAACATCGATTTCACCAAATCCCTCTCTATCCTTCTACATGGTATCAGCCTAACCGGTCCTAAACCCTAGCCACCGCCGTCGCTTCCGCCCGCGCCGCCCCCGGCGCCGATCCCTGATCGCCGGCGCTGGGGGCCGCGCCGCCCGTAACTAGGGTTCGTCCGCCGATCCCGTGGATCGGCTGCCCTAGAGTCTTTTCTTTCGATCCCTTGATCGGGGCTTTTTTCTCCGCCGGTCGTCTTGATCGGCGTCTTTTTTGGTTTTCCGATCTAAGATCGGTTTGCGTCGCCCATCGCCGTCGTCGATCCACCGCACCTCTACTTCGACTCCGGCGCGACTGCTGCCTTCTTCACCGACACGGCGGCTTCGTGCGCCGCCTCGACAGCTTCGCGCGACGCGGCGGCCCGTAGTGGCCGCCTTCCGCGCGTTAGCCCGACCGTCGCCCACGCCGGCCGTCGCCGCCCCTACTTCAGATCGGAGTCCTCCACCTCCATCGTCGCCACCGACTACAGCCCGCCCCGTCCCCCGCGACGCCCCTGAACCCGCGACATCCTTGAACCCACGACATCCCCGACACCCCCGGCTGGCCCCGCACCAGCTGGGGTCACATGTGACGCCCCCAAAATCATACCGTGTACAGTAATCATACACACAGGGTACACGACTGAGATAAGGGTGCCACGGTGATAATATCACAGCACAACACTAAACACAAAAGGATAAACAAATATATTACAATAGAGGGGGTCACGCGGACCCGAATATATAAGTCATACAAACCATAATATCTGATTACAGACATAGTTAGTCAAGTTTTGCCTTAAGAAGGCTAGCACAAATCACATCAGAGATACAGAACGAAAAGGCGAGGCCTCCTGCCTGGGATCCACAGTACTACTCCTGGTCAACGGGGAACTCGACATCGTAGTAGGCGCCTCCGGGGTACTCCTGCTCCTGGGCTCCAACGTCGGCTGCAGCGGCCGATCAGGCAAAACAGTAAAGGAAATAAAGCAGGTGAGTATCTAGTATACCCGCGAGTCTTACGTCCGCTACTAAGCATTATGCATGATATCAACAGAATGAAGAGGCTGTATATAGTGGACTGAAGACAGAAGTTCAGAGCAAGGGTAAGAAGCTAGGCCTATCGAAGACTAGCATCTTCCGACGGTGTCTTGCAGCATGAGGTAGGAATCGGCCAACAGTTGATATAAAGCAGTAAAGTAACAATGAAGCAGAAGTTGCTGCAACATTGAATAATAATAAGTTGTAATAATTAACAATGCCTCCGAATTCACCTCCTCGACATCCCCGCGAGGAAGGGAACCCGGAACCATACAGTTTAATAATAGTTTCTAGTGGTAGGATCCAGCTTCAGCATAAAGCGTCCTGTTACCGTGGACACGGCTATCGATAGATCAATCTTCCCTGCAGGGGTGCACTTGTGTTACGCTACACGCACGGATCTCCAGGGTGGCGGGAACCTTGTCAGGGAACGCTCCACCGAGGCTATCCGACACTTCATAGCCCATCTTTCAAACTCAACAGAGAGGTCATCCGCCGGTCTAAATCCTAAGTACGCCGGGCCTTGGACCCCAACCCAAACGTACTCCTGCACGGTGCGTGGCTGGCCGGTGAAGTTAAATCAAAGCAAATACAAATCACACGCCGTGGCAAATAAGACAACACCACTTCCCGGCAATCAGCCCGCGGTACTGCTGACGTCTGAAGAGTCCTCAGACGACACTAAGAAGCAGAGGAGCCCATAACTCGTAGTTCCCACGGGTAGGTAGTGCGTACATGGCATATAGCCAACTCAAGACATTCACTGAACCATTTAGTATTTTAATTAACCTGCGTGACAACCGTTATCGTTGCCTCGACTTAACCGACCCGCGGACAACGACAGCAGCCAGGACCACCAGTACAACGGTGCCTGCCCTGTCGCCCCACCAAGTCACTGCGGTTACCAACGAGGTGAACCGTCTCCTTACCTTGTCTCGCGTGTGCTCTTGGAGGAGCTCGACTTTCGTGGTTTGGTAACTCTCGCGGCCAACGACCAGGGGCCAAGCACACCGGTACACTGGTCGTGCCCTCCCTGTCGTCCCGTCGCAATACCTCTCGCGGGCACCGTTGGGTCGCCCGACTCCTTACCTTTAGGACAACCGTTGTCAAGACCCTATGGCGGTAAGACAAAGTCAGCCTCGAGTGGAGTACAAAGATTACTCCTTGATAGCTCACACTTGAGGTGACTAGGCATAACCCAGATAGGGCCTGAGGCGGTGTCTGCATTGTACCGTACCTGTGTAGTTATAATATTAATATCCGCGTTCACTCCCCTGAGTGATCACGGCCCTCTATCTAATCCTAGCTAACAATGCGCAGGGTTCACTGCTGAATAATGCATAAGTAATAATAGGCAGCATAGGATTAAAGGAAGGTACATCAAGGGGCGACAAAAACAGGCTATGCAATTGAATAGGATTGTAATCGTAGCAGCAGCAGTAACAATGCCTAGTGCAAGAAATGTACGGAAAGATAGGCGGTATCTGGGGAAGAGAATGGCTCTGCTTGCCTGCAAGCTCGACGGTAGTAGTAGGGTCGTCGACGAAGTAGTCGTACTCAGCAGCGGTGTAGTCGACGGCAGCAGCGGGGTCTACCGAAGATTAAGGGGGGGGGAAGCAGTAAATACATAGCAATAATATACAAACATATGCATGACATGATAGATGAAATGTTATCGGTGTTCTAACGCAGTGCAATGCAATATGCTCGGAGCGGGAATTCATCTGAGGATGAACTACCGGCTCCGGGTGATTACCGGACAGGGTGTCCGGAGGGGGAAGGATCAAGCCGGAGGTGTCGTGGTTATCGCAACAACATAAGGGGGGTGTATCGGTGCTATTTGATCCATTCCGAACAAGTTTCGTGTTCGGAATAAATTCATCCGGGCACTCTAACAGTACCGGACAGTTTATCGGACCACCGGTCCGGAGGGGGAGGGTTCGATGTTCGTTGTGTTAGAGGGGGGTGGTAGACATACGGATAGAGTATTCGTATTCGTTGTATTTTTCTGATCAATTTTCATGTATAAAGTTTTTGAATCCGAGTTACGGTTTAAAAGATATTGATTTTCAAAGTTTAAATCAATTTAAATGATTTTCTGGAATTTCTTTTATTATTAAATCAAACATTATCCTCAACAGTCCTGTTGACTGGTCAACCAGACAGAAGGGACCCACATGTCATACACAGTGGAAAAATAAAACATTTAATTTAATTAATCTGGCACATGGGCCCACATGTCATACTCACCAGGGGTTATTATCTAATAGTTTTTATTTATTTATTTATTTAATCCAAAGCCTTGGGCCCACCTGTAAGCCTCATCAGAGGGTTTTCTCTAGTTATTTCAATACATAGGTAATTAGAGGGGTATGGGCCCATGTGTCATTGACTCAAATAAAACAACAGGGGGTTATTTTTGTTAGCTAAACAGGGGGGGTTAACCTCGCGTCCACGCTGGCGTCCATCAGAGGAACACGGCGGCACGGCTCCGGCACGGCGAGGGCGGGGCCTGGACAGCGCGTGCGCGGGGCCAAGGACTAGGGCGCGTCCGGCATGGGTGCGGCACAGGAGGGAAGGGCGCGCGGTCGGTGAGGAGGGAAGGTGTGCACGGCGAGCCGAGCTCCACCGAGGCACGCACGGCGAGATCAGGCTGCGGCTACAGAGCTAGAGGGCGACGGGGAGAAGTTTGCGGTGACGGTGAGGCTCACCGCGAGTGGGTAGAGGCAGGCAGCCAGCGCGGGGAGGGCACGGAGTCGCCGGAATCGGAGAAGAACGTCGGACGGCCTGAGGTGGAAGGAGAGCTCGATTCGCACGGCGTGGTGGCTTGGGGCTCAAGTTCGTCGCGCGGGAAGACGGAGACGCCCATGGCGACGCTCCTGGACAAGCCGGGTTGGACTGTCGTGGCCGTTGGCCGCGGTGATGCACGCCGGCGAACCGCGGCTCCCGGGCGGCGCCGACCTGAAGAAAACGGGGAAGGAGGGAGAGGGGGGGAACTGGGTGGGGGAAGGAGGAGGGGGTGGCTACGGTTCGCTGCAGGGCTCGGGGTGGCGTTCTTATCGCCCCAGAGGGAGCAGGTGAGCGAGGGGGGGCAGGTGAGGGGGGCCGGCGGCGTGGCCCTCCCCTGTCCATGGCTCGTGCAGGGTGGTTGGGATGGGGAGGAAAACAGGGAAGAAGAGAGGAGAGAGGGGGGCTGGGCCCTGGGGTGGGCCTCGTCCCTGAGCGTAGTATAGGGTTTTTCGATTTTCTTTGTTTTTTTGTTTTTCTTTTCTTTTGTTTAAATGTATTTGGTTATTGTTTCATTTTTGTAATGTGTGGAACATGCACCAAAATTAGTGATGCACCTTATAACAATGCCACAGAAAGTTTTGTGCCTAAATAAAATCAATTGCATTTTTGTTTTATTAAAAAGGTATTAAATGCTACTGTTTTCCACTGTTATTATTTGTTTAACATTTTTAAACATGGTATTAAAATCCCATATCACTTTTATTATGGCCTACAGATTATTAGGCATTTTATAAATTTGTTTTCACAATTTTTAGTTTAATTAAAATTCCCACTTGTTTATTTTATTCCATGGCAATTTAATAATTTCCTAAAGCCATTGTTTTATTTCATTTATTATTCCTCAATATTACTATACCATTTTAATAAAATAACTATTGCTATATAATCGTGGCCTAATGATTGTTAGGCATTTTAGAATTCGATTCCACCATTTTGGTTTACTAAGATTGCATTTCCATTTTAAATTTCATGACAATTTAGATATGCCATCTCTAGGGTCTTCATAATTATTCTTAGCTTGGGATTATGCAAATGACTAGGGATGATTTGGTTTAACCAAGACCAAGTTGATTGACTGGCATCCACAATTCTTGGAGCAGAGTTTTATAATTTACCCAATTTGAAAATTTTATCTCGGTTGGAAATTGACAGAGCTATGATCACAGGTGATCATGGCTTGATCATCAACAGTAATGATCACTAACAGTGGAATCACTGTAGTGATTACTGTTACTGATTCTGAGGGTGTTACATCACACCGACTGGCCCCGCGACGTCCCCGACACCCCGGCTGGCCCCGCGCTGGCTGCGGCCCCTCGCCGTTGGAGTCGCGTCGGATGTCCCCACGCCGTTGGAGTCGCGTCGGCTAGTCCCGCGTCGCGCCGGCGCTGCTGGTTCGCTCGGCCCCCTTTCGCCATCAACACGCCGAGCGACGCTCCTCCACCTCGCCGGCGATCGGATTGATCACCCGTCCGTCCGCGCGATCGCCCCCATCCGCGCCGCGTTGACGACCCGTACAGTCGCCCGCGTGCGTCTCCGCCGGATTCCGTGGAGAACGCCCCCCCCACCGAGTACGAGCGCCTATCCACCGATCGAGCATCGGGCGGCCGCCGCGTCGCCCCTTCGGGCCGCAGCGCCGCCGCCGTGATTCTCCCCGTGGGTGCGCCGACTTCTGCGCCGCCGCTGCGTCGCGGCGCGCAGTCCACGCCGCCGCCCCAAGGCCGTCCCCGCGGCTGCCCGACACACACGCCGCCGCTTCGTCGCCCCCATGGGTCGTAGTGTCGCGGCACGCGGTCGCCGCCGCCGCCGCGAGGTCTTCCCCGCTGTCGCCCCCGATACGCGTGCCGCCACTGCGTCGCCCCTTCGGGCCGTAGCGTCGTGGTACGCGGTCCGCTCCGCCGTCTGCGCGCGTTGACGCTCCCGTGGCACGTGCCGCGCCACCTCTCTTGGCGCGGGAACGCCACCGTCCGCGCATGGTCTTCGTCACGCTGTTGGGTTCTTCATCGCCTACGTCGAGCTCCGCCCTCGCCGCGCCACCCGCGCCGCTGCCGCTCACCCGAGCCGCGCCGACTCCCTGTTCGCCGCTGCCGCTCCACCGAGCCGCGCCGCCTCTACCGGCGACCGACGTGGCCCCCCACGGGCTACCTCTGGTTTCGCCGACTTCATCGTCGTCCACCTCATCGTCTTCGTCTGCCTACGCATGCCCGATACTGGCAACACCGGTGTGTGCCTTCATCTACGACGTGTTCCTGGGCCTGGCAAGCCTGGTGCAGCGCTTCGTCGACATCGTCTTCGTCTGTCTACGCATGCCCGGTGCTGGCAACAACGACGCGTGCCTTCGTCTACGACGTGTCCCCGGGATTGGCAAACCCGGCGCGACGTTTCGTCAACACCGTCTTCTTCCGGACGTCACCACCATCTTCTTCGCGACGTCACGTGCTACGATTGATGACCGCCCGCCAGTGCCGCTCTTTCTGAGCCGCGCTGCGCTCCTGACTTCCTTGCACCCGCGGCTCCTCGGCGCCTACCTCGACATCAGCTACCCCGACTCGACATCGACCACGGAATTTCTCGCACGGCTACCTCGACTACGGCTTCACCACCCTACGCTCTCGGCTACTTCGACAACGACACAAAGGGCTACCGCCTGCTTTGGAACCTTGTTGGCTTCCACTCCAGCCACAAACTCCGCGATGTGTCGACCGTTACGACTGTGGTGGGGATGTCCGTCGGCTCCACCTTCGGATTCTTCTTCAGTCTCACCATCTACGTCGCTACGTTGTGACTGCGGGGGATGTTGGGTATAATGATTGTATTAAAAAACATAGATAGCGTAGGACTCTATTCTATCTTGACTTGTACTCCAAGTAAATCATTGTATTCCTATATATATGCCTATATATATATGCCTCCAAAGCTCAAGCAATAAACATCGATTCCACCAAATCCCTCTCTATCCTTCTACACTTGATGCAATCACCACTTGGTTTCAGTCGAACACAGCCAGCTGGTCATACTCCGGTCCGGCAATGGCCCTCTCCATGACGACCCTCGGGGTGAACGTGCCGCCGCCGTCTAGGAACAGCTTGAGCAAGTTCTTGGAGAACCCACTGACGAGCGCCACCCCCTTCTGCCCGGACATCACCGGCACGGCCTTGGAGTCCCGCAAGTTCCAGAACACTATCTCCGGCACGGCGGCGCCGTAGCCAGCTTCCGAGAACTTCCTCACGATGGCCTCGTAGTCCGTCTCCCACGGATTAGCCGACGCCTGTTCGAACTCCATGTCGCTGAACACGAACACCCGCCGGACCATCTTCTCCACCGGCAGGCCGGCGCCGACGGCCACTTCCAGGATCTTGTCGAACACTGCCTGGAAGTCGGTGTTCATGCCCCAATCCATGGCGTGGATGAATTGGGTCTTCTCGGAGAGGCTGTGTCCCTCGATCCTGTGGATGTTCGGTTCCTCGCTGAAGGTGATCACGCGCCAGCGCCATGGTTCGTCGGTGAGCTCCGACACGAGCAGGCCCAGCGCGACGCAAACGTCCATGGGCAGGCCGGACATGCTTCCGGACACGTCGCACACGGCCACGCAGCTGTTGAGCTTGCCAAGGGCGCGCATGTCGTCGACCATGCGCTGCCATTGCAGGTCCGCCACGCCGCCGTCGTCCCCGAGGGACTCGATGATCTGGTGCGGGAGCAGCGCGCCCGCGGCGATCCGCTTCTTGCCGGACATGACATCGGCGAGGTAGGCGTTGAAGCGGTCGGCGTCGTGCTTGAGGAAGAGGTCTTTGTAGTTCTTCATCGCCACGGAGGCCACGCGCGTGTACACCACGGACTCCCAGGCGCGCGCTGAGATGAACACCTCGGGGAGCTTAAGCGCGGCGCGGAGCGGCACGATGGCCGCTCTGCGGAGGCGCTCGCGCGCGCGGTACGCGTAGTGCGCGTCGGGGAGGTCGTCGCCGAGCTCAGACGACGAGCCCCTGGGGAAGAGGCGCCGCGCGATGGCCTCGCAGAGGAGGGTGGAGCGGTCGTAGGACGAGTCGAGCGACGGGCACCACTTGGCGGCGAGCGAGAAGTCCTTCACCTCGCCGACGGAGAGCTTGCGCATGTCCTCCGCGAGGAGCTCGGCGAACAGATCGGCCGTCCGGTCGTGCAGAGACCGGTAAGTGGAGTCCCGGCTGTACATCTCCAACGCCCTCGCCGCGGCATCCGCCCGCTTGCTCCGGCGCGACACCGCGGCCGCCGCGGCGAGCTTCCGGTCACGCTCCAGGCTGGCGGCGACGCGCTCCTCCGTCGTCCCCACGCGCTCAGCACGGTCCTCGCGGCGCGGCTTGCGGGCGCTAGAGCTGCGGAAATAGCCTCTGCCGCGGCCGCCACGGCGGACGAAGCCGCCGCCCTCGGCCTCTTGGCGTGCCTTCTTGCCGGGGGTCCGGGTGGACCTGCCGCCGTGCACGATGCGGTGGAGCAGCTCGGGCAGGTCCTTGAGGTACCCGAAGGCGGCGACGGAGGCGGCGTTGCGGGCGAGCGTGGCCGGGTGGCGGGCGTGGAGCCAGAGCGCGGCGGCATAGAAGCCCTCGCGGTCGGACTTGCCGGAGCCGCGCACACCGCGGAGGTTGGCGACGAGGCGGAGCGCGGTGACGGGGTCGGCGGCCCAGGCGGCGGCGAGGAGCGAGGCGACGGAGGCGGCGGGCGTGCCGGGCACCACGTGGAAGAAGAAGTCGAGGCAGGGGTCCCCCGAGGACACGAACGTCGGCGAGCAGTTCTCGGTGAGCGCCTTCTCCGCCCCGCCGCTCGCCTTGTTGAAGCTGGCGTCCAGCAGGTCGACGAACGCGTCTCCGGTAGGCGCGGCCGCTCCCGCTCCGTTAGAGGCTTCGACAGCTTCCGGCGGGCCGACCAGGGAGAAGCCGGCGGTGGCGGCCATCGGAATGGGCGAACTTTGCAAGGGGTCACTCACTGTTTTTTCTTTTCTTCTGTACCTCTGCGTGCAGCGTGCTCGGGCTTAGAACAGGGCTTTTTAGGGCTTGGAGTAGGGCTCGTTGGGCTTTTGGTAGAGAGGGGGGATGGTGGCGAGTGGAATTATATGCTGAGGGTTCCGTGGCAGGCAAGGATGGGGGTTCAGGTCGGTGGGATCGATGAACCGACTAGAACTTTTCTCTCGTGTTGCTCGCTCGTTGCACACTTTCTTTTCATTTTGCTGGTGTGGCCACGTCGCGGCGTGACTCACGGCCGGACCCACTGGAGGCCATCGCTTGTTTTGTGACGGGCCGTTTGACCGTCGGCGCTGCATTAACTAAGCATTGGACAACAACAGATTTAAAAAATACGGTTTAGAAGCCGGAGTTAAACTTACGTGCATTTTCATAATACACAAGATTTAAGACACAATTATTTTTATTAATTAGTACTACTATTTTATTCATGTATGCATGCATCCTTTCTATTTTTTGTTGCTCTAGCCGGTGGAATTGATGCATATATGGTGTGAATGTAATTAATAGTACTATTTTACTTATTTATTGATGCTACTTTTGCTACATCTCACAACCAATCGGTAAAACGGTAACTACCTTGGTTTCAGAGATTTTTCAAGCGTGCTTCTAAACGTGATGGAGGGAGTAGGCAAAAAACATAATTTTGACCTTTTTGCGAAACTATTTCACATTCTGAACCTAATTGTAAATTATTTCATAAAACTAACTTTTTTGTAGCGCCCAACACAAAGGCGCTAAGCATATGCATCTAGCGCCCATGAACAAGGCGCTAAGGTCCTGCCACCGTGGCGACCCTGAACCCCCACCGTGCCCCACCCTGATCGTCTAGCGCCTAATGAAAAGGAGCTACACATATAGGCTTAGCGCCTGATGCTAATGAGCTACACCATTCTGTAAAATTTAAATTTCTGTGTTGTTGTAACTTTTATCTGTTTTGCGATGGCGATTGCATTAGATGCTTGCTCGGATGAGGTCGACCCCAAAATAAAAATGTCTCTATGTGATGTGCTCTACAATATTTATTTAAAAAGTTTATTTGTTTGAGCTCTTTTGGATGGTGGAAATGCTTGTTGAACACTGCTACTTTATGTTTACTGCTGAAACTGTTATTTTGTGCAATGTTTTCTTGATGATGCTATCACATCCTTGCATCTTTTGCATATGTTTTCTTCACATAGATTGCTCAACAACATGTGTACTTTAATATCATGTACTTGTTTGTCATGATATATTGATGTAGCTTGCTCATGTGTTTTTCGAAAGTAGTGTACTTGTTAATCTGTTTTCCTTAGTCGCATATAGTTGCATCTTGCTAGCTTTGTATCTTTTGATCTATGCCTCCTATGTTTTCATCTCAATGGAATACATTGCTCCTTGACATGTCTATTATCATGCTATGCACTGCTATGTCATGTTATCTTTCCTGTACATGAATATATTGAGGTCTCAAAGTGACTACTTGTTGATTCTGCCAACATCACTGAAAATCTGCTAAGTCTGGAGTATATTTTACCTTTCTTGCATGCTTGTTATATAATTTTATATGGGTATTTTTAACACAAGTGTTATATATGAATTGCTGAGCATCATTTATACTCCATGCTCATGTATTGTATTGTCATGTTGTTGTAGTTTAAATATCACTTTTGCTACTGATTAGGGAGCATGATAATAACAGTTTGCCCTGATTCCTAGTTTCCACAAAGTGTGTAACCTGAAGTAGCTCTCTTGCATCCTTGTTATATCTTGATCCATGGTTCTTTTGAGCGTAAGCATAATGTATGGACTCATGTTCATCATGTAAGCTAGCTGTAGCTATATTGCATTTTCAATTTGGTGTTGGTTTGATATTGCTTTACCTGCTATTTAGTGTAGTTGAGAGCAATGAAACAACATGCTACATATTGCAAGCATGCACAAAGATGATGTGCATTTACAGTAGACATGACAAGCAAGACATGGCACAAAGATTTCATGTACAGAAGCAGCATGGTTAAATAGATATAAGCCATGCAAAAAAGCTAATTTACAGTACTGATTTAGGACTTAGTGATATTCAGAAAAACAGGGCACAAAGGTTAATAAGATGCTCACTAAACAGCAGGTAAAGAAATATCAAACCACCACCAAATTGACAATGCAATATAGCTACAACTAGCTTACATGATGAACATGAGTCCATACATTATGTTTACGCTCAAAAGAACCATGGATCAACATATAACAAGGATGCAAGAGAGCTACTTCAGGTTACAGACTTAGTGGAAACCAGGAATCAGGGCAAACTGTTATTATCATGCTCCCTAATCAGTAGCAAAAATGATATTTAAACTACAACAACATGATAATACAATACATGAACATGGAGTATAAATGATGCTCAACAATTCATATATAACACTTGTGTTCAAAATACCCATATAAAATTATATAACAAGCATGCAAGACAGGTAAAATATACTCCAGACTTAGCAGATTTTCAGTGATGTTGGCAGAAACAGCAAGTAGTCACTTTGGGACCTCAATATATTCATGTACAAGAAAGATAACATGATAGCAGTGCATAGAATGATAATAGACATGTCAAAGAGCAATGTATTCCATTGAGATGAAAACATAGGAGGCATAGATCAAAAGATACAAAGCTAGCAAGATGCAACTATATGCGACTACGGAAAACAGATTAACATGTACATTACTTTCAAAAAACACATGAGCAAGCTCATCAAGATATCATGACAAACAAGTACATGATATTAAAGTACACATGTTGCTGAGTAATCTATGTGAGGAAAACATATGCAAAAGATGCACGGATGTGATGGCATCATCAAGCAAACATTGCACAAAATGAAAGTTTCAGCAGTAAACATAAAACAACTAAGTTAAGATTGTGAAATAGTTTGCAACTAAGTTAAGCTTGTGAAATAGTTTCGCAAAAGGGTCAAAAAATGTGGATTTTGCCGAGAGAGTACTCCTACACCATCTATCTATTATTACAGTACTACTTTTGGATTATAGTTTCTTTTTAAATATGCCTGCGGAATAAATACTAACTTTGTATTGAAATATATAATGTTTGTACAACTTAATTAAACTTGGAGTATAATATTTTTATATTTTGATACGGAAGGAGTACATGCCTCGAGTCCATCATTTTGTTTTTCGCCGAAAATTGTTCAAATGACCTGTAAGATACACTTAAGTTAAACATATTTGTATTAAATTACATCGATTTCAACCGTGCTCTAAAATATTTTTAATATTTTAAAAAATGTATATAGATTGAAATGACTTGTTATATTTTGATATGAAAGGAGTGCATGCCTCGAGCCGTTATTTTGTTTTTGGCCAAAAATTGTTCAAATGACCTGTAAGATATGTTGGATATATGCTCTAGAGGCAAATAATATATGATTATTCCAATATATCTAAATAAGTTCATGGCCAGTTTCATACTGTGCTGGAACTGTATCAGTGAAACAATGATACAGGTGTGGTATAGAAACAACCATAGTTCCTAGTCAGCCTCTCATGATGACTGGTTTATCGTCCACTGATGATTGTGGTTTCACGATCATGGACAATCAAGTCAATTGACGGTAAGGTCACCTCATTGAATGAATGACGTGATGAACATTAACCAATGCAAGCATTGCAACATGATCAAATCGTAAAAGTTCAGTGTTGTAATTACAGAACGTAGTAGCCTGTTCCTTTGACCGTGAGATCACGCATAATTGCTATCTTCTGAGGATGCTTTGAGTGCATTAACCGTCACACTGAAACATGGTGACCATAAAGGTGTATCTTGGGCTATCCGATGGGATATGTTGAGGAGTGTTGATTCAAGAGCGGGATTTATCAATACATATAATGGAAAGATACTTCATGGCCAACTCCGTGAGATTGCATCCATAAAGCTGCGCAGCGTGTGGCTGGGTCACAAGGATGAATATCACGGAACGAGTGAATAAGATTTGTCGGTAACAAGATAGAACTAATGCATTGGATGCAGTTGATCGAATCTTGGACTAATCTAGTATCGCATGATAAAGGGAATGGTAAAGAAAGTGTACGGTACAATCGGTTACTTCCGGAATGCACAGGCGTCATTATGGGCATCCAGGTCCCGCTATTGATCATTGGCCGTAGCCTTTGTCTCGGTCATGACTGGAGTGTTCTAGGACCGTAGGGTAACACACTTAAGGGCTCGATGAATATCGGAGACCTTTTCGGAACTATCGGAGTTACCGGAGAAGAGAGAAAGACGTACCGGAAAAGTTCCGTGTTGGTCCGAAGGACGTTCGGAGTGAGCTGGAAGGAGTTCCGGATCATCGGGAGATGAAATAATATGTATTATTTATTCATTAAGTGAATTAATAATTAATAATAATTTATTTCAGATTAAAAAGTGCAATGGGCCTTATTTGTGAAAGAAGCCCATTACGGGAAGGAGGAAAATAAAAGGGAAAAGAAAAAGAAAAAAAGGGGGGCGCCATGGGCCTTGGGGCCCATGTGGGTGGCGCCCCACTTGCCCCCCTCCTCCTAGCCGCACCCTCCCCCCTTGGCAAGGGATTAGTCCCACATTGCCAAGGGAAGGGGGGTTGACTCCTTCCGTCTGCCTATATATAGATGGGCAGGGGTGCACTTCTTTAATACAGAAAAATTCGCAGAGAATTCAATATTACTCCGAATTGAGATTGGTTTTCACCGGTCTTCTCCCCTCTCTCGTCTCTCTCAAGCCGGGGTCCCCTTGTCTGGAACCTGTGCTGGGATTGAGGCTTCTCTGCTACGTGGACGCCGTCGTGCTGCTGAAACTCCGGTTCCGGGAGATCTACTTCCACCACCTTCACTGGATCGGAGAACGGAGGTCGTCATCGAGTCCGTACGTGTGAGAGTACTACGAGGTGCTGCACGTGCGGCACTACCACCCAATAGGGTGCTAACACAGCCAGGGGGCTGTGAAAGGTTTACGGCTTCATCAACCACGTTTGCGGGAACGTTTCCTGCGCAACGGACTACACTCCGAGGTATGTTTCCGCAAGTCTTTCCGTTACGGCATTACAGCTAGATAGATCTTGGGTTAAGGGCGACGCTAGTTAGAAAAATTATTGTTTCTTCTGCGAGACCCAACAGCGGTATCATGAGCTAGATCTATGCTTCCTATTGCTGTACGGTTAGAACACATCGGGGATGTGGGTGTTGATTCTACGATTGTTACCCTCTCACGTGTACTTGTTATATCTGTGGCATTGTTTGATGAAGCGGCCCCCGACCGACCTTATGCGTACGCTTACGCGAGACTGGTTCCACGCTTGACATACGACTTGTACCGTATAAAGTGGCTCTGGGGGGGTGTCTGTCTCTCTTACTTTAGCGGATATGGCATTTGCAACGGAGGGCCCCGTACGGGGTGTAATAGAGACAATCTATAATCAGCGTTGTGGTTCAATGTTCGTAGAAACTGTTGATCTATGAAAAGCCCTAGCAGCCACGTAAAACATGCAATATACAAAATAGAGGCGTCTAACTTTATATTGTAGAGGGGGCTATTGTTGTTTGCTTAATCTTGATGTAGTGATAGCTTTGTTATGTGTTACTAGAAAGTAGTAAACGTTCATCATGATGAAACAAACTTAAATGGAGACACTGTAGACTTAGTCCACCATGATCATACATCTTAAAACTTGCTAGTACAGGATACACGACGGTAGCATTAAATAAGACGATCCCTTATAAAATACCAAACATAAGATTCTACCGAAGTGTGCACCACCTGGAAGGTTCTCTTTATGATAGGTAGGCCATGACGATCGGGTGTCATACATACATTAGAGTTCGCATGAGGTTGGGCCTGGCAAGCCTAGCATATGTCGATATGGCCTTGCTAAGCAGCATATAACACTAAGGTCAATTTGGCGAGCCTAGCATATGTAGATATGGCCTCGGAATACTAGAGATCGAAAGATCGAGCATGAGTCACATATAGGATGTGATCCCACAAACTAGTTGTCTACCTTTGAAACTAATCCGTCGGCCGTTGTGATATTCGAGGACGGATGGTGAATCTGGATCATGTAATCACTAAAACTTCTTAGGGATGATTGTTTTAGTGTGAGCTCATCTATAATATGATTATTATGAACTCATTGTTATGAACTAGTCTTAATTGTTTTCCTTGCAAATATTTTGTAGAAAATTTAAATGGACATGAATCAGTATCATGGATTGGTTACTTTCTTACGTGGTGAAAGACTTAAAGATGATGTGTCAAATTTCGTTGATTGGTACTTATACCTTAGGACTGTGCTCAAGAGAGCTAACCTCTTGTTCGTGATACAAGAGCGTATGGGAGACCCTCCAGTAGACAACATGGATGAAAAAGTAATGCTTGATTACCATAATCGTCGAAGGACTTACGCCATGGTTAAAAGTTTCATAGAAACTAGCTTTCCACAAGATTTACGTGAACAATATGAGGATATGGACACGTTTGACACAATCGACATGATGAAGTCATTGTTTATACATCAGTTCAGAGTGGCCAGACTTGAGTTAGAAAATGAGTTTCTTACTACAAAGATGGAAGAGAACACTTTTCTGAAAACTCACATAGCCAAGATGCATGGGATACATCTGAAACTCATAGAGGACTTTGACTATTGGACCACAGAGGAGTCTGCTATAAACATGGTGCTACACTCGCTTCCACCGAGTTACACAGATTTTGTCCATGACTATGTCGGAAGAGGTGAAAGCCTTCAGTTCTTTGAGTTCATGGTCAACCTCCGAGATTTAGATGTTGAACCCATTGAAGGAGAAATTGTTGATGAAGAAGGTATATATTTGATATACTCGTTATAAATGTTTGTTCCCTTATACAACATTTGCATTTTAATAAGTATTTGATACTTGTTCTGTTTTATGAAAACAGGGCTTGCCGTTGCATGGACGGGAAGAGGTGCGATCCAGGATTGATGGCAACCAAGACAGTTGATGGCCACCAAGATTTCACCAAGAAATCTATCATAGGATTATACTTAGAGTATTTGATAAATCTTTTGTAATCAATCGAATATGAACACTTAGTGGTATGTCTTGCATCTCGTGAGACAAAGTTATTCATGTTTTGAGACAAGTCAGTTGTTCCAGTTTGATGAATAAAGTGTGCTTATACTATGATTGCAATTGAGTTTATAATATGATAGAAGCATTTAAAACACCATAATTGTCAAGTGATATTCAGTGTTGAATGATTAAGTTATTATGAATAACAATAAGGTCAAAAGTCATAACTATACTAAATGCATGAGATGAATTCATAAATGATGAAGTCATTAGATACTCGATCTATTAACTCATGAATTTATTATCAACCAAGATGACTAATGATGGAGTTCTAGCAAAGTAGAACTTGCGCCAAACATTATACATAAATGATGTATTAACCAAGCGCATGAATAATCATTAAAGATGCTTCGCATGATTAATTGAACAAGGCATTCAATTAAGTTCATAAATCTGAGATTACGGAATCACAGTGAAGTTGGATATAAGAATACAAATCACCATGATGTGATCAAAGTGATGAATATTATAGTTGACATAAATGGGAGACTTGTGGAAATAATGCCACAAATTACGATGGAAGTTTAAAGTGCTCAAGCACCTGAACCATTCGTAGTCATACTAAAATGTAGTATGGTCTAAATACATTCCCCTTACACTAATGCTATTGAATGAACAAAGTTGTTATAATTTATTAAGTTAAAACACCCACTTCATGAAATAAGGAAACCATTTTGAATTTAATGAAGCTGATGACTCCATATGACGATGGTGTTAGAAAGTTTCTAGAAGTTTTATATGATATAACTTTCTTTGTATTAGAGTTGTGAGCAATTGTAAAACACACCTTCCCAAATAGCAAAACTTGTATTGCTTGAATTGGTGAATGAGAAGATGGTTCTCAAGGAATAAACCAATGGGAGAAAAGTGAATTCTTTGACCAGGGTGATTGACCCTGCCTCCAGATAACAGAGTAACGCAACGGAAAACGTTCCGCTGCAATGACTCCATGAAAAGAGGAAATATGCTATTGATGATGATCATGGTATATAAGTTAAAGCCTTAGTTTAAAAATAAGAAGATTGTCATGAATACGTTCTGTAAAGAACAATAATCATGAGTCTTCTTAAGTGAAACAAAAGGGACACTACTCATAAATTACGAAGGATTGATGGTTACCTAGGAAACGAGGAGAAATGAAATCATATTGAGTTGCATATGGGATGGCTCACATCCTATGAAATAAAGTAGTTATTTCACATTCTGAATAACCAGGAAGTTATTAAGAATGATGCAACACATAAAGATTGATTTGGCACATAAAATATATTATGGCTAAATTCAATAATGATTGACTACGGAAGCGTAGTAATGCTAAATCAATATGGGTATTTCATTCACGAACACTATGAAGGGACCATAGCTTGAAATTGCAGCATATTCAAGTTGTGGAATTTGAAGAGAAGTAGAAATTGGCATAACGAAATAATGTTTCGATAAGATGCACCATAGTACCTCAAGGCAGAAACTCTCAACCTTGATTTGATCAAGTGATTTTGAAGTAATCAAAATATTGAGATGGACTGAAATTTCATGAAATTGAGTGGGAGCTTTGGAGACTTCCTGAAAACTTGGAATGCAGAGAGCATTTTCTGAGTGGAAGCTTTGGGAGCAATATTATTATGTCTGACATAATTAGAATAGAAACTTAATAAAAGCTTACTTACAGATATATGTCGGATATATTTGAGTGGGAGCACAATGTCAATTTCATATATATACGATGATATATGTGCAAACAATCTCATATATATACGTTGATATACATGGAGATTAAGGCTAATAAGATGAAAGTATTACGAGAATCTTATATGAACGAAATACAAATGTGTCACACACTAAAATCTATAAGGATAGATTAGGACACGTGAAATGAACATCAAAAGGATTGGAATGATATCCTAAACAAGAAAAGGTTCTTGTGGCTAGGAATTATATAAAGGATGTAAAACCTTAATATCACAAAATAATTTTTAATGGAAGAATAGGGATGCACTTTGTCTCAAGACATGTGATCCTATATGACCTTTGACATATGATTCTACCATAAAACAGAAGTTGTGAATCCAATAACAGAATGACTCAAAGTTTCTTAGAAGAAGAACAGGTTCCGATGTGCTTGGTTGGAAAAACACAGAACCTGAGCAAAGTCCAAGCATTCAGTATCTGAAGAGAAACTGAGGACAATACTCTAAATGATAGAAAAGATAATATACTTGAATGTAATACTGGATTACGATTGCAAGCCTTATTATGGGACTATATGAATTAGAGATATCACCAAAAGAAATAGAAAGGAAATGTGAGCTATAATTTCACGAACCAAAACTCTACAAAATATAAATATCTACTTAAGGAAGTAGAAGGTTGAATAAAGTTTAGCGTAAGAAGTTTAGACTTCTGGCTGAGTGTATTTTTCAGTATACATGACTATGGGAGTCCTAGGGACTAAAACCATTTTGTCATTAGAGAATACTGTAAAAATAAGAAGTCTCACTCTCCCGCCAAACTTATAATTCAAGCATTATTAGATAATGAAGGGTATATCAAGAAAGTTGACCAATACCTGTTGCAAAGGAACATACGAATCTGAACGGGTACAGATCGTTGACGAAACCTCTTCCATGAGCAAGCATGATCAATAAACACTTATATGATAAGATGATTATGATCGAGAAAATATGCAGCTAGATTATTTGCTATCTAGTGCAAGTGGGAGACTGTTGGATATATGCTCTAGAGGAAAATAATATATGATTATTCCAATATATCTAAATAAGTTCATGACCAGTTTCATACTGTGCTGGAACTGTATCAGTGAAACAATGATACATGTGTAGTATAGAAACAACCAGAGTTCCTAGTCAGCCTCTCATGATGACTGGTTTATCGTCAACTGATGATTGTGGTTTCACGATCATGGACAATCAAGTCAATTGACGGTAAGGTCACCTCATTGAATGAATGACGTGATGAACATTACCCAATGCAAGCATTGCAACATGATCAAATCGTAAAAGTTTAGTGTTGTAATTACAGAACGTAGTAGCCTGTTCCTTTGACCGTGAGATCACGCATAATTTCTATGTTCTGAGGATGCTTGAGTGCATTAACCATCACACTGAAACATGGTGACCATAAAGGTGTATCTTGGGCTATCCGATGGGATATGTTGAGGAGTGTTGATTCAAGAGCGGGATTTGTCAATCCACATAATGGAAAGATACTTCGTGGCCAACTCGGTGAGATTGCATCCATAAAGCTGTGTAGTGTGTGACTAGGTCACAAGGATGAATATCACGGAACGAGTGAATAATATTTGTCGGTAACAATATAGAACTAATGCATTGGATGCAGTTGATCGACTCTTGGACTAATCTAGTATCGCATGACAAAGGGAATGGTATACAACGTGTACGGCTCAATCGGTTACTTCCGGAATGCACAGGGGTCATTATGGGCATCCAGGTCCCGCTATTGATCATTGGCCGTAGCCTTTGTCTCGGTCATGGCTGGAGTGTTCTCGGACCGTAGGGTAACACACTTAATGGCTCGATGAATATCGGAGACCTTTTTGGAACTATCGGAGTTACCAGAGAAGAGAGAAAGACGTATCGGAAAAGTTCCGTGTTGGTCCGAAGGACGTTCGGAGTGAGCTGGAAGGAGTTCTGGATCATCGGGAGATGAAACAATATGTATTATTTATTAATTATGTGAATTAATAATTAATAATAATTTATTTCAGATTAAAAAGTGCAATGGGCCTTATTTGTGAAAGAAGCCCATTAGGGGAAGGAGGAAAAAAAGGGAAAAGGAAAAAAAGGGGGCGCCATGGGCCTTGGGGCTCATGTGGGTGGCGCCCCACTTCCCCCCTCCTCCTAGCCGCACCCTCCCCCCTTGGCAAGGGATTAGTCCCACATTGCCAAGGGAAGGGGGGTTGACTCCTTCCGTCTACCTATATATAGATGGGCAGGGGTGCACTTCTTTAATACAGAAAAATTCGCAGATAATTCAATATTACTCCGAATTGAGATCGGTTTTCACCGGTCTTCTCCCCTCTCTTGTCTCTCTCAAGCCAGGGTCCCCTTGTATGGAACCTATGCTGGGATTGAGGCTTCTCTTCTACGCGGACGCCGTCGTGCTGCCGAAACTCCGGTTCCGGGAGGTCTACTTCCGCCACCTTCGCTGGATCGGAGAACGGAGGTCGTCATCGAGTCCGTACATGTGCGAGTAATACGAGGTGCTGCACGTGCGGCACTACCACCCAACAGGGTGATAACACGGCCAGGGGGCTGTGAAAGGTTTACGGCTTCATCAACCACGTTTGCAGGAACGTTTCCCGCGCAACGGACTACACCCCGAGGTTGTTTCCGCAAGTCTTTCCGTTACGACATTACAGCTAGATAGATCTTGGGTTAAGGGCGACGCTAGTTAGAAAAATTATTGTTTTCTGCTGCGAGACCCAACAAGATACACTTAAGTTAAACATATTTGTATTAAATTACATCGATGTCAACCGTGCTCTAAAATATTTTGGATATTTTTTAGAAAAAAATGTATATAGGTTGAAATGACTTATTATATTTTGATATGAAAGGAGTGCATGCCTCGAGCCCTTATTTTGTTTTTGGCGAAAATTGTTCAAATGACCTGTAAGAAACACTTAAGTTAAACATATTTGTATTAAATTACATCGATTTCAACCGTGCTCTAAAATATTTTGGATATGTTAATAAAAATGTATATAGATTGAAATGACTAAATCAATACATTAAAATGTGTTTATATACATCAAAATTAAAAAATCTCTGTAATAAAAAACTATGGAGCAATTCCTTGTTAGAAAGAAAATAAAAAACTGGTCATATGTACCGATTTACTAAAAATATATTTTGAGTCAATCAATCAACAAGGAACGATACAGATTACATATTCTTTTTCTAATAGTCTTCGAAAAATAGATCGTGTTTTCACTTATTCTTCTTAAATCGTTCAGCATGCTACCAGTTGAGCCCCCTGCCTTGCCATCCCACTCTTCCCTTGACTTTCCTTTACCAGTCGCCGCTCCCGGCTTTCCCTTGAAGTTTAGTGATCTCCAGATCCTAATGCTGGTGAACATGCATCTTATTTGAAAGAGTATCTTCAGTCGTTCGGACCCCTAAGCCATTTTTGGCGCTATTTTAGCGCCGCTTGGGCCTATTTTCTTTTCAGCCACGGCCCCAGGGTCGCGTCCTATCATGGTCATACTAAAGGCATATCCTTAAGCGTTAGAAACCAAGGGGTGCCCTTAGTTTTGTGATCTGTCAAATACACCCAAGAAAATAAATAAAATCGTCAAAGAATAAAGAGCTCTATCAAAATCAGAGACTCGGTTCACAATATCTCCGAGTAACACGTTACTCGGAAGAGGATATGGTCTCCGAATACGCAGTTACTCGGAAAGCAAACATGCTCCGAGTATCCAGTTACTCGGAAAAGGGAACCGGCGAGTTGTTCGTTACTCGGAGGAAGAGAAGCAACGGGCGCGAAGCATTTAAGACCATAGGTGTTTCTCCTCCTTAATTAGCAGTAATGAAGAGACCGTTTCCTGTATTAAGTATATGTATTTACCCCTGTAATTAAGACCCATTTACTGGGGCATTGAAGGGGCAGAGGCGCACTCTATATAAGCCTCCCCCCTCTCCCCAAGAAAGGTTAGGCGCAACTCTAATCCTCATACTTTTGAGCAAGAACACCCCAGTCAGCCTGGGACAGGACTAAGGTTTTTATCTCTAAGGAGAGGCCTAACATGTATAATTCTCTCTGCGTCAACCACTCTACGTATAGATTCATTTAGCTCCTATTACACCCCTATATCTATTGTCAGGATTATATCCACGACAGTTGGCGCCCACCGTGGGGCTGAGTTGATCAGCAATCGTAGAGATGTCGTTTTCTTCATCCACCTCGTTGATGCGCGGATCCGAGCTCGTCTGCGGTGAGATGTTTTACTTTGGGTCATTGGCCTTTGTGGCTGATGACTCCGCTTGGCTAGCGGACTCACCGCTCCAGGCGCAGTTGTTGCCTTCAAGAGGCAGCGTCCACTTCTGAGATGACGAATCGGGGGCCCTGCGCCTCCAGTTGTCAACTCAACATCAAGCGTGGGCTCCCTTGTCCGTTCGCCACAAGAAGAATCATTCAGGTCGTCCTCACGCTCCCCATCGCAACAAACAAGTCAGGGTGCAGCAAGTGGCGGTCATCGACTCAGTAGAGCCAGCCCAGAGGGCCCTTGATGAACTGATGGCAAGAGAAGGCCCTTCGACATCCCTTTTGCATCTCTTCAATTCGGCTGAAGACGAAGGCATGGTGATGTCCGACCCTGAACCTGATAAAGAGAAAGAGGGTAGCAGCGGCGTCCCAATCGCGGTTGCAGAAGTTTGCATGGCGGAAACACCACCACCCCAACCGTCACTAGTCCAAGATGATCATGCCCGAAATGAAGCTAACAACCTGTCCGGGGCCAGTCGTCGAGAACCACCTCGGCGCACGTCTGCCTTCCGGAGGTTAGATCTCGGAGGGCCGAGTCGGCAGCCCCGACCTCTTACTCGGGAAGAACAAGAAGAGGCAGCGGCGACTGAGCGACTGTTGAACACGCCCATCGACACGAGCACTCCGGAAGGACGAGGCCTGGAGGCAGCTAGGTTAACTAACCTGGCCGAGAGGGAGCGTTTGGCCGAGCTGGAAAACACCTTGGAGCGTCAGGCTCGAGAAGTCGCTCGGCTCAAGAAAAGCAGAACAAGTCGGCAGTTGCGAGGGCACGGACGAGAACCCTTCCGATCTATGGGGACTCCAGTAGAAACCCTCATAGCGGCGACTCAGATTGCAAATTCTTTGTAGCCTAGTGGATCGGTGATACATCCAAAACGTATCTATAATTTCTGCTTGCTCCATGCCTCTTTTGTGTGATATTGCTTTGATATTGATGAACTTCCATACACTTTTGATCATATTTGGACTAACCTATTAACTCGTGCACCCGAGTGCCAGTTCCTGTTTTCTGCTGTTTTTCTATTTCAGGTTTCCCCCTTATTAAAAGTACCAAAAAAATTCTGGGAAAATATAGGAAAAATCAGCGTACCGGAAGCTTCGCGAAGATACCGAGAGGGGCCAGAGGGGATCCAGGGGGGCCCAGGCGGTCAGAGGGCGCGCCCAGGCCTCTGGCCACGCCAGGAGGGCGTCTGGAGCCCCTGGCCCACCTCTGGCTGCCCCCTTTCTCCTATTTATTCCCCGTGACGAGAAACCCTCGGGGACGGAACCCTTTTACGTGATCTCTCCTCTGTTCCGCCGCCGCCGCGCTTCCAAGATCGGGAGCACCAGAAGACCTCTTCCCGGCACCCTGTCGGAGGGAGGAATCATCTCCGGGAGCTTCTCCAGCACCATGGATGCTTCCCGAATGAACCGTGAGTAGTCCACCTTGGACCATGGGTCCATGATCAGTAGCTATGTGATGTTCTCCTCCCCTCTTTGTTCTTCATGGATTAGACCTCCTGAGCTGCCCTACATGATCCAGGCACGTATGTAATCTTTCTGCTGTTGCTATGCTGAGTTTGCTGGGATCCGATGGATTATGAGATTATGTTCAGATTGTGATTGCGTTATATATTTGATTCTCTTCTTTTATATTTATGTTCTTGAGTAACTCTTTCATGTTCTCCGTTGCTGTTTATTGCTTTGGCCAAGTAGTAGGTAGTGACTCCAAGAGGGAGCGTTATGCACGATTGTGGGTTCATGCCCCCCGATGACTAGCTTCAGTGACAGAAATATGAGTCTAAGGGATGTGATGTTGCCACAAGGGGGAAAAAATGGTGCTTGTACTTGCGGGTGCAAGGATTGTTTACTTTACGCAAAGTTCTTTAATGCAATTGTCCGTTGGTTTGAGTTTACACTTTGGGTGGGATTCGCAACGTAATACGAGCGAGATGTTCTGGATAGATATCTCAAGGTCGATGATTAGTGGGTAGATACAGATGGATTTCGGTCTACTTGTCTTGGCGTACTGCCCATGCTTTTGAGCCTCTTCCTTTCTGTTTTGCATAATTAGCATTGGTTCGCGCACATAATCCTGTCAATTCCCAGCTGTATTTTTTTACCTCGCATGGCTATTTTATCGTCTTTTGGGAGAGAGACATCACTAGTGAACATCATGGGACCCCAGTCCATATTTCCACCACTGTTTACACTATCAATTTACTTTCAGTATTTACTTTTCCGTAGCTATCACTATCATTATTATCCCGTGCGTTTTATCCTTCGTAAACAACAAGACCGGAGGAATTGACAACTCCTCTGTACTCGTTGGGAAGCGAAGCATTCTGTGTGTGTGCAGGTCTAGGTGAAGTAAGCAACCTTAGGTTGTAAACGACGCCATTGTTCACTTCACCACCTACTTATATCTGTTGGATTCCTCCTGAACGATACTCAACCTTAGCATCTTCGCTAAGGAAAATTTGCCGCTACGCTACATCTCACCTTCTACTTGGGGTAACCAAAGAGGGACGAGAAGCTATATCGTGTATCAAGAAAATTTCTGGCGCCGTTGCCAGGGACTCCACTCTTCAAGATAGGGGAGTTGCACACTATCTTTTATCTTTGCTTTTTAGTCTTGTTAGCTAACCTTTCAGTTTTTTCTTTAGTGTCTTTTATCAAAAATCAAAAAAATAGTTATCTTGCTTGCTGCTACTATGGGTTCCTCTGAGAACACCAAGTTGTGTGACTTCACTAGTCACAACAACAGTGACTTTATTTGCACTCCTATTGCTACACCTGCTACTTCAGCACCTTCTTATGAGATTAAACCTGCTTTGCTGAACCTTGTTATGAAAGATAAATTCTCTGGTGCTAGAGATGATGCTGCTTTGCATTTAACTAATTTTATTGAGCTTTGTGATATGCAAAAGTACAAAAAAGTAGATGGTGATATTGTTAAGCTTAAGGTTTTTCCTTTCTCCTTGAGGGATGAAGCTAAAATCTGGTTTCAATCCTTGCCTAAGAATAGCATAGATTCTTGGGATAAGTGCAAGGATGCTTTTATTGGGAAGTACTATCCCCCTGCTAAGATTATCTAGTTGAGGAGCTTTATTATGAATTTTAAACAATTGGATAATGAACACGTTGCCCAAGCTTGGGAACGCATGAAATCTCTTGTTAATAATTTCACTACACATGGTTTGACTACTTGGATGGTTATCCAGACTTTTTATGCAGGCTTGAACTTTTCCTCGCGGAACCTGCTAGATTCGGCCGCGGGAGGAACCTTTATGTCAACTACACTTGGTGGTTCCACAAAACTTCTCGATGAGATGATGACCAACTATTCCCAATGGCACACCGAAAGAGCTCCAACAGGTAGGAAGGTAAACTCTGTCAAGAAGATCTCCTCCCTAAATGAAAAAGTTGACTTGATTATGTCTCTACTTACCAAGCAATCTCCTATTGATCCTCAAAATGTTCCTTTAAATTATTTGATTGCTCAGGATCAAGTAGATGTGAACTTTATATCTAGAAATAACTTCAACAACAATGCTTATAGGAGTAACTTTGGTAGCAATCCTAGACCGTTCCCCTCCAACAACTATGGGAACAACAGCACTTATCCTAGCACAAAAAACTTCACTTCTGAATTAGAGAGTATGCTTAAAGACTTTATCACTACCCAAAAGGCCTTCGACAAGAGTGTAGAGGAAAAACTAGACAAACTAGATACCCTCTCGTCGAAGGTAGACAATTTCTCCCATGAAGTAGAATTGCTTAAAATTAGAACTTCTCCCCTTGAGGGGAGGAAGGTCACTCCTATGAATGCCATCCAATTGCAAATTAATGAAGACATTAGGATGATGGCTAAACTTACAGAGAGATGGGCTAGAGAAAAGGAGGAAGAAGATAGAATTAAGAGCCTTCCTACACACCATACTGTTGCTACTATCCAAGTGGTTGAGGATATCCAAACTCTTAGCACCCAATGCACCCCTAGTCCCATAGGACCTATTAATGGTGATGCTATGACCTCAACCATAGAAGAAGAAATTCCTATGACTATAGAAGCTACCAAACAAGTGAGCCTAAAGGACACCACTACCACTCTTCTAGATAGTAGTGACCTTGATTTTGATAATTGCAATCTTTCTGAAGTTATTCGTTTCCTTCACAAGATGTCTAGAGACCCCCACACTAGCATACTTAATCTTGCCTTTACGGAGCATATCACTAATTCTCTCCTCAAAGCTAGGGAGGAGAAGCTTAGGGTAGAAGCCTCCATACCTAGAAATCTAGAAGATGGTTGAGATCCTATGATTAAAATTAAGTTGAATAACTTTTCTTGCTATGATTTATGTGATGTTGGAGCTAGTACCTCTGTTATGCCCAAAAGAATGTATGATATATTTGAGTTGAAACCTTTTGATGCTTGTTCTTTTGGTGTTCGTCTCATTGATTCTTCCGTAAAGAAACCTTTGGGGAAGATAGATGATGTTCTTATCATTGTCAATGACAATTATGTTCCCTTTGATTTTACTATTATGGACATTGAATGTGAACCTTCTTGTCCAATTATTTTGGGACGTCCTTTTCTTCGCACCGTGGGTGCTGTTATTGATATGAAAGAAGGGATTATAAAATTCCAATTCCCCCACAAGAAAGGGATGAAACACTTCCCTAGGAAGAATATTAAGTTGCCTTTTGAGTCTGTCACACGGGCTAGTTATTTTCTTGAAAATACTTGATCTATTTGCATTAAGCCTAGCTAATGGCTTTAAAGAAGCGCTTTCGGGAGGCAGCCCGCAACGAATTTAGATTTTCCTTTTTGTTTTTATTCTGTTTTTAGTGGTCTTGATGATTGTTACTACTGTATCAACATCATTGTATCTTTACTTTTCAAGCTTTGTGCATTTTATAGCCTCATACGACAAGGGAAGTGAAAGCTGTGCATGCTGTCCAGAAAACAGATTCTGTCCTCGTGACTAGAAAAATCAGAGAAAAATCCCAGTTCATCTTTTTGAGCTGAATTTTTTACACATCGTGCTCTATACAATTACGAAACTTTCGTATGTTCTGAGTTTTTTGATTTGAGTTGCAGAAGTATCCCTAAAAAATTCTTTACTACCTGCTGGTCTGTTTTTCACAGATTCTGTCCTGTTTTTCCTTTTCTTCGTTTTGCAAACCTTAAGCTTGCTTTTTCTTTGCAAAAAACTTTTGGCAATCTTGAGAAACAGTAGCTCTTCAAGATTATCTTTATTTCCAGTAGAGAAAAAAAATTATTTTATTATGGGTACTAACCTCGCTAATCAGATTATGATGAGTTATGTATGAAGGGAGTTTTCAAGTGTGCGAGGGAAGATGATGAAAGAAGATTAAGAAGTGTCAAGAGTTCAAGATTGGGGATGCCCCCATGCATCCCCAAGAAATATTCAAGGAGACTCAAGCGTCTAAGCTTGGGGATGCCCCCGTGCATCCCCTTCTCCATCGACAATTATCAGTTCGGGTCTCGTTTCACTATATTTTTATCACTTCATGCATTATGTGCTATTCTTGGAGCGTCTCTCTCTTAGGTTTTCTTTTTCTTTTTCTTTAGCTTTGCTTGATGTTCATAACAGTTTAGAGACCAGCTTTCTTTGTGTGGGAGAGAAACACGCTCCACTTCCAAAATTTAGACCACAACATAGGACTTTTTCCTGCTTACTTTTGCTGTGTTTGTTCTTTATCTTTTCATAGTTGTTGTCATGTTTTGCTCTTAGCTTTCATGTTTATCTTTTAAAAGAGATTTTGTTTAGTTTTTTGCTGTAACTCTCTTGAGTTTGCATGTTTATCTTGTTTAGAGATTTTGCCTGTTGCACTGAGTTTTGTGTCTTGACTTGAAGTAGGTAATTGAGATTGCTATTCTTTTGTAGTAGTAACTTGCAATAGTTTTGAGGTATTGTTTTGAGTAATGTTTGGACTTTTGGTGTCAAGAGCTTTAGCCTATTAGTGATAGATGTCGTATTTTGGGCAATCCGTGTTTATTTTCAAAAACCTACAAATTAGTTGAGAACTCTAACTACTAGATGGATCACTACTCTTCTTAGGGGTCGAATATTAGAGTACACTCACGTGCCATGAGTCGAGGATGCGCAAGGATAACTAAACCCCCATACACTCCTCCTCGGGGTACTTGTCTCTTTGTGAACCTCCTTATTAGATTGAGAGTTACCGATAATAAGTGCATGAGTTCTTCGGACTAATGTGAGTATTCAAAAGTTGACACTTCCACCTTCCCATATTTTGCTAGCCTTTCCTGTGCCATGCATTGCTTTCTTCTCACTCCGAGAGTTGGCGTCCACCTTCGCCGGTACATCCAAACCCTTGGCATGATACTCTCTGTCATCATAAGCCTCCTTATATCCTTCCTCAAAACAGACACCATACCTACCTATCAAGGAGTTTTCATAGCCTATCCGAGATATATTGCCATACAACATCCATCTTCTCATGACTTGATCTTCATGTCATAAATGCTACTTGCTTGATCGATGAGCCGCATGCTAGTTCGGCCTTGCCCTAATCATTTCTACATGACGCGCTAGTATCATTGCATATCCTTCTACACTGGCGGAGGCATACATTTGCATACATCATGATAGTTACATTTTCTTTATGATTTGAGTACTTTGTAAAGTGTGAAAGATCTTCTATACTTTTTGTAATATATAGAGTGTTGCCCTTAAAGTGAGGAAAAGATCCCAAAGTGGACAAATTAAAAGATCGCAAAGTGGAAAAATTAAAAGATCCCAAAGAGAAAAAATGAGAGTTAAATAGAAAGAGCCATTGAGGCCACCAAAAAATACAAAAAAAATAAAAAAAAAGACAGAAGGGGGCAAACTACTATTCCTTTTTGAGAGATCCACACTCGTACTCCATCTTATATCTTGTACTCCATAGAGATAATCATTCATGCATATAGCTATGTGGGGACCTTCACACTATAGAACTTGTCTTGTATATTCCAATGATGAGCCTCCTCAAATGAGCTCTAGGTCTTTTTGTGCAAGCAAGTTGGATGCACCTCCACTAGTTCCATTGGAGAGATTTTAGCTCATATGTGCATCCGTTGCATGGCAATCCCTACTCCTCACATCATATCTATCATTTGGCTTTCTCTCGCCTATGATTGTCCTCATTAATGTGAGCCTTTCATACCTTTTTTGTCTCCCTCCTCCACCATATTCTCTCTTTTCCATCCTAAGTGTCAACTTTTTTGCTTACGCTCATCCATTGCATGAGTGCTCAAAATGTCGAAATGAGTGGATCATTTTTACTTGTACCTAGCTAGTGGCCTGGGGATGAGTCAAGATAAGATTCCAAAGAAGACCAAGTGTGACACTTTAGTAGATTGAGTTCTAAACAATAAAAATACGTTTTCTTGTATATACCTATCCCCTTTCTTGCACGCAAACACCATTTGGAGACATTCGAGTCACGGACAGTGAGAGCTCTTGCACATTTATGTTCTTATGTTGCTTATTTCAATACTAGATATAGACTCTTGCCTGTTATGACTTGAATTGAATTGCATGCTTTGATTACTTTACTTACAAAGTTCTTATATGGTTGTTAGCATGTCACCACAGAAATTATGCTTGTTATCATTTACCTACTCGAGGACGAGCAGGAATTAAGCTTGGGGATGTTGATACGTCCAAAACGTATCTATAATTTCTGCTTGCTCCATGCCTCTTTTGTGTGATATTTCTATGATATTGATGAACTTCCAAACACTTTTGATCATATTTGGACTAACCTATTAACTCAGTGCACCCCAGTGCCAGTTCTTGTTTTCTGCTGTTTTTCTATTTCAGGTTTCCCCCTTATTAAAAGTACCAGAAAAATTCCGGGAAAAATATAGGAGAAATCAGCGTACCAGAAGCTTCGCGAAGAGACCGAGAGGGGCCAGAGGGGAGCCAGGGGCCCCTGGCGGACAGAGGGCGCGGCCAGGCCCCTGGCCGCGCTAGGAGGGCGCCTGGAGCCCCTGGCCCACCTCTGGCTGCCCCCTTTTGCCTATTTATTCCCCGTGAAGAGAAACCCTCGGGGACGGAACCCTTTTTTCGCGATCTCTCCTCTATTCCTCCGCCGCTGCGCTTCCAAGATCGGGAGCACTAGAAGACCTCTTCCCGGCACCCTGCCGGAGGGAGGAATCATCTCCGGGAGCTTCTCCACCACCATGGATGCTTCCTGGATGAACCGTGAGTAGTCCACCTTGGACCATGGGTCCATGATCAGTAGCTATGTGATGTTCTCCTCCCCTCTTTGTTCTTGATGGATTAGACCTCCTGAGCCGCCCTACATGATCGAGGCACATATGTAATCTTTCTGCTGTTGCTATGCTGAGTTTGCTGGGATCCGATGGATTATGAGATTATGTTCAGATTGTGATTGAGTTATATATTTGATTCTCTTCTTTTATATTTATGTTCTTGAGTAACTCTTGCATGTTCTCCGTTGCTATTTATTGTTTTGGCCAAGTAGTAGGTAGTGACTCCAAGAGGGAGCGTTATGCATGATTGTGGGTTCATGCGCCCCGATGACTAGCTTGAGTGACAGAAACATGAGTCTAGGGGATGTGTTGTTGCCACAAGGGGGAAAACAACGGTGCTTGTACTTGCGGGTGAAAGGATTGTTTACTTTACGCAAAGTTCTTTAATGCAGTTATCCGTTGCTTTGAGTTTACACTTTGGGTGGGATTCTCAACTTAATACCAGCGAGATATTCTGGATAGATATCTCAAGGTGGATGATTAGTGGGTAGATACAGATGGATTTCGGTCTACTTGTCTTGGCATACTGCCCGTGCTTTTGAGCCTCTTCCTTTCTGTTTTGCATAATTAACATTGGTTTGCGCACATAATCCTGTCAATTGCCCAGCTGTAACTTGTTTACCTCGCATGGCTATTTTATCTTCTTTTGGGAGAGAGACATCACTAGTGAACATCATGGGACCCCGGTCCATATTTCCACCACTGTTTACACTATCAATTTACTTTCAGTATTTACTTTTCTGTAGCTATCACTATCATTATTATCCCGTGCGTTTTATCCTTCGTAAAGAACAAGGCCAGAGGAATTGACAACTCCTCTGTACTCGTTGGGAAGCGAAGCTATCTATGTGTGTGCAGGTCCAGGTGAAGTAAGCAACCTTAGGTTGTAAACGGCGCCATTGTTCACTTCACCACCTACTTGTATCTTTTGGAGTCCTCATGGACGATACTCAACCTTAGCATCTTCGCTAAGGGAAATTTGCCGCTACGCTACATCTCACCTTCCACTTGGGGTAACCAACGAGAGACGAGAAGCTATCTCGTGTATCAATCGACAGCAGAGGGAATTCAGAACTTGGCATTCTTATTGCAAGCCGCGGTAGATCAAAATGCTGCAGTCAGTCAATCACAGCAGCGAGTTCACTCTCAGGTTCCTTCCGCGGGAACATCACAATCAGTGCATACGCCTTATGGCGACGCGTGGAGAAACAGAAACACCTCTCCTCGGCGCAGAAATAATCCCCGAGGGGATTATCACCATGATCAATATCGGGACTCGGAGGATAGAAGACCAGATAACTATGAGGCTCACAGGTTTGATCGAGGTGCTCCTCGGAGAGAAGATTTCCATCGACGCAGAACTAGTCATCAAGGCAACCGCTATACTGATGTCGAAGACGATTCCCGAAGTCATCTGGTGTCGAGCCGAGTTGATCGTGCTAGGTCTCATCGGCAAGATCAAGCTCTTCCATCAATGGTTATAGGGCCAACCTGTTTCAGCGAGAGAATCCGATCTACTCCCATTCCTCCTCACTTCCGGATAGCTCAAGGAGTAGAAAAGTACCGGGGTGATGCCAAACCCCAGACATGGCTGGATGATTATAGGATAGTTGTGCAGATCGGAGGGGGAGAAGACGAGATAGATATGATGCATCTACCTTTGATGCTAGAAGGCTCGACTCGGACATGGTTGAACCAGCTTCCCCCCAGCAGTATCTGGATTTGGGAAGATCTCGAGAGAGTTTTTGTCAAGAACTTCGAAGGGACTTACAAGAGACCTGGAGGGCTGACCGAGTTGCAGCTGTGTGTGCAAGGAAATACTGAATCCACTCGGGATTATATCCAGAGATGGATCATGCTTCACAACTCGGTAGAAGGGGTCTCCGAGTTCCAAGCTATCCATGCTTTCAAGCAGGGGGTTAAGTACAGAGAGCTGAGTCTCAAGCTGGCAAGATCACCCCATGTTACCTCACTCGGAAGATTAATGGAGATAGCAAATAAGTACGCCAATGGTGAAGAGGAGATTCGCCAGAAGACCAGTAGCACCGAGGAGGCAACGGCTCGGTGCCTAACCCAAAGCAGAAGACCGGAGGCAAAAACAAGCGAAAAGCAGAAGACGCCCCAACAGATGCAGAGTTGGTTGCAGCAGAAAATGCATCAGGGATTCATGGCAAAGGTCAGGCGCGAAAGGAATGGCAGCCACGTCAAAAGAAGCCGTCAAATGACGACGAGGTCTTAGATCATCCCTGTCTTCTTCATACAACCCGAGATGCTGAGGGAAAGTTGATTCTCCCAAAGCTTACAGCTCGGCAGTGTCGTCTGATCAGGAGATCAGCTCAGAATGCAAAGACATGACCTCGGCAGGACAAAGACACTGGCAAGAAGAAGGCAGCAAGCCCAGATCTAGACAGCGAAGGTTTCCCAAGAGAAGACGGAGTGCTAGTCATTTTCGCAGGTCTGGAGTCAAAGAGAGTTGAAAAGATACGGTTCAGAGAGGATAACTCGGCAGCTCCATCCACTCCGAGTTACATGAAGTGGGCTAACACTCCAATCACGTTTGACCAGTCGGATCACCCTCCCCATATCCCTCACCTAGTAAGGCACGCTCTGATTGTCAATCCCCTGGTAGAAACGGGGAATGGAAACTTTAGACTCAGAAATGTCCCGATGGATGGAGTCAGTGGTATAAACATTCTCTATGCCAGCACTCTGAATAGTATGAACATTCCAATGTCCAAGCTTCGTAAAAGCTATCTGGAATTTCATGGAATCATCCCGGGAAAAAAGGCACAATCACTTGGCATGATCACCCTCAATGTGGTTTTTGGCACTCCGAGTAATTTCCGGAAAGAAAAGATCACCTTTGAGGTAGTAGATATTCCGAGTGCATACCATGCTCTACTCGGAAGGCCGGCCTATGCAAAGTTCATGGCCATACCATGCTATGTCTATCTGAAGTTGAAAATTCCTGGCCCAAACGGTGTGATCACTGTCTCGGGAGATTACAAGCAGGCCGAGGAACTGTTGCATAAAGGATCGTTGATAGCTGACCAGCAAATGGCTGAGGTCGAGCTGGCCGAGTACAAGAAAGTGGCTGACTCATCCGAGTTGCTGCAACCAAAGAAGACGTCTTTGTTTGAGTCGGCGGAAGAAACCAAGAGGGTGCAGATACATCCTACCGATAAAGACAAGTACACCAATATTGCAACCGACTTGGATCCCACATAGGAACTCGAGCTCATCAACTTCCTCCGTGAGAATTGGGATATCTTCGCATGGAAGCCTGCTGATATGCCTGGAATCCCAAGGGGGTTGGCTGAGCACAAGTTACACGTTGATCCAAAGGCAATACCGGTTAAAGAGTCCCTTAGGCGTTTTTCTTCCGAGAAGAGAAAGGCTATCGGACAAGAAGTGGCAAGACTGTTAGCAGCCGGATTCATTAGGGAAATTTTCCACTCCGAGTGGTTAGAAAACCCTGTAATGGTTCCGAAGAAAGATAAATCTTGGAGAACTTGTGTTGATTTCCGTCACATCAATAAAGTTTGTCCAAAAGACCATTTTCCACTTCCTCGCATTGACCAGATAGTGGACTCCACATTGGGTTGCGAGAGATTATGTTTCCTCGATGCGTACTAGGTTATCATCAAATCCGGTTATATGAACGAGACGAACTTAAAACAAATTCATAACCCCATTCAGATGTTTTCGCTACACCACGATGCCATTTGGACTTAAAAATGTAGATGCCACATATCAACGCATGATGCAGAACTACTTGATTTGGCAAATTGGCAGAAACGTCGAAGTATATGTGGACGATATTGTGATGAAGTCGGCTAAAGGAAGCAGCTTGTTGGCCGACCTGGCCGAAACTTTCCAGAGTCTTCGAGCATGCAATATCAAGTTAAACCCTGAGAAATGTGTCTTCGGTGTACCGGCAGGGAAGTTACTCGGATTCATGGTTTCCGAGCGTGGGATAGAGGCTAACCCAGAAAAAATTGCAGAAATCCAGAGTATAAGCCACCTTAGCAGCTCCGAGATGTCCAGAAACTAACCGGCTGCCTTGCAGCACTCAGTCGATTCATTTCCAGACTCAGAGAGAAAGCCCTACCTCTTTACATTTTGTTTGGACTGAAGAAGCTCAAGTGACCTTCGAAGAAATCTTGAAGCAATTGTCAACTCGGGCAGTCCTTGGAGCACCTAAAGAAAAAGAATCACTCTAATTGTACATTGCATCCACAAGCCGAGTCTTCAGTATAGCTATAGTGGTGGAAAGAGAAGAAGAAGAAGGGAAGGCACTGTTGGGAATGTGCCCTAGAGGCAAATAAAATATGTTTTATTGAGCATATTCCATTAGTTCATAATAAGTTTTATATTGTGCTATAACTGTATTAAGCGGAAACATTAATACACGTGTGGTATAAAACAACCAGGTCCCTAGTTAACTCTAGTACACTAGTCCATTGGGCAATCGATGATCAAGGTTTCCTGATCATGAGGTACGAACCGCCCATTGACAATGGAGTCGTATCATTGGGATAATGATATGATGGACAGACACCCACCAGAAGTGTTGCGATGTGATCAAGTCACATAGTTCGACATTGCGATAACTATAACATAGTGACCAGATCCTTAGACCGTAATGATCATACGTAATTACTGTCTATTAGGATGCCTTGATTTGCTACCCACCGCCTGACTGAAATATGCTGGCCATAAAGGAGTACTTCAGGTATTCCGAATAGATATGTTAATGAGTATGCATATAGATCAAAGCGGGATTTGTCCATCCGAGTGACGGATAGGTACTCTGGGCCCACTCGGTGATATTACATCTTAAAGATTGCAATCATGTGACTAGGTCATGGGGGGTTGTAATATCACGGGAACGAGTAAAATTGTTTGTTGAGAACAATGATGAACTAGGTATATTGGATACCGATGATCAAACCTCGGACAAGCAAAGTACCGCAGGACAAAGGGAACAGGCACACGGTTAACGGATCCAACATCGATTGAAGTTCATTCGATGGAAGCGCAGGGGCTATCAAGGATTGTAACTAGGTCCAATTGATTAGTCATTGATCAATGAGATTGTCTCGATCATGTCTGCTGTTTCTCGGACCGTAGGGTGTTACACTTAAGGGTATTCGACGCAATAAGGATAGATTCGGGATCACCGGAGAAAAAGAGAGAAACACCGGAATTGTTCCGGTGATGGCCGGAATTGTTCCGATGAAGGCCGGAAGTTGTTCCGGGTATTTTGAAAGGTTCAAAATATATTTAATAATGTTTAATATATGTTTTATTATTTAATTATCTGAATTAAATATTAAAATGTATTTAAATATAACTAAAAATGAATTAAAAGGCATATGGGCCTCATAGGGCCCATTAGGGGGAGAGGGAGTCCTCCCCCATGGGCCATGGCGCCATGAGGGGGCCCAACCCCCTTAATAGGTGCGCCACCCCCTCCCTTGGGATTAATCCCACCCCGGAAGTGGAGGGGGGGTGGCACCCCTCCTTGGCCTATATAAGGAGGGGTAGAGGTGCCCTTTTATTCATCATATTTTTGAGATAAGTTCTCATCTCTTTCTCCCTCTTTTCTCCTTCCTCGAGTGGACTCCCCTTGTTTGGAGGCTACACTTGGTTGGGGATTTCTCCACCATACGCATGCCGTCGTGCTGCTGGAATCACTACTGGAATTCGCTAGTTTGCCGTCAGCCAAGGCTGACGGCAAAGACATGTATCCCCGACGGCAACGGCTTTGCCGTCGGTGTACTGACGGCAACGATGCTGGCCACGATTTTATCGGCAAAGTGCTTCTTTGCCGTCAGCCCAAAATCGACCGACGACGTCGGCTTTGCCGTCAGCTGGACAGGTCGTGCTGACGGCAAAGAGGCTTGACGGCAACCGCATGAGCCGACCCCCCGTTAGGCGTTAACGGCAGCCTTTGTCGTAAGCCGTCTTATGGGCTGACGGCAAAGAGACCTAGTCAGTTGGGCCCAAGGTGTCATGCCCGGCACTAACATGCCATGTGGGTCCCCTCTTTGCCGTCAGCTCGGCAGATGGCTGACGGCAAAGAAAAAAAACCTGGGCACTTGCTACTGCCAGATTGAACAGGCTGTCGCCACGTGTCCCCTTTGCCGTCAGCCCACTGACGGCAAAGGCTTTGCCGTCGGCTGGCTGACGGAAAAGACCCAACCAATTTTTTATATATATTTGTTTTTTGTTAATTTCCTGCATTTGCAAAAGCATATATATAAACAGCAATACATATATTTATTCTGGACCTAAACATCACACAGCAAGTGCATCATATCACAAAATCCAACACAAATAGTCCATCACAAAGTTTAACAATACAATGTGCATCACAAATTGTAACATAAACAGAAGTGCATCACAAAGTGTAACATAGACAAAAGTGCATCAAAGTTTAACATATATAGACAAGCTAGTGCATCACACTGTCCAGCTACATGAGAAAAGAGTCTAGTCGAGCATCCATCCATATGCATATATCAAAATCTGCAAAATGAAAAGATTTTGTTACGGAAATGAAAGAATACAATAAGAAGTAATCTAAATTAAGCTAAGCAATTAGAATAAGAAGAATGAGAAGAAGAAGAAGAATAAGAAGAAGAAGATGGAGAAAAACAAAGAAATCTTTTTCTCCTCTTTCTTCATCTCTTCTTTGTTCTTCTCTTCTTTTTTCTTTTTAAGCTTTTTAAACTAATTATGTCATTTTTGAGCTCTATTATGAGCTAATTATGCCATTTTTTTAGCTTTATCAACTAATTATGTCATGTTTGTACCAAATAAGCAAAGTATATATCATTTTTGAGGTAAGTAAGCTAATTATGTTAATTTTTTTGGCTAACTAGCATTTATGAAGCTAACTAAAGCATGACATCATCTAAATTGAGCTAACCAATAAGAAGAAGGAGAGGAATAACTTACCGAAGGCCACCTCACGGAGGAGAAGCACCATCTCGGTTGGTCCTCGGGTTGGTAGGGCTCTCACCAGGAGAAGTACCCGGATTGTGGGATGCAACTCTGGAATGATGCTGCAACAAGGCAAGAGTTGAAATATGTGGTTAGCACGGCGACAGTCAATGGTATAAGACCGTGCAATATTGGTCAGTGAAAGGAAACTCACCGTTCCCACCGGAGAATGCATTGGCGGAGGGGGCGCCATCCCTTGCTTCTCACACATAGCCTGCAAATTAGTTTTTGAGGAGGCAAAGAAATAAGTAGTGAAATTTGTGCATACATGCATGCTTAGCTGATATGCATGCTTAGTAGTGAAATAAGTAGTGACTTACCGCAACGAAGTCATACATGGCCTTCGCATGGGCATCATTGCGTGCTCTCTCCTCCTCAAGCAACCTCTGCGTCTGTCGGTCCCTCTCCGCCAACAAGAGCCTGGTGGCCTCTCTCTCCTTCTCAAGTGCGGCCTGCAACCACTCCAAGTCTTAACTTTGGAACTCATCCAAATCCATTTGGAACTATTCCAAATCTATCATGGAACTTTCTTCCATTACATTTTGCCACCTTAACATACCGCCAAAATTGAGATAAATTTAGATTGTATCTTGCGACAAAACTAGTATCAATGTAACACTTTACAATGAACTATTGTCCAACATACATAATATATATTCTTAGTCCTTCCAAAGCACGTAAGGATATCTTTACCATTGTCCAATGATCATCTTATGAATCATTCTGGTATATGCTCATAACATTTAGAGCATAAGACATTCTGGAATTGTACATATCATGGTGTACATGATTGATCAAATCATTCATGTGATTTTACTCACCAAGTGTCAAAACACTTGAATCTTGCTTCAACCTTTTCCATGCGGCAAGAACTTTTCTCGTCGTTTCCATATTGAACTTATTCAATATTTCATATATGTACTTCGGCCCAACCATATTAGCACCTCAATCTATCTATATAGACCATATTAGCCCAATATACTGGTTTTGCCCAAATCTTCCATTAAAATCAAATTTTCAATGAAACTTCACCCGTGTCAATAAAAGATACATCATTTCCAATCAACAATATGTCTTCTACATAATGTATTAGAAATATGTCTCAGCGCTCCCACTTAATTTCTTGCAAAAGCAAGCATCTTCACCGTCTCTGATGAAACTAAACGTTTTAACAATTTCATCATGATGAAGATTCCAACTCCGCGAATGCTTATTTCAACCATTGAAATTTGCATGCTATTTTAGCATCCTTTGAATTAACAGAACCCTTTGGACCGTGTCCTGTACACGTCCTAGGTAACCATTCTATTAGAAGAACGTTGTTCCGTTTGTTCAACTACCATATACAAAAACTAGCATATGTAGTGGTTGCTACAATAATCCGTCCAGACTAAATATCGTTATGAAAGATCAAATCTTGTCATAGCCAACTCTTTGAACATAATCGTAAACCATTTTAACGATATGTCGAATATTTCATAGATGTGAGAACATCCACGTCTGTTTCTTTATAGATCCAAACACGGTATCTAGAGGGTCTTCCAAGTTCAGAAACTTGGTTTCTCGTGTATGGAACTATCACGGATTTTATAGCTTCTAGCCATTTTGACGGAGTCAGGGCCCATCATTGCTTCTTTGCATGTAGTCGGTCCATTATTATCAAATAACAATGATTCAATCTCAAATCTTACTATTTGATCGATTATCCGAACTACGCAGTTCAATAGGAACTTAGATCGCCGTGACCACAACCTTTGGGACACGGGAGCCAAGAGCATTGCGGCCGCTTCCGGGAAACTTTCCGGCGCTGCGCCACTTAGCACATAAAGCTTAGGTTCAACAACCTAATCGAAGTTCTACTGTCCTCCCACTTAACTTTTCGCAAAAAATTCCTTCTCAAGAAACTTGATGCACTTAGCCACAAAACACTTTTGTCTTTAGTGTTATGGAGGAATACCCAACGGTTACTTTGGGATAACTTACAAAGACGCATTTTATCCGACTTTGGTTGTAAACATTTTACATATGCCTTGCATACCAAAATTTAAGAAAAGACAAATTGGATTTTATCCCATTCCATAACTTATATGGTGTCATTTCAACGGATCTCGATGGCGCTCTTTTCAGTGAAAAGCGGTAGTCTCTAAAGCTTAATCCTTAAAATATAATGGCAATTTTATAAATAACACCTTCGATCCTTACCATGTCAAACAAGGTTTGATTACATCTCTCGAACACTCCATACTCCTATGGTGTTTCGGGAAATGCAAGTTTTGGAACGATTCCTAAACTCTCAGGCATTTGCTAAACTTTTAACTCAAAAATCTTCTTTTATGATCCAATCATAAACTCTTATTTTCTCGTTACAATGATTTTCACTTCATCTTGAAATTTATTTGAACATTTTCAAACATTTCATACTTCTTCCTTATCAAGTAAATATACACATATATCCACTCAAATCCTTGGTTAAAGTATATGAAGTTATAAGACCCACCACACATGGCTACACATAATGAACTATACACATCAACATGTATAATGTCCAATAAGTTAGTCGTCCGTCCTTCTTTGCCTATGAACGGAGTTTCAATCATTTCCAGGAAATTCATACAAGCGTCTATTGATTCAAAATCAAAAGACTCAAAAATTCCATCAAACATGGAGTTTCTTCATGTTTTCTTTCCAATATGATTTAAACGGTGTTTCAATCATCTCTAGAAATTTCTCACAACCGTCAATTGATTCAAAATCAAAAGACTCCAAAATTCCATTACCATGGAGTTTCTTCATGTGTTTCTTTCCAATATGATTCAAACGGTGGTGTCACTCATAAGTGATCTTCTAATCATTTGTCTTGCGACATGTTTAGCATCAGTTATTATGGATGTGATTTCTCCAACAAGATTTATAGAGTTCATCCATCTTCTATGAATATGGTGATAATTTGAACAACTATTGTTCGTATAACACCAGAACAGAATAACAATTATTCAAATAAATCTTGAAGGCTAGGTTTAATTCCAACGATAAACACAATAACACTTTATTTTGTTCTTGATGAGAATCATCCCATATTCATTTGCTAGTTACTCAGGCCATTGCAACTCTTGTATTGCGTTGTTCCGTATGACACTTCATACCAACCAATCAGTATCCAATACTCAAGAATCACACTGTTTAACAAGCAATGAATATACCCATAACATGTATATCATCTATATACCCGAGCTGGACATTTCCAGTCTTTTCCTTTTTCTTTTCGCCAAAATATTTTTCAGATCCTCTTTCAGCAATTCCTTTCCTTTTTAGAAGAATTTATCAACATCACTTGTGGCACCATTCATATGACACATAATCCAAAGTGTGTTAGTCAAATACTAACACCCTTTGATTCTCACTTTGATGTAGATCACCATCATCAAATGTTTGGTGTTCTTCCAAATTCCATTCTTTAGTAATCTTATAGTGTAGTAAACATTTTACCTACATCTTCCATTCATCCTATCATGACAACTTTCATGACAGAACTACCATAGCTCATAGGGACAAACTGTGAGTACAATATTAGTTCCCAAAACCTTTTTGAGAGATTAGGACACATAGTGTCTCCAACCTTCACAAATTCTCATACAATATGAGAACATGTTTCTCACTAAATTTTACTCTATCACATTGCAACTAAAATTGTTTCAGATATCGCTATATCTTCCACACATGATAGTTTCTGAAACAATCCTTTCAGCTCCTAGATAACCTTGATAATAACAAACAACATTTGAATATCAAGGATCATGGAGGCAAGTGTGATACTTAGACACTAACACTGGAATTGTTACTCTCGATTTAATACACATTATTAAACTTCATGGAGCAAGCAAGGTTTGCTAAAGTTTGCAATAAGACTTTAAACTTTAGATTGACACTCAAACAATACGGTACCAGTCCGTAAAGGTAAATATCCAGAATTCTATAGTTCTATTATCTCAATTATAGCTAAGCGCAAAGGTAGTAAACAAATGCCAATGACTACAACGAACTATGCAAATTCACTTTGATTTAGTTCATGATAAAATGAGTTCATCTAACTCCCACTCAAAAACAACATCCCTCGAGTCGTCTTTGGTGATTACACGAACCAAATTCACTACACCACGACCGATCATCACGTGAGGCAGTGTAGCTGCAATGGCGAGCATCTCAATATGGTTCATCATATCATCCATATGACTCGTGCTTAACCTTTCGGTCCATGTTCCGAGGCCATGTCTGTACATGCTAGGCTCGCCAAGTAGAACCTTAGTATTTGCATGTGTTTCAAGGCCATGTCTGTACATGCTAGGCTTGAAAACACCCGTTGTATGCGAACGTAGAGTCTATCACACCCGATCATCACGTGGTGTCTCGAAACGACGAAATTTCTTAACGGTGCATACTAAGGAAGAACATATAATTATCTTGATATTAAGTGAGAGGGATCATCTTATAATGCTACCGCAGCGATCATGATCGTAACTAAGCAAAATAAGATGCATAAAAGGATAAACATCACATGCATGGATAATGTGATATGATATGGTCCTTCACGCAATAGATCTCCATCTTTGTGCGTCTTGGTATGATCTCCATCATGCCACCGGCGCGGCACCAAGGTCCATGGCGCCACCACCATGGTCGTCCTTCTCCATTACAATATATCTCATGGATATATCTACAGCACGCAGGCCTTAAAAAGGAAAAACACAACCATATGGCTCCTGCCGGTTGTTTACAATAAATCTCATTTCATACAACAATTTTGTAACAATGACCATATCACATCACATGCCCTGCAAAAACAAGTTAGACGCTTCTAAATTATCTTTGCAAATTTTACGTGGTTTTGGGCTTCCTAGGAAAGAACCGATCTTACCTACGGACAAGAACCACAACGTTGATTCGCTAGTTGTTTCTTTTCATCCCTTTCCAGGGCCCTCCGTTGCAAATGCCATATCACTAATGTTAGAGAAACTGACACCCCCAAAGCCACTTTATACGGTACAAGCCGTATGTCAAGCGTGACACGCAATCTGCGCTTAGGGCCGCTTCAATCCAACATTGCCGCAATATGCACAAGTGCACAAAAGAGGGTAACAACTAGAGGATCAACGCCCACATCTCTATGTGTTCTAACCGTACAAATCATCTACGCATAGACGAGGCTCTGATACCACTGATGGGTTCGTTGCATAGAAAACAAAAATTTTCCTACGATTGCAACTGCCAAGATCACATCTAGGAGATAACTTGTAACGGTTTGAGAAGGACTCACCCTCGAAGACCAAAAGCTTTAACGAGAACTATTCTCGTGGGTGATGTAGTCGAACACTCGCCGACCTCAAGGTCGTGATGAAGACTTGACGCCACGAACGGGCAGCGTCTCCGTAGTCGGTCACACGTACAGATCAGTGACGACCTCCGCCCCTTGCTCCAGTTGGGCAGCGGAAGTAGTGGATCCTCGGGAACTCCAGCAGCACTACAACATAGTGGTGGTGGTGGTAGAGAAGATCTTGAGCAGGGCTTCGCCTAAGCACCGTACTCGTGAAACTGGATCAACTAGCAAGGGGAGGAAGATGCCAACCAAAGGGCATATGAGAGATCAAGGAATGAGTGTTTAGAGGGGGTCTCCACCTCCTCCTTTTATAGGAGAGGGGGGGCAGCCAGCCCAAGGGGTTGAGCACGCCCCAAGGGTGCCCCCACCTCTTCCCTATTGATGGTAATGGAGTCTCCACTCACAAAAACCAAAAGCCACTATTATGCCCTTCAATCTCCACTCAAAATTCTAAGAGACTTTGCATTAAAACACTTTTAATACACTTGGTTTAATGCCACTCAACTTAATGAACACTTCATTAAATTAGTACTTCATTTATGAACAATTCACTTAATGAACACATTAACAATTATCCCCTTGCACTATTTTGATATACCAAAACTATTCCAGCAGTTTTATCAAAACAGTCCATGTGCTGTCCAGTATATTCTCCGGCGTTCCGTATCCACTCAAACGCGTCAACGAATCCTTAAGTGTGTCACCCTACGGTTCGTGAATAAAATGGACATGGCAGAGACTCTTCTCCGATCAATAATCATCAGAGGGATCTGGAGATCCATGATGACTCCCACTTACTCAACGATGAACTAGTGATCGTGTGAACCATTACTCCGTAACCAATTCCTTTTGTCTCGCGATATTTTACTTGTCCGAGATCCGATCATTTGGTATCATCCATACCTAGTTCGATCTCGTTACCGACAAGTACTCTTTACTCGTTCCGTGATATAACATCCTCGTGAGCCAGTCACGTGCTTGCAAGCGATGTCAATGTGATATCACCGAGAGGGCCCAGAGTATATCTCTCCGTCATCTGGATGGACAAATCCCACTCTTGATCCACGAGCCTCAACTAACACTTTCCAAGTACCCAACGACACCTTTATAATCACCCTGTTACGGTGTGACGTTTGATGGAATCAAAGTACTCTTCCGGTGTCAGTGATTGACGTGATCTCATGGTCTAAGGATTAGAGTTACTTCGTGAAAGTTTGATACAGCAATAGAAACTTGATGACATGATCGTATTGCTATAACTACTGTGGGTGTATGTTCATCACATCATTCTCCAATGACATGACCTTGTTATTAACAACATCCAATGTTCATGACCAGGAAACCTTGATCATCCGTTAATCACCAAGCTAGTATAAAGAGAGGCATTACTAGGAACCTTTTCTTTGTTTATTAAACACACATGTATTAACGTTTCCGGTTAACACAATTATAGCATGAAAATAAACATTTATCATAAACATGGAATAAGATAATAACCACTTTATTATTGCCTCTCGGGCATATTCCCTTCAGAAGCGATCACACATGGCCACCGTGCCATGACTCTTACCGCCACCAGAGATCATCAACGCCTCCGCATCCATAGGATTCTGGCTCGGGTCAAAGTCAGGGCCGCGCAGCTGTTTGACAACCTCAGAATAAGACGTCATCTTGTTGTAGGCGGACAGGCTTGTGTACGCCGACGACCCATCCCCCTCAGAATATGGTGTCGCCGTCTTGTACGAGCCCTTATGGGCCATGCCAAACGCGGCGTATCCCTGAGGCTCGGGCTGGTTATGGTGTTTGGCCTACAAGAAAAGGAAAATAATTAGTACAACAAAAATCATGCACAAATGCATTAATGACGAAAGAAAACAAGGCACACATACCCATTTTTGGCGTATTTCTTGATGTTGGAATTTCCTTGGTGGTGTGGCACACCAACCAATTGGGCACGACGCTCCTTGGCCACATTGTGGGTGGTCAACCAAGCCTCTATGCACCACTTGTCCACTATCATCTCCCAACAATCCATCTTATCGGCCAACCATCTCGGAGGCACCTAATGAAGAATGAAACTAAGTATTGTAACTAAATAGACCTAACTAGCCCTAACAAAACTAATAAAGAATGTAACTAAGGAATGTACGTACCTCCATGTACTGGGTCTTATCAGGAAAAAGCTTTCGACATTCATCCTTCGTCTTTGGCTCGTTTTGCTTGGCGTACCAATCTCGAACGGCCTGAACACTCATCTCGTGCCTCATGTTATTCAATAACCTCTTGCACTCTTTCTCGAGGTTCTTCCTGGCCGCCGCCTCCGTCCCCTCCTCGACCCTATGGTAACTCTGCAATTATGCCATATAGATGCACAGATGAATCGGAAATAACAAGATATAACATTGTATATTGTATACTTTTTATTGGGTAAAATAATAGTTACCCAAAAATCAGCCAACACCTTGTCGTCCATGCTCGCGCAAAGAACACCGTTCACGTGTGTGTTTTCCGGGGGCAGAGCGGCTTGGTAGTTCTCCCACTTGAGTCCTGGATCGGGAACCATACCCTCACCGGGCAACTGCACTATCCCGGGAAAGTGCTCCCTAAGCAAAGCACCAAGGAGGCAGTTTGTATTCCGGGTATTCTCCGGGTAATTCCACCCCCTGCATAATGAGAAGGCAAAGACATTAGCTACTTGGTGGAAAATAATGATATAAGGTACACAATAGACATCAACTTACTTCTCGCCATCTGGCGAAATCAACGCCCTGTGCTGCAACTCCAATCGGTCTGGAACTCGTGTCATACCACGTTGGTAGACCGACTTGCTGGCAGACGGGCCCTCATCCTCCGCCTCAGCCTCAGCCTCCGCCTCCGCCTCAGCCCCCTCACCGTCCCCCCAACTCCCCCACTCCTCGTGTGAGGGTGTCGGCTCCTGGACGGTAGGATCCTGCATCGGTGTCTGCTCTTGGACGGGAGGATCCCGCACCGGTGACACCCTTGTCTGCAGGGGCGAAGTAGCTGTGGGTGGTGGCGACTGGCTCCTATCAGGAAGCCTCCCTCTCCCGCGACCACGTCCTCTGCCTCTCTTCTTTCCTCCGCCTCTCCCACGGGGATCCTCGGCTCCGCCTCTCCCATGGGGCTCCTCGGCAAAGCTCTTCAACAACTGTCTTTGTAGCTGCCCAGGTGGTATCCTCAACTTATCCCCGCCTGCCATGTCTCACCACCTGCAATGATACATAATTAAATACTTAGTACAAATTCAAGGACAATAATTAAACAAACAATAATAAATACATGAATAATTAAATAAATAATTGAATAATTAAACAACAATGTTTGGATGCATACAAAGTACTAATAGTCGGGATCATTTGTCTCTTCTCCATGGTCAATTGAAGCATAATCATCATCAGTATCACACGTGTCGTCATGAATGACATCGTCATCGGGTTCAGGGACATCATGTGGAAGTCCTTTTTGTAACCGATCAAGCATTGATAGCTCATCCGCATTGGTAACCTCTTCTACTTCCACTTCTTCCTCATCATCACGTGATTCTTGTTCCTCCGTGTTCAGGGTGGATGTAGAGAAGTTCTGGAGACGACATCTCACACCACGTGATTCTTGGAAGAATTCTCCATCATATGTTATTGGGTCAATTCGATGTTCATAATCCTCTTCATTTGGGGGAGGTGGTCTAAGATGTGGCGGCACATCGTACACGACATACCAACCTTCCAGGTTCTTAACACTTTGACGACTGTATGGCAGATAGAAAACTTGGGTGGCCTTTTGAGCCACAATAAAGACATCAGCACCGCTTAATTTCCTGTCTTGTCGAATTTCGACTAGCCCAACATGTTCATGAGTCCGTCTTGTCTTATTAGGATCGAACCAATGACATTTGAACACAACAACGTTCGGAGGATTTTCACCATAATAATGAAGTTCGTAAACTTCTTCTAGTCTTCCATAATACTCGACACCTCCCTCGCCTATAGCAGAGACACCGGAATTGGTTGTTTTTCGACCGGGCATTGAAAGCTCTTTTCTAGCAGTACGAAAGCGATACCCGTTGATGTCGTACTTCTGAAATGCACGGACCTTAAAGTCAAAACCATTAGCTATTTGTCTCAATTCATCGTCGACTTGCTCATCTGAATTATCCTAGAAGTTAAGAAAAGATTTGGTGTGTTACTCACAAGTAATACCAACAAACGAAATCACCTATTAAATATAGGGGAGGTACCATTTTTTTGAACCAAGAGATGAAACCGGGATAGCCGCCTCCTGTATTTTCAAGAAGTTCATACTCGAGAATGGATTCTTTTTCGATTGCAACACCATTCGAGAACTGTTCGACGTATCGACTGTATCAATTAATAACAGTTGTTAGACACAAAACTTGTTAAAAGTTGCGAAACAATGTACCGAGCACTTACTCGATGTACGGGCGAACTTCTGTTAAGTTGTTCAATATATACATCGTTAGTGTGCGCCACTCCTCGATGCCCAGCAACTTTGGTTTTCCCACACCAGAAGGAGCGGGTTTCCCTTTGAAGAGTCTGAGTTTGGATTCACGTCGTTTGGGGTCGCCCACATTGTACCGAGGCTTTGGATTATGCAAGCTATGCAAAGTGGCATCATAGTGTGCTGTTACGAAGTTTTCCGCCTCCTCGGTAATGAACACCTCGGCCATCGATGCTTCAATTCTACGTTTATTTTTACATTTTGCTCGAAGTGTCTTCTTCATTCTTTCAGTTGCGTAGCACCAACGATTTTGCACAGGGCCACCCAATCTTGCCTCGGTTGGGAGATGCAAAATCATGTGTTGCATCGGATTAAAGAAGCCCGGTGGAAAAATCTTCTCTAACTTGCAGAGCAACTCAGGCGCCAACTCTTCCATGTCATCTATCACGGCACGCGACAACTCTTTAGCACAAAGAACACGGAAGAAATAGCTTAACTCTGCCAATACTAGCCATTCAGCCTCGGGGATATAGCCGCGCAACATCACGGGCATTATCCGCTCAAGCCATATGTGCCAATCATGACTCTTGAGCCCAAAAATTTTAATTTTTTCAATGCTCGCTCCCCTCGCTAGATTCGCAGCATACCCATCAGGGAACAACAATTTTTTTTGCACCCACAAGAGGATTTCCCTTATTGCTCCCTTCTCAAGATTGTACCAGGAAGGTGGCTTGGACCAGTTTTTTCTTCCTTTCGGTTGTCGCATGTTTAGTGATGGCCTATCACACAGAGTCTCCCTGTCAACTCTAGCCTTTGTATTATCTTTGCCCTTATCAGTGCCGAAAAATGAGCCAAGAAGGGCCTCGGCGATATTCTTTTCAGTGTGCATCATGTAAATGTTGTGTGGAAATAAGAGGTCTTCGAAGTAGGGGAGATCCCAGATGCATGGCTTGTGGGTCCAGGCGTGTTCCTCATTATAACCCAAGAAATACCCTGGACGGTTTGGATCAGGCTCCATAGATTTTAATTGTTCATGAATTTGTGCGCCCATCAACGCAGGTGTTGCCGAGTGTTTGACAACTTTACCTTTCATGAAATTCTTCTTGTCTTTTCTGAATGGATGGTCCATAGGCAAGAACTGTCTATGCAAGTCAAAGCAGGAATACTTTCCACCCGCCGGCAACCAATGAAACTTAAGAGCTGCTTTGCATTGTGGGCATGGGAACCTTCCATGCACACACCAGGCAACAAAAAGCGCAAATGCCGGCAAATCATGCAAAGAGTATTGGTACCAAACATACATTTGAAAGTTCTCTTTCTTAGCTGCGTTGTATGTGTTGACCCCATTCACCCAAGCTTCTTTCAAGTCATCCATCAGCGGTTGCATGTACACACTCATATTCTTCCCCGGATAGTTTGGCCCTGGAACTATCAACGTCAGAAAGATGTGCTTTCTTTGCATAATGGATGATGGTGGAAGATTGAGGGGAATGACAAATACAGGCCAGCAACTATATTGGGTAGCCATCATACCAAAAGGATTGTGTCAGAACCCTCTGTTAGGTAATGTGCTAGGATCAAGTAACCTTGCATCATGTCAAATTTTCAAAGGAAATCAACTTCAAAATCCAAATGGGAGAAGGAACACCCCCAGATGAATTAATTCAAAAGGCCAGATAAAAATCTTCTCCAAAAATTCATGTTAGATTTTTGAAAAGTCTTATAAATGAGTGTGATCTCATATCAAGTGATGTGGGACCCACCCCATGCTCATAGATTTTTCAAATATTCAAACAGTGCCTTGGAATTAATGAAATACCCCTATTTGATTTAAAATTCAAATCTTTTGAATTTTAAAAATGTTGAAAGTTTCTAAGTGGCTAGTCTATATTATTATGAGGCCACATAAAAGTTCTCAGCATTTAATAAAATGATTTGGTATTTTTACCAAAGTCAAAACAAAATTACAGAAAAGAAAGGAAAGATTAAACAGAAAGAAATCAGAAAAGCTTACCTGGCGCCTAGGCGAAGTCGGCCCACCCAGCCCAGCCGGCCCACAGGGGCAGGGGCGTCTTCTTCCCCCTCCCGCGCCTCCAAGCTGCTCGGTGGAATGCCACCGAGCTAGCTGGGGACGACACGTCGTCGTCGACGAGCTTCCAGGCCGCCCCGTGCCTCTTTTCGCGTCCTGGAGACGTCCCGCAGCCGCCCCATTCCATTCCCCCTCCTCGTCGTCTTCCCCTTCCTCTCTCGCACGTTTCATCGCCGCCCGAGGAACACGCCGGAGCGCCGTCGAGCACACGCGTGGCCATCGACGCCGAGAAGCCCCAAGAACGTGTCCAAGCTCTTCGTCGTCGTCGTCTTCATCGAACTGCAGAAGGAATCGAGCCCGGAGCCCGCGTAGACGCCGGATTCTTCCTCGAGCTCCCGCCGGCCGCCGTGAAGGACTTCGTCGATTCCGCCGCCGTTGAGCCACCCCAGCCCTCGCCACCACCTCTACTGGATTCAGGGTGAGCTTGCGAGTGAAACCCCTCACTTTTCCCCCCTCGTTTACTCGCTCTAGCCGGATCCGCCATGGATGCTGAAGCACGTCGCCTCCATGGATGAGCTCGAGGTCGCCCCTGTGCCCCTTCGACTCAGCCAGCGCGCGCGTTTGGCTCCTGAGCATGCCAGCGTTTGAACGCGCGCGAGATCAGCCCGAACCATGCGCTGTAACGTCGACTACGACCTCGCCGTGGTTCTGCTTCCGCCGGAGTCGTCGCCGTCGTCGCTCCCGACCTCCCCTTGAACCCCTGATGCTTCCAGAAGACGCGGAAGACGACGCTGCATCCAGTGGTGACCTCCCCGTGGCTTCCCGTGGCCCCTAGCAGGTTCCGGCGAGTCGCCGCCGTGGCTCCAGTCGCCGGCGTCAAGCCGCCGGTGGGTTAGCCACTAATCACCCAGTTAGTGACCCCCTGGGTCACTGACAAGTGGGCCCAGTGGCTTAATTAAGGCACTGGATTAATTTAACCCACGGGTTAAGTTAACCCAGCCACTGACAGGTGGGACCCCCTTGTCAGCCCCCCCTGACGTCAGCATTGCGCAATAAATCATTTAAATGAATTTCCAGAGATTATTTGAATTAAAGAAATTCCAGAAAATCCAGAAAATACCCCAAACTTTGGAAATTCATAGAAAATTCATATTAACTCCAAATTGGACAAATAATATTTGAAAAATGATCAGGAGAAAATTATCTTTCCAAATATGCAACTTTCAACTCTGTTTGAGTTGAATTTAAAATGGAACCAGTAGCATATGTCATTTGGTTTATTTGAATTTAATTCAAATTCAAATCAAATGATTTTGCCACTTAAACCTTGGAATTAAACTACAATTCAACCACACTTCAGAGGCATATCATACACATTTGAAAATACTTCAAGATGATCAAACCTTATCACATACAACTTGGTTAATGTTGAATTCAAATGTGGAGTTTGAATTTGCATTTCAAATGCAATATACTCCATTTAAATGGAATGATCAACACATCAGTACCATGAACATCACCCTTTCAATATTATTCATGTGATTGTGCATTGTGCATTCTGTTGATCCTATGATTGTCATGTTGCTGTTAGACGTGGAGCCGGAAGCCGAGGTCACCCCCTTCGTTGAAGACCCCGAACCCGAACCTCGTCAGCAAGGCAAGCAGACCTCCATTGATCATGTCGATAAAATCCCACTTCCCTCTCATGTCTCGCTTATGCATTGTTTAGGATGATCAACATGATTCGTTTCTACCGCATAGATGAACCCATTCCTTTGCATGACCTATCTTTTGTCACAGTAGTAAGCAAACCACAATCCTAGCAAATGTAGGAGTTGTTTGATATCATGTGGCCCCTGCAAATGTTATCGCTTATTGCATGCTTAGTATGATACCATGTTGTTACTGTGATGTGAGTCGGGATGGGAATGATCATGTCGATGATGGTAGAAATGTGTTGGTGAATCGACCCTAATACAAGGTGAACGATGAGAGGCTGTGTAGGAGTACACGGTGGGTTGTCTCGTTGAACACCGCCCTAGTACGAGTTCTTGTGTGGTGATCCAAGATGAAGAGTACAACCACACATTGGGCTCACTGACCCCTCTCAACTTACTAACTCATCCCTTTCGATGTCCAGATGTCGCAATAGTTCGGAGTTCTGGTAGGCTTGTGGCCTGGATGCTAAGTGAGAGAACGGCTCATCCGAAACCGGCTTATGCACCACGCACACATCACTTGGGTCCACTTCGGTAAACCGGCCGGGTTCACGATAGTGGTAGCCTACCCAAGTAGGCGGCTTTCTCGGACTAGATCGGCTATGAGGTAACAGTTGTGGTGAGCATCCTCGCTGGCACCCTTGCAAGGTTATGGTGTCGAGATCAAAGGCGGTAAATGATGATCATGTGTGTGTAGCGGTACACCCTTGCAAGGTTAACAAAACTATTGGAATAGCCGCGTCCGCGGTTATGGACTGCTTGGAAAGCTTAGCTTGATTATTAGACAATTGAACCGGATACTTCTAAAACACACCAAGATAAGTGTGAGTGCTATGGCGTGCTTCCTCGTGGGGAAGTCGAGGAAGGCCCCAGAGTGGAGTATTGGTTGGAGAAAGTAGTGGACTCGTGTACGCTTCTTACCTCAAACTCTGGTATTCGTAGTTTAGGATTAACCAACTTAAAGCTGGCACTTCTGCAAGTGAACCCCACCTCCCTTTACCTTGATACATGTGCATGAGTAGTATAGCTCCTATGTAAGTCTTGCTGAGTACGACTTTGTACTCACGTTTGCTTAATCTAAGTTTTAGATGATGCCACTGACCCCGAAGGTGGCTTCTTCATCGAGCTGGACGACTGAAGACCAACTAGTCTAGTCCCAGTCAGACGACTGGTTCCCTCGTGGAGGGCTTTGTGTTTAAATAAGGCTTCTTAAGCCATTGTTAAACTTGTCTGTACTCAGACATAATTTGCTTCGCCTGTGTTGTAATGTTGGATCACATGTATGTGATCTCTGTGTGTACTCTATAAGAGTTATAAATAAAATGTACACTTTGTAGAGAATTGCAATGGTACCTGCTGTTCATACAAGGCATGTGTTTTGCGTGTATGTTTATAACATGCATGTCTTTGTATGGGTTTTCGAGACCTTAGTTGTGTTCTGGCTGGCGGTCTTTCATACACCAAGTGGCCCTTAGATGTGCGTAGCTTGGGGCATCGCGATGCGATTGCTCGAGACTCCGTCTCGTGCACACTTTGTGGTATGACCGAGCCCGCCCTAGACCCTGACTAAGTGATCGGGCTGGAGTAAGTCTATGTAAGAGTTTTGAGATAGTCGGTAGTATGGTTGAGGCGACTTGTCTTTGAATATGGGAGTTCACCACCCATATCTTTTGACTTGTGTGCGAACGATGAGGACCCATCTCAGTTGATCATCCGGCCTGGATGGGATGCCCCTCACGTACGATGCTTTCTGAGAATGTTCAGTGCTTGGCCTTGTCTGCTTAGACAAGTGGGTGCGGTTCTCGGCTCTCTATATGACTATGTCTTAGCTGTACTTGCATACGCTAACCCCGGGTCCCGACAGACTTGGTATCAGAGCAGGACTGACTGTACGACTAGTAGCCTTGGCCGAAGTCGAGTCTAGCCTTCTATAGTTATATAGTTACTCTGGGTATATAAGGGAACAACGTAAGGCTTCTTTTTTTCTCCTTACCCCCTTCGTTCTGAGTTCTGAGTCACCCTCATCTTATTCTACGGGAAGATAGGACTAGGCTCTCCTCTGTCTGATTAGCACATCTCGTTGTTTGCTTCCTTATAGCCGTAGGAAAGTTGTGATCGGTTTGTTAGATTGGTTATGCTCCCTGTTTTATTACATCGTATGTAAGTGATGTTTCCCTGTTGGAAGAAATTGTCATTTCTTACAATTACAGCCGTTATGCTGTCCGAGTTATTCCAGGTTTATCTCATAATCTGATGCATTTGCAAACTCCTTTCTGTTTCAGATGGCAGATCTTCCCCCTCGGCAGATTGTTCGTTTGACCAGGTGCCTCGGTGTGCGTGGCCATCCCGCCACGTTGATTGAGATGATGTCCTATGTGGGATATCGATGGTACCCTGAGTACACCATCGAGGAGCAGTTTCACGACTTCAACCAGACGCAGTTCCACTGCATTGTCCGGATCTATCCGCACCACGTTGGAGTCACCCAGCCTATCCATTTTGGACATGGCATTGGCGTTACTGAGAACATGGCTGTGCAGGATGCTGCATATTCATGTATTACCCTACTGAGAGAGGAGCACACTTTGCTGAGAGAGACTTCTTTCCGCTATATCCCTGCTGCACTTCCAGGAGAAGAGGGATATTACACCGGACTCTACTCAGATCACTCTGCAGAGGATCCAGCACTCCAGGTGACTGTTAGGTTTGCTAGTGACAGAGATCGTGATGCACGCGCTCTCCGTTTTGAGCTCCACGCCACCCGTGTTCGTCTGTGCCGAGCACTGACACTCTTGGCACCCTTTGTGAGCGTGGGATCAGTTGAGCATGATGCGATCTACCCAGTGAGGACTCAGATGCCTTCTCGAGTTGCTTGGCCCGAGATTGGAGGGATTTTTCCACCCCGTGGTCCTTTGCTTCCACCCTACGCTGGACCTAGGCCCCATCCTTGCCCAAATGGATATCAAGGTCCAGAAGCCTCCGTGTTTTCCGATGGTCACCTCCAGCTATCGGGATACGCGGGTAACTTTTACGAGGACTACTATGGAGATGGCGATGAGTGAGACCGCCTATGGTCTTACTTAGTGAGGATGTAGTAGTATCCTAGTATATTGTAAGCAAGGTGTCTAAGTTCTAGAGGCTTAGATAAATAATGTATAGGAAGTCAGAGTGCCTCTGAAGGATGTATCATCTTCATCACGTTTGTATTAGCTTGGTGCTTGTACTAAAACGATGTATGGTTTGTATGACAGCTTGTGAATATATGGCTTGTATGCTTTTATCACCATGTTGTCAAGATGATTACTTCCTTTGCTCTGTAATCCTTCCAGTACTTCAATACCTTGTTCAGACTCTCCCAATCAACTCTGTTTGACTTTGGTTTTTCACCTTCAGGATGTCTCAAGGAACCCGTGGCCAGGTTGGCGTAACCAAGGTCGTGGGAATGACCAGGAGGAAGGCAACCTTCCACCCCCACCCACGATGGCACAAGTTCTGATGGAGGTCGAGAGGAACCGCCGAGACTCTCACCACCTGTTGGAGGTCATTGCTCGCAACACCACTCAGCAGCGCAATGAGTTGGTGTCCCTGAACGACTTCATCCGACTTCATCCCGCAGTTTTCAGTTACTCCACCGAGCCCCTTGACGCCGATGACTGGCTTCGCAGCATCGAAAGGAAGCTCCAAGCAGGCCGTGTTGCAACTGGTGACAAGGTCAGCTATGCCACCTATCACCTCGAAGGTGCAGCTAGTTCTTGGTGGGAGAACTTTCTGAATATGCGTCCCGTTGGACCGCCTGCATCTTGGGAGGAATTCTGCACGTCCTTCCGCGAGCACCACATTCCCAAAGGTCTTATGGACCGCAAGCGTGAGGAGTTCTGCAACCTCACTCAAGGCAGAAGGACCGTTGACGAGTTCAGTCGTGAGTTCAACCGACTTGCTCGTTATGCTACCAAAGAAGTCTCCACCGACTCCAACAAACAAGAGAGGTTCCGTCGTGGCCTCAACTCCGGACTTCGTCGTGAGCTCAATCTTCATGACTTTGCCACCTTCCAGGTCCTTGTCAACAAGGCCATCAAAGAAGAGGACATGAACACCCCCAACGACTTTCGCAAACACCCTAGAGATGATAGTTCATCCAGTTCTGGCTCCCAGAAGCGCAAGATCTGGATTCCAAATAGCATGTTCCGCCAGAACAACCCACCGAGGCCATCCTATGTGGCGCCTCGTCCACCCACCCAGTTCCACCCAGCTCCACCAAACAACCCAGCTCCACGTACAGTTTTCGGAGCCTGTTACAAGTGTGGTCAGGCAGGCCACTATTCTCGTGAGTGCCCCCAGAACCAGCTCCAACACCAGAATGCTCCACCACGTGCCGGAGGCAACAACAACAACAATGGTCGTGGCAAGCCACCCCAAAAGGTCTACACCGCCAAACCCGCTCCTCCCGCCACTCGTGGACGTCTGAACCAGATCGCCGCCGAAGAGACTGAAGACACCACTGACGTCATTCTTGGTACGCTCCCAGTCAATTTTGTTCCTACTTCCGTTCTTTTCGACCCAGGAGCATCTCATTCATTCATGTCGGAAATTTATGAACTTCGTCATGAGTTACCTTTTGTTGAATTGTCTACCCCAATGATTATTCAAACTCCAGGGTCAAGATGGCAAACTAATAGGGTGAGCCATGGTAATCAAATTGCAATTGAGGGTTTAGTATTCCTTGCTTCACTCATAGCCCTCAAGTCTTCAGATATTGATATCATCCTTGGCATGGATTGGCTATCAAGACAGAATGCCTACCTAGATTGCAGAAGCAAATCCGTGAAACTCACCCACCCTTCAGGCCAAACCGTCAGCTATACCTCACCCAGAAAAAGAACCCAAGTGCATTCCTTGAATGTACTTCCCCTTCCCGAACTTGAAGATATTCCGGTGGTTCGTGACTTCCCGGATGTCTTTCCTGAAGAGCTGCCGGGCATGCCACCCGACAGGTGTGTAGAGTTTATAGTGGATCTTGTTCCAGGAACCGCACCAATTTCCAAACGCCCATATAAAATGGCCCCACATGAGTTAGCTGAGCTAAAAACCCAACTTGATGCTTCGTTGGCAAAAGGCTTCATCCGCCCTAGCTCATCGCCATGGGGTTGCCCCGTTCTGTTCGTAAAGAAGAAAGATGGAACAGAAAGGATGTGTGTAGACTATCGCCCGCTAAATTTAGCGACGATAAAGAACAAATACCCACTGCCCAGGATCAATGATCTTTATGATCAACTTGCAGGATCCTCCGTCTTCTCCAAGATGGATTTGAGATTAGGTTATCATCAGATCAGAATCCGAAACGAGGACATTCCGAAAACGGCTTTTACTACTCGTTATGGTCTTTACTAGTACACCGTCATGTCCTTTGGTTTAACCAATGCCCCCGCCACATTCTCACGCTTGATGAATTCGATCTTCATGGAGTACCTAGATAAATTTGTTGTGGTTTATCTCGATGATATTCTCATCTACTCGAAGAACGAAGGAGATCATGCCGAACACCTAAGGCTGGTATTGATGAAACTTAGAGAGCATCGCCTGTATGCTAAATTCTCCAAGTGTGAATTCTGGCTACCAGAAGTGACCTACTTAGGCCACGTGATTTCTGCAAAAGGCATTGCTGTGAATCCCGAGAGAGTTCAGGCCGTCCTTGACTGGACTCCACCTGAATCGGTTAAGCAAGTTAGGAGTTTTCTTGGCCTAGTCAGCTATTGTCGTCGCTTCGTCGAGAACTTTTCTAAAGTTGCAAAGCCTCTAACTGAACTCCTCAAGAAAGATAAGAAATTCTTATGGACTCCCAAGTGCGAGGAAAGCTTTCAAGAGCTAAAAGGAAGATTGACTTCTGCACCCGTACTTGCAACTCCAGACACCAAAAGGGATTTCGAGATCTATTGTGACGCATCACGGCAAGGGTTAGGATGCATACTGCTGCAAGATCGACATGTGGTAGCTTATGCTTCACGCCAGTTGCGGCCACATGAAGAGAACTATCCTACCCATGACCTTGAACTCGCTGCCGTAGTTCATTCCCTAACAACTTGGCGACATTACCTACTTGGTAATCCTTGTGAGATTTATTCCGACCACCAAAGCCTCAAATATATTTTCACCCAGCCAGATCTTAATCTCAGGCAAAGACGCTGGATTGAGTTGATAAAAGATTACGACGTAGTAATTTCTTACACCCCAGGCAAGGCCAATGTCATGGCTGATGCACTAAGTCGTAAGTCGTATTGTAACAACCTCATGTTACAACAGTATCAACCACTTCTTCATGAGGACTTTCGCAAACTCAATCTTGAGGTTGTTCCTCATGGCTATCTTTCTACCTTGGTGGCGAAACCGACTCTTGAGGATCAGATCATAGTTGCCCAAAGGCGTGCACGAGGTGTTCGCCGGATCAAGGAGAACATTGCTAGCGGAGTTGCTAAATGTTTCTCCACAGATAGCAAAGGAACGGTATTCTTTGAAAATCGTTTGGTAGTACCTAAGAATAGGGAACTAAGGCAACTCATCCTCAAAAAAGCCCATGACACACCCCTCTCGATTCATCCCGGTGGCACGAAAATGTACCGAGATCTACGCCAGAGATTTTGGTGGACTAGGATGAAGAGAGACATTGCTCAATTTGTTGCCGAATGTGATGTTTGTCGTCGCATTAAGGCAGAACATCAAAGAACTGCTGGTACACTTCAACCTTTGTCTATTCCCGAGTGGAAATGGGACAAAGTCGGTATGGACTTCATCACCGGCTTTCCAAGAACCCAGAAAGGAAACAATGCCATCTTCATTGTCATAGATAGGCTTTCCAAAGTTGCTCACTTCCTTCCGGTTCGCGTGTCTATAACTTCTAGTCAGTTAGCGGACTTGTACATCTCTAGAATTGTATCACTTCATGGTGTTCCTTTGGAAATCAATTATGATCGCGGTAGCCTTTTCACCTCTAGATTTTGGGGAAGCTTTCAGAATGCTATGGGAACTCATCTCTACTTTAGTACAGCTTTCCATCCTCAGTCTAGCGGTCAAGTCGAAAGGGTTAACCAAATTCTTGAAGACATGCTCAGAGCTTGCGTTATCTCATTCGGGAAGAATTGGGAGCAGTCTCTTCCATTCGCCGAATTTTCTTATAACAATAGTTTTCAATCTAGTCTGAACATGGTTCCTTTTGAACTCCTATATGGACGACGATGTCGAACACCACTAAACTGGTCAGAAACCGGTGAAAGACAATTCTTTGGACCGGACATGATCAAGGAAGCAGAAGAGCAAGTTCGCAATGTTCGTGATCAATTGAAAGCAGCCAAGTCTCGTCAGAAAAGCTACTATGATCGTCATCATAGGCAAGAGAGCTACAATCTGGATGAGAAGGCTTACCTTCGGGTTACTCCTCTGAAGGGAACCCAACGTTTCGGTATCAACGGCAAATTGGCCCCACGTTACATCGGACCTTTCCGCATTATTGCTAAACGTGGAGAAGTTGCCTACCAACTTGAACTACCTCCGCACCTCTCCCGAGTACATGATGTATTCCATGTGTCCCAACTCAGGCGTTGCTTCAAGGACCCCATCCGCGAAGTCGACCATGAAACGCTTGATCTCCAAGATGACCTTTCCTATCGAGAATACCCCGTTCGTATTCTTGATTCCGCAGAGCGTGTCACTCGTCGTCAGAAGATTAGGTTTCTGAAAGTGCAATGGTCACACCACTCCGAAAGAGAAGCTACATGGGAAAGAGAAGACCGTCTCAGTGCCGAGTACCCCACCTTCCTCCCGCAGACTTCTGAATCTCAGGACGAGATTCTGTTGAGTGGGGGCGAGTTGTCAGAACCCTCTGTTAGGTAATGTGCTAGGATCAAGTAACCTTGCATCATCTCAAATTTTCAAAGGAAATCAACTTCAAAATCCAAATGGGAGAAGAAACACCCCCCAGATGAATTAATTCAAAAGGCCAGATAAAAATCTTCTCCAAAAATTCATGTTAGATTTTTGAAAAGTCTTATAAATGAGTGTGATCACATATCAAGTGATGTCGGACCCACCCCATGCTCATAGATTTTTCAAATATTCAAACAGTGCCTTGGAATTAATGAAATACCCCTATTTGATTTAAAATTCAAATCTTTTGAATTTTAAAAATGTTGAAAGTTTATAAGTGGCTAGTCTATATTATTATGAGGCCACATAAAAGTTTTCAGCATTTAATAAAATGATTTGGTATTTTTACCAAAGTCAAAAAAAATTACAGAAAAGAAAGGAAAGATTAAACAGAAAGAAATCAGAAAAGCTTACCTGGCGCCTAGGCGAAGTTGGCCCACCCAGCCCAGCCGGCCCACAGGGGCAGGGGCGTCTTCTTCCCCCTCCCGCGCCTCCAAGCTTCTCGGTGGAATGCCACCGAGCTAGCTGGGGACGACACGTCGTCGTCGACGAGCTTCCAGGCCGCCCCGTGCCTCTTCTCGCGTCCTGGAGACGTCCCGCAGCCGCCCCAGTCCATTCCCCCCCTCCTCGTCGTCTTCCCCTTCCTCTCTCGCACGTTTCATCGCCGCCCGAGGAACACGCAGGAGCGCCGTCGAGCACACGCGTGGCCATCGACGCCGAGAAGCCCCAAGAACGTGTCCAAGCTCTTCGTCGTCGTCGTCTTCATCGAACTGCAGAAGGAATCGAGCCCGAAGCCCGCGTAGACGCCGGATTCTTCCTCGAGCTCCCGCCGGCCGCCGTGAAGGACTTCGTCGATTCCGCCGCCGTTGAGCCACCCCAGCCCTCGCCACCACCTCTACTGGATTCAGGGTGAGCTTGCGAGTGAAACCCCTCACTTTTCCCCCTCGTTTACTCGCTCTAGCCGGATCCGTCATGGATGCCGAATCACGTCGCCGCCATGGATGAGCTCGAGGTCGCCCCTGTGCCCCTTCGACTCAACCAGCGCGCGCGTTTGGCTCCTGAGCATGCCAGCGTTTGAACGCGCGCGAGATCAGCCTGAACCATGCGCTGTAACGTCGACTACGACCTCGCCGTGGTTCTGCTTCCGCCGGAGTCGTCGCTGTCGTCGCTCCCGACCTCCCCTTGAACCCCTGATGCTTCCAGAAGACGCGGAAGACGACGCTGCATCCAGTGGTGACCTCCCCGTGGCTTCCCGTGGCCCCTAGCAGGTTCCGGCGAGTCGCCGCCGTGGCTCCAGTCGCCGGTGTCAAGCCGCCGGTGGGTTAGCCACTAATCACCCAGTTAGTGACCCCCTGGGTCACTGACCAGTGGGCCCAGTGGCTTAATTAATCCACTGGATTAATTTAACCCACAGGTTAAGTTAACCCAGCCACTGATAGGTGGGACCCCCTTGTCAGCCCCCCCCCCCTGACGTCAGCATTGCGCAATAAATCATTTAAATGAATTTCCAGAGATTATTTGAATTAAAGAAATTCCAGAAAATCCAGAAAATACCCCAAACTTTGGAAATTCATAGAAAATTCATATTAACTCCAAATTGGACAAATAATATATGAAAAATGATCAGGAGAAAATTATCTTTCCAAATATGCAACTTTCAACTCTGTTTGAGTTGAATTTAAAATGGGACCAGTAGCATATGTCATTTGGTTTATTTGAATTTAATTCAAATTCAAATCAAATGATTTTGCCACTTGAACCTTGGAATTAAACTACAATTCAACCACACTTCAGAGGCATATCATACACATTTGAAAATACTTCAAGATGATCAAACCTTATCACATACAACTTGGTTAATGTTGAATTCCAATGTGGAGTTTGAATTTGCATTTCAAATGCAATATACTCCATTTAAATGGAATGATCAACACATCAGTACCATGAACATCACCCTTTCAATATTATTCATGTGATTGTGCATTGTGCATTCTGTTGATCCTATGATTGTCATGTTGCTGTTAGACGTGGAGCCGGAAGCCGAGGTCACCCCCTTCGTTGAAGACCCCGAACCCGAACCTCGTCAGCAAGGCAAGCAGACCTCCATTGATCATGTCGATAAAATCCCACTTCCCTCTCATGTCTCGCTTATGCATTGTTTAGGATGATCAACATGATTCGTTTCTACCGCATAGATGAACCCATTCCTTTGCATGACCTATCTTTTGTCACAGTAGTAAGCAAACCACAATCCTAGCAAATGTAGGAGTTGTTTGATATCATGTGGCCCCTGCAAATGTTATCGCTTATTGCATGCTTAGTATGATACCATGTTGTTACTGTGATGTGAGTCGGGATGGGAATGATCATGTCGATGATGGTAGAAATGTGTTGGTGAATCGACCCTAATACAAGGTGAACGATGAGAGGCTGTGTAGGAGTACACGGTGGGTTGTCTCGTTGAACACCGCCCTAGTACGAGTTCTTGTGTGGTGATCCAAGATGAAGAGTACAACCACACATTGGGCTCACTGACCCCTCTCAACTTACTAACTCATCCCTTTCGATGCCCAGATGTCGCAATAGTTCGGAGTTCTGGTAGGCTTGTGGCCTGGATGCTAAGTGAGAGAACGGCTCATCCGAGACCGGCTTATGCACCACGCACACATCACTTGGGTCCACTTCGGTAAACCGGCCGGGTTCACGATAGTGGTAGCCTACCCAAGTAGGAGGCTTTCTCGGACTAGATCGGCTATGAGGTAACAGTTGTGGTGAGCATCCTCGCTGGCACCCCTTGAATGGTGTCGAGATCAAAGGCGGTAAATGATGATCATGTGTGTGTAGCGGTACACCCTTGCAAGGTTAACAAAACTATTCGAATAGCCGCGTCCGTGGTTATGGACTGCTTGGAAAGCTTAGCTTGATTATTAGACAATTGAAGCGGATACTTCTAAAACACACCAAGATAAGTGTGAGTGCTATGGCGTGCTTCCTCGTGGGGAAGTCGAGGAAGGCCCCATAGTGGAGTATTGGTTGGAGAAAGTAGTGGACTCGTGTACGCTTCTTACCTCAAAGTCTGGTATTCGTAGTTTAGGATTAGCCAAGTCAAAGCTGGCACTTCTGCAAGTGAACCCCACCTCCCTTTACCTTGATACATGTGCATGAGTAGTATAGCTCCTATGTAAGTCTTGCTGAGTATGACTTTGTACTCACGTTTGCTTAATCTATGTTTTAGATGATGCCACTGACCCCGAAGGTGGCTTCTTCATCGAGCTGGACGACTGAAGACCAACTAGTCTAGTCCCAGTCAGACGACTGGTTCCCTCGTGGAGGGCTTTGTGTTTAAATAAGGCTTCTTAAGCCATTGTTAAACTTGTCTGTACTCAGACATAATTTGCTTCCGCCTGTGTTGTAATGTTGGATCACATGTATGTGATCTCTGTGTGTACTCTATAAGAGTTATAAATAAAATGTACACTTTGTAGAGAATTGCAATGGTACCTGCTGTTCATACACGGCATGTGTGCTGCGTGTATGTTTATAACATGCATGTCTTTGTATGGGTTTTCGAGACCTTAGTTGTGTTCTGGCTGGCGGTCTTTCATACACCAAGTGGCCCTTAGATGTGCGCAGCTTGGGGCATCGCGATGCGATTGCTCGAGACTCCGTCTCGTGCACACTTTGTGGTATGATCGAGCCCGCCCTAGACCCCGACTAAGTGATCGGGCTGGAGTAAGTCTATGTAAGAGTTTTGAGATAGTCGGTAGTATGGTTGAGGCGACTGGTCTTTGAATATGGGAGTTCACCACCCATATCTTTTGACTTGTGTGCGGACGATGGGGACCCATCTCAGTTGATCATCCGGCCTGGATGGGATGCCCCTCACGTACGATGCTTTCCGAGAATGTTCAGTGCTTGGCCTTGTCTGCTTAGACAAGTGGGTGCGGTTCTCGGCTCTCCATATGACTATGTCTTAGCTGTACTTGCATACGCTAACCCCGGGTCCCGACAGATTGATCCCATCGAGGCTGATGGTGATTCGGCAATTCCTTGGCTCTTTAGCTTTTTCCTTATGTTTACGATCGAATGCCTTCCATGCGTCACCATCCTAAGGGTGTACCAACATCGGATCTCCGTGTTCATCTAATTCTTTCCTAATTCCATGTTTGTGCCATGTCATCTGTTTTTCTGTTTCTTCGAGCATGTAAAGTCGTTGAAGTCTTGGTAGGATCGACAGATACCGTAGAACACTCACGGGGATTTTTCTCTGCTTCTTCTCACCTTCACCGTTTTCTACCTCAAAATATCTGGAGGACTTGAAAAATGGACAATATGTTTCATCCGCATACTCTTTCCTCAATAAGGCACATCCTTTCTCACAAGCATGTATCTGCTCATACGGCATCTTGAGTGCACTAAGGATTTTTTCCGACTCGTATAGGTTTGAAGGCATAATATGACCTTCGGGTAGAAAGCTCCCAAATAGGGTCATCATTGAGTCATACAGGTCTCTTCCAATGTTGAATTGGGATTTCAGAGCCATTACTTGTGCGATGGTATCTAGCTGAGAAATCTTAGTGTGCTCGTGAAGAGGACGTTTTGAAGACTCCAACATGGCATAGAAGGCCTTCGCGGATTCCTCCATCTCTTCGTCCTTGTTACGAGCATCATCAAAGTCATTCATCATGTCTTCAATCCCTGTACCATAATCATCGGTGCACCGACGCAACACCTCGTCTCTGTTACGTTGGGCCGACTCACCATGAAATGTCCACAAGGTATATCCGGGAGTAAAACCACGTATCTGCAGGTGTTTACCCATTACATCCTTTGTCTGTCGCGAGTAATTCTTGCACTTAGTGCAGGGGCACCATGTTTTTGGCTGGCCTTTAGAAAATGTCATTTGCAGGAATTCATAGGTCTTGCTCAACCATTCATCGGTCATCTCTCTCTAACTAGGGTGACCGGTGTACATCCATTCACGATCAGTCATTCTGGCAAGCTAGCTATATAGTATCCACATATAAACAATATAAATAATCAGTTCATCAAGTATGTCAAATTAATTATGGCCATTTTTTAATTATGGTTAATACATTGGGATGCACGGCATGCACACCTACCAGCTACTAGGTAAAGATGGGTCCTAATTCCACCCGAGTATGTGTAGATTGGGTCGTTTCCCATGCTCTGCTCCAGATCCAACGCAAAATTTCGGCAGCACCTCCCCGCTGTTCTCCTGATACACGTCTCGGCAACTAACCGAGAGGATGTGTACCCGGAGAACAACAAGGAGGCGCTGTCGAAACTCTGCATCGGATCCGGAGCAAAGCATGGGAAAACGACCCAATCTACACATACCCGGGCTGTCCATGGATAACGTTGGACAATTCAAAAGAATCACTGTTATAAATATGCAAATGCATGCATATTTATAACCATAACCCTTTCGAACAGGAGACGCATATTGGTTACGCAACGACTCTTAGCTACTGTCATCGGCACAAGGGCCGGAAATAAACAACCTAAAACTAACAATAAACATAGAGGCAAAAGCCTAGCTACCTGGTGCCGACGATGAGAGAGTGAAGGAGAGGTAGCCGATGGAAGGAGCAAGGGGGAACCAGCGAGGACCTGCGGGAAGGAGGGGGAACCACAAAGGTATAGGTTAACTGTTTGCACGATTTTTGGATGAAGAAAAACTATACGTGGTGAAAAGACAGTAGCTTCGCCGCAGATTTTACTCAGCCAAACCAAAAAAAATGGCTATCCCTAGCCAGGTGGATGGGGATACCCACATCCATTCAAATATATCCCGTCAACCAAACACATCCCCAATTCTGCTGCCACACCTAAACTGATAATAAGCTCTACTAATTCACATTATTCTAGTTCTCTTCAATTGTTGAGCGACTAGTTACTTAGTTTTCTCTTGTGAGCTTGTTACACATGGATTTCTTCTTCATAAACATCGCCACACATAAATAATAATTATTTAGGTGGGAGAATAGATTATTTTGACCGTGCAAAAGCGGTGGGAGAATAGATTATCTTGTGAGTCTGTGAACGAACAGAACAAACCAATTTCCCTTTGGTTTTAGCTGGATCACACCCCCAAAAACGTCGAAGGTTCCGAATTAAGTTGCAGGTCATGATCCAGTTATGTGCTATACTTGTATACATGGGGTTCTAGCAGTGCAACCAGGGCCAGCCTCTTGACTAGTACTACAAGGAATCAAACTTGGCATCTTGTTCTAGATGGTCCATGAATGCTTTATGTAGCTTGCAATCACTGATGCAGCATGCTGGCCATGTGAAAGCAATTTCCCAAGCACTTCATGAACAATCAACAACAATCTGCAATGCATGACTAGTTATTTTTTCTCAAGTCTATGTTTATCTTTTCCAACAGATAGCAGTAGTTATCTATGCTCATTTTTAATTCTAGTGGTAAGTACTAAGTTGTTTGACATAGCATAAGTACTAAGTTGTTTTTCCTTCTGGTTTGGCGCAGGGGTGGTGATGGGCATGGACAGAGGGCGGCTGGGCACACCTCGGAGGGGATGAAGGAGCTGGTCGGCCTGACCTTGCAGTGCCTGAGCCCGTCGGCTGCGAGTAGGCGGCCAAAGATGCGGCTGGGCGCGGCTCGGCCGGGCGCGTTCATGGCGACGACGGCGAGCACGGGCGGCTTAAAACTAAAGAAAGGGAGAGGGGAAGGGAGGCGGGCAGCGGCGCACCTTGGCGGGGACGGCGACCGTGAACGACGACCGTGGGGACGGCACCTTGGCGGGGAGGCGGGCGGCGGCACACCTCCGGAGACGGCTCGGGGCAGGGCAGGGACGGCTCGGGGCGGGGGCGGGGCGACGACGAGCGGGGTGGGGCGGGGGCGGCTCGGGGCGGGGCGGGGCGACGACGACCGAGGCGGGGAATGGTGGCGTCGGCTCGTGGCAAGGGCGGCGGCGATGCGTGAGGCTGCGAGATGCGCGAGTGGGGGGCTAGGTCAGAGAGGAGAGTGGCCACGCGGGGGATAACCCCCCGGCTTTGCCGTCAGCTCGCTGACGGAAAAGACAGCCGTCAGCCGGATGACGGCATAGCTGGCTCCCGTTAGGCGGGGCTCGAATGTGGGGCCGGAACACTCTCTATGCCTTCGGCCAAGCTATGCCGTCAGCCCTTTCCATCTATGCCCTCAGCCGGCTGACGGCTTAGCACTAGCTGACGGCAAAAGCCTATATATGTCGTCAGCCTATCCTATGCCGTTAGTTTTTTTCTGGCTGAGGGCAAAGTATCTTTGCCGTCATCCCCGTGATTATGATGACGGCAAATCCCAAAGCGGACGGCAAACTAGGTTTTTCTGGTAGTGAATCAGGATCCGAATCCATCTTCTTTCCGCTGCTCTACTGGTTCGGAGCCCGGAGGGACGTCGGGTATACTGTATGTGTATAATCCCGTGAGGCACTGCTACTTCGTCGTCGTGGCCGTATCGCGAGGTCTTCATCGACAACGTTCCGACGGGGACGTAATCCCGTCAGCGATCTACAAGGATCGGGTGGCTATAGGAGTCATCGTGGATCTGCGCGGCATCAGGGATTGCCGGTACGACTACATCAACCACGTTCATGCGGGAACGTTTCCCTCTTAACGGACTACATACTGGTATGTGACCTATCTCTGTCCGTTATTTGCATCAGCATAGCATAGGTCTTGGGTTTGGGAGTCGTAGGTCAAGAAAAATTTGTGTTTTCTGCCCCGTTCCCCAACAGTGGTATCATGAGCAAGGCTATGCGTAGATGTATTGTACGGATAGAACACATCTAGTATGTGGGCATCAATTCTGCAATTAGCTTCTCACGTGTACTCATTTAGCTTGCGGCAATGTTTGATGAAGCGGCCCCCGACCGACCTTACGCATTTACGCGAGACTGGTTCCACGCTTGACATATGGCTTGTACCATATAAAGTGGCTGGGGGGTGTCTGTCTCTCTGCATTAGCGATGCGAAGATGTTTGCAACGGAGGGCCCCGACAGGGGTGTAATAGAGACAATTGCGGGATTGGTGTTGTGGCTTGTTTTCGCAGGATAGAAAGCGGTTCTTTCCTCGAAACCCCTAGCATCCACGTAAAACTTGCAAAAGATAAAGTAGAAAGGCTTTTTCAACTTTAATTTGCATGTCGGGGGGAATCATAGCATGTATGATTTATACTGTTGCATCATGTTTTGCTAATATGTTAGATATACGACGGTAGCATAATAGGATGATCCCTCACTAATCCAACAAAGTGTCCTTCCTTAGTGAAGCACCATCTGGAAATTTCTTCATTATGGAGGCATCACGTGTCACACGGGTGTCAAACATTTTTACGTTCACAAGAGATGGGTGGAGCAAGCCTAGCATGTCCAGAAACATGGCCTTGCATACGCGACATATACTCACTAAGGTTATTGTGGCGAGCCTAGCATGTGAAGACATGGCCTCGGGACACAAGAGACCGAAAGGTCGAGCATGAGTCACATGGATGATGTGATTGGCATGATGGCCTACCTTGAACAACATACTGATGGTCGTGTCACACGGGGGAGGTATGTTCTTCAAGGATCGTGTAATCACTTAGAACAAACTATGAGGGATGCTTGTCTATGTCAGATCCCTCTGTTAGGTATGTGCTAGGGTTAGCTAGTACCTTTGCATCATCCAAAAGTTTCAAAAGAAACCTTGAAAATCAATTTCAAAATCCAAATGGGAGAAGGAACACCCCCCAGATGAATTAATTC